>CP136058.1:174625184-175875184 GCA_032464435.1 Aegilops umbellulata
CGTGTTGTCACCACCCGACGGCAAACCTCCTCCAGGACGCGCGTTTCTCGCGCGGCGACATCGTTTTCCACCTACGTCACCAGGCGCTCCCTCGTCTCCAGCTGCTCGAGCTTGCAAGCGCGTTCGGCGGCCCCCAGCACCAACGCTTCCTCGCGCTTCCGAAGCTCGGCCGGGTCGCCAGAAGCCACCTCCATCGATGCAAGGGCTTCCTCGCGCAGCTCCGCTTGCTCCTCCAATGAGCGACACCGGGCCAAGAGCTCCCGAGCCTGTTCTTCTGCTGCTCCTCGCCGTCGGTCTGCTCCTCGGGCCTCCTCAACGGCCTGAGACCGAGACGCCAGAGAAGCCTCCAGCCACGCCTTCGCCTCTTCGTCATCAAGGACGTGCCGGCGATGCGTGAGGGCAGCGGCTGCCTCCAGCTCGCGCCGCTCGGCGGCCAGGCGCAAGCCCTCAACTTCCAGGCGCTCGTCTTCCTCAGCGAGCTCCTGCCCAAGCAGGTCTACGGCGCCACTCGCCCTCCGAAGGAATTCGTGACGACGGGCACGGCGCTCCCGAGCACGCTCAAGCACATTTGTCGCGCCATCATCCGCCTCAAGCAGGCGTCGAGGACCTCGGATCATCGCTCCGGCCCCGGGCAGGGGGCTGGGGGCTGGCGCCTTCACGACGGCCGGCCGCGCCGCATCAGAAGCCCGACCTGAGTCCAACCTGACCTCAGGAGAAGGGCCCCGGAGGTGCCTCAGCCGGTCGCAGTCCGCGGCCAGACAGGAAGCCCACGGCAGGCTGCCTATGTCGAGGGAAAGCCCGCGGAAGGAGATCACGGGGGCGGGAGAGTCGCCGCGCGCTACGCGGCGGTCAGCGCCGTCACCTGCCCAAACCACAAGGGCAGTGCTGCTTGAGACACCCAGGGGTGGCGGAGGAGACGGAGTCAAGGAGGGCGTCGACCCGACGGCTTCATCGAGCTCAGTAGGCAGAGGCCTGCAGAGCAAGGATCAGCGGATGCGGCAAGCAGGATAAGGAACACAAAAGGAGAAGACTTACTCGTCGACGACAAAGTACTTCCGGCGCTTCAGCAAGCGGCAGGGGAAGTCGTCGCCCAAGGCCTCCCTTTTTCTCCGGAGGGCCTCAAAGTCCACACGGAAACGGCCCAGGAGAGGTGCACAGGAATCAGCCTGCAAAGAGGACGGGGCGCCAAGGCCACTTGCGTCGAGGGCGCATGCCCGGTACGCACGGGCAGTTGCCTCGTCGGAGATCCCGGCCGGGGGCTCAGGAGCCTCGGCCTCGAGCACTGGAGGCGGCAGCGCCACACTCGTGGCCTCGGGAGCGCGGACCTCGTGAGCTGCCCTGTCAAGAGCATCGCCAGGTGCGGTCACATCGTCCGCGGTTCCCTCGACCCCCGCTGTCTCCTGCCTCCCTACGCCAACACTCGAGGAGGATTCACCCAGGCCGACCGGAAGAGAAATCGCCACCACAGGGTTCTCGCGAGGCCCCTAGAGGCCGAAAGGGCGTAGCCCCCACTCGTTGAAAGGGGGCATCTGCCTCACGAAGTCATCCCTGTTGTGGCAGAGGTACAGCAAGGCTCCACCCTGCCGGACGCCCCCGGGGTTGGGATCGCCTGTCAGGATCAAAAGCACCTTCCTCAGCACCTCAGGCGTCAGGTCTTCTCCCTGAAGACTCATATGGTCACCATGCCCGCTGAAGGCCCACATTCGACGAGAATGGCGTTGGAGAGGGGCAATGCGGCGCAAAAGGAACTCCTTCACCACTTTGGGCGCCGATACGCCAAGCTTCTTCAGCGACATGAAGCGGTGCCAGACGAAGGCGAGCCGGGGGCTTACAAGCGTCTCTTGGCCCCAGCCCGAATTAGGCACAGCAGGCGATGTCGGCTTCACGAGCCGGGGGCTGGGCACCCCGACATCAATGTACAACCACCGCTCCCGGAACTCGGCTGAAGGCAGAGGGAGGTTGAAGTCGATACCAGAGGTTGCGGTCTCGGGCGAAGCTACGAAGCTCACGCATGCCGAGCATTGCGTGGGGTCGGCAAGATGCAAGGAGAAGAAGTGGCGCAGCAGGGCAACAGAAGGAGGGATGCCCACCATCGCTTCGCAAACAAATGCGAAGACTGAAAGAAGAGCAATGGACTCAGGACCCATATGCATCATGTGGATCTGATAATGATCAAGAACGGCGTTGAAGAAATCAGAGAAGGGAGGCACCAGACCCGCCCACAAGGCGTCGGAAAAGTAATGGACCTCGGTGATTATCCTATCAGTGGGGAGGTGACACGTAGGCCGCGCCGTCGTCCTCCCGCACTCGTTGAAGGCGGTGGCCAGAGCCGGATTGAGCTTGCCCAGGCACTCCAGGTTGAGTATGATTGAGCGGCCGACAGCAGGCGCCACCGGCGGCAGCGGGCGAGATGGAGCCGAAGGCTTCTTCCCCTTCTCTTTCCTTGGAGCCATGGCGGCGGGCGGAAGAGAGGAGATGCGAGATGGGATCGGAAGCGAGGGTCAGAGTTCGGAGGGAGGAAGAGCAGGAGATGGTCAAGCAACAGGGAGAAGGGCGGCTATGTACAACTGTGGGGCAACCTAGCGCGGCGCAGATTAAGGGAGCGTGGGTAAACAGTGCCGCCCACGTCCAATCAACCGCCACGCGACGTCCGAGGCCGCAGGCTGTTTGGGCCCACGGCGCTTCGCCCTTGCCCTTTCACCTCTCGGCACGGCCAAGTCCATGCGCGCCTTGGGCTCGGGGGCTACTGTCGGCGTTCTAGGAACGGGGGTCCCCAGACTTGCCTGCCTGCGGCCCGCGGCATGGCTCGAGTGGGGGCCCAACATGGCCCATCTTCATCAACACAAGACCCAAGACCCTCGCGAGGGGCCAAGCCTCGCGAGGCGGATGACGCGGCGCTTCCTCAAGCACGGCCTCCCTAGGCTAGCTCGCGAGGAGGCGGAGAGATCAAGGTGGGGTACCTCACGAGGTGCCCATGATGCAAGCCATGACGACCAAGGGTGCTAGGCGGGCGCCATCCCGCGCAGCGTCCCCCTTTCCTCTTTGGTGCAAAGGGGGCAAGCGCAGGCGAGGGGATCAAGCAAAGGTATCTATTTCGGTGCAACGAGACCAAGACCAGCTCCGCGACAAGGAGGAAGTCACTATGAAGCCCAAGCCGGCGTCATCACCAGAGCCTTTGGCAGGCGAAGACCAACTTTAGTCAGGATAAGTGTACCAGATGTTCCCCTTCAAATTGGCCAATTGTTGGCGCCCTTCCCACTCAATATTTGGGAAGAGGCCCAGGGCCTTTGCCTATAAATAGGGCCAGCCACCCCCAGAGTAGAGGCATCTGGATAGGAAGAAGCTAGGATCGAACCGAGCATCTAGAGAGAGAGAAGGGCGATCGAACTCCCCCTAGCAGTTCATCCCCTAGCCAAGAACAGACCCTCGCGAGGTCGTTCTTCCTTGTACTGTTCTTCCTCATCAGCCCAAGAGGCAATCCACCACACCACACTGGAGTAGGGTATTACACCACAATGGTGGCCCGAACCAGTATAAACCTTGTGTCTCTTGTGTTGTTCTCGCAGTAGTTTTAGACCCATACGAGACGGAGAGGTAGAGGGCACGATCTCCGCGTGCACCCCAGAGTTTGAACCTTAAGGGTCTGCCGGAACCCAGGATCCGACACTAGGCCTGGCCCAACTCGTGAGGAGCTCATGAGGGGAGGCAGCTGTGGTGAGGTGGCGACCAGAATGCGAGAAATGGTTCAAACAAGACCAAGCACCCCTTTCCCGAACACACACAAAGCTCGAATTCGAATTTCAACTTAAATCCAGTGGGGGAAAAGGTTACAACCAAAGGGAAAAGGCAATGAAAGCAGACAAAAAAGGCCGCGTCTTGCACCTAATCTAGTCTTGGACGTCTTCTCACCAGCGCGGAGCTAAGGGTTGTCCACTGGGCGTGGGAGGGAGCCCCAGGGCCAGAGGCCGGCACCCCTGAGACTCCGGGGTGTGTACAGCCCCACTCATTATTACATGAGAGTGTCACGGGGCGGCGAGCTTCATAGGCACTGGGCCTTCTTCACAGGAACCGGCCTTGCTTCATATCGCAAGACGAGGGCCCCGCCTTGCGCCACACTCTAGTGC
The DNA here is from genome assembly GCA_032464435.1 of Aegilops umbellulata. NCBI lineage: Eukaryota > Viridiplantae > Streptophyta > Magnoliopsida > Poales > Poaceae > Aegilops > Aegilops umbellulata. The sequence goes on from CP136058.1 coordinate 174,629,309, forward strand.
CACCAACGACGGCCGGAAACCAGGACGCCGCCGGTGGGGTAGAGCGGTCGCCAGCGGTTCCCCCGACGACCACGGGTCCTCCGCCAGGGGCAGGCCCTCAGGCGCCTCCCCAGCGGAGGGCCTACCTTCTAAAAACGCCTTGCTCCGAACGCCGTGGTGGTGATGTAGGATCCCTGCCCCTCTCCTGCAGCCCCCGGCGTCCTTCTCCCGAGGGATAGGAGGCCGCGGGAGCGGGGCAGCTGCTCGCTGCGGTGACCTGCACCTCTTGTGACCCATGATTAGCATACGCCTGCTCTTGAGGAATTAACGGTACCGGATAGTCGTCGCCCCCAGCGTGGCCGACGGAGCCGTCCTGGGGCTCCTGGAAGGGCTCGGCCTCTGGTGTCTCGTCTCCCCAGCTGGGGCTGAAGAGTGAGCCCTGCTCGCCCTCGTGAGCGTGCCCTTGGCCCATCATGTGAGGCACGTACTCTTCTAGAGCCGCCACCCCCAATGCTGAGCTGTACTGCTCCATGTGCCATATGGCGTTGCTTGATGTGCCGACCGCGGGGTGGTAGCGCGGTTGCCTGCCGGCGCCGTGGGCCACACCGAGCCCCTCTCCTTCGTGCGCTGGGGGCGGGGGCAGCGTCACCGCCAGTCCAGCGCCGGCGGATTCGCCGCTGTTGGGGTAGCCCTGAGGCCCGCGGGAGCGTGCGGGGCCTCCTCGTGCGCCGCCCTGGGCTTGAGGCGGAAGTTGGATGCAGAAGGGGTGAGCCCCCGAAGCGGCAAAGCCCAGGAGTTCTGCGACCCGTTCCAGCAGCACGTCGCGGCCGCCCTCCAGCAGCCTGCACTGCAGTAGGTCCCGTGCTACCGTGAGCACGGCTCTCGAGTTCGCCTGCTCCCGGCGGGTGTACGGTGTCGTAGTCGCGGCGTGATTGGAGGCCCTCGCCGCCGACCGCGCTTGCCGTGGCGTGAGGGTTGCAGAAGCCTGTCCGCGCCGCCCGCGGCCCGCAGCGCCCTGCGGACCTCGAGCTGCCTAGGGCACGGGGTTGCCCGAGGCGGGCGCCTCTGCGCGAGCGGGCCATGCCGCCCATGGATCCTGGTTGCCTGCCGGGTCGCTGGACAGGGTGACGATGATGCAACGAGAGGCGGTGCGGTACGAAGGCAAATCCCGGCGCACCCCTACCCGGCGCGCCAAATGTCGGATCACGAGTTCCGGCAGACCCTTAAGGTTCAAACTCTGGGGTGCGCACGGAGATTCTGCCCACTACCTCACCGTCTCGCAAAGAACTAACTGCTAAAAGAACGACACAAGAGACACGGGGTTTATACTGGTTCGGGCCACCGATGTGGTGTAATACCCTACTCCAATGTGTGGTGGGTGGATTGCCTCTTGGGCTGATGAAGAAGAACAGTACAAGGGAGAACAGCCGCGTGAGGGCCTGTTCTTGGCTAAGGGGATGAACTGCTAGGGGGAGTTCGATCGCCCTTCTCTCTCTCTCTCTCTCTCTCTCTCTCTCTCTCTCTCTCTCTACCTGGCTAGATGCTGGATACCAGATCTCTCGTCCCCCCGTTCCTGTGAGTGGCTAGCCCTATTTATAGGCAAAGGCCCTGGGCCTCTTCCCAAATATTGAGCGGGAAGGGCGCCAACAATTGGCCAATTTGAAGGGGAACATCTAGTACACTTATCCTGACTAAAGTCAGTCTTCGCCTGCCAAAGGCCCTGTGGTGACGCCGTCCTGGGCTCCATGGTGACCTCCTTCCCGCCGTTGTACGGGTCTTGGTCTCGTTGCACCGAAATGGGTGCCTTTGCTTGATCCTCTCGCCTGCGCTTGCCCCCTTTGCACCAAAGAGGAAAGGGAAACGTTGCGCGGGCTGGCGCCCGCCTGGCTCCCTCGGTCGTCATGTCTTGCGTCATGGGCACCTCGCGAGGTACCCCGCCTTGATCTCTCCGCCTCCTCACGAGCCAGCCTGAGGAGGCCGTGCTTGAGGAAGCGTCGTGTCGTCTGCCTCGCGAGGCTCTTGAGCCTTGTGTTGATGAATATGGGCCGCGCTGGGCCCCCATTCGAGCCACGCCGCAGGCCACAGGCAGGCAAGTCTGGGGACCCTCGTTCCCAGAACGCCGACAACAGGCATACATGAATCAACTTCGAGCATGTCAGTCAATAGCGTGTGAATTCGGGCTGTAGCACTGGGCTAACAGGACTCCGGTAACCCGGGCTGTAGCAGGCTAGGCAGGACTCTGGATGTCACCGCGTGACATTTCCCCGAAGGGACATACACAGGAATGAAGTGAAACACATGTCGGTCAGTCAAGAGTCCTGAGCAGTAGTGTTGGGCTAGCAGGACTTTGGTGAACCAGGCTGTAGTGGACTACTATGGCTCAAGGAAGCACTAGACTACATTTCTCCATAAGAGAGGCTGCCAAGGATAAACAACTAGATTGTCGGATCCCACACATACCAAGCATTTCAATCATACACACAATATGCTCAATATGTGCAAATACAACATGGCATCACAACATAACTCTACGACTCAAGTATTTATCCATTAGGCTCCGAAGAGCGAGATGTTACAAACATGGGTCTCATGACCCAACATTCAGAGCATACAAGCAACAAGCACATGCGGAAGCTTAACATGTCTGAGTACAAACATCTACAAATGAAAAAGGCTGAGAAGCCTGACTATCTACTAGATCCTACCGGGGGCACAAGATCGTAGTTGAGGTATCAAGCTAAATGTCGAAGTCCACACGGAACTACTAGCAAGACTGACGTCTCTCTGCAAAACATAAAATAAGCAAACATGAGTACAAATGTACCCAGCAAGACTTACATCAGAACTATCTACATATGCATCAGTATAAACAAAGGGGTGGTGGAGTTTAACTGCAGCAAGCCGGCTTTGACTCAGTAGCTATCCTGAACTACAATTACAAGTAACTCTTTTGAGGTGGCGCACATGAGTCCACATATTCACCATTCAATACGCCACTATGGATCTGTTCCCATCTCCCTACGAGAACGCCATCCATAGCACTCACGCTTATCTTGCACATTTTAGAGTATCCACTTTCACTTGTCTATGAACTGTTATAGGCAACCCAAAAGTCCATTACCGCCTACACGGCTATTCGAATAGATGATGTTAACCCTGCAGGGGTGTACTTCTTCACACACGCTCTCGCCACTTACCACCATGTACACGTCGTGTATCTCGGCAACCTTTAAGCAGAAGCCTGGCGAGGGAGTCGGCCACAACCTGACTAACCACACAAGTCTCTAGTCCATGTTTATCGCCTATTCGGGTTCCATCCGCGAGGAGATCCGGCTGGAGTTTCGCTCACAGCCCCAAACGATGTGTCCAGGGTTCCCGAGACACCAAACGGGCGCCCGGTACACCGTGCCACGGTGTATCTACCGCATCATAGCCCACCCCTAGGGTCAGCGCTACGCACGTCCTCCAACACATATCCTACAAACACCAGAAACTAGTTGCAACTCCTGGATAGAGGACAAGGGCGATTAATAAGTCGAGAGAGTCAATTAAGGATCCTAATGTGTGGTAGTAGCTCTTCATGGATCACAAACACAGAACTCAGTTCCTGAGGCGGCCTCAATGAGACAACCCACCATGTACTCCTACATGGCCTCTCACTGCTACCTTTACCAAATCGTGTTCACACACTTAGCTCCCACACAGTAGGACATGTTCATCACCATTCCAATTCATCCCTGATGAATTAGAGCTGACTCAACTCTAAGCAGTAGCAGGCATGAAAAACCAGCATGAATGAGTAGTCACATCAGGGCTCAAACAACTCCTACTCATACTAGTGGGTTTCATCTATTTACTGTGGCAATGACAGGTCATGCAGAGGAGAGGGGTTCAACTACCGCAGCATGTAATAGTTGAATCGTTGTTGTCCTAATGCAGTAAAAGAGAGCAGCAGCGAGAGAGTGGGATTGTATCGGAATGAACAAGGGGGTTATGCTTGCCTCGCACTTCTGAAGATAGCATTGGGTCTTCATCAGTGTCAACGATCACATCGTCGAAGCAACGTCTACTGAGAGGGGACAAATACCGACAACATAGAGAAAGAAACACAATCAATGCAATGCGCAATAGGATGCATGATCAAGACATGGCAAAATGGGTGTGCTGGGCTAGTGCAACTACAAACAGAAGGTTTTGAGATTATGTGAATCAAGGGTTCAAATTCAAACTCCATATGTGCTTATTTAAATGCCAATTATGCAAATTTCCCTGTACAGCAACCCTAGGTTGTTCAAACATGCATGCAAATTCCATAAACAGATTCCTTGAATTTTTCTGATAATTTTTCATATATAATTTGTTTGATTTGCAGCTACGGTTGATTTTATATGAATTTTAGAAGTTTAGGCAATTTTCTGGATTTTCTAATTATTTAGGATTAAACTAATTCCAGAGAATGAATTATTGTGTCAGCACTGCATCATGCTGAACTCAGCAGGTCAACTGACCCGGACCAGGTCAAACCTGACCAGTGGGACCCACTGGTCAGTAGTTAGTTAACTAACTAAAGTTGGTTTGTGTTAAACTAATACTAATCCTAGTTAGTTAGTGGCCTAGGGCCCACATATCAGTGAGTCAGGGGGAAAGTCAAACCCCGGTCAAGCTGGGTCAAACCCGCCGGACCAGGTCAACGGCTCGTCGCTGTCAACGATAGAGACGGCGGAGGGCTTCGGGAATCGCCCACAGGCGACCAAATCGACCGCAGTTTGGTCCTACGCGTAGCTGGGGCTCACGCGCATCTAGTGGGGCAAGCGAGAGGAGCTGGGGTGGAGCGAGCTCGCCGGAATCGAGCTCGTGGCGGCGGCCGGAGTACGGGCGCACTCGGGAGCGGGGTTACGGTGCCCGTGGGGTGGCGTGCTTGGCTCCTACGGCACCTACGCGGCGCGGTGAGCACGTGGGTGTGCTCGGTTGGGGGTTGTGGCGGCTATGGCCACAGCAGTGAGAGGCTCGGTGGTGGCACAGTTCGGTCTCCGGCGAAAAGCATGGCTAGAGGAAGGGTTGGAGAGGGGAAACAAGGGGAAAACGACGGAGGCTCACAGAGGGGGCGAACAGAGTCGAGGTTGAGGCCGGGGAAGCACAGAGAGCGGCAAATCGAAGGCGAGGTCGCCGGTGGACGAAGGTTGAAGAAGAGCTCGAAGGCGACGCTGCAGGGCTTCTGGCGGGGCGTGGTTCGGTGAGGGGGTCGAGGACGACGTCGCGGAGCTCGTGGGCCAGTCGGGGAAGCGAGGAAGGGCCGGTGGTCGCGGCAATGACGAGCGGCGGCGACGGCGCTTTCGGGTGGCTGTGCGCGAGAGAAACAGAGGAGGGGAGAAGCACGGGGGGGGGGGGGGGGAGGAGTGACAGGGCCTAGGGGTGCGTGGCGTCTCTAGCCAGCTCCAGGCGGTCGGCGGCAAGCAGGAGGAGGCGTGGCGAGCTCGGCGGTGTCGCGATGTCCCTCCTCTACCTACTGGCAGAGGTAGGCGATGACTGGCACCAGGCCAGTGGGCTGGGCCGGTGCAGATGGGCCGCCAGGTAAGTGGCCCAGGTAGGTTCTCTCTCTCTGGTTTCTATTTATTAATGTTTTCTATTATTCTGTAAACTTTAGGGCTTTATTAAAAATGCCAGGGCATTACCAAAAATCATGAAACTAATCATGGCTACTGTTTAGAATATATCCAACAGTAAACATTTTAGTTTATGATTATTTGAGCATTTAAAATATTTTATATCATTTAAATGCCCAAATGCAAACACATATGAATTAATTCAAAAATCCAGAAAGGCCTAGGAATATGAGCATGACTTTTGGCAGAGGTTTTCACCTTTAACAAAAATCATGAACTTTTCTAAAGGGCATTTGGGATTATTGAAAATATTTTTATTGAACCTAGTTGAATTCATTTGGTTCTAGGGTTGCAACAATCCCCGTTTCAAGTTTCTGAGAAAATTAAACATGATGATATGATGATATGATGATCATGCAAGGACAAGCAAAGGCTAAGCTAGGGCTGTGACACTATCTTGCAATATAGACCATCTGATCTATATCTGACCGATGGAAATTATACTAAAAGATACCCGCACCCCTCTCCACATTTGCAAACAAGGCCTTCCCTACAATACAAAAAAAGACACATCCGTGACATTTTGGGCCGAACGAAAAAAATTTCTGTCATACTTATGACACTTCTATGATGATAATTGTGACAAAACCCGGTATCATCATAGATGTGGTGGGGTCATACTTCTATGAAAAAAAATCATGATAGAAAATGGGATTTTCGTCCTGGGCGAGCCGGAGACGCAGCTGCATGACATTCTTTGGGCCGTCCATGACAGAAAAAACCATGGTAGAAGCGAGGGCGAGGAAAATATTTGGGTGTTCCCGGTTACGGTGGGTGGTCGGGGCGGAGCGATGCACATTTCTCTCGTACACGCACGCGCGTGGGTGCGAGGCGTTGGGCTCTAACTGAACCCGAGCGAGGCATTGTGCTCTAACTGAACCCGAGCGATTGCACTGCAGGCTACGCGTTACTTAACCCGAGCGATCGATCGATGGCTATTAACTAAACCCGATGGAGCGATTCCTTCGCTACTGCTGCTAGCTGAAGCCGATTGATGCTGCCTCTGGATGAAAAGTGAGTGTTTTCGGGGGCGTTTGGATGAACAGTTCCCGGTGGGGGTGGATGAACAGGACCCCGTGGTGTTGCCTCTGGATGAACAGGACACTGATCGATCGAGCCGGTTGGGGCTGGATGAACAGGACCCCGTGGAGGGCTGGATGAACAGGACCACCCCGTGGAGGGCAGGATGAATAGTAGACGATGGAGGGATGGATGAACAGTATCCCGTGGAGGGGTGGTTGAACAGGAGCCCATGGAGAGGGCTGGTTGAATAGTAGCGGGTGGAGTAGCACGCGGTGGAGGCTAGATGAACAGGAGCCCGTTGATGAACAGTTGCAGGTGGAGGCTGGAGGAGGTCGATGGTGGATGAACAGTAGCCCGTGGAGGCTGGAGGGGGTCGATGGTGGAGATGAACAGTATCCCATGGAGTGCCGTTTTGTGGTACACCACACCCCTCCCGATGAACAGGACCCCCGTTTCGACCGTAGCGCTCCAACACAAGTCTGTTTGCTCCGTTTTGCGGTACGCCACACCCATCCCGATCATCAGGGCCACCGTTTCGACTGTAGGAGGTCCATTTCCTCCGTTTTGCGGAACGCCAGACCCCTCCCAATGAACAGGATCCCGTTTCAACCATGGCTAGTCGAACGGAAGGCCGTTTCCTCCGTTCTGCGATACGCCAGACCTCGTTTCCATTGGCTATTCCGTCCAAACCCTCCCGATGAACATGACGATGCATTCCGTTCTGCCCCAGCCGGTTGGCTCCCCATGAACATGACGACGGCGCAATTTCTCCGTTCTGACCCAGCCATCTACACAAGCCCTGGCCGTACGTATGCGCGAGTAGGCATTCGAGACCTTGCTTGTATGTACGTACGTAGCCGTATTTTCTTTCTTGGACATTGGCCGCTGTACGTACGTGTACATGCTACGTGTGTGCCTCTACTACGACACATCCACGCCTCTACATCGACCAGTATGTACGTACACGTTCGCGACTGGAATGAAAACGCTACGTACGCTTCGACCAGGTGGGTCCCGACTGTCAGGCACTTCCTTGCCTGCGAAGATGTAGCTGGTGGGTCCCAGCGGACAAGCGGGCGAATCATTTTTTTGCTCGGACGCACTTGCTTGCATGCGAAGATGTAGATGGTAGGTCCCAGCAGTCAGGGGAAAATATTTTTTTCGTGAAATACAGTTGCCCGTTCGGTGGGTCCTTGCTATCAGGTGGAGGAATAATTATTTTGCGCGAAATAAGGAGGCAATTCCTTGCGGCCGCCATGGACCCAGCTGTCAGCCTCTCCACATACAGTACTCTTCCGATGGAAGTCGTTCCTTGACCACATTGACCACGCCACGCCGAGAGCACTAGGGCGATGGACGACGGCGAGGCCTAGGAAGGGGACAACGACGAGCCGGGGAGGACGCGGCAGTGGAAGCCCGCGTGGAGAGGAGTACAAGGGTTCACCGGTTCGGCTGCGATTTGAGGCAGCCGTCGCTGCAGGGCCTGGCCAGCGGTGGGAATAGTAGGGGCGGTGAGGCCTCTACGGCAGCACAGCTGGCCACGGGAGGCAGGAGCATGCGGCATGACCGACGCTGCTTTGGATGGCTGGAGCAAGAAAACTAGAGGTTGAAGAAGCACTACGACCGTTGGATGGACATCGTACGGTCACTGGAGCTAGAATCGTTCATATTGACTAAGTTGACAAAGGACTCCGTCCCCGTCAACATAGTAGGCCCACAAGTCAGCCTCCCACCAAGTTGGGTCCCAACTAGCAGTGGGAGCATTCTTTTTTTGTGCGTAATAAGGAGGCACCTCCGGTGGGTCCGAGCTGACAGCGGGGGGAATGTTTTTTTCGCGAAATACGTTGGCCGGTCCGATGGGTCCCAGCAGTTAGGGGGGAAGTGTTTTTTTCGCCAAATACGGTGGCTCATCCGGTCGGTCCCTGCTGTCAGGTGGAGGAATAATTATTTCCCGCGTAATAAGGAGGAAGTTCCTTGCGGCTGCCGTGGACCCAGCTATCAGCCTCTCCATGTACAATACTCTTCCGATGGAAGTCGTTCCTTGACCATGTTGACCACGCCGCGCGGAGAGCACCAGGGCGGTGGACGACGTCGAGGCCTAGGAAGGGTCCGACGCGGAGCCGGGGAAGAGGCGGCAGTGGATGCCCACGCGGAGAGGAGTACGTGAGTTCACTGGTTCGGCTGCGGTGTGAAGCTGCCATCACCGCAGAATTACAGGGGGTGTGGGTGAGTGGAGGGATGCCCTGGCCAGCGGTGGGAGTAGCAGGGGGCGGTGAGGCCTGTGCGGCAGCATAGCCGCCCACGGGAGGCAGGAGCAGGCGGCATGCCGGCGCTGCTTTGGGCAGCTGGAGCAAGAAGACCAGAGGTTGAAGAAGCACGATGGCCGTTGGATGGACATCGTACGGTCACTGCAGCTAGAATCATTTATATTGACTAAGTTGACAAAGCCCTCGGTACATGTCAACTTAGTAGGCCCACAGGTCAGCTTCCGAAACGGTGCGCCCCATATGTCAGGGGGAGGAATCATTTTTTGGGCACGTGAAGCTAGAATATCAAAGATTGAAGAAGAAGCATGGCATCCGTTGGATGGACATCCAATGGCCACAGCTGCTTGAACCGTGTGTTGACTATAAGTTGACAAAGCCTTGCATATGCGTCAACTCTTTTTTTTAGGGGATGCCTCAACTTAGTAAGGCCACAAGTGTGTGGCAGAGAACTTATAGCCCATTTGATATTTGTAAGAATGTGCGACCAATTTTTGAATTCTAATGGAATTTACTACAGCCCATTACAGTTTGTTAAATGTACACCCCATTTCAACCAACCGTTCAAAACAGAATTCAATAAAATTTCCCACATTTTGATGGGATCTGAAATATTTTTATCCCAAAATCTCTAGCCAGATTAAATACAATTTGAATATAAATTTATATTACATAAAAATACAACGAAACATTACACTTGCAACAATTAATGAAATTAAAATTTTCAATATCCAAAAATAATATTTTATAAAGTAATTAGGTGTTTGGTGCATTTTTATAGTTACTGTCCAGTTTTTATAATTACATCCCATTTATTATTTCTTAAAGCCCATTTTCTTGTTAAGCCTAATGCATCCCTCCTAGGAAAGATTTGCAGCCCAGTGGGGCGGAGAATAACAACTTGACCTTGCCTGGGTATTCCTAAAAAAAGTATAGCTGAGCTAGCCATTTTCAGGTTAAAACAATTTAATATCTGGGTTGGATATCTGGCCTGGGCTAGACGGGCCACAACCCGCCCAGTTAATAGCCGCAGCGATGTTTTCCTTGTTGTTCAGAGGACAAAAATTAATATCTGGGCTAAACATCGCTCAAGAAAAACTCTACAGTGCTCACACCTCAAAAACACAAATACTGCTCGAGCTGCTTGGTCCCAGCTGTCGGCCGCTTCTTGTGCAATTCTCTCGTTTATTGACTACATAGGTTGACAATGGTGTGGGACCGTGATGTCAGGAAACCAGGAGGAAGCAAAAAAATAGTTTTATATAATAATAAGGAGGCACTTGCGTACGTGCGGCTATGGCCCTGGTGGGTCTCCACTGTCATCCTCTCCAAGTAAAGTCGTCTCCTCATCCTCATGTTCGTTGACCAAGTTGACAACGCGAGACGGCGGCGCCACGGCGAGCGCAAAAATCAAAGGACGACGGAGAGGGCCTTGCAGGCCCTACGGTTGGTATGACACAACGCCCGCTGCTCATTCAGGAAGACATTGTTGCTCGACGGCATTGTCGCTCGCTTGTTCACCGGTGCTCATTGAGGAGACGGAGGTTGCAACACAGGTCCTCTTGTGCTGGTAGCTCTTCCGCCATTAGGGCGTCAAAGTGCGGCCGCACCTGCTCTATGGTGAACATGGCATGAACTGGCTTGGACAGTGGCGCCGGCTCCTGGTCAGAAGCTACGTCCATCGTCTAATTGTCATCGCTGAGCTCGACGAGGTAGCTGGCGAGCTAGCATGTCCGGCTGCTGGACCAAACCGCTACCAAGCACGAGTCTGACTGCCCTAGCCCACCCAGACCGCCTCCCTCCGCTCGCGCTTTCCGCCCGAAATGGTCAGCGCCGCCCGCCCCGCTTCCCGGTGCATGGGATTGCTCCGCCTTCAAACCACACAAGTTCCGTCCGTCCGTCCTTCTGTAGCCCACATTAATGATAAGCGATTGCCGAGGCGGCTACTCCGGCGCCACACATCCGTCCCTCCGCAGCCCACCATTGCTATATAAACTGCTTCGGCGGCCATAGCCGTAGTCATATGCATTCGTTCCTATTCTCCTCTCCACACCACTACTACCCACCATGGCTTCCTTGCACTCCAGCGCTCTTCAGGACGGGCGGACGACGGACCACAAGGAGATGGCAACCATTGCTGCCAACTGGCAGGCCCGCAGGCAGCCGGAGGACGACGACGTCCCAATGGAGAACATGGTAGCCGATGATCCGGCGCCAACCCCCTCCTCCGCGCCATCCTCGCCGGTGCATTGCACCATGACCATCAGCGAGGCTCGTGCCCAATATATGGACACGGTGAGGCAGAAGCGTGAGGAGCAGTTCCGGGAGGCGGAGGCCGACGCCGCCTACAACCACCATCTCCTCCAGGAGCACCTGCAGGCGGAGGAGCAGATCATCGTGGAGCGGGCGGAGCAGGAGGCGCTGCTCGACTCGTACCGCTCCGCCCGCGAGGGCCGCCTCGAGCGCTGGCGGTACCGCATGCGGGTGGCGGAGGCTGCGGCCGCCTACAAAGAGGGCGATGAAGCGGGCGAGGCGCTGTTTCGCGAGACCAAGGACAAGGTAGAGGACAATGCCGTCTTTGACGAGTCCCCACTCCGCTGGCGTCGAGGAGGCCCTACTCCGCCGAGGCCCTGCAGCGCCAACAACGAGGCAGAGGACACCGCCAGTTCCGCCGAGGCCCCACTCTGCCGGCAACGACAGGGAGGATTTCCCCGGTCCACCAAGGCGCCGCCCGCCGGCAACGAGACAGAGGACATCGCCGGTTCCGCCGAGGCCCCGCCCCGCTGCCAACGAGGCCGCGCCACACAGAAAACGAGGAGGAGTAGAACACGGTAGGTCGCCGCCGCTCGGGTCCAAGTAAGGCTAAGGGAGTCCTGGATTAGGGGGTCCTCGTACCGCGGGACTACATACTTTAGCCGGATTGTTGGACTATGAAGATACAAGATTGAAGACTTCGTCCCGTTTCTGGATGGGACTCTCCTTGGCATGGAAGGCAAGCTTGGCAATACAGATATGTAGATCTCCTCCCTTGCAACCGACTCTATGTAACCCTATCCCCCTCCGGTGTCTATATAAACCGAAGGGTTTAGTCCGTAGACAACAACAATCATACCATAGGCTAGCTTCTAGGGTTTAACCTCTATGATCTCGTGGTAGATCAACTCTTGTAATACTCATATCATCAATATCAATCAAGCAGGAAGTAGGGTATTACCTCCATCGAGAGGGCCCGAACCTGGGTAAACATCGTGTCCCTCACCTTCTGTTACCATGCGCCTTAGACGCACATTTCGGGACCCCCTACCCAAGATCCGCCGGTTTTGACACCGACATTGGTGCTTTCATTGAGAGTTCCACTGTGCCGTCACCGTAAGGCTTGATGGCTCCTTTGATCATCGGCAATGATGCGATCCAGGGTGGGGTTTTCCTCCCCAAACAAATCTTCGTATTCGGCCGCTTCGTATTGCGGGCCAACTTGCTTGGCCATCTGGAGCAGATCGAGAGCTACGCCCCTGTCCATGAAGTCAGGTTTGGAAACTTGAACTATACGGCCGACAACCGTGGAGACTTGATCTTTGACGGATTCGAGCCCATGTCAGGTGCGCCGCACAATCACGAGGACGGGTGGATGGACCCCACCTCGGAGGCTGCACGCCCAGTGGCGATAGGGCCGAATACTGACTTCACCTCCTACGAGACTCATGTTGCCGAACACCTGGATTCATCCCCAGCCACGGGCTCCGAGCCGCCTGGGTCCGTGCCTATCGAATCCAATTGGGCACCGATCATGGAGTTTACCTCCGTGCATATCTTTCAGCACTCGCCCTTCGGCGACGTGCTAAACTCGTTGAGGTCTCTCTCCCTGTCAGGAGACCCTTGGCCGAACTATGTCCGGCTAGAATGGGATGCATACGACGAAGAAATTCGCTCCCCACCCACCACCCACTTAGTAGCGACTGTCAACAATCTAACCGACATGCTCGATTTCGGCTCCGAAGACATCGACGGTGTGGACGACGATGCAGGAGACGAACATGAACCACCGCCCATAGGGCACTGGACTGCCACCTCATCGTATGAGATATACATGGTGGACACCCCCAAAAAAGGCGATGGGGATAAGACAGTGGAGGATAACCCCTCCAAGAAGCAACCCAAGCACCAACGTCAGCGGCGCCGCTCTAAGTCCCGCCATAACAAAAGCAGTGATACCAGCACAAGAGACAATAACACTCCGGATAGTGCCGAGGACGACGACAATCCCCTCCAGCCAGACCTCGAGCGGCAGGATGAATAAGCTAGCCCTCCAGAACACGCAACAGACGGAGAATCAGAGGATGACAATCACATGCCTCTCTCCGAAGACGGGGTGAGCCTCGGCGACGAAGAATTTAACGTGCCTGAGGATCCCATCGAGCAGGAGCGCTTAAAGCGCCGATTTATAGCCACAGAAAACAACCTGAAGAAAAAGCAACAACAACTTTGAGCTGATCAAGATCTGCTAGTGGACAGATGGACTGAAGTCCTTGCGGCCGAGGAATACGAACTCGAACGCCCAACCAAGAGTTACCCAGAGCGCAGGTTGCTACCCCAACTGGACGAGAAGCATCAGAACCTACCTTACCAGCGTATGATGCGGGTGATCGGACACCTCGTGGCCGAGACAGAGAGGCATATCAGCCTGAAGTCCAGCCCGCACCCCGTTGCCAGACAAACAAAAACACCAATTCAGCACAATGTTCCAGCACCACAGAATGGCAATTTGATGCATGATGCACAGTCTTTGAATGAAGCTCCTGTAGTGTAGCAAAACTTGCAGTCAGAGGGTGTTGTGATGCCAGTCTCCAATCCAACAGCTACCTCTCCTGTCAGAGATCCTGAGCCTTCTAGCTCCTCTTTGCCCATTGCTTAGCTAGACAAACAGACAGAGATTTTACCTGCTCCTGGAAATTGTGCTATGCCCCTGGCAGTTGTGTCTACTGCAACTGTGGCAGACTCTTTTTCCTCATTGCAACCAGATATCAAGGGCAAGGCAGATGTTCCAATTCCTCACCTAGGATCACCATCTGCAGCACACCCTAAAAGTAATTATGGGTCCTTCTCAATGCCAAGTTCTCCTTCATTACATTCAATACACACATTGGCCCAAGAGCATGCTTCACAAATCATTGATGGTTCACATTTGATATATGAAGAAGCTCTGGATCTCTGGATAAATCACTTTGCACCAGCAACACAAGGAGCAACTACAACTTTCAAAATTGATATACCAGTAAGTTGGTTTAACTTCATAATTCACTTACCGTTGACACCTGACAAGTTTGGATGGACCATGAATTTGCTAAAGTTTGATGTCTGGAAATTATTGACTGCTAATTGTGTACATGAGGATACTCTGCTTTTTCACATTCCTAATGAATGTACAACTTCTCAGGAACCTACATGTAAGGATTTCATCCTAGGGCTAGGCAAAGAGAATGAGGGTATTAGCCCTGCTGCACATTCATCCACTGGGGCTAGTAGTCCTCTCCAGCAGGTGTCACCAAGCAATGCCCTTCCTCTTGGAGAGGCCATATGAAAGAAAAGAAGGGAGAAAGAACCTTTGGTAGAGACTGAGGTAAGAAGAAGTGATAGGATTAAAAAGGATAACAATGGATATAGGAGAAAGTCTTGTGTCACTAAGTCTTGTTTACCATGTAATGCCATTCCTCCAATTATTCACAACTCAGTGGTTAAAAATCTGTCTAAATCTTTCTGCAAGGTTGCTGAGGATGAGATTCAAGAGAAGTTAACCAAGAAACCCAAGAAGAAGGGACAGGATGATGTGGCTAAAGTGTCCACAGCCACACCAGAAGCAGCAAACTCCAAGTCTATGGGATGATGTGTCTACAACATCAGATTATGATTGATAGAAGAAGGAACTGTTGTCCACTTTTGGGTTTTATTTGTCTTATGTATGCAGTCAAATGTAATGCTTGCAACTGCTGTTCTAGGCTTGTTTGCCCTGGTTGGCACCTTTTGTATGCTCCATGTACTCTATTGTTGTGTCAGCTCTGGTATTTCCTTGTGGTTAAGACTGCTATCATATCTGATGTTATGGCCTCTGGACAGATTATGTGGTCATACTGGTTCACCTGCTCTTTTATTTATACCTGCTGCTGGAATGTGTCAACTTGTGTTCAGTGGTTTGCCCTTTCCGTGGATACATATACTTCAGTGGCCTGGAATAGGCATCAGGGGATGGACCCTGCTGGCTACACTATCATCAACTTGATTGTTCATGAATAACAATAAAACTTGGAATATCCTAAACTGGAATGTGAGGGGAATTAATTCCTCAGATAAATGGTTGGCTATTACGCAAAAAGTGGAAGAAAGTGTTGCTAGTATTGTTTGTCTTCAGGAAACTAAGAGAGAAATCTTTGACCTAGCATACATTCATAAAGTTTGTCCTCAAAGGTTTAATAAATTTGAATACTTACCTTCCATTGGGGCATCAGGTGGAATTCTCACTGTGTGGAATGGGGCTCTATTCTCTGGGGAGTTCATGTTTCAAAACAAATTTTCATTGTCCAGTCAATTCACCTGCAGGACATCCCACAAAAGTTGGATCCTCACAAACATCTATGTCCCTTGCAATCATGAAGATAAAATAGAGTTCATTAATTGGTTTGGTAGCACTCAAATGCCAAGTGTCATTGATTGGATCATTATGGGAGATTTTAATTTCATCAGAACTCCTGAAGACAGAAACAAACCTGGAGGGGATGTAAATGAAATGCTCATGTTTAATGAGGCAATTAGTGAGCTTGGACTGCTTGACTTACCACTCAAAGGCAGACAGTTTAGCTGGAGTAACATGCAGGACAACCCATTGCTAGAGAAATTAGACTGGCTTTTTACCTCTGCAGCTTGGATGACCAGCTATCCTAAAACCTTGGCTCTACCCCTGGCTAAACCAATTTCTGATCACCTCCCTTGCATGATTAAAATTGGCACAAACATCCCAAAGTCTAGTGTATTCAGATTTGAAAACTATTGGCTTAATCACAACTCTTTCAAACAGGTGGTGCAAAATGTCTGGGACATTCCAGTAGGTCATTCAGACTGTGCTAAGAAGATTACTGCAAAATTCAAGAATGTCAGAAGAGCTCTAAAACTGTGGGCTAAAAACCTTGCTTGCCATAAGAAGCAAATTGCAGACCTAAATGACTGTATATTTCTCTGGGATATGATTGAGGAGTTCAGAGATCTTACTCTCTTTGAAAATAATTGCAGGAGCTTGCTCAAAGAGTATGTACTAACTGTGCTCAATGACCAGAAGATTTATTGGAAACAAAGAGGGAAAATTAAAGGAGTCAAATTTGGAGATGAAAACACAAAATTCTTCCACACTAAAGCCTCCATTAATCACAGGCACAATAAGATTGATATGCTACTGAATAAGGATCAAGTAGAAGTTACAGATCATGATGGAAAGGCTGCAATCCTATGGGAGGCATTTAAAAACAGATTGGGACAATCTAATGGACACTCCATGTACTTCAATCTTCATGATCTTTATGAAAACACAGTGGACCCACAAATCTTCATTGATCTTGAGCAGCCTTTTTCTATTGAGGAAGTTGAGGAAGTGGTGAAAAACCTACCTTCTGATAAGTCACCAGGGCCAGATGGATTCAATAATGAGTTTATTAAGAGTTGTTGGGATATTATTAAAGCTGAGGTCTTTGAGCTCATTTTGGCATTCCATGCTGGGAATGTTAATCTTAAAAGTATTAATTCCTCTTTCATCACTCTTGTACCCAAAAAAGAAGTGCCTCTTTCCCCTAATGACTTCAGGCCAATTTCATTACTAAATAGTGTGCTCAAAATCATTACAAAACTGTTGGCTAATAGACTTCAAAGAGTTATTCTCCAAATGGTACATATTAATCAATATGGCTTTCTCAAAGATAGAGTGATCCAGGACTGTCTTGGCTGGGCATATGAATACATTCATCAGTGTCATAAATCTAAGGAAGAAATCTTAGTATTAAAACTGGATTTTGAGAAGGCATTTGATACTATTGAGCATGATACAATCATTGATATTTTTAGAGCTAAAGGATTTGGAGAGAAATGGATTTCATGGATGGAAGCTTTGTTCACAACTGCATCCTCTTCTGTCTTATTAAATAGAGTTCCTGGGAAAAGATTTTACATAAAGAGAGGAGTAAGACAAGGAGACCCTTATTCTCCTTCAATATTTGTGTTGGCTGCTGATCTGCTACAATCCATTCTTAATAGAGCCATGAGATTAAATCTGATCACTGCTCCATTACAAGTAAACTCATGCCCTCACTTCCCAATTGTGCAATATGCAGATGACACATTACTGGTTATGCAAGCTGATTCTAGGCAGTTACTCTGCTTAAAGGCACTCCTGAACACTTTTGCAACAGCAACTGGGCTAAAAGTTAATTATGCCAAATCCATCATGGTTCCCTTGAATATTGCAGAAGACAGGGTGGAAATTTTTACAAACACCTTACAGTGTGCTAGAGGACAATTCCCATTTACCTACCTTGGCATGCCCCTGGGAATATACAAACCAAGTGTAGAACAATGTCTCCCTCTAGTTAATAGGATTGCAAAAAGAGTGGCTGGGATCTCTATCTTCATGACACAAGCTGGAAAGTTACTGCTGGTAAAGTCAGTCATGACATCTCTATCAGTCTACTTCATGTGCTGTTTGGACATTCCTGTTACTATAAAAAAGCAGATTATTAAATACTTGAGACACTGTCTTTGGAGAGGGCCTGATATGGAAGACAAAAGGCCTGCCCTGGTGACATGGACTACAATATGCATACCAAAAGACTAGGGAGGCTTAGGGGTTCTAGAAATCTTTACACATAACAAAACCCTGCTCATGAAAAATCTTCACAAATTTTACAACAGACATGATATTCCCTGGGTCAACTTGATTTGGGAATCATACTATAGTGATGGGAAATTACTAGGAGACAACATGATAGGATCTTTTTGGTGGAAATCAAACTTAGCCCTTATTGATCAATACAAGGCTATTGCAAGATGTAATGTGGGTGATGGGGTCAGTGCTCTCTTCTGGGATGATCTATGGAGCCAAACTATTCTGAAACATCAATTCCCTCACTTGTTCTCTTTTGTTAAAAACCCACAGCTGAATGTTCAACAAGTCTTACAGACTGAATATCTACAGGATTTATTCTTCCTCCCCTTAACAACTGAGGCTTATGAAGAATTCTTACAAATGGAAGACATTTCTATAGCCATGAGGCAATCTGAGCATTTGGATTCTTTGGACACATGGAGCTATACTTGGGGGTCTGGTCACTACTCCTCCATCAAAGCATATAAAGTATTAATCGGTCACAAACATACTCCCCCACATTTCAACTGGATCTGGCAGAGTTCATGCCAACCAAAACATAAAGTCTTCTTCTGGCAACTTCTCCACGATCAAGTCAACACCAGAAACTTACTTAGAAGAAAGAATTTTGTGTTGGAGGAGTACAATTGTGCTGTGGGAGGCTGTCAACATGAAGAAACTCTGCACCACCTCTTTTGGGGCTGCCCATTTGTCCAACAAGGCTGGGACTTCATCTGTCCAACAAGAGCTCCAAACCTGTCCGTGTTAGAGGCATTCCAAGACCTCAAAGAAAAGCTAAGGTATCCATTCTATATGGAGATAATCATTCTAGGAACATGGGCCATCTGGATCACCAGAAACAACAAGATCTTTGAGAATATTGCACCTTCTCTCCAAGGGTGGAAGTTTATATTTCTGGAGGAACTGAAGCTTCTCAAATTTAGAATGAGGAAGAAGCATGAGAGGCAATTTGTAGCTTGGCTTGACAACTTGATGTAATTTTTGTTTTTAGGATAGACTAGCTTTCCTTTCTATTTCTTCTTTCTTTTTGTTGTTGTTGTTTCCCTCTTTGTAGTTTTCCTTTTTCTGTTTTTTTCCATTTGTAGGCTTACCTCAAGCCTTTCAGTACTCTTTGCTTCTTTACTTTTTTAAATAAAAATTGCAGTGGGGTTTTACCCTACTGTTTATAGTCTAAAAAAACACCAAGGCCCGGGGCAACACACGGGAGCTGCGAGACGTATTGGAAAATAAAGTAGGACATACAAGATCGATCTACGGATCATGGGGTCGCGCCCCAATGCGTGACAATGATTGTCACACCGGATACACTAAAACCAAATACGGTCGGGCCGAATATAGCAGACAAGACTCATATGAACTGCATCGTGACATAGCCCGGCACAGAGGTGCCTGTCGGATCTCGGGTTCCGGCAGACCCTTAAGGTTCGAAGTCTGGGGTGCGCACGGAGATTACGCTTCCTACCTACCTGTACCCCTCCGCCTCACAAGGATCTAAGCTACCAGAAGAACAACACAAGAGACACAGAGTTTATACTAGTTCGGGCCACCGATGCGGTGTAATACCCTAATCCAGTGTGGTGGTGTGGTGGATTGCCTCTCGGGCTGATGATGAACAATACAAGGAAGAACAGCCTCGCGAGGGTCTCTTCTTAGCTGGGGCGATGAACTGCTAGGAGGGGTTCAGTCGCCCTTCTCTCTGGATCCTAGCTGATTAGATTTCTCCATCCTCTATCCTGGGGGTGGCTATCCCTATTTATAGGCAAAGGCCCTGGGCCTCTTCCCAAATATTGAGCAGGAAGGGCACCAACAATTGGCCATTTTGAAGGGGAATGTGGGGACCCCGACTCATAAGTCGTGATCACCTAATGCACATGTACAGTGATCCAAGAGATCAATGCTCACTGAACACACAGAAGCAGAATAACAAGAGTCTTACATCCATACATACCGTCTTACAAAAATGATGACCATTATGGTCAAGTCTTACATAGATAAAGCCTTAAGGCTGAACATCAAATGAAACACAAGCAGTGGAAATCTTCGTCGATAAGTAGAACCCATGCCATCTGCCTTAACCCTACAGGCATTCTGACTGGGAAACGTCGTAGTTCGCATGTTCGCCTCCAAAGAATTCTTCCTCGCACTCCTGTTCTTCCATGCCTGGTCAATTAAATAACCAGTGGCAAGCCAATGAGTACTTTGAATGTACTCGCAAGCAACCCATGTTTTGGTTCAAGGTACAATAATGCATGACATAGGTAAATTTTTGCGGAAAGCTAGTTTTGAGTGCAATGACATGTTCAACAACTTGTAAGACATGCATCAGGAGAACTCAAGTAACCATGAGGACAGGTTACAGATATCAACATAAATAGAGTGGGCACCAACCCAACTCAATCATGTCAAGTCCTTGACTTGACCCAGTAGTTCTTCCCACTTATCCAACACACACACACTGGTTTGTAAAAACGTGGATGTAGTTTAAGCAGCACCGCCCAACTGTCCTTGACCATGGACACGGCTATTCGAATAGTTTTAACACTCTGCAGAGGTTGCACACTTTACCCACAAGATCCGGGGAACTTCCGTGTCATCCACGACCCGCGGTACCTCAAGTACCCAGGGTAAGTACCCGATCACTATCTTTCCCTAGATGACACTAACATGGAGTCCACTCGTTGTTCTGTATCCTCAGGATGAACATCTTGCGAGATTCACTCGAGATCGTAACATCCGAGAGGGGACACAACGGTATATCCGGTGCCCTGTGAAAACAGTCATGGCCGCCCTATCTGGCGCGACCCCGTCCCGAGAGAGAGCACCAACTCTCCCCCGTCACTAGTAATGCGGGCTCCAAGCTAGTATCGACTTAGGTAATCAATAATGCCCTTTCCCATATAAGGGTAGAGTGGTTGCGCATGTAAGGTTGGGACAGTCCAAAAATCTTAAATCTAATCCGTTTTCGAAAACAACACACACACACTTGCCTTGGTACACCACTTCGTCATCAAGTGGTTACCCATCTCATTGTCTCCCTCGGGCATAAGTGGCACCCAACGGGGTTTTCGTAAAAGTCTTTGAAAACACTTTGATTCCATCACCATGCATATACCCGTTCCTTTTTGCATAGCAACTACTTTGGCATCCAATCTACTCCCACCAGCATAACCCTCATAAGAAGGTAGGGTCATGCGTAATGCAGGTACCAACAAGGAAGTAACGAAGGCAACCCACCAAAGTGGTTACCATCACATCATGATTTCGGAGCAACAATACATAAGTGCTATGTGACATGCATAAAAAGGGGTTTCATAGACATGGTCAAAGGGCTGCTTGCCTGGCTCAGCAAAGTCTTCTGGGTCTTCAAAGTCTTCTGATCCAACTCCTTCGTCAGCAACGCAATCTATCGTCGCAAAATAATAACGAGAAAATAAGGCAATAATAAAACAGAAAAACCAAAGTGTTCAGAAAAATGTCAACTCATTTTTGTAAAATACTAGGTTCAAAACTAAGAAGGGGAAAATTCTTAGTTTTGGATTTGGAGTTGTGGAATAGGAGAAATGGATTTTTATAGGGGAATTTAAATGCTTAAATTTGAATTTAAATTTGAACAGTGCAGAAAAATTTGATGGACATATATGAAAGTTGCACCATTGAATAGATGGGATTTTTCTAAGATTTTAGGAGTTGGAATTGTTGCATTTGGATTATTATTTAATCATGTGGATTTTTTGGAATAATGACAGAAAAAGAAAAAGAAAAAGGGCATTGTGCCTGCTGGGCCAGAACACCCGCAGGGCAGCGGCCCAGCCAGCGATGCGGCCTAGCGCACTGGTGCACGCGCGCGCGCCAGGTTTAAACCTGACGGGCGGGGCCCAGGCGTCAGCGAGAGAGAGGAGGGCGATAAAGGAGAGAGGCTGACAAGCGGGGCCCACCAGTCATCCCTAACCCCGAGTCCAGGCGGCTGGCGAGCTCACCGGCGACGATGCAGGGCACGGCGAGGTCGGGCGAGGGCACGGCTGGGCTCAGCGTTGTGTCGCCATTCGGGTGGAGGTGGTTGCGGTCGCTGGGGCGGCCTGGTTCGCCGGCGATGAGGTCTCGTGGCGGAGAAGCTTCGGGCGTCGACGGTTCCGGCCGTTTCCGGCTGCAAAAGAAGCGGGGAAGAAGGGGGAAATGATTAGGGGTGCTCGGGGGTTCCAGATCGAGGCAGAGGAGGAGCGGGGGAGGCCTATACCGCGCGAACTCTGGCGAGCCAACGCGGCGGAGCTCAAGCTCGATCTCGAGCTCCGGCGGCTCTGGAGAGGAACTGGAGGTGCAGGGGGATGATTTGGTGGTGCAGAGAGCGAGTGGTGAGGAGAGGGGAGCTCGGGGAGGCCGTTAAATAGGCGAACGTCGAGGCCCCGTAGACCCGTGCGCCGGCGAGCTCCTGCTCGTCGCTGCAGGGCCTGGGGGAAGAGGGCGCCGTGTCTGGGGCGTTTGTAGGGGTGGTCTACACCCAGAGGGAGGGAGAGAAGGAGCGGGGAAGCGTCAGGGCAGCGCGCGTGTGAGCTCGCTCATTGGAGCGCTAAGGCGGCCATGGAGCGCGTGCGAGCAGGGGCAGGAGAGAGAGAAGGAGGAGGGGGCCAGGGGTGTGGCGTGCTGCGGACGTCGAGGCACCTCGTCGGGCGCGCTGGGGAGGACCGAGGTGGCCGGGGGTTCTTGGCAGGGGGCGGCTACAGTGTGGGAGCGCACTGTAGCGCGCTCCAGAGCATGCCTTTGGCTGCAATGGCATTGTTTAAAGGGCAGGGGCGTGTCCACTAGTGTCTAGCAGGTCTAGGAGGGAGTAAAGAAATGGGGTGGTGCATTGGATGCCATGGATGGCCACTGGAGTGAGGAGGGAGGTGAGGAAGAGGGAGAAGTGGGCTGACCAGAGAGAGAAAGAGGGGGGTTTCACCCCTTAATTATTGAGCTGGGGACTTGCCATGGTTACTGGAGGTGAAAGGGGTCTAGGAGGAGCTTTGGTAAAAAGCTTAGCTCAAGGAGAATAGTTTTAGTGGTCAAATTGGGAATTTTTGAAAAGTGGCAGAAGGTGTTTGATAAGGGTTTTGGCAAGCAAATGATCTCCAATTGCCATGATACTCCACAGGGTGAAATGACACATATAATTAGGGCCTTCCACCAATTTGGAGCTTAATTGGGCAAAGTTGCCAATGCAACTTTTGTAAACCCAAGAAATGAGCAGAAATAGACTTGTGTAGATCTAGTTGAGAAAATTACTTCTCCTTGATGCACCACCTGGTGTAGTGGCCTCATTTGGCCATGTGAACATGCTCACAAAAGCTGGGGTTAAGGAGAGAAAGTTGGTAGTACAAACTTGATCAAATTTGATTCTGGTCAGAGAGGGTTTTGGGGCATTTTGGTGAACCAAAATGACTTTAATTGACATGAGTCTTTGCAAGGTGATCACAATATGCATTTGCGACTTGCTGGATTTTCCTTGGATTTTTATGAAAATATTTCCTGTAGAAATATCTCAAATCCTTGAAATGGGCAGAAATGGTTTTGGGAGGTTTGTCCAATATTTTGATCATAACCATGTGTTGAAACTCATATATATGGAAAATATATGTCCATTGAGTCTCCCTAATTTTTCTCAAATATTTTTAAAGCTTTTAAATAATTTTAACCTATTTAAGACCATTTCTGGCCTTAAGAAAATCCTTTAAATAAAATAGGAACATAACTTCCAAAATTATATTTTTGTGGTTTCTGGTTATCCTATATCTAATAGGTTTCAAATATACCTTTTGAAATATTTTTACTACCCTTAATTAAATATTTGCAGTGCAAACCTCAATCCAGGGGTTTTTGGAAAACTAGTTTTTAAAAATACTTTTTGGCCAAATTATTTTTGTAAGAAAATACTATATTGCTCTATACACATGGCATGATCATTGGGCAGATGTTTGGGACAAGGAGATGAAGTATAGAAGGTGGAGTAGTTGACTATTAAGAGCACTTGAAAAACCACACAGAGAAAACCAACTTCAAAATAAAATCCAAATAATGCACAAGTTTTTGTTGGTCCAAATTTTCATGCTTTATTAATGCAAATGACATGTTACAAAATGCAAGGTGTGACAGACCTACCCCCCTTACAAGAATCTCGTCCCCGAGATTCCTAAACTAGGTTTTAAAGAGATATGGAAACTCAGATCTAAGGTAGTCTTCACGTTCCCAGGTTGCTTCTACTTCAGTGTGGTTGCTCCACTGGACCTTGAAGTACTTGATCGTGCGGATACAAGTGCATCGCTCAGCCTCATCCAAAATGCAGATGGGCCTCTCACGGTAGGTCAAATCAGGCTGAAGGTCAATGGCTTGATGATTGACGTCCTTGTAAAGATCAGGCTTGACCGGGACTTGGAGACACTTCCGGAGTTGTGAGACGTGGAATACGTTGTGCACATCGGATAGTTCAGGTGGCAGTTCCAGCTGGTAAGCCACTTCTCCGCGTCGTGCGGTGATCTCGAAGGGGCCTATAAATCTTGGTGCGAGCTTTCCCTTAACGTGGAAACGTTTGGTTCCCTTAAGAGGAGTTACTCACAGGTACACATGGTCTCCGACTTGGAAGTTTACCTGTCGGCGACGAGTGTCAGCATAGCTCTTCTGTCTGGACTTAGCGGTCTTCAGTTGCTCTCTGACTAGCTGAACTTGCTCTTCTGCCTCACGGAGGATTTCAGGCCCAAATACTAGTCCTTCTCCGGTTTCTGACCAATTGAGGGGTGTGCGGCACTTCCGACCGTACAATACCTCAAATGGTGCCATCTGGAGGCTTGACTGATAACTGTTGTTGTAGGAGAACTCAGCAAAAGGGAGGCAATCTTCCCACCTAGCTCCATATGCTAAGACACAGGCTCGGAGCATGTCTTCGAGTATCTGATTCACTCGTTCTGTCTGACCTCCTGTCTGTGGGTGGAAAGCAGTGCTGAAGGACAACTTAGTCCCCTTGGCCTCTTGGAACTTCTTCCAGAACCTTGAGGTAAACTGGGTTCCACGATGTGCCACAATCTCCTTGGGAACACCATGAAGGCTTACAATTCTGTTGATGTATAAAGTTGCTAGCTAGTTGCCATCATAGGTAGTCTTCACAGGAATGAAATGGGCCACTTTAGTCAAATGATCGACTATGACCCAGATGGAGTCATGTCCCTTGTTTGACCTAGGCAGTCCAGTATGAAATCAATTTCGACTTTATCGCATTTCCAATCGGGAACCTTGAGTGGTTGGAGCAATCCAGCAGGTCGCTGATATTCAGCTTTGACCCTTTGGCATACATCACACTTCGCAACACAGGTGGCAATCTCCCTTTTCATCCCGTGCCACCAAAATCTTTCCTTCAGGTCATGATACATCTTGGTTCCTCCGGGGTGGATGGAATACGGGGTGTCATGAGCTTCTTACAAGATCAAATTCTTGAGCTCAATCTGGTTGGGTACGCAAATGCGATTTCCAAACCACACGACTCCTTGCTTATCCTCTGAGAATCCTGGGGCCTTACCGGCCTTGATCTTCCTCTTAGTGCCTTCAATACTCTCGTGTCCCTTTTGAGCTTCCTTAATATCATCCATCAGGGTAGGCTTGACTTTGAGGTTGGCTAAGAATCCTGGTGCAACCAGTTCTAACCCGAAGCTTTCAAGTTCTTCATACAAGGGGGGTAGCCTCTTCTTAAGCATAGCATTCAAGGTACAAGCCTTTCTGCTTAATGCATCTGCTACCACATTAGCCTTCCCAGGGTGGTATTGAACACTAAGGTCATAATCCTTGATCAACTCTAGCCATCTTCTTTGCCTCATGTTTAATTCCTTCTGAGTGAAAATATACTTCAGACTTTTGTGATCTTTGTATATCTCACACCGCTTCCCTAGGAGGTAATGTTGCCATGTCTTCAGGGCATGAACTACAGCTGCCAACTCGAGGTCATGAGTAGCATAGTTCTCTTCATGAGGCCGTAGTTGCCTTGAAAGATAAGCTACGACTCTGCCCTCTTGCATCAGAACACCTCCCAGTCCGGTTTTTGACGCATCACAATGTATCACAAACTCCTTGTGTATATCTGGTGTGGCCAAAACTGGGGCGGTGGTCAATCTCTTCTTCAGCTCCTGGAAGCTCTCTTCACGCTTCGGCGTCCATTCAAACTTCTTGTCCTTCTTCAAGAGCTGAGTCATGGGTCAGGCAATGCTTGAGAATCCTTCAACGAACTTGCGGTAATATCCCGCGAGTCCGAGGAAGCTTCTGACTTCCTTCACATTGCTTGGGGACTGCCATTCAGTCACTGCTTCAATCTTAGCGGGATCGACCGACAATCCTTCTTCAGTCAAAACATGACCCAAGAATCCAACCTCATGCAGCCAAAATTCACACTTGCTGAACTTGGCATACAGTTGGTGCTCTCGAAGCTTGTCTAGGACCATCCTCAAGTGTTGCTCGTGCTCTTCCTTCGTCTTCGAGAAGACAAGAATGTCATCAATGAAGACAACGACAAACTTGTCCAAATATTCCATGAAGACCTTATTCATGAGATACATGAAGTAAGCTGGGGCATTGGTCAATCCAAAGGACATGACCGTGCACTCATACAGGCCATATCTGGTTACAAATGCC
The DNA here is from genome assembly GCA_032464435.1 of Aegilops umbellulata. Taxonomy (NCBI): domain Eukaryota; kingdom Viridiplantae; phylum Streptophyta; class Magnoliopsida; order Poales; family Poaceae; genus Aegilops; species Aegilops umbellulata. Next base: position 174,655,795 of record CP136058.1, read on the forward strand.
GTCTTCGGAATATCTTGGGGTCTGATCTTCAGCTGGTAGTACCCAGATCGGAGGTCAATCTTGGAGAACACCTTGGCCCCATTGAGTTGATCAAACAGATCTTCAATCTTGGGAAGTGGATACTTGTTCTTGATTGTAACTTCATTGAGGGAGCGGTAGTCAATGCATAAGCGGATGGTACCATCCTTCTTTGCCACAAACAGAATTGGCGATCCCCAAGGGGAGGCACTAGGGCGGATAAATCCCTTCCTCAATTGTTCTTCCAGTTGCTTCTTCAACTCTGCTAACTCTTCCGATCCCATTCTATAAGGCTTCTTATAGATGGGTCCTGCTCCGGGCATGAGCTCGATGATGAACTCGATGTCTCGGTCAGGAGGCATTCCCGGTAGCTCATCAGGAAAGACATCGGGGTATTCGCATACTACCGGCACTTGCTCCAATCCAACTTCAGTCAGACAATTGACTTGGGTGACTCGAGCAGAGGAGGGGTTGGGAGCAAACTTTACTTCGACTCCTTGGTCATTGGTCATAGTGAAGGTCCGGTTGGCACAATCTAGCAAGCCTTGGTGCTTGATGAGCCAATCCATTCCTAAGATCACATCCAAGCCTTGTGATCTTAAGATGATAAGGTCTGCTTGGAAGTCTACCCCATTAATGACAATCCCGACTCCCTTACATCCTATCTTGGCTCTCATCTCTGCTCCGGGGGTTTGTACCACCATAGGGTTATTCAGGGGTGTAGGGGTCATGCCACTTTTTAATGCAAACTATTGGGTGACAAATGAATGTGTGGCTCCAGAATCAAACAAGACAGTTGTAGGTGTTGAGTTGACAAGGAACGTACCCAGCACGACGTCCGGGTCTTCCTGGGCTTCTTCTACAGTGACATGATTCACACGACCCTTGCCGTTGTTGGGCGGGTTGCGGGGAGCTTGGTTCCTTAGTGGCATTCCACGGCCTTGTCCTGGGTTCTGCTCATTGGGGCGCGGGGCGTCGGGCTTCTTGTTGGGGCAATTCTTGGAGTAGTGTCCTGGCTGACCACATCCAAAGCAAGTGATTTGGTTGGGGTTGCTGCTCTTGCCGACATTGTTATTGGGGTTGTTGTAAGCTGGCCTGGGGTTGGCATACTGCTGAGGAGGGTAGTTGGTGCTGGGTGCAGGAGCTCTTGGTTGCTGATAGGTCGGCTTGACCGGGGCTGGCTGCCACAGGCGGGGCTTCTGGTTGCTGGAGCTACCCTTGCTGATCATCTTGCGCTTACGGGTATCATCCAAAGCACGTCGCTTGTCTTCAAGCATGAGTGCCTTGTTCACCAGATCAGGAAAGGTCGGGCAGTCACACACAACAAGCAAGTACTGCAGAGTCTGGTTAAGGCCTTCCATGAAGCGCTTTAGTGCTGACATCAGTGCTGACATCTTTAGGGGCATACCTTGAGAGAACACTGAACTTCTGCATGTACTCCTTGACAGTGCTACTGCCTTGCTTCAGGGCTCGGAACTCACGCTTCTTGATGGCCATGATTCCGAAAGGAATGTGGGCCTTGCGGAATTCTGCCTTGAAGTCATTCCAAGTGATGTTTTGCTCAGCATGCATGGCCTTGAATCCATCCCACCAAGCTCTAGCGGTTCCCCCGAGACAGTGAGCAGCATAAGCCACCTTCTCACGGTCCTCAGTGCATCCGACTAGTTCCAGCAGATCCTCAATGGTGCGGACCTAGTCGTCTGCATCCAGGGGTTCAGCAGTCTCGATGAAGGTGGGTGGTGCATGCTTCTTGAACTCCACCAATGTGGAACATCCATTGCCGTTTCCCGCCGGCTGGCGGTTGACAGCTTGAGCAATCATCTAGAGGGCTGCAGTGTTGGCTTGGCGTTCCTCTCGGAAGGCTTGGAGAAGCTGAGCCATATCCATGCTTGGAGGTGGTGGTGGTGGAGCTTGTCCTTGGGTTTGGTCCTGACTGGCTCCTTCTCCGGCTTCTTGCTGCTGGGTAGAAGTACCAGTACGGGTTACAACAGGCATCCAGTTGAAGCGATCAAGGTCTCATGATTGGGAAAGATGGGGAAAGCAATTTAGATGGGATGCCTAGTAAGGGGGTTGTTATGACACTAATTGTTTTCATGCAAGGGCCAAAAGGACAAACACATTCATTAAAATCCAAATGGGTGACATAGTCGCTTACAAGTTCCCGTAGGAAAGCGCGACATCCATCAAACACATTAAAAGCAAATACACGCTACATGGGTTCATATGAACCATTACAAGGACTCGACTTCACATAGGGGTACACGACCTATCCTACCGTAGGGGTTACTAACGGGCACATCCGGGTTGCGAATGATGCCTAAGTGGTGGAATGCTCGGTCGCGTAGTCTAGCTCTTCTGGGTCTTCCTCCTCATCATTGGTGGCCTGACTTTCCTCTTCACTTGAAGGGGTGGGGGAGTGGAGGAGCTCAACACGGCGTTGCTTTGCCGGTGGTGCGAAGGGCTTGCCGTATTCCTTTGCGCTCATGCGGTGTTGCTGTGGTGGTTCTCCATCCTTTGGGGGTTTCCCGCCTCTGTATGCGATTGCGGGCTGGCCAGGGGGAGCACCTTCGTTCTTGATCCTATCCATCTTCTCTTGTGCTTGGCGAAGAAGTGCCTTGGCCTCGTGGAGTTTCTTTCGGAGTTCCATTGATTCCGAAGCCAAGTGTTGTGCCAAACTATCGGCACAAAGGCTGAAGTAGGTCTGGAATCGGAGTGGAAGTCCTTCTTCTAGTGGTGGAGCTGGTGCACTGCTCTCATCCTCACCTTCCTTTCGGTAATGCAAGAAGCGGGTTGCCATCTCGTCTGCCATCTCGGGGAGAAGGTCTCGAAGGCGGTTGAGTGCCTTGAGGGTTGCCGTCTCGACGGCAAGAAATAGTGTTGCCATCTGGGGTCCCACAAAGAACCAGCTTGTTGGAGGGTCATCGGCCTTCACGATCACTTCCACATGATACTCCGTCTCGGTGTCATTGATCCAGTGCTCATGGTAGGTGAACATGGTGGCTCGGTGGAACTGGCACTGCTTGAGGCTATCCTTGAGAAGTACGGGAAATCCGGTGGTCAGGAAGTCTTCAGGTACGGCAGCCATCTACAAAGGTTGAATGGGAGAGGTCAATAAGGGAAATATACCTTGGGTTGGGTAAGCTTAAGAAAAGAAGAGAAGTTTAGATGGTCTCAGGCTAACTAACGTCCATGCTAACTAAGGCTTCCTACAGTCAGGATGGCTCTGATACCAGCTCTGTGGGGACCCCGACTCATTAGTCATGATCACCGAATGCACATGTACAGTGATCCCAGATATCAATGCTCACTGAACACACAGAAGTTGAATAACAAACGTCTTACATCCATAAATACCGTCTTACATAAATTATGACCATTATGGTCAAGTCTTACATAGATAAAGCCTTAAGGCTGAACATCAAATGAAACACAAGCAGTGGAAATCTTCGTCGATAAGTAGAACCCATGCCATCTGCCTTAACCCTACAGGCATTCTGACTGGGAAACGTCCTAGTTCGCATGTTCGCCTCCAAAGAATTCTTCCTCGCACTCCTGTTCTTCCATGCCTGGTCAATTAAATAACCAGTGGCAAGCCAATGAGTACTTTGAATGTACTCGCAAGCAACCCATGTTTTGGTTCAAGGTACAATAATGCATGACATAGGTAAATTTTTGCGGAAAGCTAGTTTTGAGTGCAATGACATGTTCAACAACTTGTAAGACATGCATCAAGAGAACTCAAGTAACCATGAGGACAGGTTACAGATATCAACATAAATAGAGTGGGCACCAACCCAACTCAATCACGTCAAGTCCTTGACTTGACCCGGTAGTTCTTCCCACTTATCCAACACACACACACACACTGGTTTGCAAAAACGTGGACGTAGTTTAAGCAGCACCGCCCAACTGTCCTTGACCGTGGACACGGCTATTCGAATAGTTTTAACACTCTGCACAGGTTGCACACTTTACCCACAAGATCCGGGGAACTTCTGTGTCATCCACGACCCGCGGTACCTCAAGTACCCGGGGTAAGTACCAGATCACTATCTTTCCCTAGACGACACTAACATGGAGTCCACTCGTTTTTCCGTATCCTCACAATGAACATCTTGTGAGATTCACTCGAGATCGTAACATCCGAGAGGGGACACAACAGTGTATCCGGTGCCCTGTGAAAACAGTCATGGCCGCCCTATCTGGCACGACCCCGTCCCGGGAGAGAGCACCAACTCTCCCCCGTCACTAGTAATGCGGGCTCCAAGCTAGTATCGACTTAGGTAATCAATAATGCCCTTTCCCATATAAGGGTAGAGTGGTTGCGCATGTAAGGTTGGGACAGTCGATAAATCTTAAAGCTAATCCGTTTTCGAAAACAACACACACACACACTTGCCTTGGTACACCACTTCGTCATCAAGTGGTTACCCATCTCATTGTCTCCCTCGGGCATAAGTGGCACCCGACGAGGTTTTCGTAAAAGTCTTTGAAAACACTTTGATTCCATCACCATGCATATACCCGTTCCTTTTTGCATAGCAACTACTTTGGCATCCTATCTACTCCCACCAGCATAACCCTCATAAGAAGGTACGGTCATGCGTAATGCATGTACCAACAAGGAAGTAACGAAGGCAACCCACCAAAGTGGTTACCATCACATCATGATTTCGGAGCAACATGAAATAAGTGCTATGTGACATGCATAAAAAGGGGTTTCATAGACATGGTCAAAGGGCTGCTTACCTGGCTCAGCAAAGTCTTCTGGGTCTTCAACGTCTTCTGGTCCAACTCCTTCGTCAGCAACGCAATCTATCGTCGCAAAATAATAACGAGAAAATAAGGCAATAATAAAACAGAAAAACCAAAGTGTTCAGAAAAATGTCAACTCATTTTTGTAAAATACTAGGTTGAAAATTAAGAAGGGGAAAATTCTTAGTTTTGGATTTGGAGTTGTGGAATAGGAGAAATGGATTTTTAGAGGGAAATTTAAATGCTCAAATTTGAATTTCAATTTGAACAGTGCAGAAAAGTTTGATGGACATATATGAAAGTTACACCATTAAATAGGTGAGATTTTTCTAAGATTTTAGGAGTTGGAATTGTTGCATTTGGATTATTATTTAATCCTGTGGTATTTTTGGAATAATGACAGAAAAAGAAAAAGAAAAAGGGCACTGTGCCTGCTGGGCCAGAACAGCCGCAGGGCAGCGGCCCAGCCAGCGATGCGGCCCAGCGCACTGGTGCACGCGCGTGCGCCAGGTTTAAACCTGACGGGCGGGGCCCAGGCGTCAGCGAGAGAGAGGGGGCGATGGATGGGAGAGGCTGACAGGCGGGGCCCGCCAATCATCCCTAACCCCAGGTCCAGGCAGCTGGCGAGCTCACCGGCGACGATGCAGGGCACGACGAGGTCGGGCGAGGGCACGGCTGGGCTCAGCGTTGTTTCGCCGTTCGGGTGGAGGTGGTTGCGGTCGCTGGGGCGGCCTGGTTCGCCGGTGACGAGGTCTCGCGGCGGAGAAGCTTCGGGCGTCGACAGTTCCGGCCGTTTCCGGCTGCAAAAGAAGCGGGGAAGAAGGGGGAAATGATCAGGGGTGCTCGGGGGTTCCAGATCGAGGCAGAGGAGGAGCCGGGGAGGCCTATACCTCGCGAACTCCGGCGAGCCAACGCGGCGGAGCTCGAGCTCGATCTCGAGCTCGGGTGGCTCTGGAGAGGAACTGGGGGTGCAGGGGGATGATTTGGTGGTGCAGAGAGCGAGTGGTGAGGAGAGGGGACCTCAGGGGGGCGTTAACTAGGCGAACATCGAGGCCCCATAGACCCGTGTGCCGGCGAGCTCCTGCTCGTCGCTGCAGGGCCTGGGGGAAGAGGGCGTCGTGTCTGGGGCGTTTGTAGGGGTGGTCTACGCCCAGAGGGAGGGAGAGAAGGAGCGGGGAAGCGTCAGGGCAGCGCAAGTGTGAGCTCGCTCATTGGAGCGCTCGGGCGGCCATGGAGCGCGTGCGAGCAGGGGCAGGAGAGAGAGAAGGAGGAGGGGGCCAGGGGCGTGGCGTGCTGCGGATGTCGAGGCACCTCGTCGGGCGCGCTGGGGAGGCCCGAGGTTGCCGGGGGTGCTTGGCAGGGGGCGGCTACAGTGCGGGAGCGCACTGTAGCGCGCTCCAGTGCGTGCCTTTGGCTGCCATGGCATTGTTTAAAGGGCAGGGGCGTGTCCACTAGGGCCTAGCAGGTCAAGGAGGGAGTAAAGAAATGGGGTGGTGCATTGGATGCCATGGATGGCCACTAGAGTGAGGAGGGAGGTGAGGAAGTGGGAGAAGTGGGCTGACCAGAGAGAGAAAGAGGGGGGTTTCACCCCTTAATTATTGAGTTGGGGACTTGCCATTGTTACTGGAGGTGAAAGGGTTCTAGGAGGAGCTGTGGTAAAAAGCTTAGCTCAAGGAGAATAGTTTTAGTGGTCAAAATGGGAAATTTTGAAAAGTGGCAGAAGGTGTTTGATAAGGGTTTTGGCAAGCAAATGATCTCCAATTGCCATGATACTCCACCGGGTGAAATGACACATATAATTAGGGCCTTCCACCAATTTGGAGCTTAATTGGGCAAAGTTGCCAATGCAACTTTTGTAAACCCTAGAAATGAGCAGAAATAGACTTGTGTAGATCTAGTTGAGCAAATCACTTCTCCTTGATGCACCACCTGGTGTAGTGGCCTCATTTGTCCATGTGAACATGCTCACAAAAGTTGGGGTTAAGGAGAGAAAGTTGGTAGTACAAACTTTATCAAATTTGATTCTGGTCAGAGAGGGTTTTGGGACATTTTGGTGAACCAAAATGACTTTAATTGACATGAGGCTTTGCAAGGTGATCACAATATGCATTTGTGACTTGCTGGATTTTCCTTGGATTTTTATGAAAATATTTCTTGTAGAAATATTTCAAATCCTTGAAATGGGCAGAAATGGTTTGGGAGGTTTGTCCAATATTTTGATCATAACCATGTGTTGAAACTCATATATATGGAAAATATATGTTCATTGAGTCTCCCTAATTTTTCTCAAATATTTTTAGAGCTTTTAAATAATTTTAACCTATTTAAGACCATTTCTGGACTTAAGAAAAATCCTTTAAATAAAATAGGAAAATAACTTCCAAAATTATATTTTTGTGGTTTCTGGTTATCCTATATCTAATAGGTTTCAAATATACCTTTTGAAATATTTTTACTGCCCTTAGTTAAGTATTTGCAGTGCAAACCTCAATCGAGGGGTTTTTGGAAAACTAATTTTTAAAAATACTTTTTGGCCAAATTATTTTTGTAAGAAAATACTATATTGCTCTATACACATGGCATGATCATTGGGAAGAAGTTTGGGACAAGGAGATGAAGTATAGAAGGTGGAGTAGTTGACTATTAAGAGCACTTGAAAAACCACACAGAGAAAACCAACTTCAAAATAAAAGCCAAATAATGCAAAAGTTTTTGTTGGTCCAAATTTTCATGCTTTATTAATGCAAATGACATGTTACAAAATGCAGGGTGTGACAGGGAACATCTGGTACACTTATCCTGACTAAAGTTGGTCCTCGCCTGCCAAAGGCTCTAGTGATGACGCTGGCTTGGGCTTCACAGTGACTTCCTCCTTGTCGCGGAGCTGGTCTTGGTCTCGTTGCATCGAAACGGGTGTCTTTGCTTGATCCTCCCGCCTGCGCTTGCCCCCTTTGCACCAAAGAGGAAAGGGAGGACACTGCGCGGGCTGGTGCCCGCCTGGTGCCCTTGGTCGTCATGGCTTGCGTCATGAACACCTCGTGAGGTACCCTGCCTTGATCTCTCCGCCTCCTCGCGAGCCAGCCAGATGAGGCCGCGCCTGAGGAAGCTCCGTGTCGTCCTCCCTGCGAGGCTTGGCCCCTCGCGAGGGTCTTGGGTCTGTGTTGATGAAGATGGGCCGTGCTGGGCCCCCTTTGAGCCACGCCGCGGGCCGCAGGCAGGCAAGTCTGGGGACCCCCATTCCCAGAACGACGACAGTAGCCCCCGGGCCCAAGGCGCGCCCGGACTTGGCCGTGCAGGGAGGCGAAAGGGCAAGGGCGAAGCGCCGCGGGCCCTAACAGCCTGCGGCCTCGGGCACCGCATGGCGGTTGATTGGACGTGGGTGGCACTGTTCCCCCACGCCCCCTTATTCCGTGCCATGCTAGGCGGACTCGTAGTTGTACACAGCCGCTCCCTTCCTTTTGTTCGTGCGCCCTCTGTCCTTCCTTCGCTTGAACTCCAGCTCCTGTTTTCAGCCCAATCTCGAACCTTCTCTCCCCCTTCCCATTGCCATGGCTCCGACGAAGAAGGGAAGAGGGAAGAAACCCACGCCTCCGCCTCGTTCGCCGCCGTTGGTGTCCCCCGCCATCGGTCGGTCGATCATACTCAATCGAGAGGGCCTGGGCAAGGTTAGCTCGGCTCTGGCTACTATCTTCAACGAGTGCGGGAGGACGACGACCTGGCCCACGTCTCTCATCCCCGCTGATAGGATAATCACCGAGGTCCATTATTTTGCTGATGCCCTGTGGGCGGGTCTGGTTCCCCCCTTTTCCGATTTCTTTAGGGGCGTGCTTTCCCACTACCAGATCCACATGATGCATCTGGGTCCCGAGTCCATCACCCTTCTTTCGGTCTTCGCTTTGTTTGCGAGGCAATGATGGGCATCCTTCCTTCGGTTGCCTTGCTGCATCACTTCTTCTCTCTGCGCCTTGTCGACCCTACCCAATCCTTGGCGTGTGTGAGCTTCGTCACCGCGTCTGAGACAGCCGCCTCAGGGATCGACTTCGGGCTTCCTTCGCCTTCGGCTGGGTTCCGCGAGCGGTGGCTGTATGTTGATGTCGGGGTGCCCAGCCCCCTGCTGTCGAAGCCAACCTTGCCTGCTGTCCCCAATTCGGGCTGGGGCCAGGAGACGCTTGAGATCCCCCGGCTCGCCTTTGTCTGGCACCTCTTCGCATTCTTGAAGTCGATCGGCATGACAGCGCCCAAGGTGGTGAATGAGTTCCTGCTACGCCGCATTGCTCCTCTCCAACGCCACTCCCGCCGGATGTAGGCCTTCAGTGGGCGTGGTGATCGTATGAGGCTCCAGGAAGAGGATCTGACGCCTGAGGTGCTGAGGAAAGTGCTCTTGATCCTGACTGGTGACCCCAACCTAGGCAGCATCCAGCGGGGAGGGGCCCTGTTGTACCTCTGCCAGAATAGGGACGATTTTGTGAAGCAGATGCCTATCTTTGATGAATGGGGGCCGCGCCCCGCCGGCCTCCAGGGGCCTCGCGAGAACCCAGTGATGGTGACTGCCCTTCCAGTCGGTCGAGGCGACTCTTCCTCAAGTGGCGGGGCAGGGAGGCATGAGGTGCCAGAGGCCGAGGGGCCTCCTGATGGGGTGACAGCGCCGGATGATGCTCATGAGGGAGCAGCTGCTGGGGCCCGCGCCGCCGAGGCCTACAGCGGCGAGCAACTGCCCTCAGCGCCTGCGGATGAGGCCCCTGAGGTTCCAGTTGCTCCTTTGGGCAAGGCGACCGGCAGCGCGCACCAGGCAGGTGCCCCTGACGCGGATCGCCTTGATGCTTCGCCTTCGTCGCAGGTTGATCCCTGCGCTCAGCTCTTGGGCCGCTTCCGCGTGGACTTTGAGGCCCTCCGGAAGAAAAGGGAGGCCCTGGGCGACGTTTACCCTTGTCGCCTGCTGAAGCGTAGGAAGTACTTCGCCACTAATGAGTAAGCCTTCCCCTTCTCCAGCTCCCGATCTTTCTGTTGCTCTTGCTGATCTTTGCTCCGCAGGCGCCTTCCAGCCGAGCTCGCGGAGACGGCCGAGGTGCCGCCCCCTTTGGCTTCGCCCCCTCCTCCGTCTCAAGTGCTCCGAGCAGCACATCCCTTGTAGTGAGGGCGATCGGAGGGGCGAACCGTCCCGAGGTGCATCGAGGCCCTACGCACCCCGCGGTCTTCCTTCGTGGCCCTTCTCGGGGCGTAGCCAGCCTGCCGTGGGCTTCTCGCTTGGTCGTGGACTGCGATTGGCTGAGGCGCTCCCTGCGCTCTTCATCTGGGGGCGGGCTGGCTCCAGGTCGGGCTTCTGGCGTGCTGTGCCCGACCGTCGCGAGGGTGCTAGCCCCCAGCCCCCTGCCCGGAGGGGGAGTGCCTATTCGTGGCCTCCGGCGCTTGCTTGGGGTAGGTGATGGTGTGGAAAATGTGTGTGAGCGCGCTCGGGAGCGTCGCGCTCTTCGCCAAGGATTCCTTCGAAGGGCGGCTGACGCGTTGGACCTGCTTGGTGAGGAGCTTGCTGATGAAGACGCGCGCCTTGAAGCCGAGGGCCTGCGCCTGGCTACAGAGAGGCGCGAACTGGAGGGCGCCGTCGCCCTTGCGCGCCATCAGCGCGATCTTGACGACGAAAAGGCCAAGGCGTCGCTGGCGGCCTCTCGTGAGGCCCAATCTCGGGCCGCTGAGGAGGCCCGGGAGGCTGACCGGCGGAGAGAAGCTGCGGAGGAGCGGGCTCGGGAGCTCCTGGCCTAGTGCCACTCACTGGAGGAGCAGGCTGAGCTGCGCGAGGCAGCTCTCACGTGGATGAAGGTGGCCTCTGGCGACCCAGCAGTGCTCCAGAAGCGTGAGGAGGCGTTGACGCTGGAAGCCGCTGAACGCACCCGCGAGTACGAGCGGCTGGAGACGAGGGAGCACTTGGTGACGCAGGCGAAGGATGATGTCGCTGCACGGGAAGCCCGTGTCGTGGAGGAGGTTGGACGTCAGGTGGCGATGGGGCGCCAAGACCTCGAGCGCGAGTTAGATGGGAGGTTGGGGTTGATCCGGGTCGAGGCTGAAGGTATGACCGCAGCCGTGAGGACCAAGCTGGAGGAGGCGACGCGGTGGGCCGATGCTCTTCGGGCGGCGCTTGAGGTAGCGCAAGGGGAGTCAACCACCTCCCGGGTCGAGGTGCTCCGTCTTCGCCAGCGGGTGGAGGAGGCTGAGGCCGTCGCGCGCCAGAATGCAGATGAGATACGTCAGCGGCAGGTCCTGGAGCATGAGCACGGCCCCATGCTCTCCACGCTCTGGGAGAGAGCCAACACAGCCTTGGGCAACATCTGCGAGGCGGCTGTTGGTGAGCCGCACGCTATCAACTACGCCGGCAACCGTCAGTTCTTCAACACCGTGGTGATGCAGCTGGAGGCGCGGTCGGTCAGGGCCGACAGGTTGGTGGAGGAGAGGAGCCGCGCCATGCTCGGGCGCGCCTTTTCCCGTGTCTTTAGCCATCTCCGGAACATGGATCCCCACTTCGACTTTGACGCCGCCATCGCCCTAGTCCCCCAGGCCGTCCGAGACGACCTGGCGCACTGGGTGGAAGACAATGTGGATGCTCTTGTCAGGGCCTTCGCTTTGGACAACGACGACGTGATCGTGGCTGCTGACGAGGGCAGTGTGGTGATCGGCCCTGACGTCGCTGGCGGCGACGCAGACAGCGATGGCGAGTCTAGCGACGCCAGCTACGGTTCGGGAGGTGCTCCTGAGGACGCATTGGGGGATTTATCCGACTGATTATGCATTGTCCCTGTTTCCTTACCCTGCATGAATAGAACTCAGGCTTTGGCCTGACGATTGTGAGAGCATTTTGGGAGGGGGAGCCCCTCATGTAAAACTTGTGTTCATCATATTAGTAGATGTTACACTGCCCGTGCGTCCGCGCCTGGTGGTTGTCTAGTTTACATTTGTTTCGTGCGGGCCCCGAGGTAGCCTGCGGGAGGCTGTGGCGTCTCGAGTGCTCTCTAATCGAATCCGTAGGATGTGAGAGTGTCGCGGGCGGCGAGCTTCACAGGCGTTGGCCTTCTTCACAGGCTCCGGGCCTTTTCCAAAAAGGTATAATCTTCACAGGCATTTGCCTTCTTCACAGGCTCTTGGCCTTTTCCAAAAGAGGTTAATCTTCATAGGCATTCGCCTTCTTCACAGGCTCTAGGCCGTTTCCAAAAGAGGATAATCTTCACAGGCATTCGCCTTCTTCACAAGCTCCGGGCCTTTTCCAAAAGGATAATCTTCACAGGCATTCGCCTTCTTCACAGGCTCCGGGCCTTTTCCAAAAGGATAATCTTCACAGGCATTCGCCTTCTTCACAGGCTCCGGGCCTTTTCCAAAAGGATAATCTTCACAGGCATTCACCTTCTTCACAGGCTCCGGGCCTTTTGCAAAAGGATAATCTTCACAGGCATTGGAAATCCTCCCGAGAGGACGCGGCGGCGGCAGTCTGGGCTGCGCGCAAGCTAGGCCTGACCTGGCTCGCGAGGGGCTCGCGAGAGGAGGCAGCTGAGGCGAAGTGTAACCGAAACGCGAGAGATTGCTCGAACGAGACTAAGCACCCCTTCCCCAAACACATGCAAATCTCAAATGCGAATCCAACTTAAATACAGCGGGGGAAAGTGACAACCAAAAGGGAAAAGCAGTGAAAGCAAATAAAAGGCCGCGTCCGGCACCTAATCTAGTCTTGGACGTATTCTCACCAGCGCGGAGCTAAGTGCTGCCACTGGGCGTGGGAGGGGGGCCCAGGGCCTGAGGCCGGCACCCCTGAGACTCCGGGGCGTGTACAGCCCCACTCATTGTTACGTGAGAGTGTCACGGGGCGGCGAGCTTCACAGGCACTGGGCCTTCTTCACAGGTACCGGCCTTGCTTCATATCGCCAGACGAGGGCCCCGCCTTGCGCCACACTCTAGTGCCATCAACGACGACCGGAAACCAGGACGCCGCCGATGGGGTAGAGCGGTCGCCACCGGTTCCCCCGATGACCACGGGTCCTTCGCCAGGGGCAGGCCCTGAGGCACCTCCCCAGCGGAGGGCCTACCTCCTGAGAACGCCTTGCTCCGAACGCCGTGGTGGTGATGTCGGATCTCTGCCCCTCTCCTGCAGCCCCCTGCGCCTTCCTCCCAAGGGGTAGGAGGCCGCGGGAGCGGGGCAGCTGTTCGCTGTGGCGACCTGCACCTCCTGCGATCCATGATTAGCGTATGCCTGCTCCTCAGGAATTAGCGGTACCCGATATTCGTTGCCTCCAGCGTGGCCAGTGGGTCCGTCTCGGGGCTCATGGAAGAGCTCAGCTTCTGGCGCCTCGTCCACCCAGCTTGGGCTGAGGAGCGAGCCTTGTTCGCCCTCGTGAGGGTGCCCTTGGTCCACCATGTGGGGCATGTATTCTTCTGGCGCCGTCATCCCGAAGGCCACGCCGTAGTGCTCCACATGCCATGCAGCTCCGCTTGACGCGCCCACCATGGGGTGGTAGCGCGGCTGTCCACTGAGACCATGGGTCGCGTCGAGTCCTTCTTCACGGACCGGGGGCGGGGGTAGCGTCGCCGCCGGTCCGGTGCCGACAGCCTCACTGGTGTTGGAGTAGCCTTGGAGCCCGCGGGCGTGCGCGGAGCCCCCGCGTGGGCCGCCCTGGGCTTGTGGCGGGAACTGGGTGCAGAACGGGTGAGCGCTCGAGGCAGGAAAGCCCAAGAGCTCGGCGACCCGCTCCAGCAGCACGTCGCGGCCGCCTTCCAGCAGCCTGCACTGTAGCAGCTCTCGGGCCACCGTGAGCGCGGCCCTCGAGTTCGCTTGCTCCCGGCGGGTGTATGGTGTAGTGGTCGCGGCGTGATTGGAGGCCCTTGCTGCCGACCGTGCTTGCCGCGGTGTGAGAGCTGTCGAAGCCTGTCCGCGTCGCCCGCGGCCCGCAGCGCCCTGCAGACCGCGAGCTGCCTGGGGCGCAGGGTCGCCCGAGGTGAGCGGCTCTGCACGGGCGGGCCACGCTGCCCATGGATCTCGGTTGCCCGCCTGGTCGCCGGACATGGCGATGACGACGCGACGGGAGACGAAGCGGTAGAGGGGTGGATTCCGGCGCACCCCTACCTGGCATGCCAAATGTCGGATCTCGGGTTCCGACAGACCCTTAAGGTTCGAACTCTGGGGTGCGCGCGGAGATTACGCTTCCTACCTACCTATACCCCTCCGCCTCGCAAGGATCTAAGCTACCAGAAGAACAACACAAGAGACACAGAGTTTATACTGGTTCGGGCCACCGATGCGGTGTAATACCCTACTCCAGTGTGGTGGTGTGGTGGATTGCCTCTTGGGCTGATGATGAACGATACAAGGAAGAACAGCCTCGCGAGGGTCTGTTCTTAGCTGGGGCGATGAACTGCTAGGAGGGGTTCAGTCGCCCTTCTCTCTGGATGCTAGCTAATTAGATTTCTCCATCCTCTACCCTGGGGGTGGCTAGCCCTATTTATAGGCAAAGGCCCTGGGCCTCTTCCCAAATATTGAGAGGGAAGGGTGCCAACAATTGGCCATTTTGAAGGGGAACATCTGGTACACTTATCCTGACTAAAGTTGGTCCTCGCCTGCCAAAGGCTCTGGTGATGACGCTGGCTTGGGCTCCACAGTGACTTCCTCCTTGTCGCGGAGCTGGTCTTGGTCTCGTTGCACCGAAACGGGTGCCTTTGCTTGATCCTCCCGCCTGCACTTGCCCCCTTTGCACCAAAGAGGAAAGGGAGGACATTGCGCGGGCTGGCGCCCGCCTGGCGCCCTTGGTCGTCATGGCTTGCATCATGAACACCTCGTGAGTTACCCCGCCTTGATCTCTCCGCCTCCTCGCGAGCCAGCCTGATGAGGCCACGCCCGAGGAAGCTCCGTGTCATCCGCGCCGCGAGGCTTGGCCCCTCACGAGGGTCCTGGGTCTGCGTTGATGAAGATGGGCCGTGCTGGGCCCCCTTTGAGCCACGCCGCGGGCCACAGGCAGGCAAGTCTGGGGACCCCCGTTCCCAGAACGCCGACAGCGCCGCACACCCCCTATGCTTCACCGATGAAGTAATGTATCACGAATTCCCAGAAGGTTTCAAACCCGTGAACATTGAGTCATATGATGGCACAACAGACCCCACGGTATGGATCGAGGATTTCCTCCTCCACATCCACATGGCCCGCGGTGACGATCTACATTCCATCAAGTACCTCCCACTAAAACTAAAAGGACCAGCTCGGCATTGGCTGAATAGCCTGCCAGCAAACTCCATTGGCAGTTGGGAGAATTTGGAAGATGCATTCCTTGACAACTTCCAGGGCACTTATGTGCGACCACCAGATGCTGATGACTTGAGCCACATAACCCAACAGCCTAGGGAATCGGCCAGGAAATTCTATACTCGGTTCTTAACTAAAAAGAACCAAATCGTCGACTGTCCGGATGCCGAGGCCTTAGCGGCATTTAAACATAACATCCGGGACGAGTGGCTTGCCCGACACCTCGTTCAAGTGAAGCCGAAGTCCATGGCAGTCCTCACAACACTCATGACCCGCTTTTGCGCGGGCGAGGACAGCTGGCTGGCTCGCAACAACAACACATCAAGGAATCCTGACACTTCAGATGCCAACGGCAGACCACGTCGCAATAGACATAAGCGCCGCAACAATGGCAATAACGCCGAAGACATGACAGTCAATGCCGGATTCAGTGGCTCTAAATTCGGTCAGCGAAAAAAGTCCTTCAAAAGAGGTAATCCGGGCCCGTCCAGTTTGGACCGCATACTCGATCGCTTGTGTCAAATTCACGGCACCCTCGATAGGCCAGCCAATCACACCAACAAAGAATGTTGGGTGTTCAAGCAGACCGGCAAGTTGAATGCCGAAAACAAGGACTAGGGGCTGCATAGCAACGATGAGGAGGAGCCTTGGTCACTGAACACAGGAGGACAGAAGAGGTTCCCCCCACAAGTGAAAACGGTGAACATGATATACGCAACCCATATTCCCAAGAGGAATGGAAGCGTGCACTAAGGGACGACTATACGATGGAGCCAGTCGCCCCAATGTTCAACCCGTGGTCCTCTTGTCCGATTACCTTTGATCACATGGACCATCCCACTAGTATCCGTCATTGCGGATCTGCCGCATTGGTCCTCGACCCCATCATTGACGGATTTCACCTCACTCGAGTCCTTATGGACGACGGCAACAGCCTGAACCTACTCTATCAGGATACAGTGCGCAAAATGGGCATAGACCCCTCGAGGATCAAACCCACCAAAACCACCTTTAAAGGTGTCGTCCTAGGTGTGGAGGCCTGTCGCACAGGCTCAATCACAATGGAAGTGGTTTTCGTGTCTCCGGACAACTTTCGAAGCGAGCAGTTAATCTTCGATATCGTCCCCTTTCACAGCGGCTATCACGCACTGCTCGGACAAACCATGTTTCCCAGATTCAATGCGGTACCGCATTATGCATACCTCAAACTCAAAATGCAAGGACCACGCGGGGTTATAAAAGTTAATGGAAACACAAAGCGCTCGCTCCGCATGGAGGAGCACACTGCGGACCTCGCAGCAGAAGCACAAAGCAGCCTTATTAGGCAAACCGCCAATTCGGGGAAAAAGACCTCGGACACCTTCAAGCGAGTCAGGAGTACCACGCAGGAGGATCGGCAGGCATGTTTTGGGCTCGACTAGCAATTCGGCCTCCGTCCTAGTCCCAGTCAAGTGGCCAAATTTGCGCCGCGCGTACATAACTACGCACTCAAGATACCGTGGGCATAGGCGGAGGCACCACTACGGCACGTCCCACTATGCGGCTCAACCGCCCAGGGGCTGTATACCTTTATCATTTTCTCTCTTTCAGCACCTTACTCTCTGGAAGCCCTTTCCGGCAGTCTAATTGCTGGACTCATCGCGGTAAGTAAATACCAAGGAGGCAAGACGGTCTGACATACAAGGGAATGCCCAGGTGGTCTCTGATAACGATCAAAATACCTGTTTTACATACCCGCACGCAACTTGCCCTTGGATAGGACATGTCAAATGGCCCTATTTTTTGCTTATTGCACTACTTGTATCCGTACACTTTGATGTATTATTTAATAACCATGCATAGCGTTAGCCTATTATGGCATTCCTCTTTCCTTTTTTCTTTTCCTTGTCTGCCTATTTACGACAAATTGCCCCCGTACATTCTGGTACGACCAATGCGCCAGGGGCTGCAGTATACCCCATAATAGGGTGTGAGAAGTCCGAACACTTTCGATAGTGCGGGACCCCGAACTTATAGCACTATATGCATCAGCTCCGAATCATGTCTTGGGTCAATAGTTGGGTTTTCCTGGCTCCCATGTTTTGGTACCTTATGTTCCGCAATATCGGCTAAGGTAGCACTGGGAGAACAACTGCGATTGTGTACCGGTTCTTCCGAACGAGCACCTCAGTAGAGAAAGCCGAAAACTAACTGTCATGATGAGGCGAGAACTGGTCGCTGTTCGAGAGGTCTCAAGTCCTTAAAGACTTTTTCCGCTTCGGGCGAGGAGTCAGCCTTGTCTGACTTAGGCATATATAGCGCCCCAAATTCAGCCTTCCGAACACTAGGAGCTTCACCAAAATTTAAAATTGTAGACTTTTATGGCTAAGTGAGAGTGATAAATTTTTATAGTCTGATTGCCTGGTTCGCTATGCTGAACACCTACTTCGAAGGTTTATCCCGAACACCTCCGTACTAGTTACATGGGGGTAGAAGCCGACGACTGGCCAACTCTCAGATTTCATAAACGGCCGCATAGAAGGTAATATTTGAAATTAACAAGCATTGCATAGCGCAAATGAACTCATTTCATATTGCAGGATCACATGAGTACATTCATTCTAATATTACATCCTTAGCACATTCCTCCGCCAGAAGGCGAGAACCGTTCAGGACACTGTCATAATACTTTTCGGGGTAGCGATGCTCCTTGCCTTCCGGCGGCCCCTCCTTCAGCAGCTTTTCGGCGTCCAGCTTCTCCTAGTGCACCTTCGCCCGGGCAAAAGCCCTGCACGCACCCTCAATGCAGACGGACCGCTTTATGACTTCAAGCCGTGGGCAGGCATTCACAAGCCGCCTCACCAGACCATAGTAGCTATCAGGAAGGGGCTCGCCAGGCCACATCCGGACTATAAGACCCTTCATGGCTTGTTCGTCCGCCTTGTGGAGCTCGACCAGTTGCTTCAGCTAGTCGCTCAAGGGAATTGGGTGTTCGGTCCTAGTATACTGAGACTAGAACAACTTCTCCGTCGAGCTCCCCTCCTCAGCCCGGTAGAACTCCGCGGCATCCGACACACTGCGTGGTAGATCTGCGAACGCTCCTGGAGAGCTCCGAAGTCGGGTAATTAAAAAGAAAGTTTCCTTCACATGCTTGCTTTGCATAATGAATGCCTTACCCGCCCCTATCTTCTTAACCGCCTCAATTTCCCGGAGGGCCTTTTGGGATTCGGCCTTGGCATGTTGTGCGCTTTCGAGGGCCTTCGCAATCTCGGACTCTTGCATCTTAGAGTCAAGCTCCAAGGAATCGTATTTTTTGGCGAGAGCCTGGAGCTCTTGCTGCACCTCGCCTACCCGGGCTTCTTGCTTTTCTCGCTTGATGCGCTCCTTGGCCGCTTTGTCTTCGGCCTCGGATAGCGCATTCTGCAGGGCCGCCACTTCGGTCGTGGCCCCTAGCAAAATTGATGACGATCCTAATATTCTAAAACCAAATTTCTTTTGAATATACAGACGGGGTATTGCTTACCTTTGTTCTCTTCGAGTTGCCTCTTGGTAAGGCCGAGCTCTTCCTTGGACCGCTCAAAGTCCTGCTTTAGTGCAGCGACCTCCGCAGTACGTGCGGCAGTGGCTAGTAGTGAAGCCTGCATATGCACATAGACATATTCCGATTAGACTCCTGCGGTTATTATTTGATCCTCTATTTGGTGTTTCTTCGCGAAACGCCAAACAGAGCATCAAGGGCTACTGTCTATGCAGTAACATTCTCTTATAATCTGGTTACTTACCTCGAAGCCTGTTAGGAGGCTTGCACAGGCTTCAGTCAGTCCGCTTTTGGCAGACTGAACCTTGTGGAGCACCGCACTCATAATGGTGCGGCGCTCTTCGTCAATGGGAGCACTGCGAAGCCCTTCCAGCAAGTTGTCTGATACCTCTGGATGAACAGAGGCGATCGGCACAGACGGCTTGCCCCCCTTAGCGAGGGGTTGCCGGACAGAATCTGGAACCACTGGAGGTTCCGACGCCGTATTCGGCTTGGGGCTAGACTTACTGCCCCCGGCGTTAGGGCCCAGAGGAGTTTTGCCCCTCATACGCCCAGCGCCTGGAATGTCGCCTTGAGGCGCCTCCCTAACCGTCTCCCCTTGGTACATTCCCCTTTGAGACAACACCTCGGCGTCGTCCGTAGGGCGGGGGGAGGAGGCGGTCAGGACTGAATCGCTGTTCATATCTGACGGGCCCAAAGAATCATCCGACGAAGATACGTCGATGTGGGCTCGGGATGGGCAGCATAATCATGCGTGGTGTGATAAGAAACAGTACAATAAGACGTACCAAGAATTATTATGGTATCTGAATACTTATGACTTTGCCAGGGGCTTGTCCCCGGGCAGCCACTCATCGTCGCTAAGAGCGGCCGCCGTGGAGCAGTCCAGAAGGAGAGTCCTTCCCTTCTTGGACCCTTCGGCCTCCCCAGATGGGGCGGCCTTCCTCTTCTTGTCTCCCCCGGCTGGGGGGGGGGGGGAGAACTTTCCTCTTCTTCCTCCTCGTTTTCGTGGGAGGAATGTGCCTCGGTGTTTTCGAACGATGAGTCCGTTATAACCTTGCGCCGGAGATCCTTCCTGGTCCCCGTGGCCTTCTTCTTGCCCTTCTTCGCTGGCACCTCATAACGCGCCGGAACCAGCATCTCCGTTAGGAGAGCATCTGTTGGATATTCGGGCAGGGGGGCTGGACTGTCGTTCTGCTCCACTGTTGCTACCCAGTCCAGTTAAAGGACGTGGAGGCTTAGATCCCGGCATGGTTAAACTAGGGAAAATGAACATCTTATGAGATATAAAAGACTTACTGGATTGGCAGGGTTCTTTGTGCTGAGTCCGCGGTCCTCGATAAGGGGAGTAGGTACCTCGGCGCCCTTGAACAACACCTTCCAGATGTCCTTGTGCGTCGTGTCAAAAAGCTCTCGCAGCGTCTGGTGCTCGGCCGGGTCAAACTCCCACAAATTGAATGTCCGTCTTTGACACGGGAGGATCCGGCGGAAGGGCATGACTTGGACCACGTTGACGAGCTTAATTTTCTTGCTCATCATGTTTTTTACGCAGGTCTGGAGTCCGGTCAGCTCTATCAAGGAACCCCAGTATAAGCCCTTCTCTTTAGAGGAGGTGAGCCGCATGGGGATTCCGGATCGGAATTCGGGGGCCGCCACCCAGTTGGTGTCGCGCGGCTCGGTGATGTAGAACCACCCCGATTGCCACCCCTTTATGGTCTCCACATAGGAGCCTTCGAGCCAGGTGACGTTGGGCATTTTTCCCACCATGGCGCCTCTTCACTCCGCTTGCTGGCCGACCACCACCTTCGATTTAACATTGAAGGTCTTCGGCCACAGGCCGAAGTGGGGCTTGATGCGGAGGAAAGCCTCGCACACGACGATAAACGCCAAGATGTTGAGGATGAAATTGGGGCCAGATCGTGAAAGTCCAGCCCGTAGTAGAACATGAGCTCGCGGACAAACGGGTGGAGGGGAAATCCCAGTCCGGAGACGAAGTGGGTAAGAAACACCACCCTCTCATGGGGTTCTGGCGTAGGGATGATCTGCCCCGCATCTGGTAACCGGTGTGCGATATCTGAGGCCAGATATCCGGCTCCCCGTAGCTTTGTGATGTCCTCCTCCGTAATGGAGGATTCCATCCACTTGCCTCCCGCTCCAGACATGCTTGAAGTGGTTTGAGGAGAAAATGCGGACTTGGTTGCTGGAGCTCGAGTGCGCAAGAATGGATGAGCAAGGAGGAAGAGGGCTTGGGTGAAAAATAGGAATCCTTGTCCCTTTATAAGGGTGGAAGAAACTATACGCCTCCCCACCTGCCTGGTAAACTCGCTTATTCCCCAAGCGCCATAATTGATGGCGCGGTTGGGTTACCCACACCCTTATTGATGAGAATCCCGTGATAAGGGGACACGATCTCTGCTTCGACAAGACGTGCCAAGGAAACCGCCTCGCAATATGTGCAGTAGCTGCTTGAGAAAAATGGTTCAAATAATGACCGGGTCATGGTGTGATGTCATGCTATCGAATGTGTCACAAGATTAGATCTGTGGAAATATTATTCTCTCTATGGTGGTATGTGGAATTTGTTTTACAGAGCCGGACACTATCCTTGTGTTCAAAATCTTCTATGGAGTATTCGGAGGAGGAACCCGCCTTGCAATGCCGAAGACAATCTGCGCGCCGGACTCATCGTCATTGAAGCCTGGTTCAGGCGCTACTGAGGGAGTCCTGGATTAGGGTGTCCTCGGATAGCCGGACTATATACTTTAGCAGGAATGTTGGACTATGAAGATACAAGATTGAAGACTTCGTCCCGTGTCCGGATGGGACTCTCCTTGGCGTGGAAGGCAAGCTTGGCAATACGGATATGTAGATCTCCTCCCTTGTAACTGACTCTGTGTAACCCTAGCCCCCTCCGGTGTCTATGTAAACCGGAGGGTTTAGTCTGTAGGACAACAACAATCATACCATAGGCTAGCTTCTAGGGTTTAGCCTCTAGGATCTCGTGGTAGATCAACTCTTGTAATACTCATATCGTCAAGATCAATCAAGCAGGAAGTAGGGTCTTACCTCCAACAAGAGGGCCTGAACCTGGGTAAACATTATGTCCACCGCCTCGTGTTACCATCTGCCTTAGACGCACAGTTTGGGACCCCCTACCCGAGATCCGCCGGTTTTGACACCTGCAAAGGCCACCGCTGCTACTCTCCGGTTGCTGGCACTGAGATGTACATCATGGAACAATTCTATGATTACAGGATGATTGAAGAGCGCTCCGTGGTTGAGCAAGCTCATGAGATACAGTCATTTGCTAGAGAACTTGAGCACTTCAATTGTATGTTACTGGACAAGTTTGTTGCCGGAGGTATCATCAGTAAGCTTCCTCCTTCGTGGATCTCATTGGCACTCTTGATGTGGAAGAAAAGGCGAGAGCAAAGGACACACGTGCTCGAGGAATTGAGGGAGGATCTAGTGCCAATATGGTACAGAAGAAGAACATCCAGCCCCACAAGTTCAAGAACAAGGGCAAGTTTGATGGTAAAGCAAAGTTTGATGGGAAGAACAAGGTTGTGCAACACACGAACTTCAAGAAGAAGAATGACAAGAAGAAAGGTGTTTGTCATGTGGGGATCCTGATCATTGGGCTCCTAGTTGCCCTAATCGCTATGACAAGCTAAGCGGGTTGACCACTGACGACCGGTTAGCTTCGGCGGCGACGTGGAGTCGGAGAGCTATGTTGGAGAAGGACGCTGCATCTACTTAACTACTGGTGTAGTTGGCTGACTGACACATGGTCCAGACAAGCATCTGGACCACCTGTCAGTTACGCAACTGCACCTGCAGTTAAGTCACTAAAGCTTCTGTTTGGCTCAGCCGGACAGGTGGGTAGCTTTGGTTAATAAATTATACCTCCAACGCACCCCTTTTTAGTTGAAGAATGTATGAAATGTAATGAAATCTGGCATGTTTATATGAAATCCGACCTTGTATGAATGAATTTATTTCGATTAGTTCGAATTCTTATATCACTTGCATTGGATGAACTTGCAAAACAATACGTACTAGCATTATTCCCAGGGTGATCACCTCGTTTGCAGCAGTTTCACATGTACTCCCTCCGGTCCTTTCTACTCTGCATACAAGTTTTATCTGCAGTCAAAGTATCTCTACTTTGAGCAATCTTATAGAAAAAAGTATGCACTTTCACAATATGCAAAGTAAAAAGGAACAGAAGGAGTACAAAGAGTTTGAGAAGCTTTTTAGCGTTCCTATACATTGCAATCAAACACACAGGCCTGGCAATTCATAGAGAACATTCAAAACAATCGATGATTATGCATCTCAGCAATTCACATGTCAGAGCCAATATTTACTTCACAACTAAAGAATAAAGAAAAAATGGATCGAAGCTGCTGACAGCAAAGGGCGTCCCATTCGAAAATATCAAACGCATGTCTTCTTGCTAAAATTAATGAGCAAAATTTTACAAGGTTTTCCCATTCCAAAATATCAAATGCCTACGATTGTGGAATGGGCAGGGTTTGCCATCAGTTCGTACATTGACATGGCACGTCGTGCTAAATAAACCAGTTGTTGTTTTTGTGCAGTTCCACCAAAATCAACCAAATTCGGGCGTGGCTTGTATGATTTCGCCCTTATATGTTGCAACGCCTTGAACTTGTCAGCACCTCCTTTCTTGTGGTGGAAATGAATGATTCAATGTATTCATGAACATTCTGTGCAGTTCCCATTGAAATCAAGCTGAGCACCCCTGTTTGAACAAATACAAAAAAAGTGATTAGTATAAAGGAAACTGTACTATGAATTGACAGTTTAAATAGGCACCTACATGGTCCATATAGAGCACACTTTTAGAAAAATGGAACTCACCGGAAGGAATCCTAGAACAACATTGTACTCGTGCATCACAGCAAGAAAATGAAGATTTTTCAGTCCTTCTGAGCTGAAGTTTGTTTGGTCTTGTGGGGGGTAATGTAACCATCCTTCAACTGCTCCTTCTGATGAGAAGATAGACAGGGCTTCTAAATCCTGGCATAATCGGAACTAGTCACTTCACGTACTCCTTATTCTTCTTCAGAGGAGGATGATCCTGTTGTGCAAAGACAAGAGGATAACTAAATGCTAGCATCCCTGTTTGCTCGAAAAAAAGGAAAGGAAATATTTAAAACAACACAGATGAAGCACTTCTCAAGGACAATACCACTTTTTGATGACAGTATATAAACAGTAGCACAACACCAATAGAGATGACAAACCTTAGTCATATGGACGAAATCAGTGGGCGAGTACCAACCTTTGTCAGGAGGCTTATTGTGTAGAGCATAGAGATGAAGCGCTTCTCCGGAACCATCTGTTGCTATCTACTGTGGTGGCCACGCTTACTATATAATCCTCGATTAGATTAATGTTTCCAATATCTTCTTGTGCAGTTCCACTAAAATATATGGTATCTTCAAAGAAGATCCCTGTTTGCACAATTAGAGATAATTACGTATTACATTAAGAGTGGCATCAAATCAGTGGCAAAACAGTTCCAGTGCTTCATTACAGCACCAGGAGTTGATTTTTGTTTTTCTTCCGCTTCTTCTTCCCCTTCATCACTTGGTTCAATAATAGAAAAGCTTCGCCTTCAATGTAAGATTTGGAATGTCAATCAGGTTGCACAAGTATAGCACTAAATAATGACATTAATTTTCTAATGAAAGTGGCAAAATACATGCCAACAGTCGTGAAATATCCTTATCTTACCTCAATGGGATATTGCAGTGCACATACAGATTGGAAGTCTTGTCTCCATTTGTGCAGTTCACTAAAATCAAGCAACATTACCGTACAAGTAGCACAGCATATGAAAGCACACTGCAGAATCATGTGAAAGAAGGATAGTACCGACCTCTCATGACGCAGAATTCAAACAACTCACAAGACGAAGATCTGAACCAAATTTGCCAACACAGATAGGAAGTAAGATCTCCTCTTGTTCAGTTCCACTAAGATCAAGCAATCAAGCAATGTTGTGGGTGTGACATTTTGGTTAAACTGCACAAAACACTCTTAAAACAAAATTGTTTTGTGCAGTGCAACAAAAGGTCACAATGGCAACGAGGTGAAGTAGATAACCCTGTTTACACAGAGTTGCAAAGGAAACAACTAGTGGTCAATAACGGTGGATGACACAGAAGCCAACAAAAAGAAGCATCTACCTTATCTAAGTGGGAAAGAAAGCAAGACAGTAGTATTTCTCAAACGGTGGAATTGATTAATAATAACAGAGAGATTATATTCACAATAAAATTCATTAAACATGTAATTTGCTTTTAACTGTGGCATTGCATCAATTTTCCAGCGGCATTATTAGAGGGTTCTTGTTTACAAGGACATTTTGGTGGAGGGACTGAAAGAATTCCATGTCAGTCCAATCTAAACCAAACAGGAGGGACTTTTAGGGACTAAAAGTGGGCATTTGGGACTAAAGAAAGAAGACCCCGAGGGAGAGTCTTTTTGGGAATTTTTCCAATAGTTGCCCCTGCCACGCATTGCACCTTGTCTCTATTAGTTCATTACTAGGGGTAACATGGTCTTTTAGCATGTCATTTAATAACCTCTAGTCCATGTTTAGTCCCTGGAACCAAGAAGGTAGGGACTAGAGAGTTTTTAACCAAACATGGCCTTAGATTAACAATAGCTAAAGAGTTGCACGGGATAGTGGACACACCAGCACCATGTGCATCTACCGATGTACTGGGGTGATGCACAGTCTGTTGCAACAAAGAACAAACAACCAAGGAGCAGATCTGTGTTGGTCCTAGTTTTGTTATCATTAGACACCTTTCCCTATGTGAGCGCAACAAATCTAGTCCTGCTCAAACACTACAACCTTGTCCCCCAAAACAAAATAGGGACATTTACAGACATTTACATCTATGCCCTTAACTCGAACCCACTACTCAGTTTTGCCCCTAACTTTTAGGTATGCTCAGTTTTGATCCTCCGCCGTTAGTTTCACTTATAGAAGTGCCCTTCTCTGCCGTTACCGTCCGGTCAAAGGTCTTTGACCGTCCTAAAAAATAGCAAAAAAATTGAAACTTTGTGGGATCAAAGATACTCATGCCTGCAAGGTGTGTACAAATTTTCATGTCGTGCGGACACCCTCGGAGCTCGTGGCAAAGGAAAACATAAATTTTGTACGCATGTGAACAGTAAATTCAAAAAAATAGAAAAAAAATCAAAAAAATTGATATTTCATGGGATGGAAAATACTCAGGTGCGCAAGATGTGTGCACATTTTTGTTGTGTTTGGACATCGTAGGAGCTCGTGGAGAAAACAAACAAATTTTAGCTCAAAAAAACTTTGAAAAAATGCACTATTTTGTTTTTTTCTCTAGAATGCCTCGTACATCATTTGATCACCAAAAGTTGCAAGCACCTTATGCACTAAAGCCTCTTTGACGCCAAATAAATTCAATTTTTTTGAATTTTTTTTAAAAAAATTTCAATTTGCTGTTCATAGGCATAAATTATTTTTGTTTTCCTTTGCTAGAGCTCCCGGTGTGTCCAACGAACACAAAAATTCGCACACGCCTTGCGGATATGACTATCTTCGATCCCACAAAATTTCTTTTTTTTAATTTTTTTTGCTATTTTTTCTGGATAGTCAAAGTACTTTGACCGGAGGTTAATGGTGCAAAAGGGCATTTCTATGAGTGACACTAACGGCGGAGGGGCAAAACTAAGCATACCTAAAAATTGGGGGCAAAATTGAGTAGTGGGTTCCAGTTAGGGGCACAACTGGAATTGGCCCAACAAAATATCAGTTCGTTACAGATGTGCGTACTGCGTTTGTCATTGTTTTCCTTTTCGACCAACATAGGTGCTGGATAGCCAGTATGTACTAGTACTTTCCCCACTTCCTTTCCTCTATGAACCACATCCTATATTTATGCTATACAACTTTCCCCACTACTTTCCCCCATTCCTGTCCTCTTTGAACCACGTCTTAGATTCATGCGATACAACTTTCCCCACTACTTTCCCCCTTCCTTTCCTTTTTGAACCACGTCTTAGATTCATGCTATACAACTTTTCCCACTACTTTCCCCCACTCCTTTCCTCTTTGAACCACGTCCTAGATTCATGGTATACAACTTTCCCCACTACTTTCCTGTTTGATCCAACACCTAGATTCGAGTGCAGAAGCGGAAAAGCCCACATGCAGCGAGAGCAATGCATGTGGAATAAGTAAATTATACCTTAAGGTTCTTGGGGTGTGGTTTTGTAGGTGATAACCCACAAGTATAGGGGATCACAACAGTTTTCGAGGGTAGAGTATTCAACCCAAATTTATTGATTCGACACAAGGGGAGCCAAAGAATATTCTCAAGTATTAGCAGTTGAGTTGTCAATTCATCCACACCTGGATAACTTAATATTTGCAGCAAGGTATTCAGTAGCAAAGTAATATGATAGTAGTGGTAACGATAACAAAAGTAACGGAAGCAAAAGTAATATTTTTGGTGTTTTGTAGTGATTGTAACAATAGCAAAGGGAAAGTAAATAAGCAAAAACCAATATAGGAAAAGCTCGTAGGCATTGGATCAGTGATGGATAATTTTGCCGGATGTGGTTCATCATGTAATAGTCATAACATAGGGTGAAACATAACTAGCTCCAATTCATCAATGTAATGTAGGCATGTATTCCGAATATAGTCATACGTGCTTATGGAAAAGAACTTGCATGGCATCTTTTGTCCTACCCTCCCGTGGCCGCGGGGTCCTAATGGAATCTAATGGATATTAAGGCCTCCTTTTAATAGAGAACCGGAACAAAGCATTAGCACATAGTGAATACATGAACTCCTCAAATTATGGTCATCACCGGGAGTGGTCCCGATTATTTTCACTTCGGGGTTGCCGGATCATAACACATAGTAGGTGACTATTGACTTGCAAGATAGGATCAAGAACACACATATATTCATGAAAACATAATAGGTTCAGATATGAAATCATGGCACTCGGGCCCTAGTGACAAGCATTAAGCATAGCAAAGTCATAGCAACATCAATATCAGAACATAGTGGATATTAGGGATCAAACCCTAACAAAACAAACTCGATTACATGATAGATCTCATCCAACCCATCACCGTCCAGCAAGCCTACGATGAAATTACTCACACATGGCGGTGATCATCATGAAATTGGTGATGGAGGATGGTTGATGATGATGACGACGACGAATCCCCCTGTCCGGAGCCCCGAACGGACTCCAGATCAGCCCTCCCGAGAGGTTTTACGGCTTGGTGGCGGCTTCGTATTGTAAAACGCGATGAATTCTTCTCCTTGATTTTTTCTCTCCGAAAGCAAATATATAGAGTTGGAGTTGGCGTCGGAGGAGCTCCAGGGGGCTCACGAGGTAGGGGGCGCCAACCACCCTCGTGGACAGGGTGTGGGCCCCTGGTCTTCATCTTTGGCAAGGATTTTTTATTATTTCTGAAAAGACATTCCGTGGAGTTTCAGGTCATTCCGAGAACTTTTGTTTCTGCACATAAATAACACCATGGAAAGTCTACTAAAAACAGCGTCAGTCCGGGTTAGTTCCATTCAAATCATGCAAGTTAGAGTCCAAAACAAGGGCAAAAGTGTTTGGAAAAGTAGATACGACGGAGACGTATCAACTCCCCCAAGCTTAAACCTTTGCTTGTCCTCAAGCAATTCAGTTGATAAACAGAAAGTGATAAAGAAAAACTTTTACAAACTCTGTTTGCTCTTGTTGTTGTAAATATGTAAAGCCAGCATTCATGTTTTCAACAAAGATTATAACTAACCACATTTGCAATAACTCTCAGGTCTCATGTTTACTCATATCAATGGCATAATCAACTAGCAAGCGATAATAATAAATTTCGGATGACAACACTTTCTCAAAACAATCATGATATGATATGACAAGATGGTATCTCGCTAACCCTTTCTGGGACCGCAAAACATAAATGCAGAGCACCTTTAAAGATCAAGGACTGACTAGACATTGTAATTCATGGTAAAAGAGATCCAATCATAGTCATACCCAATATAAATTAATAGTAATGAATGCAAATGACAGCTATGCTCTCCAGCTAGTGCTTTTAATAAGAGGGTGATGAATCAACATAAACTTAAATAGATAGGCCGTTCGCAGAGGGAAGCAGGATTTTGTAGAGGTGCCCGAGCTCGGTTTTGAAATAGAGATAAATAATATTTTGAGCGGTATACTTTCATTGTCAACATAACAACTAAGAGATAGCGATATCTTCCATGCTACACACATTATAGGCGGTTCCCAAACAGAATGGTAAAGTTTATACTCCCCCTCCACCAACAAGCATCAATCCATGACTTGCTCGAAACAACGAGTGTCTCCAACTAGCAACAGTCCCAGGGGGAGTTTTGTTTGCAATTAATTTTGATTTAGTTTGCATAAAGCATCGGACTGGGCATCCCAAAGACCAGCCATTTTCTCGTGAATGAGGTGTGGAGTCCACTCCTCTTGAGAATAACCCGCCTAACATGGAAGATAAGGGCAGCCCTAGTTGATACATGAGCTATTCAAGCATACAAAACATAATGTTTATTTGAAGGTTTAGAGTTTGGCACATACAAATTTACTTGGAACGGCAGGTAGATACAGTATATAGGAAGGTATGGTGGACTCATATGGAATAACTTTGGGGTTTAAGGGATTGGATGCACAAGCAGTATTCCCGCTTAGTACAAGTGAAGGCTAGCAAAAGACTGGGAAGCGACCATCTAGAGAGCGACAACAGTCATGAACATGCATTAAAATTAATAAACATTGGATGCAAGCATGAGTAGGATATAATCCACCATGAACATAAAGATCGTGAAGGCTATGTTGATCTTGTTTCAACTACATGCGTGAACATGCGGCAAGTCAAGTCACTTAAATCATTCAAAGGAGGATACCACCCCACTATACCACATCACAAATATTTTAATAGCATGTTGGCACGCAAAAGTAAACCATTATAACTCATAGCTAATCAAGCATGGTGTCGGTGGGAAACGACACCAATGGGATCACAAGAATCCCTACTGCGGTTGCGGGGCGCGGGCTTGAGAGAAGAGCGAGTCTAACAGAGAGCATGCGGTCCGTTTATCCAGATTTGGGCCGCGAGGATGCGTAAAACCCTAGTCCTGCTTTGGTGGATGTATTCTGAGTTCTTGAACTAGCTACAGAGTGTAACGAGCTCCAAAAAGCCGAATTCTTCCCCTCGTCGCCTTGGGCCTCCTTTTATAGAAAAAGGGGTTGCCAGAGTGGCACACAGGAGGTGGAAAGGCAACAGGGTTGCGAGGTTATCCTGGTATTACAGGACAAAGCGCATTTAATGGGAGGCTTAGGTGTCCCTTCACTTTATCGGGGATGGGGGCGAGGCCCGTCCCGTCCGTAGCTGCTCCTCCAAGCTTCGACACACGCCCTGGCCAGTGATGCATGTGGTGCCATGTAGGCAGGCAGGCAGCTGAGGTGGCGCGATGGTGGAGCCTCCACGAAGGGCTGCATGTTGCCACGTAGTTTCCTGCCGGCAGCTACATGCGAACGGCGGCAGAGACTTGGCTGGTACGGGCCTGACGGTGGCCCTGCTGGTGCGCTTGGCGAGGGCCTTGCCGTGGCGCACAAGCGTCCCCGGCAAGGATCTTGCCGGGGGTCTTGTAGGTTTCTTCAGTGAGGATGGCTGCCTTCCTATCCTCACTTGATTTTGACCATTCTTTTTCTTCACAAAGATCTGCATGCCACCACAGAGGTGCCTCCCGAGCCCTCTCCCAACGCATTTGTCGAGTGTTGATGGGCTCGAGGGTGGCTCACTCGGCTGGCGTGGGAGAGCTGCCCTGGCAAGGGTCTTGCTGGGGCCGCAGAGGCTGCCCCAGCAAGGGTCCTTGCGTGGGAAACCTGCATCGTCCATCTGATCTTTGTGGCCTTGGTCCTTGTGATTGCTTTGGCCATCTTGGGCTTCGGTCTTACCTTGGCTCACCTCCCTCGCTCTGCTTGGTGTGGTCGCGGGCGCGGCTCTGACTGCCCGTGCACAGGTAAAGGGGTACAAAAATGTGCACCTAGTTTTGGTACACCGATAGGAGCCCCCGGGCCTGGGCCACACATAAGCGCGACACGTTGTTGGGTGAGGCCCAAAATGGTGCGCGGGCAGGCGGGGTGGTTTTTACCGTGGTAAGATTTTTCGCGCGCTGTATTTCCCATGACCAGCGCGCGCGGCGTGGCGTGGAGGGGCGTGCGTGACCTGGGTGGCATGCGTGGGGCGGTTTTCACACCCATGCGTCACATCACAGTAAAGAGGCGGCTCGCGCCTTCCCCATAAAGGGGGGAGGCGTGGAGGCGCGGCTCATTTACTGAATGGGGCCGGGGCGCGGTCTTCAAGGCATCCACTCCCCACGATCACAGGGTGGGGAGAGGCCGCCTCACCTGTCCCCTTGGTTCTGCACGTCTGCCACGCGTCTTTCATGCGCTCGGGGTGGCAAACGGTGGAGGCGGGAAAGTGGGCCGTCGCTGGTTGGGGCAGCGGGTCGGTCCTCGAGTCATGTACCTCCATCATGGGTGGAAGACGTTGGCTCACATCCACAGCCTGACGGCGTGGCTCATCCTCTACTTCAAATTGATGGAGGACGTCCTACTCTCCGTCAAGGTCTTCGGGGAGTGCGGGACTCGCCTGAAGTGTTGCGTGGAGAGCTCCTTTGATGGAGATTCTGACGATGGAAGCTCTTCCTCGAGCGAAAGTGACGAGGAGAACAACGGGGCGGATAGCAGGGACGAGTCTGACTAGGCACCGGACGCCCTGCGCCTGTGCGGGTGCGGCAGCAGCAGCATATGCACCTGGCCTCTCCTCCGGCAGGGGTTTGTCGGGGGCGGGGCCAGCTCCTTGAACTTCTCGGGGCCGTCTCCTTGGGCGGCTGGCGTCGGGAGGCTGCAGAAGAGGAAGAGGGCGGGCGGCAAGGCCGTCAACTCGGAGTACGCGAGCACCGACGCTTTCGTCACGTACCGCCGGTCCTGCCACCTCGTCTTCTAGCTCTTTTCCCAGCACCGTCATCACCGGCCTACCCATGGGCGGCGGCCGAGATGTTCTCTTGGTGTCTTCTGCTGCTCGTAGCTCGCCTAGGCGCCCCTTTTGCCCTTTTCGCCACCTTGACCTTCCTCGTGAGGAGAGGGACAAGAAAGGGATTACGGGCATCTTATCTCTTTTTAGTCTTATAAGCCTTCAGGCCTTTGTTAACTTCAGAACTTGTAATCCCCTTCTTCATGTTTTTCATTTCGTATGAACTGTACCTGTACGGGATGTTTTTTTAATGAAAAAGGGATGTTTGCTGGGTTTTTCGTTCACAGGTAAAACCCATGACAAGGAGTAAATCCTTGTTACCTTTAAGATAAACGTTTTCTTGCCCGGCAACAGGCCTTGCCGTCCCCCCACTTCGCTCGACCTTTCTCGCGCCCTTGGTGGAGGCAGGGATGAGGTGGGCTTAGGCTCCTCGTTTCATTTCCTTGCTGCCGCCACTACGACCAAACTCGGTCCCAGAAAACGAGTCCTAGGTTTCGGAATGAGGGGAGCACGGTAGCTTAAGGGTAGAACAAGGTTTCACATACCTCAGTCCATAATGAAATGCATGATAAGGGATAGAGAACTTATCTGAATCTGCAGCCCCCGGCAACCTTGGCTTGCCGCTGGTGGATCTTTGCTCTTGTAGCCCCCAGCAATACTGGCTTGCCGGGGCCCGAACACCGGTTCATCCCCTTTCTTCCAAAGCAGCTCGGCAAGGATATTCATGTGTCCTGTGAACCAAAGAAGACAGAGAAGAACAGAGATACGCGCACTCGATCTCTAAGCTAGGGGTTAAGCGCCGCTAAGCACTATCAACCCTAACCAAGGACGAGACTCGACCTAGCATGCATGCTATAACTTAGGGCGCTAGCGCTTCATTTATTTATTCTCACGGTCTGCGCCTGGCTTTGTACAGAGGGTCACATGCCTTGTCGGCAAAGCTCATACAAAAGGTGGCTTGCCGGGAGGCCCGGCAAGCCGCGCCTTATGGGTAAAACTTGCGAATATGCTCTATGTTCCAGGAGTTGCTCACTAGTATGGCATCCTCGGTCTCCAGGCGGACTGCGACAGGCCTGTTGACTCGTATTACACGATAAGGGCCTTCCAACTTCGGCATCAACTTGTTGGAATTCTTTGCCGACTGAACGCGCCGAAGAACAAGGTCGCCTTCCTCAAAGCTTCGGGCATGAACCTTGCGGCTATGGTAGCTGCGCAAGGCTTGTTGGTAGCATGCTGCTCTCACAGCCGCCCGAAGACAATCTTCCTCAAGGAGCGTGGCGTCATCTTGGTGCAACGGCTCTTGCTCAAGCTCGTCATAAGCGAGCACTCGAGGTGACCCGTGTATGAGTTCCGTGGGGAGAACTGCTTCCGCCCCGTATACCAGGGCAAAAGGTGTCTAGCCGGTGGCTCAATTCGGCGTCGTCCTGATCGACTAAAGAACCGCCGACAACTCATCAATCCAACGCCTTCCACTCTTGTGCAGCTTGTCGAAGGTCTTCGTTCTCAAGCCTCGCAACACTTCAGCATTTACCCTCTCCGCTTGGTCGTTGCTCCGTGGATGTGCCACGGAAGCAAAACAAACCTTGCTGCCAAGGTCTCGGATGTACTGCATGAAGGTGTGGCTTGTGAACTGCGTGCCATTGTCGGTGATGACTATGTTTGGCACACCAAAACGGTAGACCAGTCCTTTGAAGAATTTGACGGCTGACTGTGTAGTCACCTTCCTCATTGCTTCCACCTCTGGCCACCTTGTGAACTTGTCGATTGAAATGTACAAGTACTCAAAGCCCCCGACAGCGCAGGGGAAAGGACCCAGTATGTCGCCCCCAGACCGAGAATGGCCAGGAGAGAGGGATTGTTTGAAGGGCTTGAGCTGGTTGATGAAGCTTCTTTGAATGGAACTGGCACGCTTCACACTCGGTGACTAGTGCCGTCGCATCCTGTAGGGCGGTGGGCCAGAAGAAACCTTGCCGGAATGCCTTCCCGGCAAGGGCCCTTGACCCTATGTGGGAGCCACATATGCCTCCATGTATCTCTGCCAACAGCTCTAGTCCTGCCTCCCGGGGGATGCACTTGAGTTTCACACCGTTCGGCCTTCTCTGGTACAGGACGTCATCGACGAACTGGTACAAGGCGGACCGACGACTACTCTCTCTGCTTCTTCCTGCTCCTTAGGAAGCTCCCCTATTTGGAGGAATTGGACGGTGTGCTGCACCCACGACGGAGCCTGAGGCTTGACGGCAAGGACCAAAGGCATCTCTTCCGCCATGGGAGCGGCTGTCTCTACGGCGAGGGCATGACGCCCCGCCGGAGCCAGTTGCTCTTGGGCAGGCTCAGCGTTCGCGGCAGTATCCTTGCCAGCAGCCCCGGGGGGCTCGATAGGAAAGTACTTGCCGGGACCTGATTTGCTCCGCTTGCTCTGCCCTGCTGATGTATCGACGGATGGTTGAGTTAACCGGAGCAAAAAGGTACCTGGTTCCACAGGTAGCTTGAATGCGGCATGCTTTGACAAGTAATCGGTGATGTCATTCTTCGCTCGGGGGTCGTGCTCCGCCTAGATACCGTCAAAGCATTCCTCCAGCTTCCTCACCTCATCTACGTATGCTTCCAATAGTGGGCTCTGATAATCTTTGTTGACTTGCCTGACAACGATCAGCGAGCCACCCCTGACGATGAGCTTCTTAACCCCAAGGTCTGCCACGATCCTGAGACCGGCAAGCAATCCCTCGTACTCGGCGGTGTTATTGGTGGACATCTCCCTGGGGAAGTGCATCTAGATCACGTACTTGAGGTACTCTCCGGTGGGCGCGACGAGCAGCACACCAGCACCGGTGCCTTGCAGCAAGAAGGCT
The DNA here is from genome assembly GCA_032464435.1 of Aegilops umbellulata. Lineage (NCBI taxonomy): Eukaryota > Viridiplantae > Streptophyta > Magnoliopsida > Poales > Poaceae > Aegilops > Aegilops umbellulata. The sequence continues at coordinate 174,690,323 of CP136058.1, forward strand.
CCATCAAAGTACATGATCCAGTTGCGGTCTGCCTCCTTGCCGGGGAGAGTAGTCTCCTGGACTTCTTCATCAGGCGTCGAGGTCCATTCCGCGATGAACTCCGCCAAGACTCTGCTCTGAATTGTCGAGGTACTCTCAAATTTTAAGCCGAAGCTTGACAACTCCAAGGCCCATTCCACAATCCATCCGGTTGCGTCCGGGTTGTGCAGTATCCGTTGCAACGGGAGGCGGGTGACGACAGTGATCTCGTGGGCCTGGAAGTAGTGACGCAGCTTCCTCGAGGCCATAAGGAGGCCGAAGAGCAATTTTTGCACACCGGAATACCTTGACCTAGCCCCCTGCAAGAGGGAGATGACAAAGTAAACCGGGTGCTGCATCATATTTTTCTTGGGCACCACTTCACTCGACCTCGCGGGCACCGCTTTGTTTGCACCAGACTCTGTCGGGGGTCGCGCCTTGTCGACACCAGGCCCTGCCGGGGGAATCTTCGGCTTGCATCCACTGGTCCTGCCGCCATTGCTGCCTCCTCGTCGAGCTCCATCTGTGCCACTAGTGCGGCGCTGACCATTTGATTCATCGCCGCCAGATACAGCAGCAACGGCTCTTGTGGTTTAGGCTCAACTAGTATTGGCATGGAGTAAAAGTATTTCTTCAGGTCCTGCAGTGCGGCCTCGGCTTCTGGGGTCCACTCCATTGGGCCCGCCTTTTTCAAGATTTTGAAAAACGGAAGGGCGCACTCGGCGGACTTGGAGATGGACCGGCTCATGGCGGCAAGGCAGCCGGTGAGCCGACGCACATCCTTGATCCACTTGGGCGCCTTGATCTGCTCAATAGCCTTGATCTTGTCTGGGTTTTCCTCGATCCCGCGTTGTGACACGAAGAACCCGAGAGGCTTGTCGGACGGGACGACGAAGACGCACTTCTCAGGGTTTAACTTGAGGTTGATCTTGCGCAGGTTGGCAAATGTCTCTTCTAGATCTTGCACAAGAGTCGGCCTGTCCTTGGTTTTGACCACTATGTCATCCATGTAGGCTTCCATATTTACATGGAGTTGAGGTTCAAAACCAATTTGGACTGCTCTTGCAAAAGTTGAGCCAGCACTCTTCAACCCGAAAAGCATCCGTGAAAAGCAATACGTACCACATGGGGTGATGAATGTTGTCTTCTCTTCATCTTCTCTTGTCATGAAGATTTGGTGGTAGCCTGAGTAGGCATCGAGGAATGATAGCAGATCACACCCGGCCCTGGAGTCAACAATCTGGTCGATGTGCGGCAATGAGAAGGGGTCCTTAGGACATGCCTTATTGATATTTGTGTAATCAATACACAACCTCCACTTCCAATTCGCCTTGCGCACCACTACCGGATTGGCCAACCACGTCAGATGGAGCACCCCTCTCACCAAACCTGCCACTTCTAACTTCCTGATTTCCTCTGTGATGAACTCCTGCCTCTCTAGAGCCTGCTTTCTGACATTCTGCTTGACGGGCCGCGCATGGGGGCAGACAACTAGGTGGTGCTCAATCACCTCCCTGGGAACACCGGGGATGTCGGACGCTTGCCATGCAAACACGTCGACATTTGCCCGCAGGAAGGTGACGAGCTCGCCTTCCTATTTGCTATTCAGGGCGGAGCCTATAATGAAGGCCCCTCCCGTGCCGTCCTCCGCGATGGGCACCTTCTTGGTCTACCGCGGCTCGGCTCTGGACATCTTGCTCTTGTCGGCAGAGCTCTCTGGCACGTCCTCAATGGTAGCACAACACCCCGAGGAGGTGCGCTTGACGGAGTGGGTGCGAGAGGTCTTGCCAGACTCCATCTTTCCTCTCGGGCCTTCGGCGGCAGGAGCAGGTGCCTTGACAGCAGTTACTGCAACTGCTTCCTGGTAGAGTTGGTTGGGACAGATCAGCGCGTCCTTCTTGTCGGAGGGGACGGAGATGATGGTCAATGGCCCGGGCATCTTTAGCATGTTGTAGGCGTAGTGTGATGCCGCCATGAACTTGGCTAGTGCCGGGCGGCCGAGGATCCCGTTGTAGGGCAAGGGGATCTCGGCCATGTCGAAGACGATCCTCTCCGTCCGGTAGTTTAACTCTCCTCCAAATGTCATGGGCAGTGTGACCTTTCCCTTTCGCTGACTTCTCTCGGGATTGACCCCCTGAAACGTGCCCATTTCCTCGAGGTCTCCGTCAGGTATTTGCAACCTTTTGATCACGACAGGCGAGATCAGGTTCTGGCCGGCCCCGTTGTCAACCAACATCTTGTTCAACCTGAGGTTGCGTATTGTTGGCGAAACCAACAACGGCAAACACCCGACCGCGGTAGTGCGATCAGGGTGGTCCTCGGCGTCAAAGATGAGGGGTGTGCTGGACCACTTTAGTGGCTTCTGAGCGCCGAACGATGGCTCCATTGCTGTAACCTCTCGCGCCCACTGCTTGAGCTGGCGGTGAGAGGCATGCAAAGAGGCGCTGCCATCGACGCACATGGCCTCCGCAGCTTTCTAGAACCCTTGCTCACCGGACTCGTCGTCCTCGTCGTGATCGTCCTCTTCTGGTTTCTTATCGTGGCCCCGTGCGGGCCTCTCTTGCTGGTTGTCCTTGCCAGGGTGGCCTCCTTGGCCACCATGCTTCTTGCTGGATCCCTCAGCACCATCCTGGTCCTTCTCCTTGTCCCGCCTTTCATACTCAGCCTTTTGCTTCTCATCTAGCAGCTCGACTTGTCGGCAGTTCTGGAGATCGTGGCCCTTGGTGCGGTGGATCTTGCAGTATTGCTTGCCAGAGCTTCCTGGCTTGCCGGTAGCCGCTAAGGCCCGGCAGGCGGCGCACCCGGCAATCTCCTTGTCGGGGGTGTCTGCCTTGACCTTCTTGCCAGCACCGGTATCGTCAGATCCCTCAACGGCAAGCACGGACTTGTCTTTGTGTTTCCTGTTGCGACGCCGGCCCTTCTTCGTCGGGGCGGCGGCATGCTCATCGGTAGAGTCAGTTTCCGCGCCGGCGTCTTCACCGGGGTACTTCCTTCCCTCTTCATCCCGGGCGCACCTGTCGGCCAGAACATAGAGCTCGGCCACATCCTTAACCTTGGTCATCGCCAGCTCCTCGGGCATCTTGCAATTGCGCACGTTCTGATGGAACGCGCTAATCACAGCTGCAGGATGAACGTCGGGGATGTTGTACTGCACCCGGCCGAACCTCTGGGTGTACTTGCTCAGGGTCTCCCCTTCCTTCTGGGGAATGATATGCAGATCACTGGCCTGGCCATGAGCTTGGTGGCCTCCTGTGAAGGCGCCAATGAACTCATGGCACAAATCTGACCAGGAAGAGATGGAGTCCGCCGACAAGTGCATCAACCAAGACATTACATTGGGCTTGAGCGCCAGCGGGAAGTAGTTGGCAAGCACCTTGTCGTCGCGAGCCCCAGCAGCCTGCATCGCGATGGTGTAGATGCTGAGGAACTCGTACGGATGGGTCTTCCGATGTACTTGTCGCCGACGTCGGGCTTGAACGTGCGGTGGGACGGCCACTAGAATAGCCTCAGCTCACGGGTAAAAGCCGTGCAGCCCACCTCGTAAGGTAGGCCGCCGAGGCCCCCCGGTGCCGGGAGGTCTGTAGCGGGTCCCGCCCGCTTGTCCGATTGGCGACGCGTTTCGCATCGGTGCTCGACGATGGTTCGAGCATCTTCGTGAGCTCGCTCCTGAAGTACCTGGCACTGGTCGCGGAGGGTCCGTGGATCAGACGATGCTATGGACATATTGTCACTAGCGTCGTCACGACGGGCCGACTCCCACGGCGGCTGGCGAGGAGGAGAGTGCACCGTGGCCGCAGCTCCCCCGGTCCTCCCAGTGCTAGCATGTGGTGGTTCGGTGGAGCGCCGACCCGAGGGACCCGATGGCCACGGATCGTCTTTGTTCGCGACAGCGACGAGGCTCCGGATGGTGGCCCTCCACCCATCGAGCTTCTCCGTAGCAGGAGGGAAGCCGAGGAGCAGCTATGCGCGCGCTAAGGCTTCCGCTGGCGTGGGTGGTGGCGACAGCTGAGTGGATCGCGGCGCGGTTCGACTTCTAACTATGTTAGAAGGAGCTCTGTTACGACCCAGCGGCTGCGTGCCATTTTCACCAGTGCTTCGGTGAGCGTGTTGAACTCCTTCGTCTTGCTGACGACGCACAGGGCTCCTCCCCCAGCGGTGCCCAGGGTCACCAATGTGGTGACACTGTTCGGCGCGCACACCATGGGAAGAACGCGCGGTGGTCGACGGTGTATGCGTCCTGGAGGTCGCCGCGCCGCCCAGAGTCGGCGCAACGACACCCTCGGAGGGCCCCGCCCCGCCGGTAGGGGGCTCAGCTCCGTCTTCTGGTCCGGTGGCGTGGGGCCGATTGTCTAGTGCACGAACGATGCCACTTGCCAGGCTCCGACCGCTGCTCGTCCTGTCCTGTCCGCGACCGGTCCGCTGCTCGTCCGCACCGGCACGGGCCGTTCGGCCCCCAACGAGCCGATCGCCGTGGCCGTCTTCTTCTTAGGGGCCATGGCATTGAAGAACCGCTAGGCTAACTACCAAACCAGATTATCACAAACGCGCCCCTACCTGGCGAGCCAAAGATGACAGAGGGAAACGACACCTATGGGATCACAAGAATCCCTACTGCGGTTGTGGGGCACGGGGTTGAGAGAAGAGCGGGTCTAACAGAGAGCACACGGTTCGTTTATCCAGGTTCGGGCCGCGAGGATGCGTAAAACCCTAGTCCTGCTTTGGTGGATGTATTCCGAGTTCTTGAACTAGCTACGGAGTGTAACGAGCTCCAAAAAGCCGAATCCTTCCCCTCGTCGCCTTGGGCCTCCTTTTATAGAAAAGGGGTTGCCACAGTGGCACACAGGAGGTGGAAAGGCAACAGTGTTGCAAGGTTATCCTGGTATTACAGTACAAAGTGCATTAATGCGAGGCTTAGGTGTCCCTTCACTTTATCGGGGACCGGGGCGAGGCCCGTCCCGTCCGTCGCCGCTCCTCCAAGCTTCGACATGCGCCCTGGCCAGTGATGCATACGGTGCCATGTAGGCAGGCATGCAGCTTAGGTGGCACGGTGGTGGAGCCTCCACGAAGGGCTGCATGTTGCCACGCAGGTGCCTGCCCAGCTGGTTTGGTCGGCAGCTGCATGCGAACGGCGGCGGAGACTTGGCTGGTGCGGGCCTGACGGTGGCCCTGGTGGTGCGCTTGGCGAGGGCCTTGCCGGGTGGCCCGGCAAGGGTCTTGCCGTGGCACGCAGGCGTCCCCGGCAAGGATCTTGCCGGGGGTCTTGTGGGTTTCTTCGGTGAGGATGGCTGCCTTCCTATCCTCATCGAAGGGTCTTGCTGGGGCCGCAGAGGCTGCCCCGGCAAGGGTCCTTGCTGGGGAAACCTGCTTCGTCCATCTGATCTTTCTGGCCTTGCTTTGTCCATCTTGGGCTTCGGTCTTACCTTGGCTCACCTCCCTCGCTCTGCTTGGTGTGGTCGCGGGCGTGGCTCTGACTACCCGTGCACAGGTAAAGGGGTACAAAAATTTGCCCCTAGTTTTTTACACCGACACATGGCACGAGCAACTATGATCCCTAATTGTCATTGCAAATATGTTTATTCATAATAGGCTGAATCAGGAACGATGAACTCATCATATTTACAAAAACAAGAGAGGTCGAGTTCGTACCAGCTTTTCTCATCTCAGTCAGTCCATCATATATCATCATAATTGCCTTTCACTTGCATGGCCGAACGAAGTGAATAATGATAAGAGTGCACGTGCATTGGACTAAGTTGGTATCTTTGAGAATTCAATAAACAGGAGAAGACAAAGCAATATGGGCTCTTGGTTAAATCAATAATAATGCATATAAGAGCCACTTCAACAATTTAATCATGGTCTTCTCCTATCGACCCCCAAAGAAAAGAAAAGAAATAAAAACTATTTACACGGGAAAGCTCGCAACAAGCAAAAGAAGAACAGGAAATATTTTTGGGTTTTTCAATTATTACTACTACAACAAGAAAAGTAAACTAACTAAAAACTACTCTAATTTTTTTTGGTTTTTCTTAAAGTTTAACAAACACACGAGAAGAAGCAAGAAAAAGAAAATAAACTAGCATGGATATTACAGTGAAAGAGTATGAGCACTGCAAGTGCATCTAGTGCCACCCCTAGTTGGTTTTGGAGTATTGACGACAAACCTGGTTGAGGGACTAATATGTTTGTGAGAATTGCAGGATAACACAGGTAGTAGTCCCTCATTGATTCGGTTTACCTACCGAAGACGACCCCTAAAAATGTATGAAGACATTGAAGACAGTGGTGGTATATGAAGATATTCATGTTGAAGACTATGACATGAGAAGACATTGTGTGAAGACGATGGAGCGCGAAGACTTAGTTGTTTCGTTGTTTCCTTTGCTTCTATGTTAAGTCGTCGGAACCACTGTACTGTTAAGTGGGGTCCAAGTGAACAAAGTCAGAGTGGCTGAAGTGATGCTCAACCAAAATCCTATGTCTTCGAGCGAAGACAATGAGAGCAAATCTTATCCAGAGCTGGATGAGTCAGCTTTGCTTGTAGCCCAAGTAAAGTTGTCGTGTGTGTTTGAAATCTGACCGTTGGAACACATGTCAGTTCCTTAGTGACCCAGGGTCATTTTGTACAAATCAGGTCAGGTTGCCTAGTGGCTATAAATAGCCCACCCCCTAGACCATAAATTGGTCGGCTGCTCAGAGGTAGTACATGGCTTTTGTAGTTTGAGAGCAACCCACCTCCGAAGCTTTTGAGAAAGAGAAATCCTTGCGAGGATAAATCCCAAACACCCAGAGCCAAAGAGTGTTAGGCATCACTAAAGTCTTTCTGTCTGAGTGACCTAAAGACTTGTTACACTTGAGGACTGTTAATCCTCGAGCCAGTTAGGCATCGCGTTCTGAGCATCCAAGAGTCATTGTGGATCGCCGGTGAACAAAGTCTGTGAAGGTTTGGAAGTCTACCATGAAGACTTACCGGAGTAATTGGGCGAGGACTGGGTGTACTTAGCTCAAGGGGAATAAGGTGAAGACGCGGTCTTCTGAGTTGAATCTCAGCCTCCCAAACCAGACGTACAGTTGTCACAGCAACTGGAACTGGTCCAACAAATCCTGTGTCGTCAACAAGTGACTGGTTCTATCCTCTTCCTCTCCTTACTTACAGTTTGTCTTTGTGAAGTCATTGCCTGATTGCTTTACCTGTTTGTCTTCACTGCTTGACTACTATCGTTGTTTGGCTTCATATCAACTTCCATCCTGATCCTTACTACCTAGCTACTATTTGTCTTCGAGCATTTACTTCATTGCATACTTGACAATGGTTTGTCTAGTGTAGTTTATCTTCCGCTGCATATCAATAGGATCATTTCTATTGTTTGTCTTCGAAACTTTCATGTTTTGAAGGCTTTCATAAAAATCGCCTATTCACCCCCTCTAGTCGATAAACAACACTTTCAATTGGTATCAGAGCAATGTACTCCCTTATTTTGTGTGATTCAGTTTAACCACCTGGAGTTTTAGCTATGTCGACTGCAGGGATAATCAAAGTCTCCGCTGCTTGCCCCGTCTTCGATGGAGCTGAATATCCCTACCGGAAGAATAAGATGCGCATGCATCTTGAAGCCATTGATGTCGACCTCTGGTATGTCGTCAAGAATGGCGTTCCCAAGACTGGTGAAGGTTTCACCCCTGCTGATGTCAAGAAGTTCATTCAACTGGACTCTACTGCCAAGAACATCATCTGTGGTCATCTGACCAAAGGACAGTATGGCCGTGTGAATGCTCTGGAAATGTCGAAGCTAGTCTGGGACTGGCTCTCAAAGGTCAATGAAGGCGTCTCAACCCAGAGAGATCAAAGGATCAGTGTTCTTCGCAACCTCTTCCACCGCTTCAAGAGAAATGACAATGAAAATGTCCAGCTTACGTTTGATCGCCTCACTGACATCACAAATGAGCTTCGTGCTCTCGGCGCTGATGAGATTACCAAGCATGAAATCGTCAAGACACTACTGAGATCACTTGACAACTCCTTTGACACCCTTGCCCTCATGATTCAAGAACGTCCTGACTTCAAGACACTCGATCCGTCTGATATACTTGAGAGGCTCAACACACATGAATTCCAGCTATCTGGGAAAAGAGATATCTATGGGTCGAGCTATGGCCAAACTTGAGCTATGAAGGCAAAGGCTGTTTCCTCATCTAAAGACATTGGAAAGGAACTTGCTATGCTTGTGAAGAAGTTCCAGAAGTTCACTAAGAAGAAGGGCTTCAGAAAGTCTTCATGATCCAGCTCAAGAAATGATGAAGCTTCCACTCATGACCACAAGAAGAGAACATGTCACAAGTGCAAGAAACCTGGACACTATATCTCTGAGTGTCCACAGTGGGACAATGAGAAGAAGAAGAATAAGAGCAAGGAATATGATTCTGATGACAGGAAGAAGAAATCTTCAAAGTCTTCTTCCAAGCACTCATCCAAGTCTTCATCTCATAAGAAGAACTCATCTGGCAAGGCTCGTGCTTTTGTTGGCAAGGAGATGGATTCAGAGGAGGAGTCTGCTTCTGTGGAGGTGGAGGTGGAGTCTGAGGAGGAGTCCAGCCCCGGCGTTGCAAGTCTGGCTCTAGCGACAGCCTATGTTGCCAAGTCCATCTTCAACACTGAAGACAACGACTCCCTCACCAACGCTGAAGCTAATGACAAGGACGACTCTGCTCCCACCTACTGCTTCATGGCACGTGGTGCCAAGGTAAAATCACGCGATGCTTACTTTCAAACATCTAGTGAAGATGACTCTAATTTTGACTCCAAACCCAGCTACAAAACACTTGCTAAAATTACAACTAAACAACAAAAGGCTATTGAACATACGCAAAAACTGTTAGACAAAAGCGATGACCTGTTGGACGCCGAAATGACCCGTTCACAGTCCTTAGTTGAAGACATAAAAAATCTTCATGCTAAGTACAAAGAACTTGAAAGTCGTCATGAAACGCTCTCAACCACTCATGAAAAGCTCTCCTATGATTATCTTCAAAGGTAGCAAGAGCTTGAGAAATTGAGAGTCGCTCATGAAGATCTTCAAAAAGAGAATGAGTCACATCGCGCTCAACAGATCAGTCCCGCTCAGGATGGATTCGGACCACCATGTTTAAAATGCGTTGAGCATGACAACGCTACCTCTATTGCTGAATGTTCTACTGCTGCTACTGTTGCATTGTCTTCAACTGATGATGTGGCAACTAACCCCTCTGTTGAGGATACCACTACTATTGCTGATGAAAATGCTAGGTTGAAGAAATTGCTTGAAACATGGATGTACAAAAGTCTCAAAGGGCATCAGACACTGTGCGATGTCCTCAAAAATAAGACTCTGAACCGAAACCCTAGGAAATAGGGTGTTGGGTTCGAGAGGAAAATGAACATTGATGGTTCCTACTGGAAGCCTGAGCAGTACACCAAAACCACTTGGGTTGCTGCAAAGGGACCTTCAGTGGACCCATCCACCTTATATAGCTTTACCTGTGCTAACCCTGTTGTCATTGATGAATCCCTTGATGCAAACTATAAACTGATTAAGAATCAGAATGCTGAAGTATTTGCTAGGTATATTGGTGCTAACTGCAGGAATGGACCACCTATGAAGAAGATCTGGGTTCCCAAAAGCTGTCTTGAGAATCTTCCAGTGAATGTCATCATGACACCACCTGGGAAGAAGACAAACCCCAGACCTAAGGCTTCATATGGCCCAAAGGCTTCATACGGACAGTGGACTCATCTAAGTCACCCTAACGCCAATGTTTTGTAGGGAAACCATACTCAGACTTATGAATATGAGCGTGTGTCTTCAAACCGCTATGTTCATAGAACTAAGAACTTTTCTGCTTATTCATATGAGTATCGTTCTTCTCCTGCAAGGCTATTTGCTAGGGCTCCAAAGCCAAAGCTCTCAGATGCTGCACTTAGACTCATTGCTTCTAAGCCACCCCTGAAGATGTGGGTGGTTAAGAAGAATTAACTCTCTTTTGCAGGGAGTGGTATCTAGCCTGAAATCAAAGGCGTCTGATGCTGTTGCTAGAGACCTAAAACATCTTTTAGGGCGCAAGATCAAATGCCCAAATGGTCTTACTATACATTTTGTTTCTGAATCATTTGCCATACATCCTATTAATCCTAATTTTGATCTGAGCTTCGATAATCCTCTTGCCCGTCAAATGTTTATGCTTCACAATGCTCTTGGTGAAGCCTATCCCCCTAACTGTACTGTAGGCTATGACACCTCATGCTTCAGAGTGGATTATGGATAGCGGGTGCACTAATCATATGACTGGTGATCGAAGTCTCCTCATGGACTCAACTTTACGTCCATCTGATAAGAGTCACATCACATTTGCTGACACTGATAAAAGCAAGGTATTGGGTCTAGGTAGAGTTGCAATCTCAAAGGATAAACACATGGATAAAGTGATGCTTGTTGAATCCCTTGGTTTCAACTTAATGTCCGTCTCAATGCTTTGTGACTTGAACATGATTGTGATATTCGGAAAATATCGTTGTCTTGTACTAATGGAATCTGACAAGTCTCTAGTCTTTGAATGGTACCGGAAAGATGATCTATACATGGTAGATTTCTGTTGACACACGAACACGTCACGTGTACCCTCGACGCCGGGGGTGATGCACTGCAGCTCACGTCGAAGGAGACCCGACCGACAGCGCGATACGCAAGACAGTCGACGGGTGCTTTTGCAGACCCGAAAACCCCACACCCCCGGGAGGGACCCCGTCAGGGAGTGCGGCGGCTATGGGCTGCCCTAGGTCGATTCGCTCGCCCCTAGAGCCTCGGGATTCGCAGCTCTCAAACACGAAGAACAGCGAAGAACGAGAGAGAAAAACGGTGGAGAGATAAAACGTAGATGAAAAAGTAGTATATTTATTTGTTCGATTGTGTGTTGTTCAATCGGCCATCACCCCCAACATATATAAGAGGCGGCTGGACTTCCCGTACAAGTAAAGGATTCATCTAGGCTTTCCTTACAAGAAAAATTACATCAATTCACGTCCTAGAGTCTTAATTCTATTCCAACTCGGATTAAGTCTGAATCTGGCCCAAACTCTGTCTTCCTTCTTGCGCGGGTCACCGGGCTTGCATATGATCTCCGATCAAGACGGCCCAAATATCAAACTCGTGCGCCTCGACGATACGAACAACTATCATGTTGATCACTTTTTCAAATAAGGCCATATTGAATACTTTTTGAGGTCATCTTTATCTTCAAGTCGGACTTGGTCTTGCGGTAGACTGGATTATCCGAGTCTCGTAGTGAATTTGTAGGCTATATACTATCTCTGATGATGACGACTCCAAAATCAAAGTTTGCCATCTTTATGATACACACAAGTTCTGTATTGAACACTTCTTCATCCGAGGTCATCTTGATAAACTTTCAGGCATATGTTCAATTTCACTCGGATCCGATCTCATCCACTCGGATTAGAGTCATTCACTTGGATCGTCCGACTGGACTTTTCACTCGGATGTTTAGAGTTTTTCACTCGGAATACAATTTTCACTCGGAATATTTTCACCTGGAGGACAATTTCACTCGGATGACCATAATTCCACTCGGATGACTATATTTTCACTCGACCGGTAAATTTTCACTCGACCGTAAACTTTCACTCGGACGGTAAACTTTTCACTCGGAATATTTTCACCTGGAGGACAATTTCACTCGGATGACCATATTTCCACTCGGATGACTATATTTTCACTCAACCGGTAAATTTTTCACTCGGATTTTCCGACTGAAAACATAGCTTGATCATGATTTGTCTCTCCAGGCCTCATACGACCTCGGATTGAGATGAATTATATATGAAAATCGATCGGCTCGACGAGACGAAACTTTTCGGTGTTGAAGGTTTTCCGATTTAAGGCCGTATTGATGGCCGAATTACTCACGCAACCTATCAGACAAGTGTCTGGCACCTCGCGCCATATTTCCGTTGAGGTTCGGTCTGCAGTGTATTGCCTGTAACTTTTGCATATGAACTCAGATTGAGATGATTTATATATCAAAATCGATTGCCTCGACGAGACGAAGACAATTCCTTAAGTGTGCTCCTTCATCTGAGGTCATATTGAGTGCGTAATCGGCCGAAAAGCACTTAGAACATTAAATTTTGGCACTCGGAGTACAGCTTCGGCCACTGAGATGAGGTCGAATGACGATAGCCTAAACATCAAAGTTGTTTCACTCGACGATATGAAACTTTCTCATGCTGAAAACCCTTTCACTCTGTATCTTGCCAAAATCAGGTGTCAACACATGCCCCCCTGTTTTTCGGCAAAGCTTGCACGCCGAAAAATAATATGCATGGTGTTCGTTCTAAGGACGATGTCAACACTCCATCGCCCATTTATTTTTCTCAGGGCGATAATTATGTATCGGCCATGTTTGTGCTAAGGGCGATAATTGTATATCGGCCATTGCCTACTTAGTCTTCCTGCCACACACTCGGGTGGTACTTCTTCAAATATTTGCCATTGAGAGCTCGAGGTAACAATGCCCCTTGTATTGATTCCACCAAATATGAATTTCCGGGAACAACTCTTGTAATCCTAAAAGGACCTTCCCAACTTGGAGACCACTTCCCGAATTTTCTATCTCTTGAACCAATCGGCAGAATCACTTTCCAAACGAGATCACCAACTTGAAAATTCTTCAACTTGACTTTCTTATTGTAAGCTCGTGCCACCCTTAACTTATCTCTCTCTATGGCCTTTAAAGCAGCCAAACGTTTATCAGCAACCTCATCAATGTTGTCCATCATCAAGTTATAGAAGTCTATTGCCGATAAATCATTTTGTTTGGCTATTCTCAAAGCATTCAAATTTACTTCCACTGGTAAAACAGCCTCCTGACCATATACTAGCTCATATGGAGTCACTTTCGTAGCACCATGCCTTGAGATTCTATGTGCCCATAATGCCTCAGACAACAAGTCATGCCATCTCCTTGGATTATCCTCAATCTTCTACTTGATGAGTGCCGGGGAAAAAGCTGGCTCCACGAGCACCTATGGGGACGGAGCCCCTTTCGGTTCGGCGGGGGGCGGAGGCCGCGCGAAGAGAAGATCGAGGCGGGGCACGCGAGGGGTTTTTACCCAGCTTCGGAGCTCTCCGGAGAGATAATACTCCTACTGTTGCTTTGTGGATTGTATTGAGTTCTTGCTCGGGAGCGCTGAGTGCTACAGTACACTCAAGCAGCTAACGAGACCGAGCGTTCTTCTGTTAGTCCTCTGGAGAGATCCCTCCCCTACGTTGTGCATGGGCCTCCTTTTATATGTTCAAGGGGTCTCCAACAGGTGGCAACGTAGGCAAGGGCAAAAATGGAAAGATGTTGCGGTAGGTACAACTACCTACACAGTGTATCATACCTAACCCTGACGACAGGGGACAAAGGCATTAAATGCCTATCTACGTCGCCCAGACGGTGCAGAAAAGGGACCGTCAGGGGCGCCACCGCTCGCCACGATGGCGATCTTGTCAGCGCCGCATGCCATAGTGTACCCCTGGCTACACAGCCTCCCGCCACGTACGCATGGAAGGGTCCCAGAGCGACACGTAGGTGGGTGTGCTGGAGCGCAGGTACAGAGTGGTGGCTTGCCGCGGCAAGCGCCTTGCCGCGGTAGCTGTCTTGTCGCGTCCGGAAGCTTGTCGCTCGCCGGGTCCTGCCGGGACACATGGCGCGTCGCGGCAAGTTCCTTGAGATGCCTTGGTTGGCCTTCCCGGCAAGCTCCTCTTGCCGGGGTCTTGTGCCCTTGGCTTAAATACTTTGTTCTTGAATGGCTTCAAAGGATCCACGGAGGACCTTGGCGGTCACCCGGCAAGCCTTGCCACGGGACGCTGCGACTGCCCGTGCACAAGTTCGGGATACTAGGGTACCCCTACTCTAGTACACCGACAGGAGCCCCCGGGCCTGGGCCATACACGGTGCCGAGTGCTGTTGGGCCAGGCCCAAAACAGGGCACCGGCACGCGCGGCCTGGGTCACGTCGCACGTTGCTCCGTATCCACCGCACCCTCCCCGAACGGCACGCCTCGATTGTGGCGTCGTGGGAGAGGTCGTGGGTGGCTCCTTTATTCGGAAAGGCGAAACGCCCGCCTCCTGGCGGTTCGCACCTTCCCCATGAACGAAGGGAGGCGTGGAGGCGTGGTCTTCGAGGCGTCCACTCCCCACGATCACGAGGTGGGGAGAGGTCGCCTCATCCGTCGCCTCAGTTCTGCACGCCTGCCACGCGGCCTCCATGCGCTTGGAGTGGCGAACGGTGGAGGCGTGAAACTGGGTCGTCCCGGGTCGAGGCAGCGGGTCGGGCCCAGTTCCCTGCTCCCTCCGCGTCTTGATTGGATGAGCGAGGCGGCCGAGCCCCCACCCCGCTCCTTTATAAGGAGCGGGAGGGGGGGACGGAAAACCGCATTCTTTCATCTCTTCTTCCCTTCAGCTTCTGTTCCCCTCTCTTCCATTCGCCATGGAGAAAGGGAACCCTGGTCCTTTGACGGTGGCGACGAGGTTCGCCGCTAGGCAACGTGTCCCTCCTTCCTCCGCACCCGTGGTGGCAGAGCCAGCCGCAAGGGGAAGAGGGAGGGGACGAGGCCGCGGGCGAGGTCGACGGCGAGGCCGAGGCGGTCGGGGAAGAGGTGGACGAGGCAGCTCGCCGGCCTCGCCTCCGCTAGCAGATCCTCTCCCCGTGGCGGACCATATCGGGGACGACCCTTGCGAGTTCTTTGTCAGGCTGCGTCGGCCGCCTCGTCGTCGCCTTCGTCTCCCGACTCCATTTGCGAGCGAGATGGAGCTAGATCCGCCCGAGACACTGAGGTTGCACATGAGGGGCTGTGGAATCAGCGGTACGCGAGTCCGCGTTGATTTCCCGGCCCCTAATGTGATGTATCTTGGTCGAGGGTGGAAGACGTTCACCCGTATCCACAGCTTGACGGCGGGACTCACCCTCCATTTTAAGCTGATGGAGGGCGGTCTCCTCTCCGTCAAGGTCTTCGGGTGCTTCAGGACTCGGGCACGGTGCTGTGTGGAGAGCTCCTCCGATAGCGAAGGCTCCCCCTCGGGCGGGAGTGACGAGGAGGACAGCGACAGCGACGACGAGGGTAGCGGGCGGCGGGATGACGGGTCCGACTAGGTGTCGGGCGCCGCTCCATGTGGCACCGGCGACCCCATCATCCATGTCGCCGGCTCCTTGAGCTTCTCGGGGTCGTCTCCTTGGGCGGCTGGCGTAGGGAGGCAGCGGAAGAGGAAGAGGGCAGGCGGCAAGGCTGTCAACTCGGAGTACGAGGGCACGACACCCTCCATAGCGTGCTGACGTCCTGCCGCCTCGTCTTTGAGCTCTGCCTCCGGCGCCGCCATCACCATCCAGCCTTTGGACGGCCGCCGAGACGTTCTCTTGGTGTCTTCTGCCACCCGTAGCTCGTTTAGGCGCCCTTTTTGCCCTTTTCGCCTCCTTGACCTGCCTCCTGAAGAGAGGGACAAGAGAGGGATTACGGGCACCTTATATCTTTTTAATTTGTAAGCCCTCGGGCCTTAGTTGCATTTAAAGCCTGTAATCCCATCATTCATTTTTTTCATTCTCCATGAACTGTACCTGAGTGGAATGCTTTTTTTATGAAAAGGGGGTGCTTGCTGGGTCACTTGTCTCGTGGGTGGAACCCACGTCAAGGAGCGAATCCTTTATATCTTTAAGATAGACATTTTTTTCCCGGCAGCAGACCCTGCCGTCTTCCCACGTCGCTCGACATTTCTCACGCTTTCGGCGGAGGCAGGGAGGAGGCGGGTTCAGGCTCCTCGTTTCGTCCCTTTGCTGTCGCGACTACGACCTAACCTGGCCCCGGGAATGAGCCCTAGGGCCTAGAGTTAAGGGAGCACGGTAGATTTTAGGAAGAAACGAGGTTTCGCATACCTCAGTCCATAAGAGAATGCATGATAAGGGATGAAAAACTTATCTGAGATTGCAGCCCTCGGCAACTCTGGTTCGCCGTGGGCTAATCTTTGCACTTGCAGCCCCCGGCATTACTGGCTTGCCGGGGTCTTGCAGCCCCCGGCAACACTGATTTGCTGGGGTCCAGATGTTGGTCCGTCCTTCTTCTCCTTCTCGTCCTCAAGTGGTCCGGTCAGGATATGTGAGCCCTGCGAACCAAGGGAAACGAAAGAACGGCAAAGGGACGCACACCCGACCTGTAAGTTAGGGGTTAGCCGCTACTAAGCACTGTCAACCCTAACCAAGGACGAGACTCGACTCTGCATGCATGCTAAAACTTAGGGCGCCAGCGCTTCACTTATGCTCAGGGTCTGCGCCTGGCTTTGTACAAAGGATTACATGCAACAGCGGCAAGACTTGTACAAAAAGGTGGTTGCCGGACAGGGTCTGGCAACCGCTCCTCACGGGTAAAATTTACGAAGATGCTCGATGTTCCAGGAGTTGCTCACTGGAAAGCCATCTTCGGTCTCAAGGTGGACAGCGCCAGGCCTAGTGACTCGTTTCACCCGGTAAGGGCCTTCCCACTTCGGCGTCAACTTGTTGGAATTCTTGGCGGAATGAACGCGCCGAACAACAAGGTCGCCTTCCTCGAGACTTCTGGCGTTAACTTTGCGGCTATGGTAGCGGCGCAAAGCTTGCTGGTAGCGAGCAGCTCGCACAGCAGCCTGAAGACGGTCTTCCTCAAGGAGCAGCGTGTCATCTTCCCGCAGCTGCTCTTGCTTGAGCTCATCATAAGCGAGCACTCGAGGTGACCCGTATACGAGTTCCGTGGGGATAACTGCCTCTGCTCCATAGACTAGAGCGAAAGGTGTCTGGCCAGTGGCTCGATTTGGCGTCGTCCTGATCGACCAAAGAACCACCGGCAGCTCCTCGATCCAGTTTATTCCGCACTTGTGCAGCCTGTCGAAAGTCCTGGTCTTGAGCCCACGCAGCACTTCAGCATTTGCCCTCTCCGCTTGACGTTGCTCCTGGGGTGAGCAACAGAAGCGAAACAGACCTTGGTGCCAAGATCTTGGACGTACTGCATGAAGGTGCGGCTCGTGAATTGCGTACCGTTGTCGGTGATGATCCTGTTAGGGATCCCGAAGCGGCAAACAATCGACCTGAAGAACTTGACTGCTGACTGTGCTGTCACCTTCTTCACTGGTTCCACTTCCGGCCACTTTGTGAACTTGTCGATTGCGACGTACAAGTACTCAAAGCCCCCGACTGCTCGAGGGAAGGGGCCGAGGATGTCGAGCCCCACGACCGAAAATGGCCAGGATAAAGGGATCGTCTGGAGAGCCTGAGCTGGCTGGTGTATCTGCTTGGAATGGAACTGGCACGCTTCACACTTGGTTACTTGTGCAGTCGCATCCTGGAGGGCTGTCGGCCAAAAGAAGCCTTGCCGGAACGCTTTGCCGGCAAGCGCTCTTGCGCCAATGTGGTGACCACAAATGCCTCCATGTATCTCTGCCAACAGCTTCTGTCCATCTTCCCGGGGAATACACTTGAATTTCACTCCATTGAGTCTTCTTCTGTACAGTGCGTTGTCAACGAACTGGTACATACTAGACTGCCGGGCTACTCTTTCCGCTTCTTCTTGCTCTTCAAGAAGTTTTCCTGTCTGGAGGAAACGGACGATCTGCTGTGCCCATGCTGGAGCTAGTGGCTCGACAACAAGGACCAAGGGCATATCTGCTGCTGCGGGAACATCCGCTTCTACGGCGAGAACCTGCGGCTCAGCCGGAGCTTGACGTTCCCCGGCAAGCTTGCCGGAGCAAAACTTGTCGGGAGCGTCTGCTTCAACGAAAAAAACCCTGGGGCTTGTCGGAGCAGACCGCTCCTCAGCATTCTTGGCGTTGATCTTGGGAACCTTCTTGGCGGCGGCTTCGGGAAGCTCTGCCGAAAGATAGTTACCAGAAATCAACTTCCTCTTCTTGCTCTGTCCAGTTGATGGCGTCACGGATGGTTGAGTCAGCTTGAGCACAAAGATCCCTGGTTCCACAGGTAACTTAAGTGATGCGCACTTTGACAGGCCGTCAACGATGTTTTTCTGAGTTCTTGGAACATGTTCCATCTGTAGGCCGACAAAGCGCTCTTCCAGCTTCCTCACTTCATCAACATAACCTTCCATCAACGGACTCTCATAATTCTTGTTCACTTGGCGGACGACAAGCTGCGAGTCGCCCCTGACAATGAGTTGCTTGATCCCATGGTCTGCCGCGATCCTGAGACCGACGAGCAATCCTTCATACTCTGCAGTATTGTTTGTTGCTTGTTCCTTGGGAAAGAGCATCTGGACCACGTACTTGAGGTGCTCTCCGGTGGGTGCGACAAGCAGCATGCCAGCACCGGCGCCTTGCAGCGAGAAAGCACCATCAAAGTACATCAGCCACTCTTTGCTTGCTTCTTTGACGGGGATGCTCCTCTCCGGAATTTCTTCATCTGGTGTTGGCGTACACTCTGCTATGAATTCTGCCAATGCTCTGCTTTGGATAATTGAAGTACTCTCAAACTTGAGGCCAAAGCTCGACAGTTCCAGTGCCCACTCAACAATCCTGCCTGTTGCTTCTGGATTCTGCAGTATCCTCTTCAGCGGAAAGCGAGTGACAACTGTGATCTCATGTGCTTGGAAGTAATGGCGCAGCTTTCTCGAGGCCATGAGAAGGCCGAAAAGCAGTTTCTGCACACCAAAGTACCTTGACCTAGCCCCCTGCAGAAGGGAACTGACAAAGTAAACTGGGCGCTGCACCATTTTCTTCTGCTGTATCTCTTCGCACATCTACGCAGATCTAACTTTGCCGGGACCAGAGCTTGTCGGGGAAGCCCCCTGCTTGTCGCTGGATGCGCTTGCCGTGGTTGCTGGCTCATCTTCTGCCTCCCTCTCCGCTACTAACGCAGCACTAACCACTTGATTGGTTGCCGCCAGATACAGCAGCAACTTCTCTTGTGGCTTAGGTGCGACAAGTATTGGAGTGGAGGACAGGTATCTCTTCAAGTCCTGCAGCGCATCCTCCGCTTCCGGAGTCCATTTCATTGGACCTGCCTTTTTCAAAATTTTGAAAAACGGCAGGGCGCGCTCAGCCGACTTGGAGATAAACCTGCTGAGAGCCGCCACGCAGCCGGCAAGTCTTCGTACATCCTTGACGCGCTTCGGTGCTTCAGTCTGCTCAATGGCCTTGATCTTGTCGGGATTGGCTTCAATCCCCCGCTGAGACACGAAGAACCCGAGAAGCTTGTCGGAAGGGACTCCAAACACGCACTTCTCGGGGTTGAGCTTGAGGCTGATCTTGCGCAAATTTGCAAAAGTCTCTTCTAGATCTTGAATCAGAGTTGACTTGTCCCTGCTCTTGACCACTATATCATCCATGTAGGCTTCCACATTTCTGTGTATTTGTGGCTCAAAAGCAGTATGGACTACCCTTGCAAATGTTGAACCAGCATTCTTCAAACCAAAAGGCATCGGTACGAAACATTACGTGCCACATGGAGTGATGAACGCGGTTTTCTCTTCATCCTCTTCTGCCATGAAGATCTGATGATATCCTGAGTATGCGTTAAGGAATGAAAGCAAATCACATCCGGCCGTGGAGTCAACAATCTGGTCAATGCGCGGCAAGGGAAATGGGTCTTTGGGACAAGCTTTATTGACATCGGTGAAGTCGATACAAAGCCTCCATTTCCCGTTCGCCTTACGCACGACTACAGGATTGGCCAACCACGTGGGATGGAGCACTCCTCTGACGAGGCCCGCTGCTTCCAACTTCTTGATCTCTTCTGCGATGAACTCTTGGCGCTCCACTGCTTGCTTCCTGACTTTCTGCTTGACGGGCCGCGCATGAGGACAGACGGCAAGGTGGTGCTCAATTACTTTCCTGGGAACACCGGGGATGTCAGACGGTTTCCATGCAAACACATCGACATTCGCCCGCAGGAAAGCAACGAGCGTGCTTTCCTATTTAGGGTCAAGGGTGGCACTGATGGTGAAAGTACCACCAGTGCCGTCCTCCTTGGCAGACACCTTCTTGGTCGCTGGCGGAGCTGCCATCGTCTTCTTACACTTGCCGGTGGAGCTCGATGGTGCGTCCTCGACGGTAGCGCAGCACTCCGAAGAGGTGCGCTTGCCGGAGTGGGCATCAGAGCTCTTGCCAGACTTGGTCTTCTTCTTCCCCCCGGGAGCTTCAGCGGCAAGTGTCTCGCGATCTGTGGCGGCTGCTGCTTCCCGGTAGATCTTGTCGGCACAGATAAGAGCATCTTTCTTGTCGCCAGGGACAGTGATGACACTTATCGGGCCTGGCATCTTCAGCATATTGTACGCGTAGTGAGAGGCCTCCATGAATTTGGCGAGCGCTGGACGGCCGAGAATTCCGTTGTAAGGCATGGGAAATCGGCAACGTCAAAAGTGATCCTCTCAGTCCTGAAGTTTAGCTCGCTGCCAAATGTCACTGGCAGCATGATCTTCCCCTTCGGCTTGCTCCTTCCCGGGTTGATTCCTTGGAACGTGCCGGTCTCTTCGAGCTCGCTGTCAGGGACCTGGAGTTTTCGGAGCACAGCGGAGGAGATAAGGTTCAAGCCGGCCCCGCCGTCAACTAGCATCTTAGTGACCTTGAGGTTGCGGATAGTTGGTGAGACCAACATCGGCAAACACCCGACAGCAGTTGTGCGATCAGGGTGGTCCTCAATATCAAAGATGATAGGCGTGCTGGACCATTTCAGAAGCTTGCGTGATTCGACGGGTGGTTCTGCTGCATTGACTTCTTGCACCCACTGCTTGAGTTGGCGGTGTGAAGTATGCAGAGAAGCACCGCCGTCAACGCACAAAACCTCCGTGGCTTTCTGGAACTCCTGCTCGCTGGTCTCGGCGTCATCCATGTCTTCGTCGTTGTCGTCATCTTTATCCTTGTCGCGGCCGCGCGGAGGTCTGTCGCCTTGCCGCTGCTTGGCATTGCCGCGGTGTCCTCCCCGGGTGGTGCGCTTCGTACCAGATCCTCCAGCACTTCCTTGGGCTTTCTCCTTGTCGCGTCGCTCGTACTCGGCCTTTTGCAGCTCGACAAGCTGCTCGACCTTCTTGCAGCTCTGGAGGTCATGGCCCTTGGTGCGGTGGATCTTGCAGTACTGTTTGTTGGTGCCGTCCTGCTTGTTGGCGGCCGCCACGGCCTGGCAGTTGGCGCAAGCGGCAACCTCCTTGCCAGAGCTATCAGTCTTGGCTGTCTTGGCGCCACCTTCGTTGCCGGCCTGCTCAACAACTAGCACATCTTTGCCTTTCCTCTTTCTGTTGTTCCGCCGCCGGATTTTGTTTGCCGGGGCAGCATCATCGCTGTCAGATCCTCCTGTTCCTGCATTCTCCCCGGGGAGTTTCCTCCCTTCCTCAGCACGTGCACACCTGTCGGCCAGGGCATATAGCTCACTGACGTCTTTGATCTTGCACATCGCCATCTCCTCCCGCATCCTGCGGTTACGCACGTTCTGGTGGAACGCGCTGATGACCGCGGCAGGGTGGACGTCTGGGATGTTGCGTTGCACTTGGCTGAATCTCTGGATGTACTTGCGCAGGGGCTCTCCTTCCTTCTGGGCAAGCAGGTGAAGATCACTCTCCTGGCCATGAGGTTCGTGGCCGCCTGTAAAGGCGCCGACAAACTGATGGCATAGGTCTGCCCAGGAAGATATGGAGTTTTCCGGCAAGTGCATGAGCCAGGACCTGACGTTGGGCTTGAGCACCAGCGGGAAGTAGTTGGCAAGGATCTTGTCGTCGCGCCCCCAGCAGCTTGCACCGCAATGGTGTAGATGCTGAGGAACTACGACGGATGCAACTTGCCGTCGTACTTCTCGGGTACGTCGGGCTTGAAGTTCTTCGTGTTGGGCCACTGGACTTGCCGCAGCTCACGGGTGAACGCAGGGCAACCTATCGCGTACGGAAGGTCGCCTGGTTCCCCTGGTGCATGCATGTCGACAATGGGCCCAACGCGCTTGTCTGATTGACGCCGCGCTTCTCTTCGGCGCTTGATGCGAGTACGAGCGTCTTCTTGCTGTCGGTCGTGAAGAACTTGGCGTTGATCGCGGCGAGCTCGCAGATTTGATGAAGCAGTGGAGTCGCTGCCGCGGCGGACCCGGCGAGTCGGCGATCTTGGCCTTCGGGGCAGAGAGTGCATGGTGGTTGCACCCCCACCGGTCTTGTCGCCATCGGCTCGCACCTGGCTGGCCTGTCGCGGCTGCGATGTGGTCGCCTGCCGTGGAGTGTCGCCGTTGGCGAAGCCGATGAGACTCTGAATGGTGGCCCTCCAGTCGTCGATCTTGTCTGGCGTTGGAGGGAAGTCTAGGAGCAGCTGAGCTCGTGCCAAAGCTTCTGTTGGAGTGGCGGGTAGCGGTGGTGAACGGTGCGAGGAGCGGGATATGCTCGGACTTCCAACGATGTTAGAAGGAGCAGTATTCCGTCGAGGCGACCGTGCCTCGCTCGCGCCAGCACGTTAGCGTGCATGCTGGCCTTGAGCATCCCGAGATCCGCCAGCTCGATTTGGGTCCAGCGAATGTATGGTACCGTGAGTACCACGACGCTGTCGGTCCTGCGCCTCCTGAGATGGGCGCGGTGCATCTACGGACGCCCGGTCGTCGTGGGAGCCGGCTACGCCACCGACGGGCAGCGCAGTCTTGTCCTTGGACTTGGTGACACCGTGGGCTCCCTCGTCGACGCCCGTTATTCCGCCAGCGTCTTCCCCACCAGCCGTTTGCTCCGGCGGCGGTGGATTCGACGCGGACGGAGCAGCCGCTTCCGAAGCCTTCTTCTTCGGCGGCATGTCGATGAAGTCGATGAAGATCTAGCTCGCGTGAACGCCGGATCAGGTTCACACAACCTCGACGCCCCCTACCTGGCGCGCCAAAGATGCCGGGGATAAGCTGGCTCCACGAGCACCTATGGGGATGGAGCCCCTTTCGGTTCGGCGGGGGGCGGAGGCCGCGCGAAGAGCGGATCGCGGCGAGGCACACGAGGGGTCTTTTACCCAGCTTCGGAGCTCTCTGGAGAGATAATACTCCTACTGCTGCTTTGTGGATTGTATTGAGTTCTTGCTCGGGAGCGCTGAGTGCTACAGTACATTCAAGCAGCTAACGAGACCGAGCGTTCTTCTGTTCTTCCTCTGGAGAGATCCCTCCCCTACGAGTAAATTACATAGAAGTACCACAATTGGGGCATTGGAAGCAGATTGGTACCAAGATTGGTAATTTTTACATGTCAGTACCAAGATTGGGGCGAGCCGTTGCAAAAAAGACTAAAAGTGCGTTTTATACGTATTGACAGAAAAGCTGACCGGTTGGGCCCGCCCGTCAGGCGCCACGCTAGCCAGTGCGCGCGTGCCCGCGCGCTGACTAGGACGAGTCGGGCTCGCACCGTTTAGGGCGCGGCGGGTTTGACCGAGCCAGACCCCGCTCATTCCCCCCGCGTTCTTCTTCCTTCTCTCTGCCTCACCGCCGCCTGCGCCGGCCACCACACGACGCTGCCGCAGCCATGGTTTTTGAAGACGAGAGCAGCGACGACAACTCAAGCCTCCCGTACATGCACTCCGAAACCTCCACCGATGGGCTCAACCAGGTCAGTTACTCCATTGGAGCTAGGGTTAGGGCTAGGTTTAGAACATTTTGGGGATTTTTCTGTGTAGGTGGTCTTTGGTCTGAGGATTTCGTTTGATTTGCTTTGTCCTCGTCCTTTGCACATGATGCTAACTTGGATTTTGCTTGGGCAGGTGCCTTTCTCCCTTGAGGACCCGGATTACAAGGGTCTTGAGCTAGATCTGATAGTGCTGTGCGAGAAACATGGGAAGCCATCAGAGAGGCTTGTTGCATTTGAAGGAACAATGACTGGGAGAAGGTTCTTAGCAATGTGCTGTTAGTCCTCCCCCTCTACGTTGTGCATGAACCTCCTTTTATATGTTCAAGGGGTCTCCAACAGGTGGCAACGTAGGCAAGGGCAAAAATGGAAAGATGCTTCGGTAGGTACAGCTACGTACACAGTGTATCATACCTAACCCTGACGGCAGGGGACAAAGGCATTAAATGCCTATCTACGTCACCCAAACGGTGCAGAAAAGGGACCGTCAGGGGCGCCACCGCTCGCCACGATGGCGATCTTGTCAGCGCCGCATGCCACAGTGTACCCCTGGCTGCACAGCCTCC
Source organism: Aegilops umbellulata (assembly GCA_032464435.1). Lineage (NCBI taxonomy): Eukaryota > Viridiplantae > Streptophyta > Magnoliopsida > Poales > Poaceae > Aegilops > Aegilops umbellulata. The sequence continues at coordinate 174,714,527 of CP136058.1, forward strand.
TGCCACGTACGCCTGGAAGGGTCCCAGAGCGACACGTAGGTGGGTGTGCTGGAGCGCAGGTACAGAGTGGTGGCTTGCCGTGGCAAGCGCCTTGCCGCGGTAGCTGTCTTGTCGCGTCCGGAAGCTTGTCGCTCGCCGGGTCCTGCCGGGACGCGTGGCGCGTCGTGGCAAGTTCCTTGAGATGCCTTGGTTGGCCTTCCCGGCAAGCTCCTCTTGCCGGGGTCTTGTGCCCTTGGCTTAAATACTTTGTTCTTGAATGGCTTCAAAGGATCCACGGAGGACCTTGGCGGTCACCCGGCAAGCCTTGCCGCGGGACGCTGCGACTGCTCGTGCACAAGTTCGGGATACTAGGGTACCCCTACTCTAGTACACCGACAATGAGCTTGATTAAAATTTTATTGCTAGACTCAGCTTGTCCATTAGCTTGGGCATAATATGGGGAGGAATTGAGCAACTTTATGTTATAAGATTCGGCAAACTCTCTGACTTGGTGTGACATAAAAGATGAACCTTGATATGTAGTTAACGTTTGAGGAATACCGAATCTGTCAATAATGTGCTCGGTTATGAATTGAATTACCTCCGTATGCGTCATGTTCTTGAGAGGTACTGCTTCAGACCACTTAGTGAAATAATCAGTTGCCACCAATACGAACCGATGCCCTTTTGAAGAAGACGGATGGATTTGCCCAATAAAGTCTAAACCCCATCCTCTGAAAGGCCACGGCTTGATAATAGGATGCAACATAGCAGCAGGAGCCAATTGAATATCACCAAATTTTTGACAAGCTTCGCACCCTTTATAATATCTGAAGCAATCATTAATCATGGTCGGCCAATAAAACCCAGCACGTCGTAATAACCATTTCATCTTGGGAGCCGACTGGTGAGTACCACAAATGCCTTCATGTACCTCTCCCATAGCAACTCTTGCTTGGTCCTCATCCAAGCACTTTAAAAGAACATCATCAACTGTTCGGCGATAAAGATCATCATCCCTCATAGTATATTTAAAAGCCATACGCCGAATAGACCTGTCCACCCTTTCACTCAGATTACGCAAGTAAGCAACAATGGGCTTCCTCCAGTCGGAATTGTCATCTGCACTAGATTTTTTGTTAATGACCGAATCAGTGGGTTCTGGTTCGGCCTCTTCTATACTGGTAAGACAAGACATCGGACTTTGAGAAATATGAAACATGCCATGATCAACATGATATCCAGATGCTTGCTGTGCCAACTCATTTGCTTTCCAATTGTCATGTCTAGATATATGTGCAATGCTAAAACAATCCAAAGTAGAAATTATATGTAGACATCTATCAAGATAAACATTAAGTGATTTGTCCAAACACTGAAAGACTTTAGATATTTGCTGCACTGTTAGTAATGAATCACCGTAAGCCTCAATATTTGTAACACCTATAGCAACTAACATCTCTAGGCCGAATAACAATGCTTCATATTCGGCTTGATTGTTTGTGCAAAAATATTCTAAGCGGCATGAGGCTTCAAAAACAGCACCATGAGGAGATATATAAACAATACCAACACCTTGGCCATTGCTACAAACTGAACAATCAAAGTATAATCTCCATGGTACTAATGAAACAAGGTTCATATCAACATCATTCTTGTCATTAATCCGATGTTCAACAAGGAAATTAGCAACAATTTGGCCTTTCATGGATTTCAGAGATTCATAAGCCAAATCATATTCAATCAAAGCATAAGCCCACTTGCCAATTCTACCACTAAGAATTGGCCTATGCAACATGTATTTAATGACATCAGTTTGACAAGCTACTACACAAGCACTCGGCCAAGTGAGATTCAAAAGCTAAACGCAAATCGGCCAAGTGAGATTCAAAAGCATCCGATTTGACAACAATATCATCAATATAAACTTCAAGTATGACACCGAGTAAATCGTGAAAAATCAAATTCATAGCCCTTTGATATGTGGCGCCAGCAGTTCTTAATCCGAATGTCATCACTGTCCACTCGAATAAACCAAGGAAACCAGGGCATCGAAAAGCTGTCATGTACATGTCCTCTTCAGCCATAAAAATTTGATTGTATCCAGCATTACCATCTAGAAAGCTAATAACCTTATGTCCAGAAGCATCATTAATAAGCATATCGGCTATTGGCATGGGATACTCATCTTTGGGTGTAGCCCTATTCAAATCTCTGAAGTCAATGCACACCCTCAACTTGCCTAATCCCTTCTTCTCCACTGGGACAATGTTAGAAATCCACTCGGCATACCTGCAAGGTCGAATGAAATTAGCTTCAAGCAGTCGACCGATCTCTTCCTTGATCCGGTCATATGTTTTCGGATTAAACTTTCTGGCCGATTGTTTATATGGTCTAAAACCGGCCTTTATAGGTAACCGATGCTCCACTAGCTCTCGGCTTAAACCTGGCATCTCATGATATTCCCACGCAAAGCAACAAACATATTCTTTCCATAGCCCGATTAACTTAGCTTTACAATCGGCTTTCAAATTTTTGTTTACAAACATCGGTCGAGTGACTGAACCATCTCCAATATCTACCTCTTCCAATGGATCGGCCGACGTAAAACCTTGTCCAAGTTTATCCATGTCATCCATGTCATACATACTCGCTCGACCGATATTTCACAAGACGTTTTTGCAACCAATCGGAGTTAGAATCCATTTAAACATATCATACCTTGGAGCCGATTGCATTCAGTCGGCTTTAAAGAGACGGGCACAAAACCATTCTTGGTCGTGCTGAGAAAATCAAACTATGATAAGTCACGTCCCGTCAAGCAAGTAGCATTGGGATGTTGCCAATCCACCGATGCATTGGCCAAAGCAACACAGGCCGAGTTATCCGCATGAATGACTTCCACTTCATCATCAACCCACTGAATCAAAAACTGGTGCATAGTGGATGGCACGCACTGGTTTGCATGAACCCAATCACGGCCTAGTATGATGTTGTAGTTACCTTGCACCTCAGCGACAAAGAATGCAGTAGCCAAAGTTTTGCTTCCGACTGTAAGCTCCACATACATCACACCTTTGGCTTCAGTTTTCTCTTTGCCTTCAAATCCATTGAGCACCATATTCGTATTTATTAGCTCTTCATCAGGGAGACCCAATTTCTTGAAGACCGAATAGGGCATAAGATTTACCACAGCACCACCATCAACAAGCATCCGAGTGAGCGGCGACACATTGATATGACCTCTGAGATATAATGGTTTCAGATGCGTTACTGGTTCTTTTGGCTTCTCGAATATTGCATTTTTAGGGCCAAAATCCATCTGAGCCACCTCCCCTTCCTCATCTACAACACGAAACTCAGAAGGTAAGTAATACACCATATTGATATCCATACCTTCATGAACCGGCGTAGACTCATAGTCCAACATATCAGTCTCCTCCTCGAGTGCATCCACCGGTTCTGAAATTTGTCCGAGTGAAGGTGAAGTAAGAAGTGTCACAGACGATGTGATATCTGTTGCATCGTCCTCCTTTGGTGATGTAGGTGTTGCTGTGATAGATGTAGAAGCTGTTGTATCTTGTATTTGTTTAGGCCTCCACACTTGTTTTGCTGGAACCATGGGTCGAGTGTCATTGAACAATTTATCCCTTTGTTTCTCGGCCTCCTGTTCTGCCATCTGTTGACTCCTTAACCTCTGTAGTTTCCTCTTTTGTGTCTTTGTTAGCCCTGGAGGACACCACTTTGGCTGAGTGTATTTAGGATCTCTCATTTTTACCTGGCTGGTGCTTGCTTCATGGTCATTGGTCGAGTGCTTTGGCACGATAGCAAGTATCGGCTCAGTCGGATTGCTATGCACAATCGGCTGTTGTATGGCGAATGTTCTGGTGCCCAAGATAAGTGAGTCAGCATCCATTTTCTCTTTGCCTTTTCCCCACTCAACTGCTGCAACACTAGGTGATTTAACACGCCATTCTTTTTGACTTTCCAGATGCATGAAGTTTCCACTCGGGCGCACCTTTTTACTCTGATGGAATCCACTCAGATGGATGTCACTCGGATGGAATCCACTCAGATGGAATCTACTTGACCACATTTTTTCACTCGGATAGCTTCCACCTGGGTGCATTCTTACACTCGGATAATTTCCATCCGGTCGCATGTTTTGACCAGCCGACCGATAGTTACCGATGTTCAGTCGGCCATTATATGAGTATTCAAGTCGATCCCAAACAGTTTGCCTTTGCTCTTCTGGAAACTGGACCCTTGGTCCACTCGGTTTTGTATACTGACTGAACATATCAGCTGATGGTGACCTTGGTCGTTTCAGATGAGTCGGTCGATTAAAACTAGAACTGGCCGACTGGTTAGCATATTTGGACAACAACATATCAAAATTTGGCTTGATCCGCTTGCGCTGCACTTTAGCTTCATTCCTTTTCCACTTGCCAACTTCTGGACTCTTGGGCTTGACAAGTCTCACACGAGCATTTTCTTGCACTTGTAGTTGCCCCCCGAGTGTAGGATTCTTGATGGTGATTCTGATTACTTCCTTGCCATCGGGTTGCTTACCAAGCACAACCTGTCTCCCCAAGACCTTGTTGTCCTCTTTATCTTTCCTGGGCTCACCAACAATGACATTAGCTTTATTAGCAGATTCGGCTACCTCCGGCCGAATGAGTAGCTTCTTCCCCTTGAAATCCATGGTATTCATTGGAAAAGGCTATTTCTGAACTTGCATCTCGGAAAATTTCAATCGTCCGTCATTAATGGCCGATTGTATCTGTCGTCGAAAAACATTGCAATCGTTAGTAGCATGAGAAAAAGAATTATGATACTTGCAATAAGCACGCCGTTTTAGCTCTTCAAACGGCGGTAAAGTATGAGATATTCTAATAATCTTAGCCTGCAGCAAAGCATCAAATATTCTATCACACTTAGCAATGTTAAAAGTAAACTTCATCTCTTCATCACGATTCTTATAAATCGGTTTCAGATCATTGCAAGTAAAGGGTTTGGCCTTAGATGGCCAAACAAATTCAGTAGCACAAACATCACCCTCATTGTTCGAGTGGTCACTGTCATATTCCACCATATTCATCTTTGGACGATCGGCTTTGTATCTATGCACTTCTTTGAGGTCTTTGCTTCGGCTTTCCTGAGCCAAAGCCCTTTGTAAGACTTGGTTGATATTTAAGAACTCGTAGCCTTCTAGCTTTTCTCTAATGGGATTTCTCAAACCACTCAGCACTAGGTCTGCCAAGTCCCTCTCGGTTATCACCAAACTAAAACACCGGTTTTTTGTTTCTCTGAATCTCTTGACGTAATCGGAGACCGATTCATCATGCTTCTGTTTAACCGATGTTAGATGTGACAACTTGAGTTCATTGTCGCTGCTATAAAAGTGATCATGAAACTTCTGTTCTAGCTGCGACCAAACCCAAATGGAATGATGGGGTAAAGAAGAAAACCATGAAAATGCAGTACCAGTTAATGATAAAGGAAATAAACGCACTTTCAATTGATTCAATGAGCCTGCCTCACCCAATTGTGCCAAGTATTGACTAACATGCTCCCATGTGGTTTTTGTACCCTCTCCATTGAACTTAACAAAATCTGGAATCTTATATCCCGGAGGGCACTGGATGGCATCAAAGTACTCGGGGTACGGCTTTTGGTAAATCCGATTCCGAGGTAACTCAACTCCAAAATTCTCTCGAAGCATCTTAGCCATCTCCTCTCTAAGATTAGCTAGACCATCATCCATAGTGGACGATGAAGCTTGTGGCAGTGGCATAGGAGGAGTAGGGTTACTAGCTGTAGGTAAGAATTGTGGCATGTACGTCGACCCATAATTTGGTAGTGGTCGAGTTGATATAGCTGTAGGTAGGGTTTGGTTCGGCGTTGCCACCGAACCTGTCATGCTCATAATAGGATTAATGGGTGCAACCACAATCTGATTTGTATGGGTAGGGTAATAAGCCATCGACATGGGAGGCACCGATGCAATAGGTAAAGCCAGATTAGGGTTTTGCACACTAGCAGCTACACCATCATTACCACTAGTCGATTGAGATATATTCCTCTGAGCATTAGTATTTTCTATGAAAGTTTGATAGACTAGATTGTTACCATCAGCAATACGACTTTCAATCTCAGCCCACTGCTCACGAGAAAAGGCAGTACTTACAGAGGGTTTAACCTGCTTGGCTTGAAGAGGAGGGAAATTGATTTCTTCAATCGGAGTGATGTTGCCTTGGCGATCCTTCTTGAACTTTGCAAGGAACTCCTGCAAGTCCTTCTCCTCGCGCGCCTTCTTGTACTCCTCATAGACTTGGCGATGATCGGCCGATATCTCATCAAGACCGGGCTTAATGATGTTATCGGCGTCTACCTCAGATGGCTTGGGAAGATCGGACATGGTGGATGATGATGATTGATCTTCGTTCCCCAGCGGAGTCGCCAAAAAGTGTGTTGACACACGAACACGTCACGTGTACCCTCGACGCCGGGGGTGATGCAGTGCAGCTCACGTCGAAGGAGACCCGACCGACAGCGCGATACGCAAGACAGTCGACGGGTGCTTTTGTAGACCCGAAAACCCCACACCCCCGGGAGGGACCCCGTCAGGGAGTGCGGTGGCTATGGGCTGCCGTAGGTCTATTCGCTCGCCCCTAGAGCCTCGGGATTCGCAGCTCTCAAACACGAAGAACAGCGAAGAACGAGAGAGAAAAACGGTGGAGAGATAAAACGTAGATGAAAAATTAGTATATTGATTTGTTCGATTGTGTGTTGTTCAATCGGCCATCACCCCCAACATATATAAGAGGCGGCTGGACTTCCCGTACAAGTAAAGGATTCATCTAGGCTTTCCTTACAAGAAAAATTACATCAATTCACGTCCTAGAGTCCTAATTCTATTCCAACTCGGATTAAGTCTGAATCTGGCCCAAACTCTGTCTTCCTTCTTGCGCGGGCCACTGGTCTTGCATATGATCTCCGATCAAGACGGCCCAAATATCAAACTCGTGCGCCTCGACAGTACGAACAACTCTCATGTTGATCACTTTTTCAAATAAGGCCATCTTGAATACTTTTTGAGGTCATCTTTATCTTCCAGTCGGACTTGGTCTTGCGGTAGACTGGATTATCCGAGTCTCGTAGTAAATTTGTAGGCTATATACTATCTCTGATGATGACGACTCCAAAATCAAAGTTTTCCATCTTGATGATACGCACAACTTCTGTATTGAACACTTCTTCATCCGAGGTCATCTTGATAAACTTTCAGGCATATGTTCAATTTCACTCGGATCCGAACTCATCCACTCGGATTAGAGTCATTCACTTGGATCGTCCAACTGGACTTTTCACTCGGATGCTTAGAGTTTTTCACTCGGAATACAATTTTCACTCGGAATATTTTCACCTGGAGGACAATTTCACTCGGATGACCATAATTCTACTCGGATGACTATATTTTCACTCGACCGGTAAATTTTCACTCGACCGTAAACTTTCACTCTGACGGTAAACTTTTCACTCGGAATATTTTCACCTGGAGGACAATTTCACTCGGATGACCATATTTCCACTCGGATGACTATATTTTCACTCGACCGGTAAATTTTTCACTCGGGTTTTCCGACTAAAAACATAGCTTGGTCATGATTTCTCTCTCCAGGCCCCATACGACCTCGGATTGAGATGAATTATATATGAAAATTGATCGGCTCGACGAGACAAAACTTTTCCATGTTGAAGGTTTTCCGATTCAAGGACTGTCACATCCCACCTAGCTCATGCATTAGAGTGTGCATCATGTTTTCTTTTGACAAGAAAAGTGAAATGGGGAAGGCAGAACCCCCAGCACCCCTTATGAATCAACTAGGGTTTACTAAAATCTTTTTCAATGAACCTGAAATGCCCTTCTAAAATGTTCATCATCTTTGCTTTGGTCTTAAACCTCTGGCAAAAATTGTGCACATTTTTCTAGGTCAACAGAAGGTCATTGAATTAATGCACTAGTATTTGAATTTGGGCATTTAAAATTTATAAAATATTTCAAATGCTCAAATATCTCCAAACTAAAATGTTCCTGGCTGGAAATATTCTAACTAAGGACCAGATGTAGTTTGGTGAATTTTGGAGGTGTCTAAGTATTTTTAATAAGTCCACAAAGTTACAGAAAAATAGAAAAGGAAAATAAAAAAAGGGAAATACTTACCTGGCGCCTGCAACCGGCCCACCTGCCGGCCCAGCCCAGCTGCCGCGCCAGCGAGCTGCTTGGCTCGGCCAGGCAGGCACGCAGGTGCTCGACGCCGGCACCAGCGAGCGCCACGCAGCTCCCCGCCGCCCTGCTTCACCTCCCCGCCGCCTCGCTGCCCTGGACGCGTTCCACGTCGCCGCCCCGAGCCCCTGGACACGCCCACTCGCCCTGCCTCGCCTCCCTCGCTCCCCTTCGCCATGGCCGACGCCACCGTCGCCGCTCCGCCGTCGTAGCCGTAGCCACCGTCGTCCCCGCGCCACCCGACCGTGTCCACGAGCTCCGCCACCCTCTTCTTCTTCGAGCAAGACGAGCCCCGAGCGCTCGCGTGTCCCGAAGCCACCGCACCGACCCCACCCGAGTCCACCGTCGCCGGAGATCCCCTTCAACGCCGTCGCCGCACCAGCTCGTCCCCGACCTCGCCGTCAGCTTCATCGCAACCGCGGTGAGCCTAGCTAGCTTCCCATCCCCTTCGTTCTGCTTCTCGTGCACCACAGCGACTGCACGTAGTTCAACCGCACCCGCCGCCGCGGAGCTCGTCGCCGACGAGGCTCCGGCCACCTAACGGCCACGCCACCTTGTCCACTGGCCCTACCGCATCTCCAGGAGTCCCACAAGGCACTCCACGCGCCTCGCCTTGCCCTCTAGCGACGAGTCCGAGCTCACCCGAGCCTGGCCGCCGCCAAACACGTCGCCGGCGTCATTTCCGGCGACCCCGAGACCAACTACCACCACCACTCGATGCGGCTCACCTCCCGCATCACGTAGACGTGCTCCGCCGTCGATTTGGTCGCCGGGGCGGGAATCTGCACTTCCTCCGCCGCGTCTGGACGTCGCCGGCGGCTCAACGCCGGCGGAGTTGAACCGCTGACCCCCTTTTTTGACCACGGGTGGGCCCAGTTGACCCCCTGGGTCTATGACATGTGGGCCCCGCCCGCTAACTAATCCAGGATTAGAAATAATCTAATCTGTTTAAGCTAATGACCCTGACACGTGGGACCCACGCATCAGGTTTGACCTGGACCGGGTCTGTTGACCTGCTGAGGTCAGCATGACCTCATGCTGACGCCACAATTAATTTTCTGGATTTATTTTTGCACAGGAAATTCCAGAAATTAGTTCAAACTTCAAAAATTCATAGAAAATTATCTATAACTCCAAATGCAAAGTTTTATATATGAAAAATTATCAGAAAAATCCAACCTATCCATTGGTGCTGGTTTCATGCATGTCAGAACAAGCTAAACCCACTGTTTAGGCATTACAAGTTGATACACTAATATGATCCTAGTTAATGAGTTTCCATTTGAATCTTTGGTTTAAATGGGTTCATTTCCTTCTGGTTTAACTTGCACTAGGTGAGGACACATTCATATTGCCATGTCATAGCATGCATCATATTGTTGCATATCGCCATGTATTGATTGTGTTCCGATGTGTTCATCGTGGTAGGTTCTGCCTCCGAGGATATCTCCGCGTATCCAACTGAAGGGCAGTATCCCACGACCACTCCATCAGGCAAGCAACCCATTGATCATTCCGATACAAACCCATGTTCTCGCTTCTGCTCTCGTTTACTGCATTAAGACAATGCGTTTCAAACTGCTGTGTGTTGCGGTAGTTGAACCCACTTCCTTTGCATGACCTGTCATTGCCACAGTAACTAGATGAAACCCACTAGCATGTGTAGGAGTTGATTGAGCCAATACATGTGTGTGTGTGTTCCTACCATGCTATGCTTGCTATGCTTAGAGTTGTGTCAGGTCTGGCTCATCGGGATGATGATCCGGAGTGAAAGGTTGTATCGTTGTCAATGGTGTGGAAGTGTTGAACACGATTTGGTAAAGGAGTCGATGGAAGGCCATGTAGGAGTACATGGTGGGTTGTTTCATTGAGGCCGTTCTTAAGAACTGAGATCTGTGTGTGTGATTTAAGACTCAGATACTACCACGCATTGGGCCCGAAACCAATGGACCCTCTCGGCTTCTTGATCACGCTTGTCCTCTGTCCAGGAGTTGCAAAGTAGTTTCTGGTGTTTGTAGCATGCTGGGGGCCGCACGCGGCGCTGACCATCGGGGTGGGCTGTGTTGCGGTAGGCACGTGGCCGGGTCAACCGGGCGCCCGTTTGGTGTCTCGGAACCCTGTTCACATCGTTCGGGGCCGTTAGTGGAAACCTCGGCCGGACTCCCTGCGGATGGAACCCGAATAGGCGATAAACCTGGACTAGAGACTTGGGTGTTTAGGTAGGCCGTGGCCGACACCCTCGCTGGGCTTCCGCTTGAAGGTTGCCGAGTACATGTCGTGTAAACGGCGATAAGTGGTGAGAGCGTGTGTGAAGAAGTACACCCCTGCAGGGTATAAATCTATTCGAATAGCCGCGTCCGCGGTAAAGGACTACTTGGTCACCTATACAGTTCATAGAAAAGTAAATGGATACTACTAAAAATCTCAAGATAAGTGTGAGTACCGCGGATGGCCCTCTCGTAGGATGGCGAGAGAGGATCCACGGTGGAGTATTGTGTTGGTGTTAGTGGACTCGTGTGCGACAAATGATTTACAAGTGGTGTCTATCGTAGGATAGCTTAGCCAAGAGTCAAAGCTGGCTTGCTGCAATAACCCCACTACCTTCTTGAGAATGTGCATGTATAGTAGGTTCCTGTTGTAAGACTTGCTGAGTACCTCCGTACTCATGTTGCTTTAATCATGTTTTTCAGACGACTGCACCAACCCCTCTGATGGGTTCTATGTAGACCTCGACGTTGACGAGTGACTTATCACCCAGGTGGTGATCCAAGACTTGTGAAGGGTCGTTGTAGATAGACAGGCTTCGTCAAGCCTTCTGTCTTTCTAGTGTCTGTACTCAGACTACTTTGCTTCCGCATGTGCTTGTATGTTTGTATGACTTGAGTGTTGGGTCATGTGACCCCTATCTGTATGGATGATATGTATGGCTCTTCGGAGCCTTCTAAATAAAGTACTTGAGTCGTAGAGTACTGTTGTGATGCCATGTTGTATTTACTCATATCGGGCATATTGTGTATATGATTGAAATGCTTGGTATGAGTGGGATCCGACTATCTAGTTGTTTATCCTTGGCAGCCTTTCATATGGGGAAATGTAAGTCTAGTGCTTCTGAGCGATAGTAGTCCGCTACAGCCCGGTTCACCGGAGTCCTGCTAGCCCAGCACTACTGCTTGGACACTTGACTGGCCGGCATGTGTTTCACGTCGTTCCTATGTCTGTCCCTTCGGGGAAATGTCACGCGCTGTTATTCGGAGTCCTGCCTAGCCTGCTACATCCCGGGTTACCGGAGTCCTGTTAGCCCAGTGCTACAGCCCGAATAGACACGTTGATGACCGACATGTTCGATGTGATTCATGTATGCCTGTCCTCATAGGCTAGCGCCGCTTTGGATTCACGACTAGCCATGTCGGCCCGGGTTCTTTGTCATATGGATGCTAGCGACACTATCATATACGTGAGCCAAAAGGCGCAAACGGTCCCGGGCCAGGTAAGGTGGCACCCGTGGGAGTACCGTGCGTGAGGCCGCAAAGTGATATGATGTGTTACACGCTGGATCGATGTGGCTTAGGATCGGGGTCCTGACAAGGACATCTTAATGGCCGAATAACTCAAGCAACCTATCAGACAAGTGTCTGGCACCTCGCGCCATATTTCCGTTGAGGTTCGGTCTGCAGTGTATTGCCTCTAACTTTTGCATATGAACACAGATTGAGATGATTTATATATCAAAATCGATTGCCTCGACGAGACGAAGACAATTCCTTAAGTGTGCTCCCTCATCTGAGGTCATATTGAGGGCGTAATCGGCCGAAAAGCACTCAGAACATTAAATTTTGGCACCCGGAGTACAGTTTCGGCCACTGAGATGAGGTCGAATGGCGATAGCCTAAACATCAAAGTTGTTTCACTCGACGATATGAAACTTTCTCATGCTGAAAACCCTTTCACTCTATATCTTGCCAAAATCAGGTGTCAACAATTTCTTAGCAGGTCCACAGCTTGCCGTATGTCTTCTTGCAAAAGCTTCAGAGTGCGTCAAGAAGAAGCATGTCATAGGCATCGAGGGCGTCAAGTTCAAGAAGGATCATTTGTGCGGTGCCTGCGAAGCTGGAAAGATGTCTAGGGCAAAGCATCCCTCGAAGACAATCCTGACGACATCTCAACCCTTCTAGCTGCTACACATGGACTTATTTGGCCCTACTCACTACTCTACCCTCACAACAACTGCTTGTCTCTATGGCTTCGTCATTGTTGATGATTACTCAAGATATACGTGGGTGCACATAATTCTTTACAAGACTGAAGTGCAAGATGTCTTCGGACGCTTCGCCCACCGTGCCATGAACAATTATGGCGTCAAGATCAAGCATATCAGAAGTGACAACGGCACTGAGTTCAAGAACACCGGCCTTGAACTTTATCTGTATACAATGGGAATCACTCGTGAGTTCTCAGCTCCGTACACACCTCAGCAGAATGGCATCGTGGAGCACAAGAACAGAACCCTCATTGAGATGGCTCGAACGATGCTCGATGAGTACAAGACACCAAGAAAGTTCTAGCCTGAAGCTATTGATACAACATGTCATGTCATCAACCGTGTTTATGTTCATAAGCTTCTGAAGAAAACATCCTATGAACTCCTCACTGGCAAGAAGCCAAATGTCAGTTACTTCATAGTATTTGGAGCTTGGTGCTGGATCAAGGATCCACATCACAAATCAAAATTTGCACCAAAAGCTCGCGAAGGTTTCATGCTTGGCTACGGAAAGGACTCGCACTCTTACAGAGTCTTCAACCTCTATCTGCATAAAGTCGTTGAAAGTGTGGATGTATGGCTCGATGAAACCAATGGCTCACAAAGAGAGCTCCTGCCAAATATGCTAGACGAATCTCCACCTGGTGAATCTATCAAGCTAATTGGAACTGGTGAAATCATGCCTACTGAAGCACAGCCTAAAGAGGAACTTATCATTTCTTCACCTAATCAACCTTAAGACAATGCTCAGCTTGAAGAGAATCCTTCCAATGTTGACAATGATCAGCAAGAGCAAAATCTTCGTTTAGTTCATCCTCGTGTTGCAAACGAAGTATTGATTGAGAAGATAATTGATAGCATAAATGCACCTGGTCCACTCACTCGTTCAAGAGCAACACAACTAGCAAATTTCTGTGGGCACTTTGCTTTTGTCTCAATATTCGAGCCCAAGAAAGTTGCTGAAGCCTTTATGCAACCTGAATGGATTCAAGCTATGCAAGAAGAGCTTCAACGGTTCAAACTGAACAATGTCTGGGAATTGGTCAAGCGACCTGACCCTCGCAAGCACAACATAATAGGCACAAAATGGATATATCGCAACAAGCAGGATGAGCATGGCCAAGTCATCAAAAACAAAGCACGTCTCGTCGCTCAAGGATATACTCAAGTTGAAGGGATTGACTTCGATGAAACATTTGCTCCTGTGGCTAGGCTTGAACCTATTCGCATACTGCTAGCCTATGCTAACCATCACAACATCTTGCTATATCAAATGGATGTGAAGAGTGCATTTCTCAACGGCAAGATTTAAGAAGAAGGATACGTCGCACAACCTCCTGGCTTTGAAGATCCAAAACATCCTGATATGGTGTACAAGCTAAACAAAGCACTGTCTGGCCTCAAAGAAGCTCCTCGCGCTTGGTATGATACGCTCAAAGACTTCCTGAAGAGCAAAGGCTTCAAACCTAGATCCCTGGATCCCATGCTCTTCAAGAAGACATATGATGGTGAACTGTTTGTTTGCCAAATATATGTGGATGATATTATCTTCGGCTGCACCAATCAGAAATATAGTGATGAGTTTGGACACATGATGCAAGAGCAATATCAGATGTCCATGATGGGTGAGCTGAAGTTCTTCCTTGGTCTTCAAATTCGTCAGCAAAGGAATGGAATCTTCATATCTCAAGAAAAATACCTCAAAGATTTCCTGAAGAAGTTTGGAATGCAAGATTGCAAAGGTTACACGACCCCAATGCTAGCCAAACACCATCTAGGTCCCGACGACAATGCTAAAGAGTTTGATCAAAAGGTATACCGCTCCATGATTGGTTCTTTACTTTATCTATGTGCATCTAGGCCAGATATTATGCTTAGTGTTTGCATGTGTGCTCGATTCCTAGCGGCATCGAAGGAATCACATCACTTAGTTGTGAAGCGAATTCTTCGATATTTGGCTTACACCCCAACATTAGGATTATAGTATCCAAAGGGCTCAGAATTTGATCTGGTTGGATTCTCGGATGCTGATTATGCTGGTGACAAGGTGGATCGCAAGTCTACATCAGGCACATGTCATTTTCTGGGACGATCACTTGTCTGTTGGTCTTCAAAGAAGTAGAACTGTGTATCACTCTCCACTGCTGAATCTGAATACATTGCTGCTGGATCTTGCTGCGCTCAGCTTCTATGGATGAAGCAAACTCTCAAGGACTATGGCATCCATCTGAAACAAGTACCACTCTACTGTGACAACGAAAGCGCCATCAAGATTGTCAATAACCCAGTTCAGCACTCGAAGACAAAGCACATTGAAATTCGTCATCACTTTCTCAGAGATCGTGTCATGAAGGAAGATATTGATATCACGTCAACACTGAAGAGCAACTGGCAGATATCTTCACAAAGCCCTTGGATGAGAAAAGGTTTTGCAAGTTATGGTGTGAGCTAAATATCTTGCAATCCTCTAATGTCCTATGATCAGGCACACATCCTAACACTTATGCATGTTGATGACTTAGATGTCCAACACACGAAGTAAAGTATATCTTCAATCAATGAAGACTTACATTCTGAGTGTGAATACATTAACGTGGAATTTGACTTCGGAGCGCCCCGATAATTGTGCGCCGTGTCTGGGTCTAATACTTCCTATATGGTGGGTAACGCCACCACCAAATTCTTCTATTTGAAGTGTTTTTCTCAAGGCGTTACATTTGCTATGTCTTCGCATTTGGTTTTTCTTCAATTTCAACTTGTCTTCATGATTATCTTCACTATGTTGATTTGGTAGTATTCTGATATATACATATTAGTGTTCTGTCCTCTACAACATTCACTTATAGCTATGTCTTCTCTATTGAATCTTTTGAACTAAATGAATGTGATCGGACCCTAATCTATCTATGCTTTCTATATCAAAGTCTATCTGTCCAAATCATATGCATTCTATTGAAACTTTCGAATGTCTTCTCTGCGTCCTTGTCAGCAGAAGATAAATAGACAAACATTAAATCTGGTTTAAATGCTCTATTCTTATTGCCTGAAATCCGGAGAAGCAGGAACGACCATCCGACAATCCTGGCGGGCGTGGGAACGTGGGACAACCCCAAATGTGTTGCATGTACGCCACATGTCCCTCAAATGTGAACCGCCAGGGGCACCTGCGTAATTGCGCTGTGCCGTCCCTTTCCTTATAAATACATGTCCCCTCATGGTAAAAAATCCTTCTTCCACCTCTCCACGTCATCAAACCCTAGCGCCACCGCTAGCCCTCGACGACACCGGCGACGAAGCGCTTAGCTACCGCAACTTCTCCGACGCCGTTTTCACGCTGGCCGCGGACATCGTCTTCTCCGCCGCCGCCGTATGTGTCTTCCGTCGCCAAGTTAGGGCAAGGAAGATCGAACTTATCGGCCTCCACTTCTTCTCCGTCTAGAAGTTCTTCATGTGGTAAATAAAACCCTCTTTTCACCATCTTTTTGATCCTAAAGATTCATCTTGTTTGCCAAAAGTGGTTTCTGCCTACACAATGTTAGATCTATCCTGTCTGCATCTCATATAATGCCTAGTATATTCACTTAAGATTCACTATTCTAAACAATAAAGTCATGCGCTAGCATACTCTTATAATCCAAATAAGCACCAGGCAACATTTTTTCTTCTTTCTCACAGAGCCTAATTGGTATATTAAAATGTGCAGCAAGGCGTGAAGCATAAATACCTCCAACGATGGGGCCCTTTGTACGGTTCAAACTTAACCATTTAGCAATAATTCCACCCATACTAACAGTGTTATCGCAGAATAAACCATGGAACAAAATGATAATATCAGGAACACTAAGGTTTCCACAGTTTCCGCGACCAATCAAGCAACGACTAGCAAATATGGCAAAGTAGCGTAAAACAGCAAAATCTATGCTAGTGATTCTTGCATCGAAAACCTTGCTGGTTTCTCCCACAGTGATGGTGTCAATAAATTCTTCCATATCTTTACGGTGTGGTTCATCTAAGGTACCTTCAAAGGGTATTTTGCAAACCTTGCAAAATTCAGCTAATGGCATCTTCTTAATAACATCATATAAATGAAACTCTATTGAAGGAGGTGATTCCTTAGGAAAATAGTAGAAGTTTCGCACAAAAGTATTAGTGAGTAATAGATACTAATGACGTTGGTTGCGGAGGAAGTCGGTTCGGCCAACATTCTCAACCAATGAATAGAAATCATCATAAATCTCGGCTGCTCTCAAGAAATCATCGGAAGCCATTCACACGGCCGGACCTCCGCGGTACGAGGCAAATTAAATTTGGGCCTCTGTGCTTCTTCATTTTGCTTTTCCTTCGAGCTTCAGCTCGATGAACCCCTCAAAAATCTCTTCATTATTTTCTGAAATATTCTGAAATTTTTAGTAACTTCGAACAAAAGTGAACCAAACTCAATAAAATTGATAGCAACTACTCCTCCAAATGCCTAGAGCCTATATCATGCATTAGAACTACTTGGAACCATATAAATTTGACATGCAAGCTCAAGAACATGGTCACCTAGGCAGCACAAATTTGCAATGAATAAAGCACTAGAATAAAAATTAGTTGGAACAATGGAGGAGTCACATACCAAGGAACAATCTCCCCAAGCAGTTTTGTGAGAGGTGCTTTGAGCAAGGAGATCGAAAATCATAGCAAAGTGAGCTAGCACTCGTGCTTGAGCTGGATATTGGTGTTTGTGGGAGGAAGAAGGAGTGTATGGGTACAGGAATAGTGGAGGAGGGCCACCGTGGGCCCATGAGGCAAGGGGGAGCCCCCTCCACCCTCGTGCCCAGATGGTCGACCCCCCCCCCCCCCGGTGTGTTCTCAGTTCCATAAATCCTCAAATATTGTACAAAAAATCATATTTCATCTTCAAGGCATTTGGAGAAATTTTATTTTCAGGGTATTTTTATGTTGCACAGATAAATCAGAAAACAGACTGGAAAATACTATTTTTACTTTATTTCAACTAAATAACACAAAGTAGAGAGAGGGTACAGAAGATTGTGCCTTCTAGTTTCATCCATCTCATGCTCATCAAAAGGAATTCACTAACAAGGTTGATCAGGTCTTGTTAACAAACTCATTCCGAATAACATGGAACCGGAGAAATTTCGAATAAAACTATGTTACCTCAACGGGGATATGTACATCCCCAATAATAAGAATATCATATTTCTTCTTGACAGTAGGAAGAGGAAATTCAAAACCTCCAAATATAATCGATGGAATTTTTCCAATAGAGTTGACACTATGAACATGAGGTTGTTTTCTCCGAAAGTGTACCGTATGCTCATTACCATTAACATGAAAAGTGACATTGCCTTTGTTGCAATCAATAACAGCCCCTGCAGTATTCAAAAAAGGTCTTCCAAGAATAATAGACATACTATCGTCCTCGGGAATATCAAGAATAAAAAAGTCCGTTAAAATAGTAACGTTTGCAACCACAACAGGCACATCCTCACATATACCAACATGTATAGCAGTTAATTTATCAGCCATTTGCAAAGATATTTCAGTAGGTGTCAACTTATTCAAGTCAAGTCTACGATATATAGAGAGAGGCATAACACTAACACCGGCTCCAAGATCACATAAAGCAGTTTTAACATAATTTATTTTAATGGAGCATGGTATAGTGGGTACTCCTGGATCTCCAAGTTTCTTTGGTATTCCGCCCTTAAAAGTATAATTAGCAAGCATGGTGGAAATTTCAGCTTCTGGTATCTTTCTTTTATTAGTGACAATATCTTTCATATATTTAGCATAAGGATTCATTTTGAGCATATCAGTCAATCGCATACGCAAAAAGATAGGTCTAATCATTTCAGCAAAGCGCTCAAAATCCTCGTCATCCTTTTTCTTGTATGGTTTGGGAGGAAAAGGCATGGATTTCTAAACCCATGGTTCTCTTTCTTTACCATGTTTCCTAGCAACAAAGTCTCTTATCATAACGTTGATTCTTTGATTGTGGGTTATCAAGATCAACAGCAGGTTCAATTTCTACATCATTATCATTACTAGGTTGAGCATCATCATGAACATCATAACTAACATTTTCACTAGGTTCATGTTCATTACCAGATTGTGTTTCAGCATCAGGCATAGAGATATCATTGGGATTCTTAGGTGGTTAAGCAATAGGTTCACTAGAAGTTTGCAAAGTTGTAGCGACCAGACCTCAACCAGTCTGATCTCTGTGCTCAGGTTTCATCCCTGGATCAGTAATGCTGACACCACACAGTACTTGAAGGATTTATAACAGAGTAGCAATCACACGCTTATTACATCGAATGTATCAAAAGAGAACTTATTACAATAAATATGGCTTAAGGCCATTATTACGTGAGAGTGTCACGGGGCGGCGAGCTTCACAGGCACTGGGCCTTCTTCACAGGTACTGGCCTTGCTTCATATCGCCAGAAGAGGGCCCCGCCTTGCGCCACACTCTAGTGCCACCAACGACGACCGGAAACCAGGACGCCGTCGGTGGGGTAGAGCGGTCGCCAGCGGTTCCCCCGACGACCACGGGTCCTCTGCCAGGGGCAGGCCCTCAGGCGCCTCCCCAGCGGAGGGCCTACCTCCTGAGAACACCTTGCTCCGAACGCCGCGGTGGTGATGTAGTGTCCCTGTCCCTCTCCTGCAGCCCCCTGCGCCCTCCTCCCGAGGGGTAGGAGACTGCGGGAGCGGGGCAGATGCTCGCTGCGGCGACCTGCACCTCCTGTGATCCATGATTAGCGTATGCCTGCTCCTGAGGGATTAGTGGTACCCGATAATTGTCACCTCCAGCATGGCCGACGGAGCCTTCCCGGGGCTCCTGGAAGAGTTCAGATTCTGGTGTCTCGGCTCCCCAGCTTGGGCTGAGAAGCGAGCCTTGTTTGCCCTCGTGAGCGTGCACCTGGTCCATCATGCGGGGCACGTATTCTTCTAGCTCCGCCATCCCGAAGGCTGTGCTATAGTGCTCCGTGCGCCATGCGGCGCTGCTTGACGTGCCCACCGCGGTGTGGTAGCGCGGCTGCCCGCTGGCGCCGTGGACTGCGCCAAGCCCCCCTCCCTCATGCGCCGGGGGCGGGGGTAGCGCTACTGCCAGCTCGACGCCGACGGGCTCGCTGGTGTTGGGGTAGCCCTGAGGCCCGCGGGAGCGCGCGGGGCCCCCGCGTGTGCCGCCCTGAGCTTGAGACGGGAGCTGGATGCAGAAGGGGTGAGCCCCCGAAGCGGCGAAGCCCAAGAGTTCGGCGACCCGCTCCAGCAGCACGTCGCGGCCGCCTTCCAGTAGCCTACACTGCAGTAACTCTCGGGCCACCGTGAGCACGGCCCTCGAGTTCGCTTGCTCCCGGCGGGTGTACGGTGTCGTGGCCGCGGCATGATTGGAAGCCCTTGCTGCCGACCGCGCTTGCCGCGGCGTAAGGGTTGCTGAAGCCTCTCCGCGCCGCCCGTGGCCCGCAGCGCCCTGCGGACCGCGAGCTGCGTGGGGCGCGGGGTCGCCCGAGGTGGGCGGCTCCGCGCGGGGGGGCCGCGCCGCCCATGGATCTTGGTTGCCCGCCTGGTCGCCGGACATGGTGATGGCGGTGGGACGGTACGCGGAGCGGTAGAGAGGTGGACTCCGGCGCACCCCTACCTGGTGCGCCAAATGTCGGATTCTTAAGGTTCGAACTCTGGGGTGCGCGCGGAGATCACGCCCTCTACCTCTCCGTCTCGCAAGGATCTAATTACGGAAAGAACAACACAAGGAACACAAAGTTTATACTAGTTCGGGCCACCGTTGTGGTGTAATACCCTACTCTAGTTTGTGGTGGATGGATTGCCTGTTGGGCTGGTGATGAAGAACAATACAGGGAAGAGCGACCTCGCGAGGGTCTGTTCCTTGCTTAGGGGGACGAACTACTAGGAGGGGTTCTGCCGCCCTTCTCTCTCTCTCTCTCTCTCTCTCTCTCTCTCTCTCTCTTTTGGATTGCTCTGATTCCGGGTTCAGCTGGCATGACCGCTCGATGCTCGATCGTCCCCTCCCCCTGGGGGCGGCTATTCCTATTTATAGGCAAAGGCCCTGGGCCTCTTCCCAAATATTGAGCGGGAAGGGCTCCAACAATTGGCCAATTCGAAGGGGAACATCTGGTACACTTATTCTGACTAAAGTTGGTCCTCGCCTGCCAAAGGCCCTATGGTGACGCCGTTCTAGGCTCCACGATGACCTCCTTCCCACCGTTGGACTGGTCTTGGTCTCGTTGCACCGAAATGGATGCCTTTGCTTGATCCTCTCGCCTGCGCTTGCCCCCTTTGCACCAAAGAGGAAAGAGAGAACACTGCGCAGGCTGGCGCCCGCCTGGCGCCCTTGGTCATCATGGCTTGCATCATGGGCACCTCGCGAGGTACCCTGCCTCGATCTCTCCGCCTCCTCGTGAGCCAGCCTGACGGGGCTGTGCCTGAGGAAGTGTTGTGTCGTCCGCCCTGCGAGGATTGGCCCCTCGCGAGGGTCTTGGGTCTTGTGTCGATGAAGTTGGGCCGTGCTGGGCCCCCTCGAGCCACGCCGTGGGCCACAGGCAGGCAAGTCTGGGGACCCCCATTCCCAGAACGACGACACTATGGAACCAGGTACCTTTGTGCTTCAGCTAACTCAGCCATCCGTTGATCCAACAACACAGCAGAACAAGAGGAGGAAATCAGGGCCCGACAAGTAGTTTCCTGCCGAGCTCCCCGGAGCCGCCGGCAAGGATGTTGTCGGGGACACTGAGCCCGCCACGGGACGGCTAGCTCCGGCGGAGCGTCAAGCTCTTGCCGTCGAGACAGCCGCACCTATAGCGGAGGAAATGCCTTTAGTCCTCGCCGTTGAGCCCTAGGCTCCGGCGTGGGCACAGCATACCGTCCGATTCCTCCAAACAGGGGAACTTCCTGAGGAGCAGGAAGAAGCGAAAAAAGTAGCCCGTCACTGCACCATGTACCAGTTCGTCGATGACGTCCTGTACAGGAAGAGACCGAACAGTGTGAAATTGAAGTGTATACCTCGAGAGGAAGGACAGGAGCTGTTGGCGGAGATACACGAAGGCATATGTGGATCCCACATCGGGTCAAGGGCCCTTGCCGGCAAGGCATTTTGGCAAGGTTTCTTCTGGCCCACCGCTCTCCAGGATGCGACGACACTAGTCACCAGATGTGAAGCGTGTCAGTTCCATTCAAAAAAGCTTCATCAGCCAGCTCAAGCCCTTCAAACCATTCCACTCTCCTGGCCCTTCTCCGTCCGGGGGCTCGACATACTGGGCACTTTCCCCCGCGCTGTCGGGGGCTTTGAGTACTTGTACATTGCAATCGACAAGTTCACAAAGTGGCCGGAAGTGGAGGCAGTGAGGAAGGTCACAGCTCAGTCAGCCGTCAAGTTCTTGAAGGGACTAATGTGCCGCTTTGTTGTACCCAACAGGGTCATCACCGACAACTGCACACAGTTCACAAGCCGCACCTTCATGCAATATACCCAAGACCTCGGCAGCAAAGTCTGTTTCGCTTCCGTTTCTCACCCGCGAAGCTGGTCAAGCTGAGAGGGCAAATGCTGAAGTGTTGCGAGGCTTAAGGACCAAGACTTTTGACAGGCTGCACAAGAGCGGAAGGCGCTGGATTGATGAGTTGCCGACGGTTCTTTGGTCGATCACGACGACGCCAAATCGAGCCACCGACCAGACACCCTTTGCCCTAGTATACGGGGCAAAAGCAGTTATCCCCACTGAACTCATATACGGGTCACCTCGAGTGCTCGCTTATGATGAACTTGAGCAAGAGCAACTACGACAAGATGACGCACTGCTCCTTGAGGAAGATCGTCTTCGGGCGGCTGTGAGAGCAGCACGCTACCAGCAAGCCTTGCGCCGCTACCATAGCCGCAAGGTTCATGCCCGAAGCCTTGAGGAAGGTGACCTTGTCCTTCGGCGCGTTCAGTCGGCCAAGAATTCCAACAAGTTGACGCCAAAGTGGGAAGGCCCTTATCGGGTAATACGAGTCACCAGGCACGGCGCAGTCCGCCTGGAGACCGAAGATGCCGTTCCGGTGAGTAACTCCTGGCACATTGAGCATCTTCGCAAGTTTTACCCGTGAGGCGCGGCTTGCCGGGCCCCCCGGCAAGCCACCTTTTGTACAAGCATTGCCGATGATGCATGTAACCCTTCATACAAAGCCAGGCGCAGACCTTGAGCATAAATAAATGAAGCGCTAGCGCCCTAAGTAATAGCATGCATGCTAGGTCGAATCTCGTCCTTGGTTAGGGTTGATAGTGCTTAGCGGCGGCTAACCCCTAGCTTAGAGGTCGAGTGTGCATCTCTTTGCCGTTCTTTTGTCTTCTTTGGTTTGCAGGACTCACAGATATCCTTGCCGGATCACTTGAGGATGAAAAAGAGAAGAAGGGTAGACCAGCATCTAGACCCCGGCAAGCTAGTATTGCCGGGGGCTGCAAGTGCAAGGATTCACACACGGCAAACCAGAGTTACCGGGGGCTATAGCTTCAGATAAGTTCTTCATCCCTTATCATGCATTCCTTTATGGACAGAGGTATGTGAAACCTCGTTCCTTCCTAAAAGCTACCATGCTCCCCTAAACTCTAGGCCCTAGGGCTCGTTCCCGGGGCCAGGTTTGGTTGTAGTCGCGACAGTGAAAGGATGAAACAAGGGGCCTGAACCCACCTCATCCCTGCCTCCGCCAAAAGCGTGAGAAAGGTCGAGCGACGTGGGAAGACGGCAAGGCCTGCTGCCGGGCAAGGAAATGTTTATCTTAGAGATATCAAGGATTTGCTCCTTGATGTGGGTTCTACCGACAAACAAATGACCCGGCAAGCATCCCTTTTTCATTAAAAACATTCCGCTCAGGTACAGTCCATAGGGAATGAAAAACATGAATGATGGGATTACAAGTTTTATATTCAGCTAAGGCCCGAAGGCTTAGAAACTAAAAAGAGATAAGGTGCCCGTAATCCCTTTCTTGTCTCTCCCCTCAGGAGGCAGGTCAAGGAGGCGAAAAGGGCAAAAGGAGCACCTAGGCGAGGTACGAGCAGCAGAAGGCACCAGGAAAACATCCCGGCGGCCACCTCCATGGGAAGCTGGTGATGATGATGATGGTAGAAGAGCTGGAAGACGAGGCGGCAAGACCGTACGAAGGCGTCGATGCCCGCGTACTCCAAGCTGACGGTCCGCCATCCGCCTTCTTCGCCTTCCCGCACTTCCTACGCCAACCACCCAAGGAGACGACCACGAGGAGTTGGTGGGGGCTCGGTGCAGATGCTGCTGCTGCCAACATCGCCCCAGGACAACGGGACCGACGCCTAGTCGGACCCGTCATCCTGCCGCCTACCACCCTCGTCGCCGCTGTCGCTGTCCTCCTCGTCACTCTCGCCCGAGGTGGAATCTTCATCGTCGGAGGAGCTCTCCACGCAGCACTTCAGGCGAGTTCCAAAATTGCCGAAGACCTTGACGGAGAGAAGGCCGCCCTTCATCAGCTTAATATGGAGAGTGAACCCCTCCACCAGGCAGTGGATACGAGCGATTGTCTTCCATCCCCGATGAAGATACATCACGTGAGGGGTTGGGAACTCGACGCTGAACCACGTACCACTGATCCCACAGCCCCTCATGTGCAGCCGCAATGACTCCGGCGGATCCAGCTCCATCTGCCGCGCGAATGGAGTCGGGAGACGAAGGCGACGGCCAGGCGGCCGGCGCAGCCTGACGAAGAACTCGCAAGGGTCATCCCCAATGTTGCCCTCCATGGTGGGAGGAACTGCTGGCGGAGGCGAGCCCGGTGCGCCGCCCCGTCCTCCTCTTCCCCGAGCGCCTCGGCCTCGCCCACGGCCTCGCCCCTCCCCCTTCCCCTTGCGGCTGGCTCCGCCATCGCAGGGGCAGGAGAAGGAGGGACGCGTTGTCGAGCAGCGACCCTCGCCGCCACCGTTAAAGGACCAGGGTTCCCTCTCTCCATGGCGGATGGAGGGGGAGCAGAAGCTAAAGGAAGGAGGAGATGAAGGAATGCGGGACGCCATCCCCCCTCCCGCTCTTTATAAAGGAACGGGTTGGGGGCTCAGCCGCCCCGCTCCGCCAATCAAGACGTGGAAGGCGCAGGGAACTGGGACCGACCCGCTGACTCAGCCCGCGGCGGCTCAGTTTCCCGCCTCCACCGTTCGCCACCCCGAGCGCATGAGAGCCACGTGGCAGGCGTGCAGGACCGAGGCGACAGGTGAGGCAACCTCTGCCCACCCCGTGATCGTGGGGAGCGGACGCCTTGAAGACCACGCCTCGGCCCCGTTCAGTAGATGGGCCGCGCTCCCATGCCTCCCTCCACTTATGGGGAAGGCGTGAACCGCCCCCTTTACTACGACATGACCCATGCAGACAAAGCTCAGCCCCACGCATGCCGGCCAAGGCCCGCACACCTACCCATGCCGCGCCACGCGCGGGACGCGTGGGAAGCGCAGCGCGCGAAGGAACTTACCGCGGTAAAAACCGCCCTGCCTGCCCGCGCACCGTTTTTGGGCCTAGCCCAACAACGCGTTGCGCTTATGTGTGCCCCAGGCCCGGGGGCTCCTATCGGTGTACAAAAAGGGGTGTAAACTTTTTGTACCCCTATAACTGTGCACGGGCAGTCTGAGCCACGGGCACCGCCACACCAAGCACGGCAAGGGAGGTAAGCCAAGGTAAGGCCGGAGCTCAAGAGAAGCAGAACGACGCCAAGACCAAGACCCTTGGCGGGATCCCCCGGCAAGATCCTTGCCGGGGGGCAGTTCTACCAAACCCGGCAAGACCGTTGCCGTGGCAGCTTGCCCCCCACATACGAAGCGAGTCACCCTTGAGTCCACTGCCCCCATGGGGCAAGGATTCGGGAGACATCCCCGTGGTGGCATGCAGATCTTTGTGAAGACATTCAAGATCAGATACACACTTTAGAAGATGATGATCCTTGGCGGGATCCCAGCCAAGGAGGACCAGAAGGCCCCCGGCAAGAGCCTTGCGAGGGATGACAGCAGGCGCCACGGTAAGACCCTTGCTGGGGCTGCGGCAAGGCCCTTGCCATGAACCCCCATAGGGCCACTGAGGGAGTCCTGGATTAGTGGGTATTCGGATAGCCGGACTATACCTTCAGCCGGACTCCAGGACTATGAAGATACAAGATTGAAGACTTCGTCCCGTGTCAGGAAGGGAC
Organism: Aegilops umbellulata; assembly: GCA_032464435.1. NCBI lineage: Eukaryota > Viridiplantae > Streptophyta > Magnoliopsida > Poales > Poaceae > Aegilops > Aegilops umbellulata. The sequence continues at coordinate 174,740,248 of CP136058.1, forward strand.
TTTCCTTGGCATGGAAGGCAAGCTTGGTGATGCGGATATTCAAGATCTCCTACCATTGTAACTGACTTTGTGTAACCCTAACCCTATCCGGTGTCTATATAAACCGGAGGGTTCTAGTTCGTAGGACAACTTCATCATACAACAATCATACCATAGGCTAGCTTCTAGGGTTTAGCCTCCTTGATCTCGTGGTAGATACACTCTTGTACTACCCATATCATCAATATTAATCAAGCAGGAGTAGGGTTTTACCTCCATCGAGAGGGCCCGAACCTGGGTAAACTTCGTGTCCCTTGTCTCCTGTTACCATCCGTCCTAGACGCACAGTTCAGGACCCCCGACCCGAGATCCGCCGGTTTTGACACCGACATTGGTGCTTTCATTGAGAGTTCCTCTGTGTCGTCGCTTTTAGGCCCGATGGTTCCTTTGATCATCAACGACGATGCAATCCAGGGTGAGACTTTTCTCCCCGAACAGATCTTCGTCTTCGGCGGCTTCGCACTGCGGGCCAATTCGTTTGGCCGCCTGGAGCAAATCGAAAGCTACGCCCCTGGCCATCAGGTCAGTTTTGGAAGTGAGGGAGTCCTGGATTAGGGGGTGTTCGGATTGCCGGACTATACCTTCAGCCGGACTCCAGGACTATGAAGATACAAGATTGAAGACTTCGTCTCGTGTCCGGAAGGATCTTTTCCTGGCATGGAAAGCAAGCTAGGTGTGCGGATATTCAAGATCTCCTACCATTGTAACCGACTCTGTGTAACCCTAACCCTATCCGGTGTCTATATAAACCGGAGGGTTGTAGTCCGTAGGACAACCATCATCATACACAATCATACCATAGGCTAGCTTCTAGGGTTTAGCCTCCTTGATCTCGTGGTAGATCCACTCTTGTACTACCCATATCATCAATATTAATCTAGCAGGAGTAGGCTTTTACCTCCATCGAGATGGCCCGAACCTGGGTAAAATAAAGTGTTCCTTGTCTCCTGTTACCATCCGACCTTGACGCACAGTTCAGGACCCCCTACCCGAGATCCGCCGGATTTGACACCGACATTGGTGCTTTCATTGAGAGTTCCTCCGTGTCGTCGCTTTTAGGCCCGATGGCTCCTTCGATCATCAACAACGATGAGGTCCAGGGTGAGACTTTCCTCCCCGGACAAATCTTCGTCTTTGGCGGCTTCGCTCTGCGGGCCAATTCGCTTGGTCATCTGGAGCAGATCGAAAGCTACGCCCCTGGCCATCAAGTCAGGTTTGGAAGCTTAAAATACACGACAGATATCCGCGGAGACTTGATCTTCGATGGGTTCGAGCCACAGCCAAGCGCGCCGCACTATTTCGAGGGGCATGGTATGGCTCTACCTCCGAATAGTCTCCTGGAGGCCGCACACGCTCTAGCCCTGATCTTTGACTCGGAGCCCGCTGCGTTCTTCGAGGATGAACGGTTGGACGTCGCCTCGGGGGCTGCGATCTCAAAGGCAGTAGAGCCGAACGCCAGCCCCGCACTCCGCACGGCCCATGACTCCAAGGAGTCGGATGCTTCTCCGAACTCCGGGCCTTCCGTGCCCTCGCCGATCGAATCTGATTGGGCGCCTGTAATGGAGTTCACCGCAGCGGATATCTTTCAGTGCTCACCTTTCGGTGACATCCTGAATTCTCTCAAGTCTCTCTCTTTATCAGGAGAGCCCAGGCCGTACTATGGTCTGCGAGGTTGGGATTCGGACAGTGAAGAAATTCAAAGCCCACCCACCACCCAGTTAATAGCCACTGTCGACGATTTAATCGACATGCTTGACTTCGGCTCCGAAGGCCTCAACGGTATCGACGACGAAGGAGGAGACGAACAAGAACCAGCACCTATAGGGCGCTGGACCGCCACCTCGTCATATGACATATATATGGTGGATGCTCTAAAGGATGCAGATGGCGATGGAACAGCGGAGGACGACAAATCGAAAAAACCGCCAAAACGCCGGCACCAACGGCGCCGCTCTAAATCCCGCCACAGCAGAAACGGTGATTCCGGCATGGGAGATAATACTACCCCGGACAGCGCCGAAGAACACCAGAACCAGCAAGATTCGGCGCAGGAAGATGGAAAAGCCAGCCCTCATGAGAGAGCGGCAGAGCGAGAGGTTGAGGATGATAACTACATGCCTCCCTCCGAGGACGAGGCAAGCCTCGACGATGACGAATTCGTCGTACCATCAGACCCCGCCGAACAAGAGCGCTTTCAACGCAGGCTTCTAGCCACGGTGAATAGCCTAAAGAAAAAGCAGCAACAACTCAGAGCTGATCAAGATTTGCTAGCTAATAGATGGACTGAACTCCTTGCGGCCGAAGAGTATGAACTCGAACGCCCCTCCAAAAATTATACTAAGCGCAGGCCGCTACCCCAATCAGAGGGGGAAACATGTGACATGGCAGATCGGCCACCCCGCGGCCGCGACAGAGAAGCCTGTCAAACCCTTAAACAAGCCATGCCCCGGTGCCGTTCAACTAAGGCACGGGATAACGAGCCAGACTTGCGAGACGTACTGGAGGATAAAGCAAGGCAAACAATATCGATCTACAGATCGCGCGGACGCCCGACGACACGTGATGACCTTCAATCCGGACACAATAAATCTGGCCGGGCGGGACACAACAGGCACAGCTCTTCTGAGCTGCGTCATGACATAGCCCAGTACAGGGGCGCCGCACACCCACTATGCTTCACAGACGAAGTAATGGATCATAAAATCCCAGAAGGTTTCAAACCCGTCAACATCGAGTTGTACGATGGTACGATAGATCCGGCAGTATGGATTGAGGATTATCTCCTTCACATCCACATGGCACGTGGCGACGATCTACACGCCATCAAATATCTACCCCTTAAGCTCAAGGGACCAGCCCGGCACTGGCTTAACAGCCTACCAGCGGACTCAATCGGTTCTTGGGAGGACCTGGAAGCCGCATTCCTTGACAACTTCCAGGGGACATATGTGCGGCCACCGGACGCCGACGACCTAAGCCACATAATTCAGCAGCTAGAAGAATCGGCCAGGCAATTTTGGACATGGTTCCTAACAAAGAAAAATCAGATAGTCGATTGTCCGGACGCAGAGGCCCTAGCAGCCTTCAAACATAACATCCGCGACGAATGGCTCGCCCGGCACCTGGGACAGGAAAAGCCGAAAACTATGGCAGCCCTCACGACACTCATGACCCGCTTTTGCGCGGGCGAAGATAGCTGGCTAGCTCGCAACAACAACTTATCAAAGAAGCCTGGTAATTCGGATACCAAGGACAAAAGTGGCGGGTCACGTCGAAATAATCAAAAGTGCCACGTTAGCAGCGACAGCAATGAGGATACGGCAGTAAATGCCGGATTCAGAGGCTATAAATCCAGTCAGCGGAAAAAGGCATTTAAAAAGAATACCCAGGGCCCGTCCAGTTTGGACCGGATACTCGACCGCTCGTGCCAGATTCATGGCACCCCCGAAAGGCCAGCCAATCACACCAACAGGGATTGTCGGGTGTTCAAGCAGGCAGGCAAGTTAAGAGCCGAACACAAAGACAAGGGGCTGAATAGCGACGACGAGGAGGAGCCCAGGCCGCCGAACAACAATGGACAGAAGGGGTTTCCCCCACAAGTGCGGATGGTGAACATGATATACGCGACCCACATTCCCAAGCGGGAGAGGAAGCGTGCGGTATGGGACGTATACGCGATGGAGCCAGTCGCCCCAAAGTTCAACCCATGGTCCTCCTGCCCGATCACTTTTGATCGAAGGGACCACCCCACTAGCATCCGTCACGGCGGTTTTGCCGCACTGGTCCTTGATCCAATCGTGGACGGATTTCATCTCACAAGAGTCCTCATGGACGGCGGTAGTAGCCTGGACCTGCTTTATCAGGATACAGTGCGGAAAATGGGCATAGATCCATCAAGGATCAAGCCCACAAGGACGACCTTTAAAGGCGTCATACCAGGTGTAGAGGCCAATTGCACAAGCTCGATAACACTTGATGTGGTCTTCGGATCTCCGGATAACTTCCGAAGCGAAGAGCTAATCTTCGATATAGTCCCGTTCCGCAGTGGCTATCATGCCCTGCTCGGACGAACCGCATTCGCTAAATTCAATGCGGTTACGCATTACGCATATCTCAAGCTCAAGATGCCAGGCCCTCGAGGAGTAACTACGGCCATCGGAAACACCGAGCATTCCATCCGTACGGAGGAGCACACGGCGGCCCTCGCAGCGGAAGTACAAAGCAGCCTTTCAAGGCAACTCTCCAGTCCGGCCGTTAAAAAGCCGGACAATGCAAAGCGCGCCAGGAGTAACCTGCAACAAGACCGCCTGACACGTTCCGAGCAAGTGTAGCAATACGGCCCCGACACCAGCCATCGCAACATAGCGGAGCAAGTACCTCGAGTACACAATTACGCCCTTAAAATTCCATGGGCACAGGGGGAGGGGCACATTAACGACATGCCTACAATACGGCGTCAAACGTACTAGGGGCTGCCGGATTTTCCGTTTTACTTTCAGGACTCCATACTCTGGTTAACCTGTTCGGCCTTTGTCGTGGGTTTGTCACGGCAGATGTCCTATCCAAAGGACTTAGTCGTGGAGCCATCACAACGGGTTAACTCGAAGGGGTTAAAGTGGACACAAGGACATAGAGAATTATACTAGTTCGGCCCCTTCGATGAAGGTAAAAGCCTACGTCTAGTTGGTGTTGGAATTGATGAAGTCTCAACGACTAGGGAGCAATCGCTTCCCCTAGGCTTCGAGTTGTTGGTTCCCCCCTGAACCGATATCGGGTCGTCCCCTTATATACACGGGTGACGCCCGTCGGTTCATAAAGTCCCAATCTCCGGTTTATACTCGTACCCGGGTTGGTCTCTTGCTTATTCCTAACTTACAATACAAGTTGTACACAGGCCGGTTTACGGCTACAGATGTTAAACCGACTACGGCCTCGGGCCTTTACATAGCCTCTTGGGCTTTAACATTCTTGAGCTACTAATGAAATTAACCCGGCCCAGATAGGCCGGTTTAGGCCCAGTAGTAATATCCCCAACATTAGGCCCCAGGTTGATTTGAATGATTTCATGTCAACCCTTAGCATAAACCTTCATATTCAGCATCTTCCCTTCATTGCTAAACCGATATGTCGTCATTTTCTCTAGTGGCCGTAAACCGGCATGACATCATCATGAAGCTAGCTTTTATGGTGCCTTCTTTGTTTAACCAATTCGCAATAATCAAGGCGACAGCTCTGCTTCCGAAACCCGTGGCTCCTGGATTCGCGCGCCCGACACACGTGCCTTGCCTTATAAATAGGGGTGAGAGGTCATTTCTTTCTCCCCTTCATCCCTTTCCTCTTCGTCTTCTCCGCGCCGCCAGCCTCGAAGCTTCGCCGCTGTCGCTGACCTCTGCATCACCTCGGGCCGCTGCATCAACCTAACTGGACCAGAGAAACTGCGACGTTCTTCCGCACCCCTCGGAGCTCCGGTGACATCCCCACCTTCTCAACTCAGATCCGCCTCTAGGGTTTACTGTGTTCTTCCCGTTCCTCGAGTTCTTCGTATTTAAACTGGGATATACCTTCAGATGACCCCACGACTTTTGCTCCGTTCAGTAGCAGTTTTCCGCCTCTGTTTTCAGGGTAATATACCTAGACCGTAGATCTGATCCACAGTTTGATCTTGCTGTTCTTGCACAATCTTCAAAAACTCATGAGTTTTTACCCCTTGTATGAGACCGCCTCAGATCCAATATCACACTGAGACAATGTGAAACCTGTTTCCGCACACCTGCTCTTTTGCATTTCCAACTATTCCACGGTCTTAGATCCAGCGGTTTAACCTTGTTGTAGAAGATCACCAAATCGGTACATACCATTAGTCCCCTTGTTGAACCGCCAGTAATCCTTTGATAGACCGCACCGCTTTACCAATGTCAGATTGTAATTGATTTATTCCGGTTTAACATTGATAGCATCAACATGAAAAAAATCTGTGCAGAACATAAGTCCTGAACCGGAATCATTTTCATTTTGTAGACTTCCCCATGGCTAAGCAAGTGTATGAGTGCAACTGGGCTCCTTCCCGGGTCACGGAAACTCAACTGAATAATCTGGTCCTGACCGGTGCTTTGAGCAGCAAAAACGCGATTCATTGGAGGGTGCCAGGCAAAGAGTGCCCCCCTACACCCCGAGATGGAGAAGTCGTTGTGTTCGCGGATCACTTAGCCCGCGGTTTCAACCCGCCCGGTTCAAAATTTTATCGCGACGTTTTGGCTAATTTCCAACTCCATCCACAAGATATTGGCCCCAATTCTGTCACTAACATAAGCCACTTCCAAGTGCTCTGTGAGGTGTTCTTTCAAGAGGAACCTACAGTTGAGTTGTTCCAAGATTGCTTTCACTTAAACCGCCACACAGAATTTACTGATGGCTCCAACATGGAACTGGGTGGCGTGTCAATCTAGAAGAGGAAAGAGGTCACTTACCCTCATGCTAGACTGCATAGTCACCCCCAAGAGTGGAATAACTTCTGGTTTTACTGTAAAGACACCTCCCCAGAGAACGAGAATATCCTGCCCGGTTTTCGTCCAGAACGGCTCAGCAACACTCACCCCTTTCCTCAGAGGTTGACTGCTAAAGAGAGGAGTAAATACGCTCCCCAACTGTCCAAACTCAGAGCCTTCATGGCCAACGGTTTAACAGGAGTCGACCTCGCTCGTTGCTGGATATCTTGGAGTATATTGCCACTCAGTCAACGCTCCGGTTTGATGTGCGAATACACAGGCAGTGTTGATGATCCGTTACGTCATGTAAACATCCAGCTTACGGATGAAGAGGTCACCGAAGCTGTAAAGAAGATTCTAAATGAACCGGAACGCGTCTGCGCACGAACTGGCCTTCTTCCCTTCTGCGCCATCAATAAACCACCAGCGGTAAATCAAAATTTCTTCTCATTAAGTCTGATGTTCTCTTGTGTGCGTATGATTGATTCTAATATCTGTTGACGCAGGGTGATGACCCGTTTTGGAGCAAAAAACTCCCTTAAGGAAAGGCGGATAAACAGGAGAAATCGACCCGGCCTAAGACGAGAGTCGTCAAAAAGTCTGCTCACAAGAGGAAAACCACGGCCTCTTCCGATCCTGCCGATGATGAGGTGGGTAATCCAGGTTTTGAAGCTAAACTTGACTCCCTCAGTTTATTGTTTGTGCAGTTTATTGACGATGCAATTTGTCAGGATGATGCCGAAGCGAGCCATGCTGATGATACAGAGGTAATTACTATTTCTTCTGATTCAAGCCTTCTGCCTTCCCACAAAATCCGTCAGGCGAACCGCAAAGTTAAATTTTCCCATCCTCTTGCTTACTTGGATCCCAACTTTCTTATGAAGACCCGTCAGCACGAGGTGCGTCGTACAACCCGACACAGCGGTCAGGTAGTTACCTCCACCGGTTTACCGAACAGTCCGGTTCGGAGACGTCGTTCAGAGGTCTCTAATTTGCTTGTCAAATTTTGTCCTAAAGCGGGCTGCTTTCGTCAACCACTTAATCCGTCTGACTCCGATTATCAGGTCACCTCGCACTCATCCTCTGGTGAGTCAACTGGTACTCAGCTGCCTCCACTCAAAACCGTGCTAGGGTAAACTTTGTTTTTCTTGTCAGGCTGTCCATTGTTATAATCTTCAACATATGCTGTCCTTAACTTTGCTGCTTCTTTCAGAGCAAAACCGAGGCCGAGCAAAAAAGCTCGCCAAGACAAAACAGGAGAAGAAAACGCTCCTCCTGAACCGGACACTATCCCGAATGTTGAAGCGACTCTCCCTGAAGATGTAATTGATGACCCATCAGTCCGAGATGAAGTCGTTGTTCCCGAAGAAGGCTCTGTTAACCCCTCCGGCCCAACGGATCAACCAGCCAGTCCAATTCGTGCTGAGAAAACCATTAGTTCCTTAAAGCCTGCCGAAAAACCGACCGTGCCAGTCCCGACCGGCGACCACAAAGATGATGAAGTCATGATTACTGGCATAGGTCGTACTGAACCGGGAAAACCCATATCTTTAGCCAAGCACACTGCTAAAGAAGAAATTTCTGCTTTAAGTAAAGGTAAATGGGATGTTGATCTGGCAACGTACTTCGCCCTTGGTGCTCAAGACATTCATTCTGGCTACTTAAACCGGCTATATACTAGCCGTGACTATGAAGCCAATCTTGTGAAGATGATGAAAGACAAATTCGAGGTAACTTCCATGCCCTCACTCCTGCTTCTTATCACCGTAGCCCCCAAGGGTCGGTTTAACTTTATCATAATTGAATCGACGCTTGTAATCATCATACCGTAGCATCCGAAATATCATTAGAACAAATAGCCATTAGCCCCCAAGTGCCGAGCTGAATACTTGTATTGTGCTTGGGACTTTGATAATTAACTGATAACTTGAGATCAAATACGCATTAGCCCCCAAGTACAAAGTACCTAACTTGTTATGTGCTTGGTACTTCCTTTGTTTAAACCGTACAACTGTCGGACTGCAGACTGAGCTGAAGGTCAAAGAAAGCCAAATTGCCGATCTTCAAGAGAATATAAAATCCCAGCAAGCAGAAACTTCCAAAGCCAAAGAGGAACTAACCAGCGCTTTAGGCAGCATGGAACAATTGAAAGAAGGTTTTCAGAAGGAGCGGGCTGACTGGGTCACAGAAAAGGCCGCTTTAATCAAAAAGATTGAAAATGCAGAATTTGCCCTTAAACCGGTAACAGACGAATTGACCAGCGTGAAGCAACAGGTGCACGCAATGACTACCGCCATCTTTGGTAAGCCTCGCGTGACTTGTGTAATAATCTTGATTCTTCTATAAAACAGCTCGGTTTATGACCTGCTGATCGTATTACAGGCACTCGCATCAACCACCTGGGATCAGATGTGCGTATGAAGCTGAAAGCGGCCTATACTTTAGTCGAGCAGCGGTACACCGGCGCACAGCGGGTTATCACTACTGCTTCACACAACAATCCGGCGCCCACATTGATCCAGGACACGCTGAAGAGGTTGTCGATGCTTCCCGCTTGGATTGAAGAGTTAAAAAGATCCGCTGCTCGAACCGGAGCCATTAATGCCTTAATCCGGGCCAAAGCATGGGTGCCTGATTTTGATCCGTTGAAGCGGCTCAAGGTTATCCTAGCTTAAAGGAGGATGGCTCCGAGTTCGATGAAGAAGAATTAAGAAAGATAAACCGGGCAGTGCGCCCTCTGGCCTGTCAATTGGTAGAAGAGGCAAACTTGTCTCATTATCAAGCCCAGTATAATAACCAGAACAAACGGGTAGCAGCGCCAACCCCTGAAGCGGAAAACTTAATTCCTCCAATCCGGAAACACACCTATGCCCCTGATATTGAACCGTCGTCCCTGATACATGAGGAAGCTGTCTTTCAAGCTTTAATGGGAATTGATTGGACCACTGTTGACCTCCAGCCACTGGGTAGGGAGGAGGAAGCGGAAGCGGCGCAGGATGATCCAGAATCATCAAACCGGGATGACACACAGGCGTGAACCGAGGGCAGCTTTAATCGGTTTCCTTTTGATACTTTGTCAAAAAACAATCATCTTATTTAGGCACCATGTTGCCTTGTAATAGGATAGACCGTACTTTATGCTTTATGAGATGCCTTCGCGCATTCAGTACTGATATTCTCCTTTGAAAAATTATTTTTGCCAGCTTGTATCTCCTGCAATCACAAAATTTTAAACTACCAGGGCGGTTGTACCGTCATCCGGCTTGTGAATCTTTATGTAAATAAGCAAGGAAACTTGCAAGTATGATCAAACTATTTGTGATACAAAATACCTACCATATAGTAGGCATGAAATAGGCGTTTGTGACCAATGTTAAAATGGTAGTTGATATTTTTTAAACCGTCGTGGGAGAACCGAGCTCCTGTGTATATAACACCGGTTTACCGTCCTTTACTGATAACAATCTTTTGTTGCTCGAAAAAGGATGTTTAGCAGAAAAACCCAAACCGAACCAACAATCTCAGATTGTTGAAAAAAAGAAAGGCCGTGTTCCGCCAAATTGGCTATGTAGAACCGGTGTAAAATATTGTCGGTTTAAGAGAAAGGCAATAAACCATCAACGGTGACAAAAACCTTTTGCAAAAGAAGAGCTCTATTGAGCTTGGTCAGATGGAATTACCATGGTCAGACGCAACCGAGCCCCCCAAAGGTGTAGCGATGGTGCCAGTCAGCCAGGACCCCGAAATGACGTGTGGCATTACGCCGGCCAAGTGGCATTGCTATGGTTCGGGTTCGACCAAGCCCCCAAATGACTCTAAGGCCCGTAGGTCGATCAAGAGGCGTGACCGGTTCAGACGTGACCGTGTCCCCAAATGATTCTGGTGGCTTTCGCCGGCCAAGAGGTATTCCATCGGTTCGGACACGACCGAGCCCCCAAATGACTTTGGTGGCTTTCGCCGGCCAAGAGGTATTGCATCGGTTTGGACACGACCGAGCCCCCAAATGACCTCATAAGAATAGCTATGTTCTCTTTGGTTCGAATACGACCTATGTTTGAACAGGAAGACTCAAGTGATCTTGTTCAGACTTGCAAGGGGTAAACCGGATGTTGCTTAAAGACAACCCCGTGTAACCACACAATATATAAAAGAACAGATACCCCGCTTTAGCTGAGGATCTGGTTTATTATAATATATACATAGTCATGATATATACATAAGCAGAGCCCATGGCTCAAGTATAGTAAGGCCGAAGATGAGCTATATTCCACGGCCTGTCGGTCTCTTGTTCTGATTTGCGTGAGTCTTTGTGCTCTCGAACATCTATCAGGTAGTATGATCCATTGTGTAGATTCTTGCTGACCACGAAAGGCCCTTCCCAAGGTGGAGACAATTTATGCATCTCGGTTTGATCTTGAATAAGTCGAAGCACCAAATCTCCCTCTTGAAAGGTTCCGGTCCTGATCCGACGACTGTGATAGCGACGAAGATCTTGTTGGTAGATCGCTGAGCGGGCAGCTGCTATGTCTCGCTCTTCATCTAGCCGGTCCAAAGCGTCCTGTCTAGAACTTTTGTTGTCTGCTTCAACGTAAGCCGCCACACGAGGTGAATCGTGACGGATGTCGCTAGGAAGAACTGCCTCTACCCCATAAACCATGAAGAACGGCGTATACCCAGTTGACCTGTTAGGCGTGGTGTTGATGCTCCATAACACAGAGGGTAACTCTTCGACCCAACAACCCGGTGTTCGCCGCAAAGGAACCATAAGCCTGGGTTTGATGCCTCTCAAGATCTCCTGATTAGCTCTTTCTGCTTGACCATTGGACTGTGGGTGCGCTACTGATGACACATCAAGGCGGATGTGCTCTTGTTCGCAGAACTCTTTCATGGCACCTTTAGATAAATTGGTACCATTGTCTGTGATGATACTTTGTGGAAAACCAAACCGGAAAATCACTTTTTTGATGAACCGAACCGCGGTGGCCGCATCACACTTGCTAACGGGCTCTGCCTCTACCCACTTTGTAAATTTGTCCACCGCCACCAGAAGGTGGGTCTTCTTGTCCTTGGACCTTTTGAAAGGCCCAACCATGTCCAGCCCCCAGGTTGCAAACGGCCAAGTAATTGGAATCATCCTCAATTCTTGAGCCGGAACGTGAGCGCGTCTTGAGAATTTTTGACAACCATCACACTGCCTGACCAGATCCTCCGCATCAGCATGAGCAGTCAGCCAATAGAAACCGTGACGAAAAGCTTTTGCCACTAAAGACTTTGAACCGGCGTGGTGACCACAATCTCCTTCGTGGATCTCACGCAAAATTTCACGGCCTTCCTCAGGAGATACACACCGTTGAAACGCTCCTGTCACACTTCGATGATGTAGTTCGCCGTTTTCAACTACCATGGACTTGGACCGCCGTACTATCTGCCTGGACAGAGTCTCATCCTCTGGCAACTCCCCTCGGTTCATGTACGCCAGGTAAGGAAGCGTCCAATCCGGGATGATATGTAATGCCGCCACCAATTGAGCCTCTGGGTCAGGAACCGCCAAATCTGCTTCGCCAAGCAGTTGAACCGACGGGTTGTAAAGCACATCAAGGAACACATTAGGTGGTACCGGTTTACGCGGTGAACCTAGCCGACTTAAAGCGTCTGCCGCCTCGTTCTTTCGTCGGTCCACATGGTCCACCTGATAACCTTTGAAGTGACCTGCGACCACATCAACCTCACGACGATAAGCGGCCATGAGTGGATCTTTAGAATCCCATGTACCAGACACCTGCTGGGCCACCAAATCAGAGTCGCCAAAGCACTTAACCCGGCTTAAATTCATCTCCTTAGCCATCCGGAGGCCATGGAGCAAGGCCTCATATTCTGCTGCATTGTTAGTACAAGGGAACATTAAACGGAGAACATAACAAAACTTATCACCTCGTGGGGAAGTTAATATTACTCCAGCCCCCGATCCTTCCAATTGACGTGATCCGTCAAAATGAATGGTCCAGTAAGTGTGATCCGGCTTCTCTTCAGGGACTTGCAACTCCGTCCAATCATTGATGAAATCCACCAATGCCTGAGACTTTATCACAGTGCGAGGCACATACTTTAAACCGTGCGGTCCAAGCTCAATAGCCCACTTGGCAATCCGACCAGTCGCTTCTCGGTTCTGGATGATATCACCCAAAGGAGCAGAACTGACCACCGTGATAGGGTGGCCTTGGAAATACTGCTTCAGCTTCCGACTTGCCATAAAAACTCCATATACTAGCTTTTGCCAATGCGGATATCGTTGTTTGGATTCAATAAGCACCTCGCTGATATAATAAACCGGACGATGAACTGGGTATTCTTTGCCTGCCTCCTTCCGCTCTACCACAATAGCCACACTGACGCGAGCGTTAGCAGCTACATACAACAGCAATGGTTCCTTATCAGTGGGAGCAGCGAGTACGGGCGGATTGACCAACTGTCGCTTTAAATCCTCGAACGCCTGATCAGCGGCAGAATTCCAGACGAACTGATCCGTCTTTTTCAACATTTGATACAGAGGAATTGCTTTCTCTCCGAGGCGGCTGATAAACCGGCTCAACGCAGCAATTCGGCCTGCCAGACGTTGGACGTCATTGATGCATTTCGGTTTAGCTAGAGAGGTGATAGCCGTAATTTTTTCCGGATTAGCCTCAATTTCCCTGTTGGACACCAGGAAACCCAATAGCTTGCCAGCTGGTACACCAAAGACACATTTGGCCGGATTGAGCATCATCTTGTATGTCCTTAAGTTATCAAAGGTCTCCTTCAAATAATTGACCAACGTTTCCTTCTTCCTTGACTTGACCACAATATCATCCACATAAGCGTGCACATTACGGCCAATCTGCTTGTGGAGACAATTTTGCACACATCGTTGATAAGTTGCCTGGGAACTTTTGAGCCCAAAAGGCATAGATACATAGCAGAAGGCTCCAAAGGGAGTAATGAACGCCGTCTTCTCCTGGTCCTTAACCGCCATCTTAATCTGATGATAACCAGAGTATGCATCCAGAAAACATAAACGCTCGCAACCCGCCGTAGCATCAATGATCTGATCAATACGGGGGAGGGCAAAAGGATTTGCAGGGCAGGCCTTATTAAGATCTGTATAGTCCACACACATACGCCAAGTGCCGTTTTTCTTAAGGACCAGCACCGGATTAGCAAGCCATTCAGGATGAAAAACTTCAACGATGAAGCCAGCTGCTAAGAGCCTAGCCACCTCTTCTCCAATAGCCTTTCTTCTCTCCTCGTTGAACCGACGGAGGAACTGTTTCACCGGTTTGTATTTAGGATCCACATTAAGGGTGTGCTCAGTGAGTCGCCTCGGTACACCTGGCATGTCAGAAGGTTTCCATGCGAAGATGTCCCGATTCTCACGGAGGAACTCGATGAGCGCGCTTTCCTATTTTGGATCGAGATTGGTACTGATGCTGAATTGCTTGGATGAATCACCAGCCATGAAATCAACAAGCTTGGTCTCCGCGGCTGACGTGAATTTTAAAGTCGGATCATGCTCTGTGGTAGGCTTCTTTAAAGGAGTCATATCCGTCGGATCAACATTATCTTTGTAGTATTTGAGCTCCTCAGTAGCACAAACCGATTCTGCATAAGCGGCAACTCCTTCTTCACACTCCAAAGCGATCCTGCGACTCCCGTGAACCGTGATGGTTCCCTTGTAGCCCGGCATCTTGAGCTGCAGATATACATAACAGGGCCGTGCCATGAATTTGGCATAAGCCGGCCGACCAAACAGGGCATGGTACGGGCTTTGAATCTTCACCACCTCAAAAGTCAGTGTTTCTGACCGGGAATCGTGATCATCTCCGAAAGCCACCTCCAATGCTATCTTGCCCACGGGGTACACAGACTTGCCTGGCACCACGCCATGAAAAACCGTGTTTGAAGGCCGTAAATCCTTATCCTTGAGCCCCATACGTCGAAAGGTCTCATAGTATAGGATGTTAATACTGCTACCCCCATCCATGAGCACCTTGGTGAACTTATAACCTCCTACCTGAGGCGCCAACACTAAAGCCAGCTGACCCGGATTATCCACCCGAGGAGGGTGATCCTCTCTACTCCAGATGATCGGCTGCTCTGACCATCGTAGGTATCGGGGCACGGCCGGTTCAACAGAGTTAAATGCCCTCTTCCGGACCTTCTGGTCTCGCTTGTCCAAGCTAGTGGTGAATACATGATATTGGCCACTGTTTAGCTGCTTTGGATTGCTCTGGTACCCCGACTGCTGCTGATTATAGCCCCCTTGATCATTTTGGCTATGTTGATTACCATGTCCGCCCGGATTGCTATTCCCGCTCGGATTACCATTAAACCCTGAACCGGAGTTTCCTCCACCGTGGCTTGGCCCGGATCTTGAACCGCCACCAGGATTGTGATCATACCGGAAGGCGTTGGAATTCTTGAACTCTCGCATGATGTAACAATCCTTCCACATATGGTTTGTTGGTTCCTCCGTCGTCCCATGCTTTGGGCAGGGCTGATTCAACAAACTATTTAAGCGCTCTGGATTGGGGCTGGGTCTGCCACCGCGGCCTTTGCCCCTACGCTGCCGGCCCTGTTCTGCACATTGGTGTTAGCCACAAAATCCATGGAACCATCCGCTTTACGCTTGCCTCCGACGCTGCTCCCTGGGTGATGCTGCTGTCCTCTGGAGTTGCCGTTCTTCTTTCCCTTCCCTGCCTTTTCATCATCAGACTCGGGATCCTTGGTACTATCAGAATCAGCATACTTTACCAAAGCAGCCATGAGAGTCCCTATGTCAGTGCAATGGCGCTTCATTCGTCCTAATTTCAATTTCAAGGGCCCAAACCGACAATTGCTTTCCAAAGTTACAACTGCAGTGTCAGCATTGATGCGGTCTGATGAATGCAAGATTTGCGAAACGCGGCGCACCCAATGAGTGGTTGACTCTCCTTCCGCCTGGACGCAGGCGGCTAAGTCCACTATCGACATGGGCTGCCTGCACGTATCTTTGAAATTACCGATAAACCGAGCTCGCAATTGAGCCCATGAACCGATGGTATTGGGCGGCAGGCTTTTTAACCAAGTGCGGGCCGTTCCTTCAAGCATCATAGTAAAATATTTTGCACATGCAGCTTCATCTACGTCAAGCATCTCCATGGCCATCTCGTAACTCTCCACCCACGCCTCCGGCGGTTGATCTGTTGTATAATTCGGTACCTTGCGCGGCCCCTTGAAGTCCTTAGGCAGGCGCACATTGCGCAAAGCAGGTATAAGGCAAGGCACCCCCAAAGCGCTAGAAGCAAGCCCTGGTTCGACCGAAGTGGTGGGACGAACCGGCGTAAGCTGGCGGGTCTGATGTGCTGCCAATTCGGCTTCCCTGCGTGCACGGGCCCGGTCTACCAACTCCTGAGCATGAGGAGCCGGATTGTTGCCGCGGGGCACTCCATGTCGTGCATTGCTGGACTCAGCTTGTTCTTCCATGTGCCTGCTATAACTCCGGGTTGGACGTGGAGTAGAATGAATCCGCTCGCGGCTGTATGAATACGCCTCCTGTTGGACCAGCGCCGTTCTGAGGAGCTCCTTGACCCGACGCGTCTCTATTGCCTGTAACGAATCTCCCTCAACCGGAATAGCCTCTAGACGCGCTGCCGCAGCAACAAGATTATCCAGCGGGTTGGAGTAGTGATCTGGGGGTGTGGTCACAATCCATGGCTCCGGGTTATAACGGGGCAGATCTATTATGCGGGGCTGAACCGGCGCGCCTGTCCCGGGCGCCTCTGCTCGGTTTACCACTGGTTGATTACTGGTCCCTGCTCCAGGAGTATTGAAAAGATCCCTTCCTTCAAAAACCGGTGGCAGGCGGGACCGATATTTCCTCCTCATGACCTCCTGCGAAGCGTTCTGATCCAGCATGAACTTATAGGCTTGTGCGTCCAAAGCGGCCCGTTCCGCAGTCATCCTGACCTCCTCGGCCGCCAGATCCGCCTTGGCCTGGCTAATCTGTTCTCTCGCCTTTGCAATCTCTGCGTTATGAGCATCCCGATCCGCCGGATTAGCCTCTGTCAAGAGCACCGCCAGTGCGTCGAACAGATCGGATAATACTTGAACCGGTGGGCGCACAAAACCTCCTGCTCCGGCAGCCGTTGAACCGGAAACCATTGCTGCGGCCGTCGATGAATGAGGCGCTAGTTGGGTGCCGGCCATGAATATGCCGACCCGGCCAGGCAGATCGAAGGGGTCCGGAATACTGTTGCCGTCGGAACAGCCCCCAATCCGACCATCATGCACTTGATACAGGGACTCAGTTTCCCCGGTTGACGACTCATCGCCGGAACAAACGACGGTTTCGCCACCAGATTCTGATCCGTCCTCATAATTTCCTCCGTGGATGACTCCCACAAAGGCACGCTTTACGGCAGGCTTAACCCGGGCAGGTCGCGCACACTGAGCTGTCTCGATGAGGTCGGTGCAGGTGTCCAGCTCAGGGCCCGGTTCACCAATCTTGCCGATAAAGACGTGTATACTGCCAAAGGGGACCCGGTACCCGTACTCAACTGAGCCGGCCTCGGGGCCCCAGCCTTCGTCGTCGATGTAAACCTTACCGCGGCGACTCTTGGTCATCCGGCCCACGGCATATCCCTTGAGTCCTTCAAAGCGGCCCTCCAAGAACTTGAAACCATCGTGCGATAGCCCCACAGTGGGCGCCAACTATCGTTGGTTTGTCACGGCAGATGTCCTATCCAAAGGACTTAGTCGTGGAGCCATCGCAACGGGTTAACTCGAAGGGGTTAAATCGGACACAAGGACACAGAGAATTATACTAGTTCGGCCCCTTCGATGAAGGTAAAAGCCTATGTCTAGTTGGTGTTGGAATTGATGAAGTCCTGACGACTAGGGAGCAAGCGCTTCTCCTAGGCTTCGAGTTGTTGGTTTCCCCCTAAATCGATATCGGGTCGTCCCCTTATATACACGGGTGACGCCCGTCGGTTCATAAAGTCCCAATCTCCGGTTTATACTCGTACCCGGGTTGGTCTCTTGCTTATTCCTAACTTACAATACAAGTTGTACACAGGCCGGTTTACGGCTACAGATGTTAAACCGACTACGGCCTCGGGCCTTTACATAGCCTCTTGGGCTTTAACATTCTTGAGCTACTGATGAAATTAACCCGCCCAGATAGGCCGGTTTAGGCCCAGTAGTAATATCCCCAACAGCCTTGTTGCCGCACAGACGATGCAAGATCCAGGAAAGCAGACAAAGCTAACGCCGTACTACGGAACTCTCAGGTGGTCTCTATTTTGAGCGATATATCTGTTTTTAAATTCCACGGCCTGTGCCTGGTCAGGACATGTTAAATAGTCTAATATCTTTTTTGCTTATCGCACTACTTGTATCGTTCGGCTTTGATAAATAGCCTCTTTATAAGCAATGCATAGCTTTTTGTCTATTTTTTGCATTATCCCCTTTGAATATATGTGTTTATTACATAACATGATCGCACCCGTACACCATGGTACGGCAAACCACGCCAGGGGCTTCATTACCCTTTTATCTGGTGTGAGAAGTCCGTACACTTTCACAAGTGTGGCACCCCGAACTTATAGCACTATATGCATCGGCTCCGAGTCATGATTTTGGTCACATGTTGGGTTTGCCCGGCTCCTATGATTTGGTGCCTTATGTTCTGCTATATCGGCTAAGGTAGCACTAGGAGAACCACTGCGATTGTGCCTCAGTTCAGGTGGGTTGAGCACCTCAGTGGAGAAAGCTAAAACTGACTATCATGATAAGGCGTGAGACCGGTCGCTGTTCGAGAGGTTTTGCGAGTCCTTAAAGGCTTATGCCGCTTCTAGCGAGGAGCTGGCTATGTCCGGCCAAAGGCGTGGATAGCGCCCTGAATTCGGCCTTCCGAACTAGGGGCTTCGTCGAAATTTAAAATTATAACGTCCTATGGCTAAGTGAGAGTGTTCAATCATTATAGTCCGATTGCCTGGTTCGTTGTGCTGAGCACCTCCCTCGAAGGACCCAACTATGGGAACAAGAGCCCTCAGGTTTATCCCGAACACCCAAGCACTAGTGGCATGGGGGCAGAAGCCGACGACTGGCCATCTCTCAATTTTGATAAACGGCCGCACAGAAAATAATATTTTAAATTCAATAAGCATTGCTTAGCGCATATGAACAAGTTTTCAGCGCACAGGATACAAACGAGCGAGTTCATTCAAATATTACATCTTTAGTACATTCATCCGCGACAAGGCGGGCTCTGGCAAGAACATCCTTGTAGTAGTTCTTGGGCTTGAAGATGCTCCTTCCCCTGCGGCGGCCCGTCCTTCACCAGCTTCTCTCCGTCCAGCTTACCCCAGTGTACCCTTACACGGGCAAGGGCCCTCCGGGCACCTTCAATGCAGACGGAGCGCTTGACGACCTCAAGCCGTGGACAGGCCTCCACCAGCCGCCGCACTAGCCCGAAATAGCTCCCAGGCAGGGCCTCTCCAGGCCACAGCCGAACTAGTAAGCCCCTCATGGCCTATTCAGCCGCCTTGTGGAGCTCGACCAGCTGTTTTGGCTAATTGCTTAAGGGCACAAGGTGTCCGGCCTCAGAATACTGAGACCAGAACACACTCTCCGTCGAGCTGCCCTCTTCAGCTCGGTAGAACGCGGCGGCGTCGGATACGCTGCGGGGAAGATCGGCGAACGCCCCTGGAGAACTCCGGATTCGGGTAAGTAATAGGTAGTTTACTTTTATATTCCTACTTTGCATTGAGAATACCTTACCCGTTGCTATCTTTTTCACCTCCTCCAACTCTTGGAGGGCCTTTTGGGCTTCGGCCTTGGCACTCTTGGCGGTCTCGATGGCCGACGCGAGCTCGGATGCTTGCGCTTTTGACTCAAGCTCCAAACCCTCATGTTTTTTCATGAGAGCTTGCAGCTCTTGCTGCACCTCGCCAACCTCGACCCCCAGCCTTTCTCGCTCGGCGTGCTCCTTGGCCGTTTTCTTTTCGGCCTCAGCCGGTGCCTGCTTCAGGGTTGCCACCTCGGTTGTGGCCCCTACAATAAGCAGTACAATCCTGTTATTTCTTTCTGCAATCAAGCCTCTCTATAGGCATTTTTTTTCTTTTTTTTTTCTTACCTTCTTTCTCCTCGAGGTGCCGTCTGGCAAGGCCGAGCTCTTGCTCGGTCCGCCCGAGGTCCTTTTTAAGGACATCCACCTGCGCAGTCAGTGCGGCGGTGGATAGCAGCGAAGCCTGCATACGCATATTTGACTTCTTTTGTTAGACTCCTGCAAAAATTACTAGATCCTCTATTCGGTTTTTCTTTCCGAACACCGAACAGAGCATCAGGGGCTACTGTCTATGCGGTAAATAATTTGACATATTTCTGTTTACCTGGAAGCCTTTTAGAAGGCTAGCGCAAGCTTCAATCAGTCCGCTCTTGGCGGACTGAACCGTTTGGATCACCGTACTCATAACAGTACGGTGCTCCTCGTCGATGGTGGCGCCCTCAAGCACCTCCAACAGATTGTCCGGCGCCTCTGGTTGGACGGAGGACGTCGGCTCAGACGGCTTACTCCTCTTGGGAGGAGTTCGCCCACCACGGACCGGGACTGTCGAGTCCGGCGCGGTGTCCAGCACAAAGCCGGACTTGGAGCCCTGGGGGGTTTCATCCCCTTCACTCCTGGGGTCTGGAGGATTGCCTTGCGGCTCCTCTAGGACCATCTCCTCCTACCCTGAAGCTTGGCGGGGTGCCACTTCGGCGTCGTCTGCCCTGCAGGGGGAGACAGCGGACGGAACAGAGTTCACATCCGAAGAATCCAGGGAGCCGCTCGACGAATCGTCGAGTTCGGCCCGGGGCGGGCTGCAAAAATTACGTTCGACATTAGGGAAAGTCACGCATTAGAAAATATCATGAGTCACTCTGGTATGTAAATACTTACGATGTCGCCGGACGCTTGGTTCTGTCCAGCCACTCCTCTCCGCCTTCTTCGGCGTCGTAGGAGTAGTCCGGCGGAGGGGTCCTCCTTTTCCTCGACCCCTCGGCCTCCCCCGTTGGGGTGGCCTTCTTCTTCTTTTCTCCCCTCACTTGGGGGGGGGGGAGAGCTTCCTTGCTCCTCCTCCTCGTTTTCACGAGAGGAGAGCGTCGCGGACTCGTCAGATGACGAGTCCGACACCACCACGTTGCGGGAACTTTTTCGAGTCCCGGTGGTTTTCTTCCTGTTGGCCTTCTTCTCCGGCACCACATAAGGTGCCGGAGCCATCAGCTTCACCAAGAGACCTGGGGCCGGGTCTTCGGGCAGGGGAGCTGGACAGTTAATTAGTCCGAATATCTTCTGCCAAGCCTGTCAAAGGTAAAGGGAGTTTAGATCCCACATAGAGTTAATCTATGAAGAAGGGCTTAACGAACCTGTCAAAGGTATAGATAGCTTACCTCGCTAGCGTTGCGCTGCGAGCTGTATCCGCGATACTCGGAGGCGGATGCGGGGGTCTCGGCGCCTTTGGTCAGCACCTTCCAGATGTCTTCATACGTCGTGTCGAAGAGCCTACTAAGGGTTTGGTTCTGCGCCGGGTCGAATTCCCACAAAGTGAAATCCCGTTGTTGGCACGGGAGGATCCGGCGAACGAGCATGACCTGGACTATATTGCCAAGCCGGATTGGCTTGTTCACCAGGGACTGGATGCACATTTGCAACCCAGTCACTTCTTCTTCGTTTCCCCACGACAGGCCCGTCTCTTTCTAGGACATGAGCCGCGTGGGGGGTCCGGACCTGAACTCGGGGGCTGGGACCCAGTTCGGATCGCGTGGCTCGGTGATGTAAAACCACCCGTCCTGCCACCCCTTTAGGGACTCCACAAAGGAGCCATCGAACCAGAGGACGTTGGCTATCTTGCCGACCATAGCACCTCCGCACTCTGCCTGGGTGCCGGACACCACCTTGGGCTTGACGTTGAAGGTCTTGAGCCAGAGGCCGAAGTGGGGGCGGACGTGGAGAAAGGCCTCGCAAACGATGATAAACGCCGAGATGTTGAGAACAAAGTTCGGGGCCAGATCGTGGAAATCCAGGCCGTAGTAGAACATTAGCCCCCGGACAAATGGGTGAAGTGGAAAGCCCAGTCCGCGGAGGAAGTGGGGAAGAAAAACTACCCTCTCATGGGGCCTTGGGGTAGGAAGAAGCTGCCCCTTCTCAGGAAGCCGATGCGGGATATCCTTGGAAAAGTATCTGGCTTTCCTTAACTTTTTTACTTGAGCCTCCGTGACGGAGGAGACCATCCACTTGCCTCCCGCTCTGGACATTGTTGGAGGAGGTTGAGGAAGGAAGAGCGGACTTGGGCGCTAGAGCTTGAGTGCGCGAGAGATGGATTGGCAGAGGAGGAAGAAGGCGTAGGTTAAAAGGATGAATCCTTATCCCTTTTATAAGCGGGTGCGGTTGTGCGTCCCCACCTGCCTAATAAAACTCACTTGCCTCCCGAGCGCCGTGGTAAATGGCGCAGTTGGGTTACCCATGTCCGTATTAATGAGAAACCCGTTAAAGGGGGCACATGATCTCTGCTTTGACAAGACGTGCCAAGGAAATTGCCTCGCTAAACGCGCTAAGGTGGAACAACGAAAATAATGTATATAGAAGGCTTGGTCGCAGTGTTATGACGCACTGCGGAATACGTTAGCAGATTTGATTTGTGTTAATATTATTCTCTATATGGCAATATGTGGAAACTTATTTTGCAGAGCCGGACACTATTTTTGGTGTTTGTAATCTTCTTGGAGAACTTGGAGGAGGAACCCGCCTTGCAATGCCGAAGACGATTTGCGCGCCGGACTTGTCGTCATTGAAGCCTGGTTCAGCGGCTACTGAGGGAGTCCTGGATTAGGGGGTGTTCGGATTGCCGGACTATACCTTCAGCCGGACTCCAGGACTATGAAGATACAAGATTGAAGACTTCGTCCCATGTCCGGAAGGATCTTTTCTTGGCGTGGAAGGCAAGCTAGGCGTGTGGATATTCAAGATCTCCTACCATTGTAACCGACTCTGTGTAACCCTAACCCTATCTTGTGTCTATATAAGCCGGAGGGTTGCAGTCCGTAGGACAACCATCATCATACACAATCATACCATAGGCTAGCTTCTAGGGTTTAGCCTCCTTGATCTCGTGGTAGATCCACTCTTGTACTACCCATATCATCAATATTAATCTAGCAGGAGTAGGGTTTTACCTCCATCGAGAGGGCCCGAACCTGGGTAAAATAAAGTGTCCCTTGTCTCCTGTTACCATCCGACCTTGACGCACAGTTCGGGACCCCCTACCCGAGATCCGCCGGATTTCACACCGACAGGAAGTTTGAACTACACGGCTGACATCCGCGGGGACTCGATCCTCGATGGATTCGAGCCACAGCCAAGCGCGCCGCACTGTCTCGACGGTCATGATCTAGCTCTGTCGCCGAACAGTGCCCTGGAGCCCGCACGCGCGTCGGTTCTGACCCTTAATTCGGAACCTGCGGCGCTGATCGAGGGTGAGCGGTTGGACGTCACCTGGGGGGCAGCAATCTAAAAAGCGATCGAGCCGAACGCCAGCCCCGCACTGTGCATGACCCGTGACTCCAAGGATCCGGATTCCCCTACGGACTCCGAACCTCCCGCGCCCCTGCCAATCGAATCCGATTGGGCGCCGGTCATGGAGTTCACCGCCGCGGACATCTTTCAGCACTCGCCCTTTGGCGACATCTTGAACTCACTAAAATCTCTCTCTTTATCAGGAGAGCCCTGGCCGGACTATGGCCCACAAGGATGGGATACGGACGATGAAGAAATTCAAAGCCCACCCACCACCCACTTGGTAGCCACTGTCGACAATTTAAATGACGTGCTCAACTTTGACTCCGAAGACATCGACGGTATGGACGATGATGCAGGAGATACAGATGAGCCAACGCCCACAGGGCATTGGACAGCCACCCCATCTCATGACGTATACATGGTGGACACCCCTAAAGGAAACAATAGCAAGGAAAAAGGGGATGGAACGGGGGACCGATCCCTCGAAAAGCAATCAAAGCGTCGGCGTAAACACCGACCCAAGCCCCGCCTCAATAAAGACCTAGCCATAGAGTAGGATGAGCCGGTAGACGACGAGCAGGCCTTAGAGCAACCGTCCGAACAGGGCAACATGAATAGAGAAACCGAACATCCCTCCCCCGGTGAAAACGGCACTCCGGACGATCTTACGCCGGACAAAACCTCGAAGCAGAAGAATCTCCACAAGAGGCTCGTGGCAACATCACGCAGCCTGAATAAGCAGAAGCGGAAGCTAAAAACGGCGGTGGATGCACTCAGGATCAGATGGAGCAAAGTAATCAATACCGCAGATAAATACGGCGACAGTCGCCGCACTAAAAGCTATCCGAAGAGAAAGCTACTGCCCGAATTTGACGAAGAGGCCATAGAGCCATCGCATTCAAAAAACAAGAAAGCCACACAGTCGGATAGACGACCCCATAGCCAGCATAAAAGGGCAAATGGCGCCACAATTAAGCCGGCGTGCGACCCACTTACGGATTCGCATCAAAAAGATGGCCCAGCCAGGTCCATTTATGGGCCAGGAAAGCAAGCTCTCGTAAGCAATGCAATAAAACCATCATCAGAATCCGGCACACCCAAATACAGGGGCGCCGCACATCCCCTATGCTTCACCGATGAGGTCCTGGATTATGAATTTCCAGTAGGATTCAAACCCGTAAACATAGAGGCATATGATGGAACAACAGACCCTGGAGTCTGGATAGAGGATTATATCCTCCATATACATATGGCTAGAGGAGATGATCTCCACGCCATCAAATATTTACCACTAAAGCTCCAAGGACTAGCTCGGCATTGGCTCAAAAGCCTCACTAAAAACACAATTGGAAGCTGGGAAGAGCTCGAGGACGCTTTCCGAGAAAATTTTCAAGGGACTTATGTCCGTCCTCCGGATCCTGATGACCTCAGTCACATAACACAACAGCCCGGAGAATCAGCTCGGCAATTCTGGAATAGATTCCTCACTAAAAAGAATCAGATAGTCGACTGTCCGGACGCCGAGGCCTTAGCAGCTTTCAGGCATAACGTCCGAGACGAATGGCTCACCAGACACCTCAGCCAAGAGAAGCCAAGAACAATGGCCGCACTAACAAGCCTCATGACCCGCTTTTGTGCAGGAGAGGACAGCTAGTTGGCAAGACGCAGCCCCAACGACCCAAGTACATCCGAAACCAGGGATGGAAATGGAAAAGCACGATGCAACAAGGACCGTCGCCGGACTAAGGAAAAAAGTCTGAAGAGCATGGCAATCAACGCCAGATTCAAAAGCTCACGAGAGAATCAGACAAAGCTGCCCCTCCAGGATAACAGGGATGATCCATCCAACTTAAACAAAATCCTGGACAGGACATGTCAAATACACAGTACTCCCGGGAGGCCTGCTAACCATACCCACAGAGATTGTTGGGTTTTCAAACAATCCGGCAGACTCAACGCCGAACACAAGGGGCTCGAAACACCAAGTGAGGACGAAGATGAACCCCAAAAGCAGAGCACCAGGAAACAAAAGAACTTCCCACAAGAAGTAAAGACAGTAAACTTACTTCACATAATGAAATGTTTGGCGCCCATAAAGGTACACACAACACGACCTATCCCGAAGAGGTCCCGCCACTGGTTGTCAAAACCAATCATCTTCGATTAACGGGGCTATTCTAGAAGTATCAGGAACGCAGGATGGCCTGCCTTGGTACTCGATCCAATAATCGACGGACTCAAGTTTTCAAATGTCCTTATGGACGGCGGCAGTGGACTAAACCTAATATATCAGGACACAATCCGTCGCATGGGGATAGACCCAACAAGAATCCGTCACAGCAAAACCTCCTTTCAAGGGGTAACGCCAGGTCCGGACACCCGATGCATGGGTTTCCTCCGGCTTGAAGTTACATTCGGCTACCCCGATAACTTCCGTTGCGAAAAGCTAATTTTCCACGTCGTCCCATTCTCAAGTCGCTATCAAGCACTACTAGGACGCGAAGCTTTCGCCCGCTTTAACGCAATACCACATTATGCATCTCTAACGCTTAAAATGCCCGGTCCACGAGGCATCATCTCTTTAAAGGGGAAGCATTGAGGTGCGCCTCCCACAAGCGGAGGACTGTGCGGCCGCTTTAACAGCCCCACAGTAAAATGGATTCACCGGCCAAAAATCTTCGGAATAGGTCTTTAAAAGACCACGAGCGCGGATAGACGAGTTCGGTACAAAATTATCATGGATACAGGCTTAGAGACCATATACCTCCGCACTAGGGGCTCCGTATATATACAATAAGAGACAATAAAGCTCAATTTTTTATATTTTACTTTATACTTTGTTTATTTTAAAATCTTGTTCAGCATGACCCATTTTCAACTCACTTCCTCTCTTTTATGGATTAACATCGTGCGTCGCCTGTGACACTCCAAAAATTTTTATTTGGTTTTTAGCAAAAACCTTGTTTGAGAGGCCATTTAAAATTTTTGCCAGAAAACCTTTCCTCTTAAAAACTTCCTTTTCTTTGGCAAGGATTATTATTTCTGTATCTTCTGCAAATTATGGTGTTTGATCATTTAAAACTTTTTCTCTATTGGCTCCCTGCTCAAAACATATTTTTGGAAATTAATTATTTTCTTTAAAAAAAAGAGAACTCTATGAAACTTGAGGTTTTTCTTATCTTGAGAACCACCCATGATTTTGTTTTGCCCCTGTGGTAAAACCCCTCCAAAACCCTTCCTTCCTCCTTGAAACAATCTAAGTTCCCTGTCCCATCAAGTCCAAACCATTTTTGGATTTTATTTAAATTGTTTTATCTCTCAAATCTTCTCTGTCAATTATTTTGAGCCTGAGTGTTTTTCAAAGAAAGTACCCCATTGCATTTGAGTTTTGACCTCAAACCAACTCTCCTGGATAGTCCTTGGTACCCACAACCCAGAACCATCTTGATCCACTCTTCCTCTTTTCAAATTTTTCAAATTTCAGCCTCTGCAAGTTTGGACCAGATTTGCCAAATTTGGTGAAATTCATATCTCCCCTTCTCCAAAAATTCTACCAAAATTTAGGCAGCCTCCTGGTGCAATGAGAGGCCACCCCACCAAGTTTCAGCTCAAGGAGAAATCCCTACATACCAAAATCATTTTGTCGAACACCTGGCCAACACTGTTTCTTTGCAAATTCAGAGAAGTTCAGAGTTTCAGAGATTCAGTGTCGTTTTCTTTCGTCAGGTTCAGTCACGCGTAGACAGTGCGCCATGGCGCGATGCGCGTAGCCTCTCCTCGCTGTCCAGAGCACCGCACGCGCACTTCGCGGGTTCCCGGCGTCGGTGACTCCCTGGCCCGCCTGCGCCGGCGTCTGCTACGGCGGCAGCGCCACCAGTGGCGGCCAACAGTGGCAGCACCAACAGTGCAACGTCGTTCCGCGCCGCCCTTTGCTCCCTAGCTCTACGCGTTGTTCATGCATGCCAGCGCAGCCCCGCTGCACCGTCGTCGTGGCCCGGCAAGCACTGGGCGTGCTCTCTGCCGCCGATGGACCCGCGTCGTCCCGTTCTGACAAAACCTGCTCTAACCTTCTAATCCCAGTCCGTTGAGCGTCGGAGTGGAGCCAGTGCACCTCCATGTTGACGGCCAACCTCCTAAACTTCCCGACCAAGCACTGCACCGCCGTAATCCATCACCGGAGAACTCCGTTCACGGCCACCGCCTCGGATCGCCTATAAAAGGAGACCCCGAGCTCACCCTCGAGCACGCACCACCACTGCACCTCACCAACACCCCGCCAGGCCACTAGGAGGACCTCGAGGATGTCTTCTCCCCCAACTCCGGCCGCCCCGTTCCGCCTCGGCCTCCAGCTTGATTCACTGCAGTGAGGCCACCTCCGGCGCCCAAACCTCGTCCGTAGCCTTCTCTTACTCCTAGTGCTCTAACCCCCACCTCAATTCGATGCTTGCAGCCTTCTCCGACGAAATCCATCAACGCCCGAACCACCGCCCGCCGGAGTCGAGGCCGCCGTCGACGTGGAGCTCGCTGGCGACCACCACCACCACCAACCGACGCGGAATGGCGCCCTGAACACGGAGGTACCCTCCAATCCTCCTGCCCCGCCGTGGATCGCCGCTGGCGATCGCCGCGGCCCTCTGGCGCCAAAACTCTGCCTCCGTTTTCAAACCCGACGGGTGGGTCCGCACCGTCAGCTTTTTATTCTTTTTGAATCGTTTTCTGGAAAATGCCTTCGGGCAAAATACGCTTTATCCTCTGAGCTGGCGTATTCGGGACTGAAATGTTTTCTGTTTTTATAAAGAGGACCCTGGAAAGTTTCTGTTTCATTACAGAAAGGGCCATGGACAAAAACACTAATAACTTTTAAACAGAACAGTATTTTTGAGTGATTCTTTTTCTATCCTCTTTGAAATTTTGTCTAGTTTTTTATCAGATTCATTTGGAAAATATTTGGAATAATTGTTATGCACCTCTCGGTAGTCAAGTTAGCGCGTATGTCTCCTTTATACCGTAGATACCGAAGGAGGTGATGGGGCCGCGAACTTCACCGAGCTAGGCTCCGACTACTCTGAACCAGGCAAGCATGTTCGAACTTTTGATATGATAGTGTTTTGGCATGTTTGCATTTAGCAAGTTTCATGGCATGTTCATGAGCATACCGATGAACGTTATTTTCATGCATAGTTGAGGCAAGTGACTTCGATGATCCATACGTGTTGGATGTGCATGTGTATGGCCATGTGTTGGCTTGAAGATGGGTAAGATGGCAGTGTTGTAGCATGCCAGTCTTATGCCATACTTTTTGACTTTAGTATCAACCCGTATAGGTTCGGTTCCAATCCATTTCCCTTCCCGTACTACCACAAGTTTTCCGCAAGGGATATGGCTTAGTAGGTTGCAAACCGCTTTCCTGGTACACACCAAAAGTAGAGGCCGGGATGATGGTTCCATGGCCCTGGATTAAAGCCAGTCATCCGGTCAGGGGGCATGGGTGTTTCCGGTTCGGACTGAGAGGGGGGCACCCCTTTGAGCGCGCGTATATAAATTTGATCCCATGCTATTCGAGATTGTGATCTCCCCGTCTCAAAGTTTTTCTTGTACGCTGTCTAGGGTGATTCCTGACATCATGAAGTGTGATGGGTGTGTACTGGATCGTTGTGTTTCCTTCCGAAATACCGTAAACGGAACTAGTCCTTCGGGACTACGGAAATCCGTTAGCTGTGGGTAATTTTAGTACAACTCTGCAGAGTCATAGATCCTCGAATCATCTTATCCATGTTCAAGTTCTGCATTATCTTATCCTGACAAGTGTCAGTTTCTGGTGACAGATACTCCCGTGAATCACATGGGGGCTAAGTGCAGTTAATTGTTTATTCCTGTGGATGGACTAACCCGTTATTATCATGAGTTGATTATCTATTTTGAGTGTTATTTTTCCTTATGAGAAAGCCCTTTCTGCGATGTCGCCCAGACGCCCGACTGTGGCATTGTTATTATTAACATTCATTATAAGCCCTTTCTGCGATGTCGCTCAGACGTCCGACTATGGCGTTGTTATTATTTACTTTCCGTAAAAGCCCTTTCTGCGATGTCGCTCAGACGTCCGACTGCGGCAGTACCGTTATTTCTTTTCAATCCAAGCCCTTTCTGTGATGTCGCCCCGACGTCCGTCTGTGGCGCGCATGTCATTTATTTTCAGTTTAAGCCCTTTACGTGGTGTCGCTTAGACGCCCGACTGTGGCATGATATTTATTTATTGTTCACCTTTCGAGGCGTCGCTTCAGACACCCGATCGGTTTTATTTTATTTTATTTTTTTGGGATTTCAGGCGGACTACCGCCGATTCCCTTTTACTTACCTTGCCCGCTAAATTCTAATGTGCATTGGTAAATTAATCATGACACATTCATGCATGCATTTGTTATATCTTACATCCGAACTGTCTTGCGAGTACTTTCAAAGTACTCACTGGCTTGTTGATTTGGCCAGAAGGTGACGAAGGTGATCTCATGGATGAAGAGTTCGATAGCGAGTCCGACGCCTAGAGGAATCCCAGTCAGTCTCGTGCGACCCTGGAGTTGGTCACTGATTTATATCCGCTTCCGCAACCCAAATAAATTCATCGAGCCTCACCTCGACGCTCGATGAGATGCTAGTTTGAGAGTCATGTTATCCATTTCCCCACTGTGTTATTCCACCAACACTTTATTCTCGAGTAAGTAGTATGCCACCACACCATTGTGTTATATCCGCCATTATGTATAATTATTGGCGCGCTTGTAATAAATTGTTGAGCACCCTTAGCTCGACCCTGTAATATATTTTATGCTACTGGCTAATTGTATCAAGAAATTGTCTACCAGTGAGGAGGATTTTTCCTCATACTGGACTCAAAAGATCAGTCTTTCAATAAATATCTTTATTGGAAAACCGGCTGTGACAAGTTTGGTATCAGAGCCAGGCTGACTGTAGGAAGCCACTAGGTGCGATCGCTAATCGGTTATTAGCAAAATAGAGCTAAATTGTATTTTTGCAATTGTAGTCATTTTTCTGACAGTCAGCGTAAATTTATGATCTGACCATTCAGAATTTTTGCCTACTTTTGTAGATGGCCGACAACAGCTGCGAGTCTCAGACCTTCGCCAACGTGCCCGATGGGTTCGTCAAGCTTCTCTCCTTCATCGTTTAGGTCGTGATGGGGCCATCTGTGCGCCCAGTCTTCACACTCTGCCAGCACAAAGTCAACGACAGTCTGACCATGCACCAGGCCGCGGTGCAGTTCAAGTGAGGGCGTGGTGAGTTACGCCGCTTCCGGTTCTTGGGAAGATCCATGCCTACGGAGAGGCATGCTATGCAGATGGCAGCCCGCGAGACGATAGCTCGTCTCAGGGATGTCCTTCCCGTGATGAAGGCTCGTCGTTACCGCTATCTTCCATGCCATGTGCCCTACACCTGTCACTATGCATTCTCCTGCCCCAGAGGAGAACGAGACGAGGCTTTTGAGATTCTTATTGAGTATCTCTGGGCCCTGGAGGCCGCCTTCGATAACCTGGTGGACGACTTCGTGGCCGCCCGCATGTAGTCAGTCCATGGTTGTGCTGCCAACAGGAGGGAGCTCCTGCCCACCGCACCGCCACTGACTTTCGTCCCGTCCTCAGCATCTTGTGCACCTACTCGTCGCCTGCCTACCACCGAAAAGTTCAACCAAGTCATCGCGCCCACTCCAGCTCGCACGACACCACCCTTTGCGCCCACTCCTATTCGTGTTGTTCCGCCCCTGGCGCCCGCTCCGTCCACTCGGCGTAGCACTACTTGTATGGAGCCTATTAATGAGGAGGATGTCGAGTCCCCAGCCTCACTGCGTCTCACCCTTGGTAGGGCCAAGGAGATCGTCAACATCTCTGACTGAGTAGGCTTAGCTGTCATGCGATGTACCGCTTTGTAAGATATGTTTATATGTACATAGGTTGTGAGAAGTAGCTTGTTTGCGCATCATGTAGGAAGTGGAGAGTGCACTAGCCTAAATAACATGTCAGGATTATGTACGCATATCCTGAGTGATGTATTGTATAATTATTGCCGCGTGTAACATACGTAATGATGCAGTCCTCCTCCGTGCGCAAATCGATTTGTTTTCCTTAAGTAATCTTGGCTATTTAATTTATTTACCATCCTTGTGCATTTACGGATTTTGTTGTTGCGACCCCTTTTCGTTTTTCTTATGGGTTTTACAAAATATATCCCCAGAGTGAAAAATGTCTCGTCCTTGGACTCGCTCCATGCCACCTCCGCCAGAGGAAAATTATGACACTCAATCGGATAGCAATTTTGCACAAGGGCAGTCAAGTCAATATTATAACACTCAACCAAGCAACAATTTCACTCCAGGTCAGTCGAGTCAACAGGACAGTGAAACGACACTTTCCCAAATGTGCCGCCTTTATGAACAGAGTCAGCAACAACATCGGGAAATGATGAACCAAGTCATCAACATGGGAAATCACCATGGGCAGTATCAGCAGCATTCCAAGTTATCTGAGCTACAGAAGACACGTCCCCCAACATTTTCTCATACTGACAAGCCTCTTGAGGGCGAAGACTGGCTTTGAGATATGGAGAGAAAACTAATTATTGCAAAATGTTCAGACCCCGAAAAGGTACTTTATGCTCCGCACTATCTCACAGGAGCAGCTGCATCTTGGTGGGAGAATTTCCTGCACATGCATCCCAACGAAAATGATATAACCTGGGATGATTTCAAGGAAGGTTTCCGTGGCGCACACATTCCTAAGAGTATTATGAAAATCAAAAAGAGAGAGTTTGATGACCTCAACCAAAGGAACATGACAGTGTCAGATTACAACGGTCAATTTACTCTATTGTCTCGCTACGCCAATGAAGAGCGTATGGCTGAAAGAAAGAAGATGGAGAAATTCCTTGACGGTCTAGCGCCCGCGCTTAAATGCCAACTAGTCGTGCACACTTTTCCAGATTTTAAGACACTAGTGGACAAAGCCATTACTCTGGAAAATGAGAGACGCAGTTTGGAAGATTTCCGCAAGCGAAAAAGGGACCAGACCAACCATGCTCGCAATCATCGAAACAAGACAGATTTTCAAAAGGGTGGGACACACAAATCCGCGTCCAACGTCTCACGCCCAATCAAGAATTTCCATGCAAGGGACAAGGAGTTCACATATCACCCTGGAGTTACTTGTTACGCCTGTGGAGAGGAAGGACACTATGCCAAGCAGTGTCCCAAGCCTAGAAACTCAGCCCCAAGGCCGAATAATGGCGGCAATAATTCAGCGCCCAAGCGAAAGAATTTCAATACCAACAACAACCACAAGAAGGGTCATCTGAACCACGTAACCAAAGAGGAGGCACAAAATGCTTCGGATATCGTACTTGGTACGTTTCATATCAACACAATACCTGCAATGGTTTTGTTTAATTCTGGAGCTTCTCACTCTTTTATTTCGAAAAGTTTTGCTTTGCAAAATAATTTTCGATGCTTCCTTTGGAGAAATCAATGATCATCAAGTCCCCTGGGATTCGGCAAGTCACTCAGAGTTACTGTCAGGGTGTGGCTATTGAGTTCAAAGGATTGAAGTTTCACGCCAATCTTATTGTGTTGGAAAATAAAGGACTGGATGTCATCCTAGGGATGGACTGGATAACCACCAACAAAGGTTTTATTGACTGTTTCAACCGGACTGTGATTCTCACACACCACCACGGGAAGACAATAAGGGTATCCGCCAAGGAAAGAAAAATACCCCGGCAACCGAGATTGAATAAGGTGGACGTTTATGAGCTAAACAAGGTTCCGGTAGTGTGTGAATTTCCAGACGTATTCCCCGAAGAACTACCAGGCATGCCACCAGACCGAGAGATAGAATTCAGCATTGAGCTAGCTCCAGGAACCACCCCCATATACAAGAAACCATACAGAATGGAACCATCCGAGTTGGTTGAGTTGAAGAAACAAATAAAGAAATTGCTGGACAAAGGATACATTCGAGCCAGCTCCTCACCTTGGGGATCACCAATTTTATTCGCCAAAAAGAAGGACGGAACACTGAGATTGTGTATTGACTATCGAGCACTTAATATGGTCACAGTCAAAACAAATACCCGATGCCACGGATAAACGATTTGTTTGATCAACTTGCTCAGGCCAAGGTATTCTCAAAGATTGACTTAAGGTCACGATACCATCAATTAAAGGTGCGAACAAAAGATATCCCCAAGACAGCCTTCACCTCCAGATATGGACTATATGAGTTCACAGTAATGCCATTTGGATTAACAAACGCCCCGCCTATTTTGTTCACCTCATGAAAAAAGTATTTATGAAGTTTATGGACAAGTTCGTTGTGGTATTCATCGACGATATTCTGGTATACTCCAAGACACCAGAAGAGCACGCGGAACATCTCAGAATTGTGCTAGGAGAACTCAGGAAACATCAATTGTATGCCAAGTTCTGCAAGTGTGAATTTTGGCTAAGACAAGTAGGCTTTCTAGGCCACGTACTGACCCCAGACGGTATCGCAGTGGACCCGGAGAAAGTCAAGGCCGTACTTGGCTGGAAGTCACCAGCCAGCGTAACGGACATACGGAGTTTCTTGGGGATGGCAGGATATTACCGCAGATTTATTGAAGGATTCTCCACCATAGCCAAGCCTATGACGCAGTTACTCAAGAAAGACAAGAAATTTGAATGGACAGAAGCCTGCGAGAAAAGTTTCCAAGAGCTAAAACGGAAATTGACGACAGCACCGGTATAAATTGTGCCAGACATACACAAGAATTTTGAAGTGTATTGTGACGCATCCAAAAAGGGTCTCGGATGCGTGTTGATGCAAGAAGGCAAAGTGGTCGCGTATGCATCAAGACAACTTCGCAAGCATGAGGAAAATTATCCCACTCATGACTTAGAAATGGCAGCTGTCATTCATGCGCTCAAGGAATGGAGGCATATTTTACTTGGGAATCGATGTGAAATATATACGGACCATAAAAGTCTCAAATATATTTTCACACAGCCAGAATTAAATATACGACAATGACGCTGGTTGGAACTAGTAAAAGATTATGATGTCGGTATCCACTATCATCCAGAAAAAGCAAATGTAGTGGCCGATGCTCTTAGTCGGAACCCCAGCTCCGACGACAACAGTCTTCCCGACTTAAGACCAGAATTCCAACAAGAATTTGCCAAACTCAACTTGTTGATGGTAGCAGAAGGCACCATAACAAACTTGGAAATACAACCCGACCTTGTGGCGAGAATTAAAGAAGCTCAGCCTAGTCACCCCAGCATCGAAGGCATTAAGAGAAAGGTGGGTATGGGCAAGGCCTCGGAATTCGTCATAGACGATAGAGGAATATTATGGTACAGAGACAGACTCTGTGTGCCAAACCTAGAAGACCTCAAACAACAAATTCTAGCTGAAGCCCACACCACCCCATATTCGATCCACCCTGGAGGAACCAAAATGTACAAGGATATTCAGGAAAGATTTTGGTGGCACGGTATGAAGAGGGACATAGCCACCTTCATTGCATGTTGCGAATCTTGTCAACGCATAAAAGCTGAGCATCAGAGACCAGCCGGACTATTGCAACCAAACAAAATACCTGAGTGGAAATGGGATGAAAAAGGGATGGATTTTATAGTCGGACTACCTCGGTCACGACACGGGAATGATGCCATATGGGTCATCAACGACAGGTTAACCAAGGTGGCACACTTTATTCCAGTTAAGACGACCCACACCACTCAGAGGCTTGCCAGGATATATCTCTCCCGCATAGTTTGTCTACACGGTGTCCCGGAGACTATAATATCTGACAGAGGAACCCAGTTCGTCTCAAGGTTCTGGGATCATTTACAACAGGCTCTGGGAACTCAACTGGCCTTCAGTATGGCGTACCACCCCCAGACGGACAAACGAAACAAGTAAACGAAGTTTTAGAAGACATGCTGAGAGCATGTGTACTCACCTATGGAACCAGTTGGGAAGAAAGCCTGCCATACGCCGAGTTCGCATACAACAACAGTTACCAGGCCAGCCTGCAAATGGCACCATTTGAAGCTTTATACGGACGGAGATGTCGTACCCCGTTAAATTGGTCAGAGACCGGAGATAGCCGCATCTTCGGCCCAGACATGCTCAAGGGAGCCGAGGAAAAAGTCAAGCTAATCAGCGACCGACTCAAGACCGCTCAAAGTTGACAGAAGAGTTATTACGATCAAAAACATCGTGGGGTCAGCTTCGAACCCAGTGAATTCGTGTACCTAAGATTATCTCCTATGAGGGGATTACAATGATTCAAGATTAAAGGAAAGCTAGCACCAAGATTCATCGGACCATTCTGTATAGTGGCACGAAAAGGCACGGTAGCCTACCAGCTAGACTTACCCGAGGAATTATCCGATGTCCACGACGTGTTCCACGTCTCACAGTTAAGGAAGTGCGTAAGCAACCTAGAGAAACAAGTATCCCATGAGAACATAGGCGTGCAGCCAGACCTCACCTATCGGGAACATCCAGTAAAGATATTAGAGGAGTCTGAAAGGAGGACCCGACAGAAAACCATCAAAATTTTCAAAGTTCAGTGGAGCAATCACACCGAAAATGAAGCAACTTGGGAAAAAGAGGATTTTCTTCGAGCAGAGCATCCACACTTATTTAAGGACCAGCTGAAATCTCGGGGACGAGATTTTCCCTAAGGGGGTAGGTGTTGTGACACTCCGAAAATTTTATTTGGTTTTCAGCAAAAACCTTGTTTGAGAGGCCATTTAAATTTTTTGCCAGAAAACCTTTCCTCTTAAAAACTTCCTTTTCTTTCGCAAGGATTTTTATTTCTGTATCTTCTGCAAATTATGGTGTTTGATCATTTAAAACTTTTTCTCTGTTGGCTCCCTGCTCAAAACATATTTTTGGAAATTAATTATTTTCTTTAAAAAAAGAGAACTCTATGAAACTTGAGGTTTTTATTATCTTGAGAACCACCCATGATTTTGTTTTGCCCCTGTGGTAAAACCCCTCCAAGACCCTTCCTTCCTCCTTGAAACAATCTAAGTTCCCTATCCCATCAAGTCCAAACCAGTTTTGGATTTTATTTAAATTTTTTTATCTCTCAAATCTTCTCTATCAATTATTTTGAGCCTGAGTGTTTTTCGAAGCAAGTACCCCATTGCATTTCAGTTTTGACCTCAAACCAACTCTCCTGGATAGTCCTTGGTACCCACAACCCAGAACCATCTTGATCCACTCTTCCTCTTTTCAAAATTTTCAAATTTCAGCCTCTGCAAGTTTGGACCAGATTTGCCAAATTTGGTGAAATTCATATCTCCTCTTCTCCAAAAATTCTACCAAAATTCAGGCAGCCTCCCGGTGCAATGAGAGGCCACCCCACCAAGTTTCAGCTCAAGGAGAAATCCCTACATACCGAAATCATTTTGTCAAACACCTGGCCAGCACTGTTTCTTTGCAAATTCAGAGAAGTTCAGAGTTTCAGAGATTCAGTGTCGTTTTCTTTCGTCAGGTTCAGTCACGCGTCGACAGTGCGCCGTGCCGCGATGCGCGCAGCCTCTCCTCGCTGTCTAGAGCGCCGCACGCGCACTTGGCGGGTTCCCGGCGTCGGTGACTCCCTGGCCCGCCTGCGCCGGCGTCTGCTACGGCGGCAGCGCCACCCGTGGCGGCCAACAGTGGCAGCACCAGTAGTGCAATGCCGTTCCGCGCCGCCCTTTGCTCCCTAGCTCTACGCGTTGGTCATGCATGCCAGCGCAGCCCCGCTGCACCGTCGTCGTGGCCCGGCAAGCACTGGGCGAGCTCTCTGCCGCCGACGGACCCGCGCCGTCCCGTTCCGACAAAACCTGCTCTAACCTTCTAATCCCAGTCCGTTGAGCGTCGGAGTGGAGCCAGTGCACCTCCATGTTGACGGCCAACCTCCTAAACTTCCCGACCAAGCACTGCACCACCGTAATCCATCACCGGAGAACTCCGTTCACGGCCACCGCCTCGGATCGCCTATAAAAGGAGACCCCGAGCTCACCCTCGAGCACGCACCACCACTGCACCTCACCAACACCCCGCCAGGCCACTAGGAGGACCTCGAGGAGGTCTCCTCCCCCAACTCCGGCCGCCCCATTCCGCCTCGGCCTCCAGCTTGATTCACTGCGGTGAGGCCACCTCTGGCGCCCAAACCTCGTCCGTAGCTTTCTCTTACACCTAGTGCTCTAACCCCCACCTCATTTCGATGCTTGCAGCCTTCTCCGACGAAATCCATCAACGCCCGAACCACCGCCCGCCGGAGTCGAGGCCGCCGTCGACGTGGAGCTCGCCGGCGACCACCACCACCACCAACCGACGCGGAATGGCGCCCTGAACACGGAGGTACCCTCCGATCCTCCTGCCCCGCCGTGGATCGCCGTCGGCGATCGCCGCGGCCCTCTGGCGCCAAAACTCTGCCTCCGTTTTCAAACCCGACGGGTGGGTCCGCCCTGTCAGGTTTTTATTCTTTTTGAATCGTTTTCTAGAAAACGCCTTCGGGAAAAATACGCTTTCTCCTCTGGACTGGCGTATTCGGGACTGAAACGTTTTCTGTTTTTATAAAGAGGACCCTGGAAAGTTTCTGTTTCATTACAGAAAGGTCCCTGGACAAAAACACTAATAAGTTTTAAACAGAATTGTATTTTTGAGTGATTCTTTTTCTGTCCTCTTTGAAATTTTGTCTAGTTTTGTATCAGATTTATTTGGAAAATATTTGGAATAATTTTTATGCACCTCTCGGTATTCATGTTAGCGCGTATGTCTCCTTTATACCTTAGATACCGAAGGAGGTGACGGGGCCGCGAACTTCACCGAGCTAGGCTCCGACTACTCTGAACCAGGCAAGCATGTTTGAACTTTTGATATGATAGTGTTTTGGCATGTTTGCATTTAGCAAGTTTCATGGCATGTTGATGAGCATACCGATGAACGTTATTTTCATGCATAGTTGAGGCAAGTGAGTTCGATCATCCATACGTGTTGGATGTGCATGTGTATGGCCATGTGTTGGCATGAAGATGGGTAAGATGGCAGTGTTGTAGCATGCCAGTCTTATGCCATACTTTTTGACTTCAGTATCAGCCCGTATAGGTTCGGTTCCAATCCATTTCCCTTCCCATACTACCACAAGTTTTCCGCAAGGGATATGGCTTAGTAGGTTGCAAACCGCTTTCCTGGTACACACCAAAAGGAGAGGCCGGGATGATGGTTCCATGGCCCTGGATTAAAGCCAGTCATTCGGTCAGGGGGCATGGGTGTTTCCGGTTGGGACTGAGAGGGGGGCACCCCTTAGAGCGCGCGTATATAAATTTGATCCCATGCTATTCGAGATTGTGATCCCCCCGTCTCAAAAAATTTCTTGTACGCTGTCTAGGGTGATTCCTGACATCGTGAAGTGTGACGGGTGTGTACTGGATCATTGTGTTTCCTTCCGAAATACCGTAAAAGGAACTAGTCCTTCGGGACTACGGAAATCCATTAGTTGTGGGTAATTTTAGTACAACTCTGCAGAGTCATAGATCCTCGAATCATCTTATCCATGTTCAAGTTCTGCATTATCTTATCCTGACAAGTGTCAGTTTCTGGTGACAGATACTCCGGTGAATCACATGGGGGATAAGTCCAGTTAATTGTTTATTCCTGTGGATGGACTAACCCGTTATTATCATGAGTTGATTATCTATTTTGAGTATTATTTTTCCTTATGAGAAAGCCCTTTATGCGATATCGCCCAGACGTCCGACTGTGGCATTGTTATTATTTACTTTCATTATAAGCCCTTTCTGCGATGTCGCTCAGACATCCGACTGTGGCATTGTTATTATTTACTTTCAGTAAAAGCCCTTTCTGCAATGTCGCTCAGACGTCCGACTGCGGCAGTACCGTTATTTCTTTTCAATCCAAGCCCTTTCTGTGATGTCGCCCCGACGTCCGTCTGTGGCGCGCATGTCATTTATTTTCAGTTTAAGCCCTTTACGTGGTGTCACTTAGACGCCCGACTATGGCATGATATTTATTTATTGTTCACCTTTCGAGGCGTCGCTTCAGACACCCGATCGGTTTTATTTTATTTTATTTTTTTGGGACTTCAGGCGGACTACCGCCGATTCCCTTTTACTTACCTTGCCCGCTAAATTCTAATGTGCATTGGTAAATTAATCATGACGCATTCATGCATGCATTTGTTATATCTTACGTCCGAACTGTCTTGCGAGTACTTTCAAAGTACTCACTGGCTTGTTGATTTGGCCAGAAGGTGACGAAGGTGATCTCATGGATGAAGAGTTCGATAGCGAGTCCGACGCCTAGAGGAATCCCAGTCAGTCTCGTGCGACACTGGAGTTGGTCACTGATTTATATCCGCTTCCGCAACCCAAATAAATTCATCGAGCCTCACCTCGACGCTCGATGAGATGCTAGTTTGAGAGTCATGTTATCCATTTCCCCACTGTGTTATTCCACCATCACTTTATTCTCGAGTAAGTAGTATGCCACCACACCATTGTGTTATATCCGCCATTATGTATAATTATTGGCGCGCTTGTAATAAATTGTTGAGCACCCTTAGCTCGACCCTGTAATATATTTTATGCTACTGGCTGATTGTATCAAGAAATTGTCTACCAGTGAGGAGGATTTTTCCTCATACTGGACTGAAAAGATCAGTCTTTCAATAAATATTTTTATTGGAAAACCGGTCGTGACATCGCCCGTCCAGGATACGGCACAACGGAGACACAGGCGCAAACGTGCAGTAGGGACCCGTCCTAAGGATTCTTTTTAGATTAAGACCCTGCGTAAACCTTTTTTACTGTCTCTTGTTGCTACATATCCCCTGGTTTTATTTTCCATAACCAAGGAGGAGGCTGGCGTCTTGGCATGTGGCCACGTCAGAATTTTTGCACGTACCTGGACACTAGGGGCTTTTCAATAAGGAGTGTTGTTTTGCCCGCACTTATGAAGACCGAACACCTTAGGGAGTGTTCGGCGTCGCGAGTTTTGGCATTATATGCATCAGCTCTGAATCATGTCTTTGGTCAAATGTTGGGTTGCCCGGCTCCTGAGTTCGGCTACCTTACGTTCCACTCTATCGGATAAGGTAGCACCAGGAGAACTACTGCGATTGTGCCCCGGTTAGGCCGGGAGAGCACCTCAGTAGAGAAAGCCGAAAACTGACTGTCGTGATGTAGCGTGAGACTGGTCAGCCACTCGATGACCTACCAGAATCTATAGGATTCCTCTGCTTTAACGAAGGGCCGTTTCCCGGCCAGGCACATACGCGCCCTGAACTCGGGCGAGCGCAGTCGCCACCAAGGGGCTACCTAAATAGTCCCCCTGTCAAGATCCTATGGCTAAGTGAAAGTGTTAAAGCATTATAGTCCGGTTGCCTGGCCCACTGCGCTATCACCTCCTTTGTACGACCAAGACGTTGGATTAAGTGTGAAAACGCGTCTTCTGCGAGCACCCCCGCGCTATGTGCGTGGGGGGTGAAGCCAACGACTGCCATCTTTCAGATTTTGTATATATATTTTAAAAACGGCCGCACAGGAGGTGTTCCCAATACTTGAAGGCACAAGTATAAAAGGCCACTACAATTTATCAAAATATTGATTTATAATTACATATGCTATCCTAACATAGCATCCTTCAAGCACTGCGTCTCTATTACGCGAGCGCCCTCAAGAACTTCCTGAAAATAGTGCTCGGAGGGCACTCGGCTTTTGTCTGAATCTTGGGACGCAACAACGGTGGTCTCCATCTCTACCCAGTATGTCTTGACACGGGCAAGAGCCATCCGTGCGCCCTCTATGCATGCTGACGTCTTCATCGCATTAATACGTGGTACCATGTCAAGGAATTGCTGCACCAAGCTGAAATAACTCTTCGGCTCCAATCTCCCCGGCCACAGATGACCCATGACGTACTTCATGGAAAGTGCGGACAACCTATTCAGTTCGGCCCATTGAGCCAGGAGATCGTCCACGGCCAGTGGGCATTCTGGGTTGTGGAACTGCGACCAGAAAAGCTTTTCCACTTCGCGATCTTTTAGATCGCGAAAGTGTTCAGTCGCATCAGCAGCACTTGCTGCCAAATCCAGATAGTTGTCCTCCACACTCCACATCCGGTCTAGCGGAGCAAACTCCGGATTGCAAAACTTCCTCCACAGCATAAAGGGCTTTCCAGCTGCATTCTTTTCGGCCTGACGTAGCTCCTCCTTCACAGCTCTCATCG
This sequence comes from Aegilops umbellulata, assembly GCA_032464435.1. NCBI lineage: Eukaryota > Viridiplantae > Streptophyta > Magnoliopsida > Poales > Poaceae > Aegilops > Aegilops umbellulata. The sequence goes on from CP136058.1 coordinate 174,781,638, forward strand.
CAGAGCGAGCGTCCTTGGCATCAGCAACGGCTTTCCCCAAGTCCGTCTGCCTTGCCCGTCCTTATTCATCAAGAAGCTTGCAACGATCAGCAGTGCGCTCTAACTTCATTGTCATCTCGGCCATCTCCTCCTTGCTTCGGCAGTGAGCAGCTTGTTCGGCTCTCAACTCTTCAAGAGCTTTCTGGGCAACCGCATCGCTCTTTCGGGCTTGTCCTTTAGCTCGGGCAAGTTCTGCCCTAAGATTCTCCACGGCGGCCGCACCATCTGCGTGAAGCACATACACTGTAAGACAATGGCATAAAACTCCTCTTACCCAATGCTACCCGAGGAATTACATACCTTGAGCCTCATCAAGCCGCTGGTTGACAAGTGCGATGTCGGCATCAGCCACGTCCAGTTGCCGCTTTAGTTCGGCAAAATCATCAGTTCGGCTAGATTCCGGACACCTCGCCACCTACATTCAAGGGTGACACCTAAGACCTGGGATTATGATCCTCTGCGTGCCGTCATTTCTTGACAGCGCGTAGAGTCTCAGGGGCTACTATCTACACAGGGCGCAACTTACTTATGCGCAACTGACAAAAGTGTACATTATCTAACGTACCTCAAAACCCGTCAGTAAACTTTTGACGGCTTCATGCAATCCGCTTTCTGCGGATGAAATCCTTTCAATCACCGTGCCCATCAATGCACGGTGCTCCTCAGAGATATAAGCTCGCCTCAGCAGAATCTTCAGCTCCTCTGGCCGAACACCAGACGGTGCCGGACTTGTCCTATGGCCTTTTTCGAAGGCCGAACGCGAAGAATTTTGGGGGGGCATATGGCTATCTTCCTCCCCTACCAGATTCGGAGGAACCCTCCGCGACGACACCCCAGTATCGCCCGCCTCGCTAGGCGGTACGGCAGGGGGAGGCGTCCCGCTCTCCATCATCTCTGGAAGAAGATCCCCCGAAGACGAGCTCTACTCAGAAGGACTGAGGCCCGAGCTACAAGGTAAAATTTCAATTAATCTTCTCAGATATAAATCAAGGATTTCTCTCATCCCTCAAAAGGGAAACCTTTCTCTACTTACGGCCCGCTGGAGGGCTGATCCCTTTGAGGGCGTAGTTCGGCCGATTAACTCCCCAGCGTCGGACCCTCTGACGAAGATTTCCCCCCCCCCCCGCTTCGAGGCCATGGTCTCCGGGTCGTCAGAGGTGGCCCTCTTCTTCTCCTTAGGACAGGAATTGTCGGTTCCTCCCTCCGAAGCAGCCTCCTTCGAGGAGGCCATAGTTCCCCTGTTCTTCCCCTTACTTCCCTCCAAAGGCATTATCTTCAACATCCTGACAAGCACGGGATCCGGCCTGGTTTCGGGAAGGGGAGCCGGACACCTGATCAGCTTTGCCTTCGCTATCCACTCCTGTTTAAAAGGACAGCTCTTTTAGGGGCAAATTCATGACAATTATACGGATAGTGTGTCCGGGCACAAGGTTACGTACTTGAGTATCTGGGCGATTGCAGCTTAGGCTTGCGTCCTCGGTCAAATCTGGACACATCGTTTGTGATCCGAAGAACAACTTATACATCTCCGCGGGCGTTGCGCCCATGAAATTCTGGAGAGCCAGCGGTCCCTGTGGATTAAACTCCCACAGGCGAAGGGAGCGACGTTTGCCGGGCAATATCCGGCGAATCAACATGACCTGCGTCACCTTGACCAGGCTGAGGTCTCCTTCTAAGAGATCCCTAATGCGGCCCTGCAACAAGGGCACGTCTTTGGATAACCCCCAATCTAACCCTCTGCTGACCCATGATGTTAGCCGTGGTGGGGGACCCGAGCGAAAGGCAGGAGGCGCCACCCATTTAGTGCCTCTGGGAGCGGTGATATAGAACCACTCTCGTTGCCACAAACCGAGCTCCTCTTGAAAAGATCCCTCGGGCCATGGAGCATCAGCATTCTTGCTTATAACAGCGCCTCCGCACTCTGCGTGCCGTCCCTCGATCATCTTCGGCTCCACTTTAAAAGTCTTGAGCCATAATCCGAAGTGAGGGGTAACACGGAGGAACGCTTCACACATGACGATGAATGAGGAAATGTGGAGGATGGACTCCGGAGCTAAGTCATGGAATTCTAGCCCATAATAAAACAACAGCCCCCTCACAAAGGGATCCATCGGGAAGCCTAACCCTCGAAGGAAGTGAGACACGAACACCACACTCTCACCGGGCTGGGGACTGGGAATGGCCTGCCCTCGAACAGGAAACCTATGCGAAATTTTGCCGGTCAGGAACTTAGCCTCTCTCAACGTTAGCACTTCCTCTTCCGTGACGGAGGAGGGCGCCCATCGGCCTTGAAGGTCGGAACCGGACATGGTCGAAGGTCCGAAGCGCCTGGAATCTGGAGCCTAGGGTGTTGGAACTCGAGGCGACGGGCGAACTTGTTTGAGGTGGGAAAAAGAAGTAAGGCCTTGGTCTCTTTATAAGAGGTTGAATACCAAGAGACCCCCCCCGTAACCGTTTGGAACTCGCCTTTGATCGAGGAAACGTGCTAACGGGCACAATTAGGTTACCCACGTCCGTATTGATGAGAATCCCATAAAAAGGGGCACACGATCTTTGCTTTGACAAGACGTGCCAAGGAAACCGCCTCACAAAACACGCTGAGGTGGAAGAGTAAAAACGGTTCGAGAAAAGGACTTGGCTATAGTGTGATGTCACGCTACGGAATACGTCAGCAGATTAGATTTGTGTTAATATTATTCTCTCTATGACAATATGTGGAAATTTATTTTGCAGAGCCGTACACTATTCTTGGTGTTTAAAATCTTCTTGAAGAACTTGGAAGGGGAACCCGCCTTGCAAGGCCGAAGACAACTTGCGCGCCGGACTCGTCGTCATTGAAGCCTGGTTCAGGGGCTACTGAGGGAGTCCTGGATTAGGGGGTGTTCGGATAGCCGGACTATACCTTCAGCCGGAATCCAGGACTATGAAGATACAAGATTGAAGACTTCGTCTCGTGTCCGGAAGGGAATTTCCTTGGCGTGGAAGGCAAGCTTGGCGATGCGGATATTCAAGATGTCCTACCATTGTAACCGACTTTGTGTAACCGTAACCCTATCCGGTGTCTATATAAACCGGAGGGTTCTAGTCCGTAGGACAACTTCATCATACAACAATCATACCATAGGCTAGCTTCTAGGGTTTAGCCTCCTTGATTTCGTGGTAGATCCACTCTTGTACTACCCATATCATCAATATTAATCAAGCAGGAGTAGGGTTTTACCTCCATCGAGAGGGCCCGAACCTGGGTAAACTTCGTGTCCCTTGTCTCCTGTTACCATCCGGCCTAGACGCACAGTTCGGGACCCCCTACCCAACATCCGCCGGTTTTGACACCGACAGCCACCATCAGGCCCACGCCAATCAAGCCTCCACCACCGTTCACATGCAGCTGCCGACCCAACCAGCTGGGTAGGCACCTGCGTGGCGGCAAGCAGATCTTCGTGGAGACCCATCACTGCGCCACCTCAGCTGCCTGCCTGCCTACATGGCATCACGGGCACCGCTGGCCAGGGCGCGTGTCGACACAAGAAGGAGCAGTGACGGACGAGACAGGGCTCTCCCCCGTCCCCGATAAAGCAAAGACACCTAAGCAAGACGCATTAAAGGCGCCTTGTCATGTAATGCGAGGGATAACCTCGCATCACTGTACCCTTTCCACCTCCTGTGTGCCACTGTGGCAACCCCTTTCCCTATAAAAGGAGGCCCGAGGTGACCAGGAAGAGGATTCGGCTTTTGGGAGCTCCTCACGCCCCATTGCCAGTTTAAGAACACAGATAAACAAACCACCAAAGAAGGAGTAGGGTTTTACGCATCCTTGCGGCCCGAACCTGGGTAAAGGAACCGTGTGCTATCTGTTTGATCCACTCTTCTCACAACCCCACGCCCCGCAACCGTAGTAGGGATTCTTGTGATCCCATAGGTGTCGTTCCACACCGACAGTAGTTATCGAACCGGAGACCTCAAGTTTGATGAGCGAACAGGCTAACCAGCTACACAACCCTCCCGTTGTGTTCAACAAGAGGAAAATAAACTTTTCTACATTCCTGCATTCGTGTGACAAGCATGCCATGTTTTTGTGTGTGTGTGGGAGTCATTAGGATTTAAATCATAATCGTGTCATGTGGCTTTGGTGGTAAGACTATCCACAGTGGTGCAGAAATAATGCAGCCTTAGTCACCTTACATCTCTCCACGTAGTACGTTGTGTCCCTCCAGTCAGAGGGTGAAACAAACAAATTAATGAGAAAAATTAAAAGCACCAGCAGTGTATCTTACCTCACACATCTCACTACTACTCGGGAACACTGTCCAATTAATCCCTCTGTTCGCTCACGTACTATTTTAACTAAATCCTTATTATAACATGCACACAATTTTGGGTTGCCTGTACAGTTCATAGACAAGTGAAAGTGGATACTCTAAAATGCGCAAGATAAGTGTGAGTGCTATGGATGGCGTTCTCGTAGGGAGACGGGAGCGGATCCATAGTGGTGTATTGATATGGTGAATATGTGGACTCGTGTGCGCCACCCCAAAAGAGTTGCTTGCAGTTGTAGCTTAGGATAGCCACCAAGTGAAAGCTGGCTTGCTGCAGTTAAACTCCACCACCCCCCTTTGTTGATACCGATCCATATGTAGTTAGTTCTGATGTAAGTTTTGCTGGGTACATTTGTACTCACGTTTGCTTAATTCATGTTTTTGCAGAGAGACTTCAGTCTCGCTAGTAGTTCCGCGTGTACTTTGATGTTTAGCTTGTTACCTCAGCTATGATCTTGTGCCCTCGGCAGGGTCTTGTAGATAGTCAGGCTTCTCAGCCTTTTATTTTGTAGTTGTCTATACTCAGACAAGTTAAGCTTCCGGTTGTGCACATTGCTTGTATGACTTGAATGTTGGGTCATGCGACCCATGATTGTAATACTTGGCTCCTCGGAGCCTAATGAATAAATACTCTGAGTCATAGAGTCTTGTTGTGATGCCATGTTGTATTTGCACATATCGAGCATATTGTGTGTATGATTGAAATGCTTGGTACGTGTGGGATCCGACAACCTAGTTGTCTATCCTTGGTAGCCTCTCTTATGGGTAAATGTAGTCTGGTGCTTCCGCTGAGCCATGGTAGTCTGCTATAGTCCGGTTTACCGGAGTCCTGCTAGCCCAGTTACTACTGCTCCAGAACACTTAGACTGGCCGGCATGTGTCCCACTTTGTTCATGTGTCTGTCCCTTTGGGGAAATGTCACGCGGTGATTTCTGGAGTCCTGCTAGCATGCTACAGCCTGGGTTCCCGGAGTCCTGTTAGCCCAGTTGCTACAGCCCGGATTCACACGTTGATGACCGACACGTTCGAGACTGGGTCATGTATGCATGTCCCTGTAAGTTAGTGCCACTTTGGGTTCACGACTAGTCATGTCGGCCCGGGTTCTCTGTCATATGGATGCTAGCGACACTATCATATACGTGAGCCAAAAGGCGCAAACGGTCCTGGGCCAGGTAAGGTGGCACCCATGGGAATACCGTGCGTGAGGTCACAAAGTGATATGATGTGTTACATGCTAGATCAGTGTGACTTAGAATTGGGGTCCTGACAGCTTTGGTATCAGAGCCTCACTGCATGTTGGATTACCAAGCCAAATAGGTCGAAGTTGAGTCTAGAAATTCTTTAATTATTTAAGGGAATTGATTGTGGAAGGGAACGTAAGGCTCTTTTTTACTCCTTTACCTTATGCCCTTCTGATCTGAATCATCCTCTTCTCTTCTACGGGGATTAAGAACTAGGCTTCTCATCTTTCTATCAGGTTCACGCGTTACTAATATGTAGACTTATAGGATTGTTGGTTTCAAGCCTTAGTTCAGTTCCTACTATCTTCGTGTGTTGACAGTTGATCTCGGAACCTTGATATTGTGATGTTGAGTAGTTATGCCGCCATTTTGCAGGATGTCTCAAATCTTTTTCGAGAATTTACAGCTGTTATGCTGTCCGAGTCATTCCAGGTTTCTAAACAATCTGATGCATTTGCAAATCCTTCGGCCAGATTAACCACACTAATCGGTTAGTTGAGGTACTCTTTTGCCTCGACATATATGTTGCAGCTATTATTATAACCCTAGGTGTCTTAGAGGATCACCTAGTAATCTAGCCATGTTTTGGGTTCCTAGCGTGATGGTTCTGGCCACCATTCTGGAAAGCATCCTGTCATGCCATTTAGTTAGTAGGCCTTCTATTTCTGGGTTCTTTAACCCGAGAGTCACCCTACTTACTTCATGTTGATAGTGTTTGCTAGTTCCTTTATGATATTAGTAACCTTTGCGATAGTCCTTGAGGTCCGTGGTATTTCCTTCTTCCAAATACCATGAACTATTTATGGCAAAAGTTCCTCGTTGAACCGAAAGCTCACAACTAGAGTGCTCTTGATGAGTTCTCGATTCTATGTTGTGACTCTGTCAGTCCTACCTTTGTACGTGGGTTATCCGAAAGAAACATGTTGAATTTATTCAATGTTCTAACCGATGCATCTACAACTTAAAGAAATCATATGTTCCTTTGAGTTGTTATCTTTAGTTGTATTCTGACCTCCGGCTATCATAAGATAGTAAAGAGCATGTCGTGCATTCGTGTTCATCGATGCCTATTATTCTTCTAGTCTGTCAAGCCGTTCTATTTTAGAATGACTAGGAGAAACAAACTCCAGTACCTCATCCATATCCAGGGTTGGGTCAAAGTAGTTGTGTTCCGCAGATTAAGAATGCCAATCCAGCTTCTAGTCTATTCCACCCTGGAGTATTACCCCCTTATGTCAGGAATATCATAGGAATTTGCACAACATCTTATGTATTCTTGCCGTAGCGATACTCCTCGCCATCATCATTCATTCCTCGGTCCCATGTGCCGCAATCGGAATGCGACAAGTGAATTGTGATGTGTGAAATCAATACCCCTAGCAACTCTGTTGCTTGGTAGTTAATGGACAATACTCTCATTCTTAGTGTGCTGGTTATTGAATCATCATCCTAAGATTGATCATGCTACCTAGTCCATATTTCTGATGCACACTTCGATCAATGAGTTAGGATTGTGCCAATCCCTTGCTTATTTGATCATATCATCTTGCCCTGAAAAGCAAGATTGTTCTCGAGCTTAGTAACATATCGGTGGTTCGCGATTTTTCGAATATCTTCTCGGAAGTGTTACCAGGTTGCCACCTGACCGCTATGTTGATCTCGTGATCAAGTTGGTTTCTTGTAAATCACCCCTTCTCCAAGAATCTGTGTTGGATACCCCTGGGCTAGTTGGTTAAGCTTAACAACAACTTGGAGAGTTGGAAGATAAAAGCTTGTCTGACTTAGTTCATCTCAAGGGATATCTTGTGTGTATATGTTGTAGAAAGATAATATCCTCATCAATTATTCCCCGTGATCAATTGTTGGAGCTATTGTCTTATCCAATCTTTGATTTGAGTACGGGCTATCATCAAATCAAATTAGAACCAATGATGTTCGTAATGTTGTCTTACTCGTGGTTGTTTCCTCGAGCATACGCCATTATATCTTTTGGGTCTGACCAATACTATCGTATTGTTCACATAATGGTGGAATTCCAGTGATATGGAAATTCCGATGAGTTGATGTTGAGCCCCTCAGCAGCATTTTGTCTCCTCCATGATTCAAGTTGAACATTGAGCTAGTGCTGGAAACTTTGTAAGCATTGCCTCTGTGTTCCGCCCATGAGGTATATGTTTTGGTGAAATAAGTGACTTTCTCCAAGTTCACGTGCATTAGGTGCAAGTTGCAGCCATGAATTTGAGAAAGGTTTGTTTTGTTTCCTCTAGAATCATCCCAAATCAGTCATGCATACGTGCGAAGTATTCTATGGTTTGGTAGATTAATTACCTCCACTCCATATGTATTCCCTAGTACACCAAGCCACTGATTGATTTGTTTAAGGAGAAGAAGTTCCTTCTTAAGAGCATGCCTTATGCAAGGACTTCGTTATCCTTGATGATGGTTCCCAACTAGAACTCGGTAGTGTTTTGTTGTAAGACTTTTGCATGGTCATGCTTGTCTTGGACAGCGTGTTTACATGTATGTAGCAGAACCAGCTAATGTTTTGGAGCTTGCTATCGTAGTTCATCTCCCGAGAATTTCGCAACGTCATCTCGTCAGTTTGTGTTGCAAACTTTCTTTCCAGACACGTTGTATGAACTATCCTGTTACCAACCATATTTGAATTTCAGACAGATATGATGGTTGGAACTTCTCCCAATAACTATGATATAGGTTCCGGTAAAGTGGATGCACCTAGCTGGAAGATCTATTATTGTAGTATATTTATTAAGCCGTTTGGTCACTTCCCATGAGGATTTTCTATGACTTATTCTAGAAGTTGTTCCTTATGGATGCATTGTGTTTCCAAAGTCCGACCTACATTTGATGTCCATGTTAATACGTTTAAGTATGATCTTGGTATCTAGCACATCAAGGAGAACATTAGAAGCGGAGTGCTAAATGTCTCTCGGTCGATCATCCAGGTTTTGTTCCTTGGCATTGCTAAGGACAAATCTGAGAAACTGTTGTCCTCCTTTGCACCTGCATCCTACATCGTTATTCATCATGGTAGTACGGGCTGTCACCAGGATCTTGGTATAGATGTTGGTAAGACCCTGATGGATATGGAAATGTTCAAGTTCTTGAGAGCACGACCAGACACTAGGTTACATCCTTGATATCAATTGGAATGTGCCTTCCGTTTGCCGAGTTGTCTTATAACTCTAGTTTCCTTTCCAAACTGAGTATGACATTCTTTCGAATTCCTTCAAATGATCGATTGTGATTTTCCTTAGGCTGGTATAGAGAGTTTCAATGTTCTATGCATCAAAAGTAATTCCTTTTGCCACTTAAAGGAATAATTCTACGAGTCACCTTCCCTAAGGTGTCACGTTATGGAATCATGGCAATTATCTCCTTGCTACTTTGAAACCATGCACCATCTTATTCAAGCGTGAAATTGTTGCCTACCAACTTGAACCTTCATCATCTGTTATTTTTCCATCCCTCTGATGTGTGTTTTGAGTCTCAACTCAAGAGGTGTTCTTACGTATCAATCCATGAGTCGATCTTGAGTTGCCCGATCTCAAGAAGATCTTTTCCTATAGAGTTTCTCTCCGTCGTCATCATGTTGGATGAAGATCTCGAAAGCAAAGACGTCAAGATAAATTGGAGCAATGGACCAATATCTTCGAGAAGGGCAATTGGATCATGAAGATCGTGTTAGCTTTGTGTCCCCTCTGTCCTCTTACCTCACGTCTTGAATCTCGGGACGAGATTCTTGTTTAGTGGGGGTGAGTTGTCACAGCCCTAGAATAATGCTTGTAATTAGTGGCATTGCATCCATGCATCATGTCTAAATTTATTTGAAAATTGAAATGGGGATGATAAACCCTAGCACTAAAAATTGAATTCAAATAGGCTCAAATAAAATCATTTTCAATGAACCCAAAATGCCCTTTGAAAATGTTCATGATTTCTGAGAAAGGTGAAAACCTCTGCCAAAAATGATGAACATATTTCTAGGTCATTTTTGGATTGTTGAATTAGCACAAAAGTATTTGAATTAGAGCCGTTTAAATGATATATATATATATAAATAAATGGTCCAAATATTCTGAAGTTATTTGTGGAGATCTGAAATAATTCAATTAATCTCCAAAATAGTTTATTAGAATTATCTAAAATGATTTAGTTTCTAAACTAAATCAGAACAAACAAAACAAATTAGAAAACTGAAACAAATACTAAGAGAGAGAGAGAGAGAGTGCTCACCTGGCAAAGCCTCCCAGGCCCAGCCCACAAGGGCATGCCCGTCTTCTTCCTTCAGCCAGTAGGCAGAGAAGAGGCGTGGCACGCGCGCGTGGGGCTTCGGCCACCTCCTGCTTCCACCTGGGAGCCCCGATCCTTCCCTCGTTGCCGCCATGGACCCCTCTCTGCCTCTCCCTGTTACTCTCTGCTCTCGCCCCCTCCTCTCACCCTCTCTCTCGAGCACACCTGAGAGCGCCGCTGCTCGCTGCCGCCGCCGCCGTGCACGCCTTGCCTTTCGCCGTGTCGAAAGAGAAGCACAGTGACGTCCTCTTCGTCCCCGCCAATGAACGCAACCCCAACCACGCTGCATCGCCCGAAGCAGCATCTTCTTCAACCTCGGTACTCACCGCTGTCGGTCGTCGATTCGTGTCGTCGAGGACGCCCCCGAGCCCACTGACCCTCCCTTCCGACGCGATGTGAGACTTCCTTCATTTCCCCTCTGTTTTCCGCGTTGTTGCCGCCCTGTAGCTAGCCTCCTCGCTTTGCTGGAGCTCACCGTCGCAATGCCGTGTTGCCTCGCCGCTGCAGCCCGTGCAGGTCGAAGCAGAGCTCAGACCCGAGCTCTTGGAGCTCCCAGGGCGCCGCCAAGCCCCTCAGCTCGCTTCCCCGCGCCCTATAGCCGCGTCACCATCGCATCCGTGCTGCTGCGCCGCTCGAGTCCGCTGCCTGCTCTTATCCAACCACCCCACGGCCTCCCACGAGCCCCCCAAGATGCGCACGAGCCAGAGCTGCCTCCCTTTGCCCTCGGCTGGTCGCCCCATGGCCCACAGACTGGACGCCGCCGCGTTTCATGGTCGCCGGTGGCCTAACCCCGGCCGCGCCGACATGGCACTGGCTTAATTAGTGTTAGTCACCCCTTAGTTAACCCCAGCTCCACTGACATGCGGACCCCGCCCGCTAACAGTTTTAATTGGGGCTAATTTAACCATAACTAACCATCAGGGTCACTGACCAATGGGTCCTGCAGGTCATGTTTAACCTGGACCGGCCCCTGTTGACTACTGATGGCACTCAGGCGTCATGCTGACGCTGTAACGGATTTTCTGGATTTAACATAATCCAGGAAATTCCAGAAAATAGCTAAAACTTCAGAAATTCATAGAAAATAATCTATAACTCCAATGGAAAAGATTTATATATGAAAAATTATTAGAAAAATCCAATCTATCCATCTGTACATTTCCATGCATGTTAGAACATCTTATGGCTGCTGTTTAGGACAAATCGTACAAAGGGCATTTAAATAATCACATATGGAGTTTGAATTTGAATCTTGTATCCAAACCAACTTCATTTAAATCGATGTTAGTTGCATTAGCTCAAATCACAGCATATTGCCATGTCATGATCATGCATCATATTGTTGCATTGCATTGATTGTGTTCTTTCTCTGTTGCCGGTGGTTGTTCCCCCCTTAGTAGATGTATGTTTCGACGATGAGTTCGATGACAACGATGAAGAACTATACTATCTTCAGAAGTGCCAGGAAGGCAAAACCTCCCTTGTTCATTCCGATACAATCCCACTCTCTCGCTTCTGCTCTCTTTTATTGCATTAGGACAACAACGATTCAATGTTACATGCTACGGTAGCTGAACCCCTTTCCTCTGCATGACCTGTCATTGCCACAGTAAATAGATGAAACCCACTAGCATGAGTAGGAGTTGTTTGAGCCCTGATGTGCCTACTCATTCATGCTTGTTTGTCATGCCTGCTACTGCCTAGAGTTGAGTCAGGTCTGATTCATCGGGGATGAATTAGAGGTGTGTGAACATGTCCTATTGTTGTGAGCTAAGTGTGTGAACACGATTTGGTAAAGGTATTGGTGAGAGGCCATGTAGGAGTACATGGTGGGTTGTCTCATTGAAACCGCCCTCAAGAACTGAGTTCTGTGTTTGTGATCCATGAACAGCTACTACCACACATTGGGCTCCGGGCACTCCAAGCTCGCTCTACTTATTAATCAACCTGATCTCTGTCCAGGAGTTGCAACTAGTTTCTGGTTTCTGTAGGTTGTGTTAGTAGTCTACCAAGTGGCACCCGATATAGGTGGACTTGGGACAGACTAGGCACCGTGGCACGGTGTACCAAGCGTAGATCTATCCGTCGAGGTGGGCTTGGGAACCCTGCACACATCTTTTGGGGCCGTGAGCGACACCCCGGTCGGATCTCCTTGCGAATGGAACCCGAATAGGCGATAAACCTGGACTAGAGACTTGTGTGGTTAGTCAGGTCGTGGCCGACTCCCTCGCATGGTTTCCGCTTGAAAGTTGCCGAGATACATGACGTGTACATGGTGGTAAGTGGCGAGAGCGTGTGTGAAGAAGTACACCCCTGCAGGGTTATAAATGATCTATTCGAATAGCCGCGTCCGCGGTAAAGGACTTCTGGGTTGCCTGTACAGTTCATAGACAAGTGAAAGTGGATACTCAAAAATGCGCAAGATAAGTGTGAGTGCTATGGATGGCGTTCTCGTAGGGAGACGAGAGCGGATCCATAGTGGTGTATTGATATGGTAAATATGTGGACTCATGTGCGCCACCCCAAAAGAGTTGCTTGCAGTCGTAGCTTAGGATAGCGACCGAGTCAAAGCTGGCTTGCTGCAGTTAAACTCCACCACCCCCCTTTGTTGATACCGATGCATATGTAGTTAGTTCTGATGTAAGTCTTGCTGGGTACATTTTTAGTCATGTTTGATTAATTTATGTTTTGTCAGAGAGACTTCAGTCTCGCTAGTAGTTCCACGTGGACTTCGATGTTTAGCTTGTTACCTCAGCTACGATCTTGTGCCCTCGGCAGGGTCTTGTAGATAGTCAGGCTTCTCAGCCTTTTATTTTGTAGTTGTCTATACTCAGACAAGTTAAGCTTCCGCTTGTGCACACTGCTTGTATGACTTGAATGTTGGGTCATGAGACCCATGATTGTAATACTTGGCTCCTCGGAGCCTAATGAATAAATACTCTGAGTCGTAGAGTCTTGTTGTGATGCCATGTTGTATTTGCACATATCGAGCATATTGTGTGTATGATTCAAATGCTTGGTATGTGTGGGATCAACCTAGTTGTCTATCCTTGGTAGCCTCTCTTATGGGGAAATGTAGGCTAGTGCTTCCACTGAGCCATGGTAGTCTGCTACAGCCCGGTTTACCGGAGTCCTGCTAGCCCAGTTACTACTGCTCTGGAACACTTAGACTGGCTGGCATGTGTCCCACTTTGTTCCTGTGTTTGTCCCTTTGGGGAAATGTCACACGGTGATTTCCGGAGTCCTGCTAGCATGCTACAACGCGGGTTCCCGGAGTCATGTTAGCCCAGTTAATACAGCCCGGATTCACAGGTTGATGACCGACACCTTCGAGACTAGGTCATGTATGCATGTCCCTGTAAGTTAGTGCCACTTTGGGTTCACGACTAGTCATGTCGGCCCGAGCTCTCTATCATATGGATGCTAGCGACACTATCATATACGTGAGCCAAAAGGCAGAAATGGTCCCGGGCCAGGTAAGGTGGCACCCGTGGGAATACCGTGCATGAGGCCGCAAAGTGATATGATGTGTTACATGCTAGATCGGTGCGACTTAGAATCGGGGTCCTGACATACTCTGCCTCCAACGCCTCCTCGTCCGGCTCCGGCTAGTCCGGACTCTGGGGGCAGGGCGGCTGCGATACGGGCTTCGCGCCACCTCTAGATAAAGTGCTGCTCCTACGGGAGCACGGTGTATGTCGTTACCTTTGGCTGGGCCATGGCTATTGCGTGACGACGACCAGATAAGAGGCGGAGGGAGGGGAATGAATGCAATTACTGTTTGGGTTCGCCGTCCGGCTTAAATAAATGTGCACCATCACGTGTACCCGCAGGTGCACAAATTTTAACATACATGTCTTCTTAAGGGGGAGTCACGTAACTCGTGTGTGTGTGAGATTCCGAGAGACAGAGTGCGTGTGTGCGACTCTACTCTTCGGACATGTACTCAACCTTTTGCATCGGGATATATGTATAATGGTATTACACTTTAGCTAGTGATTTACGTGGCCATGTTAACATGGTTGTGTAAAAAAATGTCACTTCCTGCTCGTGTTTTGCGTTATATAATTACTAGCAAGATGCCCTTGCATTGCACGGAACATCAAGATGCATGTTTTTTTACAAAACACATGTTGTGATGGACCCATGCAGGAGTAATCCCATGTGTAAAAGCTAATGATATCTCGAGAATTTTATCGGAAAAATGGTATCTCGAGAATTTCATCGAAAAAATGAAAGATGAGAGATAAGGTGAGGAGGAGTGGAGCGTGGTGGTGACTGGTGGTCGGATTGGGCGGAGGCATGGGGATGGACGGCACCGGCAGGCGGAAGCGGCCACCATGCTAGATTGTTCTAGAGACTTCCTTTTTTAATTGCTCAGCAATGAGGTTGTGGGAGATAAGGATGAACGAGGCAAGGCCTTATCTATAAATTTGGAGACAAGTGTGGGTATCTTTTGTAAAATTGTCATAGTTTGCTTCTATCTGTCAGATATAGGACGGTCTATATTGCAAGATGGCAGGCACACCATCATCACCAACTCGGTTTTTTATAATAGTAGAGATGATAAGTTTGCTAACTACTAAAGTAAAGTGGAATTTGTCCATGTTATACAAGTAAATTAAGGTGATTGTTTATCATAGGGGTAAGGTTGGACGAAGGGTGGTAGGAACAAATGCTCCGCCTAGAGCATGCGTGTGTGAGATGGAGTCTTAGTGTGTGTGTGTGTGTGGGTGCATATGTGTGTGTGTGTGTGTGTGTGTGTGACGCGGAGTCCTCGGTGGCGAAAGTAATTTAAGTGTGCGTGGCTTCGTCGTAGAGAGGTGATGTGCATGGCAGAGGCCACCAACGAGGGGGTACGAGAGACAAAAGGCCCGTAGAGAGGGAAGAGAAGGCGTGTGCGCATTAGAGGAGTCGACATTGAGAGAACATGTTTGTTCGAGAGACACTGAGGAAGACTACTATATATCGATGGTGCATGTAGGCGGGAATTAAACGAAGGGATGGTCTTATTGGTTTTGGGGATATAGGGGAAGAGTGAGAGAGGGGGGTTTGCTAGAAGGAGATTGTTATGTGTGAGTGTGTGTTTTACCCATCCAGGCGGAAGTTATGTGCACACAAGAAGAGAACGATTCGATCTGGGGTAAGGGCTGAGGGTAATTAACTACGTATGGGGGCATAGGAGACCTTGAACGGGCATGTGCGAGAGGTATACATGTATATGTGGGATGTGTGTGTGTGTGGGCGCGCGCATGATCGAGATAAAAGAAACAAGACATAAGTCATAAGATCAATGACATGGGAGAGACGGATCGGTATGACAATATGCATGCATGTGAGAGTGCAGGGAAGAAGGCCCGATAATTGAGCATGTGTTTTTGTCTTTAAGAGATAGTGGCGTGGGCTAGAGCATGCATCTATGGCGAGCAGAGGGAGCGAGACACAGAGATTGTGCAAAAGAGATCAACCTGTAGATGCATGTATGGAGAGACAAATATAGTGTGCGTGATAGGAAGCAAGAGTGCGTGCGAGAAACAAATGTTGACGGAGAAACTACAGATAGATACAAAGATAGATATGCTAGCTAGATTGACATCGGCTTGTTTGAGTGTTCGAGATGACTGCCGAGCGGTTCAGAGGGTGAAGTTATGTGTGTGTGTGTGTGTGTGTGAGAAAGAAAGATAAAAACAGGGCACATGACTGCATGTAGAGAGAAATATGTATAGTGTGCGTGATAGAAAGCAAGAGTGAGGGCGAGAAATAAGGTTGATCGAGAAACAGATAAATAGGAAGATAAAGATGCTAGATAGTGTGTGGGTTAGAGATAGGAGTCAAGTGGATCAGAAGGCTAAGTTATGTGTGTGGGTGTGAGAGAGATAGAGAGAGGGTGCATGTGAGTCACATACAAACAAATACCAGAGAGAAATCAGATCCCGAGAGACAGAGTTTTGTGTCTGCGATAGAGAAAGATATTTCACAACGAGAGTGATAGCTAGTGAGACATATCATGGTACGCAAGATATCTCTAGGGAGAGTGTGTGTGTGTGTGAGCGACATACAAGAGAATGGTGGAGAGATATGAGACCCTAGGAGACAGAGTTTGTGTTTGTGTGTGAGAAAGAGATATTTAAGAGGAAGAGTCGCAGCTTCTCATACCTAAGGAGCGAAAGACATCTCTGTGTGAGAGGGGGTGTGCGAGTGGAACACAGGGGAATAGTTGAGAGAAATGAGACCCCGGGAGACAAAGTTTGTGTTTGTGTGAGAGAAAGAGATTTCACATGGAGAATCATAGTTAGAGACACATAGCAGGGAGCGAGATATACTTTGAGAGAGATAGAGTGATGAAGGTCGAGGGACAGAGTACCTTCAGTGTGTTATGAAGATAAAAGATCATTGTCGACATACATGTAGTATGAGATATACCCGAGAGACGATGAACACGTATAGGTCTAGAGAGATACTCCTATATAAGCATGAGTAATAGCTATATGAGACGAACATCTGGATTAAAGGGGACTCAATTATTTAAACTAGAGATCATGACATCGATAATATCATAACAAAAATTGGTGTATCGAACATGCATATTCATTTGAATTTGGGGACACGTGTAATGTTATATAGTTTATCAATATTAGTGATCCATAGATTCTTTAATTAGAGACAATGCATGGGTTATATGCAATTAATGTCTAAACGGGATTACACTATATGTTGCGTGCGTGAAAACATTATACATGTTTGAGAAGTAAAAAACCCGCCTGAAACACACCTTAATTGGAGACAGTTCGAGAGGAATGCATACATTGGAATTCAAGATAAAGTGGTTTCAAATATTTGAAAATCCAAATTAAGATGGATACAACCTTATGAATCTGAGATCATGCCATTTGTAAACCATATTTATGTATAAAGGGTGTTGTGCTTTTGAAAGCATATATAAAAAATGAAGTATATAGAATTTTATTCCAATCGAAAATGAATCCTACGCGAACAAAAATAGAATACAAACTAGATTCGAATTGAGTTAGCATGGTAAACATGCACTCTTGCTCTGCAAAAATTTGAACGAAGTGGGGAAAGTCGCAGTAACCGCCCGAAACCAAAATCTACGAGATGGAAATTACTGCCTATCCCTGACACGCAAAGCCTATCGACTCCATTTCTATATGTTTCGATAGGGGTTGGTTTGTAATTTCACTCAAACATGACATAACCGCTTCTCACCCAGATTCATACATGGTGGGCGCCAAAACAAACTCTCGTCGGCAAATATTCGGTGTATGCAAGATTACCGCCCTATCCCCAACCGACTAATGTTGTTTTGATGTAGGAAATTTTAAACGGGGGCTAAGTTTGTAAATTTCCTCACATTTGAGACAAGCGCGCCCTGAAGACATGGTTCCCCCTTCCTCTCTCCCTCCATTTCTCAATTCGTACTCCGTGGGCGCCGAAACACCCTCTCCATCCCAGCCTCCTCCGACCGCCACCCCATGCACCGCCATCCTCCTCCACCATGCCGGAGCTGATACCCCGACGTCGTCGTCCCTTACAAGAGATCGACCTCTTTCCATGACTTCAGACCGGGGTCCTTGCACCCCGTCCTCTCGCTTCATCCCTGCCGTCGTCCACCTTGCCGGCGCCGCACCTACGATCGTCTCGTCCACCGTGCCGGGATATTTCCCCCGCCACCACCGTCTACCCTCCTAGATCTACTTCCACGCCGCCGACAGCCATCGCTACCGCAGCACCATTAAAACCTCAGCAGATGCATACAGGGCGCCGCACCAGAGGCGGTACTCTTTCGTATCAGTTCAACTTATTTATCGCAGCAAGAAAATAGATCGCCACTGCTTTACCTGATTTCTTGTCCATCACTTACTTGTTAGTTGAAAGCGGACATTGGTTGCGAAGTTGCCTTTGTCCGTTTTGCACCTTCAGATCCACCGTGGCACGCTCAACACTATACTTGCAATGCTTATGGTTTTCCCCTTTTATATTCCACACTAGTTAAATGATAGTAGACTAAATTTCAAAATTGGGCCAGTCAATTTTTTAGAGCTTGACGGAGTTCATCGATGCGAAGGAAGGGCCTCAGGTGGGGATGGTGGTTGTGGGGGCCGGTGGCCTGGTGGTGGTGGGGCCTCACCGAACAAAGAAAACTCGACGCGGGTGGGGGCGGGGGTGGTGTTGGAACACATGCGGTGGGGGTGGTTCAGGGGAGGGTCGGTGGTTCGGCCGGCGGCCTGTGTGGTGTTCTGTATGGGAAGAATCAAAGACGAGGAAGAAGAAGGGTTAGGATACATAGCATCTTCATCCAACCGCCTGAAATGGTCGACTGACCCAAATGACAAAAGTCACGCGACTTGCATGCAGACATGCCTTTATATTCAGTACCATCATCGTAGCTGCTTAGCACTGCTCCTGAATCCATCAAGCTAAACAACGTGCCTCTCATAATTCCAAACTTGTTGCTCAAATACGAATCTGATATGATGCTGATATTACTAAAACATATAACGTTTAATTGGTCAGCAAATGTTCCTACTTTACTTTCGAAAAGCACGTGCACCACATATAGAGAGACAGCATGGAGTTGGATTCTTAATGCGCTCTGGTTCATTATGTGTGGGCACTGCGCAATGAACATTTTATTATCCAAAATCTACTTGCTCTTCTTTAGCATGTTCCTCTTCCGTTCTTCTTTAATAAGTACTCTCTCCGTTCCTAAATACAAGTATTTCTATAGATCCCACCATGGACTGCATATGGAGCAAAATGAGTGAATCTACACTCTAAAATGTATCTGTATACATCTGTATGTGATCCATAGTGGAAATATCTACAATGACTTGTATTTTGGAATGGAGGGAGTATGATAGTATTATAGTATGTTCCTTGTAGTGAAGATGAGCAGGGACATTTGCAGTGTAGAGGTCTATACGGTCGGTTTTGATGAACACGTTGAACTCTTCGGGCCTCTTTGATTCGTAGGTTTTTGTAGACATAGGAATAGGAATTGTAGTGGCCTGCCCACTTAAATCCTATAAGATAAGCAAGGAAATGCGGGGAGCTATGTCGCCTTTGAGAGTTACACTGATATTAACAGTACCGGACCTTCAGTTGAAGAGAGCTGGTATCCGAAGCCTTTCTAGCCGTACCGGCAATACTAGCACATATATTCCAGCAAGTTCCACTTTCCTAATTTAACTCCTGATGCTTATGGTTTTCCCATTATATCTACACTACGATCTGCGTAGGTGCTTTGTGTCCTACTAGCAGCTGGCCACCCTTTAAAGCTAAATAACACACCAATCATATGTCCTAAGGTTCTTCAAATACGAATGTGATATGATGCTGACATTAGCTAACAGACACACATTTAATTGGTTAGATAATGCTCCCAATTGAGTTTTCAAATGCATGTGGCCACATATAGAGAGACATCATGGAATTGCATTTCTTTGGGCGCTCTGATTCATCATGGGTGGGCAACCAACATTGTATAGAAATAAGGGGAATCTCAATAATATGCTTCCCCTTCTATTCTTTAACATGTTCCTATTATGTTCTTCTTCAGTAAGCACAGTATGTTCCTTGTCAAGAAGGGGAGTAGGGACATCCGCAGTCGACATCTCTATTGGGCCAGTTCTGCTAAATGATTTCGCACTTCGAGTTGGTCTACCATAATACCCCAAAAATGATGGGAGTCGCGCGGTCTTTGATAGAATAAACTGATAGTAACAGTTGTGCGCCTTCAGATGAATAGAGCTGGCCTGTAGGTGATCGATAGGCTGCATATTAGTAGCGGCAAAACCCTGTGTTTTCCAGCCTGTTCCGCTTTCCCAATTTATTTATGGTGGTTATGGTGTACCCCTATTATCTACACGGCTCTGCGCTCTCATTATCATGGTTCTATACGGTATATTATGAACCTATCATCTGCCAACTATCCTTACATCTGGGGCTCCCAACAGGGAGCCTATTGTTTGTTTAGTTGTGCCAGATTATATTAATCTACTCACCATATTACAGCACACATGGGCTCTCTCATCAGAATCCAATTATAGCACACAAGGGTTTACAGGGAGCCTCTATCATATTACAATATCCTCTGCATCACAAAGATAATCTCACTACTATTTGTGTTTTCATGCTTTACAGATATTGTATGTAATCACAATGAATATAAGAATGCACACATCAGAAGAATATTGCGGAACAGTTCATTGGGTAACAAACTTGGCATCAAGGGTTTGAGGTCCATTGTGGATGCAATGAAACCCACATGCTCCCGACCTATAGATTCGTATTTAGAATATGATCCTAATGACTATTATGAGCTCAAGGAGTCAAAAGGCAGATGGCCTATCCCGTTCACCCAATAAGGTGCCTGTTCTAATTTGGCAAGGTTTTATTGGTTGCACATATCTTGCATAAGGTGTGTTGCATTTCTTTTGCTTCATTGCACCGCCATCTGCTTAGTTTACTCATGATATATGTGAAGATGCCATGCCCATCCATTATCAACACCTATTCCATTTGTCGTCATACCATGTTTTTCCATTCAAATGTTGTTCTTGTGTTTCAGACATCCAAAAGGAAGATGGTGATTGCAGAACCTGAAGGAGTACAAGCAAAGTCCTTGAAAAAGGTGGTGCTACCGGAGAAATCACATAGAACCCGACGTATATTGGCGATAGAACCAGCGCCACAAAACCTAGGGTATCACAACTATGCTGGTCGCTGCTTTGCTCTTGTGAGTACCTATTGTCCTATCGCTGTCCTTACATTCATACCTGGTGGATTATGTGACATTATTGTGCATTATAGCTTTCTTATCCACTATTCGCTCCAAATTATCATATCTATATTAATGTGTAAATTAATGTAGAATAAACACAATGTTTATGAAGAAATTTAGTTCTACATTGTTCTTGTAAGTATCTACTGTCCTTCATCACTGTACTTATATTTGTCAGCTAGTTCTTCATGTACACTTTGCAGCTTATTTCCACTTGTCCTCCATTTTTCTAAACATCGTATCTACATTTACTCTTACCAAAATATTGAATAAAACCAATGTTACTAAAGAAGTTTAGCTCCGCATTGCTCTTGTCGGTGCTTCTGCATGTATGCTGTATTTACATTTGTACTCTGCATCTTAAGTTAAATAATCGCCATTTATTCCTATATTTTCACATCTATATTTACTCTTAACAAAATGTAGAATAAAGGCAATACTCTTGAAGAAGAGTGTGCGGTAAACTTCTTGAATTGCCCCCCCCCATCAATATGGACAAGGCCTTTATAGAGCATGTCTTCACTACTAATGTATGTTTGTCCTCCTCGAGCCTTCAAACTTTTTTGTGTATATTTGGATAATTATGAGTGCAAATGCCGTTTATTTTTGTCGTCTGCATCAAATTACTTGTTCAAAGTTTATAAAGGAGAAGTACATAAACATAAGCTTGTCCTTCTCAATTTCAGTCTTTAGTTGTACAACCTAGTTCCTTATTCGTACCATGTAAATGAAACTAAACATAGCAAGTTATATTCTGTAGCACTATGTGTATGCTTGTGTTCTTGATCTGTAATCCAGTGGTGTGGTGAGACTGCCAACAATAGCACAATGTCATATCTTGCTATGTCTCAACTATGAACAATGCCATATTATATTAATGTTATTTAAATTGTATCTCTTTATTTACCAATCTGAAAATGGTATAAATTGACAGTACACTCACCATTCATGCTTATACGTGTTTAGAACTACATCTATGCTTGTGTTCTTGATCTGTAATCCAGTGGTCCGGTGAAGCTGGCCGCTCCTGCACAATGCCATTTCCTGCTATCTTAACTATGAACAATGCATATTATGTTAATGCTATTTTAAACCATGTCTCTTTATTTATGACAAAGAAATGAGATGAATTGATAGCGCTGATGCTTATATGTGGAAAAACTATTATCTACCTACTTGTTTCTCTTTCAGGGTGACAACACTGCTGCTAGGAAGAACTGCCACAATGATAGTGAGACGAACCCATTGTTTGTCCCTCTAACACATATTCCATAGGAGAAGGCAACACATCTTGAGGGTAGGGATACAACCATGAAGTTACATCTTGATGTAGTCTCAAACTTACTCAGTGACACAAGCTCGATGAAATCGCCGCCTGAATCTGTTCGACATCTTCAGTCTGAAATTCAAGCATAAATACATGCTTCCGCTCAAATCCGATTGGAACTCCAATCTCTATGCAGGATTAACCGTAAGTACAGGACGTTTATTGATGCTATGCAACTTAAGTTGGTGGATATGAGTGCCAAATAAGCGCAGTCTCATCAGGTTGCTAAGCTGCTTGCACTGTAGCTCCTGGGCCAGGCTAAACTTTCTTGAACTATGTTGAAGTGTTGTCGGTTATGTCTATTATTTTGTCCTCCTGTTAACTTCCACTAGTGGCGATCTGCCCAGTTTATGTAATATGCTGTCTGGTTGCCCTTTATTATCACTGGCGGCAAACTTTGATGCATAGGGGATGTAATATGTTGTAATTTCTTTGTTGTATAGTCTAGGTTTATTCTTCGTCACGATGTTGTAAATTATTTGTTGTTTCTGCTGTCGTTGCTATGAGAAAAGGTCGTAATATTCGATCGGTGCGCAATGAGCCAATAGGTTAGGTTTATAAAATAATAATTTCTGTACTAAAACTGGTCGGTCGCCAATCGCTAGTACGGGCCGAATCATGGGCCTACAATCAACTTGGGCCATTAGTTTGGTCTAGTATTAATCTAGCCCACTATTAGTTTCGGGCCTTTAAAAGGTCGAGTAAACCGCTTGCCTTAATTGGGCCCGGAAATTAAATAGGCTTTTAACAGATTGAAATGTTTTTGGACCTTGGCTGACCCAACTACATGACTGGCGGGAAGCAGGCCGAATGTATAACGTGCCTAAATTAGGCCCAACATTCTCAAGGGCCTTTAACGGGTTGATAGGCAGTTTGTGATAGAATGTATCCATGAGGACTACAGGCCATTAAGAGTCCGAAAGTAACTATGGAGCAAAATTAGGGCCAGGTGCAACTCGGGCCTTTAAATGGCCGAAAGTGAAACCGGGCCGAAAGAGGCCCATATATAGACAGGGCCGCTGATAGGCCGAAACGAGTATCGGGCTGAACTGTTAGATGGGCCATTAAGAGGAAGAAGAGCAAATCAGGCCGCCAATGGGCCCAATGGCATAGTAGCTGTTAATAGGGTCGTATCTGTTATGGGCCGTAATTTGGCCCAGGAAATAAAAGTCAGTTAACAGGCCGGATCATGTGTGGAGCGTAATTTGGCCAAAACTATTGCACGTTGTTAACGGGCCGAATCTGACATGGGCCGTAAACTGGGCCCAGAATATTGCAGTCATTTAACGGGTCGTTTCTGATGTGGGCTATAATCTAGTTCAGAAATGTTAGGTTGTTAACAGGCGGGCCCATTAGATCTGAAGAAATCTTGTGGGCCTGTTCCTGGGCCGACTTTTAGACCTATATTGGCCTCTATAGGGCCGTCCCACGTGTCAACGTTTCATTGGCGATTCTTGTCAAATGGATGGTTGACATCTGTCCCAACGCTAAGCCGACACGCGGTTCGTCAGCGAATGAGAATTTTACACGTGGAAAATCGCCATTTGTCCGGGCTGTTAACGGGTTATCGGGTCCAAACGGAACCCGATAGCTTAATGGCAACCCGTTACGGTGGATGCCATGTGTCAGTCACCCTTGATGAAAGCACTTCTATGACGCACGATTTATCGTCATGGAAGTGGACACTTCCGTGATGATAATTTTGGTAATGTCATGGAACACTTCTATGACAGCACATGTATGACTACCTTGATTATGTCATAAAATCGTCATGGATGTACATGCATGACAGAAAACGTGACCTACTGTGACAAACACGTAACATCATGGAAGTGTATTTTTTGTAGTGCTCTCTCTCTCTCTCTCTCTCTCTCTCGTGTTCATGAGAGGTCACGATCTTGATATATCGCGGGCTTTGTTAATATAGTTGGATCATACGGTGTTTTCCCCTCTCTATCTTGTTGTGATGAATTGAGTTTTCCCTTTGAGATTTCGTTTTATCAGATTGAATATATTTAGGGATTTGAGAGCACTTGATATATGTCTTGCATATGAATACCCGTGGTGAGAATGGGGTATTATATTGATTCACTTGATATATGTTTTGGCACTCAACTCGCGGATTCCCGAGGTGACATTGGGGAAATCTATGCATAGGGGTTGATGCACGTTCTCATCTTTTGTTTCTTCGGTGGAAATCTTGGGGCATCTTGGAGGTTCTTTGTGCTGGATTGACTACTATGAATCTAAATTTGCTTTGGTGTTATTTTAGTACAAACTCTTGGTAGATTGATCGGAAATAATAACTTGGTGTTATTTTAGTACGAACTCTTGATAGATCGATCGGAAAGAATAACTTGGTGTTATTTTAGTATGAACTCTTGGATAGATGGATCGGAAAGAATAGCTACGAACAATTTCTTCTTATGTTATCCGCTAGATAGGAACTTTGAGTGATTCTTCATCGCACTTTGAGGGATGGTTATATGATCCAATTAGATTAGCATTGTTGAGAGATTGCACTAGCGAAAGTACGGACCCTAGGCCTCAATTTGAAGCATTGCAATACCATTTGTGCTCACTTTTGTTACTTGCTACCTTGCTGTTTTTTATTGTTACTGTTACAAAAATCAATATCTACCATCATTACTACACTTGTATCACCATCTCTTCGCCGAACTAGTGCACCTATAGAATTTACCATTGTATTTGGTGTGTTGGGAACACAAGAGACTATTTATTATTTGGTTGCAGGGTTGTTTGAGAGAGGCCATCTTCATCCTATCCCTCCCACTGATTGATAAACCTTAGGTCATCCACTTGAGGGAAATTTGCTACTGTCCTACAAAACTCTGTGCTTGGAGGCCTAACACGAGTCTACAAGAACAAGTTGTGTAGTAGACATCACATACCCCCCAGTACTACCCATGGATTCATCAAAATAAGTAAAAAACACATCAAAAACAGAATCTATCAAAAAGATAATAGTATGTAAAGACCCGAATATTAGCCATACTTATGTAACTCCAAAAATTCTGAAAATTAGGACAACAGAGGAAATTCATGTATAAATCTTGTGTAAAAAAATCAGAATTTTTCCGCGCTCCAGTGAATTTAAACAATTCTGTTACTAGACGCAAAAGTTTCTATTTTTTAGTAAAATCAAATCAATGATATATAAAAGCATCCCAAAGGTCTTGCTTGGCTCAAACACTAACTAAAACACCTAAACACAAGTATTAAAGAAGTAATATTGTGTATACTCATAAAAACAGAAAAGAAAAAATATTGGGTTGTAAAGCCTTTTTCTAGGCGTTGATAATTTCAAATAATAATTACATGTGGGATCATATTTCCCTCTCTCATAATAATTACATGTGGGATCATATTCAAATTCAACAATATAGCTATCACATAACATATTCTCTACATGATCCACATGCATGAAAAATTAACAGTCTTCCAAAATAGTGGGATTATCATAAAATAAGGTCATGACCTCTCCAACCCACTTTTATAAAAAAAATCATAAGATTGATCATTCTCCAAAGTAGTGGGATCATTATTACCTAGAGTTACACGCTTCCATCGCAAACATATTTTTCACGAGGCTTAAATAAATTTGCAAGATCATAAGAAGCATTATCACCCCAATCATGATCATTGCAATAAGTAGACATAGCAAAACAAGCAAACCCAAGATTGGGGTTTTGCAAATTATTAGCATGATTGACATTAATAACATCATTGCAATATGCTTTTGATTCAAGGAACTATCAAGAATGGGTGCAATAGTAATAATTTTATCTCTAACATAAGAAACTATAGCAAACATTCATCTCCATAAGCATTATTAATATTGGCATCATGGCCATAAGAATAGCAAGGATCATATTCATTATGAGGGGATATTTCAATCAAATCAATAGAATCATAATTATCTATAGATTCATGCATATCATTGTTTTCTTCCGAAGCAGCGGACATTCTTTCAATAACACTACGGGAATCTGCTACTTAGCTGTCGGCCATGGCAAACGACAAAGGAACCAAAAGCGGACATCAAACCTCTTTGCCGTCTGCCGCTGACGGCAAAGGTGCCCGGCAAAGAAAGTTACGATAGCAGACGGCAAAGAACCTGGACGGCAAATAACTTGTGTTAGCCACGTTAGGTGGCTAACGGGAGGCTTTGCCGTCTGCCAGCAGACGACAAACATGCCCTCCCCTTTGTCGTCTGCTATCTGATGTCAGCCATGCGTCATGCCCCCCCCAGCCTTTGTCGTCTGCCATCGACGGCAAACTCCCACAACCTTTGCCATCTGCCATAGACGGCAAAGTAACCAAATGTGTCAGATCCGAGATTGAGAGGTTGCTGCCACGTGGCCTCTTTGCCGTCTGTGGCAGATGACAAATGCCTCTTTGTCATTGGTGGCAGACGGCAAAGTGCCTGCATTGTTACAATTCTGTTTCTATTTTCTGTTATATCCCTGCATTTTCAAAAGACTTATATGATGTATATAGTTTCATCCTCAAACATAGCCCATGTATCCAACTTCTAGCAGTCCATCAATGCAACATAACACCTAGGGTATTAAAAGATCCAATACATACATAGTTTCACGGAGTTCATCCATATATACATACATAGTTTCACATTGTTCATCAATACAAATGAAAACAAAAACTAAACACTAGCAGTCCATCAATGCTGCTTTCATGAAGTGAATCAAACCAACAAAAATGGGAGTAAGAAAGTTAGAAGAAGAAGAATACTAGAGAAGAAGAAGAAGAAGAAGAAGAAGAAGAAGAAGAAGAAGAAGAAGAAGAAGAAGAAGAAGAAGAAGAAGAAGAAGAAGAAGAAGAAGAAGAAGAAGAAGAAGAAGAAGAAGAAGAAGAAGAAGACAAGAAGAAGAAGAAGAAGAAGAAGAAGAAGAAGAAGAAGAAGAAGAAGAAGAAGAAGAAGAAGAAGAAGAAGAAGAAGAAGAAGAAGAAGAAGAAGAAGAAGAAGAAGAAGAAGAAGAAGAAGAAGAAGAAGAAGAAGAAGAAGAAGAAGAAGAAGAAGAAGAAGAAGAAGAAGAAGAAGAAGAAGAAGAAGAAGAAGAAGAAGAAGAAGAAGAAGAAGAAGAAGAAGAAGAAGAAGAAGACGAAGAAGAAGAAGAAGAAGAAGAAGAAGAAGAAGAAGAAGAAGAAGAAACAGAAGAAGAAGAAGAAGAATGAGTAGAAGATGGAGAAAAAGAAAGAAGAGAAAAAGTAAGAATAAGAAGATATTTTCTTCTTATTTTCTCATCTTTCTTCTTCTCTTCTATCTTTTTATCCTTTTCCTTCTCATTCTCATTCTTCTTATTTTATTCTTTATTTTCTTCTCTTTCTTATTCTATTCTTTCTTTTTCTCCTCTTCCTTGTTTTTTCTTCTTATTCCTTATTTGTGTCATTTTAGAGCTAACTTAGGTAATTATGCCATTTTTGAGCTAACTAAGCTTATTATGTCAATTTGGAGGAAAATAAGGTAAGTATAGGTCATTTTTGTGCTAACGTAGGTGATGGTGCCATTTTTAGCCAACTTTGGTTCGTATAGATCATTTTTATCTATCTTAGGTAATTATGCCATTTTGGAGGAATATAAGCTAAGTATATGACATTTATGAGAGAACCAAGGTTATTATGCCATTTTTTAAATGAATAAGCTATTTATGAGAGAACAAAGCTAAGTATGCTTTTGTTAAGCAAAACACTAGAGAAAACTTACCGTCATCACAAAAAATGCGATCAAGATCTCAACTAAGGTAACAATTGATCCAACGGCATAATGATACCAAGCCTCATTATCAATGGCATATTTTCTAATCTTACTAATCTTCAAGCGCATTGCATCCATCTTCAAGTGCATTGCATTCATCTTGATCTTGTGATCATCGACGACATCGGCAACATACATCTCCAATTTAATATTCTCTTCTTCAATTATTTTTATATTTTATTTCAAATACTCGTTTTCTTTTTCAACTAAATTTAACTTGTCTACAAGAGGGTCGGTTGCAACTTTTGGTTCACATACCTCCTAGATAAAAATATATCTATGTCAACTTGATGGGCATAATTGTCGTCAACACGAAATGCAACAAATAGTTATAAAATAGAATATACCACATCTGAATCATAAACCGGACAAGGCTGACGGGGACGGATATCAAGACCATGGCACTACAAGTAAGAAAATTGTACAAGTAACTATATAAATCATACAATCATACAAGTAACTATATAAATCAAGTACAACATAAAAAATTGAATACCTAACATGAACTAACAATATATATATATATATATATATGTATATATATGTATATATATATATATATATACAGCCGGTCTATTTTGATAATATTATCAGAATAAGTATTCTGATAACACTTCCGCACTGCATGCTCAACGGAAGCGAACTGCATCTTTTTTACGTTGCGCACTACAATGCTACACGGTAGAACTGCTTCATTTTCTGGTGGTCCGCCCGCGTATTCTGTGTGGAATCGGGTGTTGCGGGATGATTTGATTTGTTTATGGATGTTAGTTGACCTTTATTATTTGTAATTTACAGGAAAAACGACTAAAATCTTGGTAAATCGACGCATTTGGCGAACGGGCTTTCTCTGTTCGTTCGTGTTTGCTTTAGATGCGATTTTTTTGTGCTCACATGTTGTTTTTAGTAGGAATTGTTTGATTGTGTTCATTTTAATCGGTCTGTTTACTCTATAATTTGTTAATTTTAGGAGTTTGTTTTCAATTCCTGTTATTTTGATTCTGCAGGCGGGAGAGCTTCGTCTGCTCCTCTGTTCTTGACGATTTTTAGAATTTTGCGCGTCCATGCGTGTTTGAATATTGTAATTAGTTTTGCTATAGGTTTGAATTCATTGTATTGCGGTTATAATTGTAATTTTGTAATTGTAATTTTTAAACGGGAGCTGATGTTGTTCGTCCAGTTGTCGTGTCTTCCATGTAATTTTTTGCGGGAGTATTTTTTCGTTTGTTTAGTAGTTGGACAATTCTAGGCATACGTTATTTCTGGAGTATTTTTCGATAGTCTACCGCATGTCTGCAGTTCTACTATTTTTAATTTTATTTGTTGTAGTTGTGGCATACGTTGTTGTGCACTACATTTTCGTTAGTAGTGTACTTCATTGTAGCTACTTTACAGTTGTTATTGTAGTTTATGAGATTTCTATTTTCTTAAACTGAATTCTATGTTCTATAGGACTTCATAATATGCACTTCCGTACTGCATTAGCAGTGTGCTTAATGTTTCTACTGTGGTGTTAGAATGGATGGTCCATTTTATGCTTGTGTTAGCTGAACAGTTATTATAAGAATTATTTTTGAAGTGCATACTATGAGAATTGTTTTTGAACATCGTATGTTAACTGCAAAGTTTCAACCATTTGCATTTCCTTGTTTCTGTTCAGAGGACTGCTTTTTTTACTATTAGGACCACACTATGTGCTTGAGAGAACTGCATTACTGCCAACAACAACTTGTCTAAAAAGAATGATAAAATGATGCAGTTGAGATTGCATACTTTAAAATAGGCATCATTCAAAGTGTCTGACGGAATAATTTTAAAAGCATACAGCATAATCGAAGCATTAGAAATATTGTTTGCTTCATACTAGACATCCTAGAGTGCAAATATTGTAAACTTGAGGGAGTCTTCTACTTTGTAGAAAAACACCATGGCCACTTCTCCGACGTCTAAGCCATTCTGGGAGACAAAATCTTTCTAACCAGTAGTTATGTTGATGCAGTCTTCAGAGTCGATGTGGTAGTCAGCTTGCATGTCTGCATATCCATTCTTGTGTTGTGTCTCCAAAGTAACATTCTCTGAACTCGGAGCATGAAATTTTATTGTGGATGGCAGTTTCTGCATATTGGAATGGGTGTTAAAAGAATTTTATAAGTAAACAGCAAATGTTTTTCTTTTGTACTTAGGATGATGTGTTTATGTTGACTTAAATAGTTACACATATATGAGTGCTATTTTCTAATGTAGTTGCAATGTATGAAGAAACTTATATACGGAATTGACCTCTGGTTTTACTAGGATATATATTATACTGCAACATGCTTGTACTGCAAGGTCAGTTACAGTGTACTTCTCCAGCATGTCAACAGAACTGCATCGCTGATCTACTGACCCTTTTTTTGTCGATACCTGGTGTGGTACTGAAGGAAAATAGGTGGAAGCATCTATTGTTAATAGCTAACAAATCTGAACAACAATACAAATTATGTTTTGTATTTTTGTTGATACTACTGAACAAATTGATTGAACTATATATCCAGATGTGGATTTGTAGGCTAGATTATGTCCAGAATTGTGAGGGGAAAAACATACCCAACTTTCCTGCAGATCTGCGGTTGTGAGGCGATGAAGAAATGGCGGCCGAAACCCCCTGTTGGGTATCATCAGGCATCCGAGCATGCTGCGCCACTCGGCTTTGGTGAGCTCCAGACCATCTGCGTACACGCATGTGTCTGCTACAGGCGCCATCCTTGCCAAACACCCGCACTTACAG
This sequence comes from Aegilops umbellulata, assembly GCA_032464435.1. Lineage (NCBI taxonomy): Eukaryota > Viridiplantae > Streptophyta > Magnoliopsida > Poales > Poaceae > Aegilops > Aegilops umbellulata. Next base: position 174,812,246 of record CP136058.1, read on the forward strand.
TCCATGAATGGTTCAGTGGAATTCCAGTGAAGAGCTGGGGATGGGATGAACCCTAGATCTACGATTTGAAGAAAAAGAGTAACGGGGGGAGGAGTTGTGTTAGTCTGGAGCACGAATGGATACGTTTTTATGCAACCAATTGAGCAATGGAAGTAATAAATGTTTGTGGTTGGTGTTAGGTGGTGGATTGGTTCTGATTCAGTGTCGTCGAATGCATTTGAGTAGCAAAAAGGACTGCTTACGTAAAATAGCGAACTGCATTTCTCATATATCAAGAGAATTTGCGGAACGTTTGGTTGGGCCTGCGTTTTATGTATGGTATGTGGTTTTTTTTAAAACCAGTTGCCTTTATTTTGTGTGTTGGGCCTGTGTTCGTGGAGTGAAGCGCATTGGGCCGAAGATGGCCTGTGAGCACGGCTGGTTTCCGGTGCGCTGTGTGCAGCCTAATGTTTAGTCCTACCTCGCCCGCGGAAGGCGCGCCCGACCTGTTTATAAGCGCTGACGAGGCCGCTGTATCGAACTCCCCTGGTTACTTATTTGAGCGCTTATACACGACGCTCGCTGCTCTATGCTCTCTGACCTGTGGGCCCTTGTGCGCGCGGCCCTATGAATCGTGGCTCAGAACGACTCGCCTCCCATTGGCGCAGACCTACTACGAGACTGGCTGGGGCCAGCTGCACCTGGGTGGTTAATTTTTTTTCTATTTTGCTTTTTTCCAATGTGAGGGCGTGCACTGCTTATGAAACCGTCCTTGCACTGCATTGATCAGTGTTCTGTACTACATGTACATTTTCTCATTTTTTTTGTTTTCTTGTTTTTGCTCTTTTGTAATCTTTTTTCCAGTGTAGGGGAGTGCACTGCTTAGTAAACATATCTGTACTTCATTGATTATGTTCCGGTAGTGCACGTTCATATTTTTCTGCACTACATTTTTTTCAATGTAGAGGCATGCACTGCTTTGTAAACCACGTGTGCACTGCACTGATCAGCGTTCTGCACTGATCAGCGTTCTGCACTGATGAGCGTTCTGCACTGCATGTGCACGCCTCTACATTGTAGTGCACTGCATGTGCATGCCTCTACATTGGAGTGCAGTGTGCACGCCTTTACATGCACAGTTCTCATTTTTTGTTTTCGTGTTTTTGCTCTTATGTTATTTTTTTCCAATGTGTGGGAGTGCACTGCTTAGTAAATCATTCTTGTACTGCATAGATTTCGTTTGTGTGCTGCACGTTCATATTTTTTCGGCACTACATATGCAGATTGCATTTTTCTTTTTGTGTTTTTTCTCTTATCTATTTGTTTTTCCAAATTTAGGGGCGTGCACTGCTTTGTTGTTTATGTGTAAACTTCATTTTGACAAAGTCCGTACCGCATTGGTACACAACTTGCACTGCATGCGTCCTTTTTTGCACACTGCTCGAATCTAATGATACATGAGCAAACAGCAGAAAACAAATTGTCACAGGCATTCTGTACGATAAGTTCATCATTAGCGAACTAATTTCAACTGAAAGCAATCTAACATAATCAAAGTTCACATCATTACAAGCGATTCTGCATGGGAAGTAAACTAAGTACAGCAAAATCAAATGATCACAAGAAAACTAACGATACATAAGCAAACAACATAAAGCAAATTTGGTGGATCTTTGGCCGGCACCATCTTCTTCTTCACCAGTCAGCGCATGCAGCGTCTCCCCATCCCCAGTTGGTCCTGGCGCGCTTCTTGGGTGGCTCCTCCTTCTCTAGCTTTGCCCGGCGAAGCCTGTCCTGAGTGAGGGTGGTGCGGTACCATATCTCGTACGCTGCGTAGGCGTCCTTTGCAGTGTACTCGATGTGCCTCCTGGACAGAAGCAGGGTGGCCCAGCGCTTGTGCTTGTCGTCGGTGATCTTCTTCTTCATGTTGTTGTAGTAGTCGTCGATGAGCATGCCGGAGACGTCTCCAAGGGAGTCCAACTCCTTGGTTGCCTCGGGCACACTCCACTCCTTATGGATGTCGACGAAGTTGGCGACCTCCAGATTGACGCGATCCAGTCTTTTTTTGTCGTCGTCGATGGAGAAGCCTGCAAAGGTGTACCTGGGGTCGGTGAGGAAGTTGTCGAAGACGATGCACCTTTCAGCGGCGCTCGGTTGGAAGAGCAGCACCGGGTGTTTCTTGTCGATGGAGAGTTGGCAGAGTGCGGTTTTATGCGTCGCTTCAGGCTCGTTGTTGTACTCGAGATCAATGCCGACGATCTTGTGGCGCTGGAGGCTGAGGTGGCGCTCGTACTGCGTGAGGGTGATCGCTACCTGCTTCTCGTCGTTGGTGTGGATGACGTGCAACTTGGTGTTGCCATGTGCCTCCACGACCTCCACGTCCTTGTACTCGTCGGCGAACGCCATCGCCGGTAGTGGGGCTTGGTGTTTTTGCGTGGAGATGGATGTGCCGGAGCGATTTGGTGGCAGCGCGATGGGTACTTGTGTTGTTTGTGGATGGGATGGCCTATGGCAGGGGTCTGAATTTAAGGGGAGGCGCGGTGAGGGATGGCTGCAGCGGATGAAATGCACGATCTCGGCGACGATGCGGTTTGTGTAGATCGTGGGTTGGTGTTGCGTGTGTGACCGTGGGCTTGTGACGATGGAACCGCTCTGATTGGGCAGTTGTATGCGAACGTGGTTTTTTTATCAGTAGATTTTTTAACCACCACTTTTCTGTGCGAATGGGCTTTTTTGTGGCATTTATATGTATCCTGCGTGACAATGAAATTGCATTTGTTGGAGTACCGCACTTCATCATGTGCAACGGAGAACTGCAGGGTGTCTACAGGTGTGTTCTTCACAGTATTTTTTGCGTGTCCTTGCTGGAGCCCCTGAATAAAGTATAATGTATTCCGCATTTTTATGAGTTTTTCACTGTGTTCTATACCGTGTTTTCATTCTTGTAGGTAATCCGCAACTGGATTTTCTAAACCGTACTACTTCGTGTACCTAAAAGGACTGCATCCTTGTAGTTTTGCGTACTGCATCAATTTTTTGGCCTGTACTTACTGCAATCCCTGTACGCGAGGGGTAAGGGGGGAGGGGTTGGGGGGCCCCACATTTATTTTTTTGAAGTTATTGTTTTTTCTTAATGGGCCTTATTGGGATGTGTTCGGGAAGTGAAGACGCATTTGGGCCCAAGTCGGCCTGGTAGCACGGCAGTTTACCTGTGCGCTGCGTGCGGCCTAATGTTTAGTCCCACCTCGCCTACGAAAAGCGTGCCCGACCTGTTTGTAAGCGCTGACGCAGCAGCTGTATCGAACTCCTTTGGTTACTTATTTGAACGCTTATACACGGTGCTATATGCTCTATGCTCTCTGACCTGTGGGCCCTTGTGCGCCTGGCCCCACTCAACGTGGCTCAGAACGACTTGGCTGGTGTGGGCGCAGACCTACTACGAGACTGGCTGGGGCAGGTTGCACTTGGGTGGTCAATTTTTTGTAGTATGCATCGTGTGCAACGGAGAACTGCATTTGTTGTAGTACCGCACTGCATCATGTGCAACGAAGAACTGCATGTTGTCCACAGGTGCGTACTTCATTATGTGCAATAGAGTACAATGTATTCCGCAATTTTTATGACTTTTTCGCTGTGTTCTATACCATGTATTTATTCACAATGTAGGTAATCCGGAACTGGATTGCTAAACAGTACTGCTTCGTATAACAAAATGCACTGCACTTTTCTAGTGTTGTGTATTGCATCTGTTTTTTGCTTGTACTTCCTGCATTCCTTGGTACGCGAGGGGTAGGGGGATTGGGGGGCCCCCATTTTTTTGTGTGGCACTTATTTGAATGTAGTCTTTTTCTTTTCGAATGTGTTTTCTTAACATGCATGTTGTTTTTTATTTTAACTTTTTTTACGAACTGCGTTTATTTTATTTTTGTTTTACCGACTGAACTTCATTGTTCTTTCATAAAGAACTGCATCATGTGCATTTTGATGTGGTCTTTCTTATTTCAGTCGGGCCGTTTTTTGGTCTGCCCGTTTTATATTACTTTTTGTGACACACGGGCCTCCTGCGTGTCCGTTGCAGGCGATCCCACCTCTGACAAGGAGAGAGACCGAGAACAATCCCCTCTCCTCTCTTGCAGTTCCTCCCTCGAGCAAAACCGCTGTCGCCCGCAGCAACCACCGTCGCCCAAGGAACCGCTGCCCTCAAGAGGTTCTTATTGCTGCATTTGGCGTCGTTGTCTACACCGCGAGCCCTTGCCTCTGCACTCCCGCAGCCCTTTCGTGTCCATTTCCGTCGGCGCACTCTCCCTCTTCCCCGCCGCCGGTGCCGCAGCTTTTTGTGGTACGTTCGTCTTGTTCCTAGTCTTGATCGTCCTCTCGTCTTGTGTTTTTGTTATTCTTGTAGTTGTTGTTGCTGTTTTTGCTTGTGCAATTTTTCTGTAGGCAGCCGATTTTATCTTGATTTTTTAGTCGATACTTGTGTGTAGCAAGGTGGATCTAGGGTTTCTTGAGATTTTTCGCCGATTTTGTTGCTTATATGTGTCGCTTCGTCGTTGTGCTGTAGGCAAACGCCATGTCTTCGCCGAGCAGAGTGGGAGGAGGAGTTCAGGGTATGTGGAGTGCTTATTTTAGGCTTTTGTTTATTTTTGTTTGATGTTTATCTAGTTTCTTGAATCATCCTGCATATTTGGTTTATGCTCTGTTAGTTGTCAGTGTTTGTTTGCATTATTTTTGTCATGTGATGTTTTGTAATTTCTGTTTCTGGTTCTTTTTGAATGAAGTAGGTGATTGTGGTTCTCATAATGATGCACCAATTCGCTCTCGTTGTCCTGGTGGTAAGGATCATGGTGTGGAGGGGGACATCAATTGAATTCGCCGATTGAAACTTCTCCCATAAGTGTGGCCCCTCCTTCTGGTATGTGATTGATTTGTTTATTTTTGTGTATGCTGGTTAATTCGATGTTGTACAAATTGGTGTTGCCTTGCTGTATATAGTGCGACATTCTTGTTTGGGAAGAAACATGAAGTTAATGTATGCAGCAATGTATTTATTTTGTATATGTGAACTCCACTATATTTATGTGTGAACTACATTGTTGTTTTATTCGAGTTTTTTGTGCAATGCATTAATTTTTATTTTTAGCTTATGGTTGGAGCACTGCATTTTATATGTCTAAGTGTACTGCATTTGTTCTTTTTGTGCACTTTTTAACGACCATAGTCAAACTTCATTTTTGACGCAGTGTCTGTTTTCCATGCTGGGGCGCCTGGGTTTGGGGAGGTTACTCAATTGATTGACCATTATTTTGCAGAGGGTAATGTTGGTGTGAGCTTTGACCAGAGGCGACCCGTTTTGTCTGAGACAAAGTCGCAGTCTGTTGATGGTACAGAAGAAGTTACACAGGATTGGATTGTCTCGGAACAACTTCGTCAATATGAGTTGAAGCAAAGCAAGAAGAAGTTGAGGTTTGAAAGTGACTCAAAAGAGTTTGCGGAGAAAGAGAAGCATAGGAGAGCTGCAGATGGTGCCAAGGGTGCCAAATTTGCCAAGGTGAGGAAGCCTTCTTTGCAGAAGAAGAGGGTGAGTACTGTTGCTGAGGGAGGTGGTACACCTCGGCGGAGTCCATGTGTTGCTGGCATGAACAAGAGAACTGCTGAAGCTAGTGGAAAGGATGATCCTCAGTGCAAGCGACTACATGTCACTGGAGGTCCCAATTCTGATGATGATGACTTTGTGCTTGCCGATTTTGTGAGGGATGTTCATAGTGGTAGACGCAAAGACTGTGGTTCATCTAAGAGTCTACCCAAGCGTGCCCGTGACGATGTCGATGAAGATGTTTTTGGTGACTCTGGCGAGGAGGTGGATGTTGTTCCAAAGGTTTGTTGAAGTGGACTGCATTTGTTTTCTTCATTTTTATTCTATCTGTGTTTTCTCTGTCTCTTTTTTATGGCTAGTCTTCTAATGTGGATTGCATTTCCGTTTACACAGAGAGGAAGAAGTCTAGTAAGAGAAATGCAGCTGAAGATGATGCTGAGGTAGATGATTCTCGATTTAACAAGACCGTACGTTTGTCGCTTCCCACTGTTTGCAAGGCTGCTGCCTTGTTGAAAGAGGCACACTGTAGTCGTGTTCGAGATGCTGGATTTGGTGTTGTCCTTGAACTGACAGTAAAGAAAAATGTGTCGCGCATTCTTATGTGCTATCTGATGGGAGTGATTGACCCTGCCACCATGATAATGGACTTTGGGAATGGCAGGGTTCTTCGAATCAATCGTGATGCAGTTCATCACATTTTTGATTTACCCATGGGACGTCACACTGCACCCATGCCTGCTGCCAGTGGCCATGATGACTCGTTGACTGCCCTCAAGGATGAGCTTGTCTTTGACCTTTCAAAAACTATAGGTGTCTTGTGAAGCTGAAGGTGCTGGTGGAGGAAGATGATCATGTGACTGTTGACCTTGCTGTGAAGGTGTTCTTCCTGATACTCTACCAGAATTTGTTGTGCCCCGGGCCTGCAGTTCGTTTGGGTAGAGTTGTTGCAATGGTAGAGAACATGGATTATGCGGCTATGGCTCAGATGGACTTTTGCCAGCTTGTTGTTGATGAGTTGCAGGCAGCTGTGGTAAGGTGGCAAACAGAAGGCAGCAAACAGAATTGTGCAGAGGGTTGTGCCATTGTCCCCCTGATTATGTATCTTGATTGCTTGAAGCTTTGCAAATTTTCAGTCATGCACACGTTGACGCCACGTGCGTCATACCTGACGACCAAGGACCTGATGAAGTTATACAATGAGGATGTGCTTGTGAAGGGAAAGATTTATTTGGAAACTTAAAAAATTTGGGAAGCTGCCGGTTAGTGCGTCTGAGTCTTGAATAACACTTTTTTTTAAGGTGCAACCATTATAAATCTGAACTTCTATAGTTCTCACATGCGTACTTCTGTTTGCCTCTTTTTCTTTTTTTGTAGTGGAAGGCGTCAGGTGATATTGTGTACAACCGTCCTATTGCAGTTGAACGCGGCAGCTCTTGTCGGATCACGGGTTCCGGCAGACCCTTAAGGTTCGAACTCTGGGGTGCGCGCGGAGATCATGCCCTCTACCTCTCCGTCTCGTAAGGATCTAACTACTAGAAGAACAACACAAGAGACACAGGGTTTATACTGGTTCGGGCCACCATTGTGGTGTAATACCCGACTCCAGTGTGGTTGGTGGATTGCCTCTTGGGCTCATGATGAAGAACAATACGAGGAAGAACAGCCTCGCGAGGGTCTGTTCTTGGCTAGGGGATGAACTGCTAGGGGAGTTCGATCGCCCTTCTCTCTCTCTCTCTCTAGATACTGAATCAGGTCTCCATCCGCCTCCTCTACCCTGGGGGTGGCTAATCCTATTTATAGGCAAAGGCCCTGGGCCTCTTCCCAAATATTGAGCGGGAAGGGCACCAACAATTGGCCAATTTGAAGGGGAACATCTGGTACACTTGTCCTGACTAAAGTTGGTCTTCGCCTGCCAAAGGCCCAGTGGTGACGCCGTCCTGGGCTCCATGGTGACCTCCTTCCCACCGTTGGACTGGTCTTGGTCTCGTTGCGCCGAAATGGGTGCCTTTGCTTGATCCTCTTGCTTGCGCTTGCCCCCTTTGCACCAAAGAGGAAAGGGAGACGCTGCGTGGGCTGGCGCCCGCCTGGCACCCTTGGTCATCATGGCTTGCGTCATGGGCACCTCGTGAGGTACCTGTCTTGATCTCTCCGCCTCCTCGCGAGCCAGCCTAAGGAGGCCGTGCTTGGGGAAGCGCCGTGTCGTCCGCCTCGCGAGGGCCTTGAGCCTTGTGCTGATGAAGATGGGCCACGCTGGGCCCCCATTTGAGCCACGCCGCAGGCCGCAGGCAGGCAAGTCTGGGGACCCCCGTTCCCAGAACGCCGACAGTAGCCCCCGGGCCCAAGGCGCGCACGGACTTGGCCATGCCGAGAGGCGAAAGGGCAAGGGCAAAGCACCGCGGGCCCTAACAGCCTGCGGCCTTGGGCGCCGCGTGGCGGTTGATTGGACGTAGGCGCTTTTGCAACTGCGCATGTTATTAAAGGTGTGGCATCCGCTCGGGCTTTGTTCTTCTCCTTCTTCATCCGCTGCTCAGATCCCCTTTCTTGCGTTTCTCCTCCCTTCCTCCAAGCTTCCAGATCTACTCCACCTGCTCGACCCAGGTAGCCATGGCGCCTCGCCGGGCCCCGGCCGAAGCTTGGTTCTCGCCTGCCTTGGATTCGTCCAACGTGTCGAAGGCGAGGCTCGCCCTACTGCACCGGATGGCTATGGCGCAGGCCATTGACGGGGCGCAGATGTTCAAGGTCGGCTCCGATGCCCCTGAAGGCCAAGGGAGCACCTTCTATCCTTTCTTCGTGAGCTCCATTACAGCGGGCCTGGTGCCTCCTTTCTCTGAGTTCTTCCCCGCCGTCTTCCGCCATTACAACTTGCAAGCTTTGCATCTCCACCCCAACTCCGTCCTTCTCCTGGCGATCTTCGCCTACTACTGCGAGGCGCATGTGGGGGTGCAGCCTTCAGTGGCCTTGCTGCGCCACTACTTCTACCTCCGGACCTCCAAAGGTTCCCCTTCTGCGTGCGCGGGCTTCGTCCCGTGCGGCAGCTCCATGGCCATCTCGAATCCAGGGAAGAGGATCGAGGGCTTCTGGAGAAAGTGGGTATTGGTTGACGCCGGGTGCGTCCACCCTTGGTTGGCCCTTCCCACGGAGCCGCCCATGAGCTCGGAAGACTGGTGCCGAGCGGAGCTTACGGATCCGTGCGCGAAGTCGATGCTGGCGAAGATGGACGCCGATCTGAAGCCAGCCAACATGGCGACGGCGAAGCTGACCGGGGCATCGTTGCTGAGGGAGTTCCTGGAGCACCAGCTGGCTCCGCTTCGGCAGTACTCTCCCCCGATGTGGAGGCCTCACCCGAGCCCCGCAGCCGTGGGCGAAGAGGACGTGACTGCGGTTCTCCAGTCCCTGGTCGGGGGCGAGGCAGCAAGGCTGGAGGGCGCGCCTTCGCCCCTGTTCCTCCGCGACGATTGGGAGCAAGTGGTGAAGTCCATGCCCGTCTTCAACGGGGACGGGCTCGTGCCCATGGTGGCTCCCGAGGATCTGGTGGATGTGTCTTCCGGCGACTCCAGCGGAGATGGGGGCGAGGAGGAGCAGGAGGCAGGCTCTGACTCCGAGGCGACCGATGGGGAGTCTAGGACTCCCCCGCTCCAGCGCAAGCCCCGCGCTCTCCGCCTTTCGCTGAGCGACGATGACGATGATGACGACGTGCTGGGCAGCGGGAGCTCATCCCCGGTCCCGAAGAAGGGAAGGACCGGGTTGATTCCCCGCGGGTCCGCCCTAACTCCGGGGTGAACCGCTGACGCGCCTTCTGCTTCCGAGGTCGACCCCTCCAGCCGGCTCTCCGGCTTCAAGTTTGGCAGGAGACCACTGGAGCTTTCTGGCGACGACCTATAAGTGCTTGATCCTTGATCCTTGGTTTCTTGTTCTGCTGACGAGGCTTGACGATTACTTCTCCCGAGCAGGCTGGCGCCCGCGGCAAAGAAGCTGAAGGGAGCTCCCGAGGCCCCAGCTGTGGCGACACCTCCACCTGCAGGGGAGAGCGACCGCGACGCATGAGCTTCTCCTGCTCACTCGCCCTTGCGGGGCTTGGCTGATCTGGCTGGGGCCGCAGCCCCCATGGCTCGGTCGACCCCAGAGGTGCCCTTGCCTGGTGCTGTTGCTACGGCTGGGGAGGCGCAGCAAACTCCGTCTCGGGATACTGCAGCCTCGCCGCCGCTACCTTCTCCTCCCGTTTTGCCGGCTGCTGGTTCCGGGACTCCTCCTGCTGCTTTGAAGTGCACTGATGCTTCTCCGCCTTCTTCTTCCATCCTGGAGCGAGTTGTTGTTGGACTGGACCGGCTGCGGCAGGATCTTCTAGGCGCCGACCCTCGCCTGGTGGCCGGGCGCCTGGAGCTGGCCTCGGGGTGGATTCGCTCTGACGCCTCGATTCGGGCAGCGCTGCTTCAGGCCTCGACGACCAGTGACGAGGAGAGGGAGGCTACCCTCGAGGCGAAGGCTGCCCGTGACGCGGCCCTGGGAGAGGCGAAGGCCTTCGTGATCAGCTTGTAGAGGAGACCCGCCTTCGCCAAGAGCAGGAGAAGGGGGTGAAGGCTCGCGAGGCGGCGCTCGAGGACCGGGAGGCGAAGCTCAAGAAGCGCCGTAGCCACCTAGGTGCGTTGAAGAAGGAGCTGGAGACGACGAAGGCCGAGCTGGACGCCAAGGCCCGGGTCCTTGCCGAGGATCGCGTGGCCTTCACGGACATGGAGAAGGATGCCCGTGCATCACTGAAGACGCTTTACGATAGTGGCCTGGATAGCCCGCTGGCTGGTGACGGGGACGGCCCCGCCAAACTGCTTCCCTTCTTGGTGAAGGCTCCTGGAGATGTCGCCCTCGGACTCGCCCCCACGGCCGAAGCCCAGGCGTGTGTCCTGTCTTCCGCCACGCTGACGCGGGTCTTCGCCCATGTCTACCTTTGCGACCCCAGCGCCAACCTTGACAGCCTACTGGAGCCGGTGAGCAGCGAGGGCGCCGCTGCCGCTGTCGAGGCCTTGAAGGGGCGCGCAGAGGCGCTGCTAGGGAAGTTCCGGGCCTTCAGCACCAAGCCGAAGCGAGGCGCCGCCGGCCCTACTACCCCACAAGGCGAAGCCACTCCACGCGACTCCGCTGCTGACAAGTGACTCTGCTATCGTTCCTGTCCTTCTTTCGATTCCTGCACATGCACGACGCCTCGAGGAGGCATTTAAATTTGCGTTTGGTACCAAGGCGACAGTATGGGTTGTAATATTCACTTTTAAGTTCCTTGAATTTTATGTTCCCCTTCCCTACTTGCTTATGTTCTACGCCGGCAGAGCCCGGCCACGCGCATGCCTCACCCAGCATCAGCCCCGACCGGAAACCAGGACGGGACCAAAGGAATGAGGGGCCACGTGACAAGTTAGGCTCCTGAGTCGCGATGCTCAGGAGTCCCCCTTGGCGCACGAACAACAAGTAGGGAAGTGCGATGTAGGTGTGTTTCCTGTTCTACGTCTGCAGAGCCCGACCCCGCGCGTACCTCACCCAGCATAGCCTTTCGGACCTAAGGAGTGAGGGGCTACGGAGCCAGTTAGGCTCCTGAGTCGCGATGCTCAGGAGTGCCCCTTGACGCGCGAACAACATGAGATGGAATGTAGGCGCGGCTACCATTCTACGTCTGCAGAGCCCGACCCCGCGCGTACCTCACCCAGCATAGCCTTTCAGAACTAAGGAGTGAGGGGCTACGGAGCCAGTTAGGCTCCTGAGTCGCGATGCTTAGGAGTCCCCCTTGATGCGCAAACGGCCTTCGTACCTTGGCTCCGCTCGGGGAGAGACACGCGACAAACCAGGCCCGAGGGGCCTGGCTGGGGCGTACGGCTGGGCGTGACCCAGTCATAGCCCCCGTGCCCAGCCCCCTCGCGCGGCGCTCCCGGGGGGAGGCGTTGCGATGAGGCCGGCCACTGAGCCCGGGGCTCCCTGAGGTTAATGCGGCCCGGAGGCCACCCTCATTTGTTTATCACCAGCGCGGAGCATAGCGCTTCCTTATGTGTACGGGCATAGCCGCTTCTCGGCAGTGTCGTCAGCCAGCGCGGAGCATGGTGCTTCCACTGGTACGTGGTAGGGGGCTCCCCTCCGGGAGGAGCCCCCGGGGCGTGTACAGCCCCGCCCTGACACGTGGCTGGCACGGTAGAGCTAGGTGAGGTGTATCTGAGCACCCGTGAGCCAGCGCGGGACTCACGAGGCCCTACCTCTAGGCGGGTTGCGCCTGGCACTGGGCCGTATCTTGAGATGTGTTCCTGCAAAATCTGGTTAGATGCCGGCACTCTACGTCCTCGGGTCCCGGCCCTCGAGCTTGTCTAAGCCGTCGCTGGTATGCCAGGTCGCGATGCCGTGGACAAGGCCAGAGGGTGAGGGCTGGAGAGCCAGTAAGAGCCCTGAGTCGCGATGCTCAGGCGCCCCCCCTTTAACGTGTAAGTGGTCGACATGAAGAAGAAAAGGTGCCGTGGACGGCATCAAGTGATCAAGCATGATGCATAATTGGAAATAAACGCGGAAGGGATACATGCCGCTGGGCCTAGCCCGAGTGGCCTGGTGATGATGCAGCCCGAGGGGCGCCCCCAGCAAAGCAAGCTAGCGACTGAAAACATAAAAAGGGATACATGCCACAGGGACGGACCCACGCGGCCTGGGAATGACGCAACCCTGGGAGGGCGCTCCTAGCTGGGAATGAAACTTGAAAGATGTCACCTGAAGATGTCGTCGGTGCAGTGGCGTTGGTGCAGCAGACTCGGTGGGCTGCGGAAGCCGATCCTCACGAGCCCCCAGGCCCAGGGGCATTGGGAGGCTCCGGAGGCACTGGTGGCTCCTCGTGAGCAGCCTCCATCTCCGCCAGGGCTGTGGAACGCCTGTCTTCTTGCGCCTCCAAGATGCTCCTCATGATGCGCTGGTACGCCGCAGCCACGCTCGGCAGACCATAAGGCATGCGACCATAGCTGTGGGGTGGTCCTCCGCAGAGCCCAACTTGTGAGGGCTAGAGGCGCTCCGCCGTGGCGATCCGGTTGAGTCCTGGTACGTCGACGTAGACGCGCAGCCCACCATCCTCGCCTGGATGGGGAGCCACAGCTGGCGGGCGACGGCAACCTCTCATGATCCTTGACTCATGTAGTTCTTGAATGGCCTTGCTAACAAACTCCTGTTGGTCTGACCTTCTTTCCCTGGCTTCCTTTTGAGGGAAACGTGCCTTGAAGCACGCCTCCACATGGTGCCCCAGCGCCTCCCTCGTGACCTTGGCGAGGTCGGTGGCCCTCCAGGTGAGAGCCCCCGAGCCCTGCCTGAGGAGGGCGCCGGGCACGCTTTCCTATGCGATTGAAGGAGGATCCCCCTGGGCAGACGTGGGCCTTGAAGGGCCTGCCTCCTGAGGGTCTGAGCCTGACGTTGTCTTCTTATTCTTGGGGGTGGTCTCAGGAAGCCTCCTGCTTCCGCGGTCTGGGTCTTCTAGTGACGCGGCCTGAAAGGCTCGCTCCAGGGCACACACTGCATCCTTCTCTTGACATGGCACTGTGATGACGCCGCCGCTTCCTGGCATCTTGAGGATGTTGTAGCCATGGTGAGTCACGGCCATGAACTTGGCCAGCGCCGGGTACCACAGGATGGCGTTGTACGGCAGGCGGATGTGGGCGACATCAAAGTCGATGAGCTCGGTGCGGTAGTTGTCGTAGGTGCCGAAGGTGACTGGGAGGCGGACCTGCCCGATCGGGACCGTGGAACCGTCGGTGACTCCGGAGAAGGGCTTGGTTGGCTGGCGCTGGTTATAGGCCACTTGGAGGCTGTTGAATGTTTCCAGGGACAAGACATTGAGCCCTGCCCCTCCGTCGATGAGGGTCCTAGTGACCAGAACGTTGCTGATGACTGGGGAACAAAGCATCGGCAGGACTCCGGCTATGGCCGCGCACTTGAGCTGGTCTGCTGAGCTGAACGTGATGGCGCAGGCCGACCACCTGAGGGGACGCGTTGCTTCGAGCTTGGGGAGAAATGCACTCACTTCGCGAGCAAACTGCTTGAAGATACATTGAGAGGCTGGGGCTTCAGCTCCGCCCAGGATGCAGGCGATGGCGCGAGGCTCCTGGAAGCCCCCAACCCCCTCGTCTTGGTGGCGGTCTTCATTCCTTCTTGGCTGAGGCGGCAACGGCGGCAGGCCTGGGTTGCCATGAGGGAGATCCTCACGAGGCTAGTCCCTCCAGTCCCCCTCGCGAGGCGGGTCACGTCAGCGGTCCTCGCGAGGTTGGTCATGCCAGCGGTCCTCGCGAGGTTGGTCACGCCAGCCTTGACGTGGGCCACGATCTTCCCAGCGTCCCGGGTTCCTTTCTCCTCCTCGGCCGTAGCTCCGGTCAGCACGGTCAGGGCGTCGGCCGACTCTTCCTTCTCGCACGGCTCGGAGTTCTTGGCATTCATTGGTGTTGTGGGTGTGGAGGTCGTGGTACACATAGTACCGGCTGCCCCTGGAGGATTCGGGCAGATCCTTGCCCCGCTTGGTGTCCGGCTCTGCCGCGAGCACGACAGCCCCCTTGCGCTTCACGTCCTTGGCCTTGGGCTTCTTTTCTTCTGGGTCTACGGCAGGCAGCTCGAGGAGGGAGAGGCGTCCCTCCTCAGCTCTGGCGCACTTGGTCGCCAGGTTGAACAGCTCCAGGGAGGTGCAGAGGTCTTCATGCATCGCCAACTCCTCCTTCATCTTGACATCGCGCACGCCATCGGAGAAGGCCGAAATGATGGCCTCCTCGGACACCCTGGGGATCTTGGGGCGTGCACTGTTGAAGCGCTGGATGTACTTTTGCAGGGTCTTTCCAGGTTGCTGCTTGATGCGGCGCATGTTGCTCACGGCATGAGGCCGGTCGCGGGTACATTGGAAGTTGGCGATGAAGCGAGTGCGCATCTGGTCCCAGGAGGAGATCGTGCCTGGGGCCAGGTTCAGGAGCCAAGTGCGAGCACCTTCCTTCAGCGCCATGGGGAACCTGTTCGCCATGACCTTTTCGTCCCCACTGGCTGCTTCGATTCCCAGCTCGTAAAGCTGGAGGAACTCTGTGGGATCAGTCGTGCCATCATAGCGAGGGGGCAGGTCCGGCTTGAACATGCCGGGCAATGTGACTCCGCGCAGCTCGGCGGTGTAGGCGCGGCAGCCAGCGGTGGCCGCGGGAGGTTTTGGTTGAGGGAGAGCTTGGCCTTGCGGGTCCCCTTGCGCTGCAGCTGGGAGCAGCGCGGGGTCTTTACGTGCCGGAGCCGGAGCGGGGTCTCGGCGAGCCGGGGCTGGGAGCGCTCGGGCGGCCTCTTGCGGTCGCGGGACTTCTTGGCAGCTCCGTTCCTGCTGGGCCGGCGCATGACGGAGCGGGTTCCGCCCAGGAGCTGCGCGCCTTGGGGCCATGGCGTCTTCTTGGAAAGGAGGCGGCTGGAATGCCCCCGGGGCTTCATTGCCCACGCGGGGCGGAGTGCGGCGCAGCGGTGCGGAAGGCGCGGGAGAGCCCCCTGCGGCGCGGACGAGCTCGGCGACGCGGTCGAGCCACTCCTCGTAGACGTCCTCGATGGGGCGGTAGCGCAGGAGATCGTTCGCCGCGATGAGCGCAGCTCGAGCCTCCAAGGCGCGCGAAGCGCATGCGACGAAGAACCGGCTGGGGTGAGCGACGGAGTGGCGGTGCGGCCATCTCGCCGCACAGACGGGTGCTGAGAGGATGCTTGCTGCTCGTTCCCCGCCGGGCCGGTGGCGGCGTTGACGGCGGGCGACAGGGAACGATGAGGACGCCCACCGACGGGGTCCGTCTGGACGGCGCGGGAAGCGATGGCGACCCGGCGCTCGGCGCGGGCCCGACGAGCATCAGACATGGATGCGACGGTCGGAGGAGAGCGGAGCGGTGGAAGACGGACTCCGGCACACCCCTACCTGGCACGCCAAATGTCGGATCACGGGTTCCGGCAGACCCTTAAGGTTCGAACTCTGGGGTGCGCGCGGAGATCGTGCCCTCTACCTCTCCGTCTCGTAAGGATCTAACTACTAGAAGAACAACACAAGAGACACAGGGTTTATACTGGTTCGGGCCACCATTGTGGTGTAATACCCTACTCCAGTGTGGTGGGTGGATTGCCTCTTGGGCTGATGATGAAGAACAATACGAGGAAGAACAACCTCGCAGGGTCTGTTCTTGGCTAGGGGATGAACCGCTAGGGGAGTTCGATCGCCCTTCTCTCTCTCTGTCTCTAGATACTGAATTAGGTCTCCATCCGCCTCCTCTACCCTGGGGGTGGCCAATCCTATTTATAGGCAAAGGCCCTGGGCGTCTTCCCAAATATTGAGCGGGAAGGGCGCCAACAATTGGCCAATTTGAAGGGGAACATCTGGTACACTTATCCTGACTAAAGTTGGTCTTCGCCTGCCAAAGGCTGAGTGGTGACGCCGTCCTGGGCTCCATGGTGACCTCCTTCCCACCGTTGGACTGGTCTTGGTCTCGTTGCACCGAAATGGGTGCCTTTGCTTGATCCTCTCGCCTGCGCTTGCCCCCTTTGCACCAAAGAGGAAAGGGAGATGCTACGCGGGCTGGCGCCCGCCTGGCACCCTTGGTCGTCATGGCTTGCGTCATGGGCACCTCGTGAGGTACCTGTCTTGATCTCTCCGCCTCCTCGCGAGCCAGCCTAAGGAGGCCGTGCTTGGGGAAGCGCCGTGTCGTCCGCCTCGCGAGGCTTGGCCCCTCGCGAGGGTCTTGAGCCTTGTGCTGATGAAGATGGGCCACGTTGGGCCCCCATTTGAGCCACGCCGCAGGCCGTGGGCAGGCAAGTCTGGGGACCCCCGTTCCCAGAACGCGGACAGCTCTGATGTGGGACCTATATGTAGCCAGCTTCTTGCTTATGATGATGAGGTGCCGCGTACTCGTGGTTTCATGGCTCGACAGATGTTTGACAATAGAGGCTCTTCTAAACAGACATTTGTTGGCGGCAAAAAACACGAGGAGATTGATGAGCTTCTTCTGAAGGTTTTGAAGTTGACTGAAAATTTGCCAACCTTCGGTGACAGGTTGAGGACAGTTGCTGGTTTTTTCCCTGTTGGCCATGGCCCACGAGATGAAGATATTGTTGCTGCTCACAATTTTGATTGTGGCGTGATTGAAAGCCTGAAGATTGCAGTGATGAATGTTCGGTCTTCGTATGCTCAATTGAGACCTTCACAAGAGGAAAAATGCGGTCGGTATGAGAAGGATGTTGGGCATATTTTGGATGAAATGAACCGTCAGGACGCTGGTGTTGGCGCTGATAATGTATGTTCTAGGTTTTTTGTGGTTTTGAACCTCTTTTGTGTACTATGTGGACTGCTCCTCATTTTTCATGTTTTTTGTGATAGGCTGGAGTGGAATCTTCTGGTGTCCATGGAACTAGGGACGATGGAACTGGTCAGGTACAAGTACTTCTGCTATGTCCGTTCTGCCATGCGTCCCTCTGCTTAAACTTGCACTTGTTGCTTTCCATTTTTATTGTATTTTTTTGTGTACTTCGCGGTTGTGAAGTGTGTATTGCTTGTGCATATTTGAAGTTTATTCTTTTTTGGTCGTTACCAACTTATATTTTGTTTTTGGTTTGTTCTATGCCTGTAGACTGGTGATGCTGCTTGTGATGTGGACAAAGAGACCTACGATGGCTCTGGGAAGGATGAGGTCTTGGCTGATGCATCGTCCCCTCCGGTTGTTGTAGCTGATAAGGTATAGTTGTTTTACTTGTTCTATTAGTGTGTTGTAATCTAATTTTTTGTTTGTTGTTGTTGTAAACTTTATGTATGCTGTTATGTTCACTCATATGCATTTTCATTTACATATTTTTAGCTGCAACAATTTTACATGTGTGAGCTTTAGTGTTTGACTGAAGTGAACTGCATTCCTTTTTTTGCATGCGTGTCCATAATGTTTTACACAAGTGAGCTTCAGTATTCAACGTAACTGAACTACGTTGTTTGATAAAGTGAACTGCAGTTATTTTTTACGTTTATGTGGGTTGAAGTTGTAGTTGTTTTGATACACGTGGTTTGCAGTTGTTGTTGTTTTAATTATCCCCGCGCTCATTTTTGTGTTATTGTGTGTTTTTAATCTTTCCACAGCGTGGAGAAGAAAACATGGAAGTTCATGTTGATCTGAATCAGGGCAGTTGTGCTGTTGATGGTGGTGGCAGTATTGGTGCTTCTGCATCGGTAGCTGTCGACTGTGCAGACGCTTCTGTAGCTCAAGAATATCATGATGCTCTTTCCCCCAGTCGACATGAAGACTCTGATTTTGTCATTGAAAAGCCGCTTGAGAATGTCGTCCCTGCTGTTAGTGTTGTTGCTTTCCCTGTTTGTCTAGCGGCCAACGATGTTCTTGAAGTATCGATAATTGAGCCTCATGTAGCTGAAGTATCTAAGGACGTTGCGGTTGACCAGACTGTTGTAAATCCAGAGAATGTTGATGTTGCTGCAGAAGGGAAGTCGAGTGAGGTTGTGGTGGATTCATCGCAATCTGTCAAAGAAAATCTTTTGGTGAGCTCTGAAGAACAACAACATGAAGACTCTGACACTGAAGGCAAGAGTTTTGTTTTCAAACAGTGCAGTTGAAGTTTTTCTCTTTTCATTTTTTGTTTAATTACTATGGTATCTGTATTAGATGTTTAATGATAAGTGAAACTTGATCTTTTTGTTTATGATTTTCAAAATAGCTAGCAGAATTTCCTTATCTTAATATTTGAACTTCATTATGTTGGATAAGTGAACTTCATCTTTTTTATTATAGATGACGAACTTCCTGTTCTGACACCGTCGAGCATTGATCCAGCTCTTCTGAAAAGATACAATGAGTTGTACGCTGCTGTTACGAAGGTTCGGAAGGACAAGAAGAAGAAGTATGGTTTTTTAGAAATTGTTTTGTTCATATGTATTTTCTAAATTTGGTTTTTAGCCCTTTTTCTTTGTTGTTATTGTTTTAGTATCTTGTGTTTTCAGTTTTTCATGAAAAATTCAGGGACATGATTGCTTTCAAAACTGAGTTGGGTGATATTACCATTGGCGAAGTTGGTCAATCCTTTTGGGATCAAGGGATGCTCACTACAAGACTTGTAGATATTGGGGTTTCTTTGCTGGTAGATAAGTTTAAGGGATCTCCGACAATAGTTGTCCCGTACCATATTTGTGTAAGAATGCAGAAATTTTTGTTTTATTTGTTTTTGATTTTGTTTTCTAATTTTGTGTGACGGACATTTTTCCTTGAGCACTATTTGATTTTGGGTTTTGTATTGGCAGACAAATATTTGGAATGGTGGTACTGTAGGCAGAAGTGTTAAAATGGTGTTCTCTTCAAAAGCCGAGGAGCGTGTTGATAAAAAGGATTTGGTGAGTAACGTTTTTATGTGTCGAAGACTATATTTTTTGCGTGTTTGTTATTACAGTCTTCTGTTTCTTCTTATTATTATAATTTTATTTATTTATTCGTGCTTTGAACAAGTCCTTTTTGCAACTTTTGATCCACCAGATACAAGGGATGGTGTTGGTCATTATTGTGTAGTTGCATTAAATGTGAAAGAAAGGCGGTTTGAATTTCTCGACTCGCTCAATAAAGCTGGCAGCCCGGGTGCGATAAGGATTTTTAGGAGGATGGTTAAAAATATCAAGTGTGCATGGAAAGAAGGAAGCTCAAGTTCTGATGAGCCCCTAAACCATCCTACACTTGATGGATTTGTGTTGAAACATGTCATTGTCCCAACGCAACCTAATGGTTGTGTTCCGTACAGCCCGTCTTCACCATACTGCTCAAGTTTTTTTTTAATTTTTCGTTTTTTGTGAAACTGATGTTTTTTATTCTTTTTATTGCAGGCATGATTGTGGATTCTATATGTTTCAATTCCTGCAGACTTGGGATGGTGTTTGAGTTGCTCAGTTTGGGGTGGAGCACATTGGCTACATCAGAAAGGCCATGCTCTATAGTTGGCTCACATCGAGAAAGTGTTCCCTTGATTTAACATGACTTTTAATTTTTGCAGATAAAGGTTATTTTAGTGAACTTCTTTATCCTTCCTTTATTTATTTTTTGCCTACTGCTTGCTTCCGGTTCTTACGGGCTTTTTTTTAATAGTTTGTTTAGTTACGTTCGTGATTTAGATTGTATGTGTATTTTTATTTGTTGTGTTAGTGAGTTGCATTTTTTATTTTTGGGGCAAGTGAGCTGCATTGTTCTTTACAAGTGGGCTGCATTGTTGTATACATTTTTTAGTTCTGCATTGGTGCTGACAAGTGGACTGCATTGTTGTAGACAATTGTGCTGCATTCTATTCTTTAGTGAACTGCATTATTTTACTTTAACGAGTTTTGTTTTGTATTTTTTAATGCTGAGTGTTTCCATGTTTTTTCTTTCACGGTTTTAGGTTTTGATGGGGGGCTTCATGAAGGTTGTACGTCACTGTTTGAATCCCAGGGTGCTGATGTGGTTATGGAGGATTGCGGCATTGAAATCTCTCTAGATAATTCTGGTTCTTTGGCTGGAGATGGTTTGAACACAACTGTGGCGTCTGGACCTGATGGTGGAAGTGTTTCCCGCCCTAGCTCCCCACATGATGTGTTTGATGTTGATGATGATGATGATTTTGTTACGCCATGTCCTCGCGCCACGAGGAGTCGGACTGCAGCAATTAATCGTCCTCCTGTGGATGATGTTGAAGTTTTTTCGAACAAGAGGGCAGGTGAGAGGGCTTTTAAGTTGAGATGCTCTATAGAGAAATTGAAGCCTCCGAGGTTCAAATATATTGATGAGCCGAGGAAAATAAAGGATCTTGTCCTCAGCAAAGAATTTGTAACCAAATACCACGAGTAAGTTTTTATGTGTGTGCCCTTGATTCTTTTTGTGTGTTTTGTTTTTAATTTTAATTTCATTGATCCCATTTTCTGTATGTTTACTACATGAATGCATTCTTTATGGTGAGCAGTCCTTTTGGTGATCTTGATACTTACAATGTTGACTATATCTATAATACATTTGGCAAAGGAGCTTTAATGGATTCGTATCTCATGGATTTTGTCATCAAGTACTGGAAGCAAGACGCTGAAATGGGTTTAGTTTATCATTCTGGTGAACGTGTGCTACTTTCACCCTTATTTATCACGGTAAACGTCTGCTGTGATTTTTTCTATTTGTACTGGTTTTGTTTTTATGTCCATGCCTGCATGCATTGTTTATTCTTTTTTTCATGTCCTTTCTTTGTTCTTTTTTTTGCAGTATGTTTTTCATATGGAAACATTTGTGAAGAGAGATGAGGAAGGAAACCTTGTGTTGCGAGTTTCGCATAGCATGTTTGTTTTAGAAGATGCAGTTAACCAGTTCAAGGTTTTTGTGAGTGACGACGTAAACCTGTTGGATGCAAAACTGGTAAGTTCGTTGTTTCCCGTCGTTTATTTTTCTGGTTTGCTGTATTTCTTTTTATAGTTAATTTTTTGGAGCAGTGGTTCTAGTGCTACTTGTCGAAATAAGTTTCCATTTTTTGTTTTTTATGTGAACATATTATGATGCCGCGCTCCAAGGATGGTCATTATTCCTTATACACGATGAACCAGCATCGCCAGACGTTTGATATCCATGACACTAGGAAGTACACTGGCCATCCTGATGTCACGACAAAGTGGCGCAGGAGCGATTACCATTCAGATTGCACTGAAGTGGTATGTCATTTTTTCTTGCCAAGTGCAAAGCTTTTTTGTGTTTCTCCTACTGCATTTTTTTGGATAAACTGCACATGTAATGTTAGCACACATAGTACCACGCTTGTTTATGTAGTGTACTGCAACGTACGCGTGACAGAACTGCATTTTTCTCAGACCCCCCGTAATCTATGTAAGAAAGGAGAAAAAAGGAAATGACCTCATGTGCATTTAAAAGAGGGACTGTCTAGACGTCGAAAACAACTTTCGTATCTGAGTCGTAATTTGATCTGTGGTGTGTGTTATTTTTACATTGTGCTTCGTTTTTTTTGCCAGATGAGGAGGATGACTCAGTTGCTGAAGGCGATGTAGGGTGAAAAAATGTGTAAATCTAAGAACCACCCTGACTGGGTTAAATTGGCAGAGAAGCCCTCTTACCCGGTCGTGCCAGCGCAGGGAGCAAATGAGTGCGGAATCTATGTTCTGAGGGTGACGCAGTTGTATGATGGCAAACGTTTAGTTGAGAAAATTATCAAAACCGATGTAAAACCTTCTCTGTTTTTCTTCTTTTTCTTGTTACTTTTTTTATTATTTTTACCTTTTCACTTTTTGTTCTTTATGACAATCTTTTTATTTAATCACTGTCTGCGTTTTTTTAATTTTCTTTTTCACCCTGCTGTTGAAGATTGGAAGGTGGAGTACATGTTCCAGCTATTGTTCAATCCCTCGAACATGTTGTGTTATGAAGACATGCCGCTTGAGCTACGAGAACTGATTTCGGACCTCGGGCTTACTTCCCTGTCGCAATCGCAGACGCAGTAATAATCTACATTTGTATAAACCCTGTGTATGGACAAGAACTAGGGGTTCATGTTTTGTGTTGTGTGGTGTCTAAGGTATATAATGTATGAAAAGACATTTGTTTTACTATTTGTTGTGATCCTCGTCTGCTCTTTTTGCAGCAGTGTTTTATGGACGAATTTGTATCCGTATGTGTATTTTATATAAATAATTCATACAATATATATATATATATATGTATATATTTATTTTTTTGTTTGACTTACATGTTATATGTGAATTTGGCATTTTGACACACTTATATGTATCTTATGTGTCCCATTTTCAACCGCATTGCATGTGATACCGAACTTCTTCGTCCAAGAGAAAGCACTGCATGTTTGTATACAAGTTTGTGCTGCAATCTTTTTTTCCCTGCACTTTCTTACCGCAGACCCTGCATTCATGTTTGTATCTTGGAACTTCGTTGCTTTATGATACTGCACTGCTTTGCCTAGCCAGGTGAAGTGCGTTGCTTTATGATACTGCACTGCTTTTTTTCCTGCCTAAACTAAGTGCACTGCTTTTTTGCATATCCAAGTAGACTGTTTTTTTTGCCTAACCTTCAGTTGGTTATTTTTTTATTCTTTTTTGTTTTTGTAAGGTATGAGGGGGGAGGGGGGTTGGGGGGCCCCCCATTTTTTGGTTGACTATATATTTTGTATTTTGCTATTTGTATTCCTTGTACTTAACGTACTGCGTGCGTTAGCGCGAGGCCGAGCAGGGGGGTGGGGAGGGGGGTCGTGACCCCCCTCCCCACCCCCCATGCGAGGCCGAGCCTGTTACGAGCCGGAGCAGGCAGCGACGCGGCGTGCCGCGGCGCTGCATGCGTAGGCGAGTCCGTCACACCCGTGCGCCTCCCTATCTATCTTAGGGGTGTGGCTCTGGGGTTGCGTGCGTCCTATTGTTGGAAAAACAGAATGTCCGCACTGCGCCTGTCATGCAAGCGCACTGCATGCGTTAGCGCGAGGCCGAGCAGGGGTTGGGGAGGGGGGTCGTGACCCCCCTTCCGCACCCCCCTGCGAGGCCGAGCCTGGAACGAGCCAGAGCAGGCGGCAACGGGGCGTGCCGCGACGCCACATGCGCAGGCGAGTCCGTCACACCTGTGCGCCTCCCTGTCTATATTAAGGGTGTGGCTCTGGGGTTGCGCGCGTCCTATTGTTGCAAAAACAGAATGTCCACACTGCGCCTGTCATGCAAGCGCACTGCGTGCGTTAGCGCAAGGACGAGTGGGGGTGGAGAGGGGGGTTCGTGACCCCCCCTCCCCACCCCCTGCGAGGCCGAGCCTGGAACGAGCCGGAGCAGGAGGCGACGCGGCGTGCCACGTCGCCGCATGCGGAGGCGAGTCCGTCACACCCGTGTGCCTCCCTGTCTATCTTAGGGGTGTGGCTCTGGGGTTGCGTGTGTCCTATTGTTGGAAAAACAGAATGTCCGCACTGCGCCTGTCATGCAAGCGCACTGCATGCGTTAGCGCGAGGGCGAGCAGGGGGTGGGGAGGGGGGTCGTGACCCCCCTGCCCACCCCCTGCGAGGCCGAGCCTGGAACGAGCCTGAGTAGGCGGCGACGCGGCGTGCCGCGGTGCCGCGTGCGGAGGCGAGTCCGTCACACCCGTGCGCCTCCCTATCTATCTTAGGGGTGTGGCTCTGGGGTTGCGTGCGTCCTAATGTTGGAAAAACAGAATGTCCGCACTGCGCCTGTCATCCAAGCGCACTGCGTGCGTTAGCGTGAGGCTGAGAAGGGCGGTGGGGAGGGGGGTCGTGACCGCCCTCCCACCCTCCTGCGAGGTCGAGCCTGCAACGAGCCGGAGCAGGCAGCTACGCGGCGTGCCGCAGCGCTGCATGCGCAGGCGAGTCCGTCACACCCGTGTGCCTCCCTGTCTATCTTAGGGGTGTGGCTCTGGGTTGCGTGCATCCTATTGTTGAAAAAACAGAAGGTTCGCACTGCGCCTATCATGCAAGCGCACTGTGTGCGTTAGCGCGAGGCCGAGCCTGGAACGAGCCGGAGCAGGCGGCGACGAGGCGAGCCGCGGCGCCGCATGCGGAGGCGAGTCCGTCACACCCGTGTGCCTCCCTGTCTACCTAAGGGGTGTGGCTCTGGGGTTGCGTGTGTCCTATTGTTGGAAAAACAGAATGTCCGCACTACGCCTGTCATGCAAGCGCACTGCGTGCGTTAGCGCGAGGCCGAACAGGGGGTGGGGAGGGGGGTCGTGACCCCCTCCCCCCCCTGTGTGGTCGAGCCTGGAACGAGCCGGACCAGGCGGCAACGCGGCGTGCCGCGGCGCCGCATGCGCAGGCTAGTCCGTCACACCCGTGCGCCTCCCTGTCTATCTTAGGGGTGTGGCTCTGGGGTTGCGTGCGTCCTATTGTTGGAAAAATAGAATCTCCACACTGCGCCTGTCAACCAAGCGCACTGCGTGCGTTCGCGCGAGGCCGAGCAGGGGATGGGGAGGGGGGTCATGACCCCCCTCCCCACCCCCCTGCAAGGCCGAGCCTGGAACGAGCCGGACCAGGCGGCGCCGCATGCGCAGGCGAGTCCGTCACACCCATGTGCACTCGTGCACTGCTTAGGAAGAAAACTTTGTTCTGCATTTGTCAAGGATCTGTACTGCTTAGCAAGAAAACTTTGTATTGCATTTGTCAAGGATCTGTACTGCTTAGCAAGAAAACTTTTTACTGCATTTTTCAGGGTTCTGTACGGGTGTGCACTGCTTTGTTGCATGTATGTGCACTGCATTCGTCATAGTCTTGTGCTGGTTATGGGACTTTAGCATGTACCGCACTTCATGCACACATATAGTGAACTTCCTTGGAAGACTTTGGAGAAGTTCACACATTTTTTAGAGACCTATTATGGGACTGGCTGGGGCCTGGTTGTAACTAGGTTATCGATTTTTTTCCTTATCTGAAGCATTTTTTCTTTTGGAGTATATGTTTTTTGTGGTAGTACAAATGATGCCATTTGTACTACTTGCACCAACGTTGAGTACTGCATTGTGCGTACCAAGTTTGTATTTTGTGCACTGAGCTAAAGTTGCTGCAGCCCCTTCGTTCTTCATTTGTGCACGTACTGCACTTTATATTTACAGTCTATGAACTGCCTTATATTTTTTATTTGAACTATATTTACGTTTCTTTTATAAATATTAATATTAATGTTCTTTTTCTATAATTACTTTTTTCTGGATACTTTGTTTAGTGAAAGCAATTGATCAGAAACAAACTGTGATACATAAGCAAACAAGAGAAATAAAATTTAATGACAATTCTAAAACGACATTGATTTTAGAAAAGAAATGTTCGATCTGAAGCAATGGACATAATGAAAAGCTTGCATACATGAAACAAAGAACAACACAACGACTAATGTAAAGTGAAACTAAAACATAGCCCTGAATTATTTCTAGTTGCTGCATTGGATTACAGCCTTGTTCTTCTTCTGCTTTTCTTGTTTGTCTCTTTTTGCCCTGTCCAGTCCCATGATGATCATGATTCTCCATGACTCATATGTTGCGAATGCATCTATTACTGCATACTTGATAAGCTTTTCTGTGAGTGGGCAGAATCCCCACATAGTATGGTCCTCCTTGCGGTTAATTTTTTTCTTCATGTCATGGTAGTGAATGTCTATCATCCTGCCGGCAACATCATCCAACGAGTCAAACTTCTTTTTAGTGTATGGGTCTCTCCATTCCACCTGAATATCAATGTAGTTGTCGGAGTTTATCTCCAAACAAGATATCTTCAGCTTGCCTTTGTCTCCTTCAATGGCGAATCCGACGAAGGTGTACTCACCATTCATGAGGAATTTGACTAGTTCCATTGGCCTGCAAGATGTTTGTATAGAGTGAATATAGTTTATTTTCTTAGGAGTACCAATGTTTTTTGTTTTTTCTGAACTGAACTGCAATATGAGTATCTGAATCTGTTGCGTTGAGTAGTTGCTAATACTTTGCTCATCATAACTAGTAAACCTGATAATATATTGCATAAACAATGCATGTTTTGTGCATGATTATATTTCTTGAACTGGATTTCATACATGTTTTGTATAGTAATGTTGGAGTTTTCTATTGTTCAGTCAAATATTTTGTATTTGGTAAAACAAAATAAAAATACATGTATTGCTAGATCATATAATTCAAGAATCGAGCACATGAGTGACATACATGGAGCCAGATGAAAACTGTCAATGAATTCAGATGCCATGGTTTTCAAAAATGAAAACCAAAGTTTAAATAGTGGTGATTGCAGTGAAGAAAATTTAAAATCAATATTGACAATCAATAGTACAGATTGATAGTTATATTCTGACAGAGATGTGGTAGACAAGGCATTATTTTTCTACACATAACTGGAGCACTGCTGTCCGTTGTGGCTTCACGTAGTGCGTGTACTCGACATCAACGCCTACTAGTTTGACGGGCATTCCACTGAGTTTCCTCCTGAGCGTGGATAGCATCTTGTCCACGTCTTCACCCTTGATTGTGCAAATGACGTGGAGCTTGTGGTTGCCGTGGAGATCGACGTCGTGGAGCTCCCTGGTGTACCTGCGGCGCTGCTTGTAAAGAGGTGCATCCGCCATGACTATCCTCTGCTCTCGCGTGTTTGTTCTGGAGAGAAGAGGTTGATGAAAGGAATTGTGGAGAAGAAGATGCAATGGGGTTTTTTAGGGTACGAAGGAGTTGCGATTTCTCCTGTGCTCTCCTCTGCTCTCCTTGACAGGACGTGGGAGAGGTGGAGCGGGGTGGTAGCAATGTGGGGCTCTGTTTTAAGTTATGTGCCAACTACAGAGAGGTCCTGCTATGAGGATGCTCTGTTAGTGCGTTGGAAATCCGGAACGTCATGTCCTCTTTTTTTGTGACTTGTTTAGGTATGCACGCAACTGTCAGAAAATGTGATGATTGTGTTTTCGGTGAATTTTCCAATTAAGTGCACTTCTTTTTATATCAGAACATAACTACGTACGTCCACATAGTGTACTGCATGGAAATGAAATTTATTCTTCGTGCGCTGAATTATGTCGGATTAGGATTGATACAGATGTTCGCACATTTTTTTGATGGAGTTCTTTCATGCAGTTCTTTATTTTATAACGCACTGTTTTGCTGAACTAACAGAGCTGCATTTTTCATTTAAGCCACACTGCAATGCAGTAGAAGGAGAACTGTATGTGAAACGCATTGGGCCCAAGACGGTCTGTTAGCACGGCTGGTTTCAGGTGCGCTGTGTGCAGCCTAATGTTTAGTCCCACCTCGCCCGCGGAAGGCGCGCCCAATATGTTTATAAGCGCTGACGAGGCCGATGTATCGAACTCCTTTGGTTACTTATTCGAACTCCTCTGGTTACTTATCTGAAGCCCGTCCTGGACAGAGGCAGGGTGGCCCAGCGCTTGTGCTCGTCATCGGTGATCTTCTTCTTCATGTTGTTGTAGTAGTCGTCGATGAGCATGCCGGAGACGTCTCCAAGGGAGTCCAACTCCTTGGTTTCCTCGGGCACCCTCCACTCCTTCTGGATGTCGACGAAGTTGGCGACCTCCTGATTGACGCGATCCGGCCTTTTTTGTCGTCGTCAATGGAGAAGCCTGCAAAGGTGTACCTGGGGTCAGCGAGGAGGTTTTCGAAGACGGTGCACCTTTCAGCGGCGCTCAGTTGGAAGAGCAGCACCGGATGTTTCTTGCCGATGGAGAGTTGGCAGAGGGTGGGTTTTTGCATTGCTTCAGGCTCGTTGTTGTACTCGAGATCAATGACGACGATCTTGTGGCGCCGGAGACTGAGGTGGCGCTCGTACTGCGCGAGGGTGATCGCCACCTGCTTCTTGTCGTTGGTGTGGATGACGTGCAACTTGGTGTTGCCGTGTCCCTCCACGGCCTCCACGTCCTTGTACTCGTCGGCGAACGCCATCGCCGATAGTGGGGCTTGGTGTTTTTGCGTGGAAATGGATGTGACGGAGCGATTTGGTGGCAGCGCGATCGGGTACTTGTGTGGGATGGCCCCAGCGGATGAACTGCACGATCTCGACGACGACGCGGTTTGTGCAGATCGTGGGTTGGTGTTGCGTCTGTGATCGTGGGCTTGTGACGATGGAACCGCTCCGATTGGGCGGTTGTATGCGAACGTGGTTTTATTTTTTGATCAGTAGATTTTTTTAACCACCACTTTTCTGTGCGAACAGGCTTTTTTGTGACGTTTATATGTATCCTGCGTGACAACAAAACTGCATTTGTCGTAGTACCGCACTACATCATGTGCAAGGGAGAACTGCATGGTTTCTACAGGTGCGTACTTCACAGTATTTTTTGCGTTTCCTTGCTGGAGCCCCTGAATAAAGTATAATGTATTCTGCATTTTTACGAGTTCTTACTGTGTTCTATACCGTGTTTTCATTCATGTAGGTAATACGCAACTAGATTTTCTAAACCGTACTGCTTCGTGTACCTAAAAGGACTGCATCCTTGTAGTGCTGCGTAGGGGGGGTTGCCCCCCCCCCCATTTATTTTTTTTGAAGTTATTGTTTTTTATTAATGGGCCTTATTGGACTGTGTTCGGGAAGTGAAGACGCATTTGGGCCCAAGTCAAGTCGGCCTGGTATCGCGACCGCTTCCCTGTGCGCTATGTGCGGCGGAATATTTAGTCCCACCTCGCCCGCAGAAGGCGCGCCCGACCTGTTTATAAGCGCTGACATGGCAGCTATATCGAACTCCTTTGGTTACTTATTTGAGCGCTTATACACGGCGCTATATGCTATATGCTCTACGACCTGTGGGCCCAAGTGCGCCTGGCCCCACGCAACGTGGCTCAGAACGACTCGCCTGCTGTGGACGCAGACCTACTACGAGACTGGCTGGGGCCGGTTCATTTGGGTGGTCAATTTTTTTTCTAATTTTGTTTTTGCCGATGTAAGTGTGCGCACTGCTTAGCAAATCATACGTGCACTTCTTTGATCAGTGTTCTTGACTGCATGTGTACGCATTCCGTATTGCATATGTTTTTGCGCTACATTTTTTGTGCACTGGATTGGTAAGGATGTGCACTTCTTTGTTGCCTCTATGCCCTGCTTTCTTGATGGTCTTGTGCTTGAGGTGTACACATTTTTTCACTGCGTGCATGCTTCTTTTTTGCTGATGTTGTGATTCGTTTTGCCAATGCTGCGGACTTCACGGCTTACAGATAAGGACTGCATCAGGTGCACTAATTCTGCTTTTGTGCACTACGCGAAAATGCGTTTCTTTTGTGCTTCATTTTGAGCATGTACTACACTTCATGCACACATATAGTGAACTTCCTGTAAGACTTTGAAGAACTGCACACATAAAATGGTATGTGGATTATAATTTTTCAAAGAATTATTATTTAATGATCTGCGGTTAGTTTGTGGGAATTTGTGTAGTCAAAGTCTTTGTAGAACTTCCTGGTAAGACTTTTTTGTTTTGGTAACATAAACCTTTATTGATTGTCCTTCATTCTTGGTAACGTAATTTTCAGTAACTCCTCTTTAATTTTCAGTTTTGACCTTTTTGCATTCCTCTCCTATAAATGTACTGATTTTTTGCAGAAAATTCCGCAACGAGCTGTTAGGTATCTCCGGCTCAAGAAGAAAGGAATTCTCCAAGTTGTTCTTGGTAATGGGCACGTTCAACCAGCCAAGTACCGTGTAGGCGTTGACGGGCGGCTGTGTCTGCAGAAAGGGTGGAAGGAATTTGTGATTGATAGTGGCCTGAAGTCTGAGCAAGTTGTTGTCCTGAACTTCTTTGAACTCGAGGATCGTATGGTTAGAATCACGTTTGACGTGATTGGTTAAGGTTATGAGGTTGATTTGTAATAATTACTTTTGCGTGTCGAACGCTTCATCTTTTTGATGTGTTTTGTAATAAGCACTTTTGTGATCCGAACTGCTTCAATTATTATTTCTGAACTTCGTGCTTCCATTGAGCTAACTGCATTCTTTACATCGTTTTTGGATTAATATGTGTCAAAGTTTTACTCTATACTGCTATATATATGGTATACTCTATACACCATTTCTCTTTAAATGGTTTCTTTGAATAACTCATAGTCAGTGGAAAATTTGTGTTTACACAAAATTTAAACTGATACATAAGTCATGTAGATAAGCAAACTTCTATGCATATGATTAATTTATTGAAGTTCATCTATTTGGTCGTTAACCTGCTGCTTCTCCGCGGTGACTGGAGTGTGTCTAATGTTGCACTTTCTTTTGTTTTCTGTGGCGGTGTTGCTGGTTCTTGTCTCTGCACCGCTGTGTTTGTCGTCCCTCGCGTGCTTGTTGATGGCTACTTCCGTTTTCCGGTGATGTGGACTGCATCCTTCCTTGCTCCCCGCGTGCTGGTTGATGGCTGCTTTCCTTTTCCGGTGATGTGGACTGCATCCTTCCTTGCTCCCCGCGTGCTGGTTGATGGTTGCTTTCCTTTTCCGGTGATGTGAACTGCATCCTTCCTTGCTCCCCGTGTGCTGGTTGATGGCTGCTTTCCTTTTCCGGTGATGTGAACTGCATCCTTTCGTGCTCCTACCTTCTTTTTTGAAAGTGATGTTGTTCTTGGTTGTTTCTGTACAGCAGCATTCCCTTGTGGTGGTCTTGTTTGCATTGTTTCTTCATGTTCTTCGTCCTCTTCAGTCTCTTCTTCCTCCTCTTCTTGCTCTTCCTCATCTTCATCATCTGTTTCTTCATAAGCCACTGCTTCTTCAGTTTCTTCATGTTCTTTGTCCTCTTCATTATCTTCTTCCTCCTCTTCTTCATCTGCTTCTTCATAAGCCATTTCTTCTTCATTTGTGTCACCATCTTCTTCTTTGATTTCTTCTTCGTCGTCTTCCTCATTTTCTGATCTTGTTCTTTCGGGGCAGGTTCTTGAACTGTGTCTCTTCCTCTTTTTGCAGAGGCTACAGCGTGTCGGTGCACAAAAAGAGGGGTACACTTTTTGTACCCCTATAACTGTGCACGGGCAGTCAGAGCCGCGCCCACGACTACACCAAGCAAGCCAAGGGAGGTGAGCCAGGGTAAGACCGAAGCTCAAGGTAACTGAAGCAACGCCAAGACCAAGACCACAAAGAGCCAAGGGACAAGGCGAGCTCCCCCGGCAAGATTCTTGCCGGGGCCGGCTTTAGCAGCCCCGACAAGACCCTTGCCACGGCAACTCGCCCCACGCCTACGGAGCAAATCGCCCTTGAGTCCACTGCCCCCATGGGGCAAGGATTCAGGAGACGTCTCTGTGGTGGCATGTAGATATTTGCGAAGAAACGTTCAAGATCAGATATGCACTAAGAAGACGACGACCCTTGGCAAGATACCAGCCAAGGGAGACCACGAGACCCCCGGCAAGCGCCTTGCCGGGCATGACGGCAAGCGTCGCGACAAGACCCTTGCCGGGGCCGCGGCAAGGCCCTTGCCGAGGACGTCTACAGGCCACCATCAGGCCCACGCCAACCAAGCCTCCACCGCCGTTCGCATACAGCCGCCGCCCCAACCAACTGGGCAGGCACCTGCGTGGCGGCATGCAGATCTTTGTGAATACACCACCACCGCGCCACCTCAGTTGCCTGCCTGCCTACATGGCACCACGGGCATCGCTGGCCAGGGCGCGTGTCGACGCGAGAAGGAGCGGCGAGGGACGGGACGAACTTCGCCCCCGCCCCCGACAAAGCAAGGACACCTAAGCAGACGCATTAAATGCACCTTGTCATGTAATGCGAAGGATAACATCGCGTCACTGTACCCTTTCCACCTCCTGTGTGCCACTGTGGCAGCCCCTTTTTCCTATAAAAGGAGGCCCGATGTGACCAGGAGAGGGATTCGGCTTTTTGGAGCTCTTCACGCCCCATAGCTAGTTCAAGAACACAAATATACATCCACCAAAGCAGGAGTAGGGTATTGCGCATCCTTGCGCATCGAACCTGGATAAATGAATCGTGTGCTATCTGTTTGATCCGCTCTTCTTTCAATCCCGCGCCCCGCTAACCGTAGTAGGGGTTCTTGTGATCCCGTAGGTGTCGTTCCCACCGCCAGGTAGGGGGTGCAGTTGTGAGAATCGGCTCTAGCAGTTATTCCAGCGCTCCTTCGTCGCCATGGCGCCCAAGAAGAAGACGACGGTGGCGGACGGCCAGTCGGGAGCCGGACAGCCCGTCCCGACGCGGGCGAGCAGCAGACCGGTCGCAGAAAGGACCCGAGGCACCGCTCGCGAACACCAACACCGTCCCAGCGGCTGGAGTTTGGGAGGCGGCGATGTTCGTGCGCCTGGTAACGGGCCACACACCGCCAAATCCAAAGACGGAGCCAGGCCCTCCGCGGGTGGTGCGGGGCCTTCCAAGGTCGCTGCCGCATCACCCGAATGCGACGTAAGGGCCTCCAAGACTCCCACACCGGCGCCAACAGCGCGCTCTTCCCAGGCAGCGCGCGAAGAACAGCGTCATCGCGCCGAAGATCCCGGGCGTCGCCGCGGAAGGGCCCCGAGCGCCACTCCTGGGACGTAGAAGACCTGCCCGATCGCCGAAGCACTGGTGAAAACGGCATGCGACCGCGGGATCCTGATAGAGCTCCTCCTGACATGGTCAGAAGTCGAAGCGCGTCGCGATCCGTGCATGTTTCGCTGCCGCCGACGCCAGCAGAAGGCCTGGCGCGCGCGCAGTTGTTCCTCCACTTTCCTCCCGCTCTGGGGAAACTCGACGAATGGAGGGCCACCATCTGAAGCCTTGTTGCGGTCTCCAACAAAGACGAACCGAGTCCGGTGGAGCCCGCGGGTCGACGCTCCGATGGAGTCCCAACGCACCAGTGGCGGAAGGGCCGGCGGCGCCGCGACCACTATGCATTCGCCTCCTCCCCGTCCGGTACCGCGGACGCCAACTCATCGCGACGTCATGGGCGATGACATCTCCATAGCATCGTCCGACCCACGGACCAAACGTGACCAGCGCCAAGTTCTTCGGGAATGAGCCCATGAAGAAGCTCAAACCACTATCGAGCGCCGCATGGAGCGCGCCGCCAGTCAGACAGAAGAGCAAGGCCTGCTGCGAACCACCTGGCACGGGAGAGCCCTGGAAGCCTAACTTACGAGGTAGGTTTTCCGGCTTTTACCCGTGAGCTGCGGCAGTTCCAGTGGCCCACTCACCGCACCTTCAAACCTGACGTTGGCGAGAAGTACAATGGCAAGACCCACCCGTCGGAGTTCCTCAGCATCTACACCATCGCGATGCAAGCTGCCGGAGCCCGTGACGATAAGGTGTTTGCGAATTACTTTCCGTTAGCTCTTAAACCCAATGCCATGTCATGGTTGATGCACTTGCCGGTAGACTCTATTTCCTCCTGGTCGGATTTATGCCATGAGTTTGTTGGTGCCTTTACTGGGGGTCACCAAGCCCATGTTCAAGGAAGCGACCTGCATGTCATTCCCCAGAAGGGAGGTGAGAGTCTGCGCAAGTATATACAGAGGTTCAGCCGGGTACAGTACAATATCTCTGATGTTCACCCTGCCGCCATCATCAGCGCGTTCCATCAGAACGTGCGTAACCGCAAGATGCGCGAAGAGCTAGGAATGAACAAGGTGAAGGATGTGGCAGAACTCTACGTCCTTGCTGACAAAAGTGCCCGGGCTGAAGAGGGAAGGAAGTACCCCGGCGAAGATGCCAGAGTGGAAACCGACTCTTCAGATGAGGATACTGCTGCCCCAGCAAAGAAAGGCCGGCGCCGCAACAGGAAACGCAAGGGTAAAGCTGTGCCCCTGAGGAAGATCGTCTTCGAGCGGCTGTGAGAGCAGCACGCTACCAGCAAGCCTTGCGCCGCTACCATAGCTGCAAGGTCCATGCCCGAAGCTTTGAGGAAGGCGACCTTGTTCTTCGGCGCGTTCAATCGGCCAAGAATACCAACAAGTTGAGGCCAAAGTGGGAAGGCCCTTATCGGGTAATATGAGTCAGCAGGCAAGCCACCTTTTGTACAAGCCTTGCCAGCAAGGCGTGTAACCCTTTGTACAAAGGAAGGCGCAGAGCCTGAGCATAAATAAATGAAGCGCTGGCGCCCTAAGTTATAGCATGCATGCTAGGTTGAGTCTCGTCCTTGGTTAGGGTTGATAGTGCTTAGCGGCGACTAACCCCTAGCTTAGAGGTCGAGTGTGCGTTTCTTTGTTCCTCTTTTATCTTCTTTGGTTCGCATGACACGCAAATATCCTTGCCAAGCCACTTGGGAATAAAAAAGAACAGACCAGCATTTAGGCCGCGGTGAACCCGTATTGCCGGGGACTGCAAGGGCAAAGATTCACCCGCGGCAAACCAGGATTGCCAGGGGCTGCAGCATCAGATAAGTTCTTCATCCCCTATCATGCATTCTATTATGGACTGAGGTATGTGAAACCTCGTTTTTCCTTAAGCTACCATGATCCCCTAACTCTAGGCCCCAGGGCTCGTTCCTGGGACCAAGTTTGGTCGTGGTCGCGGCAGCGAAAGGATGAAACAAGGAGCCTAAACCCACCTCATCCCTTCCTCCACCAAAGGCGTGAGAAAGGTCGAACGAGGTGGGGAGACGGCAAGGCTTGTTGCCGGGCGAGAAAATGTTTATCTTAGAGATATCAAGGATTTATTCCTTGTCGCGGGTTCCACCCGCAAACAAATAACCCGACAAACATCCCTTTTTCATTAAAAACATCCCGCCCAGGTACAGTCCATAGGGAATGGAAAACATGAACAAAGGGATTACAAGTATTAAATTCAACAAAGGCCCGAAGGCTTACAAACTAAAAAGAGATAAGTTGCCCGTAATCCCTTTCTTGTCCCTCTCCTCAGGAGGCAGGTCAAGGAGGCGAAAAGGGAAAAAGGAGCGCCTAGGCGAGCTACGGGTGGCAGAAGATGCAAAGAGATCATCTTGGTGGCCGTCCAAAGGCTGGATGGTGATGGCGGCGCCGGAGCCAGAGCTCGAAGACGAGGCGGCAGGACGTCAGTACGCGTCGAAGGCGTCGGTGCCCGCGTACTCCGACTTGACGGCCTTGCCCCCCGCCCTCTTCCTCTTCCGCAGCCTCCCAACGCCAGCCGCCCAAGGAGACGACCCCGAGAAGTTCAAGGAGCCGGCGACACGGATGATGGGGTTGCCGGTGCTGCACGGAGCAGCGCCCAACACCTAGTCGGACCCGTCATCCTGCCGCCTGCCGCCCTCGTCGTCACTGCCGCTGTCCTCCTCATCACTCTCACTCGAGGAGGAATCTTCACCATCAGAAGAGCTCTCCACGCAACACCTGGCATGAGTCCCAAAGTGCCTTAAGACCTTGACAGCGAGAAGGCCACCCTCCATCAGCTTAAAATGGAGAGTGAGCCCCTCTGTCAAGTTGTGGATATGAGAAAACGTCTTTCATCCCCGACGAAGATACATCACGTGAGGAGCAGGGAAGTCGACGCGGACCTGCGTACCACTGATCCCGTAGCACCTCATGTGCAGCCGCAATGACTCTTGCGGATCCAGCTCCATCTCTCGCGCGAATGGAGTCGGGAGACGAAGGCGACGGCGCGGCGGCCGGCGCATCCTGACGAAGAACTCACAGGGGTCATCCCCAACATGGCCCTCCATTGGAGGAGGAGCTGCTGGCGGGGGTGAGCCCGGCGCGCCACCCCGTCCTCCTCTTCCCCGAGCGCCCCGGCCTTGCCCATGGCCTCGCGCCCTCCCCCTTCCCCTCGCGGCCGGCTCTTCCACCGCAGGCGCAAGAGGAGGAGGGACGCGTTGTCGAGCGGCGACCCTTACCGCCACCGTTGAAGGACCGGGATTCCCTCTCTCCATGACGAATGAGAGGAGCAGAAGCTGAAGGAAGAAAAAGATGGAAGAATGCGGGACGCCATCAACGGGGTTGGGGCTCGGCCGCCCCACTCGCCCAATCAAGACACGGAAGGCGCAGGGAGCCAGGACCGACCCGCTGCCCCAACCAGTGACGGCCCGGTTTCCCGCCTCCACCGATTGCCACCTCAAGCGCATGGGAGACACGTGGCGGACGTGCAGAACCGAGGGGACGGGTGAGGTGACCTCTCCCCACCCTGTGATCGTGGGGAGTGGACGCCTTGAGGACCGCGCCTTGGCCCCATTCGGTAAATGGGCCGCGCCTCCACGCCTCCCTCCGTTTATGGGGAAGGCGCGAACCGCCCCTTTACTGCGACGTGACACATGCGTGCAGAGAGCAACCTCACGCATGCCGCCCATGTCACGCCCACCTCCCCACGCCACACCACGCGCGCGAGTCGTGGGAAGCACAGCGCGCAAAAAAAATTTTACCGCGGTAAAAACCGCCCCACCGTTTTTTTGGGCCTAGCCCAACAACGCGTTGCGCTTATGTGTGGCCCAGGCCCGGGGGCTCCTGTCGGTGCACAAAAAGAGGGGTACACTTTTTGTACCCCTATAACTGTGCACAGGCAGTCAGAGCCGCGCCCATGACCACACCAAGCAAGCCAAGGGATGTGAGGCAGGGTAAGACCAAAGCTCAAGGTAACTGAAGCAACGCGAAGACCAAGACCACGAAGAGCCAAGGGACGAGGCGAGCTCCCCCAGCAAGACCCTTGCCGCGGCAACTCGCCCCACGCCTATGGACCAAATCGCCCTTGAGTCCACTGCCCCATGGGGCAAGGATTCGGGAGACGTCTCCGTGGTGGCATGCAGATCTTTGCGAAGAAACGTTCAAGATCAGATATGCACTAAGAAGACGACGACCCTTGGCAAGATACCAGCCAAGGGAGACCACGAGACCCCCGGCAAGCGCCTTGCCGGGAACGACGGCAGGCGCCGCGACAAGACCCTTGCCGGGGCCCCAGCAAGGCCCTTGCCGAGGACGTCTACAGGCCACCATCAGGCAGATGCCAACCAAGCCTCCACCGCCGTTCGCATACAGCTGCCGACCCAACCAACTAGGCAGGCACCTGCGTGGCGGCATGCAGATCTTCGTGAAGACACCACCACCGCGCCACCTCAGTTGCCTACCTGCCTACATGGCACCACGGGCATCGCTGGCCAGGGTGCGTGTTGACGCGAGAAGGAGCGGCGACGGACGGGACGAACTTCGCCCCCGCCCCCGATAAAGCAAGGACACCTAAGAAGACGCATTATGTCACACCTTGATTTTCATACCACAACACTTAAGCTAATAAAACATGATAAAATGTGGTTTGACAAAAACTTTTGAGTGTTTTGGACTTTGCTTGATTTGATTTTTGTGTGTTGTTTGCAAGTACTTAATTAAGGGCAGAAAAAATCTTTACAAAAATACTTTTTACTCCTATTAGATATAGGATACTCAGAAACCACAAAAATATAATTTTAAAAGTTATTTTCCTATTTTATTTAAAGGCTTTTTCTTAAGGCCAGAAATGGTCTTAAATAGGTTAAAATTATTTTAAAGCTTTAAAAATTTCTGAGAAAAATTAGGGAGACTC
Organism: Aegilops umbellulata; assembly: GCA_032464435.1. Lineage (NCBI taxonomy): Eukaryota > Viridiplantae > Streptophyta > Magnoliopsida > Poales > Poaceae > Aegilops > Aegilops umbellulata. The sequence goes on from CP136058.1 coordinate 174,849,713, forward strand.
AATGGACATATATTTTCCATATATATGAGTTTCAACACATGGTTATGATAAAAATATTGGACAAAACCTCCCAAAACCATTTCTGCTCATTTCAAGGATTTGAAATATTTCTAAAGGAAATATTTTCATAAAAATCCAAGAAAATTCTAGCATGTCACATATGACATTTTGGATGATCTTGCCAAGTACCATGTCATGGACAGTAGTATAACCCCATGAAACCCTCTCAAAACCACTTCTGTCCTTTTTCAAGTTTGAACATTTTTGCACTGTCTAACATGTCCAAATGCTCTCAAAGTTGGTGCACATGCTCAAATGGTGTAATAATGCATCTAGACCAAATGGCACAAGTTGTAGAGAATTTTATCTTGATCAAAGTACCCCAAAACCCTCTCTGACCAGAATCAAATTTGAACAAGTTTGTACTGCCAACTTTTTCTCCTTGACCCAAACTTTTGTGTACATGTTCAAATCCCCAAATGATGACACTACACCAAGTGGTGCATCAAGGAGAATAGATTTGCATGACTAAATCTTGGTAAAACCATTTCTGTTGATTTCTAGGGTTTACCAAAGTTACATTGGCCACTTTGCCCAAATGATCTCAAAATAGGTGGAAGGACCTAATTATATGTGACATTTCATCCTGTGGAGTCTCATGCCAATTGGAAATCATCTGCTTGCCCAAACCACCATCAAACACCTTCTGGCAGAAACTTAAAATGCATGTTTCGTCCATTTTCACTAATCTCCATGAGCTCAACTTGTTCCCACAGCCCCATCTGGTCCTCCTCTAACCCCTGCATCTTTCCCTGCCCGAGGAGCCATGATGATGGGGGTGAAAAGCTCCTTTTCCCTCTCTGGACAGCACCATTTCTCTCTCTCTCAACCTCCCTCCTCACTCGGATCCCCAGGGCATCCAATGCCATTGTAACATTGTTTACTCCCACCTGCAGCTTCCAGACACAAGTGGACGCGCTGGTGCGCGCCAAAAACTGCAAACGTCAGCCAAAGACGTGCTCTGGAGCACGCTAACGTGCTCCCGACCGTTGACGCCGTGTCCCACGACCACCTCGAGCCTCCCCCTTGCGCCAGTCGAGGTTCTCGACGTCCGCAACACGGCAGCCGTGCAGTCCCCCTCCTCTCCCCCTCTCTCTCACCCCTGCTGGCCGTGCCCGACGCCGCCCGGCTCGGCCAATGGGCGCACGAGCTCGGGACCCTCCTGGAGCACGCCCAGCTTCCTCTTTCCTCCTCCCTCAACCGGGTCCATGCCCACGAGTGCCCCAGACACGACCAGGGGCGCCAATATGGCCTTGGTGTTGCCCAGCTCGAGACCATGGACGCGGTCTGTGGCACATCTTCGCCCCTCCTCATCTGGCATTCCCGACCCCGCTTCGAGCTCACAATACAACTCGCCGCCCTCCTAGCTCTCTCCTGGACCTCTCACTTTATCTCCAGAGCCGCCCCCCACTTCTCATGGCCGCCATGGCCGCCGTCGCCATCCACCTAAATTCACCCGATCCCGAGCTCTTCTCCCTCTCCTCTCTCCACCAGCAGGCTCCGCTGAGCAAGGCGGAGCTCCCACGCTCTTTCCCTCGTCCGAGGGCGCACCGTAGCGCCGTGCCCAATCTCGCCCGACGCCACCATCCGCCGGCATCCAAGCCGCCGTCGCCTCGACCATACCCGGCAGCCGTGGCATGCACGAATGGATGCGGCGCTTGACGCCAAGCTCATCCATAGCCAGAGCATCGCCGGAGGTGCTCCGTAGCGCCGGCAGTCGTCGTCGGGGCTCTCTGCTCCCTCGGCCAGGCGAGCGCGCGGGAGGATGATGAAGACGAAGGCCCTGCAAGCAGGCCCCGCTCATTAGTGGCCCAGCCCCGGGCCACGCTGGCAAGTGGAGGCGGGTTCACCCTCTCCCGCGTCCCTGCAGCGAAGGCGCATCACGCCTGGGCGCCTTCGACGTCGCCCCGTCGTCCGCGTGGCCGAGCCACTAGGCCGGCCCAGTGTGCTACGACGCTATGCTGCGCTCAACACGACACCCACTTCCTTTGTCTTTTAATTTTTCCAGAAATTAGTAAAATCTCCCAAATATTCATATTAACTCCAAATTGAATGATTCAAATTTTTGGTGACTTCATAAATCATGCTCTACCGGTTGGTGCAGCATGCACATTTTTCCAGAAACTTTTTATTCACAAATATTTATAAAAACCCATTTTTCCTATTTCTGTGATGAACTTTGGAAAATCACAGAGAGCTCATATTCGATCCAAAACCCATGACTCAAATTCCTAGGTGTTCCTAAGTTCAAAACTTAGTTTATGAACATTTTTATTAATACTTTCTGTACCACATAAATTATTGAGCCATTTCTTCATATTTACCAACTTTGCAAATTCATAGGAAATTCATTTGAACTCCAAATCCAGTGAAACCAATTCCTAGATGCTTCTAAAATCATCCTTTGTTAAATGGGGGCCTTTGCTCATTTTTCGAAAATATGTTTCTGTACACTTCTTGCAATCCCATAAAACCCCTGATTCCATCATATCAAAATGTTTAGAAATATCAATTGATCCACTTACAATGAAACCACTTTGGTCATTCCTCATATGACCAGGGGTATCCAATAAAAATCAACTTCATATTTTTAGAGCACTTTTATTTTCTGCCTTGTTGTGTTGCTTATTATGCTTGCTTTCGACGATAGTTGACGAAGTAGACGGAATGCTTGGAGTTGGACCAGAGATATTTGTAGACCTCGAAGACTTTGTTACAACAGGCAAGCAGCCCTTTGACCATGTCTATGAAACCCTTTTATGCATGTCATATAGCACTTTATTGTTGTTGCAACGGAATCATGATGAGGTGGTAGCCACTTTGATGGGTTGCCTCCATTACTTCCTCATTGATACTTGCATTGTGCATGACCCTACCTCCTTATGAGGGTTATGCCGGTGGGAGTAGATAGGATGCTAAAGTAGTTGCTACGCAAAAAGGGACGGGAACATGCATAGTGATGGAGTGAAAGTATTTTCAAAGGACTTTTCGAAAACCCCGTCGGGTGCCACTTATGCCCGAGGGAGATGATGAGTTTGGGTAGCCACTTGATGACGAAGTGGTGTACCGAGGCAAGTGTGTGTGTTGTTTTCAAAAACGGATTGGTTTAAGTTGCGACTGTTATTCCAACCTTACCTGCGCAACCACTCTACCCTTATATGGGAAAGGGCATTATTGATTACCTAGGCCGATACTAGCTTGGAGCCCGCATTACTTGTGACGGGAGAGTTGTTGGTGCGCTCTCTCGGGACGGGGTCGTGCCAGGTAGGGCGGCCATGACTGTTTTCACAGGGCACCGGATACACCGTTGTGTCCCCTCTCGGGTGTTACGATCTTGAGCGAGTCTCGTATGATGTACATCGTGAGGATACGGAACAACGAGTGGACTCCTTGTTAGTGTCGTCTTGGGAAAGATAGTGATCGGGTGCTTACCCCGGGTACTTGAGGTACCGCGGGTCGTGGATGACACGGAAGTTCCTCGGATCTTGTGGGTAAAGTGTGCAACCTCTGCAGAGTGTAAAACTATTCGAATAGCCGTGTCCACGGTCAAGGACAGTTGGGTAACCGCTCTTGGGCTACGTCCACTTGTTTACAAACCAGTGTGTGTGGGAAGAACTACTTGGGTCAAGTCAAGGACTTGACATGATTGAGTTGGGTTGGTGCCCACTCTATTTATGTTGATATCTGTAACCTGTCCTCATGGTTACTTGAATTCTCCTGCTGCATGTCTTATAAGTTGTTGAACATGTCATTGCACTCAAAACTAGCTTTCCGCAAAAATTTACCTATATCATGCAATGTTGTATATTGAGCCAAAACATGGGTTGCTTGCGAGTACATTCAAAGTACTCATTGGCTTGCCACTGCTTATTTTATTGGCCAGGCATAAAAGAACAGGATATGATGAAGAATACTTCGGTGTCGAACATGTGAGCTAGGGCGCTTCCCAGTTAGAATGCCTGTAGGGTTAGGCAGATGGCATGGGTCCAAGTTATCGACGAAGATTTCTGCTGCAATGTTATACTCAAGACTTGACCATAATGGTCCTACTTGTGTAATACGGTATGTGTGGATGTAAGACTCTTGCTATTCAGCTTTTGTGTGTTCAGTGAGCATTGATCTCTGGGATCACTGTACACGTGCATTCGGTGATCACGACTTACGAGTCGGGGTCCCCACACATTAAATGCGCCTTGTCATGTAATGCGAAGGATAACCTCGCGTCACTGTACCCTTTTCCACCTCCCGTGTGCCACTGTGGCAACCCCTTTTTCCTATAAAAGGAGGCCCGAGGCGATCAGGAGAGGGATTTGGCTTTTTGGAGCTCTTCACGCCCCATAGCTAGTTCAAGAACACAGATATACATCCACCAAAGCAGGAGTAGGGTTTTACGCATCCTCGCGGCTCGAACCTGGATAAACGAATCGTGTGCTATCTGTTTGATCCGCTCTTCTTTCAACCCCGCGCCGCACTAACCGTAGTAGGGTTTCTTGTGATCCCATAGGTGTCGTTCCCACCGACACAGCGTCTCGGTTTCGTCCATTTCTTAGTGTTGTGAGTGGAATTTCTGTTTGGTTGTGCATCGCTGTGTCCTCGGTTTTCTTGTTCATGTCTTTTTGTACATGTCCTGGAATTGTGGCCGCTGATTTCATTACATGTCTTGCACCTGTTTATTCCCTGCGGGTGACCATCACTGTCCAGCTCAGGCTGAGGCTTACTGTTTTTGTCATCATTTTTCTCCTTGCATGCAACCTTTTTCTGGGTTGCGTCACCCCCTTTCTTCCTTGCTCTTGTGTTTGAAACAGGAGGTGGAAGAATTGTTTCTTTTTTGATAGCACCAGTTCCGCTGTGTTCTATATTTTCTACTTGCTCGATATTATTTTCATGCTGCGATTTCTCTGCTTGCTTTAGTTTTGCTTCTGCTTCTTCTTCTTCATTGAGCACATCGACTTCCTCGATCAGTGCCCTCATACCATACAATGCTCTATGGCACCCAGCGTCGGACCTTGTCGCTCTGTTTGCAAGGTCCATTGTTGTTTCTGTCAGCAATTTCCTACGGCAAAAAAGCGAGGTTCCATCTGGTGCTGTTTGTTCATAGTCTCGTCTGTCAAACGTTGCATCTGATCTTGCGTTACGGGTGTATCTTTTCATGATGTACACCTCAGGAATCTTGAGTACTCTCAAATGAGAAAGCATGCATAACACATGGACGCAAAAGAGCCCTGCAGAAAACACACGATCACTTTGTTTTGTAAGTGAACTGCATGAAATTAATAAACACATATTTTTTCCTTATTTGTTCGTTTTAAAGATGTGAACTTCATTTGGTTTTGTGAATTAGTCATGCATGTAGATTTTTTTGTGATAGGAGTGTCACCTGTGTGTGTCCAGAGTTTGCATTCACATTCGTAGACACCTTTCTGTTCATCGGTGACCACTTGGAAATTATGCCTTGCCCAGTCAAATGCATCCGATCTATTGTAGTGGTGTACGAGATACTTTGTCGGATTCTCAGGGCACCGTTCTGCTCTGAATGGAGTGCTACGGCAGAGTGTTTCTTTGAAATCTGCAAACACTGCCCTTGTATACACTTTTGATAACTGAACTTCGAACCCAAACTGGGTTGATGTCTTTACCTCTGACTACATGATCAGAAATGCACTGTTACGAACCAGATAAATGAAAATTTTGTTTGATTCTGTAGTTATATTTTTTAGCAGTTTTTGAGTGACATTTGTTTTACCTCATTTTCTACTGTCTCTGCGTGCTCGACGGCCTTCCTGGTCTGACTGCACTTGTCCACCTGCTGAGCAAATAGATGGAGATCATGCTTCTCTCTGACAAAGTTTTTCTTCAGTATGCGGTTCATGCTCTCGCTTCTCTGTGTGGAAGTCATCCGAGCACAGAAAATTTCCTTGTACTAAGCCGAGATCTACTCGTGCCAATCTTCCCACGGAGAATTCATCACTTCATCGTCTTGCAAGTAGTATCTCTGAATGAGGTCCTTCCATGCTCGTTCAAATTCTGACGGCATTAGTGGGTGGTTCAGCACCGCACTGAGGTCATCCTTAACTTTCTCGTGTGCCTTATACAGTAAGGCGAGGTGGTGTTTGTACTTCTTCATGATATGCCACCGACACAACTTATGGAGAGTATGTGGGAGGATAGTTTTTAATGCTTCCTTCATCGAAGAACACTGGTCTGAAAAGGCACAAATAGTGTTTTTTCTATTAAGTTGTTTGTGTGTGTGTAAGATAGATGGAAGAAATATAAACGCACCAAACAAATGTAAGCATGCAGGTGTTTGTTTCTTTTTGTACCCGTGAGCATGCAGATGGGATGCTTGTTGTTCATACACCTCAGAAATGTTTTGAGAACCCACTCGAACGACGGTATTGTTTCAGCTCGCACGAGTCCAATAGCAAATATGGTGCTCTGTAGATGATGGTTCACTCCGACGAAGACTCCCAGCGGCATGTGGAATTTGTTAGTTTTATACGTCGTGTCAAATGTAACCCAGTCTCCAAAATCTTCATACGATCCTTTGCAAGCGTTAGCCCAAAAGCCGTTTCTTACACGGTTATCTGCATCAACGTCATAATCATAGAAAAACTCTGGGTTTATCTTCTGCATATTCTCGAAGAAATCCAGAAGTTTCTTGACATCATCTTGGGACTCTTCTCTGGCAAACTTTTGTTTCCTGCATTTTCAAACGCAATGCAAACACATCTCATCAAACATGAAATAATTACCGACAGGATGCTCAATGGATATGTTCTGTGATGTGCTTACTTGTTTACCCAGTCGCAGCTAGTACGTCCCATGTACCGCAGACCACCGGACATACGCTGCAGCGTTGACATCATCTGAGCATGGGTGTGGTTGTCTAGTTGCATGTCTTTCACTAACTGGTCTATCAAAGGATCGTGTTTTTTGTGCGATCCCTTGTGCAAAAGCATCCTGGGGCTTTCCAGCATCTTGTGATTGTGGTTGAGTTCGACCATTTCTATCACAAATTTGCCGTCCTTCCTCTTTTTGACTCTAATCTTTGCCTTGCATTGAATCCTTTTTGATGTCTTCTGACGTTTCCTTTGATAATCTGACACAGTCTGCTTGTGCGTCCCTTCTCTTGAGCAGACAATGTAGGTATTTGTCTTGTGTTGTGCCCTCTGGCGTATGCCAAACCCTGCACATCTTGCATAATTGTTGTAAAAGTCCCATGCCTTGTCGTATGTGGTGAACTTCATTCCAGCGGCAGGTATGATGTTCAGAGGCATGTTTTTATCCTGCATTAAGCGCAATGCTCTATGAGATAATTTGCTCTATTCTGTTTTCTAAATACGAGGAGTGCATATGAGTTTAAAAAAGCATTTGCAGTGTTCCTAAGTTTTTAGAAGAAACCAATGTATTAGATGCTAGGTCAAACCTCACAATAAATATCAGTGTGCACTGCAATGTTATCTGAATGGACTGCAACTATTATTATTATTATTTTCAGAACATAAACTTACATGTGTGTAGAGACGTTCACCCGATGGTGTTTGCAGCTCGTCGGGTTGTATTGGACATGGCGGGGTTATAGCAGATCTGTGTAGTTGAGGATCTTGCGGCGGCAAAAGTGAGGAGGATTTGTACCTACTATTGACTTTTGACCGATGCACCGTTGGTGGTCGCTTTGTCGAAGTTGATGCAGCAGCTCTACTTGGAGCTCTGTTTTTCGGTGCAGCAGGTGGACGCTGAGCTCTATTTTGGGGTGCAGCAGGTGGCGTGGTGGTAATCCAGTGTTGTGACGATGTCTCAGTGGATTGGTTTGAAAATTTTGGAGCAGTGGCACATCATCATGGTCATAATCATATTCATCATCTGCTGCAACATCGTGTTCAACTACATCATCGTTGTCTGTTCAGACATGCTGTCCAAACGTAATGAACTCATGCTTATACTCTGGTTTGCGAACTGTTATTGGCTCATCTTCATCCTCGTCATCTTCATCCTCCTGTCGGTGAGTGCCCTCCCAGATGAGGGTGACATCGTCGTCATCCTCACCTACCTCTTCTCCCTGGAAAAAATTCTCTTCCGGAGAGTAGTGCACCCTGTTTGTTGTCGTGAAGAATCCTCGAGGAATCTCAGGGGTAACCTAGCCAGTATCTCTTTCAGAAGAAGCTTTACTCTTCTGAAAGTTGTTGTGCCCTGGGTTGTCAATTATGCGCGGCATTTTGTATCTGCTGAACCTCATTTCCTGCACACAAAATGACCGAGCTGCATTGTCAGGCAAAATGAACTGAATCATGCGAACTGCAATGTGTTACAAATGTGAACTGAAGTAACCGCGCTGCATCGTTGTCCATAATGAACCTACACAAGCGTACTGCATAACCAAGCAAGTTCACTGCATTTTCCCCCAAAACGAACCGAAGCAACCGCACTGCATCGTTTTTGTAGGCGCACTGGACTGCGTGTACTGCTTTGTCTGGAATAGCTAAACATATATTGTTGAGCAAGTGTACTACTTACCTTGTGTTGTAGTGATTTCTTGCGTTTGTAGGAAGAAGTTCTCTTCTCGTCCGTCTGCACAACTTGCTCGTTCGCTTGTGCAGTCCACTTGCCCTTCAGAAGTTCATGAGCGGTCTGCACGTTGCTCAAGGTGAACGGAGACGGAGGATTTGCTCTAAAGGTCATTGCAGACTTAATCCAAGAAGCTGTCGTGGATGAAGGAACCTTGCGCACAGTCCTCCTTGCTCGAATTGGTTTGATGTCGATGCAGCACCAATCCACATCTGATGAAGTACAGCTAATTGCAGGCCTGGAGGAGTTTGGGGGCGGCGCTACCGGCGTGCTGCCGTGGAAGAAGGCCGATATGCTGATGGGGGAGGCGTTGCTTGGTTGCTGCCGTGGAAGAAGGCCGAGCGGCGATGGGCGGCGGCGTTGCTTGGCCGCTGCCGCGGAAGAATCCCTGGAGGGAAGGGGCGGCGTCATTGTCGGCCGCTGCCGCGGAAGAAGGCCGGGAGGGGAGGGGCAGTGGCGCTCCTAGGCCGCCGCCGCGGGAGAAAGCGGGGAGGGGAGGGGCGGCATCGCTGCCAGGCCGCCACCGCAGAAGAAGGCCAGGAGGGGAGGGCGATGGCGCTTCCAGGCTGCTGCCGCGGAAGAAGGTAGGGAGGGGAGGGCGACGGCGCTCCCAGGCCGCTGCCGTGGAAGAAGGCTAGGAGGCGAGGGCGACGGCGCTCCCAGGCTGCTGCCACGGTAGAAGGTCGGGAGGGGAGGGGCGGCGGCGGTCTGGTGGTAGGTGTTATCAGAATAAGGCTCTAGTGTTATTAGAATAAGGTCTTAAGGGTTGTTATTAGAATAGACCCACCCTATATATAATTCCAATCACGATGAACGAGATGCATAGGATAAAACTTCTGATGAAATTCCAATTTCAATGAGTTGTAGTTCCATGATCCAATATCATCCAATAGCCTATACCATGTCATTGCCTTTCCCTTCAAAGATAAAGGGAAGAATTTCTTCTTGACAACATCCTTGGGCATACCTGCAAACTTAAATAATCCACAAACTTCATCCACATAGATTAGGTGCATATCAGGATGTAATGTTCCATCTCCTGCATAAGGATTATCTAGCAGTTTCTCTGTCATACCCGAAGGAATTTCGTAATAAATATTTTCAGTAGGTGCAGTAGGTTGAGGAGAAACTATTAGCTCTTCCGTTCGAAGTGAAGATGCCCCGAACAAGCCCCTTAAAGGATTCTTTTCCATAGTAACAACTGACGGTAAATTTCAGCACACTATATAAATGTTTCCTTACCAATTTCCACTTACCAAAGGTGCTTCACTCCCCGGTAACAGCACTAGTAAAGTGTCTTCATCGGTGTACAAAAGTAGGGGCCTTTCTGTACCCCTTTACTTGTGCACGGGCAGTCGTAGCCACACTCGCGGCCATGCTTGGCACAGGAGAGGAAGCAAATGTACAAGGCTGCCAAGGCAGTGCTCAAGCCAAAAGAATAAAGAGCAAAGGGACAAGATGGGCTTCCCCCGGCAAGAGCCTTGCCGGGCTGGCCTATGTAGCCCCGCCAAGAGCCTCCCCGGGGCAACTTGCCCAACACCAGCAAGGCCGCCACCCTTGAGCCTGAGAGCTCTGGCACGATCAACAGCGTCAAGGCCAAGACTCAGGGGTGCCTTGCGTAGTGGCATGCAGATCTTTGTAAAGACCAAAGGCCTGCAAAACATGAGAACCAGAAGACGAAGACCCCCAGCAAGATCCTTTTCCGAGGACTCCCACGAGACCCCGGCAAGGCCCTTGCCGGGCCCCCGGCAAAACCTTTGCCGGGGACATCTGCGGGGCCGAGGCCAGGCCCGCACTTGCTAGAGTTTCGTTGCCCCGCACCCGTTCTGATGTGGCGGCCAGCCCGCCAACCAGGCGAGCGCCTGTGTGGCAGCATGCAGCTTCTAGTCCAACTAGCCAAGCACCTGCATGGTGGCATGCAGATCTTTGTGAAGACCCTACCACCACACCAGCTCCGCAGCCAGCCAGCCTTCCTTGGACGCGTGTCGAAGCAAGGCGAGGCGACGATGGACGGGACGAGCTTCTTTGTCGTCCCCGATAAAGCAAGAGGACACAGAGGCGGTGCATTAAATGCGTTTGTCCTATGGTGTCAGGAGATAACCTTATACACTTACCACCTCCTGTGTGCCACTATGGTAACCCCTTTGACATATAAAAGGAGACCCGAGGTGTACTGAGGGGGGATTCGGACTTTTTAGATTGGGCATGCACTGCAGGTAGTTCAAGAGCTCAAGAACACTAAATACACACAAAGCAGGACTAGGATTTTACGCATCGTTTGGGGCCCGAACCTGGGTAAAAATTCCCCCGTGTTGATCTTCTCGACCCGCTCTTTGCGCAGCCCCACACCCTGCCAGCCGTAGTAGGGATTCCTCTAAAGATTATTTTCCTTTTTACAAGGTTATTTTCCTCTAAAGATTTTGCTCTTTGTATGGAAAACCTGCGTGCAAGGTAACCCTTCCACTATTGGCAACGCCCTTGTTCTGTTTCGAGTCCACTCAACAGTTCGAGCGGCTGTGCTGAGAACGTCAAGGTGGCTTGCTCGGTAGCAAGCACCCCCCGGCAGGCTGCAAGGACCCGTTCCTGAAAGCGCCACAACATGGGTTCACATGTCACCAAACCTATCCAACTAGGCGTAGGGTGTGTACATAAGAAGAAAGATCAAACAGGAAGATAGCATGCTTCATCTCAAAGTACTACAGAGTTATATTACATCAATGATTGATGCGGTTCTAACTTAAGATAAATTGTCTTGGGCATGAACTTGCAGTGGCAAGGAGAAATGGGGTGGCTAGTCCTAGCGCTGGCCCTCCACCCTCTTGATTCCGTCGACGCAGCTGATGATGGGCTCGATACGCTCTTCGAGCACCGTGAGGTCCATGTCCTCCGGCAAGCTCTCAAGCGCGTTGGAAAAGTCGATGCTAGGGTTCCAGAACGCCACCTTGGTGAGCACCTTGGTCAGGGCGCCTCGACAAAGCTTCCGGGCCTCATTGGCTAGATAGGTTGCTCGATTGGAGCGGAGCTGCTCCAGGGCATCAAGGACGCGCTTGAAGAACAAGGTCATCCTAGCATTGGGGCTCATGTTCACCTCCTGGGAGTACCTGACCTCCGGCATGCCCATGACGACTAGCTGGTGAGCTTCTCTGCGACGTTGATGAGACGGCTGATCGAGAGATTTACGCTGCCCACATAGTCCTTATGGGCAACGGCGTCATCACTTTGCAGCTGCTTTTCGGTCTCGAGGGCCTTGTTCATGGTCTCCTCATGGGCCCTGACCTGCGAGAGTGTCCCCTCCAAGCCGTCTAGCTTCATCTTCAAATCGTTCATGGAGTCGTTAGCCTCGGAGAGCAGCTTGGCCTTGTCGGAGATGGCGACATGCGAATCCGCCAGCGTGCGGTTGGCCGTGTCCCTCTCCTCAATTAGCTCCAAGTTCTTCTTCTTAAGCTCCTCCCTCTCCAGCTCTAGCTTCTCCACCTTGCCGGTGTGGTCCAGGGCCAGAGCATCGAGTGCGTCCTTGTGCCTCTGCTCCTGCTCCTAGGTCCGCTACGCGATGATCTTCCCGATCTCCTCCTCCTTGCCGCAGAGTGTGGCGGCAAGCGCCTGCTAACAGGCAACGAGGTCTTCCTCCTGGGCGTCCAGCGGGGCTTGCTACTGCAACTGGGCAGCTTCGTCCTTGGCGGCCAGTTCCTTCGCCGCCTCTTGGGCCTTCTCGATGTTGTCCTGGTTCAGGATGAGCTCTCGCTTGCGCTCCTCCAGCACACCCTGGGCAGTCCTCAGTTCTTCCAGAGACTCGCCCGCGTCTGAGCGACGCGCTCCTCAAAATCCGCCTCTGCCTTGGCCACCGCCGCCGTCCTGGAGTTCACCTTGTCTTGGCGGGCCAATGGAGCGCCTGGAGCTTCTGGAAGTTGGTGCTCATGGCCCAGAGGAGCTCCTCCTCCTGGGAACTGCCGCCGCTTGGTTCGTCAACAACCTGGAGCCCGGCGGTGGCGAGCGCCTTGTCGTCAAACACCTCCCCTTCGGCCGGCGCCCTGGTACTTCCTGTCCTCGGGAGGCGGATGAACAAGTCATCGCCCACCTTCAGGTACTTGCCCGATGCGGGAGCTGCAGGGGAGGAAGGTTGGTCGTTGGCCACCTCCTCCTCGGCAGGCTTCTTGGCGGACTTCCCGGCAGCAGCCTTGGCGGCCTCCTCGGTAGCGGCCTTGCCGGCCTCCCCGGCAGGCCCCTTGTCGGCCTCCTCAGCGGCGGACTTGGCGGCTTCCCCAGCCGCATTCCTGGCGGCCTCGCCTTCGGCGTCCTTGGCGACCTCCTCGATGACGCTGTCAATGTCCTCCTGGTCCGTCGAGAGAGGGTCTGGAAACGAGAAAGAAGGATGAAGCACGGCCCAAAATCAAAACCTAGAACAAAGAAAAGGAAGAACAAGGATGGGAGGCAAGCAACTTACCCGTGCCGAGCTGGGAAGAAGTGGTTCCCTCCCCGCCAAAATGCATTGCCGGGACGCAGCCACCAGCACCCAATCTTGCTTCCCCTTCCTCTGTGCGCGTCGGCTCGGCGGTAGGTGCCCTTGCCGGGGACACCCCTCCGGGCGGCGTGGTCGACGGGGGCGGCGTGTCGGGGGCGGCCTTTAGTGGCTCCTCTTGTTGCCGCTCTCCTCCTACTAGCCCGGCAAGATCAGCACCAAGTATTCTCGCTCCAATGCCCGACGATGAAAAGTAAGTAATGAACTCACATTGGCGGCTGGCGCGGGGGCTGTGCTGAGGGCTGTTGTCCGGACTGATCTCCACCAACACCGGCGTGCGCGGAGTGCTCGCCGGGGGCTTGTCGCCTGTCGAAGCCTTAGCCCTCTTTGCTGCCCTCTGGGCCAGCGTCGCCATGTCACTATGAAGATAAGATCAAGTCAAGGAAGATGACACAAGCAGAGAGTCAGAAATGATGAAAGCCAAAGTGCGTACTTGTCCTCCTCTGCTGGCCTCCTCCTCCTCTTCGGGCTAAAGGACCCAAGATCAAAGTCGGCCTCTGGGGCACTGCCCGAAGGAGGAGAAGGGGATGGGGTCCTGCGCCGCTATGACGAGGAAGTGGCGGCGACCGCTGCCTTCTTCACTGCCGCGACCCTCGTCTCGTGCGCGGGCTGCTCTTGGACCAGCTGCCGCTGCGTGGTCCTGCCGGGCTGGACCGGCTCGCCGGAGCTAGCCCGCTGCAGGACGCGTTTCCTCCCCGGGGCCGAGGAGTCATCCGCCTCGCTCTCCCCTTGGGCCGACTCCTTGGTCGCTTCCTCAACGAGGGGAGCCCCGGCGCCGACGTCGCTGGCTGCCCCGGCAGACCCCGCCCACTCGGCTAACTCTTTATCTTCTGCGATCGTGTTGGCTCATCCTCCATGGTGCCAATGCTGCCGACCTCCTTAGAAAGTACCGCCTCCTCTGCCCTGGCGGCAATGAACGCCAGCTCTTCCTGGATGGTGTCGCAGACGAGCAGTGGATCGCCCGGAATATACCTCTCCGACAGGTTGTCGAAGAATGCCTGAACCCGCTCCGCCTCCGGCTCGGCCCAGGTTAGATCGAGGCCGTGCGCGTTGAAGTCCGGCATCATGGCGATGATGGCCGTCTAGCAAGAGTTGTTGCTCAATGGGACAACTCCCGCTGGCAACCCAAACAGAGACCCACCGGCCTTGACGGCCTTGCCGGCCTTCTCGACCTTGCCGGTCCTCTCGACCCCACCGGCCTCGTCAACCTTGAGCTGAAAAAGCCTCTGGCAGAGGTGGGCATGCTGCAGCACCGTGAAGTTGTGGTTCAGACCGGGGCGAAGCCTCATGATGTCGGCCGCGTTCCTGAAGTCCCAGGCCGGCCTACCCTTATTGTGAAGTGGAGCAATCCGGCGGCGGATGAAGTCAGCCCCAATCATCTCGAGAGTGAGCCCGGCCGAGGTGAGGCGATGGATCCTGGTTGTGGCGACCGTGAGCTTCTTGTCGTTGGCGTCGACATCGCTCCAGTCCTTGCGACGAACCGGCGGCTTCCGACGGACCCGGCAGAACTCCTGTGGATCTGCCTCCTCAATCCAGCGCCACCGGCCCGACCACTCTTCCCACCTCTCCTTCTGGGTACCCTCCGGGTATGTGCCCCTGCTCTAGTTCCTCGAGATCCAGGTGATGCAGCCAGAGATGGAGCCCCCTGGCTGGATGCGAGGGGTGAAGTAATGCCGGAAGAACGCCGTGCTGGGGTGCACTCCGGCGAAGCCCTCACAAAGATGGGCGAAGAAGGCCATTCACACCACAGCATTCGGCGTGAAATCCAGAAGGTGGAAGCCATAGGTGTGCATGATGTCATTGAAGAAATCTGATAAAGGGGGGCAGAGCCCGCAGGAGAAATAAATCGACAAAGAACGGATACCGGTTTGGACCGGCCTCGGCGAAGGGGGCAGGGACGATGCGTGTGGCAGGGTGCCCCAACGTCTCCCTTACCCACAGGGGCCTGAACTTGTCCTTAAGGGTGAGCGCATCGACCGTCGAGGTGAAGAGGGCGCGCTGCGTCCGAAGCTCCACCAAATCGCTCTCCGGCGCCTCCTTCCCTCCGTCGTCATTGACCGCTCCCTTGCCCTTGCTCGTCTTGGGCACCATGGCGGCTGAGAGGGAGTGAGAGATCAAGGGCAGTGGGGGCACGGCGGCGGTGAGCAGAGGCAAAAGCTTCGATTTGTGCTTGAGGAAGAAGAGGGAAATGGCGGTTTCCAAGATTGGAAAAGGCACAGAGGGTAAATGAGCAGCGCCCCTACGGTTTTCTCTTTTATGGGGAAAACAATGGCCGCCTCTTTACTATTCACCGCAACATGACACAAGAGTGCTGCAACCACTCCACGCACGACCCCTACGTCACGCACTCAATGCTAATCATGGGTAAGCGCAACTGGCGAAGGGATTACTATAGTTAAAACTCTACCACACGTGCCCGCGCACCGTTATGGGCCTGGCCCAACAACGCCTTGCGCTCATGTGTGGCCCAGGCCCGGGGGCTCCTGTCAGTGTACAAAAGTAGCAACCTTTCTGTAGCCCTTTACTTGTGCACGGGCAGTCGTAGCCACACCTACGGCCACGCTTGGCGGAGTAGAGGAAGCAAAGGTACGAGGCTACCAAGGCAGCGCTCAAGCCAGAAGAATAAAGAGCAAAGGAACAAGATGGGCTTCCCTCGGCAAGAGCCTTGCCGGGGCGGCCTACGTAGCCTCGGCAAGAGCCTTGTTGGGGAAACTTGCCCAACACCAGCAAGGTCGCCACCCTTGAGCCTGATAGCTCTCGCCCCAACGACAGCGTCAAGGCCAAGACTAAGGGGTGCCTTGCGTAGTGGCATGCAGATCTTTGTAAAGAACATAGGCCTACAAAACCAGATGAGAATTAGAAGACGAAGATCCCCATCAAGATCCTTGCCGGGGAAGCCCACGAGACCCCGGCAAGGCTCTTGCCGGGGACATCTGTGGGGCTGAGGCCTGGCCCGCACTTGCCAGGGTTTCGCTGCCCCGCACCCGTTCCGACGTGGCGGCTAGCCCGCCAACTAGGCGAGCGCCTGCGTGGCAGCATGCAGCTTCTAGGACAATTAGCGAAGCACCTGCGTGGTGGCATGCAGATCTTTGTGAAGACCCTGCCACCACACCAGCTCAGCAGCCAGCCAACCAGCGTGGCGCTGCATGCCTCGTCACCTTGGATGCGCGTCGAAGCAAGGAAAGGCGGCGATGGATGGGACGAGCTTCTTTTCCGTCCCCAATAAAGCAAGAGGACACATAGGCAGTGCATTAAATGCATTTGTCCTATGATGTCAGGAGATAAACTTGTACACTATACATACTTTCCGCCTCCTGTGTGCCACTATGGCAACCCCTTTGACATGGAAAAGGAGGCCCGAGGCGTACTGGGGGGATTCGGACTTTTTGGACTGGGCATGCACCGTAGCTAGTTCAAGAGCTCAAGAACACTAAATACACACAAAGCAGGACTAGGGTTTTACGCATCGTTTGCGGCCCAAACCTGGGTAAAAATCCCCCCTTGTTGATCTTCTCGACCCGCTCTTTGCGCAGCCCCACGCCCCGCCAACCGTAGTAAGGATTCCCTGTGATATCATAGTACTTTTGATAAGTAAGATTGTCGAACCCAACTAGGAGCAGAAGGAAATGACAAGCGGTTTACATAAAGGTATTCTCTGCAAGCACTGAAATTATCGGTAACAAATAGTTTTGTGATAAGATAAATTGTAACGGATAACAAGTAATAAAAGTAAACAAGGTGTAGCAAGGTGTCCCAATCCTTCTTATAGCAAAGTACAAGCCTGGACGAACTCTTATATAAGGCAAAGCTCTCCCTAGGACACATGAGGATTGTTGTCAAGCTAGTTTTCATCATGCTCATACGATTCACGTTCGTTACTTTGATAATTTGATATGTGGGTGGACCGGTGCTTGGGTGCTGCCCTTCCTTGAACAAGCCTCCCACTTATGATTAACCCCTCTCGCAAGCATCGGCAACTACAAAAGAAGTATTAAGGTAAACCTAACCATAGCATGTAACATATGGATCCAAATCAACCCCTTACGAAGCAACACATAAACTAGGTTTTAAGCTTCTGTCACTCTAGTAACCCATCATCTACTTATTACTTCCCAATGCCTTCCCCTAGGCCCAAATATTGGTGAAGTATCATGTAGTCGACATTCACATAACACCACTAGAGGAAAGACAACATACATCTCATCAAAATATTGAACGAATACCAAATTCACGTGATTACTTATAACAAGACTTCTCCCATGTCCTCAGGAACAAATGTAACTACTCACAAAGCATATTCATAATCATAATCAGAGGAGTATTAATTATCATTAAGGATCTGAACATATGATCTTCCAACGAATAAACCAACTAGCATCAACTACAAGCAGTAATCAACACTACTAGCAACCCACAGGTACCAATCTGAGGTTTTGGGACCAAGATCGAATACAAGAGATGAACTAGGGTTTGAGAGGAGCTGGTGCTAGTGAAGATGTTGATGGAGATTGACCCCCTCTCAATGAGAGGATCAATGGTGATGATGATGGCGATGATTCCCCCCCCCCGGAGGGATATTTCCCTGGCAGAACAGCTCCGCCGGAGCCCTAGATTGGTTCTGCCCAGGTTCCGCCTCGGGACTGCGGCGCTTCGTCCCGAAAGCTTCTTCTTGATTTCTTTCAGGGTAAAAGACACCATATAGCCAAAGATGGTCACCGGAGGCCTGCCAGGGGGCCCACAAGGTCGAGGGGCGCGCCCAGGGGCGTAGGGCACGCCCTCCACCCTTGTGGCTGGCTGGTGGCTCCCCTCTAGTACTTTCTTTGCCCAATATTTTTTATATATTCCAAAAACATGCTCCGTGAAGTTTCAACACTTTTGGATTTGTGCAGAATAGGTCTCTAATATTTGCTCCTTTTCCAGTCCAGAATTCCAGCTGCCGGCATTCTCCCTCTTCATGTAAACCTTGTAAAATAAGAGAGAATAGGCATAAGTATTGTGATACAATGTGTAATAATAGCCCGTAATGCAATAAATATCAACATAAAAGCATGATGCAAAATGGATGTATCAGACTCCAAGTCCCCTGGGTGTCTTCTGGTCCAAGAAAATCATCATGAAGTTTTATTCCCTTTGGACTCCGTTTGGTATTCCTTTTCTGCGAAGGTCAAAAACAAGGAAAAAATAGAAACTAGCACTGGGCTCTAGGTTAACAGGTTAGTCCTAAAAATAATATAAAATAGCATATTAATGCATATAAAAGATCTAAAACAGATAATATAATAGCATGGAACAATAAAAAATTATAGATACGTTGGAGACGTATCAAGCATCCCCAAGCTTAATTCATGTTCCTCCTCGAGTAGGTAAACGATAAAAACAGAATTTTTGATGTGCAATGCTACCTAACATATTTATCCATGTAATTTTCTTTATTATGGCATGAATGTTCAGATCCATAAGATTCAAAACAAAAGTTTAATATTGACATAAAAACAATAATACTTCAAGCATAATAATAAAGAAACCATGTCTTCTCAAAATAACATGGCCAAAGAAGGCTACCCCTACAAAATCATATAGTCTGGCTATGCTCCTTCTTCATCACACAAAATATTCAAATAATCACTACTACAGAATGTTGCTAAGGCGACACAACGATCAGAGACCCTTTGAAGAAGCTGTGTGCAATGCATTAATCGCAAACAAGGATGTACAAAACGTCAAAAAGATGCAAAACATTTGCGATGACGGAGACATCAAACACAATTCAGATTTTATTTACATGTGTGATGCAGGGCATACGATTGATCCAAAAGAACTATTTGCGATGAGGCAGAACAACAAAAACGGGATCCATATCAATGTGTGTGCGATATACGGCATACAGTTAGCTCCGATGAACTGTGTGCTATTAGGGAATGCAACAGAGACGGCCAGCCAGATCAAGGTGTGTGTGATATATGGCATACGGTTCACCCGGATGAACTGTTTTCGATTAGGGAAGAGAACAGAACCGGTTCAACTTAACAAGATGTGTGTGATATGCAGCATACAGTTCACATAGATGAAATGTTTGCGCTGAGCCAAAAGAACACAAATGATTCGTGTAAACAACATGTGTGTGATACGCAGCAAAAAGCCCACTCGGGTGAATTGTTTGTGATGAGAAATTATAACACAGACGGTTACTATAGTTAGTTCGTGTGCGATTTTGTTCGTACAAAAAACATTGAAAAATGCAAACTAGTTGCTTGCGTGGCTAGGAGTATCGCACACAGTGCCTCTACAAGTACTCATGTGCGATGATTAGTAAGTTACACATACATTTCCTGATGTTAACACGTGTGTGATAAATAACACGTGGCACCGCATACGGTATTCTATTTGTGTGTGTGCTCCACTTAGTCTTCCCGTGCTCCAGCGAATGCTTCCCACGCTCCACATGGGTGAATTGTAAAATCCATGCCTCTTCCCTCATCGGTTTCCTGCCACCAGCTAATGGCTGCTGCATATAACCCAGGCGGCAACGCACCGTCGCAATACTCTACGCAGATCTAGTCCTCACCCATCTACCATTAGTTATCCCAAGCATGCCACGCAACGACCAAAGCATCGACGTCGACCCCTACCTGCGTTACATCTTCGGCAAGGAGAACAAGCCGGAGCAGGTTGCGAAGCAAGAGCTTCATCGACAGGTGCAGGCACCATGGCCCAGCGGCAGCAATATCGGCGTGACAGTCCTTGGGTGCACAATCGACATATTGCAGAGGAGGTTTGATGAGCAGTTTGCCATCCACCATGCAAAAGATCCAGAGCTGCTCGGCGGTATGATCGACGACCCACCCGAAGAGCCGCCGTCACCAGTGCTCATCAAGAGCCTGATGCCCCACAAGGAATGGGCAAAGGACCTCTGCGATTCAGTCAACACACAGGCAGCCTGTGGCTTCATCATTGCCCACGGCGGCCGTGTCAACCTCAATCCCTACGATATGGTGGCCAAGCTCGAGCGCATCCTTGGCGGAGTTGACGTCCCCGATGAAGTAGAACATCGCCAACGTGATATCTTGAGGATGCAGGTGATGGACGGAATTTTTTACCAAGCCAGAGACATGGAAATGGAGCGGTTCCGCGTAGATATCATGCGCGCGATTGCACGCTATCGAGCTCTTCTGGAAGAGGCCCAGCAGCCCCAAGAGCCTCCCAGCGCTAGAAACTCTGTAGGCGGAGGCAGGTCGGTACACTTGGAATGAACGGCTGCAAGGGAGCTATGCTGATCATGGAGTCCAAGAAGATCGTCGTTGGAAGGCTGCCAGCTCATCTTTTCAGTCTATATTTTATTATAATTGTATGCATATGTAGGTCGTGAGTGTTTTTGGCCTTGCCGCATGTGCATTTTAAATTATCCTAAATATGTAAGACAATTATTAACCGTTGCCATTGTAAATTTGCCTCAACAGCGAGCAGAGCGCGCGCAGGGACGCCAGAGCGGAGTGCACCGTGACCGCCTCAATGGTGAGCAAAACGCGCGGACGGGTGCGAGCAGAGAGCGCCGCAGCCGCCTTGCATATTATGAGAGAAAAAGCATTAGAATTACTCAAAAAAGCATTATTATGGATAAAAACATTATAAATAACAGTAAGAAAACATGATGCAAAATGGACGTATCAACTCCCCCAAGCTTAGACCTCACTTGTCCTCAAGCGAAAACCAAAATCGAAAAACATGTCCACATGCTTTGAGAGAGAGGTGTCAATAAAAACAAAATACGGACATAGAAGCTTCATGTTGGCTATTATAACAACATCAAAATTAAACATAAGACTTTTATCATAGAACTTTTATCATATACTTCTCATGAATAAGTAACAATTCATCACACAATCAAAGTATAAAGCAAAAACTCTATTAAAAACCAACAAAATATGTTCTCAGTCAACTTTGCAACTACAATTCATCATCTTTTCAGGAAGGGTCATGTATCGGAGTCTTTAGGCAAGTCCACATACTCAATCATCATATAGTCTTCTATGATTGCTAACACTCACCGCGTACACATGAGCAAAACATCTCAACCGGACACATAGAAAGATAGGGGCTTATAGTTTCTCCTCCCAACGTACTCACCTCAAGGGTGATGTCAACAATAATAACTCATGCTATCTATATTTAGCTGGACATATGTGCCTAGATCTTTCCTCACCACATGATGCTTGCCAAAGGAGAAACATAAAAAGGAATAGCAAAAAAAATGACACTTTGAACAAAAGTAAATACTTAAAAGTAAAAGATAGGTCATTCGCAGAGGGAAGCAGAGGTTGCCATGCGCTTATTTGTTTGTATGCTCAACCCCTTAGTGCAAAAGAACGTCACGTTACATTGTCCCTTGTGATAGCGACCTCTATTATGCAGTTTGTCGCTTTTATTCTTCACCATCACAAGTTCGTGCAACGCTCAATTTTCTCTTACACTAAATGATCTCACACATTTTGAAGCAATATTTATTGCCTTTTTGCACGGATGACAACTTACTTGAGGGATCTTGTTCAATCCCTAGGTAGGTATGGTGGACACTTGAAAATAAGATTTGGGTTTAAGGGTTTTAGGGTGCACGAGTAGTATCTCTACTTAATGCAGAAGTTTTGCTAGCAAATATAGGGGGCAACCACCACATGTTGACGGATCTATGACAATATGACTTCTATGTGAATATAAACAAACATAAACCATTAAGTTGTCTTCCTTGTCCAACGTCAACAATTTTGGCATATAATATTTTGATGAGGGCTGACAATCACAAAAGATTTCTAGGATAGTATATTTATATGTGAATCTTCTCTTCCCTTATTAATTCTTTCATGAGTTGCATCATTGACTAATACTATGATTGTCAATCTCTAATCAAATTTTCTACTTATACTTTTCTTTTGGAAAAAGTCCAAAACAAACCTTGAATTTGTAGGCGAAAGCTAAATCGAACCTCGAACTCTCAATCCCTGAAATCAGCACACCAAACTCTCCAATCCCGGTCTATTTTAAACCTTGAGAGGACTTTGCCGGTATTTGCTGAATTGGGCCGGCCCAGTAGCGTAGTTACTCACGCGCGCGCACTAATTTGTTTTTTATTTTATGTTTTCATTTTTTATGATTTTTACACATGTCTAATTTTTCTCAGTATCCAATGTACATTTTTAACGCACACATTAAATATTTGGAAAACTGTTGATATTTTCAAATACATTATGGACATTTTAAAATTAAATGTTTTCAAGACTTTTTTGACTACATGGTAATATTTTCTGAAATACATGTTCTACATTTTTTTGAAAAATGTGAATTTTTTAAATAGCGAAAAGTTTTTTTAATGCGAATAGAATTTCAGCATTCCAAATATATTTTTAAAGACACAAAATAAATTGAATTCGTGAAAAAATATATAACAGGAACATTTTTGAACTTCTGAACTGCTTTAGAAATACGCAAACATTTTTTGAACTTAACGGATTCTTGTTCTATTATTGTGGGCCGGGCCAAGTTCTTGTCCGTGAGAGTAGCTGGTTATCCCGGCCGGTATTGCAATATTCCCGGTGTGCCAAACAGGTCTAGGGTCGAAAATAGACCGGAATTACAAGTTGAGAGTGTCAATTTTCGGGACTCAAAGTTTAGGGTTTGATTTAGCTTTTGTCTACAGCTTCAAAGTTTATTTTGGACTTTTTCCTTTTCCTTATGTGGTTGTCATTGGAAACGACACCTATGGGATCATGGGGAATGCCCTCTACGGTTGGCGGGCGCGGGGCTGTGGAAAGAGCGGGTTTAAGAGATCAACACGGGAAATTTATCCAGGTTCGGGCCGCAAGTGATGCGTAATACCCTACTCCTGCTGGCTTGTGTTTATCTAGTGTTCTTGGACTAGCTACAGAGCCCACAGGGTCCAAAAAGTATGAATCCTTTCCCAGTATGCCGCAGGCCTCCATTTATAGTTAAAGGGGCTGTCATAGTGGCACACAGGAGGTGGAAAGTTGTATAGTGTACAAGCTTATCGCCTGACATCACAGGACAAAACACATTAAATACGCTACTTAGGTGTGCTCTTACTTTATCGGGGAAGGCAATGAGGCCCGTCCCGTCCGTCACCGCTTCGCCTTGCTTCGGCACGCGTCGAGGGCAACGGGGCATGCAGCGCCATGTATGCTGGCAGGATGCTGAGTTGGCGCGGTGGTAGAGTCTTCGCAAAGATCTGCATGCCACCACGCAGGTGCTTGCTGAGTTGGCCTGTAAGCTGCACATCGCCACACGCGTGCCTGCCTTGTTGGCGGGGTTGACTGCTGTGTCGGAATGGCGGTGGAGCCTTGGCAGGTGGGGGCCTGGCTGCAGCCCCGCAGATGTCCCCGGCAAGGGCCCTGCCGGGGTCTCGTAGGTGTCCCCGACAAGTGCCTTGCCAGGGGTCTCCGTCTTCTGGTTCTCATCTAGTATTGTATGTTCTTGGTCTTCAGAAAGACCTGCATGCCACCACGGAGGCGCCTCCCGAGCCATGGTTCCAATGTGGTTGATGGTGTCGGAACTCTTAGACTCAAGGGTGGCAGCCTCGTTGGTGTTGGGTAAGTTGCCCTGGCAAGGCTCTTTGTCGGGGCTTTGAAGGCCGCCCCGGCAAGGGCCTTGCCGGGGGAGTTTCACCTCGCCCGTCTGTTCTTCATGCTCCTGGTCTTGAGCTCGGTTCTGGTAGTCTTGTGACTTTGCTTCCTCTGCCCCGCCGAGCGTGGCTGCGGGGGTGTGGCTGCGACTGCACGCGCACAAGTAAAGGGGTGCAAAAGGACCCCTACTTTTGTACACCAACAGGAGCCCCCGGGCCTGGGCCACATATAAGCACGGATCGTTGTTGGGCCAGGCCCAGAATGGTGTGCGGGCACGCGAGGCAGAGTTTTTACTACAGTAACTCCCTCGCTCGTTGCGCTTCCCCACGACCCATGTTGAATGCTTGACGTGGGGGTCGTGCATGGGGCAGTTGTTGCACGCGTGCGTCACATCGTGGTAAAGAGGCGGCCCGCGCCTTCCCCATAAAAAGGAAAAACTGCAGGCGCGCTGCTCATTTACCCTCTACGCCTTTTCCAATCTCGAAACCATCGTTCCCCTCTTCTTCCTCAGGTGAAATTTTGAAGCTCTCGCCTCTGCTCGCTGCCGCCGCGCCCCCATTGCTCTTGATTCTTTGCCCTCTTCCAGCCACCATGGCACCCAAGACCAGCAAGGGCAAGGGAGCGGCCAAGGACGACGAGGAGAAGGAGCCGCTAGTGGGGGAGGGAGACGATGGGGAACCTTGCCACGCACATCATCCCTGCCGATTTCGCCAAGGCTGGCCCAAATCGGTATCCCTTCTTCGTCAACTACTTTTCTTGCAGGCTCTGCCCCCCTTTCTCTGATTTCTTCAACGACATCATGCACACCTACGGTTTTCACCTCCTCGACTTTACGCCGAACACTGTGGCGTGCATGGCCCTCTTCGCCCATCTCTGCGAGGGCTTTGCCGGAGTGCTCCACAGCATGGCGCTCTTCCGTCACTACTTCTATGCTCGCATCCAGCCAGGGGATGCCATTTCTGGGTGCGTCACCTGGATCCCGAGGACCCAGGAGAAGGGCACGTACCCGGAGGGTGCCCAGAAGGAGAGGTGGGACGAGTGGCGGGGCAGGTGGCTCTGGATCAAGGAGGAGGATCCGCAGGAGTTCTGCCGAGTTCGTCAGAGCACGCCGACCCGCAGCTGGAACTGGAGCGACCTCGACGCCAACGACAAGAAGCTCACAGTCGCCACCACCAGGATTCATCACCTCACCATGGCCGGGCTCACCCTCGAGATGATTGGGGCCGATTTCATCCGTCGTCGAATAGTCCCACTTCACAACCAGGGGGGCCGGCTTGGGACTTCAGGAATGCGACCGATGTCATGAGGCTCCGCCCTGGCCTGAAGCATAACTTCACGGTGCTGGGGCATGCCCATTTTTGCTAGAGGCTCTTCCAGCTCAATTTGGAGGACGACGTCTGGGCTGAGAGGACCGGACGGGCCGCGAAGACCGGCAAGGCTGTCAAGGGGCCACTGTTTTGGGTTGCCGGCGGGAGTGGTCCCGCCGAGCAGCAACTCTCGTCGGTCCGCTATCATTGCCATGATGCCGAACTTCAACGCACACCCGGCCTCGACCAGGCCTGGGTCGAGCCGCCAGCAGAGAAGGTGCAAGAGTTCTTCGACAATTTGTCGGAGAGCTATGTCCGTGACGAGCCGCTGCTCATCCGCGACCCACCAAGGAGGAGCTGGACTACATCGCCGCCAGGGCGGTGGAGGCGGCGCTTGCCAAGGAGGCCGGCAGTGTCGGCACCATCGAGGACGAGGCCGACACGGCCGCGGAGGAGAAGGAGCTCGCCCAGTGGGCGGAGTCTGCCAGGGAGGCCAGCGGCGCCGGCGCCGGGGCCCCCCTTATTGAAGACGCGGGCGACGATTCGCTCGAAGAAGAAGCCAAAGTGAACGACCCTCTGTCCGCAGGAAAGAAACACGTCCTGCGGCGAGCCAGCTCCGGCGAGCCGGTCTAGCCCAGCAGGACCGCATAGCAGCAACCGGCTCAGGAGCAGCTCGTGCGCCAGACAAGGGCGATGAAGACCACATCAGCGAAGAAGACGGTGAAGGCCGCGATGGCGAAGAAGACGGCGACTGCCTCTTCCTCGTCCAAGCAGCGCTGGACCCCCTCTCCTTCTCCCTCTCCCTCGGACAGCACCCTAGAGGCCGAATTCGACCTCGGATCTTTTAGCCTGAAAAGGAAGAGGAAGCCAGTGGAGGGGGAGGTGGAGGATGAGTACGGATTTCGCCCCCCATCATCTCCTGATCTTACGCCTACGTTATCCTCCTTTGATTTGGTGTTATCTTGACAGGGACGCGGAGACGCTGGCCCAGAGGGTGGCGAAGAGGGCCAATGCCTCGATGGGCGACAAGGCCCCGGTGGGTACTTCGCGTAGGCCGGTGTTGGTGGAGAGCAGTCCGGACAACAACCCCTAATGCAGCCCCTGCTTCAGCCCCCAGCGTGAGTTATCACTCACTCCTTCGCTGAAGAACATTGGGGTGTGAATTCTTGATGCTGACCTTGCCGGGTTTGCAGGAGGAGAACGGCAGCAGGAGGAGCCGCCGAGGGCCACTCTCAGCATGCCGCCCCCTCGACTACACCGCCCAGAGGGGCGTCCCTGGCAAGGGCATCCACCACCGAGCCCACGCATATGGAGGAGGGGGCGGGCTTGGGTGTCGGTGGTTCTACCCCGGCAACGAATGCTGATGGGGAGGGCGCCACTTCTTCCCAGCCCGGTGTGGGTAAGTTGTTTGCTTCCCTTCCCTATTTTTTCTTCTTCTTTTTGAGCCTTGACCTTGGCCCCATCTCATTACTCCTCTTGGTATCCAGACCCTTCCTCGGCAGACCGGGAAGATATTGACACCATCAATGAGGAGGTCGCCAAGGACGCCGAGGCCGAGACCGACAAGATTGCCACCGAGGAGGCCGGCAAGGGGCCTGCCGGGGAGGCCGACAAGGCCGCTGCCGAGGAGGCCGGCAAGGGGCCTGCCGGGGAGGCCGGCAAGGCCGCTGCCGAGGAGGAAGGCAAGTGGTTGACGACCAAACTTCCTCCTCTGCTGCCTTTGGCTCGGGAAAATACTTGAAGGTGGGCGACGACCTGTCATCCACCTCCCAGGGACAAACCAGGGCACCAACCGAGGGGGAGGTGTTTGACGACGAGGCACTCACCACCGCCAGGCTTCAAGTTGTTGATGAACCGAGCGCCGACGGTGGCGGTTCCCAAGAGGAGCAGCTTCTTTGGGCCATGAGCTTCAACTTCTAGAAGCTCCAGAGGCTCAACCATGCCCGCCTGGACAAGGCGGAGGCGGATCTTGAGGTGCGTGTCACCGAGTCTTAGGCCTGGTTCCGCGAGGCCCACGAGGAACTGAGGGTTGCCCAGGGTTTGCTGGCTGAGCGCAAACAGGAGCTTATCCTGAAGCAGGCTGATGTGGAGAAGTCCCAAGAGGTGGCGAAGGAACAGGCCGCCAAGGACGAGGCCGCTCGGCATCAGCACCAGGCTCCACTGAACTCCAAGGAGGAGAACCTTGCCGCTCGTGTGGAGGCTCTCGCCGCCACACCCTGCGGCAAGGATGAGGAGGTCGAGAAGGTCGTCGTGCAGCGGACCCAGGAGTTGGAGCAGAGGCACAAGGAGGCACTCAATGCTCAGGCCCTGGTCCATGCCGACAAGGTGAAGGAGCTAGAGCTGGAGCGGGAGGAGCTGAAGAAGGTGGCCTCGGAGTTGAAGAAGGAGAGGGACACGGCCAACCGTTCTTTGGCGGATGCCCAGGCCATAGTATCCTACAAGGCCAAGCTGCTCTTCGAGGCCAACGACTCCATCAACAATCTGAAGTTGAAGCTGGATGGCTTGGAGGGGAAGTTTTCGGAGGCCCGGGCTCGTGAGGAGACCTTGAACAAGGTCCTGGAGGATGAGAGGCAGCTGCGGAGGAATGATGCCGCCGAACATGAGGAGTACGCGAAGGGCATAAACCATTGGATCAGCCGCCTCGTCGACGTCACCAGCAAGATCACCATGAAGCTGGACGCCATGGGGATGCTGAATGTCAGGTACACCCAAGAACCGAACGTGAGCACCAATGCCAAGTTGACTCTGTTCTTCGAGAGCGTTCTTGGAGCCCTGGTGCAGCTCCGTTCTAACCGAGCGGCCTCTCTGGCCAATGAGGCCCGGAAGCTCTACCGGGGCGCCCTGACCAAGGTCCTCACCAAGGTGGCGTACTAGAACCCCAACGTCGACTTCGCCGCCGCACTGGAGAGCTTGCCGGAGGATGTGGACCTCGCGGCGCTCGAGGAGCATATCGAGCCCATCATCAGCTGCGTCGACGGAGTCCAAAGGGTGGGGGGGGGGCAGCGCCGGGACTAGGCGCCCCGTTTCTCATCGGCACTGTGGGTTCACAACCAAGACGATTTTATCTTAAGTTAGAACCGCAGCAACAATCGATGTAATATAACTCTGAAGTACTTTTTTTTAAACGATGCATGCTACTTTCCTGTTTGATCTTTCTTGGTATGTACGCTCTACGCTTAGTTGGACAGGCTTGCCAGTGCATAAACCCAAGCCGCGACGCTTTGAGGACGGATCCTTAGCGGCCTGCCGGGTGTGCTTGCTGCCGGGCAAACCACCTTACCGCTCTCAGCGCGGCTGCTTGAACTATTGAGCGGACTCGAAACTGGACAAGGGCGTTGCCAATAGCAGATAGGCCACCCTGCCGATCTCAACGTGGCCGCTCGAACTATTGAGCGGACTCAAAACAGAACAAGGGCGTTGCCAATAGTGGGAGGGTCCCATCGTGTGCAGGTTTTCCATACAAAGAGCGAGACCTTTTGAGGAAAATAGCTTTATGAAAGAAAAGGGAATTACTCAAAGTTTTGTGCGACTTAGCTTTTTGCGGCCACATAGATGATCGTTGCTGCCATGGACGGCACCAGAGTGCGGCTGATTGATGCCGCCTTTTCTTCTCGGGCCACCGTGACAAGGGAGTCGATAGGTTGGCTCCAAAACCGGATTTTCATAGCTTGCATCCCCTACCTGGCGCGCCAAAGATGTCGGTGGAAGCGACACCTATGGGATCATGGGGAATCCCTTCTACGGTTGGCGAGCGCGGGGCCATGGAAAGAGCGGGTTTAAGAGATCAACATGGGAAATTTATCCAGGTTCGGGCCGCAAGTGATGCGTAATACCATACTCCTGCAAAAAGTCTGAATCCTTTCCCAGTACGCCGCGGGCCTCCTTTATAGTCAAAGGGGCCGCCACAGTGGCACACAGGAGGTGGAAAGTTGTACAGTGTACAAGCTTATCGCTTGACATCACAGGAAAAACACATTAAATGCGCTACTTAGGTGTCCTCTTACTTTATCGGGGACGGCAATGAGGCCCGTCTCGTCCATCGCCGCTTCGCCTTGCTTCACCACGCGTCCAGGCCAACGAGGCATGCAACGCCATGTATGCTGGCAGGCTGCTGAGTTGGTACGGTGGCAAAGTCTTCATGAAGCTCTGGATGCCACCACGCAAGTGCTTATTGAGTTGGCCTGTAATCTGCACGTCGCCACGCAGGTGCCTGCCTTGTTGGTGGGGTTGACTGCTGTGTCAGAACAGCGGTGGAGCCTTGGCAGGTGGGGGACTGGCTGCGGCCCTGCAGATGTCCCCGGCAAGGGCCTTGCCGGGGTCTTGTAGTCCCCGGCAAGGGCCTTGCCGGGTGTCTCCGTCTTCTGGTTCTCATCTAGTATTGTATGTTCTTGGTCTTCACAAAGATCTGCATGCCACCACGGAGGCGCCTCCCGAGTCATGGTTCCAATGTGGTTGATGGCGTCAGAAATCTTAGACTCAAGGGTGACAGCCTCGTTGGTGTTGGGTAAGTTGCCCCGCCAAGGCTCTTGTCGGGGCTGTGAAGGCCGCCCCGGCAAGGGCCTTGCCCGGGGAGTTTCACCTCGCCCCTCTGTTCTTCAAGATCTTGGTCTTGAGCTCGGTTCTGGTAGTCTTGTGACTTTGCTTCCTCTGACCCACCGAGCGTGGCTGCGGGGGTGTGGCTGCAACTGCCTGCGCACAACTAAAGGGGTGCAAAAGGACCCCTACTTTTGTAGAACGACAGTGGTGTCATCACCTACCATAGGATTAGCATATGATCTTTTCAGTATTTTTTTCCTTTTATTTATTTCCTTTCACTTTTTCTTTCTTATTTCTTTTTCTTTAATTGCAACATGAAAGTAAAGAAAGCAAAAACTCAAACTAAACTTTATTATATAACTTGCACACGATTACAAGGATAGGTCACTGAGCAAACTCTCAAGGAAGAAAGGATCGAACTAACTTTTATTCATCTAAAGCAAAAAGATCGAACTGAAATAACTAAAAGCAAAAATATAGTGGGATGATATGATACCGGGGCACCTCCCCCAAGCTTGGCGGAAGCCAAGGGGAGTGCCCATACCCGATACTCAATTCTCCTTTGGTGGTGAAGAAGATGGTGCTGAAGAAGTGGTCCTGTCCTTAAGGATCAAGAGATTCTTCAATTAACGGATGACGCTCCAGAGATGGATGATATGCTCTTGATGCAGAATATTTTCGCGAGTGAGATACTTATTTTGTATGCAAACTATTTCAATGACGCGAAAAGCCTCAATCTCAGCAGGAGTATTGTGAGTAAGGTAGGGCTTATGGATATCCACTTCCTCCTCCTCGGCCAGCAGTGCTTGTGCTGCCATCAGTGATGGAACCACGGTAGCTTCCTTACCCTTGTATCCCTTGACGGCATCCATAGGCTCCTCCCTTTTCATCTTGATCTTCATCAACCAAGCATCTTCTTCCATGTTGTTGGAGGAGCATGAAGACATGATGCTTGGCTTGATAAATCTGACCGGAAACAGCAAGAAAAGAGAACAGACGATTTCTTCGCGATACAGTGGTTAACAGGTTCGGGGAGTATATAGAATTTTTTATATTGGAGGACAAGCATATGGAGGAAAAATAGAGTCCAGAAGGTGTCTGAGGTGGGGACCACCTGGGCAAGCCTGGTGCGCCCTGGTGTCTTGTGCCCACCAGGATACGCTTCCTGGAAGTTTCTTTATTTCCTAAATTTTTAAATATTCCAAAACTGATAAAAAATATGTTTGCGGATTTTTTGGAGTCCGTTTACTTACGGTATCACGTACCTCCTTATTTTCACGATTCTTGAGTGTTCTGGAAGGGCTCTTTTATGTGTTCTTCCACTGTGAAAGTTTGGATAATATTACTTTCAACATTAATGGGCGTACCTAAGATATAATGCTTTATTCGTTGTCCATTGACAACCTTCGGGTTATAGTACCTTTGGAATTATTTATTTTGATGGCTCTAGACCGGTAAACCTCCTCGATGACATATGGGCCTTCCCATTTTGAGAGGAGTTTTCCTACAAAGAATCTAAAAGGAGAGTTGTACAAAAGGACATATTCTCCAACTTTAAACTCACGCTGCATGCAATCTTTTAACTTTTTCTTTGGATAATTTTGTATTTTCATAAGCTTGGGTTCTCCATTCATATAATGAGATAATATCAAATAACCTCTTTTCACTAGCAAGTTTGAAATCATACTTGAGCTCTTTGGCGGCCCAATAAGCTTTACGTTCTAACTCAAGAGGCAAATGGCAAGCTTTTCCATAAACCATTTTATAAGGATACGTACCCATAGGATTTTTATTTGTTAATCTAAAGCCCAAAGTGCATCATCTAATTTCTTAGACCAATTCTTCCTGGACCTATTGATAGTATTTTGCAAAATTAATTTTATTTATCTATTGCTAAGTTCAACTAGACCACTAGACTGAGGATGATAAGGTAATGCAATTGTATGGTTAACATCATATTTGGAAAGCATTTTACGGAAAGCACCATGAATAAAGTGTGAACCACCATCATTCATTAAATATCTAGGGACTCCAAACCTTGGGAAAATAACTTCTTTAAGCATTTTAATAGAGGTGTTGTGATCAGCACTACTGGTTGGAATAGCGTCTACCCATTAGTAACATAATCAATAGCAACCAAAATATGTGTACACCCATTAGAGGAAGGAAAAGGTCCCATGTAATCAAATCCTCAACATCAAATGGTTCAACAACAAGTGAATAATTCATAGGTATTTCTTGACGCTTACCGATATTACCTATCCTTTGACATTCATCACAAGATAAGACGAACTTACGGGCATCCTTGAAGAGAGTAGGCCAATAAAATCTAGACTACAGTACCTTGTGAGCAGTTCTATCACCAGCATGATGCCCTCCATAAGCTTCAGAGTGACATTTCCGTAGGATTTGTCCCTGTTCATGCTCAGGTACACAACTTCTAATGATACCATCTACTCCTTCTTTATAAAGATGTGGGTCATCCCAAAAGTAGTGTCTTAAATCATAGAAGAATTTTTCTTTTGTTGGTATGTAAAGCTAGGTGGTAAATATTAGCAACAATGTAATTAGCATAATCAGCATACCAAGGAGTAATGTGAGCAACATTTATTGCGGCTAACTTCTCATCAGGAAAACTATCATCAATAGTAAGTGGGTCATGAAGCACATTTTCAAGCCTAGATAAATTATCAGCTACTGGGTTCTCAGCTCCTTTTCTATCAATGATATGTAAATCAAATTCTTGTAATAAGAGAACCCATCTAATAAGTCTAGGTTTAGCATCGTTATTTTCCAGAAGATATTTAATAGCAGCATGGTCTGTGTGAACAGTTACTTTGGAATAAACAATATAAGGTCTAAATTTATCACAAGCAAACACAACTGCTAAGAATTCTTTTTTAGTAGTTGCATAATTTCTTTGAGCACTTTCTAGAGTTTTACTAGCATAATGAATTACATTAAGTTTCTTATCAACTCTTTGTCCTAGAACAACACCAACAACATAATCACTAGCATCACACATAATTTCAAAAGGCAAGTTCCAATCAGGTGGTTGAATCATAGGCGCAAAAATTAAGGCTTTCTTGAGTGTTTCAAAGGCTTCTAGACAATCATCATCCAAAAAAGGAATATCCTTTTGCAAGAGACTAGTAAGAGGCCTAGAATTTTTTGAAAAGTCTTTGATAAATCTCCTATAGAAGCCAGCATGACCGAAGAAACTACGAATACCTTTTATATCTTTAGGATATGGAATTTTTCAATTGCATCAACCTTAGCTTTGTCCACTTCAATACCTCTTTCAGAAATTTTATGACCCAAGACAATGCCTTCATTAACCATAAAGTGGCACTTCTCCCAATTCAAGACAAGATTTGTTTGTTCACATCTCTACAAAACTCGATCAAGATTGCTTAAACAATCATCAAAAGGCTTCCCATAAACAGAAAAGTCATCCATGAAAACCTCAACAATCTTTTAAAAAAAGTTAGAGAATATAGCAGTCACACATCTTTGAAAGGTAGTAGGTGCATTACATAAACCAAAAGGCATACGTCTATAAGCATAAGTTCCAAAGGGACCGGAAAAAGTGGTCTTTTCTTGATCAAGTTGCGAAACAGGTATTTGGGAAAAACCAGAATATCCATCAAGGAAGCAAAAATTTGTGTGCTTAGATAATCTCTGAAGCATTTTATCAACAAAAGGCACAGGGTAATGATCTTTTCTAGTTGCTTTGTTTAATTTTCTAAAATCAATTACCATTCTATAGCATGTAACAATTCTTTGTGGAATAAGTTCATTCTTATCATTAGGAATAACAGTAATACCTCCTTTCTTAGGGACACAATGAACATGACTTACCCATCTACTATCAGCTATGGGATAGATTATACCTACTTCTAGAAGTTTTAATATTTCTGTTCTTACCACTTCTTTCATTTTCGGGTTTAACCGACATTGGTGATCAACAACGGGTTTAGCATCTGGTTCCATATTAATTTTGTGCTGACATAGAGTGGGACTAATGCCCTTTAAATCATCAAGAGTATATCGAATAGCAGCTCGGCGCTTCCTTAGAACTTTCAATAATATTTCTTCTTCATGTTCTGTAAGGTTAGCACTGATAATAACATGATATATCTTCTTTTCATCAAGATAAGCATATTTCAAAGTGTCTGGCAATTGTTTTAATTCAACACAGGATCACCTTTAGGTGGAGGAGGACCTCCTAGAGTTTCAATAGGCAAATTGTGTTTAAGAAGAGGACGTTATTCAAAGAAAATTTTATCTATTCATTTCTTTCATGCATATGTAAATAATTTTCATGGTCTAGCAAATATAGTTCTAAAGGATCAGTAGGTGGTTCAAGAATATAAGCAAGACCAATTAATTCATCCTTACTAGGCAATTCTTTTTCATGAAGCTTTCTACTAAACTTGGGAAAATTAAATTCATGAGACTCATCACCAAAACTAACACCGATAGTTTGCTTCTGAGAATCTATTCTAGCATTAACGGTATTGAAGAAAGGTCTACAAAAGATAATGGGAGAAAATTCATCTTGTGGGGAACCAAGAACAAGAAAATGAGTAGGGTATTTAATTTTCCCACACAAGACATCAACATCTCTAACAATCCCAGTTGGTGATATAGTGTCTCTATTAGCAAGTTTAATAGTAACATCTGTGTCTTCTATTTCTGAGGGTGCTATGTCATTCATAGTTTCTTGATATAAGGTGTAAGGAATAGCACTCACACTAGCACCTATGTCACATAAACCATGATAACAATGATCTCCTATTTTAACTGAGATGACAGGCATGCCAACAACAGGTCTATGTTTATCTTTTTATCAGGTTTGGCAATTCTAGCAGCTTCTTCACAAAAGTAAATAACATGCCCATCTATATCTTCTTCTAAGAGATCTTTAACCATATCAATACTAGGTTCTACTTTAATTTGTTCATCAGGTTTAGGTGTTCTAATATAGCTTTTGTTAACCACAGTTGAAACTTTAGCATGTTCCTTTATCCTAACAGGGAAAGGTGGTTTCTCTATATAAGCAGAAGGAACAACTGGATCAACATTATAAAGTATAGTTTCTTCTTTAACCGGTACCGGTTCTTTAGTTTCTTCTTTAATAGGCGGGTGATATTTAAACCACTTCTCTTTAGGGAGTTCAACATGAGTAGCAAATGATTCACAAAAGGAGGCTACTATCTCAGAGTCAAGTCCATATTTAGTGCTAAACTTTTGAAAAGCATCAGTATCCATAAAAGATTTAACACAATCATACTTAAGTTTAATACCTGACTATTTACCTTCGTCGAGTTCCCAATCTTTAGAGTTGCATTTAATTCTTTCCAAAAGATCCCACCAGAATTCAATAGTCTTCTTCACAAAAGAACCAACACAAGAAGAATCAAGCATGGTTTGATCATTACGAGAAAGCCGAGCATAAAAGTTCTTGGTAATAATTTCTCTTGAGAGCTCATGATTGGGGCATGAACATAACATTGACTTAAGCTTTGTCGGTGTACTAAAGTAGGGGTACCTTAGTACCCCAAACTTGTGCACGGGCAGTCGTAGCACCCCGCGGCAAGGCTTGCCAGGCGATCGCCAAGACTCTCCATGGTCCCTTTTTGGGCCATCCAAGAGCAAAGTATTTAAGCCAAGGCCCCGGCAGGAGGAGCCTGCCGGGAAGGCCACCCGAAGAGAGCAAGGCCCCAGCAAGAGGAGCTTGTCGGGACGACCGCTCGAAGCACAAGGCCCCGGCAAGAGGAGCTTACCGGGAAGGCCGACCGAGGCACGACAAGAGACTTGCTGCGACGCGCTCCGCGTCCCGGCAAAAACCGGTGAGCGACAAGCTCCCGGACGTGACAAGAAATCAGCCGCGGCAAGGCGCTTGTCGCGGAAAGTCACCACCTCGCGCCTGCGCTCCAGCTCATCCACCCACGCGTCGCTCTGGGGTCATTCTAGGCGTACGTGGCGAGAGGCTGCGCAGCCAGAAGCATGCGGTGGCAAGGCAACGCTGACAGAGTAGCCATCGTGGCAAACGGTGGCGCTCCTGACGGTCCCTTCCCTGCACCGTCTGGGCGATGCGGACGGGCATTTAATGCCCTTGTCCCATGCCGTCAGAGTTAGGTATGTTAGCACTGTGCAAACAGCTGTACCCAACACAGCGTTTTCCAGTTTTGCCCCCGCCTACGTTGCCACCTGTGGGTAACCCCTTGCACATATAAAAGTAGGCCCCATGCGCAACGAAGGGGGAGAAAAGGGAGAGAGAAAAGAGGAGGCCATTCACGCTCGGTCTCGCCAGCAGCTCGCGTGTACTGTAGCACCAGACGCTCTCGAGCAAGAACACAATACCAAACCACAAAGCAACAGTAGGGTTTTACGCATCCGTGCGGCCCGAAGCTGGGTAAACCCCCTTGTGTGGATCGCCTCGATCCGCTCTTCGCGCGACCTCCACCCCCCGCCGAACCAAGAAAGGGGCTCGGTCCCCATAGGTGTTGGTGGAGGCAGATTTCTCCCCGACATCTTTGGCGCGCCAGGTAGGGGGCGTCGAAGTTGTGCGAACCTGATCCGGCATCCGCACAGACTAGATCTCCATCATCTTCATCGACATGCCACCGAAGAAGAAAGCTCCGGAGGTGGCCGGTCCGTCCGCGTCGAACCCACCGCCCTTGGAGCAAACGGGTGGTGGGGACGGCACCGGCGGCGGGACGGGCGTCGTCGAGCCAGCTCATGGCGCCACGGCGTCCGAACATGCACCACGCCCCTCTCAAGAGGCCCAGGACCAGCAGCGTCTTGGCACCCACGGCACCATACGCTCGCTGGACCCAGATCGAGCCAGCGGATCCCAGGGCGCTCAAGGCCAGCACTCACACCAACGCGCTGGCGCGAGCGTGGCGCGGCTGCCTGGTCCGGGTGTTGCTCCTTCTAACGTAGTTAGAAGTTCGAGCACATCCCGCTCCACGCGCCGTTCGCCACCACTGCCCGCCACTCCAGCAGAAGCTCTGGCGCGAGCTCAACTGCTCCTAGACTACCCTCCAATGGCGGACAAGCTCGACGACTGGAGGGCCACGATACAGAGCCTCATCGGTTTCGCTAACGGCGACACCCCGTGGCAGCACAACGCATCGTAGCCGCGGCAGGGCGGCCAGGCGAGAACCGATGGCGCCAAGACCGGCGGGGGTGCGACCACCGTGCACTCCCCGCCCCAGAGGCCAAGATCGCCGACTCGCCGGAACCATCACGACAACGACTCCACCGCGTCGTCGAATCCGCGAACTCGTCGCGATCAACGCCAAGTTCTTCACGAGCGAGAGCAAGAGGACGCTCGTACTCGCATCGAGCGTCGGAGAGAAGCGCGGCGTCAATCAGACCAGCGCGCTGGGCCCTCTGTCGACATGCATGCACCGGGGGAACCAGGCGACCTGCCGTACGCGGTGGGCTGCCCTGCGTTCACCCGTGAGCTGCGGCAAGTCCAGTGGCCCAGCACGAAGAATTTCAAGCCAGACGTACCAGAAAAGTACGACGGCAAGTCGCATCCGTTGGAGTTCCTCAGCATCTACACCATCGCGGTGCAGGCTGCTGGAGGGCGAGACGACAAGATCCTTGCCAACTACTTCCCGCTGGTACTCAAATCCAACGTCAGATCCTGGCTCATGCACTTGCCAGACAACTCCATAACCTCCTGGACAGACTTGTGCCATCGGTTTGTTGGCGCCTTTACGGGCGGCCACAAACCCCATGGCTAAGCGAGCGACCTTCATCTGCTCGTCCAGAAGGAAGGGGAACCCTTGCGCAAGTTCATCCAGAGATTCAGCCGTGTACACTACAAGATCCCAGACGTCCACCCCGCCGCGGTCATCAGCGCGTTCCATCAGAACGTGCGTAACCGCAGGATGCGGGAGGAGATGGCGATGTGCAAGATCAAAGACGTCAGCGAGCTATATGCCCTGGCCGACAAGTGTGCCCATGCTGAGGAAGGGAGGAAACTCCCCGGAGAGAACACTGGAGCAGGAGAATCTGACAGTGAGGATACCGCCCCGACAAGGAAGAGCCGGCGGCGGAGCAACAGGAAGAAGAAGAGCCAAGAAGTACTATTTGTTGAGCAGTCCGGCAATGAAGGAGCCGCTAAGAAGGCCCAGGCTGGTAGCTCCGGGAAGAAGGTTGCCGGATGCGCCAACTGCCAGGCTGTGGCGGCCGCCGACAAGCGGGACGGCACCAACAAACAGTACTGCAAGATCCACCGCACCAAGGGCCATGACCTCCAGAGCTGCAAGCAGGTCGAGCGGCTCGTCGAGCTGCAAAAGGCCGAGTACGAGCGGTGCGACAAGGAGAGAGCCCGGGGAGGTGGCGGAGGATCAGGCATGAAGCTCCTCGACCAGGGAGGACGCCGCGACAAGGACAAGCAGCGGCAAGCGGACAGACCTCCCCGTGGCCGCGACAAGAACGAAGATGACGACGTAGACGAAGACATGGATGACGTCGAGACCAGTGAGGAGGAGTTTCATAAAGACACAGAGGTCTTGTGCGTAGACGGCGGTGCTTCCCTGCATACTTCTCACTGCCAGCTCAAGCAGTGGGCGCGGGAAGTCAATGCAGCGGAACCGCCCGTCGAGTCGCGCAAGCCTCTGAAATGGTCCAGCACGCCTATCATCATTGATATTGAGGACCACCCTGATCGCACAACTACGATCGGGTGCTTGCCGATGTTGGTCTCACCAACAGTCCGCAACCTCAAGGTCACTAAGATGCTAGTTGATGGCGGGGCCGGCTTGAACCTGATCTCCTCTGCTGTCCTCCGGAAACTCCAAGTCCCCGACAGCGAGCTCGAAGAGACCGGCACGTTCCAAGGAATCAACCCGGGAAGGAGCAAGCCGAAGGGGAAGATAACGTTGCCAGTGACATTTGGCAGCGAGCTAAACTTCAGGACAGAGAGGATCACTTTTGACGTTGCCGATTTTCCATTGCCCTACAATGGAATTCTCGGCCGTCCGGCGCTCGCCAAATTCATGGCGGCCTCTCACTACGCATACAACATGCTCAAGATGCCAGGCCCGATAAGCGTCATCTCTGTCCCTGGCGACAAGAAGGACGCCCTTATCTGTGCCGATAAGATCTACCGAGAAGCAGCAGCCGCAGCGGATCCCAAGCCACTCGCCGCTGAAGCTCCCGGAGGGAAGAAGAAGACCAAGCCCGGCGAGTGCTCTGGTGCCCACTCCGGCAAGCGCACCTCTTCGGAGTGCTGCGCTGCCGTCGAGGACGCGCCATCGAGCTCCACCGGCAAGAGTAAGAAGACGATGGCAGCTCCACCAACGACCAAGAAGGTGTCCACCAAGGAGGACGGCACTGGTGGTACCTTCACCATCAGTGCCACTCTCGACTCCAAATAGGAAAGCGCGCTCGTTGCTTTCCTGCGGGCGAATGTCGATGTGTTTGCCTGGCAACCATCTGACATCCCCGACGTTCCCAGGAAAGTGATTGAGCACCACCTCGCCGTCTGTCCTCATGCGCGCCCCGTCAAGCAAAGAGTCAGCAAGCAAGCGGTGGAGCGCCAAGAGTTCATCGCAGAAGAAATCAAGAAGTTGGAAGCGGCAGGCCTCGTCAAAGGTGTTGTGATAGCCTGGCTTATTAGGGATGATAGACTACTCATATCAATAAGGAATTCCTTCTTTTCCGGGAGCCCATTCGGACAGAACTCCAAAGTTAAGCGTGCTCAGCTTGGAGTAGTGTCAGGATGGGTGACCGACCGGGAAGTTGCTCCCGGGTGCGCATGAGTGAGGACAAAGTGCGCAGAAAAGAGTAGTATTGATCTGTGGGGCCAGTCTAGATCCCGCCAGGAGTAACGACCACCGGCGGGTGTGTCCGGGGTGTTACAAGTTGGTATCAGAGCCGACCCTCGCGGTTACACGGATGTTTGCGGACAGGTGCGCGGTCATGTTGTTCATGACGTTTGTGACCCGTCGTGGCACCCGACATGGCACATGTACCGGACTGGAAGCACAGACGTTTGTGCCAAGAGGGAACGTTCCTGTGGCCCGACGAGGACGTCGGTTCCTCTGAGTGGGGGTGTATGTGATAGCCTGGCTTATTAGGGATGATAGACTACTCATATCAATAAGGAATTCCTTCTTTTCCGGGAGCCCATTCGGACAGAACTCCAAAGTTAAGCGTGCTCAGCTTGGAGTAGTGTCAGGATGGGTGACCGACCGGGAAGTTGCTCCCGGGTGCGCATGAGTGAGGACAAAGTGTGCAGAAAAGACAAGTATTGATCTGTGGGGCCAGTCTAGATCCCGCCAGGAGTAACGACCACCGGCGGGTGTGTCCGGGGCGTTACAGGTGTGCTCCATCCGACGTGGTTAGCCAATCCGGTTGTCGTGCGCAAGGCAAATGGGAAATGGAGGCTTTGCATCGACTTTACTGATGTTAACAAAGCTTGTCCCAAAGACCCCTTTCCCTTGCCGCGCATTGACCAGATTGTTGACTCCACGGCCGGATGTGACCTGCTTTCATTCCTTGACGCCTACTCAGGATACCATCAGATCTTCATGGCTGAAGAAGATGAGGAAAAGACCGCGTTCATCACTCCATGTGGCACGTACTGTTTCGTACGGATGCCTTTCGGACTGAAGAATGCTGGTTCAACATTTGCAAGGGTTGTCCACACCGCTTTTGAGCCACAGATCCACAGAAATGTGGAGGCCTACATGGATGACATAGTGGTCAAGAGCAGAGACAGGGCAACCCTGATTCAAGACTTAGAAGAGACCTTTGCGAACCTGCACAGGATCAGCCTCAAGCTCAACCCCGAGAAGTGCGTGTTCGGAGTCCCTTCCGGCAAGCTTCTCGGGTTCTTCGTGTCTCAGCAAGGAATCGAAGCCAATCCATACAAAATCAAGGCCATCGAGCAGATTGAAGCACCAACACACGTCAAGGATGTACGAAGGCTTGCCAGCTGCGTCGCGGCTCTCAGCAGGTTTATTTCCAAGTCTGCAGAACGTGCCCTGCCATTTTTCAAAGTTTTGAAAAAGGTGGGTCCAGTGAGATGGACTCCGGAAGCGGAGGCTGCGCTGCAAGACTTGAAGAAATACCTATCCTCCGCTCCAATACTTGTCGCGCCTAAACCACAAGAGAAGTTGCTGCTGTACCTGGCGGCAACCAATCAAGTGGTTAGTGCTGCGCTAGTAGCGGAGAGGGAGGCAGATGATGAGCCAGCAACCGCGGCAAGCACGTCCAGCGACAAGCAGGGGGCTTCCCCGACAAGCTCTGGCCCCGACAAGGATGAATCTGCGCAGGAGCAAGTGGAGATGCTGAAGAAGAAAATGGTGCAGCACCCAGTTTACTTTGTCAGCTCCCTCCTGCAGGGGGCTAGGTCAAGGTAATCTGGTGTGCAGAAATTGCTTTTCGGCCTCCTTATGGCCTCGAGAAAGCTGCGCCATTACTTCCAAGCACACGAGATTACAGTTGTCACCCGCTTTCCGCTGAAGAGGATACTGCAGAATCCAGAAGCAACAGGCAGGATTGTCGAGTGGGCACTAGAACTGTCGAGCTTCGGTCTCCAGTTCGAGAGCACCTCGACTATCCGAAGCAGAGCATTGGCGGAGTTCATAGCGGAGTGGACACCGACACCGGATGAAGATATCCTAGAGACGAGCATCCCCGCCAAAGAAGCAAGCAAAGAGTGGCTGATGTACTTTGATGGTGCTTTCTCGCTGCAAGGCGCCGGTGCTGGCGCGTTACTCATCGCGCCCACCGGAGAGCACCTCAAGTACGTAGTCCAGATGCACTTCCCCAAGGAGCAAGCAACCAACAATACTGCAGAGTATGAAGGTCTGCTCGCCGGTCTCAGGATCGCGGCAGAACTTGGGATCAAGAAGCTCATTGTCAGGGGTGACTCGCAGCTTGTCGTCCGCCAAGTGAACAAGGATTACCAGAGTCCGTTGATGGAAGCGTACGTTGATGAAGTGAGGAAGCTGGAAGAGCACTTTCACGGCCTGCAAATGGAACACATTCCAAGAGCTGAGAACGACATCGTTGATGGCCTGTCGAAGTGCGCAGCATTTAAGTTACCTGTGGAACTAGGAACCTTTGTGCTCAAGCTGACTCAGCCATCCGTAACGCCATCAACCAGACAGAGCAAGAAGAGGAAGTTGGTCTCCGGCGACTATCTTCCGGCAGAGCTCCCCGGAGCCGCCACCAAGAAGGTCCCCAAGATTGACGCCAAGAGCGTTGAGGATCCATCTGCTCCGGAAAACCCCAGGGTTTGTTCCATAGAAGCAGGCGTTCCCGACAAGTTTTGCTCCGGCAAGCTTGTCGGGGAACGTCAAGCTCCGGCTGAGCCCCATATCCTCGTCGTAGAAGCAGACATTCCCGCAGCAGCAGATGTGCCTTCAGTCCTTGTTGTCGAGCCACAGGCTCCAGCATGGGCGCAGCAGACTGTCCATTTCCTCCAGCACGGAGAAGTTCCCGAAGAACAAGAAGAAGCGGAAAGAGTTGCCTGGCGCTCGAGTATGTACCAGTTCGTCGACAACACACTGTACAGAAGAGGGCGCAACGGTGTGAAATTCAAGTGTATTTCCCGGGAAGACGGACAGAAGCTGTTGGCAGAGATACATGGAGGCATATGTGGTCACCACATTGGCGCAAGAGAACTTGCCGGCAAAGCGTTCCGGCAAGGTTTCTTCTGGCCGACAGCCCTCCAGGATGCAACTGCACAAGTAACCAAGTGTGAAGCGTGCCAGTTCCATTCCAAGCAGATACACCAACCAGCTCAAGCTCTCCAGACGATCCCTTTATCCTGGCCATTTTCGGTCTGGGGGCTCGACATCCTCGTCCCCTTCCCCCGAGCAGTCGGGGGCTTTGAGTACTTGTACATCACAATCGACAAGTTCACAAAGTGGCCGGAAGTGGAACCAGTGAGGAAGGTGACAGCACAGTCAGCCATCAAGTTCTTCAGGTCGATTGTCTGCCGCTTCGGGATCCCCAACAGGATCATCTCCGACAACGGTACACAATTCACGAGCCGCGCCTTCATGCAATACGTCCAAGATCTCGGCGCCAAGGTCTGCTTCGCTTCTGTTGCTCATCCCAGGAGCAACGGTCAAGCTGAAAGGGCCAATGCCGAAGTACTGCGCGGGCTCAAGACCAGAACTTTCGACAGGCTACACAAGTGCGGAAGAAACTGGATCGAGGAGCTGTCGGTGGCTCTTTGGTCGATCAGAACGACGCCAAATCGAGCCACTGGCCAGACACCATTTGCTCTAGTCTATGGAGCAGAAGCAGTTACCCCCACGGAACTTGTATACGGGTCACCTCGAGTGCTCGCTTATGATGAGCTTGAGCAAGAGCGGCTGCGTGAAGATGACGCGCTGCTCCTTGAGGAAGATCGTCTTCAGGCTGCTGTGCGAGCCTCTCGCTACCAGCAAGCTTTGCGTCGCTACCATAGCCGCAAAGTTAAAGCCAGAAGCTTCGAGGAAGGCGACCTTGTTCTTCGGCGCGCCCCGTCCGCCAAGAATCATAACAAGTTGACGCCGAAGTGGGAAGGCCCTTACCGGGTGAGACGAGTCACGAGGCCCGGCGCTGTCCGCCTCGAGACCGAAGATGGCACTCCGGTGAGCAACTCCTGGAATATTTAGCATCTTCGTAAGTTTTACCCGTAAGGCGCGGTTGTCGGGCCCCGCCCGGCAACCAACCTTTTGTACAAGTCTTGCCGCAGCTGCATGTAATCCTTTGTACAAAGCCAGGCGCAGACCCTGAGCAGCAGTAAATGAAGCGCTGGCGCCCTAAGTTTTAGCATGCATGCTGAGTCGAGTCTCGCCCTTGGTTAGGGTTGATAGTGCCTAACAACTGGTAACCCCTAGCTTAGAGGTCGAGTCTGCGTCCTTCTTCCTGTTCCTTCATTTCCTTTGGTTCACAGGGTTTTGCATATCCTGGCCAGACCGCTTAAGGACGAAGAAGAGAAGAAGGGCGGGCCAACACCTGGTCCCCGGCAAGCCAGTGTTGCCGGGGGCTGCAAGTACGAAGATTTGCCCGCGGTAAGCCAAAGTTGCCGGGGGCTGCAATCCCAGATAAGTTTTTGCATCCCTTGTCATGCATTCTCTTATGAACTGTGGAATACGAAAACCTTGTTTCCTCCTAAAAATCTACCGTGCTCCCTTAACGACAGGCCCCAGAGCGCGTTCCTGGGGCCCGTTTTGGTAGTAGTCGCGGCGGCAAAGGGGCGGAACGAGGGGCCCGAACCCGCTTCATCCCTTCCTCCGCCAAAGGCGTGAGAGAGGTCGAGTGGCGCGGGAAGACGGCAGGGCCTGTTGCCGGGCAAAGAAGTGTCTATCTTAACGATATAAAGGATTCGCTCCTTGGCGTGGGTTTTACCCACGGGACAAATGGCCCGGCAAACATCCCCTTTTCATTAAAAACATTCCGCTCAGGTATAGTTCGGAGAGAATCAAAAACATGAAAGATGGGATTACAAGTTTTAAACACAGCTAAGGCCCGAGGGCTTACAGATTGAAAAAACATAAGATGCCCGTAATCCCTTTCTTGTCTCTCTCCTCAGGAGGTAGGGCAAGGAGGCGAAAAGGGCAAAAGGGGCGCCTAGGCGAGCTACGGGTGGCAGA
Source organism: Aegilops umbellulata (assembly GCA_032464435.1). Lineage (NCBI taxonomy): Eukaryota > Viridiplantae > Streptophyta > Magnoliopsida > Poales > Poaceae > Aegilops > Aegilops umbellulata. The sequence goes on from CP136058.1 coordinate 174,893,952, forward strand.
AGACACCAACAGAACGCCCCGGGTCCGGCTGAAAGCTGGACGGTGATGGCGGCGCCGGAAGAAGGGCTCGACGAGGCGGCAGGGCGTCAGCACGCTGTCGAGGGCGCCGTGCCCTCGTACTTTGAGTTGACGGCCTTGCCGCCAGCCCTCTTCCTCTTCCGCAGCCTCGCCATGCCATCCGCCAAGGAGACGACCCCGGGGAATTCAAGGAGCCAGCGACGCGGATGATGGGGTCGCCGGTGCCACGCGGAGCCGCGACCGGCGCCTAGTCGGACCCGTCATCCCGACGACCGCTGCCCTCGTCGTCGCTGCCGCTCCCCTCCTCGTCACTCTCACTCGAGGAGGAGCCTTCGCTGTCAGAGGAGCTATCCACGCAGCACCGGGCCCGGGTCCCGAAGTCCCCGAAGGCCTTGACGGAGAGGAGATCGCCCTCCATCAACTTAAAATGGAGGGTGAACCCCTCCATCAAGCTGTGGATACGGGCGAACGTCTTCCACCCTCGGCCAAGATACACCACGCCGGGGGCTGGGGACTCGACGTGGACCCGTGTGCCGCTGATCCCGCAGCCCTTCATGCGCAGCCTTAGCGTCTCGGGTTGCTCCATCTCCATCACGCTTGCGAAAGGAGCCGGGAGGCGGAGGCGGCGGCGAGGCGCCCGGCAGCCTGACGAAGAACTCGCAAGGATCGTCCCCGAGGTGGACTGCCATGGGAAGAGGAGCCGCTGGCGGAGGCGAGGCCGGCGCGTCGCCCCGCCCGCCTCTTCCCTGGGCGCCTCAGCCTCGTCCACGCCCTCGTCCACGACCTCGCCCCCTCCCCCTTCCCCTTACGGCTGGCTCCGCCACCGCGGGTGCAAGGCGACGAGGGGCGCGTTGCCTAGTGGCAACCCTTGCCGCCACCGATGAAGGACCAGGATTCCCTTTCTCCATGACGAATGGAGGGAGGGATCAGAAGCCAAAGGGAAGGAAAGACAAAGGTGTGCAGATTTCCGTTGCCCCCTCTTGCTCTTTATAAAGAAGCAGGGTGGGGGCTCGGCCGCCCCGCTCAACCAATAAGGACGCAGGAAGGCCAGGCGACTGGGGCCGACCTGCTGCCCCGACCCGCGACGGCCCGGTTTCCTGCCTCCACCGTCCGCAACCCTGGGTGCATGGAAGCCGCACGGCTGGCGCGCAGGACCGAGGCGACGGATGAGGCGACCTCTCCCCACCTCATGATCGTGGGGAGCGGGCGCCTCGGAAACCATGCCTCGGCCCCGTCCAGCGAACGGGCCACGCCTCCACGCCTTCCTCCACTTATGGAGCTAGCAAAGTATTTAAGCCAAGGCCCCGGCAGGAGGAGCCTGCCGGGAAGGCCACCCAAAGAGGGCAAGGCCCCAGCAAGAGGAGCTTGCCGGGACGACCGCTCGAAGCACAAGGCCCCGGCAAGAGGAGCTTACCGAGAAGGCCGATCGAGGCACGACAAGAGACTTGCTACGACGCGCTCCGCGTCCCGGCAAGGACCGGTGAGCGACAAGCTCCCGGACGCGACAAGACATCAGCCGCGGCAAGGCGCTTGCCGCGGCAAGTCACCACCCCGCGCCTGCGCTCCAGCTCATCCACCCACGCGTCGCTCTGGGGTCATTCCAGGCGTACGTGGCGAGAGGCTGCGCAGCCAGAAGCATGCGGTGGCAAGGCAACGCTGACAGAGTAGCCATCGTGGCAAACGGTGGCGCTCCTGACGGTCCCTTCCCTGCACCGTCTTGGCGATGCGGGCGGGCATTTAATGCCCTTGTCCCCAGCCGTCAGAGTTAGGTATGTTAGCACTGTGCAAACAGCTGTACCCAACACAGCGTTTTCCAGTTTTGCCCCCGCCTACGTTGCCACCTGTGGGTAACCCCTTGCACATATAAAAGGAGGCCCCATGCGCAACGAAGGGGGAGAAAAGGGAGAGAGAAAAGAGGAGGCCATTCACGCTCGGTCTCGCCAGCAGCTCGCGTGTACTGTAGCACCACACGCTCTCGAGCAAGAACACAATACCAAACCACAAAGCAGCAGTAGGGTTTTACGCATCCGTGCGGCCCAAAGCTGGGTAAACCCCCTTGTGTGCATCGCCTCGATCCGCTCTTCGCGCGACCTCCGCCCCCCGCCGAACCAAGAAAGGGGCTCGGTCCCCATAGGTGTTGGTGGAGGCAGATTTCCCCCCGACAAGCTTCCCCCAAGCTAGAGCGATACTTTGTCCTTCACGAGGCAAAAAAATTATATATATAATTCCGATCCTGATGAACTAGATGCATAGGATAATTTTTTTGGTGGAACTCCAATTTCAAACGATTCCAATTCCAAGATCCAATATCATCGCATAGACTATACCATGCCAATGCTTTTCCTTTAAAAGACATAGGGAAAACCTTTTTCATAACTTCATCCCTGGGTAATTAAACCTGCAAGCTTAAACAATGCACAAATTTGTTCTACATATATCAAGTGCATATCAGGATGTTTGGTTCCCTCTCCTGCATAAGGATTAGCTAGCAGTTGTTCTATCATACCCTAAGGAATTTCATATTCAATATTTTTAGTAGGTGCAGTAGGTTTAGGGGTAACTAATTGTGGTTCCGGAAGAGGTGAAGATACCCCGAACAAACCCCTCAAAGGATTGTTTTCCATAGTAGCAAGTGACAATAAGTTTTAGCACACTATATAAATGTTTCCTTACCAAATTCCACTTACCTAAGGCGCTTCACTCCCCGGCAACGGCGGCAGAAAATAGCCTTGATGACCCACGAGTATAGGGGATCAATTGTAGCTCTTTTCGATAAGTAAGAGTTGAACCCAACAAGGAGCGGAAGGGAATGACAAGTGGTTTTTAGCAAGGTAATGTCTGCAAGTGCTGAAATTATAAGTAGCAGAGTAGTTTGATAGCAAGATAATTTGTAACGAGCAAGTAACTATTGTAGTAAAAAAAGTGCAGAGAGGTAGCCCAATCCTTTTGAGGCAAACGACAGACCAAAACGGTCTCTTATGTTGAGGGTACACGGGAATTTCATCTAGTCACTTTCATCATGTTGGTTCGATTTGTGTTTGCTAATTTGATAATTTGATATGTGGGTGGACTGGTGCTTAGGTGTTGTTCTTACTTGAACAAACCTCCTACTTATTATTAACCCCCCCCCCCCCCCGCAAGCATCCGCAACTACGAGAAAAGTATTAAGAATAAATTCTAACCATAGCGCATAAACTGGTGTTTAAGCTTCGGTCACTCTCGCAACCCATCGTCTAATTTCTACTCCACAATGCATTCCCTTAGGCCCAAATATGGTGAAGTGTCATGTAGTCTACATTCACATGACACCACTATGGGAATCACAACATACATACTATCAAAATATCGAACACATATCAAGTTCACATGATTACTTGCAACATGATTCCTCCCGTGACCTCAAGAACAAAAGTGACTACTCACAAATGATAAACATGCTCATGATCAGAGGAGTATTAAATATCATACTGGATCTGAACATATAATCTTCCACCAAATAAACCATATAGTAATCAACTACAAGATGTAATCAACACTACTAGTCACCCACAAGCACCAATCTATAGTTTCCGTAACAAGATTGAACACAAGAGATGAACTAGGGTTTGAGATGAGATGGTGCTGTTAAAGATGTTGATGGAGATTGCCCTCTTGAAGATTGGAGAGTTGTTGGTGATGATGATGACGATTATTTCCCCCTCCGGTAGGGAAGTTCCCGCTGCAGAATCGCTCCGCCAGAGGGCAAAAGTGTTCCTGCCCAAGTTCTGCATCGAGGCGGCGTCGCTCCATCCTGAAAGTCATGTCCCCATTTTTTCTAGGTCAAAATGACCTATATACCAGAAGATGGGCACCAAAGGTGGGCCTGGGCGAGCACAACCCACCAGGGCGCGCCTGGGCTGCCTGGCGCGCCCAGGTGGGTTGTGCCCACCTAGTGGGCCCCCTCTGGTTGTTATTTGCTCCAATAATTCTCAAATATTCCATAAAAAATCCTCGTGAAGTTTCAACTCATTTGGAGTTGTGCAGAACAGGTAGCCAGGCGTAGCTTTTTCAGGTCCAGATTTCCAGCTGTCTGTATTCTCCCTCTTTGTGGATACCTTGCATATTATGGGAGAAAAGGAATTATAATTACTACAAAAAGCAATATTATGGATAAAAACATTATAAATAATAGTAATAAAACATGATGCAAAATGGACGTATCACGCCTCAACGAGGACCAGAGCGCCGCGGCCGCCTCAACGGCGAGCAACCACGTGGTCAACCTTCTGGTACCCCGTGGGAGGCGCGATGGCGCATCCATAGGACATGATGGTGATATCTTGACCATGTGTGATAGTGGGCCCATGTTTTAGGCTTCCAATGCGTGGCATACGGTTGGTCCAAAAGAACTGTTTGCGATGAGGCAGAACAATAGAAACATCCTTGGTAGGCCCAGAACCATCAATAAATTTTGACCTTGATTCTCGTCACATTGTAGATTACAGCGCAATAAGTAATTCCAAATATGTTCACACCTATCAAACTAATATTTGTTCACACTTAGCACCGGGCTATAAAACTACCCATCGAGAATTACTTCACATTTTCTCTCCTCATCACCCACGAAACTGGTATTTCATGTCAAGTCGTTTGGCCATGACAGGTAAGAGGAGTTTTGGGTGGACATATAACCAGGCAGCAAAGACCAAGGCTACCGAAGCACTAGAGAGGTCCCTCCGCGAAGCGACAGCCACAACAGAGATGTCCCGGCACGCCGCGGAGCCCTCGAATGAGCTCTCACGGGCACGCGAGGTCTCTCACAAGCTCACTTGCCACATCGGCGATCGCGATGATCTGGCGTTGCTGAAGTCCTTGGCCAGCGATGGAGACATTCTCACTGGCCTCATTAAGTAGGAGGAGCTGGTCGACGGCTTGATGAAGCAGCTCGAGATCAGCGATGCCTCGGTTGACAAGGTGACCAGCCTCGTCGAGCAACTCATGGGTGACAATGCGAAGCTCCTCAAGGCGCTCGCCGAGAAGGAGGAGGAGGCCGCCGGCTGGAAGATGCTGCATGAGCGGAGCAGTGCCTTGATACGTCTCCAACGTACCTATATTTTTTGATTGTTCCATGTTATTATATTATCATTCTTGGATGATTTACAATCATTTTATAGCAACTTTATATCATTTTTTGGAACTAACCTATTGACATACTGCCCAGTGCCAGTTGCTATTTTTTGCTTGTTTTTTACTTCACAGAAAATCAATACAAAACAGAGTCCAAACTCAGCGAAACTTTTTGGAGATTTTTTCTGGGACAGAAGACACCTGCTGGGCCAAAGTACCAGAGGGGGCTCCAAGGGGAGCACAACCCACCAGGGCGCGCCTGGGGGCCCAGGCGCACCCAGGTGGGTTGTGGCTACCTCGGTGGCCTCCCGCGCCGCCTCTTCGCTCTATAAATACCCCAATATTCCAGAAACCCTGGGGGAGTCGAAGAGAATCAATTCCAGCCGCCGCAAGTTCCAGAACCACCAGATCCAATCTAGACACCATCACGGAGGGGTTCATCATCCTCATTGGTGCCTCTCCGATGATGCGTGCATAGTTCATTGTAGACCTACGGGTCCGTAGTTAGTAGCTAGATGGTTTTCTTTCTCTCTCTCTCTCTCTCTCTCTCTCTCTCTCTCTCTCTCTCTCTCTCTTTTGATTCTCAATATAATGGTCTCTTGGAGATCTATTTGATGTAACTCTTTTTTGCGTTGTGTTTGTTGCGAGCCGATGAACTTTGAGTTTATGATCGGATCTATGTTTTTACCCATGAAAGTTATTTGAGTCTATTGATCTCTTATATGCATGATTAATTATAGCCTCGTATTTCTTCTTCAAATCTTTGGTTTGGTTAGGCCAACTAGAATGATTTTTCTTGCCATGGGAAGAGGTGCTTTGTGATGGGTTCGATCTTACGGTGCTTGATCCCAATGGCAGAAGGGGAACCGACACGTATGTATCATTGCTATTAAGGATAAAAAGATGGGGTCTATTTCTACATAAATAGATCTTATCTACAACATGTCATCGTTCTTATTGCATTACTCCGTTTCTCCGTGAACTTAATACACTAGATGCATGCTGGATAGCGGTCGATGTGTGGAGTAATAGTAGTAGATGCAGGCAGGAGTCATTCTACTAATCTTGGACGTGATACCTATGTAATGATCATTGTCTGGATATCATCATGATTATTTAAAGTTCTATCAATTGCCCAACAGTAATTTGTTTACCCACCGTATGCTATTTTACTCGAGAGAAGCCACTAGTGAAATCTACGGCCCCGGGTCTCTTCTTTATTATATTTGCCTTTGAGATCTATTTTTAGTTGCTTTTATTTTCAGATCTATTAATCAAAAAACACAAAAATATCTTGTTGTAATTTATTGTTATTTGCTTTATCTCGCGTTCCCACGTGATCTATTTATCCAATCTACTACAATTTTACCTATCTTTTTACCCGGGAGGTATTGACAACCCCTCTTTACGTCAGGTTGCAAGTATTTGTTCTTTGTGTGTAAGTACCGTTTACGTAGTTTTGCGTGATTCTCCTCCTGGTTCGATAACCTTGGTCTCATCACTGAGAGAAATACCTACCGTCACTGTGCTGCATCATCCCTTCCTCTTTGGGGAAATACCAACGTAATTCAAGCCACATCAAAAGGAATTTCTGGTGCAGTTGCCGGGGAGATATCATCAACATCTACCAGGATCCTAATCAAAAATATCATCTATTTGCAATTTACATTATTTTCCATTTGCCTCTCGTTTTCATCTGCCCCACTTCACAAAAGTTTGCCATTTTATTCGCCCTCTCTTTCGCTCGCCGTTTCTCGTTGGACCTCTTATTTGCTTGAATTTGTTGCCATGAGTGACTTTGGTATGGCAGAATCAGATGATGGCTAACTCCTAAAATTGGACGATCTGGAAATCTATATGCTAAAACTTTTGTTGTGGGGCAAGGGAATGTTATGGGAAAAGAACATATCCAAGAATTTTTTTAATTGTATTGGATATTTAAGTCTTGATGACGTTCCTATACTTAAAAAGACTAAATCTTCTGCGGAAGCTATTTCAGCACTAGTTCTGAAACTTGAAAATAAATTTATCCATACCCATCCCACCTTGCAAAGATTAATTTTTGAGTTACCCGTTATAAAGAATCCCAAAGCTAAAAGGTTGGCCACCCTTGTTCTTGTGAATGAATTTGATTACATAATACTGGAAGCTAGGGAAAATTTTGATTTCTATGGTATGAATCATGAAAAACCGGTGATAGATGAAATTCTTTATAATAGTGATTATGTGCTAAGACATTTGCTTGGGGATAATCAAATATTTGATGAGAACCTTAAAAAGGAACCCCCTGCTTTAGATATAATCCAACAAGTTTCCAATGATGTTAATCAACACTATTCTTGGATTGTTGCCGGAAATCAAAGGGGATATGATGATAAGCAAATCGATAGTGCTAAAGTTTCTATGAAAAATGTGTTCTATGTTGTTTTTGCAAAACCTCCTGACAAAAACACCTTTAAGGAAAATAAAGATGACAACACTTGAATCTATGCTTTATGCCTAGCTGGGGCATAAAACGATAGCGCTTATTGGGAGGCAACCCAATGAGTAAATTTCTTTTGTCTTTTTCTTTCTGTTCTTGGATGTTTGCACAATTATGCTACTGATATGATTGTGGTTTTTGTGTTTTAATTAGTGTTTGTGCCAAGTAGAGCCTTTAGGATAGCTTTGGTGATAGTTGATTTGATATTGTTGGAAAACAAAAACTTTTGCATCCAGTAAAATAATTTTGAAAAATCACAGAAGCGACTCAAATTCTGAATTTTTTTACAAAAGATTCATATACAAATTGCCCCTGTTGTCCGAATTTTTAGAATTTTTGGAGTTACAGAAGTATGAGAACAATTCGCATCTTTATAGACTGTTCTGTTTTTGTCAGATTCGGTTTTCTTTGTATTCTGTGCTTATTTTGATAAATTTATGGTTTGTATTGGAGGTTATAAGCCATGGTAAAGTTAGAATATAGTAGATATAGTGCAATAAAAAAATGGAATGGGTTTTCTACAGTACTTAAAGTAAAGATTGGTTTTCCTATACTAACGGATCTCACGAAGGTTTTGTTGAGTTTTCTGTGATTGAAGTTTTCAAGTTTTGGCTGAGATCATGATGGATGGAGGAATAAGGAGTATGAAGAGCCTGAGCTTCGGGATTCCCGTAGCACCCCAAGCTATTATATAAAGAGAAGCAAGCAACTAAGCTTGGGGATGCCCGAGTTGCATCCCTTAATACTTCTAACAACCATCGGTATTTTACTTGGAGCTATATTTTTATTCGTCACATATCATGAGTTTTGCTTGGAGCGTCCTGTATGATATGAGTCTCCTCTTGTTTTGCTTTTTATTTTGTGTCATGAATCCTTGCTGGACACACCTATTTGAGAGAGCCAAAATTATGTTGTGACTTGTTAGAATTCCTCTCTATGCTTCACTTAAATCTTTTTGAGCTATGGAATTGCTCTAGTGCTTCATTTATATATTTTTGAGCATGGTGTGCTTTAGTATTTTTGAAGAAATTCTCTCATGCTTCACTTAGATTTATTTGAGAGTTAATAATTTTTTTAGAAATTCTCTCATGCTTGACTTAAATTATTTTGAGAGAAGAAAATTTTAATGCTCATGTTCTTCACTTAGATTTGTTTGAGATATCAAAAGCAACATATGAAATTAGTCCCAATGTGATAGATATTCAAGAGGGATGATTTCTACTACGCAACCTTCTTCTTGTAGACGTTGTTGGGCCTCCAAGTACAGAGGTTTGTAGGACATTAGCAAATATCCCTCAAGTGGATGACCTAAGGTTTATCAATTCATGCGAGGCGTAGGATGAAGATGATCTCTCTCAAACAACCCTGCAACCAAATAACAAAGAGTCTCTCGTGTCCCCAACACACCCAATACAATGGTAAATTGTATAGGTGCACTAGTTCGGCGAAGAGGTGGTGATACAAGTGCAGTATGGATGGTACATATAGGTTTTTGTAATCTAAAAATATAAAAACAGCAAGGTAACTAATGATAAAAGTGAGCACAAACGGTATTGCAATGCTAGGAAACAAGGCCTAGGGTTCATACTTTCACTAGTGCAAGTTCTCTCAACAATAATAACATAATTGGATCATATAACTATCCCTCAACATGCAACAAAGAGTCACTCCAAAGGCACTAATAGCGGAGAACAAACGAAGAGATTATTGTAGGGTACGAAACCACCTCAAAGTTATTCTTTCTGATCGATCTATTCAAGAGTCCATAGTTAAATAACCCAAAGCTATTATTTCTGTTCGATCTATCCTAGAGTTCGTACTAGAATAACACCTTAAGACACAAATCAACTAAAACCCTAATGTCACCTAGATACTCCAATGTCACCTCAAGCATCCGTGGGTATGATAATACAATATGCATCACACAATCTCAGATTCATCTATTCCACCAACACATAGAACTTCAAAGAGTGCCCCAAAGTTTCTACCGGAGAGTCAAAACGAAAATGTGTGCCAACCCCTATGCATAGATTCCCAAGGTAAGGGAACCCGCAAGTTGATCACCAAAACATACATCAAGTGAATCAATAGAATACCCCATTGTCACCATGGGTATCCCATGCAAGACATACATCAAGTGTTCTCAAATCCTTAAAGACTCAATCCGATAAGTTAACTTCAAAGGGAAAACTCCATCCATTACAGGAGAGTAGAGGGGGAGAACCATCATAAGATCCATCTATAATAGCAAAGCTCGCGATACATCAAGATCGTGCCAAATCAAGAACACGAGAGAGAGATATCAAACACATGCTACTGCTACATACCCTCAGCCCCGAGGGTGAACTACTCCCTCCTCATCATGGAGAGCGCCGGGATGATGAAGATGGCCACCGGTGAGGGATCCCCCTCCGGCGTGGTGCCGGAACAGGGTCCCGATTGGTTTTTGGTGGCTACACAGGCTTGCGGTGGCGGAACTCCCTATCTAGGTTATGTTCTGGAAGTTTGGGTATATATAAGAGGTGTTGGCGTCGGGGACAAATCAGGGGGGTCTCCGAGGCGGCCACGAGGTAGGGGGCGCGCCCAGGGGGTAGGGCGCCCCCCACCCTCGTGGGTTCCTCGGGACTCTTCTGGCCCATCTCCGATACTCCATGGGCTTCTTCTGGTCCAAAAATAATATCCGTGAAATTTCAGGTCAATTGTACTCCGTTTGGTTTTCCTTTTCTACAATACTCAAAAACAAGGAAATTTTTTTGAAATTGGCACTGGCACTGGGCTCTAGGTTAATAGGTTAGTCCCGAAAATCAGATAAAATAGCATATAAATGCATATAAAACATCCTAGATGAATAAGATAATAGCATGGACCAATAAAAAATTATAGATATGTTGGAGACGTATCAAGCATCCAACAGCTTAATTCCTGCTCATCCTCGAGTAAGTAAATGATAAAATCAGAATTTTTTATGTGGAATGCTACCTAACATAATTTTCAATGTAATTTTCCTTATTGTGGCATGAATGTTCAGATCCGAAAGATTCAAGACAAAAGTTTAATATTGATATAAAAATAATAATACTTCAAGTATACTAACTAAGCAATTATATCTTCTCAAAATAACATGGCCAAAGAACGCTTATCCCTACAAAATCATATAGTTTGGCTATGCTTCATTTTCGTCACACAAAATGCTCTCATCATGCACAACCCCAATGACAAGCCAAGCCATTGTTTCATACTTTAGTATTCTCAAACTTTTTCAACTTTCACGCAATACATGAGCGTGAGCCATGGACATAGCACTATGGGTGGAACAAAATATGATGATGGAGGTTGTGTGGAGAAGACAAAAAGGGAGAAAGTCTCACATTGACGCGGCTAATCAATGAGCTATGGAGATGCCCATCAATTGATGTCAATGCGAGGAGTAGGGATTGCCATGCAACGGATGCACTAGAGCTATAACTGTATGAAAGCTCAACAAAAGAAACTAAGTGGGTGTGCATCCAACTTGCTTGCTCACGAAGACCTAAGGCATTTGAGGAAGCCCACTATGGGAATATACAAGCCAAGTTCTATAATGAAAAATTCCCACTAGTATGTGAAAGTGACAATATAAGAAACTCTCTATCATGAAGATCATGGTGATTCAAAGTAGCACAAGTGTGGAAAAAGGATAGTACCATTGTCCCTTCTGAGCCTTTCTCATTATTTGGCCTTTTCTCTTTATTTGGCTTTTTCTCTTTTTTCCTTTTTGGCCCTTTTTTGGCATTTCTCTTTTTTTTCTTTTTTGGGACAATGCTCTAATAATGATGATCATCACACTTCTATTTATTTACAACTCAAGGATTACTCCTCGATACTAGAACAAAGTATAACTCTAGATGAGTGCCTCCGGTGGTGTACCGGGATGGGCAATGAAGCAAGAATGACATGTATGAAGAATTATGCATGGTGGCCTTGCCACAAATACGATGTCAACTACATGATCATGCAAAGCAATATGACAATGATGAAGGTGTCATAATAAACAGAACGGTGGAAAGTTGCATGGCAATATATCTCAGAATGGCTATGGAAATGCCATAATAGGTAGGTATGGTGGCTATTTTGAGGAAGATATAAGGATGCTTATGTGTGATAGAGCATATCGTATCACGGGGTTTGGATGCACCGGCGAAGTTTTCACCAACTCTCAAGGTGAGAAAGGGCAATGCACGGTACCGAAGAGGCTAGCAATGATGGAAGGGTGAGAGTGCGTATAATCCATGGACTCAACATTAGTCATAAAGAACTCACATACTTATTGCAAAAATGTACAAGTCATCAAAACCAAGCACTACGTGCATGCTCCTAGGGGGATAGATTGGTAGGAAAATACCATCGCTCGTCCCCGACCGCCACTCATAAGGAAGTCAATCAAAGAACACCTCATGCTTCAAATTTGTCACACAACGGTTACCATACGTGCATGCTACGGGACTTGCAAACCTCAACACAAGTATTTCTCAATTTCAAAATTACTCAACTAGCACGACTCTAATATCACCATCTTTATATCTCAAAACAATTATCAAGTATCAAACTTCTCATAGTATTCAATGCACTCTATCTGAAAGTTTTTATTATACTCATCTTGAATGCCCATCATATTAGGACTAATTTTATAACCAAAGCAAATTACCATGTTGTTCTAAAATACTCTAAAAATAATATAAGTGAAGCATGAGAAATCAATAATTTCTATAAAACCACCACCGTGCTCTAAAAATATATAAGTGAGGCACTAGAGCAAACGACAAAGTACTTCAAAAGATATAAGCGAAGATCAATGAGTAGTTGAATAATTATGTAACTACGTTAAGACTCTCTAACATTTAAGAATCTCAGATCTTGTTATATTATTCAAACAGCAAGCAAAACAATATAAAATAAAATGACTCTCCAAGCAAAACACATATCATGTGGTGAATAAAAATATAGCTCCAAGTAAAGATACGGATGAACGAACACGAAAGAGGGGATGCCATCCGGGGCATCCCCAAGCTTAGGCTCTTGGTTGTCCTTGAATATTAGCTTGGGGTGCCCTGGGAATCCCCAATTTTAGGCTCTTGCCACTCCTTATTCCATAGTCCATCGAATCTTTACCCAAAACTTGAAAACTTTACAACACAAAACTCAACACAAAACTCGTAAGCTCCCTTAGTATAGGAAAATAAATCACCACTTTTGGTGCTGTTGTGAACTCATTATAAATTCATATTGGTTTAATATCTACTGTATTCTAACTTCTCTATGGTTCATACCTCCGATACTACTCATAGATTCATCAAAATAAGCAAACAACACACGAAAAACAGAATCTGTCAAAAAACAGAACAGTCTGTAGCAATCTGATATGTTAGAATACATATGGAACTCCAAAAATTCTGGAAAACTAGGAAAACCTAGATAATTTGTATATTGATCTTCTACCAAAATAATTAGCATTTTATCACGTTCTGGTGAATTTTAACAATTACTTTCATGAGCACAAAGTTTCTGTCTTTTTCAGTAAGATCAAACAACTATCACCCAAGAAGATCCTATTGGTTCTACTTGGCAAAACACTAATTAAAACATAAAACCACATACAAACAGAGGCTAGATGAATTATTTATTACTAAATAGGAGCAAAAGTAAATAACAAAAATAAAATTGGGTTGCCTCCCAACAAGCACTAACGTTTAACGCCCCTAACTAGGCATGATGATTTCAATGAAGCTCACATAAAAGATAAGAATTGAAAAATAAAGAGAGCATCATGAAGAATATGACTAGCACATTTAAGCCTAACACACTTCCTATTCATAGGGATTTTGTGAGCAAACTACTTATGGGAACAATAATCAACTAGCATAGGAAGGAAAACAAGCATAACTTTAAAACTTTAAGCACATAGAGAGGAAACTTGATATTATTGCAATTACTACAAGCATATGTTCCTCCCTCATAATAATTTTCAGTATCAACATGAATGAATTCAACAATATAATCATTATATAAAGCATTATTTTCATGATCTACAAGCATAGAAAATTTACTACTCTCCACATAAGTAAAATTCTTCTCATTCGGAATAGTGGGAGTATCATAAAAAACTCGAATACTATAAATTGTTTCCACATTAAAAGAGTAATGTTTAGAAAAAGGGTAATCATAATCATGACAAGTTTTAATATAATCATCACTACTTATTATAACATAAATGTCATCACAATTATCATCATAAGTAGCAACTTTGTTCTCATCATAATCAATTGAAACCTCTTCCAAGATAGTGGAATCATTACTAAATAAAGTCATGACCTCTCCAAATTCACTTTCATAATTGTCATAATAAGATTCAACACCCTCCAAAGTAGTGGTATCATTACTTCCTAAAGTTGATAATCTTCCAAACCCACTTTCATCAATATAACCATCATAAATAGGAGGCATGCTATCATCATAATAAATTTGCATATCAAAACTTGGGAGGTTAAAAATATCATCTTCATAAAACATAGCATACCCAAGCTTGGGATAAACATTAATTGCAGCAAATAAATTCTCAGACATGTGATTCTCATCAAACATAGCATCCCCAAGCTTGGGCCTTTTCATATCATAAGCATAATCACTCTCATCATTAATAGTATGGATATTCAAAGAGTTCGTACTAACAACATTGCAATCATGCTCATCATTCAAAGGTTTGGTGCCAAACATTTTAATGCATTCTTCTTCTAACATTTTGGCACAATTATTGGAATCCTTATTTTCATGAAAGATATTAAAAAGATGAAGCATAAGAGGCATCCTTAATTCCATTTTTTGTAGTTTTCTTTTATAACTAAAGTAGTGATAAAACAAGAAACTAAAAGATTCAATTGCAAGATCTAAAGATATACCTTCAAGCACTCACTTCCCCGGCAACGGCGCCAAAAATGAGCTTAGTTGACGGGGTGTTAGTGCCGCTTACCTAGACTCCCCGGCAATGGCGCCATAAATTGCTTGATGTCTACTACGCAACCTTCTTCTTATAGATGTTGTTGGGCCTCCAAGTGCAGAGGTTTCTAGGACAGTAGCAAATTTCCCTCAAGTGGATAACCTAAGGTTTATCAATCCGTGGGAGGTGTAGGATGAAGATAATCTCTCTCAAACAACCCTGCAACCAAATAACAAAGAGTCTCTTGTGTCCCCAACACACCCAATACAATGGAAAATTGTATAGGTGCACTAGTACGGCGAAGAGATGGTGATACAAGTGTAATATGGATGGTAGATATAGGTTTCTGTAGTCTGAAAATATAAAAACAGCAAGGTAACTAATGATAAAAGTGAGCACAGACGGTATTGCAATGCTAGGAAACAAGGCCTAGTGTTCATACTTTCACTAGTGAAAGTTCTCTCAACAATAATAACATAATTGGATCATATAACTATCCCTGAACATGCAACAAAGAGTTAGTCCAAAGTCACTAATAGCGGAGAACAAATGAAGAGATTATTGTAGGGTACGGAACCACGTGAAAGTTATTCTTTCTGATCGATCTATTCAAAAGTCCGTAGTAAAATAACACGAATTTATTCTTTCCGTTCGATCTATCCTGTTCATACTAGAATAACACCTTAAGACACAAATCAACCAAAGCCCTAATGTCACCTAGATACTCCAATGTCACCTCAAGTATCCGTGGGTATGATTATACGATATGCATCACACAATCTCAGATTCATCTATTCAACCAACACATAGAACTTCAAAGATTGCCCCAAAGTTTCTACCGGAGAGTTAAAACGAAAACGTGTGCCAACCCCTATGCATAGATTCCCAACGTCAGGTAACCCGCAAGTTGATCACCAAAACATACATCAAGTGAATCAATAGAATACCCCATTGTCACCATGGGTATCCCACACAAGACATACATCAAGTGTTCTCAAATCCTTAAAGACTCAATCCGATAGGATAACTTCAAAGGGAAAACTCAATCCATTACAAGAGAGTAGAGGGGGAGAAACATCATAAGATCCAACTATAATAGTAAAGCTCGCGATACATCAAGATCGTGCCAAATCAAGAACACAAGAGAGAGAGAGAGAGAGAGATCAAACACATAGCTACTGGTACATACCCTCAGCCCTGAGGGTGAACTACTCCCACCTCGTCATAGAGAGCGCCAGGATGATGAAGATGGCCACCGGTGATGGATCCCCCCTCCGGCAGGGTGCCGGAACAGGGTCCCGATTTGTTTTTGGTGGCTATAGAGGCTTGCGGCGGCGGAACTCCCGATCTAGGTTATGTTCTGGAAGTTTGGATATATATAAGAGGTGTTGGCATCGGGGACAAGTCAGGGGGTCTCTGAGGCAGCCACGAGGTAGGGGGCACGCCCAGGGTGCTAGGGCGCGCCCCCACCCTCGTGGGTGCCTCGGTAATCTTCTGGCCCATCTCCGATACTCCCTGGGCTTCTTTTGGTCCAAAAATAATCTCGGTGAAATTTCAGGTCAATTGGACTCCGTTTGGTTTTCCTTTTCTGTGGTACTCAAAAACTAGGAGAAAAAACAGAAACTAGCACTAGCACTGGGCTCTAGGTTAATAGGTTAATCCCAAAAATCATATAAAATAGCATATCAACGCATATAGAACATCCTAGACGAATAATATAATAGCATGGACCAATAAAAAATTATAGGTACGTTGGAGACATATCAAGGGATATAATAAAAACTTTCATGAAGATCACTGGACAAAATAAACTTGATTCCTTGTAATAGTTTTGCTATATGATGATATAATGTCGGTGTACTAGAGTAGGGGTACCCTAGTATCCCGAACTTGTGCACGGGCAGTCGCGGCGCCCCGCGGCAAGGCTTGCCAGGTGACCGCCAAGGACCTACTTGGTTCCTTTGGAGCCATTCAAGAACAAAGTATTTAAGCCAAGGAGACAAGGCCCCGGCAAGAGGAGCTTGCCGGGAAGGCCACTCAAGACATAAGGTCCCGGCAAGAGGAGCTTGCCGGGAAGGCCACTCAAGGCACAAAACCCCGGCAAGAGGAGCTTGCCGGGAAGGCCAACCAAGGCATTTCAAGGCACTTACCACGACGCGCCATGCGTCCCGGCAAGACCCAGCAAGCGACAAGCTTCCGGACGCAACAAGACAACAACCGCGGCAAGGCGTTTGCCGCGGCAAGCAACCACTCTGTACCCATGCTCCAGCTCACCCACCAACGTGTCGCTCCGAGACCCTTCTAGGAGTACGTGGCGGGAGGCTGTGCAGCCAGGGGTGCACTATGGCAAGCGGCGCTGACAAGACCACCATCGTGGCGAGCGGTGGCGTCCCTGACGGTCCCTTTTCTGCACTGTTTGGGCGACGTAGATAGGCATTTAACGCCCTTGTCCCCTGCTGTCAGGGTTAGGTATGATACACTGTGTAGGTAGCTGTACCTACCGCAGCACCTTTCCATTTTTTCCCTTGCCTACGTTGCCACCTGTTGGAGACCCCTTGAGCATATAAAAGTAGGCCCGTGCACAACGTAGAGGGGGAGGACGAACAGTAGAGAACACTCACGCTCGGTCTCGCTAGCTGCTGGTGTGTACTGTAGCACCCAGCGCTCCCGAGCAAGAACTCAATACAAACCACAAAGCAGCAGTAGGAGTATTATGTCACCGGAGAGCTCCGAAGCTGGGTAAACCGCTCATGTGCTCCGCCTCGATCTGCTCTTCGTGCGACCTCCGCCCCCCGCCGAACCGAAAGGGGCTCCGTCCCCATAGGTGCTCGAGGAGTCAGTTTCCCCGGCATCTTTGGCGCGGGGGGGGGGGGAGGAGAAGATAACGGTGTGGACCAGGCGTCGTTCAAGAAAGTTTCGCCTTGCCGGAAAGCAAACAACAGAAAAGCTAAGTTGCCAAAGTTTGAGCAATCAGATTTTTAAAAATTTTAAGTTATCTTCCTTGAACGACCATGCTTTGTATGGAAAACCCGTGCGGGAAGGAACGAGCTCGTGGCTAGTTGCACCCTTACTTTGTTTCGAGTTTGCTCAACAGTTTAAGTGTGCTACGACTAGAGTCGCGCCCTTACTTTGTTTCGAGTTCGCTCAACAACTTAAGTGAGCTACGACTAGTCGCGACAAGGTTTCTTGTCGGTAACGGCACCGCCAGCAGGCTGCTGACGTCCCGCACTCAGCGCTCGCGGCAAAGGTGCCTACGTCGGCAAGTTCCCTAAAAGCGTAGGGCAAAAACATACAAAGGAAGGAATCAAGTAAAGGGAATAACATTGCAATCACTACCCAAAATAAAGTTATATATTACACGATAGCTTGTCGCAGCTCAAATAGACTATTTTCGTAACATGACCAGCAGCGACAAGAAAAGAAGAAAATAGGCGGCCTAGTCCACGCGGTCGCCCTCAACTCTCTTGATCCCGCTCACCTTGTCCACAATGGGTGCGACAAGGTCCTTGAGCGCCTCCAGATCAGCTTCCGCCGGCAGGGATCTGAGGACGTTGGTGAGGTTGAGACCCGGGTTGCGGAAGGCCACCTTCACCAACACCTTCTGAAGAGCTCCTGCGCAGATCTTGCGCGACTCGTCGGCCAGCTGCTTTGGGATCGTCTCCCGGAGTCGCTGGAGGGCCGTCGCCACGCCTTTGAAGAACAGAGTGAGCTTGGCGCTGGATGGGAGGGTCTCATCTGAGGGATACCCGAGATCCCCCATCCCCAGCTGCGCCAGCTCCTTGTCGATGTCTGCGGCAGCATTCACAAGACCCTCCGTCCACTGCTTCACAGTTTCTCTAAAATCATTCTGGGTGGCGGCAATGCTCTCCAGCAGCGCCTTGTCGGCCTTGATCTCCTTCTTCAGGGCCGCCTCCTGCTCCCTGGCGCTGTCCAGCGTCTTGGTCAAAGCAGCCAGCTTCAGCTCAAGATCGACGTTGGAGTCCTTGGCGGCGGCAAGCTCCTTGATCTTCTCGGCGAGACGACCCTGCAGCTCGCCAAAGGTGTAGGCGTCCTTCTCGCGCTCATGCTTGAGCGCGGCGAGCTCTTCACCGCTCGCCTTGAGATCAGTCTCCAGCTGCGCCACCTTCGTCTCCAGCTCCTTCTTGGCGGCCTCGGTAGCTGCGGCAGCGTCCTTTGCTTCCTTGAGAGCTCCGCTGAGTGTTTGCTCGCGCGCAGCAAGCTCCTCTTCGTGGCTATCCAGGCTGGCCTTCAGCTGCGCCAACTCGCCCTCCCGCGCAGATAGCTCCTCGGCGGCAAGCCGCTGTTGCTCTACAACTTCTGCCTTCTCGAGGATGAAGGCCTTCTGCGCCTCATCGAGCTGCACACGCTCCGCCGCCAGCGACCGTAGAGCTGCCTGGTTGAGACCTCGGAGCTCCTTCGCGCGCTTCTCCATGTCCACCCCCGCCTTCGCGACAAGCGCTTCGCAGGACTCCAGTTTGGCTCGCCGAGCGCGGTAGAGCGACACCAGCTTCCGCAGCAGTCGCTCCTCCTCGGGCTCGTCGCTGCTGCTGCTTGGCGCGTCGACCAGCGTCAGCCCAGCGGAGGCAAGCACCTCCACGTCAAAGCTTTCTCCTTCGACTGGCGCCCTGGACGTTGACGCCCAGGGGAGGTTGATGAAGACGCCATCGCCGGCCTTCAAGTAGACGCCTGGCTGGTGCTCTTCGGAGCCTGACGCTGCGGCAGCGGCGGGAGGATCGGCGGTCGGTGTAGCGCCTGTCGCTCCTGCGGCCTCAGGGTCGTCAGTACGATCGCCAGACCCCTCGTCAGCTGTTGCGGCAATAGCCTTGGCGGCCTCTTCGCCGGCGGGATCATCAGCGCCGGCCGCTTCTTCGGTGGCGGCGGCATCATCAACAGCAACCTCGGTCTCCATCGGCTCTGCAGTAGATGGATCTGACGGCCGGAAAAGGAAGAAAAGTCAAGCAGATATCCAAAAAGAAGATCAAACGAAGAAGAACCCAAGGGAAGTTTCGAAGCAAGAGGTTTACCTGCACCGGGCTCGGTAGTTGTGGTCTCCACCACCGGAGGACCGCTGGTGTTGTCCCTTGCCGGAGACTCCTCCCTTGCCGGAGAGCTCTCCCTTGTCGGAGGATTCTCCCTTGCCGGAGAACTCTCCCTTGGCGGCATAGTCGAAGAAGGTGGCATGTCAGGGGTGGCCTCCGGACGCTCCTGATGGGGCTGCTCTGCTCCTACACAAGCCAACAGTCAGATATCAGCAAACAAAGAGTATCCATCCGCGCCTAACAGCGGGGAGCAAACCATATACTTACGTTGGGGGCTGCGCTGGGGGCTGCTCTGAAGAGCAGCTGTCGGGTCCGGCAAGTTTGTCTCGAGCGCACCCCCTGCTGACACGGTGGGATCGTCCTCGATGACAATCACCGGGACCTTGGCTCTCTTTGCCGCTCTCTGGGCCAGAGTCCTAAAAAAAGGGATAAGTTCAGAGTAAAGCAAATAAGATACAAGACAAGACAGCAAGTATTGAAGACATATAAGTACAACAAGAATCTTACTCTTCTTCTTCCTCGTCGGAGCTGAGCGCGGAGAAGTCAAAGCCTGGCCCACCTCCGGTGCGAGGAGGCGGAGGAGTAGGATCCCTTGGCCGCTTGGCGGGAGCTGGAGCGGCGGACCGGGAGGACACCGCTTCAGTTGCCGCTTCAGCATGAGGTGCTTCCGCGACAACAGAACTTGCCGCGGTGGAGCGCGTCGTGCGGTGCGTCGGGGGTTGACTCGTTTGCCGCTCCGCTACGTCCCCGGCCTTGCGAAGACGCCTTCTTGGTGGAGCCGGGGGCTCTGCTTGCGGCAAGCTGCCCGAAGACGAAGAGGAAGAGGAGCCGATCTCCAACGAGCCGCTCGTATCCTCGGCGGGCCCGCTCGGCCCGACGTCGTGCCCGGCGGACTTCTCCTCACCGGCAAGTTCCTCTCGCTCGGCAAGGCTTGCCGCATCTGCTGCCTCTTCCTCCTCCAAGGTGAACCCAAACTCGCCCGCAGCTGCGGCTGCCGCCGCCTCTTCCAGCCTGGTGGCGATGCGCTTGAGCTCATCGTCGGTGGTGTCCCGGGTGAGGCCCCTCTGCTCATCGACGTCGATCGGCACTTCTACCAAGTTATCAAAGAACGCCCGCACAACATCATCTGCAGGCTCTATCCAGGCTGGATCAATTCCATGCGAGTCGCACATCGGCATCATTGCGCGGATGCGGTCGAGCAAGGAGTTGTTGCACAGCGGAACGACGCCCCTCGGCAACCTGAACACTTCGGGATGCTGAGGGTCGTACTTGAACAGCTCTTGGAGCATCGCGGTAAGCTCCAGGACAGTGAAGTTGAAGTTGAGGCCCGGCCGCAGCCTCATGATATCCGCCGCGTTCTGGAACTCCCAGGCAGGTCTCCTCCTCTCCTGCAGGGGGGCGATGCGGCGGCGAAGGAAATCTGTGCCAACCGCTCCTACAGTAAGCCCAGCAAGCCTGAGGCGTAGGATCCGGGCGACGGCAATCTTCAGTTTGTCGTCTTCCGGGGCCAGGCTACTCCAATCACTGCCGCGCACTACTGGAGTTTGGCGCTGGGCGGTAAACGGCTGCGGGTTCTCCTCGACAATCAGGCACCAGTCCGCCCTCCACTCCTCCCACTTGCTGCGGAACTCTCCATCCAGATAAGCATCCTTCTTGCCGGCTTTTGAGATCCAGGCGATTCCGCCGGATAGAGGCTCTCCTTTCTCAACTCAAGGCGAAAAGAAGTGGCGGAAGAGGGCTACATTTGGGTGGACTCCGACAAAGTTTTCGCAGAGATGTGCGAAAACTGCCATGGTCAGGACAGCATTGGGGGTGAAGTCAAGGAGGCGGAGCCCGTAGGTGTTCATGACGTCGCAGAAAAATTCAGAAAAGGGCGGGCAGAGCCCACAGTAGAAGAATAAGGCGAAGAAAGGGTACCCAGTGGGAGCCTTTTCCCAAGCAGCGGCTGGGAGTACCTTCGTGCGCGGATGCGCTCGCGTCCCCGTCGACCAGAAGAGGTAGTAGAACTCCTTCAGCTCTTCCGCATCAAGCCTAGGAGGGAAGATTGCCCGCTCCTTTCGCAGCGCCGCGAGCCGCTGCACCTCGGCCGACTTCACCTTCTCGGCTTTCGGAGCCATGGCGGGAGTGGTATGGGAGGACGACGGCGATGGTGGTGCTGGTGGCAATGGGGGCGGAGCGCTTCTCTCTTTCGACTTTGAGAAGAAGGGGAGCGGCGGAGATTTTCGAGTCTGGAGTAGCAACGGGCGGATGGGCGGTCTGCCACTGTTTCCCCTGCTAATAAGGAGGGAGGGGGAGGACGTTCCGTCTTTCCGAATAAAGAAACCACCCACGATCTCTCCCACGATGCCGCGATTGACGCGTGCCGTTCGGGGAGGGCGCGGTGGATACGGAGTCAGATACGGCGTGATCCAGGCCGCGCATGCCCGTGCCCTGTTTCGGGCCTGGCCCAACAGCGCTCGGCACCGTGTATGGCCCAGGCCCGGGGGCTCCTATCGGTGTACTAGAGTAGGGGTACCCTAGTATCCCGAACTTGTGCACGGGCAGTCGCGGCGCCCCGCGGCAAGGCTTGCCAGGTGACCGCCAAGGACCTACTTGGTTCCTTTGGAGCCATTCAAGAACAAAGTATTCAAGCCAAGGAGACAAGGCCCCGACAAGAGGAACTTGCCGGCAAGGCCACTCAAGACATAAGGTCCCGGCAAGAGAAGCTTGCCGGGAAGGCCACTCAAGGCACAAAACCCTGGCAAGAGGAGCTTGCCGGGAAGGCCAACCAAGGCATCTCAAGGCACTTACCACGACGCGCCACGCGTCTCGGCAAGACCCGGCGAGCGACAAGCTTCCGGACGCAACAAGACAACAACCGCGGCAAGCAACCACTCTGTACCCACGCTCCAGGTCACCCACCAACGTGTCGCTCTGACACCCTTCCAGGCGGACGTGGCGGGAGGCTGTGCAGCCAGGGGTTCACTGGGGCAAGCGGCGCTGACAAGACCGCCATCTTGGCGAGCGTTGGCGTCCCTGACGGTCCCTTTTCTGCACTGTTTGGGCGACGTAGATAGGCATTTAATGCCCTTGTCCCCTGTCGTCAGGGTTAGGTATGATACACTGTGTAGGTAGCTGTACCTACCGCAGCACCTTTCCATTTTTGCCCTTGCCTACGTTGCCACCTGTTGGAGACCCCTTGAGCATATAAAAGGAGGCCCATGCACAACGTAGAGGGGGAGGACAAACAGTAGAGAACACTCACGCTCGGTCTCGCTAGCTGCTGGTGTGTAAAGTAGCACCCAGCGCTCCCGAGCAAGAACTCAATACAAACCACAAAGTAGCAGTAGGAGTATTATCTCTCCGGAGAGCTCCGAAGCTGGGTAAACCACTCATGTGCTCCGCCTCGATCTGCTCTTCGTGCGACCTCCGCCCCCCCCGCAGAACCGAAAGGGGCTCCGTCCCCATAGGTGCTCGAGGAGTCAGTTTCCCTGGCATATAATATGTGAGTCATGTTGATGAGTAATTATGCTTTAGTAAGAATATTGGTGTTAATGTTTGTGATTCCCTATGCAAGCACGAAAGTCAATAGTTATGCAATGAAATTACATCCTACTTATGGTGCATTATTCGGTGTTACTTATGCTTAATGCTCACTTATGAGATTTTTCGTGTCTTGGTTGGATGCTTCTCAATCTTTTGCTTCATTTGTACTAAGTATGATCACTACTTGTGCATCCAAAATCCTTAAACTAGTTTTTCCATATGAGTCCACTTTACCTACCTATATGCGGTATTCTTTTGCTGTTCTAAGAAAATTTGTATGTGTTGTCTCTAATTTTCAAAATAAATTTATCTTTTGTGTACTCATACCGCTCATGGAACGGTAGGGGGTGGCTGATATATTTCCATGCTAGATGTGTTATCCTAAAGATGAGTGTTTATTCACTTGTCATTGCAGGAGAGTATGACAGAGGTATTAGGGATGCCCAGTCCCGAAATAAAAATGAATTTACTTTATGTTGTCAAATAATAAATTCCTTGGAAAGTGTTGGTATGGACGACACTGGTGAATTCGGTTAGCCGTGGAATGTGAAAGTATGGTGGAAAAAAGGAATAGACTTTATTTTCTGTTTGGGAACCGCCTATGATATATCTAGCTGGAAAGTATTGGGAACTTGTTGATCATTTTCGTTGACAAGAAAAGCATGCCACCCAAAATATTTTTATCTCTATCTTTTTCGCTTTGAGCTCTGGCACCTCTACAAATCCATACTTCCCTCCGCGAAGGGCCTTTCTATTTACTTTATGCAATTTTTATTTTTGACTCTCCATCTCCTCCTATATAGCATCAACTAAGGGGCACTATGATCGTACTTGAGCATTGGGTGTAGCTAATATGCGAGTGTGTTTCATAAATGGATCACAATTGAAGCTTTAGCATGATTCTTTATTCTAACAGGGAATGGTGGTTTCTCAATATAAGCAGTAGGAACAATAGGATCAACATTATAAGTAATAGTTTCTTCTTCAACTTTAGTAGGTTCTACTACTTTAACTTCAATGGGAGGATGATATTTAGACCACTTCTCCTTAGGGATATCAACATGAGTAGCCAAATATTCAAAAAAAGAAGCTATTGTCTCAGAGTCAAGTCCATATTTAGTGCTAAAATAACGAAAAGCATCGGTATCCATAAAAGATTTAACACAAGCGAACTTAAGGTTTATACCTGACTCCTTACCTTCGCCGAGATCCCAATCTTCAGAGTTGCGTTTAATTCTTTCCAATAACTCCCATTTGAATTCAATATCCTTCTTCATATAGGAACCAGTACAGGAAGTATCGAGCATGGATCGATCATTATGAGAAAGGCGAGCATAAAATTTTTGAATAATAATTTCTCTTGAGAGCTCATGATTGGGGCATGAATACAACATTGACTTAAGCCTCCCCCAAGCTTGAGCGATACTTTCTCCTTCATGAGGCCAAAAATTATATATATAATTCTGATCACGATGAACCAGATGCATAGGATAAAACTTCTGATGAAATTCCAATTTCAATCGGTTGTAGTTCCATGATCCAATATCATCCAATAGCCAATACCATGTCAATGCCTTTCCCTTCAAAGATAAAGGTAATACTTTCTTCTTGACAACATCCTCGGGCATACCTGCAAGCTTAAATAATCCACAAAGTTCATCCACGTAGATTAGGTGCATATCAGGATGTAATGTTCCATCTCCTGCATAAGGATTAGCTAGAAGTTTCTCTATCATCCCCGAAGGAATTTCATAATAAATATTTTCAATAGGTGCAGTAGGTTGAGGATCAAGTCTTTGCTCTTCCGGTTGAGGTGAAGATACCCCGAACAAGCCCCTCAAAGGATTATTTTCCATAGTAACAAGTGACGGTAAATTTCAGCACACTATATAAATGTTTCGTTACCAATTTCCACTTACCAAAGGTGCTTCACTGCCCGGTAACGGCGCCAGAAAAGAGTCTTGATGACCCACAAGTATAGGGGATATATTGTATTCCTTTCGATAAGTAAGAGTGTCGAACCCAACGAGGAGCAGAAGGAAATGACAAAGTGGCTTTTAGCAAGGTATTCTTTGCCACCACTGAAATTATCTGTAACAGATAGTTTTGTGATATGATAAATTGTAATGGGTAACAAGTAATAAAAGTAGAAAAGGTGCAGCAAGGTGGCCCAATCCTTTTTATAGCAAAGGACAAGCCTGGACGAACTCTTATATAAAGCAAAGCGCTCCCGAGGACACATGGGAATTGTTGTCAAGCTAGTTTTCATCATGCTCATATGATTCACATTTGTTACTTTGATAATTGATATGTGGGTGGACCGGTGCTTGGGTGCTACCCTTCCTTGGAAAAGCCTCCCACTTATGATTAACCCCTCTCGCAAGCATCCGCAACTACAAAAGAAGTATTAAGGTAAACCTAACCATAGCATGAAACATATGGATCCAAATCAACCCCTTACGAAGCAACGCATAAACTAGGGTTTAAGCTTCTGTCACTCTAGCAACCCATCATCTACTTATTACTTCCCAATGCATTCCCCTAGGCCCAAATAATGGTGAAGTGTCATGTAGTCGACATTCACATAACACCACTAGAGGAAAGACAACATACATCTCATCAAAATATCGAACGAATACCAAATGCAGATGATTACTTATAACAAGAATTCTCCCATGTCCTCAAGAACAAACGTAACTACTCACAAAGCATATTCGTAATCATAATCCGAGGAGTATTATCATTAAGGATCTGAACATATGATCTTCCACCGAATAAACAAACTAGCATCAACTACAAGGAGTAATCAACACTACTAGCTACCCACATGTACCAATCTGAGGTTTTGGGACCAAGATTGAATACACAATATGAACTAGGGTTTGAGAGGAGATGGTGCTGGTGAAGATGTTGATTGAGATTGACCCCCTCTCGATTAGAGGATCGATGGTGATGACGATGGCGATAATTTCCCCCTCCCGGAGGGATGTTTCCCTGGCAGAACAGCTCCGCCAGAGCCCTAGATTGGTTCTGCCCAGGTTCTGCCTCAAGACGATGACGCTTCATCCAGAAAGCTTCTTCTTGATTTTTTTTCAGGGTAAAAGACACCATATAGCCAAAGATAGGCATCGAAGGCCTGCCAGGGGCCCACAAGGTCGGGGGCACGCCCAGGTGGGTAGTGTACACCCTCCACCCTTGTGGCTGGCTGTGGCCACCCTCTGGTACTTTGTTTGCCCAATAGTTTTTATATATTCCAAAAACATGCTCCGTTAAGTTTCAGGACTTTTGGGGTTGTGTGTAGAATAGGTCTCTAATATTTGCTCCTTTGCTAGTCCAGAATTCCAGCTGCCAGCATTCTCCCTCTTCATGTAAACCTTGTAAAATAAGAGAGAATATGCATACGTATTGTGATATAATGTGTAATAACAGCCCATAATGCAATAAATATCAACATAAAAACATAATGCAAAATGGAAGTATCAGACTCCAAGTCCCCTGGGTGTCTTCTGGTCCAAGAAAAAACATCGTGAAGTTTTATTCCGTTTGGACTCCGTTTGGTATTCCTTTTCTACGAAGCTCAAAAACAAGGAAAAAACAGAAACTGGCACTGGGTTCTAGGTTAATAGGTTAGTCCCAAAAACAATATAAAATAGCATATTAATGCATATAAAAGATCCAAAACAGATAATATAATAGCATGGAACAATAAAAAATTATAGATACGTTGGAGACGTATCAAGCATCCCCAAGCTTAATTCCTGCTCGTCCTCGAGTAGGTAAATGATAAAAACAAAATTTTTGATGTGGAATGCTACCTAACATATTTATCCATGTAATTTTCTTTATTGTGGCATGAATGTTTAGATCCATAAGATTCAAAACAAAAGTTTAATATTGACAAAAAAACAATAATACTTCAAGCATACTAATAAAGTAATCGTTTTTCTCAAAATAACATGGACAAAGATATTTACCCCTACAAAATCATATAGTCTGGCTATGCTCCGTCTTCATCACACAAAATATTCAAATCATCACCACTTTAGGATGGTGCTAACGGGACACTACGATCAGAGACCCTTTGACGAAACTATGTGCGATGCATCACTACAAAAAAAATACACTTTCGTGATGATACGTGTTTGTCACAGTAGGTCACGTTTTCTGTCATGCATGTACATCCATGACGATTTTATGACAGAATCAAGATAGTCATACCTGTGCTGTCATAGAAGTGTTCCATCACATTCTAAAAATTATTATCATGGAAGTGTCCACTTCCATGCCGATAAATCACGCATCATAGAAGTGCTTTCGTCAAGG
Organism: Aegilops umbellulata; assembly: GCA_032464435.1. Taxonomy (NCBI): domain Eukaryota; kingdom Viridiplantae; phylum Streptophyta; class Magnoliopsida; order Poales; family Poaceae; genus Aegilops; species Aegilops umbellulata. The sequence continues at coordinate 174,921,415 of CP136058.1, forward strand.
GTGACCGACACGTGGCATCCACCCTAACAGGTCGTCGTTAAGCTATCGAGTACGGTTTTGGATCCGATAACCCATTCACAGCCTGGACCAATGGGGATTTTCCACGTGTAAAATTCTCATTGGCTAGAGGAAACACGTGTTGGCTCACCGTTGGGACAGATATCATCCACTCATTGGACAGGAGGCGCCTATGATATGTCGACACGTGGCACGACCCAATAGAGGCCCATTCTGGTGAAAAGGCCGGCCCGTTTGACTTGGTCAAAAGGTAACGGGCCGGCCCACGGAAAGCCTGTTAACAGCCTGTTCGCATATAGCCCATTTACGACCCGCTAACTACCGGTTCGTTACGGCCTATCGGAATTAAGCCAAGTAGCTTCATCTGGTCCATCCAATATGATTCCAGCCCGTTGTAACTTCCGGCCCATGTATGGCCCATGATGTCTTTCGGCCCGTATGAGGCCCTTTGTAACTCTCGGCCCATTAAAGGCTTGAGATGAAACTGGCCCATAATGAACAGTGTATCGCTTTATACCCATTGACGGCCCGTGATTCCGTCGGCCATTTCCAGCCCCTGTTAACTTTCAGCCTTCTAAGGGCCCATTTATTCTTGGGCTCATTTCTAGAATTCGGTTAGATATGGTCCATTAATGGCCTATTCCGTTTGTGGGCCAAATACAACCCATGGTTACATTCAGCCCGTTTGTGGCCCGTTAACCCGTTGGGGTGTTTTCATAGCGTTATCAAATACGACCTATTAATGGCCCGTTATGGTCCACGAATAGTACGAATCATGTTTGGCGAAATGATTATAGGCCCCGTAGAAGGCCCATGCATCCTACGGCCCATAGAAGACCAATGGATCCTATGGCCCATAGAAGGCCCATGGATCATATGGCCCATAGAAAGTCCATGTGTCGGGGGAAATCTGCCTCCACGAACACCTATGGGGACCGAGCCCCTTTCTTGGTTCGGCGGGGGGCGGAGGTCGCGCGAAGAGCGGATCGAGGCGATGCACACAAGGGATTAACCCAGCTTCGGGCCGCAAGGATGCGTAAAACCCTACTGCTGCTTTGTGGTTTGGTATTGTGTTCTTGCTCGGGAGCGTGTGGTGCTACAGTACACGCGAGCTGCTGGCGAGACCGAGCGTAAATGGCCTCCCCCTCCCCGTTGCGCATGGGGCCTCCTTTTATATGTGCAAGGGGTTACCCACAGGTGGCAACGTAGGCGGGGGCAAAACTGGAAAACGCTGCGTTGGGTACAGCTGTTTGCACAGTGCTAACATACCTAACTCTGACGGCAGGGGACAAGGGCATTAAATGCCCGTCTGTATCGCCCAGACGGTGTAGGAAAGGGGACCGTCAGGAGCGCCACTGTTTGCCACGATGGCTACTCTGTCAGCGTTGCTTCGCCACCGCATGCCCCTGGCTGCACAGCCTCTCGCCACGTACGCCTGGAATGGCCCCAGAGCGACGCGTGGGTGGATGAGCTGGAGCACAGGTGCGGGGTGGTGACTTGCCGCGGCAAGCGCCTCGCCGCGGTTGATGCCTTGTCGCGCCCGGGAGCTTGTCGCTCACTGGTCCTTGCCGGGACGCGAAGCGCGTCGCAACAAGTCTCTTGTCGTGCCTCGGTCGGCCTTCCCGGCAAGCTCCTCTTGCTGGGGCCTTCTGCTTCGAGCAGCCGTCCCGGCAACCTCCTCTTGCTGGGGCCTTGCTCTCTTCGGAAGGCCTTCCCAGCAGGCTCCTCCTACCGGGGCCTTGGCTCAAATACTTTGTTCTCGGATGGCCCAAAAAGGGACCATGGAGAGTCTTGGCGATCGCCTGGCAAGCCCTGCCGTGGGGTGCTACGACTGCCCGTGCACAAGTCCGGGGTACTAAGGTACCCCTACTTTAGTACACCGACACCATGGATCCTACGACCTGTAAAAGGCCCATGGATCCTACGGCCCATAGAAGGCCCACGGATCCTATGGCCCACAGGAGGCCCATGGTTACAACAGTCTGTGTGTTGCCATGATTATTGTGGCCTAGTTACCAAAAATAGGTTATTGTGTCCATTAGAAAAACATGGAAAAAGAATTGCAGTGACTACAAGCAAACAACTAAACAAGATAATAAGGAAATAAATAAGCAAGCAACTAACGCTAGCCTATTACAACTATTACACATATTACATCCACTCGGCATCAAAGTTCGCCACCAGTGCAAATATAGGGAACAAAGCAGCATATTACATACACTCGCCGTCAAAATTGGCCACCAGTGCAAATAAACGCGGAAGCAAAACAAGTCCGTAACTGAAACAACTTCAGAAGAGCTCAAGAAACTTTATCCTGGGTATCCACCATGCTGGCAATAAGCTTAGCAAGCTTATTAACTTTGTCCTGTTTGGCGCTAAAATCCTCCAATGCTTGCTGTTGCACCAGAAAGTATGCATCTGAATGCTCCAGGGACTTCTGCAATCCTTCCGCTTCTTGTCGCAGCACAGCTGATCGATGTCTTCCAGCTTGTAGTTGAGACTCAAGAAACTGAACTGATTCAGACAGTGAGTTTGAATAGCTTGTGCAAGTAGTAGTGGCCAGTAACTCGAATAGTAAACCAAGATAGGACTTTGGGGTTGCCTCACTGTCTTCAAGATAGTTTTCCTTAGCTGTTTTATCAGTTTTGTTGGAGACCAACAAGGATGTCTTGATCCTGAACCTTATCTGCATTACTTCCTTTATCATTGCTTAATAAGGCACTCTTCCCCAATATTCTGTCAGCATTCTAAAAGAAGAAACAAGCAGACATATAACAGGTTTAGCATGTACTAGTATATGAAACTCATTTCGGTGAACCAGTTCATTAGTAAGGTGGACAAGATTAAACTACCAAGTCTTCTATTGCCAATTAGTACGTTATAAAAGCATCAAACAAACATATATCTATGTCCTATGGTCACTGCATTGTCTTGCCAAATCAAAATAGAGACACAGTTCAAATCATATCAGTTCAAGAGAAAGCAGCACTGAAAGAATACAAAGAGTGGCAAACTAAACGTCACAACAAGATTTCAGATGGGTACCATGGGTCTACATGTACAACAACACTATTGGCCCTGTTATGATGCTAGTAATGTGCATGATATGAGAAGTCAACCGTATACACAATTGAATTGAAATCAACAGAGCTATTTATAACAGCAAACCTGTTAGACATGCGTAAACATACCTTTTGTGGCATCGGAGTTTCCATTGGGTAGTTCAATTTAAAAATAAGTTTGTATGAGTAAATACAGTGATACAAGAGCAAAGCACTATGCACGATAGCAATGGAATCTTAAATGAGAATAGTTGTTCTTCAGGTTTAAGCACTTGTTCTACATGAACAGAGTACAGTAAGACGCAAGCATATAGTACTTAAAATAAAATGAGCTCATGGACCTTATCACATTCTTGGTTCGGAACCAGTAAAGAACAAGGCGTTCCTAGTCATCGTCCAGTAAATGTGTCTCAGGAGAACGTAAGGGAATTTGATGAGTTTCTTTGCCAGTGAAGTACGTTTTCTTCAGGTAATTTCGCTACTGCCACCAAGCATTCTTGAAGATAGCAGAGGTATTAGCACAGGTTACCTCATCCTGATTTTCCAAATTGGTCCTTCTATATAGAGAAAAATGGGAAAATTTTGTTGTATTATAACCATCATGGAGGTAGAATATATGGACAAAGCAAAGTAATTGCCATGAATAACATTACTTACACATAACTCCTGGACAAACACCTGCAACTGTCATTTTCCTTCCTCTTTAGTATAATAGTTCCATGATGGGAAGATTCACACATAGGATTTAACAACATCAAATGCGATAGATGCTAAACTATAAATGGCTGGTTGTGCTTCCTGCACATGAATAGGTGTAATAACTGGTGGAGTTGGGGTTCACCGTGGTAGTACTGGTGCTTTGGGCACTGGAGCTGCCTTACTAACTGCTCTTGTTTGGGAGCTCTATGGTGGAGATGGTGTTGTGTCAATAGGAACTGGGTTACTATCTGCTAGGGTTGGGGTTAGATTGGGTGAAGCTAGTTTTCTATCCATCACAGTAGAGGCAAAATCTGCGAGAGTCTGGGTTATGTGTTTTTTTTCGATAAAGGGCATTTTATTAACTCAAAAATGTTGCATCAAGCGGATACAAAGCATTATGAGTAACACCCGGCCTCTGCATAACTAAGATGCACACAGCCAATTCTAAAAAGTTTGACAGAAAGAAAAGAATCAAAATCGACAGAACTGCAACAGTAGAGTCCTATAGACCGACACTATATATGCCTATGTCGAAAGTGGTGGTGAGTCAATCCGGAGGTTATGCTGCCATCCATGTTGGGAAAAAAACTCCGTAGCCACCTGCTCCAATCGCGTACACACCGCCTTGAATAGCGGTTGGTACTCCGCTCGCTGTAGTATAGACCACATACGAAGCGAGTGTGTACACCGGAAAATAACCTCTAGAGGAGAAGCATTTTTGTCATTAAAAACCAAATCATTTCTACATAGCCATAGCAACCACATTAAGGCATACGCTCCCACCCTTATTAGTGTTTTGAACCTATTTGGAATACCGTCCAACCAATGACCAAAAATATTGGCAACACTTGTGGGTGGATACAAATTTGACGCTATTTGGGTGACTGACCACGTAGAACGTGCAAACTTGCACTGAAAAAAGAGGTGTTTGATTGTCTTGTCATGAGTACAAAAACAACACTTCTTACTCCCTTGCCAGTTTCGCCGTGCGAGATTGTCTTTGGTTAGCACAACCCCCCTACGAAGATACCACATGAAGATTTTGACCTTTAGTAGAATCTTCGACTTCCATGGTTTCTTATTATTATTCACCGGTACCTCAGAACGCGTGAGTGCACGATACATGGAGTCTACTGTGAAAGACCCCGATGTAGTAAGGTTCCAGCGAAACACATCTCGGCCTTGTGTTATGTTAATCGAATCCAGCTTGGACAATAGATTATGCCATGACGTAAGGCGAGGCCCAAATCCTGCCTGAACGAAATATTCGGCGGGGATGAACTGAGCACCTGCGCAATAGTATTATTCTTCTCGCGAGCAATGATGTACAAGGCTGGATATTGTTCTCAAAGACTGGCATTGCCTAGCCTGATGTCTTCCCAGAAACGAATCTCTCACCCGTCCTTTATCGTGAAAGACCCAAAGCGAAAAAGATGTTTGTTTGCCGCCATTAGGCCAGCCCAAAAGTGAGAGTCTCCAGGTTTCCAATATGCCTGAGACACCGCCTTTTGGCCTAAATACTTGTTGCGTAGTATGGTTTGCCAACCACCATCCTCAGTAAGTAGTTTGAACAACCATTTACTAAGTAGGGCCTCATTCTTGACCTGTAGGTCATGAATTCCAAGGCCACCTTGGTCTTTTGGTCTACAAACCACACTCCATTTGGCCAGTCTGTATTTTTTCTTTTCCCCGTCTCCTTGCCAAAAGAATCTGGATCTAAAATAGTCCAATCTTTGCAAGACCCCTTTTGGTAGTTGGAAGAAAGAAAGCATATAGAGAACCATATTTGTGAGGACAGAGTTAATCAAAACCAACCGTCTGGGTTATGTGTGGTAGGGCTGGTTCTCGTGCATGTACAACCTGAGTGCTATCTCCACCAAGAGGTAGCACTATTTTATTTGAAGACCGTGTTTTTACTCCGCTAGATACTGCCATCACCCGCTCCAATTCAAATGGCTGATAAATAGGAAACATAGTTGAATGTACATACATTGTATGACAGACAGATGCAATAGATAGCGTGGAAAAAAGAGGGCATTTAATAATTGACATGTATATTGTTTAACTAAAACGGATAGCATGACATATTTTCACATATATGATGTCTATCTAAACTGGATAGCATAGCATAACATAATTCAAAGATATGATGACTAACTAAACATGATCGCATGACATAATTCACATACATGTTATCTAAGTAACCAGGATTGCATGATTTAATTCACATATGTGATTTATATGCTAAGAGGAGGGCATTCGCATATATGATGTCTGAACTAAGAACATGGTGTTGAATATTGTGTATATATGTCTATACTATGCAATGCAAGACACCATATGCATGATATGAGCAGTAGAATCATGCCAAGTTAGAGCATAAACCTTGGTGGGGGAATAGGACTGGTCATCTGTCTCTGAACCATCTCTAAGGAGCTATCGGGACCCAGCAAGAGATCTGCTTCGACAGGTAGCACTGTCTGCTCTAAAGTCCATGTTTTCACTCTAGATTTTACCATCACACACTCAAATGGCTGATTCACAGGAAGGGTAGTTTAATGTACAAACATTGTCGACAAATGGAAATTTAATGAAGAAAAGGATGGGCTAGATATCATTCAAATATATGATTTCTGATTAAACAGGATGGCATTGCACATTTCACATATATTATGGCTGGCTAAAAGACATGAGACTGCATAATTCCCATATATGATATTGAAACTAAATAGGTGGCATTACAGAACATGTCTAAACTAAGCAGATGACATATATAATGTCAAAAGTAGGCACTTCAAGGCAACATATGCATGATATGACTAACATCATCATGCCAAGTTAGAGCAAACACCTTGGGGGGTAAATAGGAGTGGTCAGCTGCGTTTGAATCCGCCTCAGAACAGATATCTTCCTCTGGATTACAATATGGAGAGGGGGGAGGGTTTGCCATTGAACCCACCATGGAGCGATGTCTGCATGACATTGTATTGCATGACATTGTATTGGAGCGATGTCTACATGTCCAGCATGACTGTGTACAATATCTAACATGCATACAAAAAAATATAGTGAGATTATGTAAGGAGAGCATGCAGAAATCTAGAGTAATGGTAACAACCAGTGGATGGACCCAAAAATAATGATAGCAGGCTGATGATTGCTTTTATTTAAAAAAAACAGATGATGATTGCTTTACTATTTGTTTCCCACCCAAGATGAACAACATAGGAATACCCTAGGTTAACTAGATATTAGACAGAGATACTATTCATTGCTGCCTCGATATGTGACCCACAACTAATTTAGAACTCAAGTTTGAACATCAATTTGGACCTGAATTGGAGTCTAAGAGGTGAACAAGACAATAAAGTAGTAGGTAATATTAAGCAATGCATAACATAAGCAGAAACAAAAGAGTGCGACCTCTTGTGGACCCGTGTACTCCTCGGGTTCATCTGCTGAGTCGATGATGGTGATGCCATTACGGTGGGTGCCGGTGGCAGGGAAGGAGATCTGAGGCGGCAAAAGATGGTCAGGAGTCATGATGTCTGGTTTGGTGGATGCTTCTGTTGATGGTGCAGCTCAGGTGAGGTGGACGACGTCGCGGCAGGAGCAGGACAAACCACACAAAGTTTCTTCGACACGTACCTCTAACTAAAGTAATTCTGTAAGGGCTCGTTTGGCTTGCATGATTCTAAAAATGCAGGAATAGGAGGAAAAACACCGGAATAGGATAGGAATGCACATGGGAAACAGAGCATTTGTGAACACAAGATTTCTGTCAACTTGGGTGTTTGGTTCACAAAAATTGGAGGAGCAGAGGAATGCAAAGAAACATGGCCAAAATAATGTGAAACCATATGAAAGCGTGTACAGTTAGAATGTTATTCTGCCACTAATGCACTTGGTCTTGTTTTCATGCATAGGATTAGTCGCTAAAGAAGTTGAGGCAGAGGTGGCTCTGAACTTGACATGAATGTAGAGTAATAAGTGATGCGACAAGTGTACAACCTCTTTGCCGTAGTCATGCCGACCTCAGCATCATTGGGTTGGTCACTGAAGAAGTTGAGGCAGAGGTGGCTATAGGAGGTGTGGAGGAAGATCTGAGGAATCTGTAGACGACGTCCAGGGCACTGCTCTGTTGTGAAGGATTATTCCGTCGTTGGAGCATCTCCGGTGAGCCGTAAGACGTCAAGGCTTAAGTAGCACAAGATAGACATAGTTAATCTCAAGTGGGATTCCAATAGCATGTCCAATAGATGATGTAAAATGCATTACCAAAAAGTGATAGATGTAAAATTTACATCACCAAAAACAACCTGACTACAAGAGATGAGGTAAAAACTATTGACTCTGAACTTAACTGTCGAAACTGAAATTTACTGTGGAATCTGAATGTTACTGTCGAAACTGAATGCAATGGTAGCAGAGAGGCACTTCACATGGGATAGTTTAGGGAGGGCCTATAGTTCATCTTCAACCTGCACCCCCTGAGCCGCCAGCCACCACCAGCCGAACCCCCCGCCGCCTCGCCGTCCCGAAACAACTCCCCATCGTCGGTCCGCCGCCGCCCCGACCAACGCTCTAGCCCCCCACCCCCGCGCCAAGCTTTTTATCCGGCGATCCCCATGCCACCGCCCAACCACCGCTCCCCCGCTGCCGGCGAGAAGCACCCCACCCAAACCCTAAGATAGATAGTGGGGTACCTCTCTGGCGAGCCCCCCTCCCCGCTGCGGGTGGTTCTTCCTTAACTCCGGCGAGACGCCCCACCCCCTGAAAATCGACTGACCCAAAAGTCAATTCCGTTGACTGAAGTGTAGCTAAATCAGAGCAGAGCAGCAACACAAGCGATGGGGAGAGCAGCAGTAGCAGCGAGAGCCGGAGCAGCAACAGCAGCAGCAGCGCGAGCGGGAGCCGGAGCAGCAGCAGCAGCTGGGCGAGCGAACGAGCGAGAGCCGGAGCAGCAGCAGCAGCAGCAGTGTGAGCGAGCGAGCGAGAGCCGGAGCAGCAACATCAGATCCGGCTGGTATGGCCGCCGCTGCCGAAGTGGCCTCGCACTGGGAGAGAGCCGCCATGGAGATGTCGCCCGCGGCGCCGGCTTCAAGGTAGCCGCTCCATGGGGGTGCAGGATGGAGCACCGTCGGTGCCGGGAGGTCGAGTTAAGGACAAGGTGCGATGCGATGAGTGTACAACGTCTTTGGTGGCGCCAAGTAGGCCTCGGATTCGTCCGAGGAGTCCATGAGGACGCTACGGTTTCGGTGGAGTAGGTTAAGGTGGCGCTATGGGGATGGAGCAGCCGCGATAGATAGACGATCGTCGGAGCCACTCCTTGGAGGTGGAGGACGGGGCGGCTAAACTGGTGGGACGATGGGGATGGACGATAGATCCTCATCCGTAGAGGTGGATGAGGGACGTCGAGCTGTTGCGGTGGACGACATTGTCGGTGAAGAGGCTCCGGCTAGGCAGCGATGAGGTGGTGGACAGAGGAGGGTGTGGTTTCGCGGCTGGAGTGGAGAGGTTATGGCGGCCAAATTTCGAATGGCGAAAAGGAGGCGATGGGAGGGGGGAACCATGACTTAGGGATGTGCTTGTCCAAAATGTAGGGTGTTTTACAAAAGTACCCCCACCGATTTGAACTAGCGGCCCTTTCGGCTCAGGGTCAGAAGAGGGATTTCACGTGTCGAGATTTGGCAGCTAGAGGGAGTTTTCGCGTGCGTTGTAATTTCGTGATAGCAAGGCGCGGGTTGTGAAGGCACCAATTTTGGGAGCACGATATCTGGATTTTCGGGATATAACAAGGCACGGGTTGAATTTTAGGGACAAGCCTAACGTGTAATATTATACTTGTAGTACGTTCCAAATCAATTCGCACTTCCCTCAACGAAAAAAACAAAAAAATAAAACTATTCACACCACACAAAGAGAGATTCTTGTCCCGTTTTACTATACAAATGCTATTCAAAGCTACTCCCTCCTTCCATCTATATAGGGCCTAATGCGTTTTTTGAGGCTATATTTGACCAACCAAATATTAGAGCAATAATATATGACATGCAACTTACACAAAGCACACCGTTAAATTTGTTTGTGAAAGGAGCTTTCAATGATATAATTTTCACATTGTGCATATCATGTACTACTAATCTTGTCAATAGTCAAAGGCGGTCTTAAAAACGCATTAGGCCCTATATAGATGGAAGGAGGGAGTATGGATCCATGTTATGTCCAATTAAAATTTTTTGTTCGCTGTATAATTCATGTAACCTACTCATGCCAACATTTCAGTGCATTCCAAATGTCTATTTCAATAAGAATCTACAATCATGATTGTTGCCAACTTCAACCATCATTCGTGTATTACCTTAACAACACACCACATGATTACTATAGAGATAGATATGAACTATGTGTACTACATGAACTCGAATTCAATTTTTTGAATACACTTGATGTTGATACCAAATAATAGTACATTTCATGTACTAACTAGATATTCATAATCTAAACCATGTTCCATACGTACACCGTGTTTATCACACAAAGTATAGTGCCCCGCCCCCTACATTATGACAAGTATTTATCCCTGAGCTGCAAAATCCACACATTAGCCCAAATTATAGTCAAGATTCTACATTATGATATCTTCTTCAAGTATTCGTATCCACTTTTTTATAATGAATTATGATCTATGTTCGTCTTTAACACCTTCACGATCATATTCTCTTTATAGCTAGCTAGCAGTAATTTTCTATCGTGCATGCACACGCCCACCCCCCTATCACCCTCCCTCAGCGTCCCCTCCATCACGCACGTTTGTTATTTCTCTTTAGGTCGTTCACCCGCGGTGTGTGTAGGCCCCCCGACTCCTTCTTTCCAGCACACACCGGTTGATAAACCTCTCTAGCCAAGTGTGCCTACCACAAACACATACTTCCCCTCTTCTCTTCTCAACGTCCACGCCCCCTATGTCCAATACGGTTCCACGCAGGTGCACACTCCCGCCCCTCTTTTCATCGATCTCATACTCGCACACTCCTCCCCCCCCCCCCCCGTCGACATATAGGCCTCTCGTACCACCTCCTAGCCACACCCCTCTCCCCCTGTCTGTCTCTCCGGACCTTATTTGCTTATAACACATGCATGCATGTATACGTACTGATCTCCCTACATATAGCCAGGTCGACTATAATTCTTTTTCCCCACACACCAATAGACTTACCTCACTAGTTATGTCTCTTCCTTTCTCGGACACACGACCGTTGATCTTCCTATGTAGTTACGTATGCTTACCACAACCATATCGTCTCCCCTCATAATCCGTGCATACCTCCCGACCCGTCTCTCACACGCACGTGCATAGACAGATAGAAATCCCCGCCCTCTCTTATTGATATTGCACTCGTACCCTTCGTTTGTCTAGCAGGCCTCTCCCACCATTTGTGAGACGCCACTTCACCACCAACCCTCCGACACTCCATCTTTGTCTTTCTCCCAACCTTATTCCTCTGCTACACATATCCATGGATGCTGATTGATCTCCCTCTATACATAGCTAGGTATCTCTCCTTCTCCACACATATACTAGTCGATCTACCTCTCTATAGTTAGGTCTCTGCCCCCCCCCCCCCCACCGATAGTCGAACATTGTAGGTAGGTATCCATGCCACAGAGAAAAACTGCACCTCTGCCCTCTAAAATTCTAGTAGGCCATCCGCCCTATATCTTTGATGTGGGCAAACACAAATTCGATGGCACTCTTTATCGATCGCGCAGCCACACACTTCATCACTGTTTTCGATTCTATGGATATCTCACGCAGATGATCCCTCCACTCTCTTCTCATGGATCGCTCCCTCTATATATGATATATCCATGAATCTGTTTCACACACATTGCATATGTTACATTTTTTGTTTGAGATATCATTGACACATTGCCTCGGTTTCGCACAAACCATCTCTCTCACACCCACCCACGTACGTACCTGGACCTAAATAAGAGGTGCACGCAGGACGCACGTACTCACGTCTCGTTCCCGGCCACACTAGCACAGGAACACGATGGAGTTCCTTTCTGTACGAAAAGGCAGCCCAGGTGATAATTTGACGCGTGTAGCGGTTGTTTACTCGAAGGAGGGTCGGGTACCACGCCTAGATGGAACAAAGTTCGACTTGATGCGTTAGTATTAAATAAAGATATATATTCCTCCTCAATGGCGCATAGTATAGAATATAAAATGGAAAAATCCGCTCCACTATATACAATGGAGCCTGCCTGCCGGGGTTTGCCTCTCGTCACACCATCTCACACAAGGCGGCGGTGGCCTCTCTCTCTCACCGTTGGTCAGTGATCCGGCCGCATCCCTTCCGTCGTCGGAAAGGGAGGATGTGCATCGTTTCTCCGTTCGACGGCGTTGAGGCAGTACGTCCTGATCTGCGGTACCCGCCGTTCTCTCTGACCAAGCTCCGGTGCGGTTGGGCCTTCGCCACTTGCTCACTGCTGCAGTATGGGAAGATCTCGGCCGTCGCCGCCCTCCTAGTAACATCCCGATGACCCTCAGGTACAGCTTCCTCTGGCCTTGCTCCACTGCCCATCTTCCCACGTTGTTGCATGTGGATCTTCTTTAGTTGTTTGCTTAAAACGTATCTCGGCCGGCGTACTTTCCAGCTTGCAATCTTGTCCTCAAACCAATTTTGATAAACCACCATGCTGCTATCTTTCACTTATTACAAGGAATATGCTTCTTTTTTGTCTACATATGTGTCTTCTACTTGTGTTATTTGCCAGTAATTGTTTCCTTTCAACCTCTTTTTTGCAAATAGGGCTACCCATTTCACCTCTGTCGGTGTCAAAACCGGCGGATCTCGGGTAGGGGGTCCTGAACTGTGCGTCTTGGCGGATGGTAACAGGAGACAAGGGACACAATGTTTTTACCCAGGTTCGGGCCCTCTCGATGGTGGTAAAACCCTACTCCTGCTTGATTAATATTGATGATATGGGTAGTACAAGAGTAGATCTACCACGAGCTCAAGGAGGCTAAACCCTAGAAGCTAGCCTATGGTATGATGGTTGTTCTGTCCCACGGACTAAAACCCTCCGGTTTATATAGACACCGGAGAGGGTTAGGGTTACACAGAGTCGGTTACAATGGTAGGAGATCTACATATTCGCATCGCCAAGCTTGCCTTCCACGCCAAGGAAAGTCCCTTCCGGACACGGGACGAAGTCTTCAATCTTGTATCTTCATAGTCCAGGAGTCCGGCTGAAGGTATAGTCCGGCTATCCGGACACCCCCTAATCCAGGACTCCCTCAGTAGCCCCTGAACCAGGCTTCAATGACGACGAGTCCGGCGTGCAGATTGTCTTCGGCATTGCAAGGCGGGTTCCTCCTCCAAGTACTTCATAGAAGATTTTGAACACAAAGGATAGTGTCCGGCTCTGCAAAATAAGTTTCCACATATTGCCATGGAGAGAATAATATTTACACAAATATAATCTGCTGACGTATTCCGTAGCGTGACATCACACTACGGCCAAGCCTTTGTTTGAATCGTTTTTACTCCCCCATCTCAGCGCGTTTCGCGAGGCGGTTTCCTTGGCACGTCTTGTCAAAGCAGAGATCGTGTCCCCTTTATTTACGGGATTCTCATCAATACGGACGTGGGTAACCCGACCGCGCCATTGATTACGGCGCTTGGGAGATAAGTGAGTTTTATCAGACCAGTGGGGACGCATAGCCGCATCCGCCCATATAAGGGGATAAGGATCCACCTTTTTACCTACGCCTTCTTCCTCCTTTTCCTATCCATCTTCCTCGCACTCGAGCTCTAGCGCCCAAGCCCGCATTCCCCACCTCGACCTTCTCCAGTCATGTCCGGAGCGGGAGGCAAGTGGATGGTCTCCTCCGTCACGGAGGGACACATCAAAAAACTGAGGAAGGCCGGATACTTGTCTGACGACATCGTGCACCGGCTTCCCGAAGAGGGGCAGATCCTCCCCACCCCAAGGCCCCATGAGAGGGTAGTGTTCCTTCCCCACTTCCTCTGCGGACTGGGCATTCCTCTCCACCCATTCGTCCGGGGACTCATGTTCTACTACGGCCTGGATTTCCACGATCTGGCCCCGAACTTCATCCTCAACATCTTGGCGTTTATCGTCGTGTGCGAGGCTTTCCTCTGCATCCACCCCCATTTCGGCCTATGGCTCAAGACTTTCAATGTCAAGCCGAAGGTGGTGCGCGGCAACCAGGCGGAGTGCAGAGGCGCCATGGCGGGCAAGATGCCCAACGTCCTATGGCTTGAGGGCTCCTTTGTGGAGACCCTGAAGGGGTGGCAATCGGGGTGGTTTTACATCACCGAGCCACGCGACCCTGAGTGGGTGGCAGCCCCCGAGTTCCGGTCCGGACCCCCTACGCGGCTCACGTCCTGGAAAGAGACGGGCCTCTCGTGGGGCAACAAAGGAGAGGTGACTGGACTACAAAAATGCATCCAAACCCTGGTGAACAAGCAGCTCAAGCTTGTCAACGTAGTCCAGGTTATGCTCATCCGCCAGATCCTCCCGTATCAACAACGGGCCTTCAATCTGTGGGAGTTCGATCCTGCGCAGCACCGAACTCTGAGCAGGCTCTTCGACACGACGTACGAAGATGCCTGGAAGGTGCTTTTCAAGGGCGCCGGGGCTCCCGCATCCGCTTCCGAGGACCGCGGATTTAGCACGCAGCATTACGCTAGTGCGGTAAGCTAGTTGTACCTTTTACAGGGTATTAGTTTTTCATAGTTTTACTCTATGCGGGACCTAAGCTCCCTTACCTTTGTCAGGATTGGCAGGAGAAGTCCGGACAGATTGACTGTCCGGCTCCTTTGCCCGAAGACCCAGTCGATGCTCGCTTGGCGAAGCTGCTGGTTCTGGCACCCTATGTGTTGCCGGAGAAGAAGGCCAAGAAGAAGGCCATAGGGACTCGAAAGAGTGCCCGACGCCTGGAGGTGTCGGATTCATCATCCGACGACTCCGAGACGCACTCCTCCCGTGAAAACGAGGAGGAGGAAGAAGAAACCTCTCCCCCCCCAGCGGGGGGAGGAAAGAAAAGGAAGGTCGCCCCGACCGAGAGGCCGAAGGGTCCAAGAAGGAGAAGACCATTCCTTCGGACTACTCCACAGACGCCGACGACGGCGAAGAGGAGTGGCCGCACAGGGCCAAGCGCCCGGCGTGATCGTAAGTGTCCGGACACCAGAGTAACTCGTAGTGTTCCTTTAGTGCACATCTTTTCCTTATGTCGAATATATCTATGCAGTCCGCCCAAGGCCGGGCTCGACGAGTCGTCGAGCGGCTCCCTGGATTCGTCGGACGTGAATTCACTCCCGCCCGCTACCTCCCCCCGCCCTACGGACGATGCCGAGGTGGCGTCCCAACAGGTTCCAAGCAGGGAGAGGGTGGTCGGAACGTGCCAGGCGGTCTTGTTGTAGGTTACTCCGGGTGCGCTTGACGGTGTCCGGACGTTTAATGGCCGGACTGGAGAACTACCTAGAGAGGCTGCTTTGTACTTCCGCTGCAAAGGGCGCCGTGTGCTCCTCCGTTCGGAGGGAGCATTCGGTGTTTCCATTGACCGTAATTACTCCTCGAGGGCCTGGCATCTTAAGCTTAAGGTATGAGTAGTGTGGTACCGCATTGAACTTGGCGAATGCGGTTCGCCCGAGCAGTGCGTGATAGCCACTGCGGAACGGGACTATGTTGAAGATTAACTCCTTGCTTCGGAAATTATCTAGAGATCCGAAGACCACTTCAAGTGCAACAAGCAAAACCAGTAAATGCTCTAGTGGCAGCTCGTACTCACTCAAGTTCAGAAAAGTCATGGTGACTAAAAACTTGTACTGCTTCAAGCTCCCAAGCTAGATAAATAGCAAGATTAAATCTACCCTCAAATGACGGTAAAGAGATAACCTGACCATGTGCTTGTGTGTGTTGTCCCAACTCTTGTGATGGAGAAGATGTGTCTGTCGTCCAAGAACTTCTATCTCCGGAACCTGTCATGATTAGTAGAAACAAGAAACAAAATTCAAGAATAATGTTTCTATGAACTACTAGGATGTGGTTGTAAAGTGCTCACAGTAAAGCAAATATCAATATCTTACAAGTTCTTACCATGCGGCAGGTGGTGACAGGCAACCAGCGGTGTCAAATAACTCCGAAGATTGTGTAAAGCGATTACCAGGGGAACGTACGTATACACGGTGTAGAAATATGTGGAGCTGGGAAGGCTTATAATATGGTAGCAAAAAGGGTCAGCAATAATCAGTTCAGAGATGCATAGTTGAATAAATGCTCAATGACAGTACTATGCTGGTCCTAGGCTAGAACGTGCTAGAGACGCGAGCCTAGAACACTAACAAAATCACGGCGCTGCACGTAAACAAGGGAAAAGCACACTTTGGATTTTTTCGCTTTGTTTTTTTTGCGCTCTTTTTTTTGCGCTCCTCTTTTTTTTGCAAAAAAATCACTATAATGGCGAGTGTCTCAAAACTCTTCCCAGGTCAGACTGACTGGATGGGCACGAAAGTTTTTTCACTAATTATTTTTTGGAAATCAGGGCAGCGACGATGAAAAAGTGCGACAAAAAATCACTATGATGGCAAGTGTCTCAAAACGCTCCCTGGGATCTAAAAATAGGATAGGGAAAAAATATTTAGGTTCGCCAAAATTTTGGCCTAAAAGTACCCGGGGGTCTCCAGACTCTTTTTTTTCGTAACCTACTCAGGCAAGGAAACACGAATCGGAAAATAGATGGATCTCGAAAACAATCCTAATATGAGAAGAACTCGGATTGGTGGTGGATATATGTTGGTAAGATATGGCAGCGGTGGTGGTATATATGGTAGCGGTGGTGGTATATGGATACAGATTGGTGGTGGTATATGGATATGGGTTGGTGATGGTATATGGATTCATATTGATGGCGGATAAGCGGTGGTGGTAGATCGCACGAGCATGACGATGGTGCGGCGGCGGCGTGACAACTTGTGAACATAACTCAAAACTCTAAGGGAAACTAGACGCTAAGAGCAGCAACTTGACACAACTATGCAACAGCAAATTCAACAAAGCAAAATACTGAAAATACTATACAAAGGCTCATACTGGTTCGGATATGATGAACTAACCCTAATTTTTTCTGGCTTTTTCGTGGACTGTAGGTATGAAGAACAGACTCGATCGAAACTATGAAAAACCATAAAATCTCACCGAGCAACCTGGAAATCTGATACCACCTGATAGAGGCAAAAGGTGTCCGTCTTTCGATGAGATGATGGCTATCCTTTTGGAGGAAGTCGACTTCGACGATCCGACTACGAACGTGCAAGGACGTCCCGCCTTAGCAATCGCTAAACCAACTCCGAGAGGTTATTGACCACGCCAGAGCATGATCAACCTGACCACGAAGGTCTGTTTCCTGCAAACAAACAAAGAACAAGCAAGAAACTAAGATTGTAATCTGGATACTGCGAATATAAGAGGAAAGCTTTATCGATCAAGGTGGGGTTCTGTGATGCCTTTGTCTGGTCGTTGAACACAAACGAAGTACGTGAAATTGCAGCTATGGAGAACTTTAATCTAAACAAAACCCAAGGAAAAAGCTACTAGATGGATCTACTTATATAGGAGCAAGGGGTGGCGGCCAAGGATGTGGAAGGACGTCCCAAGGCAGCCTAATACTAACCCTAGGCCGTACAAAGCTCATGGGCCCAAGTGGAGATGATGCAACACCTTTGGACTTGTAGTTCGACTCAGATTCTGCTGTTGCGTTAGATTGTTTCGTCGATATCTCAATGCTCCGGACAAATTTGAAGGTGAATCCAATTGGGTTGGAAAGAGCACGCAATATACTTTCTAATGAAAAATGAATCACCCAATTCGAAGTCTGTATGAAAAAGTTGTTGGCGTTTTGAGTCAGGCATGTCTGTGCAGTCCGAATCTGAATCCGGAACGTGAGAGACTTGGACTCTATCTACTCTTGGCCTAAAAGTGACGTCAGTGGACTTTTTGAACAGAACATAAACTTCTCCTTTTCCCTTATCTTCATATGTGGATTGTACAAATGTCCCATACCCTTGCAATTAGATAAAACACAAAAGTGTGTGAAGTATTTTTGTTCTGGGTAACATAAATAGATTATTGAATTGTTTGCACTAGAAATCACCTGACAAATATGCATGTATGCAATATTTTTGGTCGTATCCAAGGTAGTCGTGTCCTCATCATACTACTACACCAAACAAGTTCAACACAAGAAACTGGACCCACTCACGGCACGGCACGCCTGTCTCGTTTGGTTCGTCGGTCAAAGTGCTTCCTCTTCTTGGTATAACAATAGAGTACAATAAATTTTTTAGAATGCTCTTGGCATGTCGCTAACATGTGATGAGTGAACCGACCTCAATAGACGGTAAAAATGCCAGCCCGCCGCACTTTGAGAGAGACGAGGAGCGAGAAGCGATACGGGCTGGTGGATTACTAGAGCTAGGTCTCGCACGGAGGCCAACAAATATGGTGATAGCGTGGGTTGGCCACGTACAGTATGATGTACCTACACTGGGCTGCCGTGTTTCGTACTCTTCCGGTCTACTGCGGAGATGATTGGTTGATTTTATATCGCTAAATAATATAAAATATTATGAGTGCAGACGCTCCACCACGAGGTTCCTTGCTCCTTCTCGGTCGTCGAGAATCTATGTTCTTCCACTCTTTTTTTGACATGAGCTTGTTTCATCCATTTGCCAACACGCGGGACATCTAGCAATAAGGTGCACGTGTCATCGAAGAAAATGGAGATAAGCAGTGCGTAAGTGAGTCCTGCACTACGATGGCACCTAGTACTACATAATATTTTTCCTCCCCGATGGCATGTGAATAGTGCACATACACAATGACGGAGCACGGGATGGTAGCCATGGACATGGTCGGCCCTTTTTGGAGAGAGTACTAAATACGTATTAAATTTGATGTGTCCCATCAACTCGCAGAACGACGAGAAGCACACACTGAATGATGGAGCACGAGAAGGTAGCCATGGACATATTCAACCCTTTTTGGAGACTAATGCACTACTTTTGATGTGTCCGGTCTAGTCGCAAACGAGGAGAAGCTTTTCTTACTAGTAGTACACTATCGACTGTAATACCATCATCATTGTTTGACTTTCGGAAGAGGCGAAGAGCCAAGCTCACGATCACCTACTCACAGTATAACCGGCTGTGTTTGCACTAATTCTTTAACGTAGTACCTGAATGTATTGCTCCAGTGGTCATCACATGTGAGCCAATCGATTCGCACCCTTCCACGCTCCATTTTGTCTTGTGTTCCTACCTCCTTCCAGCACGCTGACAAGTGGGCCCAATGCTCATGTATGCCAACGTGGTAGTTAATTATTTTGCAAGAGTCATCTATCACACCCTTTCGATGCCATGTCAATGTACCCACTAGAAACAAGTTATACTTGTACGGTTCAACCACCTCCCTAGGTGTTTGGAGAGGAATTGGCCTACGCCGCCTGCCCACCTATAGAACCGCCTCGCACTTAATGTTTTTTTGATAATTAATAGCATTGCATGCAATGAACTAACCACTACATGTCGTGTTTTCTAGTCTCAAGACATTAAAAGCATGCACACCCACATCTCTTAGTGGTTGATATGTCAAGAAACAAGAAACGAGCTAGAAGTTAATGCATCGCGCCTAAGTATTTTGGGATTATTTGGTTTTCATAAGATGACACCTAGACGGAGGGAGTATTATACTTGAAGTCTACAAGGTTGGCTATAGATGACGTGGCAGTGTCATGTAGCCATCAGTTGGTTATACTATTAACCATGCTCTTATAATACTCCTATATTTAGGAACAGAGGGAGTAGTTGGCATGCATGATACTACCTATAATACTCCCATTACAACCAGCCTGGTAGAATTAAAATACCTAATCCAAATGGTCACCGCCAGATATCTTTGTCCTCCTCCAGCATCCGGCAGAAGAAGAATCGAGCAAGACACCGGTTGTATTCGCCGACGTCGCCTCGGCGGTGGCCTTCATGGGATAACCGGCGGCGGCCTCCCATGTTCTACTTTTCCTCGATGATGGCGGCGAGCGGGGACATGATGCCTGTTAACTCTTCCACATCCACATAGCAGCATCACCTCATCGACATCCACGGCGGCTTCTTTCTTTGCCTGCATGTCGCGGTTACGCGCACGTCGGCGGCGGATCGCACAGTGGTAAACACTGGAGGCACTGTACGACGCGATGGCGTCGAGGGCAGCGACGATGCCCGTGCCGCCATGTTCCCCGACAAGCTGGCGTGGAGCAAGTCGACACTCTTCCTCGAGCTGTATTGGAGAGGCCAGCTGGAAAACCACGCGTTGGCTTAGGGCAGCAACTACCTCCGACGGGCTAGGCAAGGTAGGTGGAGAAGCGAGCTGTCGGGCTCGGCGGGCCACCTAGACGGCTTTTATGCCGGTGAACTGCTCTTCCTGCTCGTCGGATGCCACCGAAAGTGTGGACAAAATGGTGGAAGGAGGAGCTTGGTCGGCGTCCTGCTCCTGAACGTACGTGTGTGGCCGGAGTCGGTTTCTCGCATTCCACGCGGGTTTCTATATCTATACTATCTTCTTCTTCTTCTATTCTTTTATTCTATATATAGTGTACCAATTTTAAGTAGGACTAAGAACATCAATCATAACCGTTGATCTTCTAGATTAAACGGCCAATATCAGTAGGATTCGCATGAACAGTACACTACTGCTACCTCACGTGTGTTCTAGAACAATCATTTACCCTTTCTATAAAAAAAGAAGCCCATAACTAGCTCCAATGGGCTGTGTTGCCACATGACCACCAGATGGTTTGATTGAGCCCAGTCGAGATGGTTTAGTAGGAGAATGTGGGTATTTCTCAAAAAAAAAAGAACACGTGGAAAAAGTGAAGCAACGTGCAGTTCTTGTTAAATGACGTATAGTTTTATGGCATGAATACCACTTCCTGCTTTTACAATATTGAACTAATATCAGCATTTATACATCACTATAATTTATTTTTCTTTGAATCTATTAGCACATATATTACTTCTTTTCCCTGTTACCAAAATCACTCTATTATATTAAGACGTGCCTTGCACGTGTATACATACTAGTAAATGTAGGTTTTTGAATGCGGCGAGGAGGCGGGTAGAGCTGGGAGTGTAGCAGGCGGCACCCTGGGCCGGTGTGCTGCTTCAAATGCCGGACGCAGTGAGAGGTCGTGTCCGTCCTGACCCCCTTGAGCGTGGACCTTGACGATGTACGTCACCTTGTCTCCAGATCTGAGATGCCATGTGTACTAGATGAATGACTCCAAGCTCGACCACCGTGATGCAAGAGGCGCGAGCCGAGGAACACTGTTGGAGACACCCCCCATAATTTTCCTCGTCATCATCTGAGTCCTAGAAGATCTCACCCACATCATCATTAGGCATGCAACCACCTTCATAGAAAACCTGCGCAAAAGGAGTAGAGGCGACTGGGGACGTACCACGTCGTGGGCACTCCGTATGTGGTCGTGTGCGTGCAGCATGCGTGCTTTTCCATCAGTGCTAGCTCTAAGGCCAAGGCTACGGTCGTCTTTGTCTCTGGCTAGTCGTTGACCAACGATGGCAAAGAGGTGCTGCAAGAGATGCGTATCACAACCCTAGAGTTTGCTTGTAACTAGTGGCATTGCATCCATGCATCATGTTTAATTTTCATGAAACTTGAAATGGGGACTGACCAAACCCTAGCACCCAAATGAAATGCAATTAGGATCAAAATAAAAATATTTTCAAAGAACCCAAAATGTCATGGAAAATGTTCATGATTTCTGATAAAGGTGAAAACCTCTGCCAAAAATGATGAGCATATTTCTTGGCCATTTATGGATTTTTGAGTTAAATCATATTGTATTTAAATTGGAGCATTTAATGCCAATAAATATTTTAAATGCTTCAATACTTCTGAAAACAATTGGGGGCTGTTGGAAATAATTCAAATAGTGCCCATAATTTTTGTCAGGATTTTACAAAATGAGTTAGTATTTTTACTAATTCAAAACAGATCAAAATAAATAGAAAACAAGAAAAACAGAAAGAAGAGAGGAGAGAAACCCTACCTGGGCTTACCTCACCTGCGCAGCCACCTGGCGGCCCAAGTGGCCGGCCCAGCCCACCTGGCCCCCTCTCCTGTCATCTTCCTCCTTGGTAGGAGGATGGGCGCGTGCCCGACGGGCGCGCATCGCCGTGCGCCACCTCCTGCTTCCCACCGCTGCCCCGACGCCTCTAGACGATGCCACGCACCCCCCAGACCTCTCTCTCCCTCACCCGTGACCTCTCCCCTCCCCTGGACCTCTTCCTCTCACCCACTCGAACGGGTCCGTCTCCGCCGACAAGCACCACCGCGGCCACCGCCTCCCCCTCGCCCCCTGGACATGCCCAGGAGCTCCGCCACATCGTCCTCTACCTCCTCGATGAGCCACGAGGCCCCGGACGCGCTGCAACACCGCCACCACCGCCGCCCTCTTCGTTCGGCCACCGAGATCGCCGGCGACCTCTCGTCACCACCAGCCCCCCCCCCCCCCCGAGCCAGCCGAGGCCACACCTGAACTCGCGGTGAGCTCCTCTATCGATCCCCCCTACTCACATGCCCACTAGCTCATCGTAGCCCTCGTTTCCGACGAGACTGAGACCTCACCGGCGCCGGACTTGTCGCCGTCGTGGCTACAGACGCCGTAGTTTGTGCCTGGGCGCGTCATCGTGCTCAGGTTGCTCCAAGGAGACGACGCCGACCACCAGCTGGTCCTGCCGTGCTCCGGAACACCAACCCGTGCGAGTTCTAACTCCGGCCGCCGCGGATAGCCTCGCCGCCGTTGACTCCGGCCACCCCAGGCCAGGAAACCTCCACCGTTTGACGTGCGCCACTGCATGCGTTCGAACGCAACTAACCTCGCTCAAAATGATGCCCGGTGGCTCGATTCCGAAGCCCTCTGCCACGTCTGTCGTCGCCGGCGTTGAGCCACCGGCGAGTTGACCCCGCTGACCCAGTTTGACCATGGGTGGGCCCAGTTTCACCCCTGGGCCAATGACAGGTAGGGCCCAGCCGTGCTGACTAATTAGGATTAGTACTAATTAATATTTTAGTTAAACTAATTACACTGACACGCGGGACCCACTATCAGGGTTGACCTATACCACGCCCGTTGACCGCTGACATCATAGTGATGTCATGCTGACGCAGTAACTCATTTTCTGGATTTATTTTTATATAGGAAATTCCAGAAAATGTTGCAAACTTCAAAAAATCATAGTAATTCAACCGTAACTCCAAATCAAACAAATTATATATGAAAATTGATCAGAAAAATATGAAGAATCTGTTTATGACACCTTCATGCATGATTGAACAAGTTAACCTCACTGAATAGGATGAATCATGATTAGGGCAATTTATGAACTAGCATTTGGAGTTGGAGTTTAACCTTGTTTGAATTCCACTTCAATTAACTTGACTTACTGCTGCATTAGGTCAATTCAGTTCCTTAACATGACATGTCATTCATTTTATTGTGCATTGCAGTGAATGTTGTTTCTTTGTGTTTGCCGGTGACTGTCCCCTCTCAGTGGACGACACTCCGACGATTGTTCGATGACACCGATGAAGAACTATACTATCTTCAGAAGTGCCAGGCAAGCAAAAACCCCTTGTTCATTCCGATACAATCCCACTCTCTCGCTCCTGCTCTCTTTTACTGCATTAGGACAACAACGATTCATCTGTTACTTGCTGTGGTAGATGAACCCCTTTATCCTTTGCATGACCCGTCATTGCCACAGTAAATAGATGAAACCCACTAGCATGAGTAGGAGTTGTTTGAGCCCTGATGTGCCTACTCATTCATGCTTGTTTGTCATGCCTGCTACTGCTTAGAGTTGAGTCAGGTCCGATTCATTAGGGATGAATTGGAATGGTGATGAACATGTCCTACTGTGTGTGAGCTAAGTGTGTGAACACGATTTGGTAAAGGTAGCGGTGAGAGGCCATGTAGGAGTACATGGTGGGTTGTCTCATTAAAGCCGTCCTCCGGAACTGAGTTCTGTGTTTGTGATCCATGAAACAGCTACTACCATGCATTGGGCCCTGAAATATGACCCCACTCGACTTCTTAACCACCCTTGTCCTCTGTGCAGGAGTTGCAACTAGTTTCTGGTGTTTGTGGTATGCTGGGGGCCGCACGCAGCGCTGACCGTAGGGGTGGGCTGTGTTGCGGTAGGCACGGGGCCGGGCCAGCCGGGCGCCCGTTTGGTGTCTCGGAACCCTGTACACATCGTTTGGGGCCGTATGTGGAAACCTCGGCCGGACTCCCTGTGGATGGAACCTGAATAGGCGATAAACCTGGACTAGAGACCTAAGTGTTTGGGTAGGTCATGGTCTACACCCACGTTGGCTTTTGCTTGAAGTCTGTCGAGCACATGTCATGTGCAGACGCTAAGTGGTGGAAACATGTATGAAGAAGTACACCCCTGCGGGGTTAACATCATCTATTCGAATAGCCGTGTCCGCGGTAATGGACTTCTGGGTTGCCTTCAACAGTTCATAGACAAGTGAAAGTGGATACTGTAAAACTCGCAAGATAAGTGTGAGTGCTATGGATGGCCTTCTCGCAGGGAGACGGAAGTGGATCCATAGTGGTGTATTGATATGGTGAATATGTGGACTCGTGTGCGCCAGCTCAAAAGAGTTACTTGCAGTCGTAGTTCAGGATAGCCACCGAGTCAAAGCTGGCTTGCTGCAGTTAAACTCCACCACCCCTTTTATTGATACCGATGCATATGTAGCTAGTTCTGATGTAAGTCTTGCTGGGTACATTTGTACTCACGTTTGCCTATTTTATGTTTTTGTAGAGAGACGTCAGTCTCGCTAGTGGTTCCGTGTGGACTTCGACGTTTAGCTTGATACCTGAGCTACGATCCTGTGCCCTCGGCAGGATCTGGTAGATAGTCAGGCTTCTTAGCCTTTTTCATTTGTAGATGTCTGTAGTCAGACATGTTAAGCTTCCGCATGTGCTTTGCCTTGTATGCTCTGAATGTTGGGTCATGAGACCCATGTTTGTAATATCTGGCTCTTTGGAGCCTAATGAATAAATACTTTGAGTCATAGAGTTATGTTGTGATGCCATGTTGTATTTACGCATACCGAGCATATTGTGTCTATGATTGAAATGCTTGGTATGTGTGGGATCCGACAATCTAGTTGTTTATCCTTGGCTGTCACATCCCACCTAGCTCATGCATTAGAGTGTGCATCATGTTTTGTTTTGACAAGAAAAGTGAAATGGGGAAGGCAGAACCCCCAGCACCCCTTATGAATCAACTAGGGTTTACTAAAATCTTTTTCAATGAACCTGAAATGCCCTTCTAAAATGTTCATCATCTTTGCTTTGGTCTTAAACCTCTGGCAAAAATTGTGCACATTTTTCTAGGTCAACAGAAGGTCATTGAATTAATGCACTAGTATTTGAATTTGGGCATTTAAAATTTATAAAATATTTCAAATGCTCAAATATCTCCAAACTAAAATGTTCCTGGCTGGAAATATTCTAACTAAGGACCAGATGTAGTTTGGTGAATTTTGGAGGTGTCTAAGTATTTTTAATAAGTCCACAAAGTTACAGAAAAATAGAAAAGGAAAATAAAAAAAGGGAAATACTTACCTGGCGCCTGCAACCGGCCCACCTGCCGGCCCAGCCCAGCTGCCGCGCCAGCGAGCTGCTTGGCTCGGCCAGGCAGGCACGCAGGTGCTCGACGCCGGCACCAGCGAGCGCCACGCAGCTCCCCGCCGCCCTGCTTCACCTCCCCGCCGCCTCGCTGCCCTGGACTCGTTCCACGTCGCCGCCCCGAGCCCCTGGACACGCCCACTCGCCCTGCCTCGCCTCCCTCGCTCCCCTTCGCCATGGCCGACGCCACCGTCGCCGCTCCGCCGTCGTAGCCGTAGCCACCGTCGTCCCCGCGCCACCCGACCGTGTCCACGAGCTCCGCCACCCTCTTCTTCTTCTTCGAGCAAGACGAGCCCCGAGCGCTCGCGTGTCCCGAAGCCACCGCACCGACCCCACCCGAGTCCACCGTCGCCGGAGATCCCCTTCAACGCCGTCGCCGCACCAGCTCGTCCCCGACCTCGCCGTCAGCTTCATCGCAACCGCGGTGAGCCTAGCTAGCTTCCCATCCCCTTCGTTCTGCTTCTCGTGCACCACAGCGACTGCACGTAGTTCAACCGCACCCGCCGCCGCGGAGCTCGTCGCCGACGAGGCTCCGGCCACCTAACGGCCACGCCACCTTGTCCACTGGCCCTACCGCATCTCCAGGAGTCCCACAAGGCACTCCACGCGCCTCGCCTTGCCCTCTAGCGACGAGTACGAGCTCACCCGAGCCTGGCCGCCGCCAAACACGTCGCCGGCGTCATTTCCGGCGACCCCGAGACCAACTACCACCACCACTCGATGCGGCTCACCTCCCGCATCACGTAGACGTGCTCCGCCGTCGATTTGGTCGCCGGGGCGCGAATCTGCACTTCCTCCGCCGCGTCTGGACGTCGCCGGCGGCTCAACGCCGGCGGAGTTGAACCGCTGACCCCCTTTTTTGACCACGGGTGGGCCCAGTTGACCTCCTGGGTCTATGACATGTGGGCCCCGCCCGCTAACTAATCCAGAATTAGAAATAATCTAATCTGTTTAAGCTAATGAACCTGACACGCGGGACCCACGCGTCAGGTTTGACCTGGACCGGGTCTGTTGACCTGCTGAGGTCAGCATGACCTCATGCTGACGCCACAATTAATTTTCTGGATTTATTTTTGCACAGGAAATTCCAGAAATTAGTTCAAACCTCAAAAATTCATAGAAATTTATCTATAACTCCAAATGCAAAGTTTTATATATGAAAAATTATCAAAAAAATCCAACCTATCCATTGGTGCTGGTTTCATGCATGTCAGAACAAGTTAAACCCACTGTTTAGGCATTACAAGTTGATACACTAATATGATCCTAGTTAATGAGTTTCCTTTTGAATCTTTGGTTTAAATGGGTTCATTTCCTTCTGGTTTAACTTGCACTAGGTCAGGACACATTCATATTGCCATGTCATAGCATGCATCATATTGTTGCATATCGCCATGTATTGATTGTGTTCCGATGTGTTCATCGTGGTAGGTTCTGCCTCCGAGGATATCTCCGCGTATCCAACTGAAGGGCAGTATCCCACGACCACTCCATCAGGCAAGCAACCCATTGATCATTCCGATACAAACCCATGTTCTCGCTTCTGCTCTCGTTTACTGCATTAAGACAACGCGTTTCAAACTGCTGTGTGTTGCGGTAGTTGAACCCACTTCCTTTGCATGACCTGTCATTGCCACAGTAACTAGATGAAACCCACTAGCATGTGTAGGAGTTGATTGAGCCAATACATGTGTGTGTGTGTTCCTACCATGCTATGCTTGCTATGCTTAGAGTTGTGTCAGGTCTGGCTCATCGGGATGATGATCCGGAGTGAAAGGTTGTATCGTTGTCAATGGTGTGGAAGTGTTGAACACGATTTGGTAAAGGAGTCGATGGAAGGCCATGTAGGAGTACATGGTGGGTTGTTTCATTGAGGCCGTTCTTAAGAACTGAGATCTGTGTGTGTGATTTAAGACTCAGCTACTACCACGCATTGGGCCCGAAACCAATGGACCCTCTCGGCTTCTTGATCACGCTTGTCCTCTGTCCAGGAGTTGCAAAGTAGTTTCTGGTGTTTGTAGCATGCTGGGGGCCGCATGCGGCGCTGACCATCGGGGTGGGCTGTGTTGCGGTAGGCACGTGGCCGGGTCAACCGGGCGCCCGTTTGGTGTCTCGGAACCTTGTTCACATCGTTCGGGGCCGTTAGTGGAAACCTCGGCCGGACTCCCTGCGGATGGAACCCGAATAGGCGATAAACCTGGACTAGAGACTTGGGTGTTTAGGTAGGCCGTGGCCGACACCTTCGCTGGGCTTCCGCTTGAAGGTTGCCGAGTACATGTCATGTAAACGGCGATAAGTGGTGAGAGCGTGTGTGAAGAAGTACACCCCTGCAGGGTATAAATCTATTCGAATAGCCGCGTCCGCGGTAAAGGACTACTTGGTCACCTATACAGTTCATAGAAAAGTAAATGGATACTACTAAAAATCTCAAGATAAGTGTGAGTACCACGGATGGCCCTCTCGTAGGATGGCGAGAGAGGATCCACGGTGGAGTATTGTGTTGGTGTTAGTGGACTCGTGTGCGACAAATGATTTACAAGTGGTGTCTATCGTAGGATAGCTTAGCCAAGAGTCAAAGCTGGCTTGCTGCAATAACCCCACTACCTTCTTGAGAATGTGCATGTATAGTAGGTTCCTGTTGTAAGACTTGCTGAGTACCTCCGTACTCATGTTGCTTTAATCATGTTTTTCAGACGACTGCACCAACCCCTCTGATGGGTTCTATGTAGACCTCGACGTTGACGAGTGACTTATCACCCAGGTGGTGATCCAAGACTTGTGAAGGGTCGTTGTAGATAGACAGGCTTCGTCAAGCCTTCTTTCTTTCTAGTGTCTGTACTCAGACTACTTTGCTTCCGCATGTGCTTGTATGTTGTATGACTTGAGTGTTGGGTCATGTGACCCCTATCTGTATGGATGATATGTATGGCTCTTCGGAGCCTTCTAAATAAAGTACTTGAGTCGTAGAGTACTGTTGTGATGCCATGTTGTATTTACTCATATCGGGCATATTGTGTGTATGATTGAAATGCTTGGTATGAGTGGGATCCGACTATCTAGTTGTTTATCCTTGGCAGCCTTTCATATGGGGAAATGTAAGTCTAGTGCTTCTGAGCGATAGTAGTCCGCTACAGCCCGGTTCACCGGAGTCCTGCTAGCCCAGCACTACTGCTTGGACACTTGACTGGCCGGCATGTGTTTCACGTCGTTCCTATGTCTGTCCCTTCGGGGAAATGTCACGCGCTGTTATTCGGAGTCCTGCCTAGCCTGCTACAGCCCGGGTTACCGGAGTCCTGTTAGCCCAGTGCTACAGCCCGAATAAATACGTTGATGACCGACATGCTCGATGTGATTCATGTATGCCTGTCCTCATAGGCTGGCGCCGCTTTGGGTTCACGACTAGCCATGTCGGCCCGGGTTCTCTGTCATATGGATGCTAGCGACACTATCATATACGTGAGCCAAAAGGCGCAAACGGTCCCGGGCCAGGTAAGGTGGCACCCGTGGGAGTACCGTGCGTGAGGCCGCAAAGTGATATGATGTGTTACACGCTGGATCGATGTGGCTTAGGATCAGGGTCCTGACAGCGTTGGCATCAGAGCCGGACTGTCTGTAGGTTCGCTAAGCCAAACTGGTCGATGTCGAGTCTAGAAATGCTTTAGTTATATGTAGGGGAATTGATTGTGGGAGGGAACGTAAGGCTCTTTTACTCCTTTACCTTATGCCCTCTATTCTGAGTCATTCTCTTCTCATTCTACCTGGGTTAAGGACTAGGCTCTCTTCTCTCTATCAGGTTCACGTGCTGCTAAATCCGTAGTAACTTATAGGATTGTTGGTCATAACCCAGTCCAGTTCTACTAAAGTTTAGTATGTTGCCATTTGAACCAGAACCTTGATATGTTGTTGTTGAGTGGTTTCGCAAACTGTTGTGGATGTCTCAATTCGTTTTCTGAGCATTTACAGCCGTTATGCTGTCCAATTTCATCCAGAAATTCTAATGCCTTTGCACTATTTTGTGCTTTCAGATGGCTACCCGTCCCCAAAACCAAGTGGTTCGTCTGACCCGTTGCATCGGTGTATGTGGTCATACCGCCATGTTGGTTCGAGTGATGGTTGAGGCAGGTTACCGATGGTATCCTGAATACACCGTCGAAGAGCAGTTTAGAGATTTTAACCAGAGCCAATATCTGTGCACGGTCAGGATATATCCATCTTATCCCGGAGCCACGGAACCACTCCACCGTTCTTATGGACTCGGGATCACTATTGGGATGTCCGTTCAAGATGCAGCCTACTCGATGATGACCATTATGCGAGCTAGAACTGCCTTGTTGAGCAACACTGAATTTCGCTACATGCCAGCATCCCTCCCTGGGGCGCATGGTTACCTTCAGGGCATGTACAGTGATGCATCCCATGAGGACTCACTCCTTTGCACCACTACTGAGATGTTGGAAGATAAGGACCGTGAAAACCGGGCCTTGCGTATGGAGCTCTTTAATGCTCGTGCTGATCATTGGGCCACCTTGACGAGGTTTGCACCTGCTGTGCAAGCCGGATACATGGACACGAGAGACTTGTATCCTGTGCGGGCTAGTCTGCCAGACTTCATGGAATGGCGTGAGGTGGGAGGCATCACCCCTCCTCGTGGGCCTCTTCTGCCGCCATTTGTTGGACCGAGGCCGCACCCAAGTCCCTATGGTCCACAAGCACCGCAGGACCGTCTGTTCCCAGATGACCATGTTCCGCTTCCAGGTCTGGGTGGTGACTTCTATGAGGACTTCTACGGAGCCGTCTGAGCTAGTAGTAGTCTCGCTAGTATTGTAATAGTTGTATGTCCACCGTCCTGCGTGATTGTGGAATATAACTTAGTGTGTATCAATTCCGGAGGTGTAGAAAAATAATGTATAGGAGCTTGGAATGCCTCCGATGAGATGTAACGTCTTTCGTCTTAGTTGTACTCCAGCTTGAGCTTGTACTAAACTATGTATGATGAGTATGACCGTTGGTATATATATGGCAGTTTCTATATTACCACGTCATACGGATGATCATCTCTGCATTCCTTGTTACCCATTACATTCCGCACTTCTTTGGCCAGATTTTGCCATCCTGGTTTAAATCGTTGTTTTGTTTTCCCAGGATGGTCAACACCCGCAGCAACCCTGCTGCTTCGGAGCAGGGAGAAGCTAGTGCACCTAGAGAGGAAAGTCTGCCTCAACCACCTTCTCTGGCCGAAGTGATGCTGGAGGCAGAGCGCAACAGGCGCGACACCAACCGCTTGTTAGAGCGGATTGAGCAGAACACTGCACGTCAGCAGAGGATCAATTCGGTGTCCATCAATGACTTTGTCAAGCTGTACCCGCCAAAGTTCAATCATTCCATCGAACCTCTCGATGCGGATGACTGGCTCCGCAGCATCGCCCACAAGCTACGTTCTGCCAACGTGGCTGAAGATGATAAAGTCACCTTTGCTGCCTATCACCTTGAGGGTCCTGCCAGCCTTTGGTGGGAGAATTATGAAGCTATGCGCCCAGTCGGCCAACTCACTACTTGGGCTGATTTCAGTGCCGCTTTTCGTGAGCATCATATCCCGGAAGGCCTCATGGATCGCAAGAGGGAGGAGTTTTGTAACTTCACCCAGGGGAAGCTGACTGTGGATGCATACAGTCGCGAGTTTGGTAAGCTTGCACGCTATGCTCCCGAAGAGGTATCCACCGATGCCAAGAAGCAGGCAAGGTTCCGCAAGGGACTTAGCCCTGAGCTCCGACGTGACCTTCGTCTGCATGAATGCATTTCTTTTCCGAAGCTAGTCAGTAAGGCCATCAGTGCCGAGACGGGGCAGAACGATTTTGAAGCTTCACGCAAGCACTCCTGTGACTATGGATCTTCATCCGGCTCTGGATCTCAGAAGCGCCGGGTCTGGATCCCAAATTCTGCTATGCCACCCAGGTATACCCCGAGGCCATCCTTTGTGGCGCCTCGTCCCAACCAGCAGTATGTGCCGCCCAAGACTTTTGGTGGCCCAACTACCAATGCTGCTCCACGCCCCAATTTGATAACTTGCTTCAAGTGTGGTGAGCCGGGCCACTACATCCGTGATTGTCCCCAGAACAACCCCAGCCAGTTCGGAAAGTCTGTTGGACGTGGTAAGTCAACAGCAAAGGTGCTTGTCGCCAAGCCAGCCACCACTGCTCGTGGCCATGTCAACTACGTTTCAGCTGAAGAAACTCAAGAGGACCCCAACGTCGTTCTCGGTACGCTCCTTGTTAATTGCCACCCGGCAACTGTTCTCTTTGATACTGGAGCATCTCATTCATTTATTTCTGAGAACTATGCTTGTTTGCACAACACCACCTTTTGTGACATGCCCACCTCCATGGTAATTCAAACCCCTGGTTCTAAGTGGCAAACCTCTAGAATCAGCCATGGAAATGAAATTCTTGTTGACAGATTGGTCTTCCTTGCGTCACTAATAGCTCTCAAGTCCTCAGACATAAACATCATCTTGGGTATGGACTGGATGTCATCTCATTACGCCAAGATTGACTGCTCAACTAGAACTGTTCAACTTACCCATCCATCGGGCAAGACAGTCAATGTTTTGACCCGAGTATCGGAGCGTCAGCTCTACTCTCTAAATGCCAATCCCCTTCCAGACCTCGAAAATATTCCGGTAGTCCGTGACTTCCCGGATGTCTTTCCAGAGGAACTGCCAGGTGTTCCACCTGACAGAGATGTCGAGCTCGTGATAGACCTTGTTCCAGGAACCGTCCCAATCTCTAGGAGACCTTATAAGATGGCACCCCTAGAACTAGCTGAGCTTAAGAAACAACTCGATGAGTCCTTGCAAAAGGGTTTCATCCGTCCTAGTTCATCTCCATGGGCTTGCCCCGTCCTCTTCGTCAAGAAGAAGGATGGAACGGATCGGATGGTTGTGGATTATCGACCTGTCAACTTGGTCACTATCAAGAACAAGTATCTGCTCCCCAGGATCAACGATCTGTATGACCAGCTCACTGGATCCTCAGTCTTTTCCAAGATGGATTTGAGGTTGGGCTACCATCAAATCAAAATCAAGAATGGGGACATTCCCAAAACGGCTTTCGTCACTCGTTACGGCCAATACGAGTACACCGTCATGTCCTTCGGTTTAACCAATGCTCCAGCCACCTTCTCTCGGTTAATGAACTCAATCTTCATGGAGTATTTGGATAAATTCGTCGTGGTTTACCTCGATGATATACTCATCTACTCCAAGAATGAGGAAGAACATGCCGAACATCTAAGGCTAGTATTGATGAAACTTCGAGAGCATCGCCTTTATGCCAAATACTCCAAGTGTGAATTCTGGTTGCCAGAAGTGACCTATCTGGGCCATGTAATCTCTGGAAAGGGCATTGCTGTCAATCCCGAGCGAGTTCAAGCCGTCCTTGACTGGACTCCACCTGAAACGGTCAAGCAAGTTCGGAGTTTTCTTGGATTGGCGAGCTATTGCCGCCGCTTCGTCGAGAATTTCTCCAAGGTTGCTAAGCCCCTAACTGAACTCCTCAAGAAAGATAAAAAGTTCGAGTGGACCCCACAGTGCGAGTTCAGCTTTCAGGAACTGAAAAGACGCCTGACGTCTGCTCCTGTACTGGTACCACCAGATTTCTCTAAGGACTTTGTTATCTATTGCGACGCCTCGCGACAAGGACTAGGTTGCATACTCATGCAAGATCGTCATGTGATTGCCTACGCATCTCGACAGTTGCGTCCACATGAGGATAATTATCCCACTCATGATCTAGAGCTTGCAGCAGTAGTCCATGCACTCAAAACCTGGCGACATTACCTCCTGGGTAACCGTTGCGAAATCTACACTGATCACCAAAGTTTGAAATATATCTTCACCCAGCCGGATTTGAATCTCAAGCAAAGACGTTGGGTTGAGTTGATCTCAGATTACGACTTAGGAATAACTTACACCCCAGGCAAAGCCAATGTCATGGCTGATGCACTAAGTCGTAATTCTTATTGTAACAATCTGATGTTACAACAAGGTCAACCACTTCTCCACGAGGAATTTCGTAAGCTTAACCTTCACATTGTTCCTCGAGGATTCCTTTCCACCCTGATGGCGAAACCTAACCTTACGGATCAGATCATCAAGGCACAAAAGGTGGATCCGGGAATTTCCCGTATCAAGAGAAACATCAAGAAGGGAGTTGCAGATTGTTTCTCCATTGATGATCAAGGTGTTGTGTTCTTTGGAAACCGTCTAGTGGTTCCCAAGGTACGCAACTTGATACGATTGATCCTTAAGGAAGCTCATGAATCCCCTCTCATCATTCATCCCGGTAGCACTAAGATGTATCAAGACCTACGCCAGAGGTTTTGGTGGACCAGGATGAAGAGAGAAATCGCTCAATACATTGCTAGTTGCGACGTCTGTCGTCGTGTCAAAGCAGAGCATCAACGGCCCGCTGGCACCCTTCAACCATTGGAGATTCCTGAATGGAAATGGGATAAAATCGGTATGGATTTCATTACCGGGTTTCCCAGAACCAAAAGAGGGAATAATGCTATCTTCGTTGTTGTCGATCGTCTCTCCAAAGTAGCCCACTTCTTACCTGTTCGCGAGAGTATAACCGCTAGCCAGCTAGCTGATTTGTACATCTCTCGAATAGTATCTCTCCATGGTGTTCCATTGGAAATTAATTCAGACCGTGGAAGTCTCTTCACCTCTCGATTTTGGGAAAGTTTCCAAAATGCTTTGGGAACTCAACTTTCTTTTAGCACCGCCTTCCATCCGCAATCAAGTGGTCAAGTAGAACGAGTCAATCAAATTCTGGAGGATATGCTCCGAGCTTCTGTTATCTCTTTCGGTATGAATTGGGAGAAGTGCCTTCCATTCGCCGAGTTCGCTTATAACAACAGTTATCAAGCTAGCTTGGGTAAAGCTCCTTTCGAAGTTCTCTATGGACGAAAATGTCGAACGCCTCTTAACTGGTCAGAAACCGGCGAGAGACAACTCTTTTGCCCGGACATGATCCAGGATGCAGAAGAGCAGGTTCGCATTATTCGTGAGAAGTTGAAAACCGCCCAATCCCGACAAAAGAGTCAGTATGACCGCAAGCATAAGCCCATGGCTTATGAAGTCGGCGAGATGGCTTACCTTCGGGTTACACCTTTAAAGGGAACCCATCGATTCGGTATCAAAGGCAAATTGGCTCCTCGTTACATTGGACCCTTTCGCATTCTTGCCAAACGAGGGGAAGTTGCCTACCAACTGGAACTATCTCCGCATCTCTCCAGAGTTCATGATGTCTTCCACGTTTCTCAACTCAGGCGTTGCTTCGCGGATCCTATCCGTGGAGTGGACCACGAAACGCTTGATCTCCAAGATAACCTCACCTATCGGGAATACCCCGTTCGTATCCTTGATCAAGCCGAGCGTACCACTCGACGCCACAATATCAAGTTTCTCAAGGTTCAATGGTCACACCATTCCGAGCAAGAAGCTACATGGGAAAGGGAGGATCGTCTTCGACTTGAGTACCCCACCTTCTTTCCGGCAGATCCTAAATCTCGGGACGAGATTCTTTTGAGTGGGGGTGAGTTGTCACATCCCACCTAGCTCATGCATTAGAGTGTGCATCATGTTTTGTTTTGACAAGAAAAGTGAAATGGGGAAGGCAGAACCCCCAGCACCCCTTATGAATCAACTAGGGTTTACTAAAATCTTTTTCAATGAACCTGAAATGCCCTTCTAAAATGTTCATCATCTTTGCTTTGGTCTTAAACCTCTGGCAAAAATTGTGCACATTTTTCTAGGTCAACAGAAGGTCATTGAATTAATGCACTAGTATTTGAATTTGGGCATTTAAAATTTATAAAATATTTCAAATGCTCAAATATCTCCAAACTAAAATGTTCCTGGCTGGAAATATTCTAACTAAGGACCAGATGTAGTTTGGTGAATTTTGGAGGTGTCTAAGTATTTTTAATAAGTCCACAAAGTTACAGAAAAATAGAAAAGGAAAATAAAAAAAGGGAAATACTTACCTGGCGCCTGCAACCGGCCCACCTGCCGACCCAGCCCAGCTGCCGCGCCAGCGAGCTGCTTGGCTCGGCCAGGCAGGCACGCAGGTGCTCGACGCCGGCACCAGCGAGCGCCACGCAGCTCCCCGCCGCCCTGCTTCACCTCCCCGCCGCCTCGCTGCCCTGGACGCGTTCCACGTCGCCGCCCCGAGCCCCTGGACACGCCCACTCGCCCTGCCTCGCCTCCCTCGCTCCCCTTCGCCATGGCCGACGCCACCGTCGCCGCTCCGCCGTCGTAGCCATAGCCACCGTCGTCCCCGCGCCACCCGACCGTGTCCACGAGCTCCGCCACCCTCTTCATCTTCGAGCAAGACGAGCCCCGAGCGCTCGCGTGTCCCGAAGCCACCGCACCGACCCCACCCGAGTCCACCGTCGCCGGAGATCCCCTTCAACACCGTCGCCGCACCAGCTCGTCCCCGACCTCGCCGTCAGCTTCATCGCAACCGCGGTGAGCCTAGCTAGCTTCCCATCCCCTTCGTTCTGCTTCTCGTGCACCACAGCGACTGCACGTAGTTCAACCGCACCCGCCGCCGCGGAGCTCGTCGCCGACGAGGCTCCGGCCACCTAACGGCCACGCCACCTTGTCCACTGGCCCTACCGCATCTCCAGGAGTCCCACAAGGCACTCCACGCGCCTCGCCTTGCCCTCTAGCGACGAGTCCGAGCTCACCCGAGCCTGGCCGCCGCCAAACACGTCGCCGGCGTCATTTCCGGCGACCCCGAGACCAACTACCACCACCACTCGATGCGGCTCACCTCCCGCATCACGTAGACGTGCTCCGCCGTCGATTTGGTCGCCGGGGCGAGAATCTGCACTTCCTCCGCCGCGTCTGGACGTCGCCGGCGGCTTAACGCCGGCGGAGTTGAACCGCTGACCCCCTTTTTTGACCACGGGTGGGCCCAGTTGACCCCCTGGGTCTATGACATGTGGGCCCCGCCCGCTAACTAATCCAGGATTAGAAATAATCTAATCTGTTTAAGCTAATGACCCTGACACGCGGGACCCACGCGTCAGGTTTGACCTGGACCGGGTCTGTTGACCTGCTGAGGTCAGCATGACCTCATGCTGACGCCACAATTAATTTTCTGGATTTATTTTTGCACAGGAAATTCCAGAAATTAGTTCAAACTTCAAAAATTCATAGAAAATTATCTATAACTCCAAATGCAAAGTTTTATATATGAAAAATTATCAGAAAAATCCAACCTATCCATTGGTGCTGGTTTCATGCATGTCAGAACAAGTTAAACCCACTGTTTAGGCATTACAAGTTGATACACTAATATGATCCTAGTTAATGAGTTTCCTTTTGAATCTTTGGTTTAAATGGGTTCATTTCCTTCTGGTTTAACTTGCACTAGGTCAGGACACATTCATATTGCCATGTCATAGCATGCATCATATTGTTGCATATCGCCATGTATTGATTGTGTTCCGATGTGTTCATCGTGGTAGGTTCTGCCTCCGAGGATATCTCCGCGTATCCAACTGAAGGGCAGTATCCCACGACCACTGCATCAGGCAAGCAACCCATTGATCATTCCGATACAAACCCATGTTCTCGCTTCTGCTCTCGTTTACTGCATTAAGACAACGCGTTTCAAACTGCTGTGTGTTGCGGTAGTTGAACCCACTTCCTTTGCATGACCTGTCATTGCCACAGTAACTAGATGAAACCCACTAGCATGTGTAGGAGTTGATTGAGCCAATACATGTGTGTGTGTGTTCCTACCATGCTATGCTTGCTATGCTTAGAGTTGTGTCAGGTCTGGCTCATCGGGATGATGATCCGGAGTGAAAGGTTGTATCGTTGTCAATGGTGTGGAAGTGTTGAACACGATTTGGTAAAGGAGTCGATGGAAGGCCATGTAGGAGTACATGGTGGGTTGTTTCATTGAGGCCGTTCTTAAGAGCTGAGATCTGTGTGTGTGATTTAAGACTCAGCTACTACCACGCATTGGGCCCGAAACCAATGGACCCTCTCGGCTTCTTGATCACGCTTGTCCTCTGTCCAGGAGTTGCAAAGTAGTTTCTGGTGTTTGTAGCATGCTGGGGGCCGCACGCGGCGCTGACCATCGGGGTGGGCTGTGTTGCGGTAGGCACGTGGCCGGGTCAACCGGGCGCCCGTTTGGTGTCTCGGAACCCTGTTCACATCGTTCGGGGCCGTTAGTGGAAACCTCGGCCGGACTCCCTGCGGATGGAACCCGAATAGGCGATAAACCTGGACTAGAGACTTGGGTGTTTAGGTAGGCCGTGGCCGACACCCTCGCTGGGCTTCCGCTTGAAGGTTGCCGAGTACATGTCGTGTAAACGGCGATAAGTGGTGAGAGCGTGTGTGAAGAAGTACACCCCTGCAGGGTATAAATCTATTCGAATAGCCGCGTCCGCGGTAAAGGATTACTTGGTCACCTATACAGTTCATAGAAAAGTAAATGGATACTACTAAAAATCTCAAGA
This sequence comes from Aegilops umbellulata, assembly GCA_032464435.1. Lineage (NCBI taxonomy): Eukaryota > Viridiplantae > Streptophyta > Magnoliopsida > Poales > Poaceae > Aegilops > Aegilops umbellulata. The sequence goes on from CP136058.1 coordinate 174,959,554, forward strand.
TAAGTGTGAGTACCGCGGATGGCCCTCTCGTAGGATGGCGAGAGAGGATCCACGGTGGAGTATTGTGTTGGTGTTAGTGGACTCGTGTGCGACAAATGATTTACAAGTGGTGTCTATCATAGGATAGCTTAGCCAAGAGTCAAAGCTGGCTTGCTGCAATAACCCCACTACCTTCTTGAGAATGTGCATGTATAGTAGGTTCCTGTTGTAAGACTTGCTGAGTACCTCCGTACTCATGTTGCTTTAATCATGTTTTTCAGACGACTGCACCAACCCCTCTGATGGGTTCTATGTGGACCTCGACGTTGACGAGTGACTTATCACCCAGGTGGTGATCCAAGACTTGTGAAGGGTCGTTGTAGATAGACAGGCTTCGTCAAGCCTTCTTTCTTTCTAGTGTCTGTACTCAGACTACTTTGCTTCCGCATGTGCTTGTATGTTGTATGACTTGAGTGTTGGGTCATGTGACCCCTATCTGTATGGATGATATGTATGGCTCTTCGGAGCCTTCTAAATAAAGTACTTGAGTCGTAGAGTACTGTTGTGATGCCATGTTGTATTTACTCATATCGGGCATATTGTGTGTATGATTGAAATGCTTGGTATGAGTGGGATCCGACTATCTAGTTGTTTATCCTTGGCAGCCTTTCATATGGGGAAATGTAAGTCTAGTGCTTCTGAGCGATAGTAGTCCGCTACAGCCCGGTTCACCGGAGTCCTGCTAGCCCAGCACTACTGCTTGGACACTTGACTGGCCGGCATGTGTTTCACGTCGTTCCTATGTCTGTCCCTTCGGGGAAATGTCACGCGCTGTTATTCGGAGTCCTGCCTAGCCTGCTACAGCCCGGGTTACCGGAGTCCTGTTATCCCAGTGCTACAGCCCGAATAAATACGTTGATGACCGACATGCTCGATGTGATTCATGTATGCCTGTCCTCATAGGCTGGCGCCGCTTTGGGTTCACGACTAGCCATGTCGGCCCGGGTTCTCTGTCATATGGATGCTAGCGACACTATCATATACGTGAGCCAAAAGGCGCAAACGGTCCCGGGCCAGGTAAGGTGGCACCCGTGGGAGTACCGTGCGTGAGGCCGCAAAGTGATATGATGTGTTACACGCTGGATCGATGTGGCTTAGGATCGGGGTCCTGACATTGGCAGCCTCTCTTATGGGGAAATGTAGTCTAGTGCTGCCATGAGCCATAGTAGTCCGCTACAGCCTGGTTCACCGGGGTCCTGCTAGCCCAGCACTACTGCTCAGGACACTTGATTGGCCGGCATGTGTTTCACTTTGTTCCTGTGTCTGTCCCTTCGGGGAAATGTCACGCGGTGACATCCGGAGTCCTGCCTAGCCTGCTATAGCCCGGGTAACCGGTGTCCTGTTAGCCCAGTGCTACAGCCCGGATTCACACGCTGTTGACCGACATGCTCGATGTTGATTCATGTATGCCTGTTCCCATGGGTTAGTGCCGCTTTGGGTTCACTACTAGCCATGTCGGCCCGGGTTCTTTGTCAAATGGATGCTAGCGACACTATCATATACGTGAGCCAAAAGGCGCAAACGGTCCCGCGCCAGGTAAGGTGGCACCCGTGGGAATACCGTGCGTGAGGCCGCAAAGTGATATGATGTGTTACATGCTAGATCAGTGTGACTTAGGATTGGGGTCCTGACAGCATTGGTATCAGAGCCTGACTACCTGTAGGATTACCAAGCCAAACTGGTCGAAGTTGTGTTTAGAAATGCTTTAGTTATATAAGGGAATTGATTGTGGAAGGGAACGTAAGGCTCTTTTTACTCCTTATACCTCATGGCCTTCTGATCTGAGTCATCCTCTTCTTTTCTACGGTGGTTAAGAACTAGGTCTTCCCATCTATCTATCAGGATGACGAGTTACTATGATAGAGACTTATATGATTGCTGGATTCGAGCCCCTGTTCAGTTTCTACTACTTTTAGTATGTTGTCAGTTGATCTCAGAACCTTGATATTGTGGTGTTGCGTGGTTATGCCACAATTTTTGTAGGATGTCTCGAATAATTTTGAGCATTTACAGCCGTTATGCTGTCCGAGTCATCCCAGGTCTCTAAATAGTCTGATGCATTTGCAAATCCTTTCTCTCCGTTCCCGATGTCCTTTTGGTCAGAATAAGCACACTAACCGGTCAGTTGAGGTACTCTATTGCCTCGACATATATGTCGGAGTTACTAGTATGACCCTAGGTGTTTTAGGGAGTCACCTAGTAACCTAACCATGTTTTGTGTTCCCGGTGTGATGATTCTGGCCACCATTTTCGAAAGGATCCCCTGATGCCATTTGGTTAGTAGGCATTCTACTCCTGGGTTCTTAACCCGAGATTCACCCTACTTACCTCATGTTGATAGTGTTGCTAGTTCCTTTAGGATAATAGTAACCTTTGCGATAGTCCTTGAGGTCCGTGGTATTTCCTTCTTCCAAATACTATGAACCACTTATGGCAGAAGTTTGTTGGATCAAAGGATCACAACAAGAGTGCTCTCGATGAGTTCTCCATGCTATATTGTGACTCTGCCAGTTCTACCTTTCTGCATGGGTTATCCGGAAGAAATATGCTGAACTCGTTCGACATACCAACCTATGTATCCACAACTCAGAAAATCAGATGTTCTTTTGAGTTGTCCCTTCTTAGTTGTTTTATGACCTTCGTCTATCAATTGATAGTCAGGAGTATGTGTGCATTCGTGTTCATCGGTGCCTATCATTCTTGTGGTCCATTAAGCCATTCTATTCTGGAATGACTAGGAGAAACAAACTCCAGTACCTTATCCATTTCTAGGATTGGGTCAAAATAGTTGTAATCCGCAGATCAAAATGCAACCCAGCTTTTGGTTCTGTTCTACCCTGAAGTATTACCCCCTTTATGTCAGGATTGTCATGAGAATTGCACCACCTCTTATGAATTCTTGACGCAGTAATAGTTCTTGCCATCATTGTTAATTCCTCGGTTCCCGTGTTATTGTAACCGGAATGCCGACAAGTGAATCGTGATGTGTGAAATCAATATTGCTAACAACCCCATTGCTTGGTAGTAAATGGACAATATTCATATTCTTAGCGTGTTGGGTTTTAAATCATCATCCTAAGATTGACCGTGCTACCTAGTCCTTATTTCCGGTGCACTCTTCGATCAATGAGTTAGGATTATTCAATCACTCACTCTTTTGATCATATCATCTTGCCCTGAAAAGCAAGATTGTTCTCGAACTTAATAACATATCGGTGGTTCGTGATTTTCTGAAAATCTTCTCGAAAGTATTACCTGGTTGACACCTGACTGCTATGTTGAGTTCATGATCAAGTTGGTTTTCCTATAAATCACCTCTTCTCCAAGAATCTGTGTTGGATACCCCTGAGCTAGTTAAGCTAAACAACAACTTGGAGAGTTGGAAGATGAAAGCTTCTCCAACTTAGTTCATCCCTAAGGGATATCCTTGTGTGTGTGTATTGAAGAAAGATGATATCTTCATCAATTGTTCCTCATGATCGGTTGTGGAATCTATTGTCTTGTCCAAATTTTGACTTGAGTATGGGCTATCGTCAAGTCAAATCGGAACCAACAATGTTCGTAATGTTGTCTTACTCGTGGTTGATCCCTCGGGCATACACCATTATATCTTTTGGTTTGACCAATGCTATCACCGTGTTCACATGATGGTGGAAGTCCAGTGATATGGAAATTCCGATGAGTTGTTGTTGTGTCCATCAGCAGCATCTTGTCTCCCCCATGATTCGTGTTAAACATTAAGCTAGTGTTGGAAACTTGGTAAACAATGCCTTCATGTTCCGTTCATGAAGCATATGTTTGGATGAAAGTAGCTACTTCCTCGAATTCATGTGCATTTGGTGCAAGTTGCTGCCATGAGTTCGAGAAAGATTGATTTGTTTCCTTTGGAATCATCCCAAGTCAGTTATGCAAGTGCGAATGTATTCTATGGTTTGGTAGATTAATTACCTCCACTCCATATGTATTCCCTAGCACACCAAGCCACTGATTGATTTGTTCGAGGAAAAGAAGTTCCTTCTTAAGAGCATGCCTTATGCAAGGACTTCAATATCCTCGTTGATGGTTCCCAACCAGAACTCGGTAGTGTTTCATTGTAAGACTACCATGTGGTCATGCTTGTCTGGGACAGTGTGTTCACATGTTTGTAGCGGAACCCACTCATGTTTTGGAGCTTGCTATTGTAGTTCATCTCCCGAGAGTCTCGCAACGTTATCTCGTCGATTTATGTTGCAACTCTTCTTTTCAGACATGTGAGTCTGAAGTATCCTGTTTCTAACCAGATCTGAATCTCAGGCAGATATGATAGTTGGAACATTCCCGACATTTGCATTTCGTTCCCAGCTTGCACCCCATCGTGCCAATTTTCCATGGGTTGCCTTCTCAGCAGTTGATGTCCAGGTTCATCTTCAAAAGTGGACTTACATGGATCCCATCCATTTCCGATGACAAGCAAAAATCTTTCTTGCGTTGTCTTCAATAAGGTAGTCCACATCATCCATCCAGTTCGGGTATGCCATTCTTTCGAATTCGTTCAAACGATCGTTTGTGATTGCCTTAGGCTGGTACAAAGAGTTTCAATGATCTTTGTATCAAAAGTAATTCTTTTTGCCACTTAAGGGAATAATTCTACGAGTCACCTTTCCCAAGGTGCCCCGTCATGGAATCATGGCAATTATTTCCTCGGCACCTTGACACCATCCACCATCTCTCTAAGCGTTGAATTGATGCCCACCAAATCAAACCTCGTTGTTTGTTCTTCCGTCCCTCTCGATGTGTTTTGTGTCTCAACTCGAGATGTTCCAACATCTCATTCCATGAGTTGATCTTGAATGCTCGATCTTCGAGGAGATCGTTTCCTATAGAGTTTCTTTCTGTTGCCATCGTGTTGAATGAAGATCTCAAAAGCGAGGACATCAAGATCAATATGATGCAATGAAGCTACTTCTTCGAGAAGGGCAGTTGGATCGAGAAGATTGTGATAGCTTGCAACCCCTCTGTCTTCTTACCTCACGACTTGAATCTCGGGACGAGATTCTTGTTTAGCGGGGGTGAGTTGTCACAGCCCTAGAGTTTGCTTGTAACTAGTGGCATTGCATCCATGCATCATGTTTAATTTTCATGAAACTTGAAATGGGGACTGACCAAACCCTAGCACCCAAATGAAATGCAATTAGGATCAAAATAAAAATATTTTCAAAGAACCCAAAATGTCATGGAAAATGTTCATGATTTCTTATAAAGGTGAAAACCTCTGCCAAAGATGATGAGCATGTTTCTTGGCCATTTATGGATTTTTGAGTTAAATCATATTGTATTTGAATTGGAGCATTTAATGCCTATAAATATTTTAAATGCTTCAATACTTCTGAAAACAATTGGGGACTGTTGGAAATAATTCAAATAGTGCCCACAATTTTTGTCAGGATTTTACAAAATGAGTTAGTATTTTTACTAATTCAAAACACATCAAAATAAATAGAAAACAAGAAAAACAGAAATCAGAGAGGAGAGAAACCCTACCTGGGCTTACCTCACCTGCGCAGCTACCTGGCGGCCCAAGTGGCCGGCCCAGCCCACCTGGCCCCCTCTCCTATCGTCTTCCTCCTTTGCCAGGAGGATGGGCGCGTGCCCGACGCGTGCGCACCGCCGTGCGCCACCTCCTGCTTCCCACCGCTGCCCCGACGCCTCTGGACGATGCCACGCACCCCCCAAACTTCTCTCTCCCTCACCCGTGGCCTTTCCCGTCCCCTTGACCTCTTCCTCTCACCCACCCGAACGGGTCCGTCGCCGCCGACAAGCACCACCGCGGCCACCGCCTCCCCCTCGCCCCTGGACATGCCCAGGAGCTCCGCCACTTCATCCTCTACCTCCTCGATGAGCCACGAGGCCCCGAACGCGCTGCAACACCGCCACCGCCGCCACCCTCTTCGTTCGGCCACCGAGATCGCCGGAGACCTCTCGTCACCACCAGCCCCTCCCCGAGCTCGCCGAAGCCACCTCTAAACTCACGGTGAGCTCCTCTATAGATCCCCCTACTCCCATGCCCACTAGCTCATCGTAGCCCATGTTTCCGTCGAGACATAGACCTCACAGGCGCCGGACTTGTCGCCGTCGTGGCTACAGACGCCGTAGTTTGTGCATGGGCGCGTCACTGTGCCCGGGTTGCTCCTAGGAGACGACCCCGACCACTAGCTGGTCCTGCCGTGCTCTGGAACACCAACCCATGCGAGTCCAAACACCGGCCGCCGCGGATGGCCTCGCAGCCGTTGACTCCGGCCACCCCAGGCCAGGAAACCTCCACCGTTCGACGCGCGCCACTGCGTGCGTTCGAACGCAACTAACCTCGCTCAAAATGATGCCGGATGGCACGATTCCGAAGCCCTCCGCCGCGTCTGTCGTCGGCGGCGTTGAGACGCCGGCGAGTTGACCCCGCTGACCCAGTTTGACCATGGGTGGGCCCAGTTTGACCCCGGGGTCAATGACAGGTAGGGCACAGCCCTACTGACTAATTAGGATTAGTACTAATTAATATTTTAGTTAAACTAATTACACTGACACGCGGGACCCACTGTCAGAGTTGACCTGGACCGCGCCCGTTGACCGCTGACATCACAATGACGTCATGCTGACGCAGTAACTCATTTTCTGGATTTATTTTTATATATTAAATTCTAGAAAATGTTGCAAACTTCGAAAAATCATAGTAATTCAACCGTAACTCCAAATCAAACAAATTATATATGAAAATTGATCAGAAAAATATGAAGAATCTGTTTATGACACCTTCATGCATGATTGAACAAGTTAAACTCACTGAATAGGATGAATCATGATTAGGGCAATTTATGAACTAGCATTTGGAGTTGGAGTTTAACCTTGTTTGAATTCCACTTCAATTAACTTGGCTTACTGCTGCATTAGGTCAATTCAGTTCCTTAACATGACATGTCATTCATTTGATTGTGCATTGCAGTGAATGTTGGTTCTTTGTGTTTGCCGGTGACTGTCCCCTCTCAGTAGACGACACTCCAACGATTGTTCGATGACACCGATGAAGAACTATACTATCTTCAGAAGTGCCAGGCAAGCAAAAACCCCTTGTTCATTCCGATACAATCCCACTCTCTCGCTCCTGCTCTCTTTTACTGCATTAGGACAACAACGATTCATCTGTTACTTGCTGTGGTAGATGAACCCCTTTATCCTTTGCATGAGCCGTCATTGCCACAGTAAATAGATGAAACCCACTAGCATGAGTAGGAGTTGTTTGAGCCCTGATGTGCCTACTCATTCATGTTTGTTTGTCATGCCTGCTACTGCATAGAGTTGAGTCAGGTCTGATTCATGAGGGATGAATTGGAATGGTGATGAACATGTCCTACTGTGTGTGAGCTAAGTGTGTGAACACGATTTGGTAAAGGTAGCGGTGAGAGGCCATGTAGGAGTACATGGTGGGTTGTCTCATTGAAGCCGTCCTCAGGAACTGAGTTCTGTGTTTGTGATCCATGAAATAGCTACTACCATGCATTGGGCCCTGAAATATGACTCTGCTCGACTTCTTAACCACCCTTGTCCTCTGTGCAGGAGTTGCAAGTAGTTTCTGGTGTTTGTAGTATGCTGGGGGCCGCATGCAGCGCTGACCGTAGGGGTGGGCTGTGTTGCGGTAGGCACGGTGTCGGGCCAGCCGGGCGCCCGTTTGGTGTCTCGGAACCCTATACACATCGTTTGGGGCCGTATGTGGAAACCTCGGCCGGACTCCCTACAGATGCAACCTGAATAGGAGATAAACCTGGACTAGAGACCTGAGTGTTTGGGTAGGTCATGGTCTACACCCACGTCGGCTTTTGCTTGAAGTCTGCCGAGCACATGTCGTCTGCAGACGCTAAGTGGTGGAAACATGTATGAAGAAGTACACCCCTGCAGGGTTAACATCATCTATTCGAATAGCCGTGTCCGCGGTAATGGACTTCTGGGTTGCCTTCAACAGTTCATAGACAAGTGAAAGTGGATACTCTAAAACTCGCAAGATAAGTGTGAGTGCTATGGATGGCCTTCTCGTAGGGAGACGTAAGTGGATCCATAGTGGTGTATTGATATGGTGAATATGTGGACTCGTGTGCGCCACCTCAAAAGAGTTACTTGCAGTCGTAGTTCAGGATAGCCACTGAGTCAAAGCTGGCTTGCTGCAGTTAAACTCCACCACCCCTTTTATTGATACCGATGCATATGTAGCTAGTTCTGATGTAAGTCTTGTTGGGTACATTTGTACTCACATTTGCCTACTTTATGTTTTCGCAGAGAGATGTCAGTCTCGCTAGTAGTTCCGTGTGGACTTCGACGTTTAGCTTGATACCTCAGCTACGATCCTGTGCCCTCGGCAGGATCTGCTAGATAGTCAGGCTTCTCAGCCTTTTTCATTTGTAGATGTCTATACTCAGAAATGTTAAGCTACCGCATGTGCTTTGCCTTGTATGCTCTAAATGTTGGGTCATGAGACCCATGTTTGTAATATCTGGCTCTTTGGAGCCTAATGAATAAATACTTTGAGTCGTAGAGTTATGTTGTGATGCCATGTTGTATTTACGCATATCGAGCATATTGTGTGTATGATTGAAATGCTTGGTATGTGTGGGATCCGACAATCTAGTTGTTTATCCTTGGCAGCCTCTCTTATGGGGAAATGTAGTCTAGTGCTGCCATGAGCCATAGTAGTCCGCTACAGCCTGGTTCACCGGGGTCCTGCTAGCCCAGCACTACTGCTCAGGACACTTGACTGGCCGGCATGTGTTTCACTTTGTTCCTGTGTCTGTCCCTTCGGGGAAATGTCACGCGGTGACATCCGGAGTCCTGCCTAGCCTGCTATAGCCCGGGTAACCAGTGTCCTGCTAGCCCAGTGCTACAGCCCGGATTCACACGCTGTTGACCGACATGCTCGAAGTTGATTCATGTATGCCTGTTCCCATGGGTTAGTGCCGCTTTGGGTTCACTACTAGCCATGTCGGCCCGGGTTCTTTGTCAAATGGATGCTAGCGACACTATCATATACGTGAGCCAAAAGGCGCAAACAGTCCCGCGCCAGGTAAGGTGGCACCCGTGGGAATACCGTGCGTGAGGCCGCAAAGTGATATGATGTGTTACATGCTAGATCGGTGTGACTTAGGATCGGGGTCCTGACAATGCGTAGGCGCCGCTGTGTGCGAGCATCACCGTAGCAGGATGAACCGGACGTCGCCGCAGATGGCACACGCCTCCATGCAGCCGCGTGTGTGCGCATGCATGTGTTACTCACGTGCATTCTGCGGCCGAGTGTGTGTGCATCATGTGTTGTGTACGTGTGTTGTGTGCTCCATGTAGTGTGCATTTGTGCATGAGTTGGATCGGCATGAGTTAGTGTGTCGGCGTGTGTACATGCGTGGCTGCATGCGTTCTATACATGCGTGGCTTTTTGCGTTGTTATCAATACTTCCTCCGTCTCGGTTTATAAGACATGTGCGTCGTTCTAGGTTGACAATTTAACTAGCTAAATATGTATCATATTGGATGAAAAATATATGTTTAGAAACTACATCCACTTAACAATCTAATGATATACTTTTGGTGACATATAACTCATATTTAGTTAGTCAAATCGATGACCTAGAACTATGCGCACGCCCTATAAACGGAGATAGAGGGAGTATAAACTAATAAAATATCTTCAACTTAGCATCCTGATGTATCATCTCAAGTGGTTAGCAAAGAGTTCATGTTCTTTTATTTGTTTATATGTCGGCAGGCGGCAAAAAATAGGGGGAAACGCGCAAGGTTCCTTGTAGACGCTTCACCGCGAGTTTTCCTTGGTCCTGCTCGGTCCTCTGGAATCTATGTTCTTCCCCTTCTTTATGTGTGCTTTTGATAGAGGCGGGGTGTCCCGATCTTTTGATGAGATGATAACTATCGATTTGGTGAAGATGACTTTGACGATCTGACTACAAACGTGCACGACATTGCGCCTTAGCAATCGCTAAACCAACTTCGAGAGGTTATTGACCACGCCGGAGCACAATCAACCTGACCACAAAGGTCTATTCCTGCAAGCAATCGAAGAACAAGCAAGAATATGATAAAAGCAATCTGAATATTGCGAGTATATATGAAGTATTGATAATGGCGGGAATCCGTAAGCGGTCTTGGTCTGGTCGTTGGACACAAACGAAGTACACGAAGTTGCAATGGCTAACTTTTAACTAAACAAATCCCAAGGAAAAAGCTACTAGATGGATCTACTTATATAGGAGTAAGGGGTGGCGGCCAAGGAGGTGGTAGGACGTCCCAAGGCAGCCTAAAACCAACCCTAGGTCGTACAAGGCTCATGGGCCCAAGTGGAGGTGATGTAACACCTTTGGACTTGTTGCTTGACTCGAATTCTGCTGCAGCATCAAATTGTTTCGTCCATATATCGAAGCTCCGGATGAATTTAAAGGTGATTCCAATTGGTTTGGAAAGAGGATGAAATCTACTTTCCAACAAAAAAAGAATCACCCAATTCGGAGTCCGTATGAAAAAGTTCTTGGCATTTTGAGTCAGGTATGTTTGTGTAGTCCGAATCTGAATCCAGAACGTGAGAGACTTGGACTCTATCTTCTCTTGGCCCAAAAGTGACGTGAGAGGACTTTTTGAACAGAACTTAAACTTCTCCTTTTCCCCTATCTTCATATGTGGATTGTACAAATGTCCCATACACCTACAATTAGACAAAACACAAAAGTGTCTGAAGTATTTTTGTTCTAGATAATATAAATAGATTATTGAATAGTTGACACTAGAAATCACCTGACAAATATGCATGTATGCAATATATTTGGTCGTATCCAAGGTAGTCATGTCCTCATCATCCTCCCCTTCTTGAAAATAAAGCCGTCCTCGGCGTTGCTTAATCTAAAATGTGGCTAACAAAAGAGACAAGGTGTACATGTTGTATATGTATATGTCATCCATTTTTATTTCCCTTAGTTTTTGCACATATGACACATGTATACATGAGTAACTTTCAAAGTTCATAAAATATAAAGCCAAAATATTATCACAAGAAGTAGAAGGCATGAAAATATTGCAACTCAGTTTGCACATATAAGTGAAACTCTTATTCATATGAAAAGATTGACAATATTCATCATTAAACCATCTCAATATTGGTAAATAAACCTTACTTGCATAAAATTTACATGCTACAACATGCTTAAATAAGCCAACATGCAATATGTCATTTGACACAGAATCATCACCAAGATTAGAGGTCATATCAAAATGATTAAACATTGGTTCTTTTGCATCAACAGTTAATTCATTGGGTGCACTCCAAATTGTTGGTATTTCAGTTGTTTGATCACATGACACATTCATGACAGTAACATGATTCTCTAAAATAGGTGATGCGCTCAAATCAACAGGTAACTCAACACATAATGTATTCAAGTTAACTAGGCATGCATCATTCTCAAGTGAAGTTATATCATCAATACCTTTACAGTTACCTTGTCGCAATGTAGCTGATGTAGGTACGGATGATGGCAATGTACCATACTCTTGAGATGATGTCGCACTCACAATCTGAGGTGTGGCTGCTCTAGTAGGTGCAACGGTGGAGGAACCAAGCGGTGGTGGTGAGCATGAACTAGAATAGTAGTTGTTGTAGTCACCCAATGCATCCTCCTGTAACTGTCTCTCAACGGTACAAGCACGAACATACATACCAGTAATGCAACGAGGAATATACTGAAATCTTGCCTGAATATCATGGTTCAAACCACCAAAAAATCTATTCATTGTATCATCATCAGATTCTTCTATGTCACAATGATGCATATAAGATTTGAACTCTTGGTAGTAAGCATGAACAATGTTGTTGCCTTGTTTAAATTGTTCAAATTTGCGAAGCAATTCACGACGATAGTAAGGAGGAAAAAATTGTTGTCTCATTACATCTTTCAAATCTTTCCAAGTTGTGGGTTGGTTATCAATGTTTTTCTTACAATGCACACTCCACCAAACAGAAGCAAAACCAGTAAACGCTCTAGTGACAGCTCGTACTCGCCCAAGTTCAGAAAAGTCATGGTGACTAAAAACTTGTTCTACTTCAAGCTCCCAAGCTAGACAAATAGCAGGATTAAATCTACCCTCGAATGACGGTAAAGAGATAACCTGACCATGTGCTTGTGTGTGTTGTCCCAACTCTCGTGATGGTGATGATGTGTCCGTCGTCCAAGAAATTCTGTCTCTGGAACCTGTCATGATTAGTAGAAACAAGAAACAAAATTCGAGAATAATGTTCCTATGAACTACTAGGATGTGGTTGTAAAGTGCTCACAGTAAAGCAAATATCAATATCTTACAAGTTCTTACCATGCGGCAGGTGGTGACAGGAAACCAGCGGCGTCAAATAACTCTGAAGATTGTGTAAAGCGATTGTCAGGTGAGTGTATGTATACACGGTGTAGAAATATGTGGAGCTTGGAAGGCCAAATATATGGTAGCAAAAGATCAGCAATAATCAATTCAGAGATGCAATGTTGAATAAACGCTCAACGACGGTACTGTGCTGGTCCTAGGCTAGACCGGACTAGAGACGCGAGCCTAGAACACTAATGAGGTCACGGCGTAGCACAACTAGCATCAATGAAGTATAGTAAGTAGCTCTGGATAGCAAGATATAAGTGAAGATCACAACGGCAGTAAAGATAATGATGAAAAACAACTGCCAAGCAGGATATACAACAACTCTCCAACTTTCCTCTTGAAAAGTTTGAGCCAATTTTCTGATAACTTTTTTCAAAGAATGCTACTAACTCAAGCTTTCCAATGCAAAAAGAATAACTCAATTCCGAATTGATATGAGGAGTCAAAGAATTCTAAAACTGGCCTGAAAAACTAGAATAAGCTGTGTCTGCGAACTTCGGAGGGCAAAAAGACCTATTTAGAAGCCGATTTTGAGGTGCCAAATATTGAACTAGCTTCTGCAACTGTTTAGATGCGGATCGTCGCTAGCTTTAATTTGGGTACTCGTGGAGCTAAAACGGACTTTGTATGAGGAAGTTATGCCTGTTTGACTGAACAGTGCACAAAACAGAATCCAATCCGAATTCAACTACGAGATTGAGTCTAGATAGATCCGAATTTTGTTTTTTTTCTTCTTTTTTTTCCTCGCATTTTTTCTTTTCCTTTCTCTCTTTTTTTCTCTGACTTCCTTTTTCTCTGACGTTTTTATTCTTTTTTGTTCTCTGTCTTTTTTTTCTCTCCCTCTTTCCAAGACAAACTAGATAAGATGCAGATTGGATCAAGCGAAGATGTGAACGACCTCAACTATGATTGTGACAATGAACTATGGGTAGCACGAGGTGAAAATTGATGGATGGTGTGGTGAACAGCGGAAGGGATAACGATGCAGCGGCGACGTGACTAATGTGAACAGAACTCGAAACTCTAAACGAACCAGACACTAAGACCAGCAACTCGACACGACGATGCAACCGATAATTCAATAATGCAAACAATAAAAAGAAAATTGCAAAGGCTCAGTCTGGCTTGGACAAGAGGATGAATAGATCTAACTTTTTTGTGGCTTTTTCTTGGACAATAGGTAAGAAAATAAATCTAATCTAGGGGAAACTGGAAATTCTCACCGAGCAACCTGAAAACTGATACCACTTGATAGAGGCGGGGTGTCCCGATCCTTTGATGAGATGATAACTATCGATTTGGTGAAGATGACTTTGACGATCCGACTACAAACGTGCACGACGTTGCGCCTTAGCAATCGTTAAACCAACTTCGAGAGGTTATTGACCACCCCGGAGCACAATCAACCTGACCACGAAGGTCTATTCCTGCAAGCAATCGAAGAACAAGCAAGAATATGATAAAAGCAATCTGAATATTGCGAGTATATATGAAGTATTGATAATGGCGGAAATCCGTAAGCGGTCTTGGTTTGGTCGTTGGACACAAACGAAGTACACGAAGTTGCAATGGCTAACTTTTAACTAAACAAATCCCAAGGGAAAAGCTACAAGATGGATCTACTTATATAGCAGTAAGGGGTGGCGGCCAAGGAGGTGGGAGGACGTCCCATGGCAGCCTAAAACCAACCGTAGGTCGTACATGGCTCATGGGCCCAAGTGGAGGTGATGTAACACCTTTGGACTTGTTGCTTGACTCGGATTCTACTGCAGCGTCAAATTGTTTCGTCCATATCTCAATGCTCCGGACGAATTTAAAGGTGATTCCAATTGGTTTGGAAAGAGGATGAAATCTACTTTCGAACAAAAAAAAGAATCACCCAATTCGGAGTCCGTATGAAAAAGTTCTTGGCGTTTTGAGTCAGGTATGTTTGTGTAGTCCGAATCTGAATCCAGAACGTGAGAGACTTGGACTCTATCTTCTCTTGGCCCAAAAGTGACGTGAGAGGACTTTTTGAACAGAACTTTAACTTCTCCTTTTCCCCTATCTTCATATGTGGATTGTACAAATGTCCCATACACCTACAGTTAGACAAAACACAAAAGTGTCTGAAGTATTTTTGTTCTGGATAATATAAATAGATTATTGAATAGTTGACACTAGAAATCACCTGAAAAATATGCATGTATGCAATATTTTTGGTCGTATCCAAGGTAGTCATGTCCTCATCAGCTTTGTTCATAATTTTTGCCAACACACGAGACATCTAGCATCAAGGTGCACGTGTCATGCAAGAAAATGGAGATAATCAGATAAGCAGTGCGTAAGTGAGTCATGCACTTCGATGGCACCTACTCCTACTACGCAATATTTTTTCTCCCCGATGGCACGTGAATAGTGCACGTACTCAACGGTGGAGCACGGGATTGTAGCCATGACATGGTCAGCCCTTTTTTGGAGAGAGTACGTAATAAATAACTTTGATGTGTCCCGTCAACTCGCAGAACAACGAGAAGCTTGCTTACTACGCCTTCTTCCTCGCCAACGCGTGCGCGGTGGCTCGTAGTAGAAGGAGAAACTTTTGCTTGCAAGCGGTGGACATGGAGCAGTTCATTTGGTGTCAGATTGCCAGAAGTACTACTGTAGTACCACCATTATTTTTCGACTTCTGGAAGAGATGAGGAGCCAAGCGCAAGGCTAGCCATAGTGGGAGTGACATAAATAGGAGTACCTCCTTTTTTATTCTAGAAACAACCACACAAGAATATTGGACGGTAGCAGCACATCAACTGAATAAAAAATTGAAACCTTCCCGCCCGGCGCTAGTTGAGCCCGCCGCTCCACATTGATGGCAAGTCAAGGCGACGCGACCTCTCACTGCTTCCGCCGTTGAAGCGGTGCACCGACCGAGGGCACCGCCCGCTGCACGCCCGGCATTTCAGACTACACATACTTTGTGAGACAAAAGGTGGGGCTATTATTAATGATATAGTATATATTATAATAAAGGGACTAACTATTGTAAGCAGGCTATGTATTAGATTGGTTCTAGATGATGTGTCAACTTCATTTCACCGGATGTTGGCTATACTATTAACCATGCTCTAAGTGTGGTGTGAGTCGGAAAATTTATTAAGTCATTAATTAATAAGCAAGGGATGCCTTAATTACTCAGCCATTTCTGATTCTTTTGGATAGTGGGGTTATTATTGACTTGGACATGGGGTTTGGGCCAAAGGCCTTCTATTATGTACTCGGTCTTACTCGCACGACCGACCTGACAGGCTCTACCCTAGCCACCGCTGCACCATATGGTTTCGCACCATTCCAGATCTTAGCACCGCCATGCAATTCTTCTCCATCCCTCCTTCCGGCGTGCACTGCGAGAAGGGACAACAGTCCTCCGAACCCCGCCTTTCGTTATCCTATACGGGAGAGGGGCGATCAGGTTTTTGGGGAGGACACTCCTGTGACTGCTGCCAGCGACGACTTCCTCAACGACAGCCTTCTTCCCCGACCTCGGTAACCTCTTCATCAACGACATGAGTGACAACATCAACCACAACGGTTCTGCTCCCACTGTACAGTATGTGATTCTATCCTCCTGGTTTAGTCTGCATCATTCCTTTGATCTTTGCAATTGTCGTCATGATCTATTTACTATTGATTCGGATTACATCTCATAGTAAATTGCTCATATATTCAACAATCCAATCCAAAAACCTGATTATAGGCAATTTACTCCGAGTGGTTTTGCTGCGCTTTTGAAGCCGCCTGCTTTTAAGGGGGTGCAATATGAAAGGTGGCGCACAAGAGCAGTATATTGGTTTGAGATCATGTACTGCTATGATGCCACTAAGGGTAAGCCTGAGGGCGATCTTAGCCCTACACAGCAGGAAGCGTTTGATAACATGGATACCCTCTTCAACGCCGCCCTGCTGAGTGTTCTTGTTGATTCCATTGTGGATTCATATATGTCGTTTGACAGCGGCAAAGACATGTGGGCTGCGATCAAGGCCACGTTTGGGGCCTCGGGCGCTGGCAACAAGTTGTACGTCCTGGAGCAATTCTGTGACTACAAGATGACTAATGAGTGCTCTGTTGTTCAGCAGACTCATGAGATACAGTCACTCGCTAAGGAACTCGAGTACATCAAGTGTGTGTTGCCAGACAAATTTGTTGCTGGGACCATCATTGCCAAGCTTCCACCTTCGTGGAATGATTTTTCTACTTCTCTGAGAAACAAGAGACATGAGTTTTCCATTACGGATATCATTAGCACTCTTCATTTTGAAGAGAAGGCGAGAGAAAAAGACACATGTGCTTGGGTCGCTGACAGAGCTTCTAGTGCCCACATGGTACACGAGAAGAACTTCCAGCCCAACCAGCCCCAAAACAATAAGAACAAATCTCAGGGGAAAGGCAAGTTTGATGCAAAGAACAAGCTGTCACATTCTACCAACTTCAAGAAGAATTCTTATAACGGGAACGGATACAAACCTCAATTTTGGTAGCACCGCACAAAACTTATATTGTTGCATCTACCTGCTGTCAGCTAACCTCATGATGCTCTAGGTATTCCTACATTCGCAACTAGGTAAAATCACCACCGCAAGATGAAATAAGCTTATTTATACGTTGACTTCCTGATTGCAGTGCGGAACAATCCTATCATGTGTGGAGTAGCAAACAAGCAGTGCAGCCGAAGGTGGAAATCAACCAAGGACTTATGAAATTATATATAATCTTCCTCAGGCAGGTCAATATCCCCTTCGTCTACATGATCATGTTTTGTCATGTCGAGCTATTGATATGTGCTACTATTTTGCAACACCGTTTAAGTATAGCTATTGTTTTCCTATCTTTTCAGATTCAAGACAATGAAGATGATTTCAGGGGAACTGCACAATATGGACTCATGTTGAGTCATCTCTATTGCCTCATGTGTTTGCTGCAAATGTGTCAGCATCAATTGCAAGATGAGGCAGCTAGCTAGCTGTGGAGTTGCCAACATGCTCAAAGTGCTCGCAACATTGAGAAAAAATAAGCATGCCTAGGAAATTAGTGTGTGCGTAGGGAGGTCCTTTGCTGAGAGAAGCATCAACCGATTTTATTTATTTCCACACCTTCTCACAGCTTTGTATTGGTTATAGTATGGTGAATCATTGAGATGCATAAACATGCTGAACTTCTGAAGCTTAGTTTAATGTAAATGTTGACTAGCTTGTGAACCTTCACAATCTAGTAATTATATTGTAGGCCTATTATTTGACACCTCACTTTGCTGCGCTACGCGACCAGTGTGAGTGTCTGCATCCAGTACCGCATCCTATAATTTGGTGGATGCCAAGTTGAAAAAGGTTACCAATGAGTAGCCATAAGCTGGAGGCGTCTCTTTTTTTCTTTCGAATGGGCAGTAAGCTGGAGAGTGTCTCGGGCTACCTCTAGCACAAGGCCCTGCAGTACGAAACACAGGCAGACAACTGGGCCAATACAAAAGTCTATCCTTCTTAAAGCCCATTTGTTTTTGTTTTTTGCGAGGAGAAGCCATATTTCTTGAAGAGGGGGTGATCCCAGGAGAACCCTCCTTCCTCCTCGCTTCCACTTACGCTTCTGTCTCGCCCCAATTCCCCCCGCTCCCCATCTTCCTCACTCTTCCAGAAAAAACCCGCTCACCTTCTTCCTCACTCGAACAGAAAACGCCTACTCCTCTTCTTCCACTCCTAAAGAAAACCCCAGCCCTCCTTCTTCCCCACTCGCACTGCCACTAGGCCCGTGAGCTCGGCGCGACGCCCATAAGGAAAATGGAGTCGGCTGGCCCCAGCGCCAAGAAGATGAGGCTCCCGCCAGCGGCGATGCCGGTTGCAGATCCCGCACCCGGCATCGCGGGGAGAAGCGGCGAGCCTGCCCCCCCCACCTATATATGAGGAACCGGTAGAATCTTCGGTGGACCGCATCGGTGATCTCCCAGACGTCATCCTTGAGGAGATCATCTCGCTTCTCCCCACCAAGGATTACTACCGCACACAAGTCCTCTCAACTTGGTGGCTCCCTCTATGGTGCACCGCGCCCCTCAATCTCGACTGTCGTAAGATATCTATCCTTCCTGAATTTGATCTCCTTAGAGGCATCATCTCCTCTCACCAGCAGGGCCCCATTCAACGCCTCTGCATCCCGACACGCTACCTGCTGTCCATACCCGGCACGGTGGACGCTTGGCTGACATCCCCTGAATTTGGAAAACTCCAGCAGTTTGAGTTCTACCATTACCATGAAAGTTTCATACCACGAACATACCAAGAATTCATGCCAACACCACCATTGTCCATCTCATAGTTTTCCTCCTCTCTCCACACCGCCACCTTCGCCCGGTGCCATCTACCAGATGATCTGGTACAAATGCTTCGACTCCCACTGCTAAAAAAACTTTCACTTGTGGTGGTTTATCTGTCGGAGGCCTCACTGCACAGCATCATCCACTCCAGTTGCCCTGCCCTGGAGCGCTTGCTGATTGTTTTGGGAATAGAAATCCCTATCAGTTGTCTCCATATAAAGTCGCCTCACCTTAAAAGCATTGGAATTTATTTTGAAAGACATCAGCTCATCATCGAAGAGGCCCCTTCACTTGAAAGGTTGCTCCTTGATAATTGTTATAAACCTTCGCAAATAACTGTCGTCTCTGCGCCCAAACTGGAGACCTTGGGTGTAATTTGTTATCTATTTAATGATCACATGAAGTTGGTGTTTGGCTCCTCACTTTTTTAGGTACCGTATATTATCACCTACACATTTGTAATCATAAGATGCATTTTTCATTTGTGCGCATAAGTTCTATATCATCTTGGAGTACACTTTGGGTACTAATATTATGTTATATGCTCAATGAAGAGTTTGTCCATGGATAGCCTATCAATGCTGCTGGATTCTGTCAAGATCTTATATATCAGAATGTATAGTTATGATCTGAACATAATTATTGGCTTGCTGCGATGCTTTCGGTCTCTGGAGAATTTATATATGGAGGTGATGATTTCTTGCACATTGAAACACTATACATATTGTACTAGAATTAACCGTTCAACTGTTGCTCTTTCGACATACTCATTTTCCATACGTAAACTGTTTTCAAATCTTCATGTCTACTTAGGTACTGCAAGCACATAGACAAAAACGTATAGCCAATCGGTGGCGTAATAAGCACCAGGATTTTCTCAGTTCTCATGACATTCGTTTGAGGACAATAACAATGGAAGGATATACATCCAACCAGGCAAACAGAAGCTTTGTCACATTCTTTCTGTTGAATGCGAGGTTACTATTGTCCCTGAGGCTTAAGTTTTAGCGCAAGAGATTTCTCATGGACGGACACGTTGAAGACCAAAAAAAGAAGTTTTAGGTGGACAAATGGGCTTATAAACGTGACCGGCTTCTATTTACAACAAGTTGTAGTCATCATGCAATAAATTTTTATGCACAGGATGTTGATTTCATGGATCAGACCGATCCATTTGTTTGTAACTGCGAAAAAGAGTGGTTGGGTTAGATGTTACTGCCATGTTCAATCTGGGTTTTGTCTAGAAATTTGATGAACAATTAATCCTTGGGCTTTTTGTACCATTTGTAAGCTTGAGTTGCATGTTGTGGCCCTCGTACTCCCATCCACCTGCCATTGCACTGCCGCATCTTCCACGGCTGCTGTTCCTTCCCGTCCGACGCCTCGTCGTCGTTCTCCGCCTTGGTTCGCTCGCTGTGCCCGCCTCCGTCTGGCGTTGTCAACATGGTCAACAACCAAGAGGAATCAGGAGATGACTGCATGTGGAGAGGCTGACAGTAGGGACCCACCAGGGTCACTACATTACGCAAGCAGGTGCCTCGTTATTACAAGCCAAAAAATACTTCCTCCTAATTCCTCGCTGCTAGAAAATCACTTAAATGTCTTAAAAGGTCAAATGACCCCTGAAACTTTCCAAAATTTGACATGACAGTTGTATTAGTACTACAAAATTTCTCATTCATTCAAAACACCATCCGTTGCCACCTTACTCCAAATTCTTCTTTCACAGCTAATAAAAAATATGTACAACATCACACACTGTTGTTTTCTAGGAATCGTTTTCTAGGAATCGTTTGCGATGAAAATATCTGGGTCTATTTAAGTTTCCTTCTTAAGCTTCGCCGCTCGCCTGCTCCAGTGTCGGCAACCCCTGAATCTACGAATCCCAATCCCCATTCCCGCACCCCCTTCTTGCAAAGATGACACCGTGGAAATGCTTCATGAAGGCCCGTACGATGGCTGCGTCCCCCCGAGCGCCGCCGCCTACGCCGGGAGCGCGGACGCCTACACTGAGAGTGCCGCCGCATCTGCATTGAGCGAGGTCGCTTCCGCCGAGAGGGCGTTTGCGGCAGCCAACAGGGTAGCCGCGGCAGCCGAGGCGGCTGCAACTGCTACTGCGACGGCGGCTGCCAACGCCGAGAGCGCTCGAGCTACCGTCCGTGCCGCCGATGTCGCTCTGGCCCGGGTCGAGGCCATCCACACCAAGATCGAGGATGCACATGCCAAGATATTCTAGGCCACCTCGGACTCCAGCATGCAACCCACGTCTGAAAAAGCGGCGGTGGCCATGGAGCATTGCTTCCTCATGAGGTCGCCGAGCGGGAGCTGGAGATGCAGGAGGCGGCGGAGATCGAGGAGCACCGGGAGGAGGAGTTGCGCGTGGCCGAGGTCGAGGTAGAGAAGAGTCTGTGTCGAGGAATCGGCGGTGGAGTACCAACGCGAGCTATGGCGCAGCCACTACCATGAATACTACAACCTTGAGGGCGAGAACGAGGACGAGGACGAGGACCCGGTCGACTTCAGCAAGGGGGACGCGTAGTCCACCAACGACGACATGTCGCCAGGACAAGTCATCGATGTATCATCTCACACCGGCGATGCATAGGCCGGCGTTGCGGCGAATTTATTAAAATTACAAAATGAGCGGATAACACCAGGGACCCAGCAGCTCGCCCAGTTGTTTTTTAGTTTCAGAGACGGGGCACAACTGCGTGCTGTGCGGGGGCCGTGGCCCGTATAGCTCACGCTTAAGATTTTATTTGAGCACATGACGAGCCCAGTTGATATCTTTTTTCTTTCTGAAAATGGCTATCCCAGTTCTTTTTTTGGAGAACACCAAAACCGAGGCCGACATGCTTTTCTCGGCCCTGCTGGGCAGCAAATCTTTCAAGGCGAGGAGGGACGGATGTAAAGTAGTAAGAAATGGGCTTCCGCAAAAAATGGGCTAGAAGTTGTAAGAAACGGGTTGTAAATTTGTAAACCAAAGCCAACCGGCAATTACATTAAAATATCATTTTTTTCTGGATTTCTCTACTCTCTACTCTTATAAAAACCAAAGCCAACTGGCAATTACATTAAAAGATCATCTTTTCTCCCACAAGATAAACCACTCATACAAATGCATCTTCATGTTCCGTGCAACGCACGAGCATCTTGCTAGTTAAGATTTTAAATTTCATTCATTTTTTTGCGGAGAATTGCCGGGGGAAACTTGGCTCCACGAGCACCTATGGGGATGGAGCCCCTTTCGGTTCGGCGGGGGGCGGAGGTCGCACGAAGAGCAGATCGAGGCGGGGCACACGAGTGGTTTTACCCAGCTTCGGAGCTCTCCGGAGAGATAATACTCCTACTGCTGCTTTGTGGTTTTGTATTGAGTTCTTGCTCGGGAGCGCTCAGTGCTACAGTACACTCAAGCAGCTAACGAGACCGAGCGTGAGTGTTCTACTATTCGTCCTCCTCCCCCTACGTTGTGCATGGGCCTCCTTTTATATGCTCAAGGGGTCTCCAACAGGTGGCAACGTAGGCAAGGGTAAAAATGGAAAGGTGCTGCGGTAGGTACAGCTACCTACACAGTGTATCATACCTAACCCTGACGGCAGGGGACAAGGGCATTAAATGCCTATCTACGTCGCCCAAACAGTGTAGAAAAGGGACCGTCAGGGACGCCACCGCTCGCCACGATGGCGATCTTGTCAGCGCCGCTTGCCACACTGCACCCCTGGCTGCACAGCCTCCCGCCACGTACGCCTGGAAGGGTCCCAGAGCGACACGTTGGTAGGTGAGCTGGAGCGCGGGTACAGAGTGGTTCCTTGCCGCGGCAAGCGCCTTGCGGCGGTCGTTGTCTTGTCGCGTCCGGAGGCTTGTCGCTCGCCGGGTCCTGCCAGGACGCGTGGCGCGTCGCGGCAAGTTCCTTGAGATGCCTTGGTTGGCCTTCCCGGCAACCTCCTCTTGCCGGGGCTTGGTGCCTTGAGTGGCCTTCCCGGCAAGCTCCTCTTGTCAGGGCCTTGTCTCCTTGGCTTAAATACTTTGTTCTCGAATTGCTCCAAAGTAACCAAGTGGGTCCTTGGTGGTCACCTGGCAAGCCTTGCCGTGGGATGCTGCGACTGCCCGTGCACAAGTTCGGGATACTAGGGTACCCCTACTCTAGTACACCGACAGGAGCCCCCGGGCCTGGGCCATACACGGTGCCGAGCGTTGTTGGGCCAGGCCCAAAACAGGGCACGGGCACGCGCGGCCTGGGTCACCTCGGATCTGACTCCGCATCCACCGCGCCCTCCCCGAACGGCACGCGTCAATTACGGCGTCGTGGGAGAGATCGTGGGTGGTTTCTTTTATTCGGAAGGGCGAAACGTCCGCCCCCTCCCTCCTGAGGCGTGGAGGCGTGGTCTTCGAGGCGTCCACTCCCCACGATCACGGGGTGGGGAGAGGTCGCCTCATCCGTCGCCTTGGTTCTGCACGCCCGCCACGCGGCTTCCATGCGCTTGGGGTGGCGAACGGTGGAGGCGGGAAACCGGGCCGTCATGGGTCGATGCAGCGGGTCGGTCCCAGTTCCCTGCTCCTGCTGTGTCTTGATTAGCTGAGCGGGGCAGCCGAGCCCCCACCCCGTTCCTTTATAAGGAGCGGGAGGGGGGGACGGAGGCCCATATTCTTTCATCTCCTCTTTCCTTCAACTTCTGCTCCCCTCTCTCTCATTCGCCCTGGAGAAAGGGAACCCCGATCCTTCAACTGTGGCGGCGAGGGTCGCCGCTAGGCAACGCGTCCCTCCCTCTCCCGCACTCGCGGCGGAAGAGCCAGCCGTAAGGGGAAGAGGGAGGGGGCGAGGCCGAGGCGCTCGGGGAAGAGGTGGATGGGGCGGCTCGCCGGCCTCGCCTCCGCCAGCGGCTCCTCTTCCCATGGCGGTCCATATTGGGGACGACCCTTGCGAGTTCTTTGTCAGGCTGCGTCGGCCGCCTCGTCGTCGCCTTCGTCTCCCGACTGCATTTGCGAGCGCGATGGAGTTGGATCCGCCCGAGACACTGAGGCTGCACATGAGGGGCTGCGGAATCAGCGGTACGCGAGTCCGCGTTGACTTCTCGGCCCCTGATGTGATGTATCTTAGTCGAGGGTGGAAGACGTTTGCCCGTATCCACAGCCTGACGGAGGGGCTCACCCTCCATTTTAAGCTGATGGAGGGCGGTCTCCTCTCCGTCAAGGTCTTCGGGTGCTTGGGGACTCGGGCAAGATGCTGCGTGGACAGCTCCTCCGATAGCGAAGACTCCTCCTCGGACGGGAGTGACGAGGAGGACAGCGGCAGCGACGACGAGGGTAGCAGGCGGCACGATGACGGGTCCGACTAGGTGTCGAGCGCCGCTCCGTGTGGCACCGGCGACCCCATCATCCGCGTTGCCGGCTCCTTGAGCTTCTCGGGGTTGTCTCCTTGGGCGGCTGGCGTAGGGAGGCTGCAGAAGAGGAAGAGGGCGGGCGGCAAGGCCGTCAACTCGGAGTATGTGGGCGCGACGCCCTCGACAGCATGCTGACGTCCTGCTGCCTCGTCTTCGAGCCCTGCTTCCGGCGGCGCCATCACCATCCAGCCTTTGGACGACCACCGAGATGTTCTCTTGGTGTCTTCTGCCACCCGTAGTTCGCCTAGGCGCCCCTTTTGCCCTTTTCGCCTCCTTGACCTACCTCCTGAAGAGAAGGACAAGAAAGGGATTACGGGCACCTTATCTCTTTTTAATTTGTAAGCCCTCGGGCCTTAGCTGCATTTAAAACTTGTAATCCCATCATTCATGTTTTTCATTCTCTTATGAACTGTACATGAGTGGAATGTTTTTTTTGTGAAAAGGGGATGCTTGCCGGGTCACTTGTCTTGCGGGTGGAACCCACGTCAAGGACCAAATCCTTAATATCTTTAAGATAGACACTTCTTTTCCCGGCAGCAGGCCCTGCCGTCTTCCCACGTCGCTCGACCTTTCTCACGCTTTTGGCGGAGGCAGGGATGAGGCGGGTTCAGGCTCCTCGTTTCGTCCCTTTGCTGCCGCGACTACAACCAAACCTGGCCCCAGGAACGAGCCCTAGGGCCTAGAGTTAAGGAGCACGGTAGCTTTTAGGAAGAAACGAGGTTTTGCATACCTCAGTCCATAAGAGAATGCATGATAAGGCATAAAAAACTTATCTGAGACTGCAGCCCCCGGCAACTCTGGTTCGCCGTGGGTGAGTCTTTGTACTTGCAGCCCCCGGCAACACTGGCTTGCCGGGGTCCAGATGCTGGTCCGTCCTTCTTCTCTCCTTCGTCCTCAAGTGGTCCGGCAAGGATATGCGAGTCCTGCGAACCAAGGTAAACGAAAGAACGGCAAAGGGATGCACACTCGACCTCTAAGTTAGGGGTTAGCCGCTACTAAGCACTATCAACCCTAACCAAGGACGAGACTCGACCTAGCATGCATGCTATAACTTAGGGCGCCAGCGCTTCATCTGTGCTCAGGGTCTGCGCCTGGCTTTGTACAAAGGATTACATGCAACAGCGGCAAGACTTGTACAAAAGGTGGTTGCCGGAACACGGTCCGACAACCGCGCCTCACGGGTAAAACTTACGAAAATGCTCGATGTTCCAGGAGTTGCTCACCGGAATGTCATCTTCGGTCTCAAGGCGGACAGCGCCAGGCCTAGTGACTCGTTTCACCCGGTAAGGGCCTTCCCACTTTGGCGTCAACTTGTTGGAATTCTTGGCGGACTGAACGCGCCGAAGAACAAGGTCGCCTTCCTCGAGACTTCTGGCGTTAACTTTGCGGCTATGGTAGCGGCGCAAAGCTTGCTGGTAGCGAGCAGCTCGCACAGCAGCCTGAAGACGGTCTTCCTCAAGGAGCAGCGCGTCATCTTCCCGCAGCTGCTCTTGCTCAAGGTCATCATAAGCGAGCACTCGAGGTGACCCGTATACGAGTTCCGTGGGGATAACTGCCTCTGCTCCATAGACTAGAGCGAAAGGTGTCTGGCCAGTGGCTCGATTTGGCGTCGTCCTGATCGACCAAAGAACCACCGGCAGCTCCTCAATCTAGTTTCTTCCGCACTTGTGCAGCCTGTCGAAAGTCCTGGTCTTGAGTCCACGCAACACTTCAGCATTTGCCCTCTCCGCTTGACCGTTGCTCCTGGGGTGAGCAACAGAAGCGAAGCAGACCTTGGCGCCAAGGTCTTGGACGTACTGCATGAAGGTGCGACTCGTGAATTGCGTACCGTTGTTGGTGATGATCATGTTAGGGATCCCGAAGCGGCAAACAATCGACCTGAAGAACTTGACTGCTGACTGTGCTGTCACCTTCCTCACTGCTTCCACTTCCGGCCACTTTGTGAACTTGTCAATTGCGACGTACAAGTACTCAAAGCCCCCGACTGCTCGGGGGAAGGGGCCGAGGATGTCGAGCCCCCAGACCGAAAATGGCCAGGATAAAGGGATCGTCTGGAGAGCTTGAGCTGGCTGGTGTATCTGCTTGGAATGGAACTGGCACGCTTCACACTTGGTTACTTGTGAAGTTGCATCCTGGAAGGCTGTTGGCCAAGAGAAACCTTGCCGGAATGCTTTGCCGGCAAGTGCTCTGGCGCCAATGTGGTGACCACATATGCCTCCATGTATCTCTGCCAACAGCTTCTGTCCATCTTCCCGGTGAATACACTTCAATTTCACACCGTTAAGTCTTCTTATGTACAGTGTGTTGTCGACAAACTGGTACATACATGACTGTCGGGCTACTCTTTCCGCTTCTTCTTGCTCTTCGGGAAGTTCTCCTGTCTGAAGGAAACAGACGATCTGTTGTGCCCATGCTGGAGCTTGCGGCTCAACAACAAGGACTAAAGGCATATCTGCTGTTGCGGGAACATCCGCTTGTACGGCGAGAACCTACGGCTCAGCCGGAGCTTGACGTTCCCCGGCAAGCTTGCCGGAGCAAAACTTGTCGGGAGCGTCTGCTTCAACGAAACAAACCCTGGGGCTTGTCGGAGCAGACTGCTCCTCAGCACTCTCGGCATTGATCTTGGGGACCTTCTTGGCGGCGGTTTCGGGAAGCTCTGCCGGAAAATAGTCACCAGAAATCAACTTTCTCTTCTTGCTCTGTCCAGTTGATGGCGTGACAGCCGGTTGAGTCAGCTTGAGCAGAAGGATCCCTGGTTCCACAGGTAACTTAAATGCTGCGCACTTTGACAGGCCGTCGGCGATGTCGTTCTGAGCTCTTGGAACATGTTCCATCTGTAGGCCGACAAAGCGCTCTTCTAGCTTCCTCACTTCATCAACGTAAGCTTCCATCAACGGACTCTGATAATTCTTGTTCACTTGGCGGACGACAAGCTGCGAGTCACCCCTGACAATGAGCTTCTTGATCCCAAGGTCTGCCACGATCCTGAGGCTGGCAAGAAAACCTTCATACTCTGCAGTATTGTTTGTTGCTTGCTCCATGGGAAAGTGCATCTAGACTACGTACTTGAGGTGCTCCCCAGTGGGTGCAACAAGCAGCACGCCAGCACCGGCGCCTTGCAGCGAAAAAGCACCATCAAAGTACATCAGCCACTCTTTGCATGCTTCCTTGACGGGGATGCTCGTCTCTGGAATTTCTTCATCTGGTGTTGGGGTCCACTCTGCTATGAATTCTGCCAATGCTCTGCTTTGGATAGTTGAAGTGCTCTCAAACTTGAGGCCAAAGCTTGACAGTTCCAGTGCCCACCCAACAATCCTGCCTGTTGCTTCTGGATTCTGCAGTATCCTCTTCAGCGGAAAGCGAGTGACAACTATGATCTCATGTGCTTGGAAGTAATGGCGCAGCTTTCTCGAGGCCATGAGAAGGCCGAAAAGCAATTTCTGCACACCAGAGTACCTTGACCTAGCCCCCTGCAGAAGGGAACTGACAAAGTAAACTGGGCGCTGCACCATTCTCTTCTGTATCTCCTCGGGCGCCTGTGCAGATCCATCTTTGCCGGGACCAGAGCTTGTCGGGGAAGCCCCCTTCTTGTCGCTGGATGCGCTTGCCGTGGTTGCTGGCTCATCATCTGCCTACCTCTCCGCTACTAACGCAGCACTAACCACTTGATTGGTTGCCGCCAGATACAGCAGCAACTTCTCTTGTGGCTTAGGTGCGACAAGTATTGGAGTGGAGGACAGGTATCTCTTCAAGTCCTGCAGCGCAGCCTCCGCTTCCGGAGTCCATTTCATTGGACCTGCCTTTTTCAAAATTTTGAAAAATGGCAGGGCGCGCTCAGCAGACTTGGGTATAAACCTGCTGAGAGCCGCCACGCAGCCAGCAAGTCTTCTGTCACAACCCCAGTTTAGCCTTTTCTTGTCCTTGCATGATCACCATATCATCATGTTTAAATTCCAAAGAAATTTGAAATGGGGGTTGTTTAAACCCTAGCATTAAGGAATCCAACTAGGTTCAAATAAAATATTTTCAGTAAATCCAAATGGCTTTCAAAAATGTTCATCATTTATGGAAAATGCTGGAAACAGTAACCAGAGGTGATGCACATTTTTGCATGACATATTGGGCTCTGGATTAATTCATATTGTATTTGCATTTGGGCATTTAAAAGATATAAAATATTTTAAATGCTCAAATAATCATAAACTAAAATGTTTACTGTGGGATATATTCTAAACAGTAGTCATGATTAGTTTTATGATTTTTGGAAATGCCCTGGCATTTTCAATAAAGCCCTGAAGTTTACAGAATAATAGAAAACTTCATTTAATAGAACCCAGGGAGAGAGAGAGAACCTACCTGGCGCTCACCTGGCAGCCCACTTGGCCCAAGTGGCCGGCCGAGCCCACCACCGCATACCCCTCTGTCGTCTTCCTCCCCGCGCCAGTAGGCAGGGAGCGTGGTCGCCGCGCGCGCGCCAGCTCCTGCTTCCACCGCGACGCCCCGGCTCTTCTGAACGCGCCACGGAGACGCCCGAGTCCTTCTCCCCCTGTTTCCCTCACAGCTCTCTCTTCCCCACCTCTGCTCCCTCTCCTCTCTCTGTTCGTGGGCACCCAAGCGCTGCCGCCGACGCCGCTCGCCACCACCGCAGCCACCGCCTCCCACTCGCCTCACCGACGTGCCCAGAGGCTCCGCCTCGACCCCTTCTACCTCTCCACCTAGCCACGAGGCCCCGGACGCACCGCAGCACCGCCATCGCCGTCTTCTTCAACCTCGGTCCGCCGAGATCGCCGGCGACCGTGCGCCCGCTCCGTTGCTTCCCCGAGCTCCCCAAGACCACCGCTGCACTCCCCGTGAGCTTCTCCTTTGATCCCCACTTCCCCCCCCCCTTGCTCGTTTGCGCCGCGTAGCCACCGCCCCCTTCGAGCCCGAGCGCTCCTCGCCGCCGGCCATGTCACCGTCGTGGCTACCGCCATGCAAGCACGCGTCCGAGCGTGCCACCGTGCTCAGTGCACCCCCAGGAGGCCGTAGCACCCTTCTACGCCCCCTGCCGTGCCTCCTAGCGTCGTTCCCGTGCACGCCCGAACTCCGGCCGCCACCAGGCTCGACGCCGGCGTCATCTCCGGCCACCCCCACACACACCGCTTGCCCCACTCAACGCGCGAGTTCACCAGCAGCACGTAGATGCCCTCCGCCGGCCATTTGGTCGCCGGAGGAGGAATGTCGAGGCCCTCCGCCGCGTTCGTTCTCGCCGGCGGCTCAACGCAGGTGGGATTGACCCACTTGGACCCCGGCTGGACCCCACCCGAGTCCTGACATGTGGGGCCGGCCCTAACTGGATTAGTTAGGTGTTAGTTAGTGCTAATCACCCTGTTAGTGCTAATCCCCTCGCTAAACTAACCCTAAGCCACTGATATGTGGGCCCAGGCCCCCACTAACAGTCTAGTTAGTATTAACTTAACCCTGTTAATTAGTTGTTACACTGACACGCGGGACCCACCGTCCAGGTTTGACCTGGACCGCCTAGTTGACTTGCTGACGTCACTGTGACGTCATGCTAGCGCAGTAAATAATTTCTACATTTAAAATAATTCAGAAAATTTCAGAAAATACCCAAAACTTCTAAAAATCATAGAAATTCAACCGTAGCTCAGAATGAAACAATTTATATATGAAAAATGATCAGAAAAATGAAATCTAACCATCTGTACTATTTCCATGCATGTTGGAACAACTTAAAGTTGCTGTTTAGGGCAATTCAATTAAATGGCATTTAAGAAAGCACATATGGAGTTTGAATTTGAACCTAGTGTTCAAACCAACTCCATTTAACTTGTTGCTAGTTGCATCAGGCCAATCAACAGCATATTGCCTTGTCACATTCATGCATCATATTGTTGCATGGCATTGATTGTGTTTCTTCCTTGATTGTCAGTATTGCCCCCTCTCAGTAGGCGTGGATCCGACGACGTGTTGATGACACCGATGAAGAGCTATACTATCTTCAGGAGTGCCAGGGAAGCAAAACCCCCTTGTTCATTTCGATAAAATCCCACTCTCTCGCCCCTGCTCTCTTTTATTGCATTAGGAAAACAACGATTCATGTGTTACTTGCTGCGGTAGCTGAACCCCTTTATCCTTTGCATGACCTGTCATTCCACAGTAAATAGATGAAACCCACTAGCATGAGTAGGAGTTGTTTGAGCCCATGTTGTGCCTACTCATTCATGCTTGTTTGTCATGCCTGCTACTGCTTAGAGTTGAGTCGGGTCTGATTCATCGGGAATGAATTGGAATGGTGATGAACATGTCCTATTGTGCGTGAGCTAAGTGTCTGAACACGATTTGGTAAAGGTATTGGTGAGAGGCCATGTAGGAGTACATGGTGGGTTGTCTCATTGAAGCCGTCCTCAGGAACTGAGTTCTGTGTTTGTGATCCATGAAACAGTTACTACCACGCATTGGGACCGAAACCAATGGACCCTCTCGGCTTCTTGATCACCCTTGTCCTCTGTCTAGGAGTTGCAAGTAGTTTCTGGTGTTTGTAGTATGCTGGGGGCCGCACGCAGCGCTGACCGTAGGGGTGGGCTGTGTTGCGGTAGGCACGTGGCCGGGCCAGCCGGGCGCCCGTTTGGTGTCTCGGACCCTGTACACATCGTTCGGGGCCGTTAGTGGAAACCTCGGCCGGACTCCCTGCGGATGGAACCCGAATAGGCGATAAACCTGGACTAGAGACTTGAGTGTTTAGGTAGGCCGTGGCCGACACCCTCGCTGGGCTTCTGCTTGAAGGTTGCCGAGTACATGTCGTGTAAACGGCGGTAAGTGGTGAGAGCGTGTGTGAAGAAGTACACCCCTGCAGGGTTAACATCATCTATTCGAATAGCCGTGTCCGCGGTAATGGACTTCTGGGTTGCCTATAACAGTTCATAGATAAGTGAAAGTGGATACTCTAAAATGCGCAAGATAAGCGTGAGTGCTATGGATGGCGTTCTCGTAGGGAGACGGGAGCGGATCCATAGTGGTGTATTGATATGGTGCATATGTGGACTCGTGTGCGCCACCTCAAATGAGTCGCTTGCAGTCGTAGTTCAGGATAGCCACCGAGTCAAAGCTGGCTTGCTGCAGTTAAAACTCCACCACCCCCTTTTGATACTGATGCATATGTAGATAGTTCTGATGTAAGTCTTGCTGGGTTCATTTGTACTCATGTTTGCCTATTTTATGTTTTGCAGAGAGACTTCAGTCTCGCTAGTAGTACCGCTTGGACTTCGACGTTTAGCTTGATACCTCAGCTACGATCTTGTGCCCTCGACAGGATCTGGTAGATAGTCAGACTTCTCAGCCTTTTTCATTTGTAGATGTCTGTACTCAGACATGTTAAGCTTCCGCATGTGCTTTGATTTGTATGCTCTGATTGTTGGGTCATGAGACCCATGTTTGTAATATCTCGCTCCTCGAAGCCTAATGAATAAATACTTTGAGTCGTAGAGTTATGTTGTGATGCCATGTTGTATTTACTCATATCGGGCATATTGTGTGTACGATTGAAATGCTTGGTATGAGTGGGATCCGACTATCTAGTTGTTTATCCTTGGCAGCCTTTCATATGAGGAAATGTAAGTCTAGTGCTTCTGAGCGATAGTAGTCCGCTACAACCCGGTTCACCGGAGTCCTGCTAGCCCAGCACTACTGCTCGGAACACTTGACTGGCCGGCATGTGTTTCACATCGTCCCTATGTCTGTCCCTTCGGGGAAATGTCACGCGCTATTATCCGGAGTCCTGCCTAGCCTGCTACAGCCTGGGTTACTGGAGTCCTGTTAGCCCAGCGCTACAGCCCGGATAAATACGTTGATGACTGACATGCTCGATATGATTCATGTATGCCTTTCCTCATGGGTTAGCGCCGCTTTGGGTTCACGACTAGCCATGTCGGCCCGGGTTCTCTGTCATATGGATGCTAGCGACACTATCATATACGTGAGCCAAAAGGCGCAAACGGTCCCGGGCCAGGTAAGGTGGCACCCGTGGGAGTACCGTGCGTGAGGCCGCAAAGTGATATGATGTGTTACATGCTGGATCGATGTGACTTAGGATCGGGGTCCTGACAGCGTTGGTATCAGAGCCTGACTGCCTGTAGGATTACCAAGCCAAACTGGTCGAAGTTGTGTCTAGATATGCTTTAGTTATGTAAGGGAATTGATTGTGGAAGGGAACGTAAGGCTCTTTTTACTCCTTATACCTCATGGCCTTCTGATCTGAGTCAACCTCTTCTCTTCTACGGGGACTAAGAACTAGGCCTTCTCATCTATCTATCAGGATGACGTGTTACTAAACCGTAGTTGCCTAGGATTGTTGGATTCGAGCCCCTGTTCAGTTCCTACTACTTCTAGTATGTTGTCAGCTGATCTCAGAATCTTGATATTGTAATGTTGAGTGGCTATGCCACCATTTTGCAGGTTGTCTCAAATCATTTTGGAGCATTTACAGCCGTTATGCTGTCCGAGTCATCCCAGGTCTCTAAATAGTCTGATGCATTTGCAAATCCTTTCTCTCCGTTCCTGATGTCCTTTTTGGTCAGAATAAGCACACTAATCGGTCTGTTGAGGTACTCCGTTGCCTCGACGTATATGCTGGAGCTACTATTATGACCCTAGGTGTCTTCGAGAACCACTCAGTTATCTAGCAATGTTTTGTGTTCCCAGTGTTATGAATCTGGCCACCATTCTCGAAAGCATCCCATGATGCCATTAGTAGTAGGTATTCTACTCCTGGGTTTTCGAACCCGTGATTCACCCTACTTCGTGTTGATAGTGTTGCTCGTACCTTTAAGATATTAGTAACCTTCGCATTAGTCCCCGAGGTCCGTGGTAGTTCCTTCTTCCAAATACTATGAACCGCTTATGGTAGAAGTTCTTTTGAACCAAAAGCTCACAATCAGAGTACTCTTGAGGAGTACTCCATTCATATTGTGATTCTGCCAGTTCTCCCTTTCAGCATGGGTTATCCGGAAGAAATATGTTGAACTTGATTCGACATACTAATCTATGCATCCACAGCTCAGAAAGTTACATGTTTCCTTGAGTTGTCCCCCTTCAGTTATATTCCGACCTTCATCTATCAATTGATGGTCAAGAGTATGTGTGCATTCGTTCATCCATACCTATTACTCTTGTGGTCCGTCAAGCCATTCTATTCCAGAATGACTAGGAGAAACAAACTCCAGTACCTTGTCCATTTCTAGGATTGGGTCAAAGCAGTTGTATTCCGCAGATCAAAATGCCAATCTAGCATTTGCTCTGTTCTACCGTGGAGTGTCACCTTCTTTCTTATCAAGAATGTCATAAGAATTGCACCTCCTCTTATGAATTCTTGATGCAGTGATACTCTCACCATCGTCATTCATTCCTCGGCCCTCGTGTTGTTGTAACCGGAATGCCGACAAGTGAATTGTGATGTGTGAAATCAATGCTCCGAGCAACTCGTTGCTTGGTAGTAAATGGACAATATTCTCATTCTTAGTGTGTTGGTTATTTAATCATCATCCTAAGATTGACCGTGCTACCTAGTCCTTATTTTGGTGCACTCCTCGATCAATGAGTTGGGATTGTGTCGATCCCTCACTCTTTCGATCATATCGTCTTGCCCTAAAAAGCAAGATTGTTCTCGTGCTTAGTAACATATCGGTGGTTCGTGATTTTCCGAAGATCTTCTCGAAAGTATTACCTGGTTGTCACCTGACCGCTATGTTGACCTCGTGATCACGTTGGTTTCTTATAAACCACCCCTTCTCCAAGATTTTGTGTTGGATACCCCTGAGCTAGTTGGTTAAGCTAAACAACAACTTGGAGAGTTGGAAGATGAAAGCTTGTCCGACTTAGTTCATCACTAAGGGATATCCTTGTGTGTGTGTGCTGAAGAAAGATGATATCTTCATCGATTGGTCCTCGTGATCAGTTGTTGGACCTATTGTCTTACCCAATCTTTGATTTGAGTATGGGCTATCGTCAAATCAAATCAGAACCAACGATGTTCGTAATGTTGTCTTACTCGTGGTTGATCCCTCGAGCATACACCATTACATCCTTGGTCTGACCAATGCTATCACCGTGTACACATGATGGTGGAAGTCCAGTGATATGGAAATACTGATGAGTTGTTGTTGAGCCCATCAGCAGCATTTTATCTCCCCCCCATGATTCATGTTTAACATCAACCTAGTGTTGAAAATTTTGTAAGCAATGCCTTCGTGTTCCGTTCATGAAGCTTATTCTTGGATGGAAGAAGTGACTTCCTCGAATTCACGTGCATTAGGTGTAAGTTGCCGCCATGAATTTGAGCAAGGTTTGTTCTGTTTCCCTTGGAATCATCCCAAATCAGTCATGCATACGTGCGAAGTATTCTATGGTTTGGCAGATTAATTACCTTCACTCCATATGTGTCCCTAGCACACGAAGCCACTGATTGATTTGTTCAAAGAAAAGAAGTTCATGCGCCAATCTTGAAGGGCCCAGACGGACATGCACAAGACTTCGTTATCCTCGATGATGGTTCCCCACCTGAACTTGGTAGTGTTTTATTATAAGACTACTACGTGGTCATGCCTGTCTAGGACAACGTGCTCACATGTATGTAGCAGAACCGGCTCATGTTTTGGAGCTTGCTATCATAGTTCATCTCCTGAGAAACTCGCAACATCATCTCGTCGATTTGTGCTGCAAACTTTCTTTTCCAGACAGGTTGTCTGAAATATTCTGTTACCAACCAGATCTGAATCTCAGGCAGATGTGATGGTTGGAACTTTTCCAAGATCTATTATGTAGGTCCCGACAAGGTTGATGTCTGGCCGACACACCTAGCCGGAAGATCTATCATGGTAGTATCTTGATTGAACTAGTTGACCATCTTCTCCATGAGGATCTCGTGCGACTTATCCTAGAAGTTGCTTCCTATGGATTCTTGTGCTCTTAATTCTTCAATTAAGCTATAACCATTCGAACGGTGGAATCACCCTCGTTGAGTTATTCCTAGTTACCAGAATCATTCCCAGCATTTGCTTTTTGTTCCCAGCTTGCACCTCAGCAAATATTGTTAGTATTATTTTTAAAAGTGGTCCTGTCATGGGTCCCATCCATTTCCGGTGATAAGCAAAAGTCATCCATTGCGTTGACTTCAACAAGGTAGTTCACATCATCCATCCTAGTCCGGGTACGCCATTTCTTTGAGCTCCGTTAAACGATCATTCGTAAATTGCCTTAGGCCGGTATAAAGAGTTGCAATGATTTTTGAATCAAAAGTAATTCTTTTTGCCACTTAAGGGAATATTTCTGCGGGTCATCTTCCTTAAGATGTCTCGTTATGATATCATGGCAACCCAACTCCTCGCCACGTCGACACCGTTCGCCACCCCCCTAGGTGTGGGAATTCCGCTACTTATTTAAAACTTGTCATATGCTCATTTCCATCATCCTTGATGTGGGTATCGTGTCTCATCCCGACAGATGTCGCTATGTCTTGTTCTGTGAGTTGATCGTCGGTTGCTCGATCTTCGAGAAATCAATCCTTCTGGAGTTTTTCCCTTTCCTCTCATTGTCATGTTAGTTGGAGTTCTCAGAGAAAGACATCGAGACAAAGATGGTGATCATGTCAACGTTCTTTTGAAGTGCAACCTGGATCGTGAAGATTGTGTTAGCTTGTGTCTCTCTGTCCTCTTACCTCACGTCTTGAATCTCGGGACGAGATTCTTGTTTAGTGGGGGTGAGCTGTCACAACCCCAGTTTAGCCTTTGCTTGTCCTTGCATGATCACCATATCATCATGTTTAAATTCCAAAGAAATTTGAAATGCGGGTTGTTTAAACCCTAGCATTAAGGAATCCAACTAGGTTCAACTAAAATATTTTCAGTAAATCCAAATGGCTTTCCAAAATGTTCATCATTTATGGAAAATGCTGGAAACAGTAACCAGAGGTGATGCACATTTTTGCATGACATATTGGGCTTTGGATTAATTCATATTGTTTTTGCATTTGGGCATTTAAAAGATATAAAATATTTTAAATGCTCAAATAATCATAAACTAAAATGTTTACTGTGGGATATATTCTAAACAGTAGTCATGATTAGTTTTATGATTTTTGGAAATGCCCTGGCATTTTTAATAAAGCCCTGAAGTTTACAGAATAATAGAAAACTTCATTTAATAGAACCCAGGGAGAGAGAGAGAGAACCTTCCTGGCGCTCACCTGGCAGCCCACTTGGCCCAAGTGGCCGGCCGAGCCCACCACCGCATACCCCTCTGTCGTCTTCCTCCCCGCGCCAGTAGGCAGGGAGCGTGGTCGCCGCGCGCGCGCCAGCTCCTGCTTCCACCGCGACGCCCCGGCTCTTCTGAACGCGCCACGGAGACGCCCGAGTCCTTCTCCCCCTGTTCCCCTCGCAGCTCTCTCTTCCCCACCTCTTCTCCCTCTCCTCTCTCTGTTCGTGGGCACCCAAGCGCTGCCGCCGACGCCGCTCGCCACCACCGCAGCCACCGCCTCCCCCTCGCCTCACCGACGCGCCCAGAGGCTCCGCCTCGACCCCTTCTACCTCTCCACCTAGCCACGAGGCCCCGGACGCACCGCAGCACGGCCATTGTCGTCTTCTTCAACCTCGGTCCGCCGAGATCGCCGGCGACCGTGCGCCCGCTCCGTTGCTTCCCCGAGCTCCCCAAGACCACCGTTGCACTCCCCGTGAGCTTCTCCTTCGATCCCCACTTCCCCCCCTTGCTCGTTTGCGCCGCGTAGCCACCGCCCCCTTCGAGCCCGAGCACTCCTCGCCGCCGGCCATGTCACCGTCGTGGCTACGGCCGTGCAAGCACGCGTCCGAGCATGCCACCGTGCTCAGTGCACCCCCAGGAGGCCGTAGCACCCTTCTGCGCCCCCTGCCGTGCCTCCTAGCGTCGTTCCCGTGCACGCCCGAACTCCGGCCGCCGCCTGGCTCGACGCCGGCGTCATCTCCGGCCACCCCCACACACACCGCTTGCCCCACTCGACGCGCGAGTTCACCAGCAGCACGTAGATGCCCTCCGCCGACCATTTGGTCGCCGGAGGAGGAATCCCAAGGCCCTCCGCCGCGTTCGTTCTCGCCGGCGGCTCAACGCCGGTGGGATTGACCCACTTTGACCCCAGCTGGACCCCACCCGAGTCCTGACATGTGGGGCCGGCCCTAACTGGATTAGTTAGGTGTTAGTTAGTGCTAATCACCCTATTAGTGCTAATCCCCTCGCTAAACTAACCCTAAGCCACTGATATGTGGGCCCTGGCCCCCACTAACAGTCTAGTTAGTATTAACTTAACCCTGGTAATTAGTTGTTACACTGACACGCGGGACCCACCGTCCAGGTTTGACCTGGACCGCCCAGTTGACTTGCTGACGTCACTGTGACGTCATGCTAGCGCAGTAAATAATTTCTACATTTAAAATAATTCAGAAAATTTTAGAAAATACCCAAAACTTCTAAAAATCATAGAAATTCAACCGTAGCTCAGAATGAAACAATTTATATATGAAAAATGATCAGAAAAATGCAATCTAACCATCTGTACTATTTCCATGCATGTTAGGGCAACTTAAAGTTGCTGTTTAGGGCAATTCAACTAAATGGCATTTAAGAAAGCACATATGGAGTTTGAATTTGAACCTAGTGTTCAAACCAACTCCATTTAACTTGTTGCTAGTTGCATCAGGCCAATCAACAGCATATTGCCATGTCACATTCATGCATCATATTGTTGCATGGCATTGATTGTGTTTCTTCCTTGATTGTCGGTATTGCCCCCTCTCAGTAGACGTGGATCCGACGACGTGTTGATGACACCGATGAAGAGCTATACTATCTTCAGGAGTGCCAGGCAAGCAAAACCCCCTTGTTCATTCCGATAAAATCCCACTCTCTCGCCCCTACTCTCTTTTATTGCATTAGGACAACAACGATTCATGTGTTACTTGCTGCGGTAGCTGAACCCCTTTATCCTTTGCATGACCTGTCATTCCACAGTAAATTGATGAAACCCACTAGCATGAGTAGGAGTTGTTTGAGCCCTGATGTGCCTACTCATTCATGTTTGTTTGTCATGCCTGCTACTGCATAGAGTTGAGTCAGGTCTGATTCATCAGGGATGAATTGGAATGGTGATGAACATGTCCTATTGTGTGTGAGCTAAGTGTGTGAACACGATTTGGTAAAGGTATTGGTGAGAGGCCATGTAGGAGTACATGGTGGGTTGTCTCATTGAAGCCGTCCTCAGGAACTGAGTTCTGTGTTTGTGATCCATGAAACAGTTACTACCACGCATTGGGCCCGAAACAAATGGACCCTCTCGGCTTCTTGATCACCCTTGTCCTCTGTCCAGGAGTTGCAAGTAGTTTCTGGTGTTTGTAGTATGCTGGGGGCCGCACGCAGCGCTGACCGTAGGGGTGGGTTGTGTTGCGGTAGGCACGTGGCCGGGCCAGCCGGGCGCCCGTTTGGTGTCTCGGACCCTGTACACATCGTTCGGGGCCGTTAGTGGAAACCTCGGCCGGACTCCCTGCTGATGGAACCCGAATAGGCGATAAACCTGGACTAGAGACTTGAGTGTTTAGGTAGGCCGTGGCCGACACCCTCGCTGGGCTTCCGCTTGAAGGTTGCCGAGTACATGTCGTGTAAACGGCGGTAAGTGGTGAGAGCGTGTGTGAAGAAGTACACCCCTGCAGGGTTAACATCATCTATTCGAATAGCCGTGTCCGCGGTAATGGACTTCTGGGTTGCCTATAACAGTTCATAGACAAGTGAAAGTGGATACTCTAAAATGCGCAAGATAAGTGTGAGTGCTATGGATGGCGTTCTCGTAGGGAGACGGGAGCGGATCCATAGTGGTGTATTGATATGGTGTATATGTGGACTCGTGTGTGCCACCTCAAAAGAGTCGCTTGCAGTCGTAGTTCAGGATAGCCACCGAGTCAAAGCTGGCTTGCTGCAGTTAAAACTCCACCACCCCCTTTGATACTGATGCATATGTAGATAGTTCTGATGTAAGTCTTGCTGGGTACATTTGTACTCACGTTTGCCTATTTTATGTTTTGTAGAGAGACTTCAGTCTCGCTAGTAGTACCGCTTGGACTTCGATGT
Organism: Aegilops umbellulata; assembly: GCA_032464435.1. Taxonomy (NCBI): domain Eukaryota; kingdom Viridiplantae; phylum Streptophyta; class Magnoliopsida; order Poales; family Poaceae; genus Aegilops; species Aegilops umbellulata. The sequence goes on from CP136058.1 coordinate 174,998,881, forward strand.
TTAGCTTGATACCTCAGCTACGATCTTGTGCCCTCGACAGGATCTGGTAGATAGTCAGACTTCTCAGCCTTTTTCATTTGTAGATGTCTGTACTCAGACATGTTAAGCTTCCGCATGTGCTTTGATTTGTATGCTCTGTTGGGTCATGAGACCCATGTTTGTAATATCTCGCTCCTCGGAGCCTAATGAATAAATACTTTGAGTCGTAGAGTTATGTTGTGATGCCATGTTGTATTTACTCATATCGGGCATATTGTGTGTATGATTGAAATGCTTGGTATGAGTGGGATCCGACTATCTAGTTGTTTATCCTTGGCAGCCTTTCATATGAGAAAATGTAAGTCTAGTGCTTCTGAGCGATAGTAGTCCGCTACAGCCCGGTTCACCGGAGTCCTGCTAGCCCAGCACTACTGCTCGGAACACTTGACTGGCCGGCATGTGTTTCACGTCGTCCCTATGTTTGTCCCTTCGGGGAAATGTCACGCGCTGTTATCCGGAGTCCTGCCTAGCCTGCTACAGCCCGGGTTACTGGAGTCCTGTTAGCCCAGCGCTACAGCCCGGATAAATACGTTGATGACCGACATGCTCGATATGATTCATGTATGCCTTTCCTCATGGGTTAGCGCCGCTTTGGGTTCACGACTAGCCATGTCGGCCCGGGTTCTCTGTCATATGGATGCTAGCGACACTATCATATACGTGAGCCAAAAGGCGCAAACGGTTCCGGGCCAGGTAAGGTGGCACCCGTGGGAGTACCGTGCGTGAGGCCGCAATGTGATATGATGTGTTACATGCTGGATCGATGTGACTTAGGATCGGGGTCCTGACATCGTCGTACATCCTTGACGCGCTTCGGTGCTTCAATCTGCTCAATGGCCTTGATCTTGTCGGGATTGGCTTCAATTCCCCGCTGAGACACGAAGAACCCAAGAAGCTCGCCGGAAGGGACTCCAAACACGCACTTCTCGGGGTTGAGCTTGAGGCTGAACTTGCGCAGATTTGCAAAGGGCTCTTCTAAATCTTGAATCAGAGTTGTTTTGTCCCTGCTCTTGACCACTATATCATCCATGTAGGCTTCCACATTTCTGTGTATTTGCGGTTCAAAAGCAGTATGGACCACCCTTGCAAATGTTGAACCAGCATTCTTCAAACCGAAAGGCATCCGTATGAAACAGTACGTGCCACATGGAGTGATGAATGCGGTCTTCTCCTCATCCTCTTCTGCCATGAAGATCTGATGGTATCCTGAGTATGCGTCAAGAAATGAAAGCAAGTCACATCCGGCCGTGGAGTCAAAAATCTGGTCAATGCGCGGCAAGGGAAATGGGTCTTTGGGACAAGCTTTATTGACATTAGTGAAGTCGATACAAAGCCTCCATTTCCCGTTTGCCTTGCGCACGACTACAGGATTGGCCAACCACGTAGGATGGAGCACTCCTCTGACGAGGCATGCTGCTTCCAACTTCTTGATCTCCTCTGCGATGAATTCTTGGCGCTCCACTGCTTGCTTCCTGACTTTCTGCTTGACGGGCCACGCATGAGGACAGACGGCAAGGTGGTGCTCAATTACTTTCCTGGGAACACCAGGGATGTCACACGGTTGCCATGCAAACACATCGGCATTCGCCCGCAGGAAAGCAATGAGCGCGCTTTCCTATTTAGGGTCAAGGGTGGCACTGATGGTGAAAGTACCACCAGTGTCGTCCTCCTTGGCGGACACCTTCTTGGTCGCTGGCGGAGCTGCCATCGTCTTCTTACACTTTCCGGTGGAGCTCGATGGTGCGTCCTCGACGGTAGCGCAGCACTCCGAAGAGGTGCGCTTGCCGGAGTGGGCATCAGAGCTCTTGCCGGACTTGGTCTTCTTCTTCCCCCCGGGAGCTTCAGCGGCAAGTGTCTCGCGATCCATTGCGGCTGCTGCTTCCCGGTAGATCTTGTCGGCACAGATAAGAGCATATTTCTTGTCGCCAGGGACAGTGATGACACTTATCGGGCCTGGCATCTTCAGCATGTTGTACGCGTAGTGAGAGGCCGCCATGAACTTGGTGAGCACTGGACGGCCGAGAATTCCGTTGTAAGGCAATGGAAAATCGGCAACGTCAAAAGTGATCCTCTCAGTCCTGAAGTTCAACTCGCTGCCAAATGTCACCGGCAGCGTGATCTTCCCCTTCGGCTTGCTCCTTCCCGGGTTGATTCCTTGGAAAGTGCCGGTCTCTTCGAGCTCGCTGTCAGGGACTTGGAGTTTCCGGAGCACAGCGGGGGAGATCAGGTTCAAGCCGGCCCCTCCGTCAACTAGCATCTTAGTGACCTTGAGGTTGCGGATAGTTGGTGAAACCAACATCGGCAAGCACCCGACAGCAGTTGTGCGATCAGGGTGGTCCTCAATATCAAAGATGATAGGTGTGCTGGACCATTTCAGAAGCTTGCGTGACTCAACGGGTGGTTCTGCTGCATTGACTTCCCGCACCCATTGCTTGAGTTGGCGGTGTGAAGTATGCAGAGAAGCACCGCCGTCAACGCACAAGACCTCTGTGGCTTTCTGGAACTCCTGCTCGCTGGTCTCGGCCTCATCCATGTCTTCATCGTCGTCGTCATCTTCATCCTTGTCGCAGCCGCGGGGAGGTCTGTCGCCTTGCCGCTGCTTGGCGTTGCCACGGCGTCCTCCCCAGCCGGTGCGCTACGTACCGGATCCTCCAGCAGCTCCTTGAGCCTTCTCCTTGTCGCGTCACTCGTACTCGACCTTTTGCAGCTCGACAAGCTGCTCAACCTTCTTGCAGCTCTGGAGGTCATGGCCCTTGGTGCGGTGGATCTTGTAGTACTGCTTGTTGGTGCCGTCCTGCTTGTCGGTGGCCGCCACAGCCTGGCAGCTGGCGTATGCGGCAACCTCCTTGCCGGAGCTACCAGTCTTGGCTGTCTTGGCGCCACCTTCATTGCCGGACTGCTCAACAACTAGCACATCTTTGCCTTTCCTCTTCCTGTTGTTCCGCCGCCGGTTTTTCTTTGCCGGGGCAGCATCATCGCTGTCAGATCCTCCTGTTCCTGTATTCTCTCCGGGGAGTTTCCTCCCTTCCTTAGCACGTGCACATCTGTCGGCCAGGGCATACAGCTCACTGACGTCTCTGATCTTGTACATCGCCATCTCCTCCCTCATCCTACGGTTACGCATGTTCTGGTGGAACGCGCTGATGACCGCGGCAGGGTGGACATCTGGAATGTTGCGTTGCACTTGGCTGGATCTCTGGATGTACTTGCACAGGGGCTCTCCTTCCTTTTGGGCAAGCAGATGAAGATCACTCTCTTGGCCATGAGGTTTGTGGCCGCCTGTAAAGGCGCCGACAAACTGATGGCATAGGTCTGCCCAGGAAGATATGGAGTTGTCCGGCAAGTGCATGAGCCAGGACCTGACGTTGGGCTTGAGCACCAGCGGGAAGTAGTTGGCAAGGATCTTGTCGTCGCGCCCTCCAGCAGCTTGCACCGCGATGGTGTATATGCTGAGGAACTTCGACGGATGCAACTTGCCGTCGTACTTCTCGGGTACGTCTGGCTTGAAGTTCTTCGTGCTGGGCCACTGAACTTGCCGCAGCTCATGGGTGAACGCAGGGCAACCTACCGCGTACGGCAGGTCGCCTGGTTCCCCTGGCGCATGCATGTCGACAGTGGGCCCGGCGCGCTTTTCTGACTGACGCCGCGCTTCTCTTCGGCGCTCGATGCGAGTACGAGCGTCTTCTTGCTGTCGTTCGTGAAGAACTTGGCGCTGATCGCGGCGAGTTCGCGGATCTGATGAAGCAGTGGAGTCGCTGTCGTGGCGGACCCGGCGAGTCGGCGATCTTGGCCTTCGGGGCGGAGAGTGCACGGTGGTTGCACCCCCACCGGTCTTGTCGCCATCAGCTCGCACCTGGCTGGCTTGCCGCGGCTGCGATGTGGTCGGCTGCCGTGGAGTGTCGCCGTTGGTGAAGCCGATGAGACTCTGAATGGTGGCCCTCCAGTCGTCGATCTTGTCCACCGTTGGAGGGAAGTCTAGGAGCAGCTGAGCTCGCGCCAAAGCTTCTGCTGGAGTGGCGGGTAGCGGTGGCGAACGGTGCGAGGAGCGGGATATGCTCGGACTTCTAATTGCGTTAGAAGGAGCAATATCCCGTCCAGGCGACCGTGCCTCGCTCGCGCCAGCACGTTGGCGCGCATGCTGGCCTGGAGCATTCTGAGATCCGCCAGCTCGATCTGGGTCCAGCGAGCATATGGTACCGTGAGTACCACGACGCTGCCGGTCCTGCGCTTCCTGAGATGGGCGCGGCGCATCTACGGACGCCCGGTCGTCGTGGGAGCCGGCTACGCCGCCGACGGGCAGCGCAGTATTGTCCTTGGACTTGGCGACACCGTGGGCTCCCTCGTCGACGCCCGTTCTTCCGCCGGCGTCTTCCCCACCAGCCGTTTGCTCCGGCGGCGGTGGATTCGACGCGGACGGAGCGGCCGCCTCCGAAGCCTTCTTCTTCGGCGGCATGTAGATGAAGTCGATGAAGATCTAGCTCGCGTGAACGCCGGATCAGGTTCACACAACCTCGACGCCCCCTACCTGGCGCACCAAAGATGCCGGGGGAAACTTGGCTACACAAGCACCTATGGGGACGGAGCCCCTTTCGGTTCGGCGGGGGGCGGAGGTCGCACGAAGAGCAGATCGAGGCGGGGCACACGAGCGGTTTTACCCAACTTCGGAGCTCTCCGGAGAGATAATACTCCTACTGCTGCTTTGTGGTTTTGTTTCTTGCTCGGGAGCGCTGAGTGCTACAGTACACTCAAGCAGCTAACGAGACCGAGCGTGAGTGTTCTACTGTTCGTCCTCCTCCCCCTATGTTGTGCATGGGCCTCCTTTGATATGCTCAAGGGCTCTCCAACAGGTGGCAACGTAGGCAAGGGTAAAAATGGAAAGGTGTTGCGGTAGGTACAGCTACCTACACAGTGTTTCATACCTAACCCTGACGGCAGGGGACAAGGTCATTAAATGCCTATCTACGTCGCCCAAATAGTGTAGAAAAAGGACCGTCAGGGACGCCACCGCTCGCCACGATGGCGATCTTGTCAGCGCCGCTTGCCACAGTGCACCCCTGGCTGCACAGCCTCCCGCCACGTACGCCTGGAAGGGTCCCAGAGCGACACATTGGTAGGTGAGCTGGAGCGCGGGTACAGAGTGGTTGCTTGCCGCAGCAAGCGCCTTGCCGCGGTCGTTGTCTTGTCGCGTCCGGAGGCTTGTCGCTCGCCGGGTCCTGCCGGGACACGTGGCGCGTCGCGGCAAGTTCCTTGAGATGCCTTGGTTGGCCTTCCCGGCAAGATCCTCTTGCTGGGGCTTGGTGCCTTGAGTGGCCTTCCCAGCAAGCTCCTCTTGCCGGGGCCTTGTCTCCTTGGCTTAAATACTTTGTTCTTGAATGGCTCCAAAGGAACCAAGTGGGTCCTTGGTGGTCACCTGGCAAGCCTTGCCGCGGGATGCTGCGACTGCCCGTGCACAAGTTCGGGATACTAGGGTACCCCTACTCTAGTACACCGTCAAGAATTGTTTTCTGGATTTTATTTTGATATAATTTTTTAAACATTATTTTTAACGTGACTCAAAATTTTGTGATTAAAAGAGTTCGGACCCCACCGAAATATGAAAAATTCCATTGAATTTTTTAGTAGTGCCCAGAATATATGGTCTGTATTGCTAATAAAAAGAATATGGGCTTCAAATATACTTAATAATTAGCAAATGGGCTGTAAATTATTGAAAATAATGGTAATGAGTTGTATGTTGTTTTCCACAGATTTGGAGGCTAACTTCTCGTCCTACTAGCTTGACGATGACACTGTCCTAAATTTTTTTTTGATGAGTACGCAAGGCTTTGTCAACTTAGTCAACACAGAGCAGTGACTGCTGGATGTCCATCCAACGGCTGTCATGCTTCTTCAATCTCTGATCTTCCTGCTCCACCGCCCAAACCAGCGCTAGCGGGACTACCTGCTCCTTCCTCCCGTGGCTGGCTGTGCTGCCGCCAGGACATCCTTCTACCCACCCGCACATCCTGTTTTTTCTGGCAAAGCTAGCTTCACCCTGCAGCCGACCAGTCATCGCTCGTACACCCCTCAGCGTGGGCATCCGCCATGGTGGCTTTGCCGGCTCCGGTTTGTTGCCTTCCTGGGCCTCACCCTCGTCCATCGTGTTTGTGCTCTCGGCGTGGCGAGGTCAACATGGTCAACAAACAACAGCCATCGGAACAGGCTGACAGTAGGGTTCCACACAAGGAAATGCCTCCATATTACGTGAAAAATAATGATTCCTCCACCTGACAGCTGGGACCCTCCTGAAGGGCCTCTGTATTTCTTGAAAAAATGTCCCCCCGCTGTCAGCTCGGACCCACCAGCTATATCTTCGCACACAAGGAAGTGTCTCCTTATTACGCACAAGAAAATGAATACTCCCTTGCTAGCTGGGACCCACCATTATGGGAGGATGACTTGTGGGCCAATTAAGATGATGGGGACGGAGGGCTTTGTCAACTTACTAAATATGAACGATTCTAGCTCCAGTGATCGTACGATGTCCATCCAACGGTCGTAGTGCTTCTTCAACCTCTGGTCTTCTTGCTCCAGCCGCCGGCTCCTGCCTCCCATGTTCGGTTGTGCTGCCACCATTGGCCATGCCATCCGAAAATACTCACCCACACCTCCTATTATTCTCCGGCCACGCCGAAGCGCCGAGCCAGCTCCCTGCTGTTCGGCAGCCAGCTGAAGAAGCCCAAGAACACAGCCGCCGCGAAGGCGGCCCAGTTCCAGAGAACCCCGAAGCAGCACCCGACGGTGCCCACGTAAGTACTAGACTCTTCTTGCGTTTTCCTTTCGTCTTTCTTGCAAACTCTTTTTGAGTTTCCTCTTATCTTGCTTGAACAGGGCCCCGCTCTCTCTTGAGCGGCCCGCCTCTGCTTCTATAATCGAGGCAGCAGAGGGCTCCGCCAACAACCGCCGTGTGGATCCGCTCGCCGACCTCGAGGAGGCGACGGAGAGGAACACGCGGGAGGCACGCGAGGAGCGGGAGGAGGCAGAACGGCAGAAGGAGGAGGCGACCAAGGCGGCGCAGGTGGACGCGGATGCAGCGGCCAAGGCCCAAGCCGACGCCGCGACCAAGATCCAGCCAGCCGCCGCAGCCAAGGCCCAGGCGGACACGGCCGCCAATGCGCAAGCGGAAGAGGCCGCACGCGGCCAGACTCCGCAACTCATCATCCCTCTGCGTGCTGCGCCACCGGCGCCAGAGAACCAGGCGCCGATTGGAAGAGCGGGCGATGAACAGCCGGTCATGGAGAGGGGGGGGCAACGCTGTCATCATGGGGGCGGAAGTGCCTCCTCGTGCACCGACTGTTGACGCGCTGAGCAGTCGGCCTGAAGTGCCACCGGCGCCACCAGCAGGCAATGAGTTGGTGGTGGGCTCGATTCTGGTGGTCCGCACTCCGGGGTGTCGTCGTTCGGAGAAGGCAGCGTCAGCGCCAAGGCCGTTGGACTTCGGGGCCGCATGCTCTTTGGCCCTTGACGCCGAGGCCAGCAGTGCCGCCCCACCAGAGTGTACTCCTGGGGGCAGGACAAGCGTGCTGAACCGGGCCACGCAAGACGTCCAGGCCCAGCTCCAAGCCCAAGGCGCCGCCGTTCAACAGTACACGAAGGCATTCTTGGCGACTCGAACGGCTGTCCGTGTACGCCTCTTGATTGCTTGTTTTTTATTCTTGTAATCTTCCGTGGGGGCGCGCCAGTGCACCCACTAGGTGTAGCCCCCGAGTTCTGGGCCGGCTGCTAAGCGGGCGGCTCGGAACTTAAAGGTAAGTTCCAAGTGCTAACCTTTTCTTTTTTCTTCTATTGTCTTTGTTGCAGAATTACCACAACATCCGCGCGGCCACCTTCAACTCCCATGTCCAGGAGCTGGCCAAGCGGACCACTGATTTGGCCGAGAGCCGGAGTAAGCACTTCGTCCTTGTTCTTGCAGGGGCGCGTCAGCGAACCCGCTGGGTGTAGCCCCCGAGATTCGGGCCGGATCTTTTGGCAACCACTTTTTCCCTTTTGTTGATTTGTTGACTGTTTTCTCCTTCTTGTCTTCTGCATGAGCCAATGCCACCTTGCAGCAGCACCTGGGCGAAGCCCAAACTACGCTGCTCGCCAAGGAGGAGGAGTGCAGCAAGCCGGCACAGGAGCGGGACTGCCTGGCCAAGAAGTTGGCGGACCAGGCGGACCAGCACAAGGCGGAGCTCCGGAAGCTCAAGGAGGCGGAGGACCCCTCCAAGCCGAGTTTGAGACCGAGCTCTCAAAGTGGGTCGATATGGAGAAAGCTCTATTGGACGGCTACGGCGAGACCGAGGAAATGCTCGATGGTGAGTTATCCTTTCCTTTCTTTCATCCGCCGACTATCTTATGAGTCGACCTCCGGCTTCATGCTTCTTTCCTTCTTGTGCAGAGTACTTCCCCGTTCACGCCGTTGCCTCTAGCCAAGCCATCGAGGCTCGCCGCGATGAGCGAAGATAGGCTGGTGCGGAAATCGCGCCCAATGCCCCTCGGACCCTCGGCGAGCAGCTTCTCGCTGTTCAAGCTCATCTCCAGTTGTCTCATTGGGCGCTCCGCCATCTTAAGTGCGTTGCAGCCCAGGTGGTTTCCGCCCTCTGGCCAGGTGTTCCAGCTCCGCGCACCGCCATTCGGACCGCTGACTAGTTAGAGGTGGCTGTCGGCCGCTACGAGGCGTGGAAGGGCTCCGCAGCACGGGCAAGTGCACGGCGGGCCTTGGTGTTCGTCAAGGCATGGTATCCTGGGCTAAGCCTAACCCAGTTGACCATGTTCCGGCAGGAAGCCAACGAAGAGTTGGTGGCGGTGGGGCCTGTGTTCTATCAACGCGCAGCACCGATCACCGAGTACACTGATACGGGTTTCTTCCTCCTCGAGCTTGATGAGGAGGGTGCTGAGGTGCCGCCTAACTGGTTCGGGCTTAACACGGAAGACGACAAGAACTTGGTGGAGGAGATCGCCTCCCGCGATGAGGGTGAGGACGATAAAGGCGAGGATGGTGAAGACGACGCACCGGATGACGGAGCAGATGGCCCGCCTCAGCTTGATTGAGCCTCGAGCAATGAGCCGCATGTGACCACGCCGACTGTCACCGACGTCGACCAAGCGGAGACTCGCCAGATGGCCACTCCACCAACCAGCGCCGCCGACTCCACCAGCCTGCCGGACCCGCCTACTGCTCCTCTAGCCTAGGCTGCCAATTTTATCTTATCTTTTCCTGCTTTTGTAGTCTCTCGAACAAACTTGTTAAATTTGCGCAGTTCTACCCAATGGGGGTGTATTCAAACTTTGTTGAATGCTGGCCGAGGGCCTTTTGCTATGTAAATTAATTCGCGCATGAGTTGTGCTTTGCCGAGTTCCGGCTTATCTAGATTTTCCATTATTTTGGCTTTTTTTTCCTTTGCCGTCTTCCCTTGGCTGCCACCTTGCCAGCCAGACGGCCACTCTGCTGTCCGTGGCTGGGTCAAGTACTTAGCCGTCTTAGGAAGACAAGTACTTTGGTCATTTAGAATGTAGCAAGTTAATTAGGAAGTCGGCCGGCCAGCTGCTCAGTTGCCGGTCGGTGAGGCGAGGAGCCGTCTTGACCTATGTGAGTGCTTTGGTCCTTAGCCATTTTTCGTGTGGGCACCATTTCCTGCCCTCAACTCTTGCTAGCCGAACAGTCACTCTGCGAGCTGCGGCCTATGGCAAGAGGGGGCTTAGATGCCAGTACACTACTTGTCCGATTGTAGGTAGCACCGAGATAATACAAGGCGGCAAGCCCCCGGGCTGACTGGTCGAACCCGGTGCCAGGCAGAATAATGAAGTAACACCGTCATAGGCATAAAACTTATCATATAGATAAAAAGGGTAGCCCCCGAGTGCTCCTCGAGGGACCCGATGCCTTAGCGCTTAATACAAAAGGTAGCATGGTACATACTGCATCAACTGTAAAATCTTCGGAGGAGATTTGCATTCCATGGGCACTCTAATTCCTTGCCGGAGTCGTCTCTCTTGCGTGCTCTGGGCTTCTATGCATCGATGAGGTAGTAGGAGTCATTGCCCAAAGCTTTGCTGATGATGAAGGGGCCTTCCCAAGGGGCCGAGAGCTTGTGCTGGCCGGCTATTCGCTGGATCAGCCGGAGCACAAGATCTCCCTCTTGGAAGGATCTTGGCTTGACCTTTCGACTGTGGTAGCGGCGCAGGCTCTGCTGGTAGATGGCGGACCGGCTGAGTGCCAACAGCCGGCCCTCTTCCAAAAGATCGACGCCGTCTTCTCTTGCTTCTTTCGCCACCGTCTCCATGTACATGGTGACGCGAGGTGAGTCAAACTCAATGTCAGTTGGGATGACGGCCTCAGCCCCGTACACGAGGAAGAAGGGAGTGAAGCTGGTTGACTTGTTCGGAGTGGTACGGAGGCTGCAGAGGACGGTCGACAGCTCGTCGATCCAGCAGTCGGGCGAGCGCTCTAGTGGCTCAACCAGTCGGGGCTTGATGCCGGATAAGATGAGGTTGTTTGCTTGCTCGACCTAGCCGTTTAATTGCGGATGGGCAACGAACGCTATGTCTAGTCGGATGCCCTGCGTCGCGCAGAAACGGGCCAAGGCTCCTTTGGCAAAGTTTGTGACATTGTTGGTGATGATGATGTGTGGTACACCTTACCGGACGGTGATATCTACGATGAAGGTCACAACAGTCGGACCATTCAGTTTCTTAATTGGCTTTGCTTCAATCCACTTAGTGAATTTGTCTACGGCGACAAGGAGATGGGTCATGCTGCCGTGTGTTATCTTGAATGGTCCCACCATGTCCAGCCCCCACACAGCAAAGGGCCAAGTGAGGGGGGTGGTCTTGAGAAGCCGAAAGATGTTGCTTGGAGCTGAGCCGGCACATGTTGCTTGGAGTTGAATTTCTGGCACCCCTTGCAATGCTTGACTAGATCCTTGGCGTCCTCCAAAGTAGTTGGCCAGAAGAAACCATGGCGGAAAGCTTTAGTGACAAGGGATCTGGAGGCCGTGTGGTGGCCACACTCGCCTTGGTGGATGCATTTGAGGATTGCTTGGCCCTTGTCCGGTTCAACGCAGCGCTGGAAGACTCCAGTCACGCTGTGTCTATCAAGCTCTCTGTTTACTTTCGTGTAGGCTCCTTCTCGGTGCTGCACTTGCCGGGCCGAGATCTCATCAGCCGTCAGCTCTCTGTTCACTAGGAAATTGAGGATAGGCTGCGCTCATGATGGTGCTTCGACTTCATTTATTGTCGTCATGGCCACTGAGAATAGGGCGGCTGGGTTGGGAGGCGGCTGGGTGGACTCAGCCACCGCTTGCTGTGTTGTTGAAGTCTCCGGGTCAACTGCTGCAGCCCCCGAGCCGGGTTCTGGAGTACCCGGGCCGGGTACGACTGCCGCAGTCCCCAAGCACGGGAAATCCGTTGGTCAGGAAGTCTTCGGGTATGGCAGCCATCTACAAAGGTTGAATGGGAGAGGTCAATAAGGTAAATATATCTTGGGTGGGTAAGCTTAGAAAAGGAGAGAGGTTGAGATGGTCTCAAGCTAACTAACGTCCATGCTAACTAAGGCTTCCTACAGTCAGGATGGCTCTGATACCAGCTCCGTGGGGACACCGACTCATAAGTCGTGATCACCGAATGCACGTGTACAGTGATCCCAGAGATCAATGCTCACTGAACACACAGAAGCTGAATAACAAGAGTCTTACATCCATACATACCGTCTTACACAAATTATGACCATTATGGTCAAGTCTTACATAGATAAAGCCTTGAGGGCTGAACATCAAATGAAACACTTTACCCACAAGATCCGGGGAGCTTCCGTGTCATCCACGACCCGCGGTACCTCAAGTACCCGGGGTAAGCACCCGATCACTATCTTTCCCTAGATGACACTAACAAGGAGTCCACTCGTTGTTCCGTATCCTCTCGATGTACATCATACGAGACTCGCTCGAGATCGTAACATCCGAGAGGGGACACAACGGTGTATCCGGTGCCCTGTAAAGACAGTCATGGTCGCCCTACCTGGCACGACCCCGTCCCGAGAGAGAGCACCAACTCTCCCCCGTCACTAGTAATGCGGGCTCCAAGGTAGTATCGACTTAGGTAATCAATAATGCCCTTTCCCATATAAGGGTAGAGTGGTTGCGCATGTAAGGTTGGGACAGTCGACAAATCTTAAATCTAATCCGTTTTCGAAAACAACACACACTTGCCTCGGTACACCACTTCGTCATCAAGTGGCTACCCATCTCATCATCTCCCTCGGGCATAAGTGGCACCCGATGGGGTTTTCGAAAAGTCCTTTGAAAATGCTTTGTCTCCATCACCATGCATATTCCCGTCCCTTTTGCGTAGCACTACTTTAGCATCCTATCTACTCCCACCGGCATAACCCTCATAAGGAGGTAGGGTCATGCACAATGCAAGTATCAATGAGGAAGTAACAGAGGCAACCCATCAAAGTGGTTTCCATCACATCATGATTCCGAAGCAACGCTAATAAAGTGCTATATGACATGCATAAAAAGGTTTCATAGACATGGTCAAAGGGCTGCTTGCCTGGCTCAACAAGGTCTTCTGGGTCTTCAAATTTTTCTGGTCCAACTCCTTCGTCAGCAACGCAATCTATCGCCGCAAAATAATAACGAGAAAATAAGGCAATAATAAAACAGAAAAACCAAAGTGCTCAGAAAAATGTCAACTCATTTTTGTAAAATACTAGGTTGAAAATTAAGAAGGGGAAAATTCCTAGTTTTGGATTTGGAGTTGTGGAACAGGAGAAATGGATTTTCAAAGGCATATTTAAATGCTTAAAATCACATTTAAATATTTATAGCAAAGAAAAGTTGGTTGGATTTGAACGGAAGTTGCACCATTAAATAGATTGCAATATTCTAGGAATTTAGCAATTGGAATTATTCCATTTGGACAATTATTTCTCCCTGTGGAATTTTTACAAGACAGCAAGAAAAAGGGAAAAAGAGAAATGGCACTGTGCCACTGGGCCAGAGCAGCCGCAGGGCAGCAAGCCCAGCCAGCGGGCCGGCCCAGCCGAGCCAGCGCACAGCGCGCGCGCCCGTCCACCCGTTCTCAAACCTGACGGGCGGGGCCCGCAGGTCGTACGGGGGCGCGGGAATGAGAGAGAGGATGACAGGCGAGGCCTGCCTGTCATCACTAACACGGGATAGGGGGGTCGCGGCGCTCACTGGCGACGATGCAGGCCATGGCGAGCTCCGGCGAGTGCGGGGATGGCTTCAGGGGGCTGCCGCACGTCGGGGGGTGGTGGACTTGGCCGGCGGGGGTGCTTGGTTCGCCGGCGACGAGGTCCGCGGCGGAGGAGCTTCGGGAGTCGACGGCTCCGGCCGTTTCTGGCTGCAAAAGAGGCGGGGAAGGAGGGGTAAATGATCAGTGGGAGGAGGAGGTTCCAGATCAGGGCAGAGGAGGAGCGGGGGTGGCCTGTACCTCGCGAACTCCGGCGAGCCGACGCGGCAGAGCTCGAGCTCGATCTCGAGCTCGGGCGGTTCTGGGAAGGAGCTGGGGGTGCAGGGGAAGGTTTTGGCGATGCAGAGAGCGGGTGGTGAGGGTGGAAGGGCTCGGGGAGGCCTTATATAGCCGCACGGTGGTCCACCGTGGACCTATGCGCCGGCGAGCTCATTGCCGTCGCCACGGGTCACGGGGGCCTGGTTGGTTGTGTCTGGGGTGTTCGTGGGGCTCGACTACGCCCAGGGGGAGAAGAGAGGGGGCGGGGACAGGTCAGAGACACCGCGCGTGCGAGCGTGCTCATTGGAGCTCTCGGGCGGCCATGGCGCGCGTGCGAGCAGGGGCAGGAGAGAGGGAAGGAGGAGGGGGCCGACCAGCTACCGTGTCCCGGACGCCGAGGCGTCTCGTCGGGCGTGCTGGGGAGGCCCGAGGTGGCCGGAAGCGGTTGGAAGAGGCCCCGCACTGTAGCGCGCTCCAGAGCATGCAAATGGCCGGCATGCCATTTTTTATGCCCTGTGGCGCGGCCAACCGTGTCCAGTAGCTCAAGGGAGGAGTAAAGAAAGGGGAGGGGGCATTGGATGCCATGGATGGCCACTGTGGTGAGGAGAGAGGAAGAAGAAGTGTGCAAATGGGCTGACCAGAGAGAGGAAGTGGGGTTTTACCCATCCAATAAATGGGCTATGGACTTGCCATTGTTACCAGAGGTGAAAGTGGACTAGAAGGGGTTGTGGTAAAAATTGGAGCTCACCAAGAATAGTGGAAGGGGTCAAAACAGTGGTTTTGGCAAAATGTCAGAAGGTGTTTGATGTTGGTTTGGGCAAGAAAATGATCTCCAATTGCCATAATACTCCACAGGGTGAAATGACACATATAATTAGGGCCTTCCACCAATTTGGAGCTTAATTGGGCAAAGTTGCCAATGCAACTTTTGTAAACCCTAGAAATGAGCAAAAATTGACTTGTGTAGATCTAGTTGAGCAAATCACTTCTCCTTGATGCACCACTTGGTGTAGTGGCCTCATTTGGTCATGTGAACATGCTCACAAAAGTTGGGGTTAAGGAGACAAAGTTGGTAGTACAAACTTGATCAAATTTGATTCTGGTGAGAGAGGGTTTTGGGGCATTTTGGTGAACCAAAATGACTCTAGTTGACATGGGGCTTTGCAAGGTGATCACAATATGCATTTGTGACTTGCTGGATTTTCCTTAGATTTTTATGAAAATATTTCCTATAGAAATATCTCAAATCCTTGAAATGGGCACAAATGGTTTTGGGAGGTTTTGTCCAATATTTTGATCATAACCATGTGTTGAAACTCATATATATGGAAAATATATGTCCATTGAGTCTCCCTAATTTTTCTCAAATATTTTTAAAGCTTTTAAATAATTTTAACCTATTTAAGACCATTTCTGGCCTTAAGAAAAAGCCTTTAAATAAAATAGGGAAATAACTTTTAAAACTATATTTTTGTGGTTTCTGGGTAACCTATATCTAATAGGAGTCAAAAATATTTTTGGAAAGATTTTTACAACCCTTTATTAAGTACTTGCAGCGCAAACCTCAATCAAGGGGTTTTTGGAAAACTAATTTTTGAAAATACCATTTGGCCAAGTTATTTTTGTAAGAAAATACTTTATTGTACTATACACATGGCATGATCATTGGGAATAGTTTGGGACAAGGAGAAGAAGTATAGAAGGTGGAGTAGTTGACTAATAAGAGCACTTGAAAAACCACTCCGAGAAAACCAACTTCAAAATAAAAGCCAAATAATGCAAAAGTTTTTGTTGGTCCAAATTTTCATGCTTTATTAATGCAAAAGATATGTTACAAAATGCAGGGTGTGACAGACCTACCCCCCTTACAAGAATCTCGTCCCCGAGATTCCTAAACTAGGCTTTAAAGAGATATGGAAACTCGGATCTGAGGTAGTCTTCACGTTCCCAGGTTGCTTCCGCTTCAGTGTGGTTGCTCCACTGGACCTTGAAGTACTTGATCGTGTGGCTACGAGTGCATCGCTCAGCCTCATCCAAAATGCAGATGGGCCTCTCGCGGTAAGTCAAATCAGGCTGAAGGTCAATGGCTTGGTGATTGACGTCCTTGTAAAGATCAGGCTTGTCTGGGACTTGTAGACACTTCCGGAGTTGTGACACGTGGAATACGTTGTGCACATCGGATAGTTCAGGTGGCAGTTCCAACTGGTAAGCCACTTCTTCGCGTCGTGCGGTGATCTCAAAGGGGCCGATAAATCTTGGTGCGAGCTTTCCCTTAACGTGGAAACGCTTGGTTCCCTTAAGAGGAGTTACTCGCAGGTACACATGGTCTCCGGCTTGGAAGTCTACTCGTCGGCAACGAGTGTCCGCATAGCTCTTCTTTCTTGACTTGGCGGTCTTCAAACGCTCTCTGACAAGTTGGACTTGCTCTTCTGCTTCACGGAGAATATTGGGCCCAAAGACTAGCCCTTCTCCGGTCTCTGACCAATTGAGGGGTGTGCGACACTTGCGTCCGTACAACACCTCACATGGTGCCATCTGGAGGCTAGACAGATAACTGTTGTTGTAGGAGAACTCGGCAAAAGGGAGGCAATCTTCCCACCTAACTCCATATGCTAAGACACAGGCTTGGAGCATGTCTTCGAGTATCTGATTCACCCGTTCTGTCTGACCTCCGGTCTGTGGGTGGAAAGCAGTGCTGAAGGACAACCTGGTCCCCATGGCCTCTTGGAACTTCTTCCAGAACCTTGAGGTAAACTGGGTTCCACAATCTGACACAATCTCCTTGGGAACACCATGAAGGCTTACGATTCTATTGATGTATAAAGTTGCTAGCTGGTTGCCATCATAGGTAGTCTTCACAGGAATGAAGTGTGCTACCTTAGTCAAATGATCGACTATGACCCAGATGGAGTCATGTCCCTTGTTTGACCTAGGTAGTCCAGTGATGAAATCCATTCTGACTTTATCCCATTTCCACTCGGGAACCTTGAGGGGCTGTAACAATCCAGCGGGCCGCTGATGTTCAGCTTTGACCCTTTGGCATATGTCACACTTAGCGACGCAAGTGGCTATCTCTCTCTTCATGCCATGCCACCAGAATCTTTCCTTTAGGTCTTGATACATCTTGGTTCCTCCGGGGTGGATGGAATACGGGGTGTCATGAGCTTCTTGCAAGATCAAATTCTTGAGCTCAATCTTGTTGGGTACGCAAATGTGATTCCCAAACCACACAATTCCTTGCTCATCCTCTGAGAATCCTGGGGCCTTGCCTGCCCTGATCTTCTTCTTAATGCCTTCAATACTCTCGTGTCCCTTCTGAGCTTCCTCAATATCATCCATCAGGGTAGGCTTGACTTCAAGGTTGGCTAAGAATCCTGGTGCAACTAGTTCCAACCCGAAGCTTTCAAGTTCTTCATACAAGGCGGGTAGCCTGCCCTTAAGCATAGCATTCAAGGAACAAGCCTTT
Source organism: Aegilops umbellulata (assembly GCA_032464435.1). Taxonomy (NCBI): domain Eukaryota; kingdom Viridiplantae; phylum Streptophyta; class Magnoliopsida; order Poales; family Poaceae; genus Aegilops; species Aegilops umbellulata. The sequence continues at coordinate 175,015,877 of CP136058.1, forward strand.
ATGCTTAATGCATCTGCTACCACATTAGCCTTTCCAGGGTGGTATTGAACACTGAGATCGTAATCCTTGATCAATTCTAGCCATCTTCTTTGCCTCATGTTCAATTCTGAGTGAAAATATACTTCAGACTTTTGTGATCTGTGTATATCTCACACCGCTTCCCTAGGAGGTAATGTCGCCATGTCTTCAGGGCATGAACTACAGCTGCCAACTCGAGGTCATGAGTAGCATAGTTCTCTTCATGAGGCCATAGTTGCCTTGAAAGGTAAGCTACGACTCTGCCCTCTTGCATCAGAACACCTCCCAGTCCGGTCTTTGACGCATCACAGTATATCACAAACTCCTTGTGTATATCTGGTGTGGCCAAAACTGGGGCGGTGGTCAATCTCTTCTTCAGCTCCTGGAAGCTCTCTTCACACTTTGGCGTCCATTCAAACTTCTTGTCCTTCTTCAAGAGCTGAGTCATGGGTCGGGCGATGCTTGAGAACCCTTCAACGAACTTGCGGTAATATCCCGCGAGTACGAGGAAGCTTCTGACTTCTTTCACATTGCATGGGGATTGCCATTCAGTCACGGCTTCAATCTTAGCGGGATCGACCGACAATCCTTCTTCAGTCAAAACATGACCCAAGAATCCAACCTCATGCAGCCAAAATTCACACTTGCTGAACTTGGCATACAGTTGGTGCTCTCGAAGCTTGTCTAGGACCATCCTCAAGTGTTGCTCGTGCTCTTCTTCCGTCTTCGAGAAGACAAGAATGTCATCAATGAAGACAACAACAAACTTGTCCCAATATTCCATGAAGACCTTATTCATGAGATACATGAAGTAAGCTGGGGCATTGGTCAATCCAAAGGACATGACCGTGCACTCATACAGGCCATATCTGGTTACAAATGCCGCCTTCGGAATATCTTGGGGTCTGATTTTCAGCTGGTAGTACCCAGATCTGAGGTCGATCTTGGAGAATACCTTGGCCCCATTGAGTTGATCAAACAGATCTTCAATCTTGGGAAGTGGATACTTGTTCTTGATTGTAACTTCATTGAGGGAGCGGTAGTCAATGCATAAGCGGATAGTACCGTCCTTCTTTGCCACAAACAGAACTGGCGAGCCCCAAGGGGAGGCACTAGGGCGGATAAATCCTTTCCTCAACTGCTCTTCCAGTTGCTTCTTCAACTCTGCCAACTCTTCTGATCCCATTCTATAAGGCTTCTTATAGATGGGTCCTGCCCCGGGCTTGAGCTCGATGATGAACTCGATGTCTCGGTCAGGAGGCATTCCCGGTAGCTCATCAGGAAAGACATCAGGGTATTCGCATACTACCGGCACTTGCTCCAATCCAACTTCAGTCAGACAGTTGACTTGGTTGACTCGAGCAGAGGTGGGGTTGGGAGCAAACTTGACTTTGACTCCTTGGTCATTGGTTACAGTGACGGTCCGGTTGGCACAATCTAACAAGCCTTGATGCTTGATGAGCCAATTCATTCCTAAGATCACATCCAATCCTTGTGATCTTAAGATGATAAGGTCTGCTTGGAAGTCTACCCCATTAATGACAATCCCGACTCCCTTACATCATATCTTGGCTCTCATCTCTGCTCCGGGGGTTTGTACCACCATAGGGTTATTCAGGGGTGAAGGGGTCATGCCACTTTTTAATGCAAACTTTTGGGTGACAAATGAATGCGTGGCTCCAGAATCAAACAAGACAGTTGCAGGTGTTGAGTTGACAAGGAACGTACCCAGCACGACGTCCGGGTCTTCCTGGGCTTCTTCTGCAGTGACATGATTCACACGACCCTTGCCGTTGTTGGGCGGGTTGCGGGGAGCTTGGTTCCTTAGTGGCATTCCACGGCCTTGTCCTGGGTTCTGCGTATTGGGGCGCGGGGCGTCGGGCTTCTTGTTGGGGCAATTCTTGGAGTAGTGCGCTGGCTGACCACATCCAAAGCAAGTGACTTGGTTGGGGTTGCTGCTCTTGCCGACATTGTTATTGGGGTTGTTGTAAGCTGGCCTGGGGTTGGCATACTGCTGAGGTGGATAGTTGGTGCGGGGTGCAGGAGCTCTTGGCTGCTGATAGGTTGGCCTGACCGGGGCAGACTACCACGGGCGAGGCTTCTGGTTGCTGGAGCTACCCTTGGTGATCATCTTGCGCTTACGGGTATCATCCAAAGCACGTCGCTTGTCTTCAAGCATGAGTGCCTTGTCCACCAGATCAGGAAATGTCGGGCAGTCACACACAACAAGCGAGTACTGCAGAGTCTGGTTAAGGCCTTCCATGAAGCGCTCCTTTTTGGCAGCATCAGTGCTGACATCTTCAGGGGCATACCTTCAGAGAACACTGAACTTCTGCATGTACTCCTTGACAGTGCTACTACCTTGCTTCAGGGCTCGGAACTCACGCTTCTTGATGGCCATGATTCTGGAAGGAATGTGGGCCTTGCGGAATTCTGCCTTGAAGTCATTCCAAGTAATGTTTCGCTCAGCATGCATGGCCTTGAATCCATCCGACCAAGCTATAGCAGTTCCCCCGAGACAGTGAGCAGCATATGCCACCCTTTCACGGTCCTCAGTGCATCCGACTAGTTCCAGTAGATCCTCAATGGTGTGGACCCAGTCGTCTGCATCCAGGGGTTCAGCAGTCTCGATGAAGGTGGGTGGTGCATGCTTCTTGAACTCCACCAATGTGGAACGTCCATTGTCGTTTCCTGCCGGTTGGCAGTTGACAGCTTGAGCAATCATCTGGAGGGCTGCAGTGTTGGCTTGGCGTTCCTCTCGGAAGGCTTGGAGAAGCTGAGCCACATCCATGCTTGGAGGTGGTGGTGGTGGCGGAGCTTGTCCTTGGGTCTGGTCCTGACTGGCTCCTTCTCCGGCTCCTTGCTGCTGGGTAGAAGTACCAGTACGGGTTACAACAGGCATCCTGTTGGAGCGATCAAGGTCTCATGATTGGGAAAGATGGGGAAAGCAATGTAGATGGGATGCCTAGTAAGGGGGTTGGTATGACACTAATTGTTTTCATGCAAGGGCCAAAAGGCCAAACACATTCATTAAAATCCAAATGGGTGATGTAGTCGCTTACAAGTTCCCATAGGAAAGCACGACATCCATCAAACACACCCAAAGCAAATGCAACACTACATGGTTTCATAAGAACCAATACAAGGACTCGACTTCGCATAGGGGTACACGACCTATCCTACCATAGGGGTTACTCACGGGCACATCCGGGTTGCGAATGATACCTAAGTGGCGGAATGCTCGGTCGCGTAGTCTGGCTCTTCTGGGTCTTCCTCCTCATCATCGGTGGCCTGACTTTCCTCTTCACTTGAAGGGGTGGGGGAGTGGAGGAGCTCAACACGGCGTTGCTTTGCCGGAGGTGCGAAGATCTTGCGGTATTCCTTTGCGCTCATGCGGTGCTGCCGTGGTGGTTCTCCATCCTTTGGGGGTCTTCCGCCTTGGTATGCGATTGCGGGCTGACCAAGGGGAGCACCTTCCTTCTTGATTCTATCCTCCTTCTCTTGTGCTTGGCGAAGAAGTTCCTTGGTCTCATGGAGTTCCTTTCGGAGTTCCATCGATTCCGAGGCCAAGTGTTGTGCCAAACTATCGGCACAAAGGCTGAAGTAGGTCTGGAATCGGAGTGGAAGTCCTTCTTCTAGTGGTGGAGCTGGTGCACTGCTCTCATCCTCACCTTCCTTCCGATAAGGCAAGAGGCGGGTTGCCATCTCGTCTGCCATCTCGGGAAGAAGGTCTCGAAGGCGGGTGAGTGCTTTGAGGGTTGCCGTCTCGACGGCAAGAACTAGTGTTGACATCTGGGGTCCCTCAAAGAACCAGCTTGTTGGAGAGTCATTGGCCTTCATGATCACTTCCACGTGATACTCCGTATCAGTGTCATTGATCCAGTGCTCATGGTAGGTGAAAATGGGGGTTCGGTGGAACTGGCACTTCTTGAGTCTATCCTCGAGAAGCACGGGAAATCCGTTGGTCAGGAAGTCTTCGGGTACGGCAGCCATCTACAAAGGTCGAATGGGAGAGGTCAATAAGGTAAATATATCTTGGGTGGGTAAGCTTAGAAAAGGAGAGAGGTTCAGATGGTCTCAAGCTAACTAACGTCCATGCTAACTAAGGCTTCCTACAGTCAGGATGGCTCTGATACCAGCTCTGTGGGGACCCCGACTCATAAGTCGTGATCACCGAATGCACGTGTACAGTGATCCCAGAGATCAATGCTCATTGAACACACAGAAGCTGAATAACAAGAGTCTTACATCCATACATACCGTCTTACACAAATTATGACCATTATGGTCAAGTCTTACATAGATAAAGCCTTGAGGGCTGAACATCAAATGAAACACAAGCAGCGGAAATCTTCGTTGATAAGTAGAACCCATGCCATCTGCCTTAACCCTACATGCATTCTGACTGGGAAGCATCCTAGTTCGCAAGTTCGTCTCCAATGGATTCTTCCTCGAACTCCTGTTCTTCCATGCCTGGTCAATTAAATAACCAGTGGCAACCCATGTTTTGGTTCAAAGTGCAATAATGCATGACATAGGTAAATTTTTGCGGAAAGCTAGTTTTGAGTGCAATGACATGTTCAACAACTTGTAAGACATGCATCAGGAGAATTCAAGTAATCATGAGGACAGGTTACAGATATCAACATAGTTAGAGTGGGCACCAACCCAACTCAATCATGTCAAGTCCTTGACTTGACCCAAGTAATTCTTCCCACACACACCGGTTTGTAAACAAGTCCTTGACCGTGGTGTAACGCCCTCGATGCGGCTATATCTCCCACGTGTCGAAGCACGACTTAGAGGCATAATCGCATTGAAAGCAATGTCGCAAGTGAGGTAATCTTCACACATCCCATGTAATACATAAGGGAAAAGAGATACATAGTTGGCTTACAATCGCCACTTCACACAGTTACATGAATAAAACATTACAACATACAGCTACAATCAGGGCCCGACTACGGAGCCAAAATAAAAGAAGAAACCCCAAAAGCGACAAAGGATCAAGATCGACCCCAACTGGGCTCCACTACTGATTGACTAGAACGAAACAACAAAAGGACAAGATCTCCCTCGAACTCCTCCTTGAGCTCGGGTGCGTCACCTGCACGGTCTTATCGGCACCTGCAAACTGGTTTTGGAAGTATCTGGTGAGTCATGAGGACTCAGCAATCTCACACCCGCGAGATCAAGACTATATAAGCTTAAAGGAAGGACAGGGTAGTGAGGTGGAGCTGCAGCAAGCGACTAGCATATATGGTGGCTAACATACGCAAAAGAGAGCGAGAAGAGAAGGCAAAGCACGGTCGAACAACTATGATCAAGAAGTGATCCTGAAACTACTTACGTCAAGCATAACTCCAACAACCGTGTTCACTTCCCGGACCCCGCCGAGAAGAGACCATCACGGTTACACACGCGGTTGGTGTATTTTAGTTAAGATCAACTTCGGGTTTTCTTCAACCGGACATTAACAAATTCCCATCTGCCCATAACCGCGGGCACGGCTTTCGAAAGTTCAAACCCTGCAGGGGTGTCCCAACTTAGCCCATGATAAGCTCTCGCGATCAACGAAGGATATTCCTTCTCCCCGGGAAGGCCCGATCAGTCTCGGAATCCCGGCTACAAGACATTTCGACAGTAATAAAACAAGTCCAGCAAAACCGCCCGATGCGCCGACATCCTGATAGGAGCTGCACATATCTCGTTCTCAGGGCAACACCGGATAAGTCAAGCTACGAGTAAAACCAGCCCTCGAGTTTCCCCGTGGTGGCCCCGCAGGTTGCTCGGTTCGGACCAACACTTAGACAAGCATTGGCCCGGGGGGGCTAAATAAAGATGACCCTCGGGTTGATCAGACCCAAGAGAAAAGGGATAGGTGGTAGGCAAATGGTAAAACCAAGGTTGGGCCTTGCTGGAAAAGTCTTATTCAAAGCGATCTGTCAAGGGGGTCCCATAAATCACCCGACCGCGTTAGGGACACAAAATCCGGGAACATAATGCCGATATGACGGAAACTAGGGCGGCAAGAGTGGAACAAAACACCAGGCATAAGGCCGAGCCTTCCACCCTTTACCAAGTATATAGATGCATTAATTAAATAAGACATATTGTGATATCCCAACAAGTAATCATGTTCCAAAAAGGAACAACATCTCCATGTTCCAACAAGGAACAAACTTCATCTTCACCTGCAACTAGCAACGCTATAAGAGGGGCTGAGCAAAGCGGTAACATAGCCAAACAACGGTTTGCTAGGACAAGGTGGGTTAGAGGCTTGGTTTAACAATATGGGAGGCATGATAAGCAAGTTGTAGGTATCGCAGCATAGGCATAGCAAAAGCGCGAGCAATCTAGCAAGCAAAGATAGAAGTGATTTCGAGGGTATGGTCATCTTGCATGAGATCCCGCAAGGAAGAAGAACGAGTCCATGAAGAAGACAAACGGACGTAGTCGAACGAATCCTCACAACTCCGGAACGAAACCGAAGCTAACGCGAGAAGCAACCCAGAAAGAATCAAACAACATAGTAAACAACCATCACATAAACATGGCATGATGCACAATCAAGTATGATGCATGTCCGGTTAAATATGCATGGCAAATGCAACAAACAACACTACAAATTAAGTGGAGCTCAATATGCAACGAGTTGCATATTGACGAAACACCACAACAATTATTTAGTTCTCTCTATTTTATGTACCCAACAATATTAAATGTTTTTAAACATGGCAAGAGGTGAAGCACAACAAAACTACCTATCTAGGCAATTTAAATGAGGCCGGAGACAACGAACAACAATTCCGGAAAATCCCCATATGCATATTTTAGATTTGGTACTGATCTGTCCTAACGCATATTTTAATGGTGTTAAACAGGAAAATAAAGTGCAACATGTCAAACTAGGCATTTTTCCACCCCATTTACATATATAATTTATTAAAATCCGAGTTACGGTTAAATAGTTATGAATTAAATCATTTTACCATGGCATTTAGCAAAATAAATGCAAACAACAATTTTAATCATTTTAAATGTTGTTATCATGATGCGGATGACAATTTCAAGTTTTATGCAATTCTATGAAAATGTTAACATGAGCATATGAAGCATTTGTCGTCGTGGAGGAAACGAAAAAAAGGTGCCACGGCAGCGAATCCGAAAATGGTGCCACGGCAACATATCGGTTCCGATAACTCGATTGAGATACCGGTGCAAAGAGAATTGTGCAGAAGCGAGTTGAGCATGATGGTGGGGTGATCCCGGATACCGGGTTCCCACGAGACGAAGGCATGGCAACGAGGAGAAACATGCAAGCGACAATTCGGACACGGTGCAAACACGAGCATCTCATACAAAATGCATTCGTTCACGGCGGTCGTCTCGGCGGTTATACCTTCGAAGCGTGCGTTAACGGAGTGGATCGAGTTCGGTGGTAGGGGTACACTTGTCGAAGGGGAAGTAGTTGTTCACGGGTCGTCGTGGGAAGTAGAGGTACACGTTCGTAGATGTTCGGGGTCACTGCGAGGACTTGCCAGTCCCGTTCTTGCGATGGTAGTCGTTCACGTTCGTTCGGCGAGGTACTTGAAGACTCCAACGTCTTCGGGGCGACGGTAGTGGTACACACGAGGGTAGTCAAACTTGACGGATCCGAGGGCTCCGGCGTAGTGGTACACGCCCGTAGATGAACTTGACGGGTCTTCGTCATCCTGGTACTTGGCGTTACCCGGTTCGGTGACCGCTTTCGGCATCGGACGTCGAGGTACTTGGAGAATTCAGAGACGGCGGAAGACGAACTTGGCGCGTACTCCGGCGAGGGCGGCGCTGCTCCTTAATGCCAACGGGTGGCAGAGAGGCGACCTGGAGGCAGGGACGAGGCCGGGGCGCAGACTTGGCGGGGCGACGACTCCCTGGTGGTCGTACAGCTGCAGCCCTTGGCGCGGACGCAGGCGACGGACTTGGCGCGATGCAGGGCTCCGGCGATGAGGCGTTAGCAGAGGGCACGGGTGGATGGCCGAGGACAGGCGAGCTCGCGGCTGCCGGCGAGCTTGGCGAGGCCAAGGCGCAACGGAGGCGGAGCAGAGGAGGGCAGTGGCGGCGCGCTTGCTGGACGGAGCAGGGGCGGCGGGGCGGAGCAGAGGAGGAGGCGCGGTCGCGGTCAACTCACGCGGGCGAGCGCTCCTCCAGGCTGCTCGACGCAGAGGATGCAGGGGGCGATGGTCGTGGCCGGACTTGGCGACGGGGACGGCGAGGCGAGGAGGCGCGGTCGCGGCCTGATGCCGTAGAGGGAGGCGCGCGGTGAGGCTGAGAGGGGATCGGGCGTGGGGAAGAAGCAGAGGAGGTGGCGGCGCTATCGGGAGGGAGATGGAGGCGCGGAAGGGAGGAGCGAAGGGGAAGGAGGGGTTCGAGAGGAGGGAGAAGGACACGGGCGCGGGCGCTCCTCTGTGTGCGGCGCTGGAGGGAGGAAGATGGGATCGGGAGAGGGGTGAGGATTAGGGTTAGGTGCGGCTGGGCCTTAGGGATTTAGTGGGCCGGCCTGGTTAGTCAGGCCCAAGAGTCCGGCTGGGCTCGAATCCCTTCTCTCCCTCTCTATTTCCTAGAAACAGAAAATAACCAAGAAGAAAAAGAGAAGAAAGGAGGGGTTTGGGAATAAAATGGACACGCAGATAATTTTCCCGGATTCACAAAAATAAGCTTGGTCCGTGAAAATTAGGAAAGGCAAGATCGAACGATAAGAATTCGAACTCATTTGAATTTAATTCAAATGGGTTTGAACTAGGACGAGGTTTTTCGAAGTGTCCAAAAATGTTGAGAATTTTGGTGAAGCTCCGGAAAAAGACGGAAGGATTTATGGGTAGAGTTGGAGACCAAGAATTGGGATGACAAAGGCATTGGGATTTATTTGCAAGTGTGTTATGATCAATTCCAAAGTTAATGGAATATTTTTAATATAGCTCCCTAATATTGGGAGGATATGTTATAAAGAGAAGTCACCATGTGAACTCCCTCGATTTAAATAGATCAAAAAAAATGCAATATATTTAGTTGAGGTTTTAAAAATTAAATGGCATGTTGGCATGATGACATGATGCAATGCAAGAGATGCAAAGAGAAGAGATGCTAGACAAGAACAAAAATGCAAAACAAAAACAAAACCCAACCACGAAGGAAAAATCATATTCCACCTCCGGAAAAGGCAAGAGTTGGAGTTACGAATATGGAAAGTTGCATCCGGGGCGTTACAACACTCCACCACTACGAGAGGATCTCGTCCCGAGATCTAGGATGGCACCGGAGGGAAAACGGAAGAGGAATAGGTAAAACAAAGTTGCTACTTTGACAAACGAGTGAAACCAATGAACCTTGCGAGGTTGAACAAATTGAGAGAAAAGAAATACAATGAAGATGAACGAAGTGGAAAACACTCCATTATCAAAGAGGAACAAGGAACATTATGAGAACCTTGTAGGTTGAAAGACAAGAAACAAGAGATCAACGGACCAGAAACATATGGAGCCACACCGGTATAACGAGATAGCCAAGGAACAAGAATGACATAATTTGGACAGCACTCCGGTAGAAAAGAGAAGGAAAACTTGATAAGATGGAAAGAACTTGAAAAGAGGACACCACACTCCGGTTGGAAATGGAAGGACTAGAATATGAACTTGACAAGATGAGAGGATACTTGCTGAAATTAACAACACATTGTCTCCGGAACTATTGAAAGAATGCACAAGGTGTAAGAAAGATTTCAGACGGCACTCCGGTTGAGAAGGGGGGCAAAACTTGATAAGATGAGAGAGCTCGAATGAAAACACGACACTCCGGTTAAATGGATAAGCAAGGAAAAGAACACCATCCTCACCATTCGAGATGATGAGTGAAGAGAGCAACATCACAATGCCTCCGGAAGAAGAATAGAAGATAGATCAATGGGATAAAGGAATGGAGAAGAAAATGACAACTTCTACCACAGATGAGTTTGGAAAGTACCCTTCTAAGAAGGTTAGAACGGAGTTGTTGGAAAACCAACAACGAAAAGAACAAGCTTGTAGTGGGCTTATGGCAAACATCTCAAAATGATGAGGTGACAACCGGCCACTAACGAAAACAATAGATTGGATTGATAAGAACAAGGAGACGAGAGACTTATTTCACCGGGAGGATAAAGAAGAACTTGGGTCATTAATGAGCACCACAAATAGCAACAATCCTTAGGGAAGGCTTTAGGTGAAATATAACCCAAGATAACTCCAATGAGGAGATTGATGGATTTAAATACTTCATTCTTGACAACATGTGAGTCATGAGACGTGAACTCCAATTATCAAGAATGACATAATACCACCTCGAATGATACGGTTGAAAGGATTGCACTTTAAAATGCAAGATAAAGAATACTTGAGCTCCTCTGAAAAGAATCTCGATGAACACTTCGAGAAGGAATTAAATCCTTTGTGAATCATCATGTAGCCTCCATGAAGAACTCCGGTAAGAAAAGGATGATAGGAAGAAAGAGAAGTTGAAAATACAAGGTGAAGCCTTGCAATGATTTAGATGGATCTCCACGACGAGATAATGTGGAAAACTTGGAACTCTGGAAAAGGAAGATGAACAAATGAAATCAAGAATTTTGATGAACCTCCGGAATAAGGAATTGAATTTACTCGATGAAACAAGAATAAGAATTACATTATGCTTATCCTTCACCAATTAAAATTGATGACAAGCAATGGATTTGGCATACTACTTAGTCTCGTAGAAAAGATTAAGAGAGATATAGCACAAACTTGGGAATGTCTTCAGCGAACCGCCGGTAGGATTGGAAAGAAAGGATGAATCTATAAGATAACAAAGGAAGAAGGATCTTGAACGAACCACCGTAAGAATTGAAAATGGACGAAGAAAAGATAAAGAAACACCGGGAAGAATTAGCAAATGAACGAAGATGCTTGCTAGGATTTACATACATGAGAACGAAGAGATCATGAACTGATTAGAGTATACTTGAATGATGCACCGGTATGATTTGGAGAATGATAGACGAAGCTTAGAATGAATAATTCTGAGATGATGTGCTCCGAAGAATCAAACTAAAAAGACTCCTGAAATGCTCCGGATGGGTGAAAATTATTCTCACAATCGAAAACAATTATGAGAGAATGGCAACAAGCTAGAACCACACAACTTGGTAAGAACGGGTAAGGATTTAAGAGGAACTCTTCTTCGGTCTTCAAATGTTGAGAATGATGATGAGAAACACCAAGAATTAGTTGAGACACTCCGGAATGAAAATTGGAAAAGTTGAACCAACGATGAAAGAATTGAAAGATCTTGGAGAAAGACATTTGACTGATGATAATTCATTCTTACGTCAAACTTTGCAATGAATTTGGGAATAGCTCCAAGAAAATTAGAAGAGTCAGGTAAGATCCTGGGAAAAGACCTGTGGGTTAGGTCCCACTCAAAAGAAACACCGTTGAACGATTGCTTGGAAGGGAGAACACACCGGTTGATTTAAACGGCTTGAATGAGATAGCATCCTCAGAAGAACTTGAGTGAATTGAGAATGGAAACTTGAATCTACTGAGATATCTTCATCACTCTGGAACAATTGAATAGCGAGAAGTGGATGATTAAGAGATGCACCGGTACGAGAAAAACATTAGAAACGAGGAAAAGATATGATCGATAAAGCTTGAATTGAATCCACCGGAGAAGAAAAAAAAACGAAGATTGATGAACTTGAAGCTCCGTTAGAATCTTCATGGGAATACACCGGATAATAACATTGAAGGAAAGAATGAAGAAGCTTCACATGAATAAAATGGATACTTGATTGAGAAATCTGAGTCGTTGAAGAAATAAGGGTGGGAGGGCGGGAAAAACAAAGACAACTTGGAACAGATGAAGCAAACACCATAGAGAAGAACTGATAAATGATCTTGCAGATGTTGAAGTGATCGGATCCACTTGAAGAGAGACACACCGGTTGAAAAAGAATTGGCATGATAATCTTGATGATCAAGAAGGATTAGTATTCACATAGAAATATGAGAACACCATTTAGGAAAGGTATGGATTCAACATTTGACATCGAAGCAACTCGAATACCATAAAACAAATCAAAAACAAAGATTAACTCGCAGAATAAGCCGGAAACAAACCTATGATAGATCCCATATCGTATCATGTGTCTGTTGGAAAGATATTCTAAGAGATACTTGAATTCCCACTTATAAACTCCCGAAACTTTCTGGTTATGCAATCAGGTGTTGGGGATACAGGGGAAGCATAATATCTCACCCAAACTAGCAAATCCTACAACCAGCTGTATCCATCCTTCAACACATAACCAAGAAACCTTCAGAAATCATCTACCTCAACCTTTGAAAAGCATCCGTTATACGAGTCATGGCAATACTCCCGCACTCGCCACAGTACTGGGCTATCAGGGTTATCTCACCAACAACTGTACAAAAGAGATTTTCGATGTCGGCGTACTAAACTCAGGTATTCCAAAACCGCAACGATAAAATTATGACAACAACACCTCGGAGCTCAACTCCCCGGGACACTGCCACAACCCCTAAATGTGAGGAGGCAACCAAGACAATGTTGTCATCATAAAACCATCGGAACGATTGTAATATACCCGCGTGATCCTAAATTTTTTTTAGTGAAATTTGAGAAGAGAAGAGTCAAAACTCTACGTCAGGATGCCTTACCAGAAAGTCGAAGGGACTGGGGAGTAAAAAGAATTCCTAAACTCTCCGATATATAATTCCTAAATGACTCAGAACATTTTTCTAGACACAACTCGGCCGCTAAAAACGATCAATCAGTGCGGGCTCCTAAGGTCGGGGAAGGCTCTGATACCAACTTGTAACGCCCTCGATGCGGCTATATCTCCCACGTGTCGAAGCACGACTTAGAGGCATAACCGCATTGAAAGCAATGTCGCAAGTGAGGTAATCTTCACACATCCCATGTAATACATAAGGGAAAAGAGATACATAGTTGGCTTACAATCGCCACTTCACACAATTACATGAATAAAACATTAAAACATACAGCTACAATCAGGGCCCGACTACGGAGCCAAAATAAAAGAAGAAACCCCAAAAGCGACAAAGGACCAAGATCGACCCCAACTGGGCTCCACAACTGATTGACTAGAACGAAACAACAAAAGGACAAGATCTCCCTCGAACTCCTCCTTGAGCTCGGGTGCGTCACCTGCACGGTCTCATCGGCACCTGCAAACTGGTTTTGGAAGTATCTGGTGAGTCATGAGGACTCAGCAATCTCACACCCGTGAGATCAAGACTATATAAGCTTAAAGGAAGGACAGGGTAGTGAGGTGGAGCTGCAGCAAGCGACTAGCATATATGGTGGCTAACATACACAAAAGAGAGCGAGAAGAGAAGGCAAAGCACGGTCGAACAACTATGATCAAGAAGTGATCCTGAAACTACTTACGTCAAGCATAACTCCAACAGCCGTGTTCACTTCCCGGACCCCGCCGAGAAGAGACCATCACGGTTACACACGCGGTTGGTGTATTTTAGTTAAGATCAACTTCGGGTTTTCTACAACCGGACATTAACAAATTCCCATCTGCCCATAACCGCGGGCACGACTTTCGGAAGTTCAAACCCTGCAGGGGTGTCCCAACTTAGCCCATGATAAGCTCTCGCGATCAACGAAGGATATTCCTTCTCCCCGGGAAGGCCCGATCAGTCTCGGAATCCCGGCTACAAGACATTTCGACAGTAATAAAACAAGTCCAGCAAAACCGCCCGATGCGCCGACATCCTGATAGGAGCTGCACATATCTCGTTCTCAGGGCAACACCGGATAAGTCAAGCTACGAGTAAAACCAGCCCTCGAGTTTCCCCGTGGTGGCCCCGCAGGTTGCTCGGTTCGGACCAACACTTAGACAAGCATTGGCCCGGGGGGGCTAAATAAAGATGACCCTCGGGTTGATCAGACCCAAGAGAAAAGGGATAGGTGGTAGGCAAATGGTAAAACCAAGGTTGGGCCTTGCTGGAAAAGTCTTATTCAAAGCGATCTGTCAAGGGGGTCCCATAAATCACCCGACCGCGTTAGGGACGCAAAATCCGGGAACATAATACCGATATGACGGAAACTAGGGCGGCAAGAGTGGAACAAAACACCAGGCATAAGGCCGAGCCTTCCACCCTTTACCAAGTATATAGATGCATTAATTAAATAAGACATATTGTGATATCCCAACAAGTAATCATGTTCCAAAAAGAAACAACATCTCCATGTTCCAACAAGGAACAAACTTCATCTTCACCTGCAACTAGCAACGCTATAAGAGGGGCTGAGCAAAGCGGTAACATAGCCAAACAACGGTTTGCTAGGACAAGGTGGGTTAGAGGCTTGGTTTAACAATATGGGAAGCATGATAAGCAAGTGGTAGGTATCGCAGCATAGGCATAGCAAAAGAGCGAGCAATCTAGCAAGCAAAGATAGAAGTGATTTAGAGGGTATGGTCATCTTGCATGAGATCCCGCAAGGAAGAAGAACGAGTCCATGAAGAAGACAAACGGACGTAGTCGAACGAATCCTCACAACTCCGGAACGAAACCGAAGCTAACGCGAGAAGCAACCCGGAAAGAAGAAAACAACATAGTAAACAACCATCACATAAACATGGCATGATGCACAATCAAGTATGATGCATGTCCGGTTAAATATGCATGGCAAATGCAACAAACAACACTACAAATTAAGTGGAGCTCAATAAGCAACGAGTTGCATATTGACGAAACACCACAACAATTATTTAGTTCTCTCTATTTTATGTACCCAACAATATTAAATGTTTTTAAACATGGCAAGAGGTGAAGCACAACAAAACTACCTATCTAGGCAATTTAAATGAGGCCGGAGACAACGAACAACAATTCCGGAAAATCCCCATATGCATATTTTAGATTTGGTACTGATCTGTCCTAACGCATATTTTAATGGTGTTAAACAGGAAAATAAAGTGCAACATGTCAAACTAGGCATTTTTCCACCCCATTTACATATATAATTTATTAAAATCCGAGTTACGGTTAAATAGTTATGAATTAAATCATTTTACCATGGCATTTAGCAAAATAAATGCAAACAACAATTTTAATCATTTTAAATGTTGTTATCATGATGCGGATGACAATTTCAAGTTTTATGCAATTCTATGAAAATGTTAACATGAGCATATGAAGTATTTGTCGTCGTGGCGGAAACGAAAAAAAGGTGCCACGGCAGCGAATCCGAAAATGGTGCCACGGCAACATATCGGTTCCGATAACTCGATTGAGATACCGGTGCAAAGAGAAGTGTGCGGAAGCGAGTTGAGCATGATGGTGGGGTGATCCCGGATACCAGGTTCCCACGATACGAAGGCATGGCAACGAGGAGAAACATGCAAGCGACAATTCGGACACAGTGCAAACACGAGCATCTCATACAAAATGCATTCGTTCACGGCGGTCGTCTCGGCGGTTATACCTTCGAAGCGTGCGTTAACGGAGTGGATCGAGTTCGGTGGTAGGGGTACACTTGTCGAAGGGGAAGTAGTTGTTCACGGGTCGTCGTGGGAAGTAGAGGTACACGTTCGTAGATGTTCGGGGTCACTGTGAGGACTTGCCAGTCCCGTTCTTGCGATGGTAGTCATTCATGTTCGTTCGGCGAGGTACTTGAAGACTCCAACGTCTTCGGGGCGACGGTAGTGGTACACACGAGGGTAGTCGAACTTGACGGATCCGAGGGCTCCGGCGTAGTGGTACACGCCCGTAGATGAACTTGACGGGTCTTCGTCATCCTGGTACTTGGCGTTACCCGGTTCGGTGACCGCTTTCGGCATCGGACGTCGAGGTACTTGGCGAATTCAGAGACGGCGGAAGACGAACTTGGCGCGTACTCCGGCGAGGGCGGCGCTGCTCCTTAACGCCAACGGGTGGCAGAGAGGCGACCTGGAGGCAGGGACGAGGCCGGGGCGCAGACTTGGCGGGGCGACGACTCCCTGGTGGTCGTACAGCTGCAGCACTTGGCGCTGACGCAGGCGACGGACTTGGCGCGATGCAGGGCTCCGGCGACGAGGCGTTAGCAGCGGGCGCGGGTGGATGGCCGAGGACAGGCGAGCTCGCGGCTGCCGGCGAGCTTGGCGAGGCCAAGGCGCAACGAAGGCGGAGCAAAGGAGGGTAGTGGCGGCGCGCTTGCTGGACGGAGCAGGGGCGGCGGGGCAGAGCAGAGGAGGAGGCACGGTCGCGGTCAACGCACGCGGGCGAGCGCTCGTCCAGGCTGCTCGATGCAGAGGATGCAGGGGGCGATGGTCGTGGACGGACTTGGCGACGGGGACGGCGAGGCGAGGAGGCGCGGTCACGGCCTGATGCCGTAGAGGGAGGCGCGCGGTGAGGCTGAGAGGGGATCGGGTGTGGGGGAAGAAGCAGAGGAGGTGGCGGCGCTATCGGGAGGGAGATGGAGGCGCGGAAGGGAGGAGCGAAGGGGAAGGAGGGGTTCGAGAGGAGGGAGAAGGACACGGGCACGGGCGCTCCTCTGTGTGCGGCGCTGGAGGGAGGAAGATGGGATCGGGAGAGGGGTGAGGATTAGGGTTAGGTGCGGCTTGGCCTTAGGGATTTAGTGGGCCGGCCTGGTTAGTCAGGCCCAAGAGGCCGGCTGGGCTCGAATCCCTTCTCTCCCTCTCTATTTCCTAGAAACAGAAAATAACCAAGAAGAAAAAGAGAAGAAAGGAGGGGTTTGGGAAGAAAATGGACACGCGGATAATTTTCCCGGATTCACAAAAATAAGCTTGGTCCGTGAAAATTAGGAAAGGCAAGATCGAACGATAAGAATTCGAACTCATTTGAATTTAATTCAAATGGGTTTGAACTAGGACGAGGTTTTTCGAAGTGTCCAAAAATGTTGAGGATTTTGGTGAAGCTCCGGAAAAAGACGGAAGGATTTATGGGTAGAGTTGGAGACCAAGAATTGGGATGACAAAGGCATTGGGATTTATTTGCAAGTGTGTTATGATCAATTCCAAAGTTAATGGAATATTTTTAATATATCTCCCTAATATTGGGAGGATATGTTATAAAGAGAAGTCACCGTGTGAACTCCCTCGATTTAAATAGATCAAAAAAATGCAATATATTTAGTTGAGGTTTTAAAAATTAAATGACATGCTGGCATGATGACATGATGCAATGCAAGAGATGCAAAGAGAAGAGATGCTAGACAAGAACAAAAATGCAAAACAAAAACAAAACCCAACCACGAAGGAAAAATCATATTGCACCTCCGGAAAAGGCAAGAGTTGGAGTTACGAATATGGAAAGTTGCATCCGGGGCGTTACACGTGGACACGGCTATTCGAATAGTTTTACACTCTGCAGAGGTTGCACACTTTACCCACAACATCCGGGGAGCTTCCGTGTCATCCACGACCCGCGGTACCTCAAGTACCCGGGGTAAGCACCTGATCACTATCTTTCCCTAGATGACACTAACAAGGAGTCCACTCGTTGTTCCGTATCCTCTCGATGTACATCATATGAGACTCGCTCGAGATCGTAAAATCTGAGAGGGGACACAACGGTGTATCCGGTGCCCTGTAAAGACAGTCATGGTCGCCCTACCTGGCACGACCCCGTCCCGAGAGAGAGCACCAACTCTCCCCCGTCACTAGTAATGCAGGCTCCAAGGTAGTATCGACTTAGGTAATCAATAATGCCCTTTCCCATATAAGGGTAGAGTGGTTGCGCATGTAAGGTTGGGACAGTCGACAAATCTTAAATCTAATCCTTTTTCGAAAACAACACACACTTGCCTCGGTACACCACTTCGTCATCAAGTGGCTACCCATCTCATCATCTCCCTCGGGCATAAGTGGCACCCGATGGGGTTTTCGAAAAGTCCTTTGAAAATGCTTTTAAATAATTTTAACCTATTTAAGACCATTTCTGGCCTTAAGAAAAAGCCTTTAAATAAAATAGGAAAATAACTTTTAAAACTATATTTTTGTGGTTTCTGGGTAACCTATATCTAATAGGAGTCAAAAATATTTTTGGAAAGATTTTTACAACCCTTTGTTAAGTACTTGCAGTGCAAACCTCAATCAAGGGGTTTTTGGAAAACTAATTTTTGAAAATACCATTTGGCCAAGTTATTTTTGTAAGAAAATACTATATTGTACTATACACATGGCATGATCATTGGGAAGAGTTTGGGACAAGGAGATGAAGTATAGAAGGTGGAGTAGTTGACTAATAAGAGCACTTGAAAAACCACTCAGAGAAAACCAACTTCAAAATAAAAGCCAAATAATGCAAAAGTTTTGTTGGTCCAAATTTTCATGCTTTATTAATGCAAATGATATGTTACAAAATGCAGGGTGTGACAACATCACTAGTGGGCCAGATTCCTCCTGGTTATGAACAGGACAAAGGACTGCCGCGAGGGAGACGCAATTTCAATCTTTTGCAGTAACTGCACGGATGAGGGAATACTTAACGCCATAAGTCATCGTGATATTACACGCTTCGCTGACTTGGCGTCCATAGTACAAAAGTACTGTGTGATGGAAAGCGCTTGGAAAACCGAAATAAAATTTTGGGATAATCCGGCCCTGAATAGCAATCCCGTCCGAACTAAGAGGGTGCATCACAGTAAGACACCCGGATTAAATACCAAAAAGCCAAAACCCTCTACAGGGCATGGAACCGTACTGGAAAGGTGGCTTGATGGACCCTGTAGAATTCACAGTACAGAGGACGCCACACCAACTCACATCCTTAGAGCATGTTGGATACTCCGGCAGGTGGCCAAAATTGGCGAGGACCTCCTAATTTCAGAGGCCGAAGAAAGCCAGCCCGAGGACACCAGTACCATTCTCATAGTCTTCGAGACTTTCGCATCAAATAATATGCGAAAAAGAACACTCCGCAGCCTCACCGAAGTCTATCAAGTAGCAACAATAAACCCATGGAGCGACACTGCTATCACCTTCAACGTGAGTGATGAACCTAAATTCCGAACAGCCCGAGCACCAGCCGCATTGGTCCTCAGTCCCATAGTGGACAGCCCTCGCCTCACAAAGGTACTCATGGATGGAGGCAGCAGATTGAACCTCATTTATGAGGAAACCCTCCAAAAGATGGAAATAGACTGGAACCGCATCGAGTGAAGAAACACAACCTTTAGAGGAATAATCCGCAGTCAGGAAGCGCGCTGCACAGGAAAGATCACACTAGATGTGGTGTTCGGCACGCGGATAATTATAGGTCCGAACAAGTCACGTTCCAGGTGGCCCCGTTCAATAGCGGATACCATGCTATATTAGGACGGGAGGCATTCACAGTCTTCCAAGCCATACCCCATTACGGGTACATGAAGCTCAAAATGCCTGGGCCAAACGGAATTATCACTCTCGCTACTGATCCGGACATAGCACTCCGTGCCGAGAACAAGACAGCCGCATTGGCCCTTGAGGCACTATCCGAAGCCTTA
This sequence comes from Aegilops umbellulata, assembly GCA_032464435.1. NCBI lineage: Eukaryota > Viridiplantae > Streptophyta > Magnoliopsida > Poales > Poaceae > Aegilops > Aegilops umbellulata. Next base: position 175,035,437 of record CP136058.1, read on the forward strand.
GCGGCCGAGGAACTGACTGCGCCGCGCTCCACGGTTAATAGGGATGATGTGATACTCGATAAGAGATCCAAATCCACATCCTTCAAACCAGCGGACGAAATAGTCAAATTCCAGGTCCATCCAACGGACCCCAATAAAACAGCTTCCATCGGGGCACGACTGAACCCTGATGTAGACGCCGCACTGCGAGAGTTCCTACGAGAGAACTGGGACATTTTTGCTTGGCACCCTTCAGACATGCCAGGAATCCCACGCAGGCTGGCCGAACACAGCTTAAATATCCAGAAAGGATTCAAACATGTCAAACAAGCCCTTCGACGTTTTTCCTAACCGAAGAGACAGGCTATGGGAGAGGAGCTAGCCAAGTTATTGGAGGTCGGATTCATTAGAGATATAAAACATCCGGACTGGCTAGCAAACCTGGTGATGGTACCAAAGAAGGACAGATCTAGCGCCTGTGTGTCGATTTTAAAGGCCTTAACAAGGCCTGCCCAGAGGATCTCTTACCCCTCCCTCGTATCGATCAAATTATCGATGCCACTACAGGACACGATTCGTTGTGTTTCCTCGACGCATACTCCGGTTACCATCAAATCAAGATGGCAGAATTAGACCAAGCCGCAACAACATTCATCACACCATACAGCCCATTCTGCTTCAACACAATGCCCTTTGGGCTAAAAAACGCCGGCGCAACATATCAGCGCATGATACAAACATGTCTGGCCAACCAAATCGGCAAAACAGTGGAGGCATATGTGGATGATGTGGTCGTCAAATCAAAACATGTCGACTCTCTAGTAGACGACTTGAGGCTTACATTCGATAACCTCCGAAAGTACGACATTAAGCTCAATCCGGAGAAATGCGTCTTTGGCGTTCCAGCCGGAAAGCTCTTGGGCTTCATTGTATCCGGTAGAGGAATCGAAGAAAATCCAGCCAAGATCCGAGCTTTGTCACAATCGAATGTCCCAAAGGACCTCAAGCAAATACAGAAACTAACCGGATGCGTGGCGGCTCTAAGCCGCTTCATCTCCCGCTTGGGAGAAAAGGCGATGCCCCTTTACCGCCTCCTACGGCGCGCCGAACACTTCGAGTGGACGGATGCCGCCACGGCCGGACTCGATGAAATAAAAGTCATATTGGCAACAAACCCAGTCCTGGCCGCGCCAAACACCGGCGAGCCAATGCTATTGTACATCGCGGCAACCCATCAAGTTGTAAGCGCAGTGCTCATCGTCGAGCGGGAAACGGACGGACACAAATTCCCCCTCCAAAGGCCGGTCTACTAAGTGTCCACTGTCCTCACTCCATGCAAATCATGGTACCCACACTATCAGAAAATTGCATACGCGGTATTCATGGCATCCCGGAAGCTACGACACAACTTTCAAGAGTGTTCGATTACAGTAGCCTCGGAAGTACCACTCAATGACATTATCAATAACCGCGATGCAACGGGTCGGATCGCAAAATGGGCCATTGAGCTCCTCCCGTTCGACATAACCTATAAGCCACGACGAGCTATCAAATCGCAAGTGTTGGCCGACTTCGTCGCAGAATGGACGGAGGCCGAACTCCCTAAAGAGTACAACACATACTCAAACTGGATCATGCATTTCGACGGCTCCAAAATGTTGGCCGGACTGGGGGCTGGCGTCGTTTTGACGTCCCCCACAGGATACACAGTCCAATATGTACTCCAAATTATGTACACGGACTCCAACAATGCAGCCGAATATGAGGCCCTCCTACATGGTCTCCGGATTTCAGTATCCATGGGCATTCAACGCCTAGAGGTACGCGGGGATTCGAACCTCGCGATCTCCCAAATAAATGGAGACTTCGACGCCAAGGATCCAAAAATGGCAGCTTACCGCAATGCCGTCCTAAAAATGTCAGCTCGGTTCGAAGGGCTGGAGTTTCACCATATAGCCCGCGAAAATAATCAAGCAGCGGACGTCGTGGCACGCATCGGAGCAAAACGCGATGCAGTTCCCCCCAACATCTTTTTGGAAAGATTGTTCAAGCCATCCGTAACATGGGAGGGGGAACCCGCGATTAACAGCCTAGACGCAGCCGCACCACTCGACGCCGAACAACCTGACATAATTGGAGGTCCTGCCAACGAAATTACACCTTCAGCCCACGTAATAATGGCGGTTATCGCCCCGTGGACAGAACCATTCCTAGCCTACCTTACTAGGCAGGAACTCCTAGAGGACCAAAACGAGGCCCGCTGCATAGTGGGGCGATCTAAAGCCTACAAAGTCCACGAGGGGGAGCTTTATAAGAAAAGCACTACCGGAGTCCTTCAAAGGTGCATCTCCAAAGAGGAAGGGCGGAATCTTCTGGCCGAAATTCACACCGGACTCGGTGGTCATCACGCTGCTACTCGGTCCCTTGTTAGCAAGGCTTTCCGTACAGGCTTTTATTGGCCGACGGCCAGGGCAGTCGCTCAGGACCTAGTCCAACGATGCGTTGGTTGCCAACTTTTTGCCAACCAAAGCCATATGCCACCCACCGCACTCCAAACTATACCCATCACCTGGCCCTTTGCGGTCTGGGGGCTTGACATGGTCGGACCCCTTAAAGGTGGAACCCATAAGAAAAAATACTTACTGGTCATGGTGGATAAGTTCACCAAATGGATAGAAGCCAAGCCTGTTAAAATGGCTGAACCCGGACCTGTGCTAGACTTCATATCCGGGGTTGTACACCGTTACTGCGTCCCCCACAGCATCATAACCGATAACGGTACAAACTTTACAGCCCACAAGGTAAAACTCTGGTGCAAAAACATGGGCATCAAGCTCGATTATGCTTCAGTCTATCACCCACAAACCAATGGCCAGGTCGAACGTGCAAACGGTCTTATCATGAGCGGCATCAAACCCAGACTAGTGCGGTCCCTCAAGGAATCTAACACGCACTGGGTAGAGGACCTCGACTCCGTACTCTGGGGGCTGCGGACCACGCCAAATCGCACCACCGGATACACACCATTCTTTATGGTGTACATCGCAGAGGTAGTTCTGCCTTGCGACATAATTCATGATTCACCTAGAGTGCGCATGTACGAAGAAAGAGAAGCCGAGCTCGATCGGCAGGACAGCCTGGACGCCTTGGAGGAGGAGCGTGACGTGGCGAAAGCCCGTTCCGCATTTTATCAACAACAGGCCCGAAGATACCAAAGCAGAGAAGTACGGGCCAAAAATTACAATGTTGGCGAACTAGTTCTACGCCTGTCAGATAAGAAAAAGGACAGACTCAAGCCCAAATGGGAAGGTCCATTTATAATCGACCAAGTCCTGACGGGTGGGGCGTACCGCCTGCGAGATGCGTCAGATAACCGACTCGAGCCGAACCCGTGGAACGCCACACGTCTCCGAAGATTCTATGCCTAGCGCCGGACTCCGTTTTCGTCTCCTTCCCCTGTCCATTTTTTACATTTTTCTGTCTTATATTTCTCTCCTTCCCCTCTTTTTCCTTTATAGCCCTTAAAAGGCTCACTACATGACGCGCCACTTGCGCACATCTAACCTGGGGTCTTCTTTAACAGAAGCTTATTTATACGGGCTTCATGCCCCACACATGTGTCAAACTTCCGCATGTACCTTTTTCTTCACCATTATATGCATCGATATGACTTAAGTTTTGGCCAAGTTGGGTTTTCTGGCTCCTGTGCTTACCCCTATGTTCCCGATTGTTCAGCTAGGAGGTAAATGGAGCACCTCTGCGATTGTTACTGCCGGGTCAGCCGGATGTGTACCTCAGACTGGGTGAAGCCAAAAGCTAGCGTTCTTAAGGGAATATTCGGTCGGTGAAATAAAAGATGATCTTTTTATTAATTTTCATGCGCCCCCGGATGCTTTTTCTGCGTCTTTTTTACGCAGTTCGGACATGCACTTTAGGGCATGCCTCCCCAGCGAAAGGAACCCTTAATAGAACTATTCTCTCTGGAAGATGTTTCTTACTAACCATGTAATATAACATAACTAGTTGGGCACTTGTCTGATAAAGCACTAATGACCCCTACGCCTAGTATCCAAGCATACCACGGTTCTTGTATAACCGCTATGGTATTCGGACACACTCCGGACCGTCAGGTCCCGAGGTTGAAGCGAAAAGGTCGGCAACGACAAACGATCTACAATCCGGCTAGAAGGCATTACGTATGTCAATTCAAAAGTACATAGTCATTTCAACTGATTGTATTCCTCCTCTATACCATCTAACAGGCTGTCTAATTTACAGTCCTGCTGGGAATACTTTGCGGCCAATTCTACTTGGCCGTAAACTAAGCTTACAGGGATCTCCTTCCCGTCAGGCCCCACCGGTCCGACCTCGGCCATGTGGTTTGGGTTAGACTTTGAAAAACGGATCTTCACCATGGCCCAGGCCTCCCTAGCGCCTTGTCGGCAGGCTGATATCTTCCACAACCGGAAGTGCCGCTGAGCTCCCTTCAGCTTCTCCGCAAGCTCTCCAAGGCCCTCGGGCGTGGAGTGGGCAGGCCATAAGGCTTGGGCAACGCCTTGCATTGCCTGCCGAATTCGCTCGTGCAGTTGCAGGAGTTCGGGAAGAAGGTCACTCGTAGAACCGGGCATCTCCTCTGTAGGACGACCTGTGAGCATACCTACAGACAATACTCTGTTATTCGACTTCCTCGGCAAACTCATTTTTCAAAGTTCGTTCAAGCACTTACTAAATATGCTAAGTCGAAGCCACTGATTCTCCTTCGTGGAGTCCGACAGCTGGCCACGAACGTCCTTAAGTTCAACGTCCAGCTTGGTGTTGGCATCCTGGAGATCATTCTTCTCCCGCCTCACCTTTGTCAACGCACTCTCACCGGCCTTTAACCGGCGTAAGAGTTGTTGCTTCTCCGGATTAAGTCCGGCGCCATCTGCAACATGAATTGTCAGATTTGCACCCAAACCACACAATACTAATCTTTCGAAGTGTATGTTACCTAAGGGGGTCCCTTTGGGCTCCCCTGCTGCAGCTAGTGCGGCCTATAGTTGGGCCTTGCTCTTTTCCAGCTCCTGGGACAACACGGTGTTCTTCTCTGTAAGAACCTGCATGTTATATGATCCTTAAATCAGTTACTTTAACCGTTTCAAGTCTCGGGGGCTACTGGTATATATATATAGTTAACCAAAATTTTCTTACCCGTATATCTTTCACATACTGCTCCGTGGCTCTGGCTAAACCATCTTGAGCGGCACGGAGGTACGCATCTCCCGAATTAAAGGCATCTAAAGCCTCTTGGGAGAAACAAGCGACGCGTAGAACTGTCCGGCGACGCCTGTGGTTCATGGCACTCTCCACTTCAGAATTTGTGGCAGACAGCCTGTCCGCATCCTCTGTCGGAGGAGCGCCCGGTGCATGCCTTGTGCTCGCCTCCGCTTCCTGGCTGGTCACTGGAACCTGGCTGGTGGAGGCGGGATTGGCAGCCTCTCCGGATATAGTCCGGCGAGGTCTCTTCATCCTGAAGAAAGCACGAACGTTAATATGCCCTGACGAAATAACACAGCCGAAACGGAGGGTGCGTAATACCTTTGCGCCGGCATCTCGGTCCGGACTGCATTTCTTTTTTCCCCACGGGGCCCTGCGGCCCCTCGCTGGCTAGCCGCCGCAGGTTCAGCTTCCCGCCTTGGAAATCTCCCCTGTGTAACACGGTTGTTGTTAGAAACGACGGAATACGTGAAAATGGAATCCCCCTCAAGGGAATAAAAACTCCGGTTTCTGTCACCTGGGAGGCCGGGATTAACCCGGGGTAATCAGCCACAATAGCGACCAAGGTGTTGTCCTTGCTTAACTGATGAAACACCCCGTCGATAAGCTCCACCGATATGTCCGGATCCTCTTCTGAGTTCGGATCGAGGGACCGTTCTGGGTCCTCGGGTTGTGGAGGGCGGCTGCTTATATCTTTCACTTCCTGTCGCAGTTCCTGCATTGAAGTCGTCAGACTACGTATCTGACCATGGAAGTATAAAATAAATGGGCAAGCGCAATTGTTCGCTTACCCAACTTGGAGGTTCATACATAGTGAATCCGGCCCGCGGGTTAAAGCGGAGGAACTCCTCCTTTTCTCCCTTGTACAAAGAGGACAGAATCTTTATTAGGGCGGCAGCCGAGGCTGGCCCCTTACGACCGTAACGCGTGGCGTCATCCTCCCCATTGAAATCCCACATGGGGTGGCCTCTGTATTGAAGCGGCTGCACCCCTCGCATAATGCATGCGGCCATGACTCCGATCATGGTTAGTCCGGAATGAGCCAACAGTCTTATCCGGCCCATCAGGTAAAGGACGTCTCTGTCGCTTTGTCTCTGAGAGCTCCGTGGACGCCAGCTCAAGCGTTTCTTCAATGGAGCACTGTTGAACTCAGGGAGACCGGCCCGGATATGGTCCGGCAGCGGGACGTCGTCTATGTAAAACCATTCCGAAGGCCAGTCCTCGGACGCCTTCTTCGGGGTTCCGGATAGGTATCCGATCCCGACGATGCGCCATACTTTGGCTCCGCCCTCTTGGTATATAGACCCCTCTTGAGAACGGGGCACCAGGCAGAACATCTTCTTCCACAGCGCGAAATGAGCCTCGACGCCTAAAAATAGCTCGCAAAGGTCAACGAAGCCCGCAATATGTAACACGGAGCCGGGCGTGAGATTGTGCAGCCGGAGGCCGTAGAACTCCAGAAGCCCACGGAGAAATGGATGAATTGGAAATCATAGTCCCCTTATCAGATAGGGAAAAAGGCACACCTGTTCTCCTTTAGAAGGATTGGGGGTGTTCTCCGCTTGTTTTCCGCCATTGTAGGTGGCGAGACCAGCTCGGACCGGGACCATGTATGCCTGAGGGAGAAATCCCTTGGCCTGAAGCGACACTAACTCGCTATGCGGAATGGTGCAACTCTCCCAGTCCCCGGGCTTAGGACCGGAGGGGCGAGGGGAGGAGCTGCGACGGCTGGCCATGTTGGAATGGACTTTAGCTGGGAAAGCTCTGATGATAACTCGCGGAGAGGAGGAGATGCGGTTTGGATCTAAATCCTCATCCCATTAAATAGGCGGCTCGTTTATATGGCTAGGGGTGTGGATGTAAAAACGCCCTAGGCTTTTCGCATTCGTTCAACATGTGGAAGACAGCCGTTATTGGGCGCAGAAGCCGAGGAGCGCAACATTACAAAAATCAGACATTATTCATACAGGTACACAGAATTTGGGAAAGAACCCGCCTTGCAATGCCGATGACAATTTGCACGCCGGACTCGTCGTCATTGAAGCCTGGTTCAGGGGCTACTGAGGGAGTCCTGGATTAGGGGGTGTTCGGGTAGCCATACTATACCTTCGCCGGACTTTCCTTGGCGTGGAAGGCAAGCTAGGCGATGCGGATACTCAAGATCTCCTACCATTGTAACCGACTCTATGTAACCCTAACCCTATCCGGAGTCTATATAAACCGGAGGGTTGTAGTCCGTAGGACGAACCATCATCATACACAATCATACCATAGGCTAGCTTCTAGGGTTTAGCCTCCTTGATCTCGTGGTAGATCTACTCTTGTACTACCCATATCATCAATATTAATCAAGCAGGAGTAGGGTATTACCTCCATCGAGAGGGCCCGAACCTGGGTAAAAACATCGTGTCTCCTGTCTCCTGTTACCATCCGGCTTTAATCTTCACAGGGTTGCACTCAATGCCGTGTTCTGAGACCAGGAAGCCAAGCAGCTAGCCGGCTGGTACTCCAAAGACACATTTCTCTGGGTTGAGCTTGATTTGAAAACGCCATAGATTATCAAAAGTTTCCTTGAGATCTTCCAAAAGGGTACCGCGCTTCTCTGTCTTCACCACAATATCGTCTACATAGATGTGGGCATTTCTGCCGAGTTGCTTGAGGAGGCACTTCTGCATGCAACGTTGAAACGTGGCGCCGGCATTTCTCATGCCAAATGTCATGGTCAGGTAGCAGAAGGCTCCAAATGGTGTGATGAAGGTGGTCTTCAGGCGATCGACCGGGTTCCACTTGATCTGGTGGTACCCTGAGCAGGCGGGCGATCTCTTCACCAGCGATTCTTCTCCTCTTCCGATAGTCGGCGAAGGGGTTGTTCGACTGGTTTGGCATCTGCTCTGACATGTAGCTTGTGCTCGGCGATATCTGTCGGAACACGCGGCATGTCTTTGGGAGACCATGCAAAGATGTCCTGATTCTCACGGGGGAAATCGATGAGCTCGCTTTCCTATTTGCTATCGAGGTTGGTACTTACGATAGCATGCCTCTCCGGGTGCTCTGGGTCCAAGGGGATCTTCTTTGTTTCTTTGGCCGGCTGGAAGGAGCCCTGGGTCTCCAACTCTTTGGGCTCTGGTGATAGGTCCAGCTGCTTGCTGGCCATGGCCACCACCCGGTCCAAGAGCTTCTTCTCAGTAGCAATCACAAGGTACTCGGCCAGCCGGCTGCTGGCCGCGGCATAGGCAGCCGACTTCTCATAGTCCCCGGCTATTGTGATAATGCCCTTGGTTCCCGGCATCTTCAGCTTGAGGTATGCATAATGAGGTACTGCCATGAACTTGGCTAGAGCTGGCCAGCCTAGAAGCACATGATAAGGGTTCTCCAGGTCAACCACCTCAAACCAAATTGCCTCTCAGCGGAAGTGATCCTTGTCTCCGAAGAGGACATCTATCTTGATCTTGTTGATTGGTGAGCAGGAAAGGCCGGGCACAATGCCATGAAACATAGTCCGATTGGGCTGGAGCTACTTATCTTTGATGCACAACTTCTCCATGGTATCGCGGTAAAGGATGTTGATGCTGCTACCGCCATCTATCAGGATCCGGGAAAAATGAGCAGCTCGCCTCTCTGTTGCAAGTGTGGCATCTAAAACCAAGGCATAGGAACCCGAAGAAGGCATCACCTCCGGGTAGTTTGCACGGCTCCAGCTGATAGGCTTCTTAGACTAGTGCATGAACTCCGGGCAGTTTAGGCAACGGCATTTACTTTGCGGTCCTGCTGACGTTGGTTGCGCCTGTCAACAGCCACACTGGTGAAGACGACGTAGGCTCCATGTTCTTTAGGGAATTCATCCTGGATAGCACTGACTGCTGGACGGGCTGCCTACTGCTGGGGAGGCGGAGCCGGCTGGCCAGCAGGCGGAGGCGGCAGTCCCTCGCCCTTGGCAATGCGGACAAGCCAATGGCATTTCCGGGTTGTATGGTTGGATGGCTTCGCACCACTTTGGAACTTGTAGGGAGCATCGAGGGTCTGCTCAAAGGAGAAGGAGGGCAACCAAGTGGGCTTGCCACCCTTCTGACGCTTGGGGCCGGGTTGTCCCTCAGGCAGCTGGTCTTCAACTGTTGCCACCTGTCGGCTGGTGGAAGCCGGCTGCAGGGCCTTGTGCTTGTTGTCGTTCGGCTGATGGCGCCGACTGTTGTCACCAGCCGGCGTCCGAGGAGCCATGGGGAGCACCTTCCGGGAAGCGTCCACTCGGAGCTCCGACTTCATGGAAGAGTTAGCAATGCGTACTTGTCTGCTATGATCAACAACTCGTCGAGGGTGGCCGGCTCATCGCCGAGGAGTCGGTTCTTGAGTAACGTGCCCTCTCGGCACCCGGCGGTGAAGTACTCGATGGATTGCACCTAATGCACCCCTTCGCAGGAGTTGTGCAGTTCAGCCCACCGTGTCAAGTAGTCGCGGGTGGACTCATCTCACTACAAAAAAAGACACATCCATACTCATCAAAGGACAGTATGGTCACGTGAGTGCTGTGGAAACTGCGAAGCTAGTCTGGGACTAGCTCTCCAAGGTCAATGAAGGCGTCTCAACCCAGAGAGACTCAAGGATTAGTGTTCTTCACAACCTCTTCAACCGCTTCAAGAGAAATGACAATGAGAATGTCCAGCTCACATTTGATCGCCTCACTGGTATCACAAATGAGCTACATGCACTCGGCGCCACTGAGACCACCAAGCACGAAATCGTCAAGACGCTTTTGAGATCGCTTGACAGCTCATTCGACACCCTGGCCCTGATGATTCAAGAACGCCCTGACTTCAAGACTCTCGATCCGTCTGACATACTTGAGAGGCTCAACACACATGAGTTCCAGCTATCTGAGAAAAGAGATATCTATGGTCCCAACTATGTCCGAACTCGTGCTTTAAAGGCAAAGGTTGCTTCCTCATTAGAAGAAGAATCCGACTATAGTTCTGAGGATCCTGAAGACATTGGAAAGGAGCTTGTTGTGCTTGTGAAAAAGTTCCAGAAGTTCACCAAGAAGAAAGACATCAGAAAGTCTTCAAGATCTAGCTCTAGAAACGTTGAAGCTTCCACTCATGATCACAAGAATAGAACATGCCACAAGTGCAAGAAACTTGGTCACTATATCTCTGAGTGTCCATAGTGGGACAATGAGACCAAGAACAAGAAGAAGAGCAAGGAATATGATTCTGATGACAAGAAGAAGAAGAAATCCTCAAAGTCTTCTTCCAAGTCTTCGTAGAAGTCTTCATCACACAAGAAGAGCTCATCTAGCAAGGCTCATGCGTTTGTTGGCAAGGAGATGGATTCAGAGGAGGAGTTTGCTTCTGAGGAGGATGAGGTGGAGTCTAAAGAGGAATCAGATTCAGGCGTGGCAAGCCTGGCTCTAGCTTCAGCGTATGTCGCCAAGTCCATCTTGAACACTGAAGACAATGGCCTCGTCACCAATGTTGATGCTAATGATGAGGATGACTCTGCTCTTGTTGGTGTACAAAATAAGGGGCGCACCTTTGTACCCCTTTACCTATGCATGGACAGTCGGAGCCGTGCCCACGGCGCACTAAGCAGAGCAGGGGAAGGAACCGAAGATAAGCCGAAGCACGAGATGCCCAAGGCAACGCCAGGGCCAAGAACACAAAGAAGCAGAGGGGAGAAGCAGGTTCCCCCGGCAAGATCCTTGCCAGGGGTAGCCTCCGCGGCCCCGGCAAGGCCCTTGCCTGGGCGGCTCATCCAACACCAGCGGAGCGCACCACCCTTGAGCCCACGGCCTCCAACACCATCAACCACGTTGGGCCGGGGCTCGGGAGGCACCTCCATGGTGGCATGCAGATCTTTGTGAAGACAAGGAATATTCAAGATCAGATGAGGATTAAAAGACAACGATCCTCGGCAAGATCCTTTTCGAGGAGAGCCACAAGACCCCCGGCAAGATCCTTGCCGAGGACAACAGCATGCCACGGGAAGGCCCTTGCCGGGCCACCCGGCAAGGCCCTCACCAAGGACGCCACCAGGGCCACTTCCAGGCCCGCACCAGCCAAGTCTCCACTGCCATTCGCATGTAGCTGCAAGCCCAACCAGCTGGGCAAGCACCTGCGTGGCAACATGCAGCTTCCAGGCCAACTCAGCAAGCGCCTGCATGGCGGCATGCAGATCTTCGTGGAGACCTTACCACCGCGCCACCTCAGCTGCCTGCCTGCCTACATGGCGCCGCATGCATCGCTGGCCAGGGCGCGTGTCGAAGCAAGGAGGAGCGGCAACGGACGGGACGGGCCTCGTTCCCGTCCCCACTAAAGCTACGGTACACCTAAGCGATGCATTAAATGCGTCTTGTCCTGTAATACGGGCGATAAGGTCGTTGCACTGTACGCCTTTCCACCTCCTGTGTGCCACTGTGGCAGCCCCTTTCGACTATAAAAGGAGGCCCATGGCTTATTGGAGAAGGATTCGGCTCTTTGGAATGACTCAGCCACCATAGGTAGTTCGAGAGCTCAAGAACACTCAATACATCCACCAAAGCAGAACTAGGGTTTTACGAATCCTCGCGGCCCGAACCTGGGTAAACAATCCTTCTGCTGATTACAAATCTTGCTCTTCTCGAAACCCTATTTCTCGGCAACCGTAGTAGGGATTCTTGTGATCCCATAGGTGTCGTTTTCCACCGACATCTTTGGCGTGCCAGGTAGGGGGCGTAATTGTGAGAATCTGGTCTAGTAGTTAGCCTAGCGTTTCTTCATCACCATGGCTCCCAAGAAGAAGACGGCCACGACGATCGACTCGTCGGGGGCCGAACGGCCCATGCCAGTACGGGCGAGCAGCGGCCCGGTCGCGGACAGAACCCGAGTCGCGGTCCGCGAGCACCAGCATCGCCCTGGCAGTCAGAGCCTGGCGAGCGGCGCCGTTCGCGCGCCAGGCAACGGGCCGCACATCACCAATTCTAAAGATGGGGCTGGGCCCCCCGCAGGTGGCGCGGGGCCCTCCAGGAGTGTCGTTGTGCCACCCGCGGGCGGCTCAGCAACCTCCAAGACGCCCACGCCGGCGACCACTGCGTTCTCTTCCCATGGTGTGCGCGACGAGCAGCGTCACCACGTCGGTGACCCTGGGCGCCGCCGTGGGAAGAGCCCCGTGCGTCGTCCGCGGGACGAAGGAGTTCAGCATGCCTACCGAAGTGCTGGCAAAAATGGCGCGCAGCCGCTGGGTCATCATGGGGCTCCTTCTAACGTGGTTAGAAGTCGAAGCGCGCCACGGTCCATGCAGTTGTCGCCGCCACCCATGCCAGCAGAAGCTTTGGCACGCGCGCAGCTGCTCTTCGACTTCCCTCCTGCCGCGGAGAAGCTCGACGAGTGGAGGGACACCATCCGGAGCCTCGTCGCTGTCGCCAACAAAGACGATCCGTGGTCGACGGGACCCTCGGGCCGACGCTCCACCGAGCCACCACATGCCAGCGCTGGGAGGACCGGGGGTGTTGCGGTCATGGTGCACTCTCCTCCTCCTCGCCAGCCGAGGACGCTTGTGATAACATCTCTATAGCATCCTCCGACCCACGGACCCACCGCGACCAGCGCCAAGTTCTTCGAGAACAAGCTCACGAAAATGCTCAAACCACTATTGAGCGCTCGCGTGATACAGGCCACCAGTCGGACAAGCAAGCGGGACCCGCTATGGACCACCCAGCATCGGGGGGCTCCGGCGGCCTACCTTACGAGGTGGGCTTCCCAGCCTTTACCCGCGAGCTGCGGTAGTTCCAGTGGCCGTGCCACCGCATGTTCAACCCCCGACGTCGGCGAGAAGTACACTGGCAGGACGCATCCGTCCGAGTTCCTCAACATCTAGACCATCGTGATGCAGGCAGCCGGAGCTCGCGACGACAAGGTGCTTGCCAATTATTTCTCGCTGGCACTGAAGCCCAATGTTATGTCTTGGTTGATACACTTGCCGGCGGATTCCATTTCTTCTTGGTCGGATATGTGCCATGAGTTCGTTGGCGCCTTCACAGGAGGCCACCAAGCTCATGGCCAGGCCAGTGATCTGCATATCATTCCCCAGAAGGAAGGGGAAACCCTGCGCAAGTACATCCAGAGGTTTAGCCGGGTGCAGTACAACATCCACTACAAAAAAAAGACACATCCGTGACATTTTGGGCCAAACGAAATTTTTTTCTATCATACATATGACACTTCTATGACGATAATTGTGACAAAACTCGGTATCATCATAGATGTGGTGGGCTCCTACTTCTATGACAAAAAATCATGACAGAAAATGGGCTTTTCGTCCTGGGCGGGTCGGAGACGCAGCTGCATGACATTCTTTGGGCCGTCCATTACGAAAAAAACCGTGGTAGAAGCGAGGGGAGGAAAATTTCAGGGAGTTCGCGGTTACGGTGGGAGGTCAGGGGCTGAGCGATGCGTGTTTCTCTCGTACACGTACGCGTGTGTGTGTGTGAGGTGTTGGCTCTAACTGAACCCGAGCAAGGCGTTGGGCTCTAACTGAACCCGAGCGATTGCACTGCAGGCTACGCGTTACTGAACCCGAGCGATCGAGCGATGGCTGTTAACTAAACCCAATCGAGCGATCCCTTCTGTAACGCCCTCGATGCGGCTATATCTCCCACGTGTCGAAGCACGACTTAGAGGCATAACCGCATTGAAATAAATGTCGCAAGTGAGGTAATCTTCACACAACCCATGTAATACATAAGGGAAAGAGATACATAGTTGGCTTACAATCGCCACTTCACGCAATACATGAGTAAAGCATTACATCAAACAGATACAATTAAGGTCCGACTACGGAACCAAAATAAAATAAGACTACCCCAAATGCTACACAGATCCCCGATCGTCCCGACTGGGCACCACTACTGATCAACTGAAAAGAAACAACACAACGAACACGATCTTCATCGAGGTCCCACTTGAGCTCGGTTGCGTCACCTGCATGGTTTCATCAGCACCTGCAAACTGGTTTTGGAAGTATCTGTGAGTCACGGGGACTCAGCAATCTCACACCCGCGAGATCAAGACTATTTAAGCTTAAAGGTAGGACAGGGTAGTGAGGTGGAGCTGCAGGAAGCGACTAGCAAATATGGTGGCTAACATACGCAAAAGAGAGCGAGAAGAGAAGCAAAGCACGGTCGTGAAGCTAGGAGCGATCAAGAAGTGATCCTGAAACTACTTACGTCAAGCATAACTCCAACACCGTGTTCACTTCCCGGACACCGCCGAGAAGAGACCATCACAGTTACACACGCGGTTGATGTATTTTAATTAAGATCAACTTCGGGTTTTGTACAACCGGACATTAACAAATTCCCATCTGCCTCATAACCGCGGGCACGGCTTTTGAAAGATAATACCCTGCAGGGGTGTCCCAACTTAGCCCATTATAAGCTCTCACGTCAACGAAGGATATTCCTTCTACCGGGAAGACCCGATCAGTCTCAGAATCCCGGCTACAAGACATTTCGACAATGGTAAAACAAGACCAGCAAAGCCGCCCGATTGTGCCGACAAATCTCGATAGGAGCTACACATATCTCGTTCTCGGGGCACATCCGGATGAGACATCTTACGAGTAAAACCAAGTCTCAAGTTTCCCCGAGGTGGCCCCGCAGTCTACTCGGTTCGGACCAGCACACACAGGAGCACTGGCATGGGGGGGGGGTTAAAATAAAGATGACCCTTGAGTCTGCAGAACCCAAGGGAAAAAGGCTTAGGTGGCAAATGGTAAAACCAAGGTTGGGCCTTGCTGGAGGAGTCTTATTCAAAGCGAACTGTCAAGGGGGTCCCATAAATCACCCAACCGTGTAAGGAACGCAAAATCCGGGAACATAATACCGATATGACGGAAACTAGGGCGGCAAGAGTGGAACAAAACACCAGGCATAAGGCCGAGCCTTCCACCCTTTACCAAGTATATAGATGCATTAATTAAATAAGAGATATTCTGATATCCCAACATACCCATGTTCCAACATGGAACAACATCTCCATGTTCCAACAAGGAACAAACTTCATCTTCACCTGCAACTAACAACGCTATAAGTGGGGCTGAGCAAAGCGGTAACATAGCCAAACAACGGTTTGCTAGGAAAGGATGGTTAGAGGTTTGACATGGCAATATGGAAGGCATGATAAGCAAGTGGTAGGTATCGTAGCATAGGCATAGCAGAAGAGCGAGCATCTAGCAAGCAAAGATAGAAGTGATTTCGAGGGTATGGTCATCTTGCCTGAGATCCCGCAAGGAAGAAGAACGAGTCCATGAAGAAGACAAATGTACGTAGTCGAACGCATCCTCACAACTCCGGAACGAAACCGAAGCTAAGGAGAGAAGCAACCCGGAAAGAAGCAAGCAACATAGTAAACAACCATCACATAAACATGGCATGATGCACAATCAAGTATGATGCATGTCCGGTTTAATGATTCATGGCATGGCAAATGCAACAAACAACACTACAAATTAAGTGGAGCTTAATATGCAACGAGTTGCATATTGACGAAACACCACATTCAAGTTATTTAGTTTGCTCTCGTTTATGTACCCAACAATATTAGATGTTATTAACCATGGCAAGGGGTGAAGCATAATAAAATTACACATCTAGGCAGGTTTAAATGAGGCCAGAACAACAAGCAACAATTACGGAAAAACCTCATGTGCATATTTTAGATTTGGTACTGATCTGTCCTAAAGCATATTTTAATGTTGTAAAACAGGAAAATAAAGTGCATCATGTTAAACTATGCATTTTTCTACCCCCATTTACATATAAAGTTTATTTAAATCCGAGCTACGGTTATTTAGTTATGAAATAAAGCATTTTAGCAAGTTTATTGAGCAAACTTAGACAAACAACAAGTTTAAACATTTTAAACATGGATGAAGTGGCATATTATGAAACTAGACAGAAATCTAAGCATTTTTCATATATGAAGTTTTTACATATGATGCACTGTTAATGAGTTATTATATGCGTGATGTTTGAGGGTTTTTCTGCCAAACAGTAAATCACAGGATAAATAGCTAAAACGCAGATCTGAAAAAAAAACAAGACAAGGGCCGAAACTGAAATGTGCACTGGGCGGATGGGCTGCTCACCATGGGCCAAGGCCCAGTCGGTGGAAGAGGCAGGCCGACGGATTTGGCGGCCCACGGCGTAGGCGAAGCAGAGGATGGCTCGCGCGGGCGACACGGCCCTCGTCCACGCTGGCGCTGGACCAAGTCAACGAGGGGGCAGGGTGCTCGTTCCTGAGCTGCTGCTCGATGCAGAGGACGCGGACAGAACCGGCGATGCAGGGCGCGTCAGCTTCAGGCGATGCAGGGCGCAGCGGCTTCAGGCGATGCAGGGCCCGGAGCAAGTGTGGATCCGGGCACTAGATGGCGTCCCATGTGAGATCCGAGGTGAGGCAGGGGGTCGGCGGCCATGGCGCGCGGCTTGGGTCTTGGCGGAGGAAGGAGGGCCGAACGGGTGGTGGTGCGGCTGGAAGCAGTTCCGCGGCAGGCGGTCAAAGCGGCTGCGCACAGCAGACACAGGGGAGGCCGTCAGGGACTTGGTGACGGCGAGCTTGCTGCCGGCGAGGCACGAGGAGGGGAAGCAGAGAAGGTCGCGGGCTCCTGGAAGAAGGTGGTGGCGGCTTGAGGAGTCTCCCATCTCAGATTGAGGGAGTCAGGCGGCGCTCCGGTTCCTGTGGAGAAGAGGCAGGTGGATGAGACGAGAGGGAGAAGGGAAGAAGAAAGGAGAGACAGGGAAGGAGAAGGCGGCCCTGCTGGTGCTCGTCTTGGCCGGTTCGGGCGGCGGGTGGAGCAGCTCCGGCGGTGGCGAGGTTCGGCAGCGACGGGGATGACCGGCTGGGCTGCTACTCCGGTTGGCGTGGCAGCGAGGCAAAGGAGCTCGTGCTCCTTGGCGAAGGGAGCCTCGGGGCATGAGCAAGGGAGGCTGGGCTTGGAGGCGAAGTGCTCGATCCACTCGGGATCGAGATGCTCGGGCGGCTGCACGGAAAACTAGGGATCTGGTCGGAGGCTGTGGTAGGTGGGGATGGATCCCGAGAGAGAGAGCGGCGGCGGCGGCACGGATGGGACTGGGTAGACTAGGGTTAGTCTAGGTTGGTTTATATAGCAGGTGGACTAGGCGGGCTAAACTGAATCCTTTGATCAAAAAACGAGTGGTTGTGAAGAAATGGCATAGGGGAGCCCAACTACGAAAACAGAGATGTTTTATAGATGTTTGGGGATGATCCGGATGCACTGGTCATGACCGCCCGGATCGAGTTTGGGGAAGTTTTGGACAAGCAAGCGAGGGGTTTGAGCACTAAGCAAAGAGATTAGGCGGCCAGGGAAGAGGGGCTACAGCAGGGCGCGGTCTGACGAGATGCTGCGGGGCGGCGAGGAGGCAGCGGCGAGACGAGGCGCTTGAGGGCACGGCGTGGCTGGACGGCGGGGCCGGACGAGGAGCACGGGTAGGAGCGGATCGGGCAAGGCGTGGCTCTGCTCTTTCTCTCCCTGTGAGTGGCGGCGCCAGGAGGAGAACGAAGGGAGAGAGAGCTGGGGATCGAGAGATGGGATCGGTCGAGCTAGGGTTATAGGGATCGCTGGGCCTAGGTGTAGATGGGCCGGCCTGCTGGGAAGACCAAGTGGCCAGCTGGGCTTCTCTTCTCTCTCTCTCTTATTTCCCTTACAGAATAGAATAAGAGAGAAGAAAAAGAAAGAGAGGGTTAGTGAAAGAATTTGGGCACGCGGTTAATTTTCCCGGACTCACAAAAATGTGCTTGTTCCGAGAAAATAGAAAATAAAATGATTAGAAGGTTTAGATTCAAACTCATTTGATTTGAATTCAAATGATTTGAATAGGAAGTGAGGGTTGGGAAGGTCCAAAAATGTTCGGATTTTTGGTGGAGCTCCGGAATATGATGAAAGAATATATGGCAAGGTTGGAGACCAAGAATTAAGATAACAAAGGCATTGGGATTATTTGCAAGTGTGTTGTGGTGATTTCCAAATTAAAGAAATATTTAATATAGCTCCCTAATATTAGGAGGATATGTTATAAAGAGAAGTCACCCTTCCCTCGATTTAAATAGATCAACCATCTATGCAATTTATTAGTTGAGTTGAGATGCAAAGATTAATGACATGATGGCATGATGCAATGCGAAATAAATAGAGCAAGCAAAATGAACAACACGGTGATCACGAAATATATGGAAGTCTTCTAGAGCGTCGGTCTTCGGGCGTTACAACACTCCACCACTACAAGAGGATCTCGTCCCGAGATCTAGGATGGCACCGGAGAAAAGTGGAAGAGGAAGATGTAAAACAAAGTTGCTTCTTCGACAAACGAGAGATACCACGAACATTGAGAGGTTGGACAAATTGAAAGAAGAATTCAATGAAGATGAACGAGTTTGCAACCACTCCGTTAGAAAAGAGGAACAATGAACATCACGAGAACCTTGTAGGTTGAAAGACATGGAAATAAGAGCTTCACGAACGAAAAGAATATGACCACCTCGGTATAATGAGATAGTCAAGGAACAAGAATGACAGAATTTGGACATCAGTCCAATACAAAAGAGAAGGAAAACTTGATAAGATGGAAGAACTTGAAAAGAAGATACAACACTCCGGTTGGAAATGGAGGAATAGCATTAGAACTTGGCAAAATAAAAGAACTTAGATGAGACTCTGGTTAAAAGAGGAATGATAGCCACAACACTCTGGTTAAATCGATAAGCAAGGAAAGAACAAGGTCCTGACAAAACAAAATGATTTGACAAGAGAGCAACAACACAATGCCTCCGGAAGAAAGAATAGAAGATAGATCATTGGAAAGAAAGAAAGAATGGAGAAGAAAATGCCAACTTCTGCCACAAAAGAGATTGGAGAGCACCCTTCCTAGAAGGTTATAGCGAAGTTGTTGGAAAATCAACAACGAGACGAATAAGCTTGTAGTAGGCTTATGGAAACATCTCAACATTATGAGGTGATAAACGCCACTAAAGGAAGCCATTGATTTGAGTAAGAGCACCAAGGCGGTGAAAAACTTCTTTCACCAACAGGATAGGAGAAAACTTGGACCATTGATAAGCACCATAATAGCAACATTCCTTAGGGAAGGCTTTAGGCGAAACATGACAAAAGATAAATCCAACAAAGAGATTTGTGAATCTAAAACATCTCATTCTTGACAGCTAAGTTGGGACACCCCTGCAGGGTATTATCTTTTGAAAGCCGTGCTCGCGGTTATGAGGCAGATGGGAATTTGTTAATGTCCGGTTGTAGAAAACCCGAAGTTGATCTTAATTAAAATACATCAACCGCGTGTGTAACTGTGATGGTCTCTTCTCGGCGGCGTACGGAAAGTGAACACGGTGTTGGAGTTATGCTTGACGTAAGTAGTTTCAGGATCACTTCTTGATCACTCCTAGCTTCACGACCGTGCTTTGCTTCTCTACTCGCTCTCTTTTGCGTATGTTAGCCACCATATTTGTTAGTCGCTTGCTGCAGCTCCACCTCACTACCCTGTCCTACCTTTAAGCTTAAATAGTCTTGATCTCGCGGGTGTGAGGATTGCTGAGTCCCCGTGACTCACAGATACTTCCAAAACCAGTTTGTAGGTGCCGATGAAACCGTGCAGGTGACGCAACCGAGCTCAAGTGGGAGCTCGATGAAGATCATGTTCGTTGTGTTGTTTCTTTTCAGTAGATCAGTAGAGGAGCCCAGTCGGGACGATCGGGGATCTGTGTAGCATTTGGGGTAGTCTTCTTTTATTTTGGTTCCGTAGTCGGACCTTGATTGTATTTGTTTGATGTAATGCTTTACTCATGTATTGCGTGAAGTGGCGATTGTAAGCCAACTATGTATCTCTTTCCCTTATGTATTACATGGGTTGTGTGAAGTGTGCCTCAGTTGCGACATTTCTTTCAATGCGGTTATGCCTCTAAGTCGTGCTTCGACACGTGGGAGATATAGCCGCATCGAGGGCGTTACACCTTCGCTACTGCTGCTAACTGAAACCGATCGATGCTGCCTCTGGGATGAACAGTGAGCGTTGCAGGGGGGTGGATGAACAGTGAGCGGTGGCGTTGCCTCTGGATGAACAGGACCCCGTGGTGTGGTGGAGGGCTGGATGAACAGTAGACGGGGAAGGGGTGGTTGAACAGGACCCCGTGGTGTGGAGGGATGGATGAACAGTAGACGATGGAGGGGTGCCCGTGGAGGGGTGGTTGAACAGGACCCCGTGGTGTGGAGGGCTGGATGAACATTAGATGGTGGAGGGGTGGTTGAACAGTAGCCGGTGGAGTAGCGCGCGGTGGAGGCTGGACGAACAGGAGCCCATGGAGGCTAGACGAACAGGAGCCCGTGGAGGCTGGAGGAGGTCGACGGTAGCTCGTGGAGGCTGGAGGAGGTCGACGGTGGAGATGAACAGTATCTCGTGGAGTCCTGTTTTGCGGTACGCCACACCCCTCCCGATGAACAGGACTCCGTTTCGACCGTAGGAGGTCCGTTTCGTCTGTTTTGCGGTACGCCACACCCCTCCTGATCAACAGGACCCCCGTTTCGACCGTAGGAGGTCCGTTTCATCCGTTTTGCGATATGCCACACCCCTCCCGATCAACAGGACCCCCGTTTCGACCGTAGGAGGTCCGTTTCCTCCATTTTGCGGTATGCCAGACCACTCCCGATGAACAGGATCCCGTTTCGAACGTGGTCGGTCGAACACAAGGCCGTTTCCTCCGTTCTGCGGTACCCCAGGCCTCGTTTCCATCGCCTGTTCTGTCCAAGCCCTCCCGATGAACACGACCACGCATTCCGTTCCGACCCAGCCGGTTGGCTTCCACGCGTTCTGTTGCCTCCCGATGAACACGACATATTCCGTTGCCTATCCATGAACACGACGCATTCTGCTGCCTCCCCATGAACACGACGCATTCTGTTGCCTCCCCATGAACATGACGACGATGATGTTTCTCCATTCCGACCCAGCCATGTACACGAGCCCTCGCCGTACGTATGCGCGAGTAGGCGTTCGAGACCCCGCTTGTATGTACACATACGTGGCCGTATTTTCTTTCTTGCACCCTGGCCGATGTACGTACGTGTACATGCTACGTGCGCGCCTCTACTACGACACGTACGCGCCTCTACTAAGACACGTGCGCGCCTCTACATCCACCAGTATATATGTACGTACACGTTTGCGACCAGAATGACAACGCTAAGTACGCTTCGACCAGGTGGGTCCCGACTGTCAGGCACTTCCTTGCCTGCGAAGATGTAGCTGGTGGGTCCCAGCATTTAGGGGGCGAATCGTTTTTTTGCCCGGACGCACTTCCTTGCGTGCGAAGGTGTAGCTGCTGGGTTCCAGCAGCCAGGGGGGATTTTTTTTTCGGACGCACTTCCTTGCGTGCGAAGATGTAGCTGGTGGGTCCCAACAGTCAGGGGGGCGAATCGTTTTTTCGGACGCACTTCCTTGCGTGCGAAGATGTAGCTGGTGGGTCCCAGCAGTCAGGGGGCGAATCGTTTTTTTTCGGACGCACTTCCTTGCGTGCGAAGATGTAGCTGGTGTGTCCGAGTAGTCAGGGGGAAGCTTTTTTTTCACGAAATACAGTGGCCCGTCCGGTGGGTCCCCGCAGTCAGATGGAGGAATAATTATTTTGCGCATAATAAGCAGGCACTTCCTTGCTGCGGCCGTGAACCCAGCTGTCAGCCTCTCCATGTACAGTCCATGTCCGATGGAAGCCATTCCTTGACCATGTTGACCACGCCATGCTGAGAGCACCAGGGCGGTGGACGCCGGCGAGGCCTAGGAAGGGGACGACGCGGAGCCGGGGAAGACGCGACAGTGGATGCCCACGCATAGAGGAGTATGAGGGTTCACTCATTCGGCTGCGATGTGAGGCCGTCGTCGCCGCAGAATAACAGGGGGTGTGGGTGCGTAGAGGGATGGCCTAGCCAGCGGTGGGAGTAGTAGGGGGCGGTGAGGCCTCCGCGGCATCACAGCCGGCCACGGGCGGTAGGAGCAGGCGGCATGACCGGCACTGCTTTGGGCGGCTGGAGCAAGAAGACCAGAGGTTGAAGAAGCACTACGGCCGTTGGATGGACATCGTACGATCAGTGGAGCTAGAATCGTTCATATATTGACTAAAGTTGACAAAGGCATCCGTCCCAGTCAACATCGTAGGCCCACAAGTCAGCCTCCCACCAAGGTGGGTCCCAGCTAGCAGGGGGTATTCATTTTTTGTGCGTAAGGAGGCACTTCTGATGGGTCCGAGCTGACAGCGGGGGGGACTTTTTTTCGCAAAATACAGTGGCCCGTCCAGTGGGTCCCAATAGTTGCAGCCCATCAGGGTGTAGAAAAATAAGTAGGCCTGGATTGGGTATTCTTCAGAAAAAATAAACTGGGCTCATTTTCACAAAGAAAAAATAGCTGGGCTAGTCACATGGTGAACATAAAATATAAGCCTTGGCTAGATGGGCCACAGCCCAGTTCAAACCCTGCTCCGTCTCAACAATACCAAACAAAAAAATACTGCTCGAGTAGCTACATCCCAGGTGTCAGCCAATCTTGTGTTGTTCTCTTGTCTATTGACTATATACGCTCACAATGTCGTGGGTCCCAGATGTCAGGAAAACAATATGAGGAAGCATTTTATTTTTCCATACGCTGACGTGGTGGGCCGCTACTGTCATCCTCTCCACGTACTTCTGTCGATTCCTGTTGTTTGTTGACCATGTTGACAACGCGAGAGGGCGGCGCCGCGGCGAGCGCACCAAAGCGCGCGGAGGACGTCGGCGTTAACGATTTAGGAGACGGTGGGGCGGCGATGCGTGCGCTGAGGCGCAGCCAGCCGTGGGAGGCGGAAGCAGGCGGCCCCGCCGGCGTTGGTTTGGTTTTGGTGGCTGGAGGAAGACAGGATTGAAGAAACGCGACAGACTGTAAAAGCAGCAGGAGTACTTAACAACCTTAACTAAAACCAGCAGGCGCACTTAACAACCAAAGCTGAAAGCAGTATGAGTACTTATACAGATTCAACCATACAAAGCACGCCTCGAACAGTGCTACTTTGCCTACAGTTAACCAAGGGTGAGGCCGCCAAGCCCCAGGACAAGGCCCAGGCGCCACCACGCGCATCCACAACCTTCTGAAAGCGGCTTCATCTTGCAACGTGGTCAATAAACAGGATATTCAGTTTAGAGCCATGGAAAAGCATGAACATAATCTTCTGTCCTATTCTCCAAGATGGACGGGCCTTCATTATTTGAGACCACCCATGAATAAGTATCTTTTCACCTCCAAGGGGAATTGAGTAGGTCGACATAAACATCATGTTGTGACCAAGCGGAAGTCTGACCCGACCATGGTCAGGCATCTGTATAGGAACAACAGAACTCGGCAATTCCTGTTTCAAGAAGATCACAACTGTAAAACTGCGTATAAGCAATAGTTTATGAACAACATATATAACAGAAAACAGCTTGTACCATAAGTTTCTCGACACAGTTGGACCTGTTCAACGAGTGTAGCAGTGGCACACATATCCCACGTGGCCTTCCACCATTGAAACGCCCCACAAGGACCTCAAGACGATCAATAAAGTGTAGGAACTTGTGGATGTCGATCCAGTCAACTTCAGTGCCATTAGTAACAGCCGAGTTATTACAGAGTAACGAACGAGCAGACTGCTTAACTCTGAAAAAACCTACACGTGCCACCAATTATAAGAAAATATTAGTTAGAAGTAGCATCTTCGTGAGAGATTCGTTGCTACTTCGTTGATTAGTTAGACAGAATAGGTGGATTAAGAAGTAATCGAGGCAACAAGCAAGAACCAGATACAAAACTAACATGGATGAACAATTGGAACGATGTCGGGGTGGAAGATCGCAGTGAAGATGAGACCTGGTTCTGCTATTTCCATCAACATTCGTGCGCCAACTTTCAGTCTGTAAGACTTGAGAAAGTTTATCCAAGTTCGGCCATAAAAAAAGCAGCGATCTTCTTGGTTCATGAACCCAACTCGGAACTTATATCCATGGCTTGTCTTCAATGTGACCATTAAACTAGTGTATTCAGTTATGGCAAGGCCGAGTATCTTGAGTACATGTGTTCTGGCAGAGCAAATAATACACTGCAGGAAAAATAATATGAGAACACAGCATGTTCAAAAAAACCCCACCCTCCCGGATAGAAAAGAGGGTTCTAGGAACATACTATGCGCGTTTCAAAATACTTTGTTAGGATGAGAAGGAACAAGTGTGGCGTCTCGCCGAGGGCGCAGAAACCTGTAGGGTACTCGCACTTTGGGCACTACAATTAAAACACACTAGATTCAGTAGGAAGAAAAATGCATCAACGGCGGCGGCTGCCATCCTAGGATTACCTGCGACCAAGGGACTTGGATTTATCGGGGATGGATGAAGAATTCGTACCTGGTTCTCCATGAGAAAACCCTATGCAATCGCCGAGAGGGGGTTTTCTCTGAACAAGCAGACGAGGGAGAAGGGGATTCAGGCCTAGTGAAATATTGCCGCTTTGTCCATCCAGCTTAGTGCTAAAGATGGAAAGGGGGGTTGTGATTTGACGGCTCATTGGGCATTACTGCGGCGCTACGACCGGGGTGTATCTACCGTGAAGTTGTGCACTCTAATTTGTGCATATGGCACATGGACCCCGTTGCCGGTTGCCCCACATATCAGCGAAAGGAAGTAGAAAGACAGGAGTAACAAGTTACACATAAATATATATTTTGACAGATAGATACTCCCTCTGTAAAGAAATATACAAATCTTTTATATCACAGGCTCACCTTGCCGAGAAATATACCCCCTCTGCAATGCACGGGCATTATGGGGGTTCAGATTTTTTATGGGGGTTCAACTGAGAATATAATACTCAGATATGCTCACGGTTCTAGACTTTGGGCTGCAGGCCGAGCCTGGATGTTTGGGGGCCCATGTGTTCTACCTCAGCGCTTTTCATATTGCAAGCGATCGGTACGGCGCTGGTTTTAGATGCTGTCACAAGGCGAATACACAAAATTGAATAAAGCACGGCTGTTGTTGGAATGAAATCGAACGACAGTTCCTAACCAGCAATCAGAGTTGCAATTCTATCAACGATATACCATGTGATAAATAATACTGTCGTACTACTTATACACACAGGACACTTGTTTCACCATGCCAGATTATTACATCAAAATCTCTCGGAGGATAGATCAGTTCGACAGTTGCATGCTGCTACTGAAGAATTTCAATGTTGATTTGGATCAGCTCTCCTTGCCGAGAAAGTTCGATTTTTACATCATCCCCTACCGCAAGATATGATTTAGATTTGAACCTTGACCATCCTTTGGCATCAATCATCATGTGACCATCCTTTGTACTTACGGTATATTGAGCAGGTTCATTCACACCAAGGCTGCGCATGGTAAGAGAAACTTAGCCGTGGTCGCCCGGATTGTTGAACGACTCCCTCGTTGCTCTAGGAATTTTCTATTTGCAAACAAGAAGACATACCCAAACAGCTAGATCAACACAGTGAATCATGTGAAACAACATGGAAAGAAAAAAAGAACGAAGCACTTGGGCGGCCAATGCAGCCACTGCTGCTGCCGGAGATGGTGCTCCTTGTAGAGCTGGTGCCAGTGTCGGAGCAGGTGCCAGTGTCGATGCCCGATCCTCCGGTAGATCGGACTGATCCGCTGACGCGGTCGATGCCCAATCCTGAGCTGGATCAGACTGAGCTGCTGTCGTTGTCAGTGCTAGAGCAACTGCCGGTCTGGTCTGCTATGATCAACTTTCTAACTTTACTAGGATCTGTGACCGTGATCCAGTTTTTTTCTTCATTTCTTTTAAACGCGAGAAGGACTAATTGTGGTGTTTTTGTTAAACCAAACTGTAGTTCATCATAGGGATTCAGCTTGTACTCAGACAACAGACTGATCCAATTTTTTCCAGTAATATAAGTGATGGACAATGCCTTCGTTACTGACACGACATAAGAAGTGAAACCTGCAAAAATAGCCATCCTAGAGCAAACCAAACGGTTTATTCTGTGATGAATGTCACATGGCAAAACCTGCATCGTAAAATTGCAGGAAAAGAAAGAAAACATGACATTAAATCAATAAGATTTAGACAGTAAATCAATAATATTTACTTGATGTGACACGAGTGAATCCTTACCAGGAAATCACTATGTTGAAGTACTAAACAGAAGATTGATAGTCCAACTACGCGTGGCATGCAGGGGCCCTGCCTACTCCCACAAGCAGGACACTCCAAAGGTCGTGACAAATCGTATGGACCGAACATCCATGGGACTGGAAATCCTGGTGGGTGCGATAAACCCTGCAATGCATACATATATTGGAGTGTAACCATACTGATAAACCGTCCTCACAAAAAATATGATCTGGATACTTCAAAATATACAGACTGAATTGAGTGGACAGACATTAACATAGACCGTTCTCAGGACTGACCACACAACAAAAGCGGCAGTACTAATAAACAATACATGGTTCACAAACACAAATCAAGTACTGAACAATAGTACTTACTACAGACAAGCAAAGTTGCACTAACTAAACTCTGCAGACTATTTCTTGCCACCGACCTACGGGATGAACCCCGCATAACTGACTAGGCCATGGACTTCGTGTGAGATGTCTACATGCACCATCACCATCTTGTCAACCTTGGAGAACATGATGATGAAGACAGGCCGCATCAGATTTGTTGGGAAGCTTTACAAGAACCACACCCTTCGTAATCGAAGGCACAGCCAGGAAATTGTTGTGGTCAAGTACAGCCTCGAGAACACGCCTGACAACAATGCTACAGGAAAACACTAGTTCAGGACACATGGCGACAAGGACACAGCAGCTGGATAGTTCAGCAGTAGAACTCATCATCAGGTATTCCAGTTCACACGGCATGACTTTGAGAACTTCATCTCCACCGTGGACCTGGTTCTAATTCAAACAGAAACCATATTTTATTACTACCTCCGTTCAGAAATATAAGATGATTTTCGATATTATACTCCATATATGACTACATATACGCACAAAAATGAGTGACCAAAGACACTAGAACATGTCTTCAAAGGCATGAGAGCAGACGGATTACATGCAATATCCATAACACAAGTTACTGAGGCAAATATACCCTCTTAAAAGGTAGCATTGATGTTCATAAAGTACTCCCTCCATCCAAAAATTATTGTCTTATATTTGTCTAGATACGGATGTATCAAGTCACATTTTAGTATTAGATACATCCGTATCTAGAAAAATCTAAGACAAGAATTTTGGGACAGAGGCAGTAGTTGAAAGTAATCTATAAGAAATCAGTGTCAACCTCTCGCATGTTTTGGTCAAAAGAGGAATTTAGAACCGTCACTTGGCACACAAAAATCACATGCAAGATCACCCAGAAAGTTTTACTACTAGTACTAGTACTGCGTGTTAGATGAAAAAAACACGATCAAGATCGAGAAAAAGATAGTCAAGAAGAGATATTACCAGGACTTGCTTAATGAGGGATCCCGGAGAGGGGGGCTTTGACAGGGCGATGGCTTTGAGCTTGTCTGCGGTAGTCTCGGCGGGGTGCTTGCACTTCTTCGTACCATGAGCCTCGATGGTTTTGGCCGGAGCCATAGACATCACTTCGGCCGATGCTCCAGCGTCCATCAAGAAACTGTGAAATAGAAATAAAAGAAAAGAAACCATAATCACAAACCCAAAAGAAGAAAGAGAGGGAGTTATAGGATCAGTCTCGGGGTTGCAAGACCGGGCCTTGGCCAGAATCAACACCATTGATGCGCTCACCTTTCCTTCTTTGGGAGAGAAGAACAATGGCAGAAGCAGGTCGGGGTTTTCTTGAAGAAATGAGGAACAAGATGAGGCAGAAGCGAGGGTTGGGTAGAGAGGAAGATGAGAGAGAAGAGTGAAATGATGGTTGCTTCGTCCGTCCAACTTACTGCTGGAAAGGAGGGGGTTTTGTGATTTGAGGCTCATTGGGCATTACTGCGGCGCTTCGATCGGGGTAGTCTACCATCACTCTACTACGGAGTAATTTAGTGCATGCTGGCGGACCCCGATGCTGGTTGTCCCACACATCGGCGAAAGTGAGTAATTTAGTGCATGGCTGGAGGAGGATCCGCATGGTAGAGCGTGTCCATTGTTTTTCTGAAGAAAAAAATGATTGCAGCAAGCATTTCCACTCTCACGACGGAGGAGTGCGAAACACGGCAGCCACTTGAACATACACGGTGCTCCTACTACTAGGCATGTGTAGTGGTTCATACGTCAGTACTACACAATCTTGTTTCTAGTGTAGTAAGATATGACGATAACAAATGATGTTGTGCGCATGTCAAATACTCCTATATGCAACATAGTACCACTTTTTCGACTGTGCGGTCGAGAATGAACGGTGAGATCAATGTTAACAGAACTAGGTCCACAGCGCACGGAGGGTATGGTGCTACAGTACTCTACGAAACATGAACCATATGTAGCACGAATAGTGTTAGGCAGGGTGTATGAAGGCTCTTTTTACTCCTTATACCTCATGGCTTTCCGATCTGAGTCATCCTATTCTTTTCTACGGGGGTTAAGAACTAGGTCTTCCCATCTATCTATCAGGATGACGAGTTACTATGATAGAGACTTATAGGATTGCTGGATTCGAGCCCCTGTTCAGTTTCTACTACTTTTAGTATGTTGTCAGTTGATCTCAGAACCTTGATATTGTGGTGCTGCGTGGTTATGCCACAATTGTTGCAGGATGTCTCAAATAATTTTGAGCATTTACAGCCGTTATGCTGTCCGAGTCATCCCAGGTCTCTAAATAGTCTGATGCATTTGCAAATCCTTTCTCTCCGTTCCCGATGTCCTTTTGGTCAGAATAAGCACACTAACCGGTCAGTTGAGGTACTCTATTGCCTCGACATATATGTCGGAGTTACTAGTATGACCCTAGGTGTTTTAGGGAGTCACCTAGTAACCTAACCATGTTTTGTGTTCCCGGTGTGAAGATTCTGGCCACCATTCTCGAAAGCATCCCGTGATGCCATTTGGTTAGTAGGCATTCTACTCCTGGGTTCTTAACCCGAGATTCACCCTACTTACTTCATGTTGATAGTGTTGCTAGTTCCTTTAGGATATTAGTAACCTTTGCGATATTCCTTGAGGTCAGTGGTATTTCCTTCTTCCAAATACTATGAACCACTTATGGCAGAAGTTTGTTGGATCAAAGGATCACAACAGGAGTGCTCTCGATGAGTTCTCCATGCTATCTTGTGACTCTGCCAGTTCTACCTTTCTGCATGGGTTATCCGGAAGAAATACGCTGAACTCGTTCGACATACCAACCTATGTATCCACAACTCAGAAAATCAGATGTTCTTTTGAGTTGTACCTCCTTAGTTGTTTTCTGACCTTCGTCTATCAATTGATAGTCAGGAGTATGTGTGCATTCGTGTTCATCGGTGCCTATCATTCTTGTGGTCCATCAAGCCATTCTATTCTGGAATGACTAGGAGAAACAAACTCCAGTACCTTATCCATTTCTAGGATTGGGTCAAAATAGTTGTAATCCGCAGATCAAAATGCAACCCAGCTTTTGGTTCTGTTCTACCCTGAAGTATTACCCCCTTTATGTCAGGATTGTCATGAGAATTGCACCACCTCTTATGAATTCTTGACGCAGTAATACTTCTTGCCATCATTGTTAATTCCTCGGTTCCCGTGTTATTGTAACCGGAATGCCGACAAGTGAATCGTGATGTGTGAAATCAATACTGCTAGCAACCCCATTGCTTGGTAGTAAATGGACAATATTCTCATTCTTAGCGTGTTGGGTTTTAAATCATCATCCTAAGATTGATCGTGCTACCTAGTCCTTATTTCCGATGCACTCTTCGATCAATGAGTTAGGATTATTCAATCCCTCACTCTTTTGATCATATCATCTTGCCCTGAAAAGCAATATTGTTCTCGAACTTAATAACATATCGGTGGTTCGTGATTTTTTGAAAATCTTCTCAGAAGTATTACCTGGTTGACACCTGACTGCTATGTTGAGTTCGTGATCAAGTTGGTTTTCCTATAAATCACCTCTTCTCCAAGAATCTGTGTTGGATACCCCTGAGCTAGTTAAGCTAAACAACAACTTCGAGAGTTGGAAGATGAAAGCTTATCCAACTTAGTTCATCACTAAGGGATATCCTTGTGTGTGTGTATTGAAGAAATATGATATCTTCATCGATTGTTCCTCGTGATCGGTTGTGGAATCTATCGTCTTGTCCAAATTTTGACTTGAGTATGGGCTATCGTCAAGTCAAATCGGAACCAACGATGTTCATAATGTTGTCTTACTCGTGGTTGATCCCTCGGGCATACACCATTATATCTTTTGGTTTAACCAATGCTATCACCGTGTTCACATGATGGTGGAAGTCCAGTGATATGGAAATTCCGATGAGTTGCTGTTGAGTCCATCAGCAGCATCTTGTCTCCCCCATGATTCGTGTTAAACAATAAGCTAGTGTTGGAAACTTGGTAAACAATGCCTTCATGTTCCGTTCATGAAGCATATGTTTGGATGAAAGTAGCTACTTCCTCGAATTCATGTGCATTTGGTGCAAGTTGCCGCCGTGAGTTCGAGAAAGATTGATTTGTTTCCTTTGGAATCATCCCAAGTCAGTTATGCAAGTGCGAATGTATTCTATGGTTTGGTAGATTAATTACCTCCACTCCATATGTATTCCCTAGCACACCAAGCCACTGATTGATTTGTTCAAGGAAAAGAAGTCCCTTCTTAAGAGCATGCCTTATGCAAGGACTTCAATATCCTCGTTGATAGTTCCCAACCAGAACTCGGTAGTGTTTCATTGTAAGACTACCATGTGGTCATGCTTGTCTGGGACAGCGTGTTCACATGTTTGTAGCGGAAGCCGCTCATGTTTTGGAGCTTGCTATCGTAGTTCATCTCCCGAGAGTCTCGCAACGTTATCTCGTCGATTTGTGTTGCAACTCTTCTTTTCAGACATGTGAGTCTCAAGTATCCTGTTTCTAACCAGATCTGAATCTCAGGCAGATATGATGGTTGGAACATTCCCGACATTTGCATTTTGTTCCCAGCTTGCACCCCATCGTGCCAATTTTCCATGGGTTGCCTTCTCAGCAGTTGATTTCCAGGTTCATCACCAAAAGTGGACTTACCATGGGTCCCATCCATTTCCGATGACAAGCAAAAATCTTTCTTGCGTTGTCTTCAATAAGGTAGTCCACATCATCCATCCAGTTCGGGTATGCCATTCTTTCGAGTTCGTTCAAACGATCGTTTGTGATTGCCTTAGGCTGTTATATAGAGTTTCAATGATCTTTGTATCAAAATTAATTCTTTTTGCCACTTAAGGGAATAATTCTACGAGTCACCTTTCCCAAGGTGCCCCGTCATGGAATCATGGCAATTATTTCCTCGCCACCTTGACACCATCCACCATCTCTCTAAGCGATGAATTGATGCCCACCAAATCAAACCTCGTTGTTTGTTCTTCCGTCCCTCTCGATGTGTTTTGTGTCTCAACTCGAGATGTTCCAACATCTCATTCCACGAGTTGATCTTGAATGCTCGATCTTCGAGGAGATTGTTTCCTATAGAGTTTCTTTCTGTCGCCATCATGTTGGATGAAGATCTCAAAAGCGAGGACGTCAAGATCAATATGATGCAATGAAGCTACTTCTTCGAGAAGGGCAGTTGGATCGAGAAGATTGTGATACATTGCGACCCCTCTGTCTTCTTACCTCACGACTTGAATCTCGGGACGAGATTCTTGTTTAGCGGGGGTGAGTTGTCACAACCCTAGAGTTTGCTTGTAACTAGTGGCATTGCATCCATGCATCATGTTTAATTTTCATGAAACTTGAAATGGGGACTGACTAAACCCTAGCACCCAAATGAAATGCAGTTAGGATCAAAATAAAAATATTTTCAAAGAACCCAAAATGTCATGGAAAATGTTCATGATTTCTGATAAAGGTGAAAACCTCTGCCAAAAATGATGAGCATATTTCTTGGCCATTTATGGATTTTTGAGTTAAATCATATTGTATTTGAATTGGAGCATTTAATGCCTATAAATATTTTAAATGCTTCAATACTTCTGAAAACAATTGGGGCTGTTGGAAATAATTCAAATAGTGCCCACAATTTTTGTCGGGATTTTACAAAATGAGTTAGTATTTTTACTAATTCAAAACAGATCAAAATAAATAGAAAACAAGAAAAACAGAAAGCAGAGAGGAGAGAAACCCTACATGGGCTTACCACACCTGCGTAGCCACCTGGCGGCCCAAGTGGCCGGCCCAGCCCACCTGGCACCCTCTCCTGTCGTCTTCCTCCTTTGCCAGGAGGATGGGCGCGTGCCCGACGCGCGCGCACCCCCGTGCACCACCTCCTGCTTCCCACCGCTGCCCCGACGCCTCTGGATGATGCCACGCACCCCCCAAACCTCTCTCTCCCTCACCTGTGGCCTTTCCCGTCCCCTCGACCTCTTCCTCTCACCCACCCGAACGGTTCTGTCGCCGCCGACAAGCACCACCACGGCCACCGCCTCCCCCTCGCCCCTGGACATGCCCAGGAGCTCCGCCACTTCGTCCTCTACCTCCTCGATGATCCACGAGGCCCCAGACGCGCTGCAACACCGCCACCGCTACTGCCCTCTTCGTTCGGCCACCGAGATCGCCGGCGACCTCTCGTCACCACCAGCCCCTCCCCGAGCTCGCCGAGGCCACCTCTGAACTCGCGGTGAGCTCCTCTATCGATCCTCCTACTCCCATGCCCACTAGCTCGTAGCCCTCGTTTCCATCGAGAATGAGACCTCACCGGCACCGGACTTGTCGCCGTTGTGGCTACAGACGCCGTAGTTTGTGCCTGGGCGCGTCATCGTGCTCGGGTTGCTCCTAGGAGACGACCCCGACCACCAGTTGGTCCTGCCGTGCTCCGGAACACCAACCCGTGCGAGTCCGAACTCCGGCCGCCGCGGATGGCCTCGCCGCCGTTGACTCCGGCCACCCCAGGCCAGGAAACCTCCACCATTCGACGCGCGCCACTGCGTGTGTTCGAACGCAACTAACCTCGCTCAAAATGATGCCCGGTGGCTCGATTCCGAAGCCCTCCGCCACGTCTGTCGTCGCCGGCGTTGAGCCGCTGGATTATTACTCATTAATGTTTTAGTTAAACTAATTACACTGACACGCGGGACCCACTGTCAGGGTTGACCTAGACCGCGCCCGTTGACCGCTGACATCACAGTGACGTCATGCTGAGGCAGTAACTCATTTTCTGGATTTATTTTTATATAGGAAATTCCAGAAAATGTTGCAAACTTCAAAAAATCATAGTAATTCAACCGTAACTCCAAATCAAACAAATTATATATGAAAGTTGATCAGAAAAATATGAAGAATCTATTTATGACACCTTCATGCATGATTGAACAAGTTAAACTCACTGAATAGGATGAATCATGATTAGGGAAATTTATGAACTAGCATTTGGAGTTGGAGTTTAACCTTGTTTGAATTCCACTTCAATTAACTTGGCTTACTGATGCATTAGGTCAATTCAGTTCCTTAACATGACATGTCATTCATTTGATTGTGCATTGCAGTGAATGTTGGTTCTTTGTGTTTGCCGGTGACTGTCCCCTCTCAGTAGACGACACTTTGACGATTGTTCGATGACACCGATGAAGAACTATACTATCTTCAGATGTGCCAGGCAAGCAAAATCCCCTTGTTCATTCCGATACAATCCCACTCTCTCGCTCCTGCTCTATTTTACTGCATTAGGACAACAACGATTCATCTGTTACTTGCTGCGGTAGATGAACCCCTTTATCCTTTGCATGACCCGTCATTCCACAGCAAATAGATGAAACCCACTTGTTTGAGCCCTGATGTGCCTAGGGATGAATTGGAATGGTGATGAACATGTCCTACTATGTGTGAGCTAAGTGTGTGAACACGATTTGGTAAAGGTAGTGGTGAGAGGCCATGTAGGAGTACATGGTGGATTGTCTCATTGAAGCCGTCCTCAGGAACTGAGTTCTGTGTTTGTGATCCATGAAATAGCTACTACCATGCATTGGGCCCTGAAATATGACCCCGCTTGACTTCTTAACCACCCTTGTCCTCTGTCCAGGAGTTGCAAGTAGTTTCTGGTGTTTGTAGTATGCTGGGGGCCGCATGCAGCGCTGACCGTAGGGGTGGGCTGTGTTGCGGTAGGCACGTGGCCGGGCCAGCCGGGTGCCCGTTTGGTGTCTCGGAACCCTGTACACATCGTTTGGGGCCGTATGTGGAAACCTCGGCCGGACTCCCTGCGGATGGAACCTGAATAGGTGATAAACCTGGACTAGAGACTTGAGTGTTTGTGTAGGTCGTGGTCTACACCCACGTCGGCTTTCGCTTGAAGTCTGCCAAGCACATGTCGTGTGCAGACGCTAAGTGGTGGAAACATGTATGAAGAAGTACACCCCTGCAGGGTTAACATCATCTATTCGAATAGCCGTGTCCGCGGTAATGGACTTCTGGGTTGCCTATAACAGTTCATAGACAAGTGAAAGTGGATACTCTAAAACTCGCAAGATAAGTGTGAGTGCTATGGATGGCCTTCTTGTAGGGAGACGGAAGTGGATCCATAGTGGTGTATTGATATGGTGAATATGTGGACTCGTGTGTGCCACCTCAAAAGAGTTACTTGCTGCAGTTAAACTCCACCACCCCTTTTATTGATACCGATGCATATGTAGCTAGTTCTGATGTAAGTCTTGCTGGGTACATTTGTACTCACGTTTGCCTATTTTATGTTTTTGCAGAGAGACGTCAGTCTCGCTAGTAGTTCAGTGCGAACTTCGACGTTTAGCTTGATACCTCAGCTACGATCCTGTGCCCTCGGCAGGATCTGGTAGATAGTCAGGCTTCTCCGCCTTTTTCATTTGTAGATGTCTGTACTCAGACATGTTAAGCTTCCGCATGTGCTTTGCCTTGTATGCTCTGAATGTTGGGTCATGAGACCCATGTTTGTAATATCTGGCTCTTCGGAGCCTAATGAATAAATACTTTGAGTCGTAGAGTTATGTTGTGATGCCATGTTGTATTTACGCATATCGAGCATATTGTGTGTATGATTGAAATGCTTGGTATGTGTGGGATCCAACAATCTAGTTGTTTATCCTTGGCAGCCTCTCTTATGGGGAAATGCAGTCTAGTGCTGCCATGAGCCATAGTAGTCGGCTACAGCCCGGTTCACCGGAGTCCTGCTAGCCCAGCACTACTGCTCAGGACACTTGACTGGCCGGCATGTGTTTCACTTCGTTCCTGTGTCTGTCCCTTCGAGGAAATATCACGCGGTGACATCCGGAGTCCTGCCTAGCCTGCTACAGCCCGGGTTACCGGAGTCCTGTTAGCCCAGTGCTACAGCCCGAATTCACACGTTGTTGACCGACATGCTCGAAGTTGATTCATGTATGCCTGTTCCCATGGGTTAGTGCCGCTTTGGGTTCACTACTAGCCATGTCGGCCTGGGTTCTTTGTCATATGGATGCTAGCGACACTATCATATACGTGAGCCAAAAGGCGCAAACGGTCCCGGGCCAGGTAAGGTGGCACCCGTGGGAATACCGTGCGTGAGGCCGCAAAGTGATATGATGTGTTACATGCTAGATCGGTGTGACTTAGGATCGGGGTCCTGACAATGCGTAGGCGCCGTTGTGTGCGAGCATCGCCGTAGCACGACGAACCGGACGTCGCCGTAGATGGCACACGCCTCCATGCAGCCGCGTGTGTGCGCATGCATGTGTTATTCACGTGCATTATGCGGCCGAGTGTGTGTGCATCATGTGTTGTGTACGTGTGTTGTGTGCTCCATGTAGTGTGCATTTGTGCATGAGTTGGATCGGCATGAGTTATTGTGTCGGCGTGTGTACATGTGTGGCTGCATGCGTCCTATACATGCGTGGCTTCTTGCATTGTTATCAATACTTCCTCCGTCTCGGTTTATAAGACATGCGCGTCGTTCTAGGTTGACAATTTAACTAGCTAAATATGTATCATATTGGATGAAAAATATATGTTTAGAAACTCTTTCCACTTACCAATCTAATGATATACTTTTGGTGACATATAACTCATATTTAGTTAGTCAAATCGACGACCTAGAACTATGCGCACGCCCTATAAACCGAGACAGAGGGAGTATAAACTAATAAAATATCTTCAACTTAGCATCCTGATGTATCGTATCAAGTGGTTAGCGAAGAGTTCATGTTCTTTTAGTTGTTTATAGGTGGGCAGGCGGCAAAAAACAGGGGAAAACGCGCAAGGCTCCTTGTAGATGCTCCAGCGCGAGTTTTCCTTGGTCCTGCTCGGTCGTCTGAAATCTATGTTCTTCCACTTTTTTTATGTGTGCTTTGTTCATAATTTTTGCCAACACGCGAGACATCTAGCATCAAGGTGCACGTGTCATGCAAGAAAATGGAGATAATCAGATAAGCAGTGCGTAAGTGAGTCGTGCACTTTGATGGCACCTACTCCTACCACGCAATATTTTTTCTCCTCGATGGCATGTGAATAGTGCACGTACTCAACGGCGGAGCACGGGATTGTAGCCATGACATGGTCAGCCCTTTTTTGGAGAGAGTACGTAATAAATAACTTTGATGTGTCCCGTCAACTCGCAGAACAACGAGAAGCTTGCTTACTGCGCCTTCTCCCTCGCCAACGTGTGCGCGGTGGCTCGCAGCAGAAGGAGAAACTTTTGCTTACAAGCGGTGGACATGGAGCAGTTCATTTGGTGTCAGATTGCCAGAAGTACTACTGTAGTACCACCATTATTGTTTGACTTCCGGAAGAGACGAAGAGCCAAGCGCAAGGCTAGCCATAGTGGGAGTGACATAAATAGGAGTACCTCCTTTTTTTATTCTAGAAACAACCACACGAGAATATTGGACGGTAGCAGCACATCAACTGAATAAAAAATTGAAACCTTCCCGCCCGGCGCCAGTTGAGCCCGCCGCTCCACATTGATGGCAAGTCAGGGCGACGCGACCTCTCACTGCTTCCGCCGTTGAAGCGGCGCACCGACCGAGGGCACCGCCCGTTGCACGCCCGGCATTTCAGACTACACATACTTTGTGAGACAAAAGGTGGGGCTATTATTAATGATATACTCCCTCCGTTCCTTGATATAAGGTGTATAGATTTTAGAGAAAAACCCCAAAATATAAGGTGCATTGCGTTGCACCACTTGTTTGGATGTTTTTTGTAGGGATTTGATTACATTTCCTTATATTAGGCAAGCTCCTCTATTTTCTCATGCCAATTAGTCAGGTGTAATCTCGCCCAAAACTTGTGAAATTTTCCCTCAATGTGCGTTCTTTAATTTCCGTGCCAAAAACTATACACCCTATATTCAGGAACGGAGGGAGTAGTATATATTATAATAAAGGGACTAACTATTGTAAGCAGGCTACGTATTAGGTTGGTTCTAGATGATGTGTCAACTTCATTTAGCCGGATGTTGGCTATACTATTAACCATGCTCTAAGTGTGGTGTGAGTCGGAAAATTTATTAAGTCATTAATTAATAATTAAGGGATGCCTTAATTACTCAGCCATTTCTGATTCTTTTGGATAGTGGGGTTATTATTGACTTGGACGTGGGGTTTGGGCCAAAGGCCTTCTATTATGTACTTGGTCTTACTCGCATGACCGACCTGACATGCTCTACCCTAGCCGCCGCTGTATCATATGGTTTCGCACCATTCCAGATCTTAGCACCGCCACGCAATTCTTCTCCATCCCTCCTTCCGGCGTGCACCGCGAGAAGGGACAGCAGTCCTCCGAACCCCGCCTTTCTTGATCCTGTACGGGAGAGGGGCGATCAGGTTTTCGGGGAGCACACACCTGTGACTGCTGCCAGCGAGGACTTCCTCAACGACAGCCTTCTTCCCCGACCTCGGCAAACTCTTCATCAACGACATGAGTGACAACATCAACCACAACGGTTCTGCTCCCGCTGTACAGTATGTGATTCTATCCTCCTGGTTTAGTCTGCATCATTCCTTTGATCTTTGCAATTGTCGTCATGATATATTTACTATTGATTCAGATTACATCTCATAGTAAATTGCTCATATATTCAACAATCCAATCCAAAAACCTGATTATAGGCAATTTACTCCGAGTGGTTTTGCTGCGCTTTTGAAGCCGCCTGCTTTTAACGGGGTGCAATATAAAAGGTGGCGCACAAGAGCAGTATATTGGTTTCAGATCATGTACTGCTATGATGCTACTAAGGGTAAGCCTAAGGGCGATCTTAGCCCTACACAGCAGGAAGCGTTTGATAACATGGATACCCTCTTCAACGCCGCCCTACTGAGTGTTCTTGGTGATTCCATTGTGGATTCATATATGTCATTTGACAGCGGCAAAGACATGTGGGCTGCGATCGAGGCCACGTTTGGGGCCTCGGGCGCTGGCAACAAGTTGTATGTCCTGGAGCAATTCTGTGACTACAAGATGACTAATGAGCGCTCTGTTGTTCAGCAGACTCATGAGATACAGTCACTCGCTAAGGAACTTGAGTACTTCAAGTGTGTGTGGCCGGACAAATTTGTTGCTGGGACCATCATTGCCAAGCTTCCACCTTCGTGGAATGATTTTTCTACTTCTCTAAAAAACAAAAGACATGAGTTTTCCATTTCGGATCTCATTAGCACTCTTCATTTTGAAGAGAAGGCGAGAGAAAAAGACACATGTGCTTGGGTCGCTGACGGAGCTTCTAATGCCCACATGGTACACGAGAAGAACTTCCAGCCCAACCAGCCCCAAAACAATAAGAACAAATCTCAGGGGAAAGGCAAGTTTGATGCAAAGAACAAGCTGTCACATTCTACCAACTTCAAGAAGAATTCTTATAACGGGAAGGGATACAAACCTCAATTTTGGTAGCACCGCACAAAACTTATATGGTTGCATCTACCTGCTGTCAGCTAACCTCATGATGCTCTAGGTATTCCTACATTCGCAACTAGGTAAAATCACTACCGCAAGATGAAATAAGCTTATTTATACGTTGACTTCCTGATTGCAGTGCGGAACAATCCTGTCATGTGTGTAGTGGCAAACAAGCAGTGCAGCCGAAGGTGGAAATCAACCAAGGACTTATGAAATTATATATAATCTTCCTCAGGCAGGTCAATTTCCCCTTCGTCTAGATGATCATGTTTTGTCATGTCGAGCTATTGATATGTGCTACTATTTTGCAACACCGTTTAAGTATAGCTATTGTTTTCCTATCTTTTCAGATTCAAGACAATGAAGATGATTTCAGGGGAACTGCACAATATGGACTCATGTTGAGCCATCTCTATTGCCTCATGTGTTTGCTACAAATGTGTCAGCATCAATTGCAAGATGAGGCAGCTAGCTGGCTGTGGAGTTGCCAACATGCTCAAAGTGCTCACAACATTGAGAAAAAACGAGCATGCCCAGGAAATTAATGTGTGCGTAGGGAGGCCCTTTGCTCAGAGAAGCATCGACTGATTTTATTTATTTCCACACCTTCTCACAGCTTTGTATTGGTTATAGTATGGTGAATCATTGAGATGCATAAACATGCTGAACTTTTGTTCTTCTGAATGTTAGTATGCATACCGTATCTTCTGAAGCTTAGTTTAATGTAAATGTTGACTAGCTTGTGAACCTTCACAATCTAGTAATTATATTGTAGGCCTATTATTTGACACCTCACTTTGCCGCGCTACGGGACCAGTGTGAGTGTCTGCATCCAGTACCGCATCCTATAATTTGGTGGATGCCAAGTTGAAAAAGGTTACCAATGAGTAGCCATAAGCTGGAGGCGTCTCTTTTTTTCTTTCGAATGGGCAATAAGCTGGAGAGTGTCTCGGGCTATCTCTAGCACAAGGCCCTCCAGTACGAAACACAGGCAGACAACTGGGCCAATACAAAAGCCTATCCATCTTTAAAGCCCATTTGTTTTTGTTTTTTGCGAGGAGAAGCCATATTTCTTGAAGAGGGGGTGGTCCCAGGAAAACCCTCCTTCCTCCTCGCTTCCACTTACGCTTCTGTCTCGCCCCAATTCCCCCCGCTCCCCATCTTCCTCACTCTTCCAGAAAAAACCCACTCACCTTCTTCCTCAGTCGTACAGAAAACACCTACTCCTCTTCTTCCACTCCTAAAGAAAACCCCAGCCCTCCTTCTTCCCCACTCGCACTGCCACTAGGCTCGTCTCCAGCTACTCTGCTCAAACCCGTGAGCTCGGCGCGACGCCCATAAGGAAAATGGAGTCGGCTGGCCCCAGCGCAAAGAAGATGAGGCTCCCGCCAGCGGCGATGCCGGTTGTAGATCCCGCAGCAGGCATCGCGGGGAGAAGTGGTGAGCCTCCCCCCCACCCAGATATGAGGAACCGGTAGAATCTCTGGTGGACCGCATCGGTGATCTCCCAGACGTCATCCTTGAGGAGATCATCTCGCTTCTCCCCACCAAGGATTGCTGCCGCACACAAGTCCTCTCAACTCGGTGGCTCCCTCTATGGTGCACCGCGCCCCTCAATCTCGACTGTCGTCGGATATCTATCCTTCCTGAATTTGATCTCCTCAGAGCCATCATCTCCTCACACCAGCAGGGCCCCATTCAACGCCTCTGCATCCCGACACGCTACCTGCTGTCCATACCCGACACGGTGGACGCTTGGTGACATCCCCTGAATTTGGAAAACTCCAGC
Source organism: Aegilops umbellulata (assembly GCA_032464435.1). Lineage (NCBI taxonomy): Eukaryota > Viridiplantae > Streptophyta > Magnoliopsida > Poales > Poaceae > Aegilops > Aegilops umbellulata. Next base: position 175,076,513 of record CP136058.1, read on the forward strand.
AGTTTGAGTTCTACCATTACCATGAAAGTTTCATACCACGAACATACCAATAATTCGTGCCCACACCACCATTGTCCATCTCATAGTTTTCCTCCTCTCTCCACACCGCCACCTTCGCCCGGTGCCATCTAGCAGACGATCTGGTACAAATGCTTCGACTCCCACTGCTAAAAAAACTTTCACTTGTGGTGGTTTATCTGTCGGAGGCCTCACTGCACAGCATCATCCACTCCAGTTGCCCTGCCCTGGAGCGCATGCTGATTGTTTTGGGAATAGAAATCCCTAGCAGTTGTCTCCATATAAAGTCGCCTCACCTTAAAAGCATTGGAATTTGTTTTGAAAGACATCAACTCATCATCAAAGAGGCCCCTTCACTTGAAAGGTTGCTCCTTGATAATTGTTATAAACCTTCGCAAATAACTGTCGTCTCTGTGCCCAAACTGGAGACCTTGGGTGTAATTTGTTATCTGTTTAATGATCACAAGAACTTGGTGTTTGGCTCCTCACTTTTTTAGGTACCGTATATTATCACCTACACATTTGTAATCATAAGCTGCATTTTTCATTTGTGCGCATAAGTTTTATATCATCTTGGAGTACACTTTAGGTACTAATATTATGTTATATGCTCAATGAAGAGTTTGTCCATGGATATCCTATCAATGCTGCTGGATTCTGTCAAGATCTTATATATCGGAATGTACGGTTATGATCTGAACATAATTATTGGCTTGCTGCGATGCTTTCGGTCTCTGGAGAATTTATATATGGAGGTGATGATTTCTTGCACATTGAAATACTATATATATTGTACTAGAATTAACCGTTCAGCGGTTGCTCTTTCGACATACTCTTTTTCCAGACCTAAACTGTTTTCAAATCTTCATGTGTACTTAGGTACTGCAAGCACATAGACAAAAACGTATAGCCAATCGGTGGCGTAATAAGCACCAGGATTTTCTCAGTTCTCATGACATTCGTTTGAGGACAATAACAATGGAAGGATATGCATCCAACCAGTCAAACAGAAGCTTTGTCATATTCTTCCTGTTGAATGCGAGGTTACTATTGTCCCTGAGGCTTAAGTTTTAGCGCAAGAGATTTCTCACGGATGGACACGTTGAAGAGCAAAAAAAGAAGTTTTAGGTGGACAAATGGGCTTCTAAACGTGCCCGGCTTCTATTTACAACAAGTTGTAGTCATCATGCAATAAATTTTTATGCACAGGATGTTGATTTCATGGATCAGACCGATCCATTTGTTTGTAACTGCGAAAAAGAGTGGTTGGGTTAGATGTTACTGCCATGTTCAATCTGGGTTTTGTCTAAAAATTTGATGAACAATTAATCCTTGGGCTTTTTGTACCGTTTGTAAGCTTGAGTTGCATGTTGTGGCCCTCGTACTCCCCTCCACCTGCCACTGCACTGCTGCATCTTCCACGGCTGCTCTTCCTTCCCGTCCGACGCCTCGTCGTCGTTCTCTGCCTTGGTTCGCTCGCTATGCCCACCTCCGTCTCGCGTTGTCAACATGGTCAACAACCAAGAGGAATCAGGAGATGACTGTATGTGGAGAGGCTGACAGTAGGGACCCACCAGGGTCACTACATTACGCACGCAGGTGCCTCGTTATTACAAGCCAAAAAATACTTCCTCCTAATTCCTCCCTGCTAGAAAATCACTTAAATGTCTTAACAGGTCAAATGACCCCTGAAATTTTCCAAAGTTTGACATGACAGTTGTATTAGTACTACAAAATTTCTCATTCATTCAAAACACCATCCGTTGCCACTTTACTCCAAATTCTTCTTTCACAGCTAATAAAAAATATGTACAACATCACACACTGTTGTTTTCTAGGAATCATTTGCGATGAAAATATCTGGGTCTATTTAAGTCTCCCTTCTTAAGCTTCGCCGCTCGTCTGCTCCAGTGTCGGCAACCCCTGAATCTACGAATCCCAATCCCCATTCCCGCACCCCCTTATTGCAAAGATGACACCGTGGAAATGCTTCATGAAGGCCCGTACGATGGTTGCGTCCCCCCGAGCGCCGTCGCCTGCGCCGGGAGCGCGGCCGGCTACGCCGAGAGTGCCGCCTCATCTGCATTGAGCGAGGTCGCTTCCGCCGAGAGGGCGTTTGCGGCAGCCAACAGGGCAGCCGCGGCAGCCGAGGCGGCTGCAGCTGCTACTGCGACGGCGGCTGCCAACGCCGAGAGCGCTCGAGCTACCGTCCGTGCCGCCGATGTCTCCCTGGCCCGGGTCGAGGCCATCCACACCAAGATCGAAGATGCACATGCCAAGATATTCCAGGCCACCTCGGACTCCAGCATGCAACCCACGTCTGAAAAAGCGGCGGTGGCCATGGAGCATTGCTTCCTCATGAGGTCGCCGAGCGGGAGCTGGAGATGCAGGAGGCGACGGAGATCGAGGAGCGCCGGGAGGAGGAGTTGCGCATGGCCGAGGTCAAGGTAGAGAAGATTCTGTATGTCGAGGAATCGGCGGTGGAGTACCAACGCGAGCTATGGCGCAGACACTACCATGAGTACTACAACCTTGAGGGCGAGAACGAGGACGAGGACGAGGACGCGGTCGACTTCAGCAAGGGGGACGCAGAGTCCACCAACAACGACATGTCGCCAGGACAAGTCATCGATGTATCATCTCACACCGGCGATGCATAGGCCGGCGTAGCGGCGGATTTATTAAAATTACAAAATGAGCGGATAACACCAGGGACCCAGCAGCTCGCCCAGTTGTTTTTTAGTTTCAGAGACGGAGCACAACTGCATGCTGTGCGGGGGCTGTGGCCCGTATAGCCCACGCTTAAAATTTTATTTGAGCACATGACGAGCCCAGTTGATATCTTTTTTCTTTCTGAAAATGGCTAGCCTAGTTCTTTTTTTGGAGAACACCAAAAACGAGGCCTACATGCTTTTCTCGGCCCTGCTGGGCAGCAAATCTTTCAAGGCGAGGAGGGAGGGATGTTGTCGGTGTTCTAGGAACGGGGGTCCCTAGATTTGCCTGCCTGTGGCCTGCGGCATGGCTCGAATGGGGGCCCAGCGCGGCCCATCTTCATCAACACAAGGCTCAAGACCCTCGCGAGGCGGACGACACGGCGCTTCCTCAAGCACGGCCTCCTCAGGCTGGCTCATGAGGAGGCGGAGAGATCAAGGCGGGGTGCCTCGCGAGGTGCCCATGACGCAAGCCGTGACGATCGAGGGTGCCAGGCGGGCGCCAGGCCATGCAGTGTCCTCCCCTTTCCTCTTTGGTGCAAAGGGGGCAAGCGCAGGCGAGAGGATCAAGCAAAGGCACCCATTTTGGTGCAACAAGACCAAGACCAGTCCAACGGTGGGAAGGAGGTCACCATGGAGCCCAGAACAGCGTCACCACAGGGCCTTTGGCAGGCGAAGACCGACTTTAGTCAGGATAAGTGTACTAGATGTTCCCCTTCAAATTGGCCAATTGTTGGCGCCCTTCCCGCTCAAATATTTGGGAAGAGGCCCAGGGCCTTTGCCTATAAATAAGACTAGCCACCCCCATGGTAGAGGCATCGAGAGATCGAGAGATCTGGTATCCAGCATCTAGCCAAGTAGAGAGAGAGAGAGAAGGGCGATCGAACTCCCCCTAGCAGTTCATCCCCTAGCCAAGAACAGACTCTCGCGAGGCTATTCTTCCTTGTACTGTTCTTCTTCATCAGCCCAAGAGGCAATCCACCCACCACACACTGGAGTAGGGTATTACACCACATCGGTGGCCCGAACCAGTATAAACCCTGTGTCTCTTGTGTCGTTCTTTCAGCAGTTAGTTCTTTGCGAGACGGTGAGGTAGAGGGCAGAATCTCAGTGCCCACCCCAAAGTTCGAACCTTAAGGGTCTGCCGGAACCCGTGATCCGACAGATGTAAAGTAGTAAGAAATGGGCTTCCGCAAAAAATGGGCTAGAAGTTGTAAGAAATGGGCTGTAAATTTGTAAACCAAAGCCAACCGGCAATTACATTAAAATATCATTTTTTTCTGGATTTCTCTACTCTCTACTCTTATAAAAACCAAAGCCAACTGGTAATTACATTAAAAGATCATCTTTTGTCCCACAAGATAAACCACTCATACAAATGCATCTTCATGTTCCGTGCAACGCACGGGCATCTTGCTAGTTAAGATTTTAAATTTCATTCATTTTTTTTGCGGAGAATTGTTTTTTGAATTTTATTTTGATATAATTTTTTAAAAATTATTTTTAACGTGACTCAAAATTTCGTGATTAAAAGAGTTCGGACCCCACCGAAATATGAAAAATTCCGTTGAATTTTTTAGTAGTGCCTAGAATATATGGTCTGCATTGCTAATAAAAAGAATATGGGCTTCAAATATACTTAATAATTAGCATATGGGCTGTAAATTATTGAAAATAATGGTAATGAGTTGTATGTTGTTTTCCAAAGATTTGGAGGCTAACTTCTCGTCCTACTAGCTTGACGATGACACTGCCCTAAATTTTTTTTGACGAGTACGCAAGGCTTTGTCAACTTAGTCAACACAGAGCAGTGACTGTTGGATGTCCATCCAACGGCTGTCGTGCTTCTTCAATCTCTGATCTTCCTGCTCCAGCCGCCCAAACCAGCGCTCGCGGGACTGCCTGCTCCTTCCTCCCGTGGCTGGCTGTGCTGCCGCCAGGACATCCTTCTACCCACCCACACATCCTGTTATTTTCTGGCGACGCTAGCTTCACCCTGCAGCCGACCAGTCATCGCTCGTACACCCCTTAGCGTGGGCATCCGCTGTGGTGGCTTTGCCGGCTCCGGGTTGTTCCCTTCCTGGGCCTTGCCCTCGTCCATCGTGTTTGTGCTCTCGGCGTGGCGAGGTCAACATGGTCAACAAACAACAGCCATCGGAACAGGCTGAGAGTAGGGTTCCACACAAGTTAATACCTCCATATTACCTGAAAAATAATGATTCCTCCACCTAACAGCTGGGACCCTCCTAAAGGGCCTCTGTATTTCTTGAAAAAATGTCCCCCGGCTGTCAGCTCGGACCCACCAGCTATATGTTCGCACACAAGGAAGTGCCTCCTTATTATGCACAAGAAAATGAATACTCCCTTGCTAGCTGGGACCCACCATTGTGGGAGGATGACTTGTGGGCCAATTAAGATGACGGGGACGGAGGGCTTTGTCAACTTAGTAAATATGAACGATTCTAGCTCCAGTGACCGTACGATGTCCATCCAATGGTCGTAGTGCTTCTTCAACCTCTGGTCTTCTTGCTCCAGCCGCCGGCTCCTGCCTCCCATGTTCGGTTGTGCTGCCACCACTGGCCATGCCATCTCTCTATACTCACCCACACCTCCTATTATTCTCCGGCGATGCCGAAGCGCCGAGCCAGCTCCCTGCTGTTCGGCAGCCGACCAAAGAAGCCCAAGAACACAGCCGCCGCGACCACGCGGTAGGAGGCCGCCGCGAAGGCAGCCCAGTTCCAGATAACCCCGAAGCAGCCCCGGACGGTGCCCACGTAAGTACTAGATTCTACTTGCGTTTTCCTTTCGTCTTTCTTGCAAACTCTTTTTGAGTTTCCTCTTATCTTGCTTGAACAGGGCCCCGCTCTCTCTTGAGCAGTCCACCTCTGCTTCTATGATCGAGGAGCAGAGGGCTCCGCCAACACCCGCCGCGTGGATCCGCTCGCCGACCTCAAGGAGGCGACGGAGAGGAACATGTGGGAGGCACGCGAGGAGCACGAGGAGGCAGAACGACAGAAGGAGGAGGCGACCAAGGCGGCGCAGGTGGACGCGGATGCAGCGGCCAAGGCCCAAGCCGACGCCGCGACGAAGATCCAGGCGGACGCTGCAGCCAAGGCCCAGCCGGACGCGGCCGCGAATGCGCAAGCGGAAGAGACCGCACGCGGCCAGACTCCACAACTCATCATCCCTCTGTGTGCTGCGCCACCGGCGCCAGAGAACCAGACGCCGATTGGAAGAGCGGGCGATGAACAGCCGTTTATGGAGAGGGGAGGGGACGACGCTGTCATCATGGGGGTGGAAGTGCCTCCTCATGCACCGACTGTTGACACGCTGAGTAGTCGGCCTGAAGTGCCACCGGCGCCACCAGCTGGCAATGAGTTGGTGGTGGGCTCGACTCCGGTGGTCCGCACTCCGGGGTGCCGTCGTTCGGAGAAGGCAGCATCAGCGCCAAGGCCGTTGGACTTCGGGGCCGCATGCTCTTTGGCCCTTGACGCCGAGGCCAGCAGCGCCGCCCCACCAGAGTGGACTCCTGGGGGCGGGACAAGCGTGCTGAATTGGGCCACGCAAGACGTCTAGGCCCAGCTCCAAGCCCAAGGCGCCGCCCTTCAACAGTACACGAAGGCATTCTTGGCGAATCGAACGGTTATCTGAGTACGCCTCTTGATTGCTTGTTTTTTCTTCTTGTAATCTTCCCTGGGGGCGCGCCTGTGCACCCACTAGGTGTAGCCCCCGAGTTCTAGGCCGGCTGCTGAGCGGGCGGCTCGGAACTTAAAGGTAAGTTCCAAGTGCTAACCTTTTCTTTTTCTTCTATTGTCTTTGTTGCAGGATTACCACAACATCCGCGCGGCCACCTTCAACTCCCATTTCCGGGATCTGGCCAAGTGGACCACTGATTTGGCCGAGAGCCGGAGTAAGCACTCTGTCCTTGTTCTCGCGGGGGCGCATCAGCGAACCCGCTGGGTGTAGCCCGTGAGATTCGGCCCAACTGCTGAACAGTCAGGCCGGATCTTTCGGCAACCACTTTTTCCCTTTTGTTGATTTGTTGACTGTTTTCTCCTTATTGTCTTCTGCATGAGCCAACGCCACCTTGCAGCAGCACCTGGGCGAAGCCCAAACTACGCTGCTCGCCAAGGAGGAGGAGTGCAGCTAGCCGGCGCAGGAACGGGACTGCCTGGCCAAGAAGTTGGCGGACCAGGCTGACCAGCACAAGGCGGAGCTCCAGAAGCTCAAGGAGGCGGAGGACACCCTCCAAGCCGAGTTTGAGACCGAGCGCTCAAAGTGGGTCGATATGGAGAAAGCTCTATTGGACAGCTACGGCGAGATCGAGGACATGCTCGATGGTGAGTTATCCTTTCCTTTCTTTCATCCGCCGATTATCTTATGAGTCGACCTCCGGCTTCATGCTTCTTTTTCCTTCTTGTGCAGAGTACTTCCTCGTTCACGTCGTTGCCTCTAGCCAAGCCATCGAGGCTCGCCGTGATGAGCGAAGACAGGCTGGTGCAGAAATCGCGCCCAATACCCCTCGGACCATCGGCGAGCAGCTTCTCGCCGTTCAAGCTCGTCTCCAGTCGTCTCATTGGGCGCTCTGCCATCTTAAGTGCGTTGCATCCCAGGTGGTTTCCTCCCTCTGGCCAGGTGTTCCAGCTCCGCGCACCCCCAGTCGGACCGCTGACTAGTTAGAGGTGGCTGTTGGCCGCTTCGAGGCGTGGAAGGGCTCCGCAGCCCGGGCAAGTGCACGGCGGGCCTTGGAGTTCGTCAAGGCATGGTATCCTGAGCTAAGCCTAGCCCAGTTGACCATGTTTCTGTAGGAAGCCAGCAAAGAGTTGGTGGCGGTGGGGCCTGTGTTCTATCAACGCGCGGCACCGATCACCGAGTACACTGATACGGGTTTCTTCCTCCCCGAGCTTGATGAGGAGGGTGCTGAGGTGCCGCCTAACTGGTTTGGGCTTAACCCGGAAGACGACAAGGACTTGGTGGAGGAGATCGCCTCCCGCGATGAGGGTGAGGACGATGAAGGCGAGGATGGTGAAGACGACGCACCGGATGACGGAGCGGATGGCCCGCCTCAGCTTGATCGAGCCTCGAGCAATGAGCCACATGTGACCGCGTCGACTGTCACCGACGCCGACCAAGCCGAGACTCGCTAGACGGCCACTCCACCAACCGGCGCCGCCGACTCCACCAGCCTGCCGGACCCACCTACTGCTCCTCTGGCCTAGGCTGCCAATTTCATCTTATCTTTTCCTGCTTTTGTAGTCTCTCGAACAAACTTGTTAAATTTGCGCAGTTCTACCCAATGGGGGTGTATTCAATCTTTGTTGAATGCTGGCCGAGGGCCTTTTGCTATGTAAATTAATTCGCGCACGAGTTGTGCTTTGCCGAGTTCCGACTTATCTAGATTTTCCATTATTTTGGTTTTTTTTCCTTTGCCGTCTTCCATTGGCTGCCACCTTGCCAGCCAGACGGCCACTCTAATGTCCGTGGCTGGGTCAAGTACTTATCCGTCTTGGGAAGACAAGTACTTTGGTCGTTCAGAATGTAGCAAGTTAAGTAGGAAGTCGGCCGGCCAGCTGCTCAGCTGCCGGTCGGTGAGGCGAGGAGCCGTCTTGACCTATGTGAGTGCTTTGGTCCTTAGCCATTTTTTGTGTGGGCTCCATTTCCTGCCTCTAACTCTTGCTAGCCGAACAGTCACTCTGCAAGATGCGGCCTATGGCAAGAGGGGGCTTAGATGCCATCACACTACTTGTCCGATTGCAAGTAGCACCGAGATAATACAAGGCGGCAAGCCCCCGGGCTGGCTGGTCGAACCCGGTGCCAGGCAGAATAATGAAGTAACACAGTCATAGGCATAAAACTTATCATATAGATAAAAAGGGTAGCCCCCGAGTGCTCCTCGAGGGACCCAATGCCTTAGCGCTTAATACAAAAGGTAGCATCGTACATACTGCATCAACTGTAAAATCTTCGGAGGAGATTTGCATTCCATGGGCGCTCTGATTCCTTGCCGGAGTCGTCTCTCTTGCGTGCTCTGGGCTTCTATGCATCGATGAGGTAGTAGGAGTCGTTGCCCAAAGCTTTGCTGATGATGAAGGGGCCTTCCCAAGGGGACAAGAGCTTGTGCTGGTCGGCTATTCGCTGGATCAGCCGGAGCACAAGATCTCCCTCTTGGAAGGATCTTGGCTTGACCTTTCGACTGTGGTAGCGGCGCAGGCTCTGCTGGTAGATGGCGGACCGGCTGAGTGCCAACAGCCGGCCCTCTTCCAGCAGATCGACGCCGTCTTCTCTTGCTTCTTTCACCACCGCCTCCATGTACATGGTGATGGAAGGTGAGTCAAACTCAATGTCAGTTGGGATGACGGCCTCGGCCCCGTACACGAGGAAGAAAGGAGTGAAGCCGGTTGACTTGTTTGGAGTGGTACGGAGGCTACAGAGGACGGTCGACAGCTCGTCGATCCAGCAGCCGGCCGAGCGCTCTAGTGGCTCAACTAGTCGGGGCTTGATGCCGGATAAGAGGAGGCCGTTTGCTCGCTCGACCTGGCCGTTTGATTGCGGATGGGCAACGAACGCTAAGTCTAGTCGGATGCCTTGCGTCGCGCATAAACAGGCCAAGGCGCCTTTGGCAAAGTTTGTGACATTGTTGGTGATGATGCTGTGTGGTACACCTTATCGGACGTTGATATCTACGATGAAGGTCACAACAGTCGGACCATTCAGTTTCTTAATTGGCTTTGCTTCAATCCACTTAGTGAATTTGTCTACGGCGACAAGAAGATGGGTCATGCTGCCGCGTGTTGTCTTGAATGGTCCCACCATGTCCAGCCCCCACACAGCAAAGGGCCAAGTGGGGGGGTGGTCTTGAGTGCAGAAGCCGGAAGATGTTGCTTGGAGCTGAGCCGGCACATGGCACCCCTTGCAATGCTTGACCACCCCTTGCAATTTCTGGCACCCCTTGCAATGCTTGACCAGATCCTTGGCATCCTCCAAAATAGTCGGCCAGAAGAAACCATGGCGGAAAGCTTTGGTGACAAGGGATCTGGAGGCCGCGTGGTGGCCACACTCACCTTGGTAGATGCATTTGAGGATTGCTTGGCCCTTCTCTGGTTCTACGCAGCGCTGGAAGACTCCAGTCATGTTGTGTCTATCAAGCTCTCTGTTTACTATCGTGTAGGCTCCTGCTCGGCGCTGCACTTGCCGGGCCGAGATCTCATCAGCCGGCAGCTCTCTGTTCACCAGGAAATTGAGGATAGGCTGCGCCCATGATGGTGCTTCGACTTCATCTATTGTCGTCATGGCCACTGAGAATAGGGCGGCTGGGTTGGGAGGTGGCGGGGTGGAGTCAGCCACCGCTTGCTGCATTGTTGAAGTCTCCGGGTCAACTGCTGCAGCCCTCGAGCCGGGTTCTGGAGTCCCGGGGCCGGGTGCGACTGCCGCAGTCCCCAAGCCGCTTGGTGAAGTCCCCGGGCCGGCTTCTGCAGCTCCCTGGCCGGGTTGTGAAGTCCCCGGGCCGGGTGCGACTGCTGCAGTCCCCGTGCCACCTGCCGAAGTCCCCAGGCCGGCTGCTGCAGCCCCTGAGTCAGATCCGACTACTTTGAGAGCAGCCGGCATGAAAATGGATTCGCATTCCGGGGAAGGCTTGATAGACGGCTTGCGGAGGCATTGAAGGGAAACACCGGCTGGTATTGCTTGACGGGTGGAGCCGATCCGTGCCAGGGTATCAGTTGGCTCGTTTTCGTTTCGTGGCACGTGAAGGAACTCGCACCCATCAAAGTATCTGCTGATCTGCTGGACGAGGAAGCGGTAACTTTCCATATGTGCATCCTTAGCGTCGCAGTCGCCACACGACTGTCGGACCACCAAGTCTGAGTCGCCATAGCACAGGATCCGGCGGATGCCGATCTCTTTGGTCAGCCGGAGGCCGTGTACTAGCGCCTCATACTCGGCCACGTTATTGGAGGCGGCAAAGTGGATTTGCAATGTGTATCTGAGCTTGTCGCCTTTGGGAGAGGTGAGGACAACGCTGGCTCCCAAGCCAGTGCGCATCTTCGAGCCATCAAAGTGCATCCACCAATGAGTGGAGTCCGGAGTTGGCGGCAGGTACCGGGTCTCGGCCTAGTCGATGAGGAAGTCAGCCAGTGCTTGGGACTTGATGGCGGTGCGTGGCTGGTAGAATATGGTGTAGGGGGGCAACACGATGGCCCATTTGGCCACCCGGCCGGAAGCATCTCTCTTGCCTATGATCTCAACAAGAGGGGCAGTGCAGACAACCGGGATTGGGTGCTCTTGAAAATATGGCTTCAACTTCTTGGCGGCAAAGTGCACGTCGTAGCACATCTTGTGGTAGTGGGGGTAGTTCTGCTTTGAGGTCGACAACAGCTCGCTCAAATAGTACACAGGCTTCTGAATCGGCTGTGCTCTGCCGTCCTCTCGGCATTCCACCACAATGACAGTGCTGACCACCCGGCTAGTAGCGGCGATGTAGAGGTACATGGGCTCTTTAGCAGCCGGGGCCGCCAGGACAGGCGGGGTAGTCAGCATCTTCTTCAGCGAGAGAAATGCCTCGTCCGCCTTGTCATTCTAGTCGAAGTGAGTGGTTTTCATCATGAGCTGGTACAGGGGAAGGGCCTTCTCGCCCAGCCGACTGATGAAGCGGCTGAAGGATGCCAAGCAGCCGGTGAATTTCTGGACGTCTCGCAGTCGGGTGGGTCTTTCCATCCTCTCGATGGCTTTAATCTTCACAGGGTTGCACTCAATGCCGTGTTCTGAGACCAGGAAGCCAAGCAGCTAGCCGGCTGGTACTCCAAAGACACATTTCTCTTGGTTGAGCTTGATTTGAAAACGCCATAGATTATCAAAAGTTTCCTTGAGATCTTCCAAAAGGGTACCGCGCTTCTCTGTCTTCACCACAATATCGTCTGCATAGACGTGGGAATTTCTACCGAGTTGCTTGAGGAGGCACTTCTGCATGCAACGTTGAAACGTGGCGCCGGCATTTCTCAAGCCGAACGTCATGGTCAGGTAGCAGAAAGCTCCGAATGGTGTGATGAAGGTGGTCTTCAGGCGATCGGCCGGGTTCAACTTGATCTGGTGGTACCCTGAGTAGGCATCCAAAAAACTCAACAACTCGCATCCGACTATGGAGTCTATCACTTGGTCAATCCGAGGCAAAGAAAATGGATCCTTGGGGCAGGCTTTGTTGAGACTGGTTTAATCAATGCACATCTGCTACTTGTTCTTCTACTTTGGTACAAGGACTGGGTTGGTAGGCCATTCTGGAACGAATACTTCCATAATTAAGTCGGCTGCCAGCAGGCGGGCGATCTCTTCACCAGCGATTCTTCTCTTCTCTTCCGATAGTCGGCGGAGGGGTTGTTTGACTGGTTTGGCATCTGCTCTGACATGTAGCTTGTGCTCGGCGAAATCTGTCGGAACACGCGGCATGTCTTTGGGAGACCATGCAAAGATGTCCCGATTCTCACGGGGGAAATCGATGAGCTTGCTTTCCTATTTGCTATCGAGGTTGGTACTTACGATAGCATGCCTTTCCGGGTGCTCTGGGTCCAAGGGGATCTTCTTTGTTTCTTTGGCCGGCTGGAAGGAGCCCTAGGTCTCCGACTCTTTGGGCTCTGGTGATAGGTCCAGCTGCTTGCTGGCCATGGCCACCACCTGGTCTAGGGGCTTCTTCTCAGTAGCAAACACAAGGGACTCGGACAGCTGGCTGCTGGCCGCGGCATAGGCGGCCGACTTCTCGTAGTCCCCGGCTATTGTGATAATGCCCTTGGTTCCCGGCATCTTCAGCTTGAGGTATGCATAATGAGGTACTGCCATGAACTTGGCTAGAGCTGTCCAACCTAGAAGCACATGATAAGGGTTCTCCAGGTCAACCACCTCAAACCAAATTGTCTCTCGGCGGAAGTGATCCTTGTCTCCGAAGAGGGCATCTATCTTGATCTTGTTGATTGGTGAGCAGGAAAGGCCGGGCACAATGCCATGAAATATAGTCTGATTGGGCTGGAGCTCCTTATCTTTGATGCACAACTTCTCCATGGTATCGCGGTAAAGGATGTTGATGCTGCTACCACCATCTATCAGGATCCGGGAAAAACGAGCAGCTCGCCTCTCTGTTGCAAGTGTGGCATCTAAAACCAAGGCATAGGAACCCGAAGAAGGCATCACCTCCGGGTGGTTTGCACGGCTCCAACTGATAGGCTTCGTAGACTAGTGCATGACCTCTGGGCAGTTTAGGCAACGGCATTTACTTTGCGGTGCTGCTGACGTTGGTTGCGCCTGTCAACAGCCACACCGGTGAAGACGACGTAGGCTCCATGTTCTTTAGGGAATTCATCCTGGATAGCACTGACTGCTGGATGGGCTGCCGGCTGCTGGGGAGGCGGAGCTGGCTGGCCAGTAGGCGGAGGCGGCAGTCCCTCGCCCGTGGCAATGCGGACAAGCCAATGGCATTTCCGGGTTGTATGGTTGGATGGCTTCGCACCACTGTGGAACTTGTAGGGAGCATCGAGGGTTTGCTCAAAGGAGAAGGAGGGCAACCAAGTGGGCTTGCCACCCTTCTGACGCTTGGGGCCGGGTTGTCCCTCAGGCAGCTGGTCTTCAACTGTTGCCACCTGTCGGCTGGTGGAAGCCGGCTACAGGGCCTTGCGCTTGTTGTCGTTCGGCTGATGGCGCCGACTGTTGTCACCAGCCGGCGTCCGAGGAGCCAGGGGGAGCACCTTCCGGGAAGCGTCCACTCGGAGCTCCGACTTCATGGAAGAGTCGGCAATGCGTACTTGTCTGCTATGATCAACAGCTCGTTGAGGGTGGCCGGCTCGTCGCCGAGGAGTCGGTGCTTGAGTAACGTACCCTCTTGGCACCCGGCGGTGAAGTACTCGATGGATTGCACCTCATGCACCCCTTCGCAGGAGTTGTGCAGTTCAGCCCACCGCGTCAAGTAGTCGCGGGTGGACTCATCTCACTACAAAAAAAAGACACATCCATACTCATCAAAGGACAGTATGGTCACGTGAGTGCTGTGGAAACTGCGAAGCTAGTCTGGGACTAGCTCTCCAAGGTCAGTGAAGGCGTCTCAACCCAGAGAGACTCAAGGATTAGTGTTCTTCACAACCTCTTCAACCGCTTCAAGAGAAATGACAATGAGAATGTCCAGCTCACATTTGATCGCCTCACTGGTATCACAAATGAGCTTCATGCACTCGGCGCCACTGAGATCACCAAGCACGAAATCGTCAAGACGCTTCTGAGATCGCTTGACAGCTCATTCGACACCCTGGACCTGATAATTCAAGAACGCCCTGACTTCAAGACTCTCAATCCGTCTGACATACTTGAGAGGCTCAACACACATGAGTTCCAGCTATCTGAGAAAAGAGATATCTATGGTCCCAACTATGTCCGAACTCGTGCTTTAAAGGCAAAGGTTGTTTCCTCATCAAAAGAAGAATCCGACTGTAGTTCTGAGGATCCTGAAGACATTGGAAAGGACCTTGCTATGCTTGTGAAAAAGTTCCAGAAGCTCACCAAGAAGAAAGACTTTAGAAAGTCTTCAAGATCTAGCTCTAGAAACGTTGAAGCTTCCACTCATGATCACAAGAATAGAACATGCCACAAGTGCAAGAAACTTGGTCACTATATCTCTGAGTGTCCATAGTGGGACAATGAGACCAAGAAGAAGAAGAAGAGCAAGGAATATGATTCTGATGACAAGAAGAAGAAGAAATCCTCAAAGTCTTCTTCCAAGTCTTCGTCAAATTCTTCATCACACAAGAAGAGCTCATCTAGACAGGCTAGTGCGTTTGTTGGCAAGGAGATGGATTCAGAGGAGGAGTTTGCTTCTGAGGAGGATGAGGTGGAGTCTGAAGAGGAATCAGATTCAGGCGTGGCAAGCCTGGCTCTAGCTTCAGCGTATGTCGCCAAGTCCATCTTCAACACTGAAGACAATGGCCTTGTCACCAATGTTAATGCTAATGATGAGGATGACTCTGCTCTTGTCGGTGTACAAAATAAGGGGCGCACCTTTGTACCCCTTTACCTATGCATGGACAGTCGGAGCCGCGCCCACGGCGCACTAAGCAGAGCAGGGGAAGGAACCGAAGATAGGCCGAAGCACAAGATGCCCAAGGCAACGCCAGGGCCAAGAACACAAAGAAGCAGAGGGGAGAAGCAGGTTCCCCCGGCAAGATCCTTGCCGGGGGTAGCCTCCGCGGCCCCGGCAAGGCCCTTGCCGGGGCAGCTCGTCCAACACCAGCGAAGCGCACCAACCTTGAGCCCACGGTCTCCAACACCATCAACCACGTTGGGCCGGGGCTTGGGAGGCACCTCCATGGTGGCATGTAGATCTTTGTGAAGACAAGGAATATTCAAGATCAGATGAGGATTAAAAGACAACGATCCTCGGCAAGATCCTTGCCGAGGAGAGCCACAAGACCCCCGGCAAGATCCTTGCCGAGGACGACAGCATGCCACGGGAAGGCCCTTGCCGGGCCACCCGGCAAGGACCTCACCAAGGATGCCACCAGGGCCACTTCCAGGCCCGCACCAGCCAAGTCTCCACCGCTGTTCGCATGTAGCTGCAAGCCCAACCAGCTGGGCAAGCACCTGCGTGGCAACATGCAGCTTCCAGGCCAACTCAGCAAGCGCCTGCGTGGCGCCATGCAGATCTTCGTGAAGACCTTACCACCACGCCACCTCAGCTGCCTGCCTGCCTACATGGCGCCGCATGCATCGCTGGCCAGGGCGTGTGTCGAAGCAAGGAGGAGCGGAGACGGCCGGAACGGGCCTCGTTGCCGTCCCCAATAAAGCTAGGGTACACCTAAGCGATGCATTAAATGCGTCTTGTCCTGTAATACGGGCGATAAGGTCGTAGCACTGTACGCCTTTCCACCTCCTGTGTGCCACTGTGGCAGCCCCTTTCGACTATAAAAGGAGGCACATGGCTTACTGGAGAAGGATTCGGCTCTTTGGAATGACTCAGCCACCATAGCTAGTTGGAGAGCTCAAGAACACTCAATACATCCACCAAAGCAGGACTAGGGTTTTACGCATCCTAGCGGCCCGAACCTGGGTAAACGATCCTTGTGCTGATTACTAATCTTGCTCTTCTCGAAACCCTATTCCCCAGCAACCGTAGTAGGGATTCTTGTGATCGCATAGGTGTCGTTTCCCACCGACATCTTTGGCGTGCCAGGTAGGGGGCACAATTGTGAGAATCTGGTCTAGTAGTTAGCCTAGCGTTTCTTCATCTCCATGGCTCCCATGAAGAAGACGGCCACGACAATCGGCTCTTCGGGGGCCGAACGGCCCGTGCCAGTACGGGAGAGCAGCGGCCCGGTCGCGGACAGAACCCGAGTCGCGGTTGGCGAGCACCAGCATCGCCCTGGCAGTCAGAGCCTGGCGAGCGGCGCCGTTCGCGTGCCAGGCGACGGACGCACATCACCAAGTCTAAAGATGGGGCTGGGCCCCCCGCAGGTGGCGCGGGGCCCTCCAGGAGTGTCGTTGTGCCACCCGCGGGCTGCTCAGCAACTTCCAAGACGCCCACGCCAGCGACCACTGCGTTCTCTTCCCATGGTGTGCGCGACGAGCAGCGTCACCACGCCGGTGACCCTGGGCACCGACGTGGGAAGAGCCCCGTGCATCGTCCGCGGGACGAAGGAGTTCAGCATGCCTACCGAAGTGCTGGCGAAAATGGCGCGCAGCCGCTGGGTCATGATGGGGCTCCTTCTAACGTGGTTAGAAGTCGAAGCGCGCCACGGTCCATGCAGCTGTCGCCGCCACCCATGCCAGCAGAAGCTTTGGCACGCGCGCAGCTGCTCCTCGACTTCCCTCCTGCTGCGGAGAAGCTCGACGCTCCATCGAGCCACCACATGCCAGCGCTGGGAGGACCGGGGGTGTTGCGGTCATGGTGCACTCTCGTCCTCCTCGCCAGCCGCCACGGGCGTCGGCCCATCACGAGGACGCTTGTGATAACATCTCTATAGCATCCTCCGACCCGTGGACCCACCGCGACCAGCGCCAAGTTCTTCGAGAACGAGATCACGAAGATGCTCAAACCACTATTGAGTGCTCGCGTGATACAAACCACCAGTCGGACAAGCAGGCGGGACCCGCTATGGACCACCCAGCACCGGGGGGCTCCGGCGGCCTACCTTACGAGGTGGGCTTCCCGGCCTTTACCCGCGAGCTGCGGTAGTTCCAGTGGCCGTCCCACCGCATGTTCAACCCCTACGTCGGTGAGAAGTACACTTGCAAGATGGATCCGTCCGAGTTCCTCAACATCTAGACCATCATGATGCAGGCTGCCGGAGCTCGCGACGACAAGGTGCTTGCCAATTATTTCTCGCTGGCACTGAAGCCCAATGTTATGTCTTGGTTGATCCACTTGCCGGCGGATTCCATTTCTTCTTGGTCGGATCTATGCCATGAGTTCGTTGGCGCCTTCACAGGAGGCCACCAAGCTCATGGCCAGGCCAGTTATCTGCATATCATTCCCCAGAAGGAAGGGGAAACCCTGCGCAAGTACATCCAGAGGTTCAGCTGGGTGCAGTACAACATCCACTACAAAAAAAAGACACATCCGTGACATTTTGGGCCAAATGAAAATTTTCCTTTCATACATATGACACTTCTATGACGATAATTGTGACAAAACCCAGTATCATCATAGATGTGGTGGGCTCCTACTTCTATGACAAAAAATCATGACAGAAAATGGGCTTTTCGTCCTAGGCGGGCCGGAGACGCAGCTGCATGACATTCTTTGGGCCGTCCATGACGAAAAAACCCGTGGTAGAAGCGAGGGGAGGAAAATTTCGGGGAGTTCGCGGTTACGGTGGGAGGTCGGGGGTCGAGCGATGTGTGTTTCTCTCGTACACGTACGCGTGTGTGTGCGAGGTGTTGGCTCTAACTGAACCCGAGCGAGGCGTTGGGCTCTAACTGAACCCAAGCGATTGCACTGCATGCTACGCGTTACTGAACCCGAGCGATCGATCGATGGCTGTTAACTAAACCCGATCGAGCGATCCCTTCGCTACTGCTGCTAACTGAAGCCGATCGATGCTGCCTCTGGGATGAACAGTGAGCGTTGGGAGGGGGGTTGGATGAACAGTGAGCCGTGGCGTTGCCTCTGGATGAACAGGACCCCGTGGTGTGGTGGAGGGCTGGATGAACAGTAGACGGTGGAGGGTGCCCGTGGAGGGGTGGTTGAACAGGACCCCATGGTGTGGAGGGTTGGATGAACAGTAGACTGTTGAGGGGTGCCCGTGGAGGGGTGGTTGAACAGGACCCCATGGTGTGGAGGGCTGGATGAACAGTAGACGGTGGAGGGGTGGTTGAACAGTAGCCGGTGGAGTAGCGCGCGGTGGAGGCTGGATGAACAGGAGCCCGTGGAGGCTGGAGGAGGTCGATGGTAGCTCATGGAGGCTGGGGGAGGTTGACGGTGGAGATGAACAGTATCTCGTGGAGTCCCGTTTTGCGGTACGCCACACCCCTCCTGATGAACAGGACTCTGTTTCGACCGTAGGAGGTCTAATTCGTCCGTTTTGCGGTACGCCACACCCCTCCCGATCAACAGGACCCCTGTTTCGACCGTAGGAGGTCAGTTTCATCCGTTTTGCGGTATGCCACACCCCTCCCGATCAACAGGACCCCCGTTTCGACCGTAGGAGGTTTGTTTACTCCATTTTGCGGTATGCCAGACCCCTCCCGATGAACAGGATCCCGTTTCGAATGTGGTCGGTCGAACACAAGGCCGTTTCCTCCGTTCTGCGGTACCCCAGGCCTCGTTTCAATCGCCTGTTCTATCCAAGCCCTCCCGATGAACACGACCACGCATTCCGTTCCGATCCAGCCGGTTGGCTTCCACGTGTTCCGTTGCCTCCCGATGAACATGACGCATTCCGTTGCCTCCCCATGAACATGACGCATTCTGTTGCCTCCCCATGAACACGACGCTTTCCGTTGCCTCCCCATGAACACGACGCTTTCCGTTGCCTCCCCATGAACATGATGACGATGTTGTTTCTTCGTTCCGACCTAGCCATGTACACGAGCCCTCGCCGTACGTATGCGCGACTAGGCGTTCGAGACCCCGCTTGTATGTACACATACGTGGCCGTATTTTCTTTCTTGTACCCTAGCCGATGTACGTACGTGTACATGCTACGTGCGCGCCTCTACTACGACACGTACGCGCCTCTACTACGACACGTGCGCGCCTCTACATCCACCAGTATATATGTACGTACACGTTTGCGACCAGAATGACAATGCTACGTACGCTTCGACCAGGTGGGTCCCGACTGTCAGGCACTTCCTTGCCTGCGACGATGTAGCTGGTGGGTCCCAGCAGTCAGGGGGGCGAATCGTTTTTTTTGCCCGGACGCACTTCCTTGCGTGCGAAGGTGTAGCTGCTGGGTTCCAGCAGTCAAGGGGGAATCTTTTTTTTCGGACGCACTTCCTTGCGTGTGAAGATGTAGCTGGTGGGTCCCAACAGTCAGGGGGGCGAATCGTTTTTTTCGTACGCACTTCCTTGCGTGCGAAGATGTAGCTGGTGGGTCCCAGCAGTCAGGGGGTGAATCATTTTTTTTTCGGACGCACTTCCTTGCGTGCGAAGATGTAGCTGGTGGGTCCGAGTAGTAAGGGGGAAACATTTTTTCACGAAATACAGTGGCCCGTCCGGTGGGTCCCCGCTGTCACGTGGAGGAATAATTATTTTGCGCATAATAAGGAGGCACTTCCTTGCTGCGGCCGTGGACCCACCTGTCAACCTCTCCACGTACAGTCCATGTCCGATGGAGGCCGTTCCTTGACCATGTTGACCATGCCGCGCCGAGAGCACCAGGGCGGTGGACGACGGCGAGGCCTAGGAAGGAGACAACGCGGAGCCGGGGAAGATGCGACAATGGATGCCCACGCGTAGAGGAGTATGAGGGTTCACTCATTCGGCTGCGGTGTGAGGCTGTCGTCGCCGCAGAATTACAGGGGGTGTGGGTGCGTAGAGGGATGGCCTGGCCAGCGGTGGGAGTAGTAGGGGGCGGTGAGGCCTCCGCGGCATCACAGCCGGCCACAGGCGGCAGGAGCAGGCGGCACGACCGGCGCTACTTTGGGCGGATGGAGCAAGAAGACCAGAGGTTGAATAAGCACTACGGCCGTTGGATGGACATCGTACGATCAGTGGAGCTAGAATCGTTCATCTATTGACTAAAGTTGACAAAGGCATCCGTCCCAGTCAACTTCGTAGGCCCACAAGTCAGCCTCCCACCAAGGTGGGTCCCAGCTAGCAGGGGGTATTCATTTTTTTGTGCGTAAGAAGGAGGCACTTCCGATGGGTCCGAGCTGACAGCGGGGGGAACGTTTTTTTCGGAAAATACAGTGGCCCGTCCAGTGGGTCCCAATAGTCAGGGGGAAATGTTTTTTTTCGCGAAATACTGGTGGCCCGTCCGGTGGGTCCCTGCTATTAGGTGGAGGAATAATTATTTTCCGCGTAATAAGGAGGCACTTCCTTGCGGCTGCCGTGGACCCAGCTGTCAACCTCTCCACGTACAGTACTCTTCCGATGGAAGTCGGTCGCTAACCACATTGACCACGCCGCGCCGAGAGCACCACGGCGGTGGACGACGGCGAGGCCTAGGAAGGGGACGACGCGGATCCGGGGATAACGCGGCAGTGGAAGCCCGCGCGGAGAGGAGTACGAGTTTTCACCGGTTCGGCTGTGGTGTGAGGCTGCCGTCGCCACAGAATAATAGGGGGTGTGGGTGAGTAGAGGGATGCCCTGGCCAGCGGTGGGAGTAGTAGGGGGCGCCGAGGCCTGCGCGGCAGCACAGCCGGCCACAGGAGGCGGGTGTAGGCGGTCCCACCGGCGCTGCTTTGGCGGCTGGAGCAAGAAGATCAGAGATTGAAGAAACATGACGGGCGTTGGATTGACATCCAACAGTTATGTCTGCTAGAATCGTTTGTTGACGTATATAATAACTAAAAAAATCTTGCATACGCGTCAACTAAACAGGCCCACAAGTCAGACCACTCCCTCTTTTTTTAATAATTTATATATAGCTCATGGCAACTTCTTATGCAATTTATTGCAGTCCTTTTTTTGGTTGGCCAGGGCCAATTTTGCATATTTCTGTGGGTTCCAAACTATTTTTAATACCGAAATGTTGAGCCAGATTTAAAGTACTTTGAAGATATATTTAATTAAGTTAATGCCCAGTGAAATACGAATCTGAAAATGTGAAAAAAATTAGAAATCATAAAGTAATTGCCAATTGGTCATCTGTTTTTATATTTACAACCCATTTCATATTACTTTCAAGATTTGCAGGCGTCTTGAAAGAGTTGCAGCCCATCAGGGCGTAGAAAAATAAGGAGGCCTGGATTGGGTATTCTTTAGAAAAAATAAACTGGGCTCATTTTCACAAAGAAAAAATAGTTGGGCTGGTCACATGGTGAACATAAAATATAAGACTTGGCTAGATGGGCCACAGCCCAGTTCAAACCCTGCTCCGTCTCAACAATACCAAACAAAAAAAAATACTGCTCGAGTAGCTACGTCCCAGGTGTCAGCCGATCTTGTGTTGTTCTCTTGTCTATTGACTATATACGCTCACAATGTCGTGGGTCCCAGCTGTCAGGAAAACAATATGAGGAAGCATTTTATTTTTCCATACGCTAACGTGGTGGGACCCTACTGTCATCCTATCCACGTACTTCTGTTGATTCCTGTTGTTTGTTGACCATGTTGACAACGCGAGAGGGCGGCGCCGCGGCGAGCGCACCAAAGCGCGCGGAGGACATCGGCTAACGATTTAGGAGACGGTGGGGCGATGATGCGTGCGCTGAGGCGCAGCCAGCCGTCGGAGGCGGAAGCAGGCGGCCCCGCCGGCGTTGGTTTGGTTTTGGTGGCTGGAGGAAGACAGGATTGAAGAAACACGACAGACTGTAAAAGCAGCAGGAGTACTTAACAACCTTAACTGAAACCAGCAGGGGCACTTAACAACCAAAGCTGAAAGCAGTATGAGTACTTATACAGGTTCAACCGTACAAAGCACGCCTCGAACAGTGCTACTTTGCCTACAGTTAACCAAGGGTGAGGCCGCCAAGCCCCAGGACAAGGCCCAGGCGCCACCACGCGCATCCACAACCTTCTGAAAGCGGCTTCATCTCGCAACGTGGTCAATAAACAGGATATTCACTTTAGAGCCATGGAACAGCGTTAACATAATCTTCTTTCCTATTCTCCAAGATGGACGGGCCTTCATTATTTGAGACCACCCATGAATAAGTATCTTTTCACCTCCAAGGGGAATTGAGTAGGTCGACATAAACATCATGTTGTGACCAAGCGCAAGTCTGACCCGACCATGGTCAGGCATCTGTATAGGAACAACAGAACTCGGCAGTTCCTATTTCAAGAAGATCACAACTGTAAACTGCGTACAAGAAATAGTTTATGAACAACATATATAACAGAAAACAGCTCGTACCATAAGTTTCTCGACACAGTTGGACCTGTTCAACGAGTGTAGCAATGGCACACATATCCCACGTGGCCTTTGAAGGAAATATGCCCTAGAGGCAATAATAAAGTTATTATTTATTTCCTTATATCATGATAAATGTTTATTATTCATGCTAGAATTGTATTAACTGGAAACATAATACATGTGTGAATACATAGACAAACAGAGTGTCACTAGTATGCCTCTACTTGACTAGCTCATTAATCAAAGATGGTTATGTTTCCTAACCATGAACAAAGAGTTGTTATTTGATTAACGAGATCACATCATTAGTTGAATGATCTGATTGACATGACCCATTCCATTAGCATAGCACCCGATCGTTTAGTATGTTGCTATTGCTTTTATCCATGACTTATACATGTTCCTTTAACTATGAGATTATGCAACTCCCGTTTACCGTAGGAACACTTTGTGTGCTACCAAACGTCACAACGTAACTGGGTGATTATAAAGGTGATCTACAGGTGTCTCCGAAGGTACATGTTGGGTTGGCGTATTTCGAGATTAGGATTTGTCACTCCGATTGTCGGAGAGGTATCTCTGGGCCCTCTCGGTAATGCACATCACATAAGCCTTGCAAGCATTGCAACTAATGTGTTAGTTGTGAGATGATGTATTACGGAACGAGTAAAGAGTCTTGCCAGTAACGAGATTGAACTAGGTATTGGATACCGACGATCGAATCTCGGGTAAGTAACATACCGATGACAAAGGGAACAACGTATGTTGTTATGCGGTCTGACCGATAAAGATCTTCGTAGAATATGTAGGAGCCAATATGGGCATCCAGGTCCCGCTATTGGTTATTGACCGGAGACGTGTCTCGGTCATGTCTACATTGTTCTCGAACCGTAGGGTCCGCACGCTTAAGGTTTCGATGACAGTTATATTATGAGTTTATGAGTTTTGATGTACCGAAGGAGTTCGGAGTCCCGGATGAGATCGGGGACATGACGAGGAGTCTCGAAATGGTCGAGACGTAAAGATCAATATATTGGACGACTATATTCGGACATCGGAAGGGTTCTGAGTGGTTCGGGTATTTTCGGAGGTACCGGGGAGTTACGGGATTACGGGAGAAGTAATGGGCCTTGATGGGCTTTAGTGGGAAGAGGAAAAAGGCTGCTGCGCCCCCCTCCCCTCTAGTCCGAATTGGACTAGGGAAAAGGGGGCCGGCCACCTTTCCTACTCCTCCTATTCCTTCTCCTTTCCTCCTCTCTTGGTGGACTCCTACTAGGACTTGGAGACCTAGTAGGACTCCACACCCTGGCGCGCCCAACCCTAGGCCGGCCACCCCCTCCCTTGCTCCTTTATATACGGGGGCAGGGGGCACCCCATGACACACAAGTTGATCTACGGATCGTTCCTTAGCCGTGTGCGGTGCCCCCTTCCACCAAATTCCACCTCGGTCATATCGTTGCAGTGCTTAGGCGAAGCCCTGCGCCGGTAACACATCAAGATCGTCACCACGCCGTCGTGCTGACGGAACTCTTCCCCGACGCTTTGCTGGATCGGAGCCCGGGGATCGTCATCGAGCTGAACGTGTGTCAAGAACTCGGAGGTGCCGGAGTAACGGTACTTGGATCGGTCGGATCGCGAGGAGAACGTACGACTACTTCCTCTACGTTGAGTCAACGCTTCCGCTTCGGTCTACGAGGGTACGTAGACAACACTCTCCCCTCTCGTTGTTATGCATCACCATGATCTTGCGTGTGCATAGGAAATTTTTGAAATTACTACGTTCCCCAACAGCCTTCCACCATTGAAACGCCACACAAGGACCTCAAGACGATCAATAAAGTGTAGGAACTTGTGGATGTCGATCCATTCAACTTCAGTGCCATTAGTAATAGCTGAGTTATTACAGAGTAACAAACGAGCAGACTGCTTAACTCTGAAAAAACCTACACCTGCCACCAATTATAAGAAAATATTAGTTAGAAGTAGCATCTTCGTGAGAGATTCGTTGCTACTTTGTTGATTAGTTAGACAGAATAGGTGGATTAAGAAGTAATCGAGGCAACAAGAAAGAACCAGATACAAAACTAACATGGATGAACAATTGGAACAATGTCGGGGTGGAAGATCGCAGTGAAGATGAGACCTGGTTCTGCTATTTCCATCAACATTCGTGCGCCAACTTTCAGTCTGTAAGACTTGAGAAAGTTTATCCAAGTTCGGCCATAAAAAAAGCAGCGATCTTCTTGGTTCATGAACCCAACTCGGAACTTAATTATATCCATGGCTTGTCTTCATTGTGACCATTAAACTAGTGTATTCAGTTATGGCAAGGCCGAGCATCTTGAGTACATGTGTTCTGGCAGAGCAAATAATACACTGCAGGAAAAATAATATGAGAACACAGCATGTTCAAAAAAACCCCACCCTCCCGGATAGAAAAGAGGGTTCTAGGAACATACTATGCGCGTTTCAAAATACTTTGTTAGGATGAGAAGGAACGAGTGTGGCGTCTCGCCGAGGGCGCAGAAACCTGTAGGGTACTCGCACTTTGGGCACTACAATTAAAACACACTAGATTCAGTAGGAAGAAAAATGCATCAACGGCGGCGGCTGCCATCCTAGGATTACCTGCGACCAAGGGACTTGGATTTATCGGGGATGGATGAAGAATTCGTACCTGGTTCTCCATGAGAAAACCCTATGCAATCACCGAGAGGGGTTTTTCTCTGAACAAGCAGACGAGGGAGAAGGGGATTCAGGCCCAGTGAAATATTGCCGCTTCGTCCGTCCATCTTAGTGCTAAAGCTGGAAAGGGGGGTTGTGATTTGACGGCTCATTGGGCATTACTACGGCGCTACGACCGGGGTGTGTCTACCGTGAAGTTGTGCACTCTAATTTGTGCATATGGCACATGGACCCCGTTGCCGGTTGCCCCACATATCAGCGAAAGGAAGTAGAAAGACAGGAGTAACAAGTTACACATAAATATATTTTTTGACAGAGATATACTCCCTCTGTAAAGAAATATACAAATCTTTTATATCACAGGCTCACCTTGCCGAGAAATAGACTCCCTCTGCAACGCACGAGCATTCTGGGGGTTCCGATTTTTTTATGGGGGTTCAGCTGAGAATATAATACTCAGATAGGCTCACGGTTCTGGACTTTGGGCCGCAGGCCGAGCCTTCATGTTTGGGGGCCCATGTGTTCTACCTCAGCGCTTTTCATATTGCAAGCGATCGGTACGGCGCTGGTTTTAGATGCTGTCATAAGGCGAATACACAAAATTGAATAAAGCACGGCTGCTGTTGGAATGGAATCGAACGACAGTTCCTAACCAGCAATCAGAGTTGCAATTCTATCAAAGATATACCATGTGATAAATAATACTATCGTACTACTTATACACATAGGACACTTGTTTCACCATGCCAGATTATTACATCAAAATCTCTCGGAGGATAGATCAGTTCGACAGTTGCGTGCTGCTACTGAAGAATTTCAAAGTTGATTTGGACTAGCTCTCCTTGCCGAGAAAGTTCGATTTTGACATCATCCCCTACCGCAAGATATGATTTAGATTTGAACCTTGACCATCCTTTGGCATCAATCATCATGCGACCATCCTTTGTACTTACGGTATATTGAGCAGGTTCATTCACACCAAGGCTACGCATGGTAAGAGAAACTTGGCCGTGGTCGCCCGGATTGTTGAACGACTCCCTCGTTGCTCTAGGAATTTTTTGTTTGCAAACAAGAAGACATACCCAAACAGTTAGATCAACACAGTGAATCATGTGAAACAACATGGAAAGAAAAAAAGAACGAAGCACTTGGGCGGCCAATGCTTACCAAGAAGGTGGACATGTCGGTTTTTGTAAGGACTTTGGTATATGAAGAGCGAACTACAGCCCAGTCTGTTGCCGGTGCAACTACACGGGCCGGAGTAGATGCAAGTGCAAGTGTTGGTGCAGGTGCCGAAGCCACTTCTGCTGCCGGAGATGGTGCTCCTTGTAGAGCTGGTGCCGGTCTCGGAGCAGGTGCCAGTGTCGATGCCCGATCCTCCGGTAGATCAGACTGATCTGCTGACGCGGTCGGTGCCCAATCCTCAGCTGGATTAGACTGAGCCGCTGCCGCTATCAGTGCTAGAGCAACTGCCGGTGCTCGATCTGTGCGGGACAGCGGCGATCGTGTCTGGTCTGCTATGATAAGCTTTCTAACTTTACTAGGATCCGTGACCGTGATCCGGTTTTTTTCTTCTTTTCTTTTAAACGCGAGAAGGACTAATTGTGGTGTTTTTGTTAAACCAAACTACAGTTCATCATAGGGATTCAACTTGTACTCAGACAACAGACTGATCCATTTTTTTCCAGTAATATAAGTGATGGACAGTGCCTTCGTTACTGACACGACATAAGAAGTGAAACCTGCAAAAATAGCCATCCTAGAGCAAACCAAATGGTTTATTCTGTGATGAATGTCACATGCCAAAAACCTACATCATAAAATTGCAGGAAAAGAAAGAAAACATGACATTAAATCAATAAGGTTTAGACAGTAAATCAATAAGATTTACTTGATGTGACACGAGTGAATCCTTACCAGGAAATCACTATGTTGAAGTACTAAACAGAAGATGGATCGTCCAACTACGCGTGGCATGCAGGGGCCCTGCCTACTCCCACAAGCAGGACACTCCAAAGGTCGTGACAAATCGTATGGACCGAACATCCATGGGACTGGAAATCCTGGTGGGTGCGATAAACCCTGCAATGCATACATATATTGGAGTGTAACCATAATTGATAAACCGTCCTCACAAAAAATATGATCTGGATACTTCAAAATATACAGACTTAATTGAGTGGACAGACATTAGCATAGACCGTTCTCAGGACTGACCACACACCAAAAGCGGCAGTACTAATAAACAATACAGGGTTCACAAACACAAATCAAGTACTGAACAATAGTACTTACTACAGACAAGCAAAGTTGCACTAACTAAACTCTGCAGACTATTTCTTGCCACCGACCTACGGGATGAACCCCGCATAACTGACTAGGCCATGGACTTTGTGTGAGATGTCTACATGCACCATCACCATCTTGTCAACCTTGGAGAACATGATGATGAAGACAGGACGCATCAGATTTGTTGGGAAGCTTTACAAGAACCACACCCTTCGTAATCGAAGGCACAGCCAGGAAATTGTTGTGGTCAAGTACAGCCTCGAGAACACGCCTGACAACAATGCTACAGGAAAACACTAGTTCAGGACACGTGGCGACAAGGACACAACAACTGGATAGTTCAGCAGTAGAACTCATCATCAGGTATTCCAGTTCACACGACATGACTTTGAGAACTTCATCTCCACCGCGGACCTGGTTCTAATTCAAACAGAAACCATATTTTATTACTACCTCCGTTCAGAAATATAAGATGATTTTCGATATTATACTCCATATATGACTACATATACGCACAGAAATGAGTGAACAAAAACACTAGAACATGTCTTCAAAGGCATGAGAGCAGAGGGATTACATGCAATATCCATAACACAAGTTACTGAGGCAAATATACCCTCTTAAAAGGTAGCATTGATGTTCATAAAGTACTCCCTCCATCCAAAAATTATTGTCTTAAATTTGTCTAGATACGGATGTATCAAGTCACATTTTAGTATTAGATACATCCGTATCTAGAAAAATCTAAGACAAGAATTTTGGGACAGAGGGAGTAGTTGAAAGTAATCTATAAGAAATCAGTGTGAACCTCTCGCATGTTTTGGTCAAAAGAGGAATTTAGAACCGTCATTTGGCACACAAAAATCACATGCAAGATCACCCAGAAAGTTGTACTACTAGTACTAGTACTGCGTGTTGGATGAAAAACACGATCAAGATCGAGAAAAAGATAGTCAAGAAGAGATATTACCTGGACTTGCTTAATGAGGGATCCCGGAGAGGGGGGCTTTGACAGGGCGATGGCTTTGAGCTTGTCTGCGGTAGTCTCGGCGGGGTGCTTGCGCTTCTTCGTACCATGAGCCTCGACGGTTTTGGCCGGAGCCATAGACATCACTTCGGCCGGTGCTCCAGCGTCCATCAAGAAACTGTGAAATAGAAATAAAAGAAAAGAAACCATAATCACAAACCCAAAAGAAGAAAAGAGAGGGAGTTATAGGATCAGTCTCGGGGTTGCAAGACCGGGCCTTGGCCAGAATCAACACCATTGATGCGCTCACCTTTCCTTCTTTGGGAGAGAAGAACAATGGCAGAAGCAGGTCGGGGTTTTCTTGAAGAAATGAGGAACAAGATGAGGCATGAAAGTGCGTTATATCGACTAGAGGGGGGTGAATAGGCGATTTTTATGAGATTCTTCACTGAGGAATTTGCTAGTGAGGAAATTCCTTAGCGAAGAACTACTTGCAGCGGAATAAGTACTCAGATGAAAACATAACAGAATCCTAGCATAGTCATCATGATGAAATGAAGACAAACACTGAGTACAGAAAGCGTAAACACAAGATAACACAAGATGAAGACAAACAGACTAAAGAAATTGAACTGAGGAAATTGAGAAAGTCTTCAGTCAAAGTCTTCAAACACAGATATGATAAACAAACAGCACACTACTGAGGAAATGAAAGAGTTGAGGAAATGGAACCAGTAAGCTTGGTGAAGACAATGATTTGGTAGACCAGTTCCAACTGATGTCTCAGTTGTACATCTGGTTGGAGCAGATGAGTATTTAAACTCGAGGACACTTAGTCCCGGCCACACAGTCCTCACCGTATTCTCCTTGAGCTAAGGACACACAGTCCTCGCCCAATCACTCGTGGTAAGTCTTCAGGTGACTTCCAAACCTTCACAGACTTGGTCACTCGGCGATCCACAATTCCTCTTGGATTCTCTAGACCTTGACGCCTAACCGTCCGGAAGAAGTACAGTCTTCAAAGGTAACAAGCGTCGGATCCACGCAGGATCAATCTCTTCAGTGATGCTCAATCACTTTGGGTTTGTAGGTGTTTTGGGTTTGGGTTTGGATTTTCCTCACTTGATGATTTTTGCTCAAAGTCCTCGGAGGATGGGTTGCTCTCAAATGACAAGTGTCAAGTTCTCGCGGAGCAGCCAACCAGCTAGTGGTTGTAGGGGGCGGCTATTTATAGCCTAGGGAGCAGCCCGACATGATAAGACATAAATGCCCTTCAATGATATGACCGTTAGGTGGACAAGATATTTTTAGGACAGCTGGCGCGCAGCAGAGCAACGGTCGGAAATTTGAGGTACAAATTCCTCAGGGCTATCATGTTCCTCACTGTGTAGGCAATTCGCACTGGCGAATTCCTAACTTCTCAGTCAGAGCAAAGTCCTCAGTGACCAGAAGAACTGCGTCTCTGTCACTAAAGAAATTGACTGAACTGTATGAGATTTCGAATGGCTTCACTCGAAGGGATTGGTAGGTGTAGGATTTGAGATGAGCATCACATGGAAATTTTCTCCTTAGTATTTCCTCGACCCCCTTTAACATTACAGTGTTTCCTATGACTCAAGAAAGAGAAAATGAAACTACGAAAACAAAAGTCTTCACGCTTCATATTCCTCGAATGATAACCAAGTCTTCAAGGTCACACCAATTTCTTCACTTTCAAAGTCTTCAGAAAGTCTTCAAAATATCAAAGTCTTCAGTCGAAGAACTTCATTTTTAGGGGTCGACTTTCTCTGTATATATCAAACTCCTCATAGACTTATAGACCTGTGTACACTCATAAACACATTAGATACTTAACCTATAAGTCTTCAATACACCAAAATCACTAAGGGGCACTAGATGCACTTACAATCTCCCCCTTTTTGGTGATTGATGACAACATAGGTTAAGTTTTCAACGGGGATAAATATATGAAGTGTAAAAACTGATATTGAGGAATTTGATTGCAAGATATAGAAGAACTCCCCTGAAGATGTGCATAGTGAGGAATTTGCTTTTGAAGCAATGTACACTTGAAGAGTTGAATCATGGAGATCTCCCCCTATATCTTATAATTCATACACGCATTTGATATATAATATGAAGAATTTGAAATGCATGATGAAATATGGTGCCTGATGTAATTCAGCATTCGTGCGATGATATTAACGAGGAATAAGCATGCAGAATAGCACATCAAAGTATCGAAGCATAGTGCAACAAAAGTATCAGCGCACCATCGGACTTAAGATTACAACTCGATACAATAAAAGTTTCGGAAGAACGAGAGTTGTAACTTAAAAAAACGAATAAGCCCTTATTATAGACCCGCTTGAAGACTAACTCAGATTTCTCCCCCTTTGTCATCAAATGACCAAAAGGATCGAATCTGAGGACTAACGTCCCTGAAGATATTCAAGTTGATGAAGGAGCGCCAGCGTTGTTGGGGTCGGTCGTTGAAGTAGGGCCTGCTGCAGTGTCGTCCAAATCTTCATTTTCATCAGTCGCACGCGATGAAGAATATGAACTGGCCACCAAAGAAGGAACCTTGACCTTCTTGTATTTCTTCGGAGGAGGTGCAAACCAGTCAAAGTCTTCTTTAAGACCCATGTTCTCCAAGTCTTCAGCACTGTACACTTGAGAGAGAGAACATCCCAGGTGCGGTTGAGGGTTTCATGAAGGTAGTAATGGTTTTTCTTCACTGCATTGTGTGTGGAAGTCATGTTGTGAAGAATTGAACCAAACTGACGCTTGACCCATTTGTGATTACGATCAACCTTTTGATGAAGACTGAGGAGTAACTCACGGTCAGTCATCACCCTGGGTGCTGTGGCTTGAGGATTTGGCTTGGCAGTGTTAGCAGCAGAGTCATGTGTGGCAGAGTCATCATTGGTGGAGTAAGATGTAGCTTTGCGAAATTGACCATCCAATGGACGAATGCCTTCATCGATCACAGCAGTGGCCTTGCCCTTTTCTTCAGCTGAGGAAAATGTCCGTTTGAGGACTTCAATGGGAGGCAAGTAGCTGCAGTGGTTGAGCGTTTCAGCTTTGTAGTTGAGTGAAGACCTTGTCCTGATGAATTTCATTATCCAAGGTGCATAAGGCTTCAGCTCAGATGGTGACATAGCAATGTTGGCCAGAGTCTTCATGAAGAAATCATGGAAGTTGACGGGAACACCATGAATGATGTTGAAAAGCAGATTCTTCATGATGCCAACGACCTCTTCATCAGTCGAGTCGTGGCCTTTGATGGGACTCATTGTCTTCGTCAGAATGCGATAGATAGTCCTTGGCACATACAACAATTACTTGACGAGGAATTTGGTTCTAGGAGCTTGCCCTGGCTTCAAAGGCTTCATCAGCACTTGCATATAGTGATTTGAAAGCTCAGGTTCGTTGTACACACAGCGAGCATCTTCAGTGGGTGGACTCAGAGGAAGGACCCGAAGCAATTCAGATGCTGGGGCCTTATAATGGGTGTTCTCAGTCATCTAGTCCAAAACCCATGAGTTGATATCTTCAGAGTTGCCGGTGATGTGCAACGTTGCATAGAATTGAAGAATAAGCTCTTCATTCCAATCGCTTATGTCTATGCAGAAATTGAGCAGCCCAGCGTCGTGAAGAACACTGAGGACTAGCGTGAAGCACGGCAAAGACTCCATATCCACGTGAGGAATATGAGCATGGTTGAAGACTTTGTCTTTGTTGTAAAGCACTGAGTAATAGAAATTGGCTTGGCTGGTAGTCCAGAAACGCCTCTTCCTTATGCGAGCAGAGTCATATGGGTTGTATTCAGTGAAGAACACGTGCTCGCCATAGAAGTCTTCAGCCTTGAATTTCTATTTGCGTGAGAACGGATCCCTTGGCCTTGGCAGAGGAGTGTCAGTGAGTTGCATCACGACCTCAGGAATCACAATCTCAGGTTCTTCAGGCTGAGGAATTTCAGGATTTTCCTTAGGTGCAGTCACCTTTTCAGTTTCAGTAGCAGTTTCTTCAGCACTAGTGGATGGAATTTCTTCATTCACACAGGCGGTGGGATGAGTTTCTTCAGAGCCCAATTGAACAGTTTGTGCAGGGGAGTGAGGAATTTGTTGTAGTGGGGTGAAGAGTGGGGAATTGGGGTGCTGACTTTCCCAAAAGTCATCATTCATCAACGGAGTTGTGCTGCCAATATCCACATCTTCATCATCAATTTCTTCAACACCAGCCTCTTCAGCATCAAACCGAGGCATTGGTGATGAGACCATTGGGGTTGAAGGGATTGCATCCGCTTCAATTTCTTCATCAATCTGCTTTGATGAAGTAGCAGATTGAGTTTCTTCATCTGATCCACTTGGGATCTCATAATCTTCACCAAAAGGAACAAGGTCCTTTGATGGCACGGAGGAGATGAATGGCATCAATGGGATTTGCAAACGAGCTTGTCATCGGCTTCATCTTCTTGGGAGCTGAAGATTCTGAAGCATTTGATGCCTTCCTTTTCTTCACAGCAGCTCGTTCTGCAGCCTTGGTCTTCTTCACATCCAATGCAGATGGAAGGATCGGAGTTGGTGTAGGCGCAGGTGGAGCTGAGGAATCTGGTTGATTTTCCTCAGGCGCAACTGATGCAGTTGCCCTAGTTTCTTCAATTTCTTCAGGCGCACCACTAGTGGATGCCCTGGCAATTTCATCAGCAGCTGGAGTAGAGTCATCAGCCCTGGAACTAGCATTTTCTTCAGCAGCCTGAACTTCATCAGTGGTGCTGGCATGTTCTTCAGTATGCTGAACAGATGCTTCAGCATGAGGAATTTGTGGCGTTGAGGCTGCACCCTTGGTGAAGGTATCAGTCAGCCTCACAAATCTGACCTTGGCTCCTTGCCAATCAGCATAGTAGGAGTCAAATTTGTCGCTGAGGGCTTTGATGTCAGCCTGCATCTTGACGAGTTCTTCAGGCTTCATTGTGAGAACATTTTTCTTCAGTAGCTTCTCTTTGCGGTACTGCGATTTCTTGATCTCTCTGGCCTTATCATATTTCCACTTCTCCTCTTGGATGAAGTGAGTCAACATGTGACTTTGACCAGGTGTTAGCTTGAAATCAGGCATAGGTGTGTTAGGATCCTTATGCCAGAGATCAATATAATCTAGGATCGCCCTTGGATCCAATAGCAGGGGCACATGTGTGCCTTTGGCTTTAGCAGCCCGTTCTTGTCGGTCCCTGATGATTTCAGTAAGTTCTTCTTTATCAGCTTCATCATCATCAGATGGCACAGTGAAGACTACCTGCTTCTTCTGAGGACTTGGGCGATTTCCACGTCCAGCAGTAGCCTTTTTCTTCAGCAGCGAGGGTCTTGCTGAGGAATGTGGTGCAGCTGAAGAGCTAGCTGAAACACCAGAGGCAATAGAGATGCCAGTCGTCCTTTGGCACGAGGCCAGATGCACAGGTGCTGAGGACTTTGTAGGGACAGCTGAGGACTTTGGTGGAGCAGGAGCAGCATGAGGAATTTGCTTTGAAGATTTTGAAGATTCTGGCCGTGAGGGCGCAGCTGAGGAACTTGGCCGTGAGGGCATTGAAGACGAAGCACTTGGCTTGCGAGCGGGCTTCTTTAGCATCGCTTTCTTCGGCTTGACCGAGACCTCAGTGGCAGTAGCAGCAGCAGAATCTTCATTGAATGTCCTCACTGCTTCTCTGGCTTGCCTTGCCAGTTTAGCTTGGCGCTTGGCCCATTCTTTAGGAAATTCCTCACCGCGTCTGATGCTAGTGGGATCATCCACTTGGCCATGTGCCAGTGGAGGTCTTTGGCATGGAGGGTTTACTGCGAATTTCTTCATGTACTTTGGAGTAACATATCTGTACTCCCTCCATTCACGTGCCCATCTCCGTTCAATCCTCTGGATTCGCACCTTGCGCTGATTTTTATCTTCTTTGCCAAACTTGGCTTCATCAGGCGTGAAGTACTCATCATAGATGTCCTCAGGTATTTCAAAAGCTGCCATAACCTCAGGCTTCTTTCTTTCTGTGGCCTTTTACCTTCAGCCATTTTCTTCAGATGAGGAATTTGAACAATTGAATTCTCTGAAGAAGTATGCAACTTTTCTTCGAGGAACGCTGCAAACGAGTTAAGTTGATGAGAACCTAAAGATTCAGCAGCGGACATGTGTACCTATGAACAGAGTATAGTTGCGAGGAATTTGAAGAGGTCATATGCGTTCTCAGAGGGTTTTTCATAAAGAACAAGTTTGAGGAATTTGACCAGATTCGTCTTGAGGAATTTCACTAAGCGCTTTATATCTTAGGTTCCAGAGTTGTATAGATCGAAGATCCACACAATTGAGGAATCTTTGAAGAAATTGATGCTTAGGGAAATGAATCAAGAACAAATAACATGTGAGGTGTTTTGTGTGTGAGGATTTGAAGAATAAAACACCTTTGAAGATTTTGTAGAAAAATTTCGAATCAAAGAGGGCAGTAAAATTAGCTTTTAATTACCCTGAACAAAGAACACGACGAACTGGGAGTTGGAACAGTGAAGTTCGTCGATGCAGATCTTCCACGCCCTAACTTGTGACACTCCAAAATCTTCATTTGGGTTTTTGCAAAATCCTTGCTGGATTTTCCTTGAAATTTGAGGCTCTTAGTTAAACAACCCTCTTAAAATTCCTTTTCCTTGACTAGGGTTTGCTATTTCTGTTTTCTCCTTCAAGCCTTGGGTTTAACCTTCTTAAAAACTCCTTCTCTCTATTGTTTCCCTTCTCAGATTTTATTTTTGGGAGTTTTCTTTTTAAGAAAAACTCTATGGAAAAGATTTGGGATTTTCATTCTATTGAAAACCATCCATGACCTTGAATTTTGCCCATGAGGTAAAACCACCACAACATCTTCTCCCCTCCTTGTCAACAACTCAAGCTTCCTATCCCAACTCATCCAAACAAGTTTTGGATTTTGTTTTATCTCTCAAATATTTTTCTGTCAATTATTTTTAGCCTAATGGTTTTTCAAAGCAAGTACCCTTTTTCATTTGAGATTTGACTTCAAACCAACTCTACTGGCTAGTCCTTTGCACCCACAACCCAGAACCATCTTGATCCACTCATCTCCTTTTCAATTTTTTCAACTTACACTCCCTGCAAGTTTGGACCAGATTTGTCAAATTTGGTAAAATTCATATCTACACTCCTCCAAAAATTCCACCAAAAATCTGGCAGCCTACTAGAGCAATGAGAAGTCACTCCACCAAATATCAGCCCAAGGAAAAATCCCTACAGGCCTGGATCATTCTGTCGAACACCTTGCATGCACTGTTCGAACACTTTTAGTCAAATTCAGTCTTCAGTGTTGTTTTCTGCAGATCATCTTCAGTCACGCGCACACAGTGCCCTTAGCACGTTGCTCACCGCCTGGTCTGCGTGTCCAGAGCCCTGCACGCACGCTTGGCCTCTTCCTGGCGTCGGTGGCGCTCTGACCCGACCACGCCGGCGTGTCCCGCGGCGGCTGAACTGCCGTGGCAGCCAACAGGGAGCAGAACGGCGGCCCAACGCCGTTCCGCGCCGCACAGCCCCGCTGATGGCTCCGTGTGGCCATCTCCGCGCCAGCGCACGCATGCAGCACCGTCGCCGTGGCGCGACGCGCACAACGCGCACTCTCTGCCGCCGTTGAGCCCGTGCGGTCACCTCACCGTGGACAGACGCCATTACGCCGGGGCCAGCTCCGTTTAGTAGCAGAACGAGTTCAGTAACCTCCACTGATGCTGCCCGACCGCTCAAGCCACCCTCTAATCCACTGCTCCGCCGTAATCGCTCGCCGGAGATTCTCCGTTTACGGCCACCCCGTCGATCTGCCTATAAATAGAGGCCCCGAGCTTCAGCTCGAGCACCCACTAGCCATGCACTCCCCCTAGAGCACGCCAGGCCTCTGGAAGGGCCCCGAGGAGGTCTCCTTCCTCGACTCCGACCGCCGCGACCCGCCACTGGATCCAGCCCGATTCGCCCCCGTGTGTGCTCCTCCACCTCCATTCTCCTGCCAGTAGCTTCCCCACGCATCCCTCATTCTGACCCGCACTTCAATTTGAAGCTTGCAGCCCTCCACCGGAGTTCCCCATCCTCACCCGAACCGCCGTCCGCCGGAGTTAGTGTCGCCGTCGACGTGGTGCTCCCTGTTGGACGAGTCCACCACCCACCGACGCGAAAGAAGACACCGAAGCTCTTGGTACCCTCCGTTTCTCCTAATTCGCCGTAGTTCGACGCCGGCGTCCACCGCCGTCTTCGGGCGCCGGCGAGCCTTTTCAAACCTGACATGCGGACCCCGCATGTCAGCCTCTTTCTTTTATTTGCGAAACGTTTTCTGTTGACGCCTTCGGGCAAAATACGCTTTCTCTGTTGCGCTTGCGCATTTCCAAACGAAACGTTTTCTGTTTTCTCAGTTAGAACCCTGGGAAGTTTCTGTTTCATTACAGATGAGTCCCTGGGCAAAAACCTTTATAACTTTTTATCAGAAGCATATTCTTGATTGATTCTTTTTCTGTTCTCTTCAAAATTTTGTCTAGTTTTTTATCAGATTTATTGGAATAATATTTGCAATACTCTTTCTGCACCTCTCGGTATTCACGTTAGCGCGTATGTTTTCTCTATACCGTAGATACCGACGGAGGTGACGGGGCCGCGAACTTCACCGAGCTAGGCTCCGACTACTCTGAACCAGGCAAGCATGTTCGAACTTTTGATATGATGAGTGTATTGGCATGTTTGCATGTAGATAGTTTCATGGCATGTGTGGAGCATACCGATGAACCGTTCATTATGCATTGTTGGAGCAAGTAAGCCCGATGATTTCACACGTCGATGGACGTGAGTATGTAAGGCCATGTGTTGGCATGACGATGGGTAAGATGGCAGTGTTGTAGCATGCCAGTCTTAGGCCATGCAAGTTATCTTCAGTACCAACCCATATCGGTTGGTTCATATCCATTCCCTTTCCCTGTACTACCACATGTTTCCCGAAAGGGATATGGTTTAGTAAGTCGCAAACCGCTTTCTTGGTACACACCAAAAAGGAGATGCCGGGATGCTGGTTCCATGGCCCTGGATTAAAGCCAGGCATCCGGTCAGGGGGCATGGGTGTTTCTGGTTGGGACTGAGAGGGGGGCACCCCTTAGAGCGCGTGTATATAAATTTGATCCCATGCTATTCGAGATTGTGATCTCCCCGTCTCAATAGTTTTTCTTGGACGATGTTGAGGGTGATTCCTGGCATCGAAGAGTTGGATGGGTGTGTATTGGATTGCCGTGTTTTCTTCTGAAATACCATAACGGAACTAGTCCTAGTGACTACTGAAATCCGTCGACTGTGGGAAATTTTTGTACAAACTCTGCAGAGCTCTATACCCTTAAATCATATTATCTGTTTCCAAGTTTCCTGCTAACAGTCATGTGCCAGTTTGGTGACAGATTACCCGGTGGGACACATGGGCACTAAGACCGGTTAAATGTTTATCATTGTGGATGTACTAACCCGTTATTCTCCATGAGTTAAATATATTCATGATGATATATTATTTCATTATCAGTCAAAAGCCCTTTATGTGGTGTCGCTCAGACGCCCGACTGTGGCATTTCTTTTAAAAGCCCTTTATGTGGTGTCGCTCAGACGCCCGACTGTGGCATTTCTTTTATAAGCCCTTTATGTGGTGTCGCTCAGACGCCCGACTGTGGCATTTCTTTTAAAAGCCCTTTATGTGGTGTCGCTCAGACGCCCGACTGTGGAATTTCTTTTAAAAGCCCTTTATGTGGTGTCGCTCAGACGCCCGATTGTGGCATTATTATTCCGCATTTTTCCCGCTCGAGGAGTCTTTCAGACACTCGTTTGGCACCAGTATTATTATTCCGCATTTTTCCCGCTCGAGGAGTCTTTCAGACACTCGTTTGGCACCAGTATTATTATTCCGCATTTTTCCCGCTCGAGGAGTCTTTCAGACTCTCGTTTGGCACCAGTATTATTATTCCGCATTTTTCCCGCTCGAGGAGTCTTTCAGACACTCGTTTGGCACCAGTATTATTATTCTGCATTTTCCGCTCGAGGGGTCTTTCAGACACTCGTTTGGCACCCAGCATTATCACCTCTATGTCCGATCGTACTGGTTAACTTATCCATGTGTTTCGTGTTGGCATTTGTTATATCTTATGTCCGAACTGTCTTGCGAGTACTTTCAAAGTACTCACTGGCTTGTTGATTTGGCCAGATGCTGACGAAGGTGATCTCATGGATGAAGAGTTCGATAGCGAATCCGACGCCTAGAGGAGTCCCAGTCAGTCTCGTGCAACCTTGGAGTTGGTCACTGTTTCATATCCGCTTCCGCTACCCTAATAAATGCATCGAGCTTCACCTCGACGCTCTATGGGATGTTAGTTTGAGAATCCCATAACCACTCCCACTGTGTTACTCCACCTCTACCTTATTTGCGAGCCAGTAGTATGCCACCACTCCCTTGTGTCATTAATCGCCTTTATATATAATTATTGGCACGCTTGTAATAAATTGTTGAGTATCGTCAGCTCAACCCTGTAATATATTTATGCTACTGGCTTATTGTATCAAAAGTTTGTCTGCCAGTGAGGTGGTTTTATCTCAAACTGGATTTCTATAGATTGGTTTCTCAATAAATATTTTATTGGAAAACCGGTCGTGACAAGCTTGGTATCAGAGCCAGGTTGACTGTAGGAAGCCACTAGGTGCGATCGCTAATCGGTTATGAGCATGATAGAGCTTATTCATGTTTTTACAATAGTAGTCATTTTTTTCTGACAGTCAGCATATATTTATGATCTGACCATTCAGGATTTTTGCCCATTTTTGTAGATGGCCGACCGCAGCTGCGAGTCTCAGACCTTCGCCAACGTACCCGATGGGTTCGTCAAGCTTCTCTCCTTCGTCGTTTAGGTCGCGATGGGGCCGTCTGTGCGCCCAGTCGTCACTCTCTGTCAGCACAGAGTCAGCGACAGTCTGACTATGCACCAGGCCGTGGTGCAGTTCAAGGGAGGGCGTGGTGATCTACGCCGCTTCCGGTTCTTGGGGAGAGCCATGCCTACGGAGAAGCATGCCATCCAGATGGCAGCCCGCGAGGCGATAGCTCGTCTCAGGGATGCCCTTCCCGCGATGAAGGCTCGTCGCTACCGCTATCTTCCTTGCCATGTGCCCTACACCTGTCACTACGCATTCTCCTGCCACAGAGGAGAACGGGACGAGGCTTTTGAGATGCTTATTGAGTATCTCCGGGCCTTGGAGGCAGCCTTCGACAACTTGGTGGATGACTTTGTGGCCGCCCACATGGACTCAGTCCACGGATGTGCCGCCAACAGGAGGGAGCTCCTGCCTACTGCACCGCCACTGACTTTCGTCTCGTCCTCAGCATCCCATGCTCCTACTCGTCGCCTGCCTACCACCGAGGAGTTCAACCAGGTCATTGCGCCCAATCCAGCGCGCACTGCACCGCCACTTGCACCGACTCCAATCCGTGTCGTTCCGCCCCTGGCACCCGCCCCGTCTACTCGGCGCAGCACTACTCGCATGGAGCCTATTAGCGAGGAGGAAGTCGAGTCCCCGGCTTCGCTATGCCTCACCCTTGGCAGGGCCAAGGACGTCATCAACATCTCCGACTGAGTACGCGTAGCCGCCATGCGTTGCATCACCATGTAAGATGTTGTGAGAAGTAGCTTGTTTGCGCATCATGTAGGATCTGGAGAAGTGCACTAGCCTAAATAACATGTCAGGATTATGTACGCATATCCTGAGTGATGTATTGTATAATTATCGCCGCGTGTAAGATGCGTAATGATGCAGTCCTTCTCTATGCGCAAATCGATTTGTTTTCCCTTGAGTATCTTGGTTAAAAAAAATTTGTCAACCTCGTGCATTATGGGTTTTATCTTCGCAACCCTTCTATTTTTCTTATGGGTTTTATTAATACATCCCCAGAGTGAAAAATGTCTCGTCCTTGGACCCGCTCCATGCCAGCTCCACCAGAGGAAGATTATGGCAACCAACCGGGCAACAACTTTGCACAAGGGCAGTCAAGTCAACACTATAATACTCAATCAGGCAACAATTTTACACGAGGTCAGACAAGTCAACAGGACAGTGAAACGACACTTTCCCAAATGTGCCGCCTTTATGAACAGAGTCAGCAACAACATCGGGAAATGATGAACCAAGTTATTAACATGGGAAATCACCATGGGCAGTATCCGCAGCATTCCAAGTTATCTGAGCTACAGAAGACACGTCCCTCAACATTTTCTCATACTGACAAGCCACTTGAGGCCGAAGACTGGCTTCGCGATATGGAGAGAAAGTTAATTATTGCAAAATGCTCAGACCCAGAAAAGGTACTGTACGCACCGCATTATCTCACGGGAGCAGCCGCATCCTGGTGGGAAAATTTTCTGCACATGCATCCCAACGAAAATGATATAACCTTGGATGATTTCAAAGAAGGTTTCCATGGCGCGCATATTCCTAAGAGTATTATGAAAATCAAGAAAAGAGAGTTCGATGACCTCAAGCAAAGGAACATGGCAGTGTCAGATTACAACAGCCAATTTACTCTGTTATCCCGCTACGCCAACGAAGAGCGTATGACTGAAAGCAAGAAAATGGAGAAGTTCCTTGACGGCCTAGCACCCGCGCTTAAATGCCAACTGGTCATACACACTTTCCCAGATTTTAAGACACTGGTGGATAAAGCCATTACTCTGGAAAATGAAAGACGCAGTTTGGATGATATCCGCAAGCGAAAAAGGGACCAGACTAACCATGCTCGCAATCACCGAAGTAAGACCGATTTTCAGAAGGGTGGGACGCACAAAACATCATCCAACGTCTCACGCCCAACAAAGAATTTCCATGCTAGGGACAAGGAGTTCACATATCGCCCAGGTGTTACTTGTTACGCCTGTGGAGAAGAAGGACACTATGCCAAGCAGTGTCCCAAGCCAAGAAGCTCAGCACCAAAACCAAACAACGGCAACAATAATTCAGCGCCCAAGCGAAACAACTTCAATCCCAACAATAACCAAAGGAAAGGTCATCTGAACCACGTGACCAAAGAGGAGGCACAAAATGCTCCGGATATCGTACTCGGTACGTTCCCTGTCAACAGAATACCTGCAACGGTTTTGTTTGATTCTGGAGCTTCTCACTCTTTTATTTCGAAAAGTTTTGCTTCGCAAAATAATTTTTCGATGCTTCCTTTGGAGAAATCCATGATCATCAAGTCCCCTGGAATTCAACAAGTTACTCAGAATTACTGTCAGGATGTGATTATTGAGTTCAAAGGATTGAAGTTTCACGCCAATCTCATTGTGTTGGAAAATAAAGGACTAGATGTCATCCTAGGGATGGACTGGTTAACCACTAACAAAGGTTTCATTGATTGTTTCAATCGGACCGTGATTCTCACACACCACCATGGTGAAACAATAAGAGTATCCGCCAAAGAGAGAGATATACCCAGACAACCAAGACTGAACAAGGTAGACATTTCTGAATTAAACAAGGTTCCTGTTGGGGATGTTGCTATCTGGGGTAAACCGGCCTGCAGGGCCCGGGTTACCACCGTCAACAAGACCCGAGATGTTAAAGCCCAAGGAGGAGTAGAAAGGCCCAAGATCTATGAACGGTTTAAAGGTTTATGGTGTAAACCGGCCTGGGGCCAACTTGTACTGTAAGATAGGAATAGAGAGACCGACCCGGGCACGTTTATAAGCCGGAGGTCGAGACTTTGCAGACCGACGGGCGTCACCCGTGTATATAAGGGGACGACCCGACGGCGGTTTGGGGACAGAGAAGAAGAACTCGAGGTTTAGGCGAATCATATCGCTCCCTAAACCCTCGAAACTCATCAATCCCATCACAACTAGACGTAGGCTTTTACCTTCATCGAAGGGGCCGAACTAGTATAAAAACCGTGTCCTTGTGTCCACTTTAACCCCTTCAAGCTAACCCGTTGCGATGGCTCTACGACTAAGTCCTCTTACTAGGACATCTGACGTGACAATTCCACGACAGTTGGCGCCCACCTTGGGGCTATCGCGAGATGGTTCCAGGTTCTTGGAGGGCCGCTTTGAAGGACTCGAGGGTTACGCTGTGGGACGGATGACCAAGAGCCGCCGCGGAAAACTCTACATCGACAGCACAGGCTGGGGCCCCGACGCCGGTTCGATCGAGTACGGGTACCGGGTCCCCTTTGGCGGCATCCATGTTTTCATCGGCAAGATCGGAGAACCGGGCCCCGAGTTAGGCGACTGCGCCGACCTCATTGAGACAGCTCAGTGCACGAGATCGACCCTGGCTAAACCGACCAGGAAGCACGCCTTCGTGGGAGTCATCCACGGGGGAAGCTACGAGGAAGGATCCATGGCGCTAGAAGGAGGGCTAAAGCGTTCCGCCACGGTTTCTACTGGTTAACTG
The DNA here is from genome assembly GCA_032464435.1 of Aegilops umbellulata. Taxonomy (NCBI): domain Eukaryota; kingdom Viridiplantae; phylum Streptophyta; class Magnoliopsida; order Poales; family Poaceae; genus Aegilops; species Aegilops umbellulata. Next base: position 175,119,142 of record CP136058.1, read on the forward strand.
CTCATGCTGATGCGGAAGACCTAGTCAGGTTATGTGATGGGTGCCAGAAATTTTCTAGACGAGCACACATACCGGCTCAAGAATTGAGGATGATTCCAATCACTTGGCCGTTTGCGACTTGGGGGCTTGATATGGTTGGGCCTTTTAAGCGTTCCAAAGATAAGAAGACCCACCTACTGGTGGCGGTTGACAAATTTACAAAGTGGGTGGAGGCAGAACCGGTCAGTAAATGTGATGCTGCCACGGCGGTTCGGTTTATAAAGAAGGTGATCTTCCGGTTTGGCTTTCCACACAGCATCATCACAGATAATGGTACCAATTTATCCAAGGGAGCCATGAAAGAGTTCTGTGCACGGGAGCATATACGGCTTGATGTTTCTTCGGTAGCGCACCCACAATCTAATGGTCAGGCAGAACGAGCGAATCAAGAGATCTTGAGAGGTATCAAACCCCGGCTTCTGGTCCCTTTGCAAAGGACGCCGGGTTGTTGGGTGGAGGAACTACCGTCTGTGTTATGGAGCATCAACACCACGCCTAACAGATCCACGGGGTTTACGCCGTTTTTTATGGTCTATGGAGCAGAGGCGGTTCTCCCAAGTGATGTACGACATGACTCGCCTCGAGTGGCAGCATATGTTGAAGCGGACAATGAGCAGGCACGGCAGGACGCTCTTGACTTGTTGGATGAGGAGCGTGACTTGGCAGCTGCCCGTTCAGCGATTTACCAGCAAGATCTCCGCCGTTACCACAGCCGTCGGGTTAGGACCAGAACCTTTCAGGAGGGGGATTTGGTGCTTCGGCTCATCCAGGATCAATCTGATCAGCATAAATTATCCCCGCCTTGGGAGGGACCTTTTGTGGTCAGCAAGAATCTGAATAATGGGTCATATTACTTGATTGATATTAGAGAGCGCAAGGATTCACGCACGTCAGAGGAGGAGACCAGCAGGCCGTGGAACATAGCTCATCTTCGACCTTATTATACATGAGCCCTGGGCTCTGTTTATGTACATATCATGACCATGTATATATTATGATTGAATACAATAAACCAGAGCCTCAAGTAAAGCGGGGTCTCTACTGTTCTTCACATCATGTGTACTTACCCCTGGAGGTCGCTTCACAGAAGTTCAAATTCCGGTTTAAAAGCTGGTTCAAGGGAAGATGTCTCCTACAGGGTTGTGAAACTCTTAATATCCGGTTCAATATCCCGGTTCAAGCATGAGGCTTCCTGTTCAAACATAGGTCGTATTCGAACCAAAGAGAACACAGCTATTCAAACATGAGGCTTCCTGTTCAAACATAGGTCGTATTCGAACCAAAGAGAACATAGCTATTCAAACATGGGGTTTTCTGTTCAAACATAGGTCGTATTCGAACCAAAGAGAACACAGCTGTTCAAACATAGGTCGTATTCGAACCAAAGAGAACATAGCTATCCCTATAAAGTCAGTTGGGGACCTAGTCGGCCTGAACCGTAGCTACACCTCCGGGGGGCTTGGTCAGGCCTTGACGACGGTAATGCTTTCTGGCTGGCATATTTGCCACAGAATCAGTTGGGGACCTAATCGACTTGAACCGTAGATTACGCCTTATGGGAACTCGGTCATGTCTTGATGATGGTAATGCCTTCTGGTCGGCTTTTTAGCCATTGAGTCACTTGGGGGCTTGGTTGACGAACCAATGCAATGCCATTTGGCCGGCATATTTGCCACGATTCAGTAAGGAACCTAGTCGACTTAAACCGTAGCTACACCTCTTGGGGGCTCGGTTTTGTCTTGACGATGGTCACGCCTTCTGAACGGTTCATAGTAACCACTATTCGCATGCGTTTTACTATCGCGTTGCCTTTTCATATTTGGTTTTGTTTTCTGCCTTTATTGTGGTGTTTTTTGGTTCTTCGGAACGTCAAGTATCCTTAAACCGATTCAGCTGGCATAGCCTGGTCCGTTTTAAACCCGGAGGCAAATTGCCCGGTTTGGGAGAGGCGCAGCACGGTTCAGGTGGTCGAAAAATCATATTGTGCACTCAGTAAAGACGGGAAACATAAGTTGGAAATGTCGCTGGAAAGAGCATCAGTACCCGTGCGCGAAGGCACGTTCAAAGGCAGAAGTATTAAACTATCTTATTACAAGGCAACGTAGTGCCTGAATATATTGTTCGTTGACGGATTAAGACGTCACCAAGTAAACCGGAGCGTTGATTACGCCTGTTCGACGCCTCGGTTCGAAGGCTGGGGGTCATCTCGCGCCGCTTCAGCTCCATCTTGATTACCCATTGGCTGGAAATCAGCAGTGGTCCAGTCGATTCCCATTAGCGCTTGGAAGACGGCTTCTTCGTGAATCAGCGAAGACGGTTCAATGTCTGGGGCGTAAGTATGCTTACGGATTGGAGGAACAAGGTTTCCCGCTTCAGGGACCGGGGCAGATACTCGTTTGTTCTGGTTGTCATATTGGGCTTGGTAACGTGATAGATCTGCCTCCTCAGCCAATTGACAAGCTAGGGGGCGCACCGCCCGGTTTATCGCCCTCAAATCATCTTCACCAAAGTCTGAACCGTCTTCCTTCAAGCTGGGGTATCCTTGGGCCGCTTCGACAGGATCGAAATCTGGTACCCACGCTTTGGCCCGGATCAAGGCAGTGATAGCTCCAGTTCGAGCAGCTGATCTTTTCAACTCTTCAATCCGGGCCGGAAGCATGGATAGCCTCTTTAATGTGTCTTGAATCAGAGCCGGCGCAGGGTTGTTGTGCGATGCAGTGGTGATAGCTCTTTGGGCTCCGGTGTATAACTGTTCAATCAGAGTATAAGCAGCTTTGAGTTTCATCCGCACATCAGAACCCAAGTGTCCAATACGTGAGCCTGCAGTGTTTCAAGGTGGATTACAAACCGGACATAGGGTGTAGCAAACAAGGTACAAATTGGAAGAAGGGCATTGAAAGGTTTACCAAAGACGGCAGATGTCATGGAGTGTATTTGTCGCTTCACGGTGGATAACTCATCAACCACCGGTTTAAGAGCAGCTTCGGCATTTTCAGCCCTCTTCGTCAAAAGAGCTCTTTCAGTAGCCCAATCGGCTTGCTCCTTTTTGCGGCTTGCTTTCAGCTGCTCCATAACAGTTAAGGCTTTGGTCAATTCCTCCTTTGCTTTTTCAGTTTCAATCTGCTGGGCTTTTAAAGCTTCCTAAAGGTCCGAGACTTGGTTTTCTTTGGTCTTCAAATCCCCCTGCAGCAGGTCATCAACAGTGTTCAGAAAATATTGCACGGTTTGGAAGTATCAACCACACAAGCAAGTTATGTGCTCGATACTTGGGGGCTAATGCATACTTGATTTTAACGCAAGTTTTCCATTACAAAGAGTCCCAAGATTAATACAAGTATTTAAACTTGGCACTTGGGGGCTAATGGTTATCTGATGATGTTTTCTGATTATGACCGATGTTGAAACCTGGGGTTTTCTAAACCAGACCTTAGTTGTCAAAAGCAGCCTGGTCCGGTTTACTACCTCAGTTTGGAAATATTGATAAGCTAAGTTGCAATAGAATGAAGCACAAGGGGGTTACCTCAAGTTTCTCCTTCATCATCTTGATCATGGCAGCCTCATAATCCCGACTGGTGTACAGCCGGTTCAGATACCCAGAATAAAGATCCGGGGCGCTTAAAGAGGCGAACGTAGACAAGTCAAGGTCCCATTTGCCCTTTGTGGCCGAGATTTCGTCTTTGGTAGTATGCTTGGTCAAAGTAGCAGTGTTCCCCGGTTCAGAGCAGCCAATACCGGTAATAACGACATCATCATCCTTGGAGTCGCTGCTCTGCAGTGGCCCTGTCGGTTTATCAGCAGTTGCAGAAGGGGGGATGGATCCTTCAACTCGAACAGGACTGGCAGGCGGATCAGTACGGTTAGCAGGTTCGGTAGTCCTTTCTTCAGCGCAGATGTCATCTTGCGGGGATGGATAGTTCTGAGTATCTTCACAACCCAGAGCGTCAGCACCAGGAGTTTTCTCCGGTTCAGGAGCGGCAGTTCCTTCAGCCGGATTATCCAGACGAGCCTTTTTGCTCGGTCTAGGCTTAGCCCTGAAAAAAGCCCAAAGATTGAAAAAAAACGGTATAAAATGGATTAAGAGACCCATACAGAGATATGTTGTGATCGGTCCAACTTACCCAATAACTGTCTTCAACGGGGGCAGTTGAGTGGCTGAAGATTCACCGGAAGAGGAATGGGAAGTGACCTGATAATCAGAGTCAGATGGATTTAGAGGCTGACGGGTTAAACCTGCTTTAGGAGGAAAGCTAGCGCGTAAATCGGAGACCTCTGAGCGGCGTTTCCGAACCGGGCTGTTCGGTAAACCGGCGGAGGTGACTACCTGGCCGCTATGTCGGGTGGTGCGTCGAGCTTCATGTTGCTGGGTCTTCACAAGAAATTCGGGATCCAAGTAAGCAAGAGGGTGAGAAAATTTAATTCTTCGGTTTGCTTGGCGAGGTTTTTTCAAAGGCAAAAGAACGGCATCAGAAGAAAGAATAGTTACCTCTGGGCCTTCGGCATGGCTCACTTCAGCGTCGTCCTGACAAATATCATTGTCAATAAGACGTATAAAAAGCAAACCAACTGAATCGAGGTCTACCCCGAGGTCCGGATTACCCACATCATCCTCCTCTAAATCCGGAGTATTGGAAGCGGTGTTCCTCTTCCTCTGAGCAGGCTTCTTCACCCTCGTCTTGGGTCGGGTTACCTTTTCGGTCGGCTCTTGCAACTTCTTGCTCCAAAATGGATCATCTCCCTGTTTCAGGAAGGACTGGAGTTAACAACATATATATATAAGGAGATCAAGGATTCTATAAACAGAGGAGTTACTTACAGCAGGTGGTTTATTTGTGGCACAAAATGGAAGCAGGCCGGCTTGAGCGCAGACATGTTCCGGTTCGTTCAGCATCTTCTTCACAGCTTCAGCGACTTCGTCCTCCGTCAGCTGAATGTTGCAGTGCCTTAAAGGATCATCAACCCGACCCGTGTATTGGCACATTAAACCGGAGCGAATGCTAAGGGGCAGGATGCTCCACGAAATCCAGCAACGAGCAAGATCTACCCCCGTTAAACCGTTGGCCATGAAGGCTCTGAGCTTGGACAGCTGAGGGGCATACTTACTCCTCTCTTTGGCAGTTAGCCGTGGGGGGAAGGGGTGAGTATTGCTAAGTCTCTCTGGGCGGAAACCGGGCAGTGGATTTTCTTCAGCAGGGGAAGTATCCTTGCAATAGAACCAAGTGCAATTCCATTCTTGCGGATGACTATGCAACTTGGCGTGAGGATAAGTCACCTCTTTCCTCTTCTGAATCGCCATACCGCCCAGTTCCATATTAGGACCATCGGTGAATTCAGTACGTCGGTTCAGATGGAAAAAGTCCCGGAACAGCTCTACGGTGGGTTCCTCTTGAAAGTACGCCTCGCAAAGTACTTGAAAGTGGCAGATGTTCGTGACTGAATTTGGACCAACATCTTGTGGGCGCAACTTAAAATTAGCCAACACGTCCCGATAAAATTTGGAACCGGGTGGGTTAAACCCTCGGGCCAGGTGATCCGCAAACACCACCACTTCTCCCTCCTGCGGGGTAGGAGGGCATTCGTCTCCTGGAACCCTCCAATGGATGGTATTTTTGCTACTCAAAGCACCAGTCAGAACTAAGTTGTTTAGTTGGGTCTCAGTTATGCAAGAGGGAACCCAGTTGCATTCATACACCTGTTTTGCCATGAGGAAATCTACAAGACAAAGGTATTCCGGTTTGAGAGCAAGTATGATTGTAAACCGAAGATGCTCTTATATAGAGTCAGGTTATCTACAATAATATCAACCGGCGGTTCATCAAGGGGACTAATGGATGTGTAGATCGGTTTATTCGCTTTGCTAAGAGTTAAACCGACCAGATCTAAGCAGTTGTGAGTATGAAAGCAGAAACAGATCCCGTACGGATTCGTTCAAAGCAATGGATCTACAGCTAGGGTGAAAAAGAAATAAAAACAGGTAAGATGAAGTCGGGCTCACAGCAGAACAACATAAGTTCGACAAGCAGGAACAAGAGTGAGATCTAAGGAAATGAATGCAGATTTATGGCGACTACAAATCCAGGTACAGGTGTCGTCATCTGTTCGTAAAGGCTGCTATGGGGATGAGCAAGAAACAGTAGCAGGACGATGAACCCTAGAACAGATCTAAAGCAACAAGAACAGGGGCCTTACCGGGGTCCAAACAGATGCGGAAGGTCGCCGCGGTGCTCTGAACCGATCAGGTTGATGCAGCGGCCGGAGTTGATGCAGCAGTTTGACGGCGGCGGCGGAGCTCTGAGGTCTGGGTCGCGAGGAAGACGAAGAAGGGGAGGAAAGGAAGATGGCCTTCAAGTCCTATTTATAAGGCGCGGCGCGTGTATCAGGCGCGCGAATCCAGGGGCCGGAGATTTCGGAAGCCCAGCCGTCGCCTTGATTCTTGCGGGTTAGCGAAAGGAGACGGTAGCCTGCGTTGACGTCACATCGGTTTACCACAGCAGAGGAGACGGAGAAACGACGGTTTAACAAGTCACTGGAAGACATTTGAAGACAGAAATTCTTATTAAGGATTGACATGAACCTGTTCAAATCAATCTGGGGCCTAATGTTGGGGATGTTGCTATCTGGGGTAAACCGGCCTGCAGGGCCCGGGTTACCACCGTCAACAAGACCCGAGATGTTAAAGCCCAAGGAGGAGTAGAAAGGCCCAAGATCTATGAACGGTTTAAAGGTTTATGGTGTAAACCGGCCTGGGGCCAACTTGTACTGTAAGATAGGAATAGAGAGACCGACCCGGGCACGTTTATAAGCCGGAGGTCGAGACTTTGCAGACCGACGGGCGTCACCCGTGTATATAAGGGGACGACCCGACGGCGGTTTGGGGACAGAGAAGAAGAACTCGAGGTTTAGGCGAATCATATCGCTCCCTAAACCCTCGAAACCCATCAATCCCATCACAACTAGACGTAGGCTTTTACCTTCATCGAAGGGGCCGAACTAGTATAAAAACCGTGTCCTTGTGTCCACTTTAACCCCTTCAAGCTAACCCGTTGCGATGGCTCTACGACTAAGTCCTCTTACTAGGACATCTGACGTGACAATTCCACGACAGTTCCAGTAGTACGTGAATTTCCAGACGTATTTCCCGAAGAGCTACCAGGCATGCCACCCGACCGAGAGATAGAATTCAGCATTGAGCTAGCACCAGGAACCACCCCCATATACAAGAAACCATACCGAATGGCAGCGTCCGAGTTGGTTGAACTGAAGAAACAAATAAAGGAGTTGCTTGACAAGGGATACATTCGAGCCAGTTCCTCACCATGGGGATCACCAATTTTGTTTGCCAAAAAGAAAGATGGAACACTGCGATTGTGTATTGACTACCGAGCACTCAACATGGTCACGATCAAGAACAAATACCCGATGCCAAGAATAAATGATTTATTCGATCAACTCGCTAAGGCCAAGGTATTCTCAAAAATCGACCTAAGGTCAGGATACCATCAAGTAAAGGTACGATCAGAAGATATCCCCAAGACAGCCTTCACCTCCAGATATGGACTGTATGAGTTCACAGTAATGCCTTTTGGATTAACAAATGCCCCTGCATATTTTGTTCACCTTATGAACAAAGTATTTATGAAGTTTATGGACAAGTTCGTTGTGGTATTCATCGACGATATTTTAGTATACTCCAAAACACCAGAAGAACACGCTGAACATCTCAGAATTGTACTAGGAGAACTCAGGAAACACCAATTGTACGCCAAGTTCAGCAAGTGTGAGTTTTGGTTAAGGCAAGTAGGCTTTCTAGGCCACGTGCTAACCCAAGACGGGATCGCCGTGGACCCAGAGAAAGTCAAGGCCGTACTTGGCTGGAAGTCACCAGCCAGCGTAACGGACATACGAAGTTTCTTGGGAATGGCAGGATATTACCGCAGATTTATTGAAGGGTTCTCCACCATAGCCAAGCCAATGACGCAGTTGCTCAAGAAAGATAAGAAATTTGAATGGACCGAAGCCTGTGAGAAAAGTTTCCAAGAGCTAAAACGGAAATTAACAACAGCACCAGTATTGATTGTGCCAGACATACACAAGAATTTTGAAGTATATTGTGACGCGTCCAGGAAGGGACTCGGATGCGTATTAATGCAATAAGGCAAAGTTGTCGCATACGCTTCGAGGCAACTTCGCAAGCATGAGGAAAACTATCCCACTCATGACTTAGAAATGGCAGCAGTTATTCATGCACTCAAGGAATGGAGGCACTTCCTACTTGGAAATCGATGTGAAATATATACGGACCATAAAAGTCTCAAATATATTTTCACACAGCCAGAGCTGAATTTAAGGCAACGACGCTGGTTGGAGCTAGTAAAGGATTATGATGTCGGAATCCACTATCATCCTGGAAAAGCAAATGTAGTAGCCGATGCTCTTAGTCGGAACCCCAGCGCCAACAACAAAAGTCTGCCCAACTTAAGACCCGAATTCCAACGGGAATTTGCCAGACTCAACTTGTTGATGGTAGCAGAAGGCACCATAACAAACTTGGACATACAGCCCAACCTTGTGACAAGAATCAAAGAAGCCCAGCCGGGACACCCCAGCATTGAAGGTATCAAAAGAAAGGTGAGTATGGGCAAGGCCTCGGAATTCATCATAGACGAAGAAGGGACACTATGGTATGGAAACAGACTCTGCGTGCCAGACATAGAAGACCTCAAACGGCAAATTCTAGCTGAAGCCCACACCGCTCCATATTCGATCCACCCTGGAGGAACCAAGATGTATAAGGATATCCAAGAAGGATATTGGTGGCACGGTATGAAAAGGGACATAGCCACCTTCATTGCATGCTACGACTCTTGTCAACGTATAAAGGCCGAACATCAGAGACCAGCTGGACTACTGCAATCAAATAAAATACCTGAGTGGAAATGGGATGAAATAGGGATGGATTTCATTGTCGGACTACCTCGATCACGACACGGGAACAATGCCATATGGGTTATCACCGACAGATTGACTAAGGTGGCACATTTCATTCCAGTAAGGACGACCCACACCACTCAGAAGCTTGCCAAAATATATCTCTCTCGCATAGTTTGTCTGCACGGTGTCCCGAAGACTATAATATCTGACAGAGGAACACAGTTCGTCTCGAGATTCTGGGAGCAGTTACAACAGGCTCTAGGAACTCAACTAGCCTTCAGTACGGCATACCACCCCCAGACAGATGGACAAACAGAACGGGTAAATCAGATTTTAGAGGACATGCTGAGAGCATGTGTCCTCACCTATGGAGCCAGTTGGGAAGACAGCCTGCCATACGCCGAGTTCGCGTACAACAACAGTCATCAGGCCAGCCTGCAAATGGCACCATTTGAAGCCTTGTATGGGCGAAGATGTCGTACCCCGTTAAATTGGTCAGAGACTGGAGACAGCCGTATCTTCGGCCCAGACGTGCTCAAGGAAGCCGAGGAAAAGGTCCAACTAATCAGAGATCAACTCAAGACCGCCCAAAGCCGGCAAAAGAGTTATTACGATCAGAAACATCGTGGGGTCAACTTCGAACCCGGTGAATTCGTGTACCTACGAGTGTCACCTATGAGGGGGTTGCAGCGATTCAAAATTAAGGGAAAGCTAGCGCCAAGATTCATCGGGCCATTCTGTATAACGGCACAAAAAGGCACAGTAGCATATCAGCTAGACCTACCTAAGGAACTATCAGATATCCACAACGTGTTCCACGTATCGCAATTAAGGAAATGTGTGAGCAACCCAGAGAAACAAGTATCCCATGAGAGCATAGACGTGCATCCAGAGCTCACTTATCGGGAACACCCAGTAAGGATACTAGAGGAGTCTGAAAGGAGAACCCGACAGAAAACCGTCAAATTTTTCAAAGTTCAGTGGAGTAATCACACCGAAAGTGAAGCAACATGGGGAAGAGAGGATTTTCTTCGAGCAGAGCATCCACACTTATTTAAGGATCAACTGAAATCTCGGGGACGAGATTTTTCCTAAGGGGGTAGGTGTTGTGACACTCCAAAATCTTCATTTGGGTTTTTGCAAAATCCTTGCTGGATTTTCCTTGAAATTTGAGGCTCTCGGTTAAACAACCCTCTTAAAATTCCTTTTCCTTGACTAGGGTTTGCTATTTCTGTTTTCTCCTTCAAGCCTTGGGTTTAACCTTGTTAAAAACTCCTTCTCTCTATTGTTTCCCTTCTCAGATTTTATTTTTGGGAGTTTTCTTTTTAAGAAAAACTCTATGGAAAAGATTTGGGATTTCATTCTATTGAAAACCATCCATGACCTTGAATTTTGCCCATGAGGTAAAACCACCACAACATCTTCTCCCCTCCTTGTCAACAACTCAAGCTTCCTATCCCAACTCATCCAAACAAGTTTTGGATTTTGTTTTATCTCTCAAATATTTTTTTGTCAATTATTTTTAGCCTAATGGTTTTTCAAAGCAAGTACCCTTTTTCATTTGAGATTTGACTTCAAACCAACTCTACTGGCTAGTCCTTTGCACCCACAACCCAGAACCATCTTGATCCACTCATCTCCTTTTCAAAATTTTCAACTTACACTCCCTGCAAGTTTGGACCAGATTTGTCCAATTTGGTAAAATTCATATCTACACTCCTCCAAAAATTCCACCAAAAATCTGGCAGCCTACTAGAGCAATGAGAAGTCACTCCACCAAATATCAGCCCAAGGAAAAATCCCTACAGGCCTGGATCATTCTGTCGAACACCTTGCATGCACTGTTCGAACACTTTCAGTCAAATTCAGTCTTCAGTGTTGTTTTCTGCAGATCATCTTCAGTCACGCGCTCACAGTGCCCTTAGCACGTTGCTCGCCGCCTGGTCTGCGTGTCCAGAGCCCCGCACGCACGCTTGGCCTCTTCCTGGCGTCGGTGGCGCTCTGACCCGACCATGCCGGCGTGTCCCGCGGCGGCTGAACCGCCGTGGCAGCCAACAGGGAGCAGAACGGCGGCTCAACGCCGTTCCGCGCCGCACAGCCCCGCTGATGGCTCCGTGTGTCCATCTCCGCGCCAGCGCACGCATGCAGCACCGTCGCCGTGGCGCGACGCGCACAACGTGCGCTCTCTGCCGCCGTTGAGCCCGTGCGATCACCTCACCGTGGACAGACGCCATTACGCCGGGGCCAGCTCCGTTTAGTAGCAGAACGAGTTCAGTAACCTCCACTGATGCTGCCCGACCGCTCAAGCCACCCTCTAATCCACTGCTCCGCCGTAATCGCTCGCCGGAGATTCTCCGTTTACGGCCACCCCGTCGATCTGCCTATAAATAGAGGCCCCGAGCTTCAGCTCGAGCACCCAATAGCCATGCACTCCCCCTAGAGCACGCCAGGCCTCTGGAAGGGCCCCGAGGAGGTCTCCTTCCTCGACTCCGACCGCCGCGACCCGCCACTGGATCCAGCCCGATTCGCCCCCGTGTGTGCTCCTCCACCTCCATTCTCCTGCCAGTAGCTTCCCCACGCATCCCTCATTCTGACCCGCACTTCAATTTGAAGCTTGCAGCCCTCCACCGGAGTTCCCCATCCTCACCCGAACCGCCGTCCGCCGGAGTTAGTGTCGCCGTCGACGTGGTGCTCCCTGTTGGACGAGTCCACCACCCACCGACGCGGAAGAAGACACCGAAGCTCTTGGTACCCTCCGTTTCTCCTAATTCATCGTAGTTCGACGCCGGCGTCCACCGCCGTCTTCGGGCGCCGGCGAGCCTTTTCAAACCTGACATGCGGACCCCGCATGTCAGCCTCTGTTCTTTTATTTGCAAAACGTTTTCTGTTGACGCCTTCGGGCAAAATACGTTTTCTCTGTTGCGCTTGCGCATTTCCAAACGAAACGTTTTCTGTTTTCTCAGTTAGAACCCTGGGAAGTTTCTGTTTCATTACAGATGAGTCCCTGGGCAAAAACCTTTATAACTTTTTATCAGAAGCATATTTTTGATTGATTCTTTTTCTGTTCTCTTCAAAATTTTGTCTTGTTTTTTATCAGATTTATTGGAATAATATTTGCAATACTCTTTCTGCACCTCTCGTTATTCACGTTAGCGCGTATGTTTTCTCTGTACCGTAGATACCGACGGAGGTGACGGGGCCGCGAACTTCACCGAGCTAGGCTCTGACTACTCTGAACCAGGCAAGCATGTTCGAACTTTTGATATGATGAGTGTATTGGCATGTTTGCATGTAGATAGTTTCATGGCATGTGTGGAGCATACCGATGAACCGTTCATTATGCATTGTTGGAGCAAGTAAGCCCGATGATTTCACACGTCGATGGACGTGAGTATGTAAGGCCATGTGTTGGCATGAAGATGGGTAAGATGGCAGTGTTGTAGCATGCCAGTCTTAGGCCATGCAAGTTATCTTCAGTACCAACCCGTATCGGTTGGTTCATATCCATTCCCTTTCCCTGTACTACCACATGTTTCCCGAAAGGGATATGGTTTAGTAAGTCGTGAACCGCTTTCTTGGTACACACCAAAAAGGAGAAGCCGGGATGCTGGTTCCATGGCCCTGGATTAAAGCCAGGCATCCGGTCAGGGGGCATGGGTGTTTCCGGTTGGGACCGAGAGGGGGGCACCCCTTAGAGCGCGCGTATGTAAATTTGATCCCATGCTATTCGAGATTGTGATCTCCCCGTCTCAATAGTTTTTCTTGGACGATGTTGAGGGTGATTCCTGGCATCGAAGAGTTGGATGGCTGTGTACTGGATTGCCGTGTTTTCTTCTAAAATACCATAACGGAACTAGTCCTAGTGACTACTGAAATCCGTCGACTGTGGGAAATTTTTGTACAAACTCTGCAGAGCTCTATACCCTTAAATCATATTATCTGTTTCCAAGTTTCCTGCTAACAGTCATGTGCCAGTTTGGTGACAGATTACCCGGTGGGACACATGGGCACTAAGACCGGTTAAATGTTTATCATTGTGGATGTACTAACCCGTTATTCTCCATGAGTTAAATATATTCATGATGATATATTATTTCATTATCAGTCAGAAGCCCTTTATGTGGTGTCGCTCAGACGCCCGACTGTGGCATTTCTTTTAAAAGCCCTTTATGTGGTGTCGCTCAGACGCCCGACTGTGACATTTCTTTTATAAGCCCTTTATGTGGTGTCGCTCAGACGCCCGACTGTGGCATTTCTTTTAAAAGCCCTTTATGTGGTGTCGCTCAGACGCCCGACTGTGGCATTTCTTTTAAAAGCCCTTTATGTGGTATCGCTCAGACGCCCGATTGTGGCATTATTATTCCGCATTTTTCCCGCTCAAGGAGTCTTTCAGACACTCGTTTGGCACCAGTATTATTATTCCGCATTTTTCCTGCTCGAGGAGTCTTTCAGACACTCGTTTGGCACCAGTATTATTATTCCGCATTTTTCCCGCTCGAGGAGTCTTTCAGACACTCGTTTGGCACCAGTATTATTATTCCGCATTTTTCCCGCTCGAGGAGTCTTTCAGACACTCGTTTGGCACCAGTATTATTATTCTGCATTTTCCGCTCGAGGGGTCTTTCAGACACTCGTTTGGCACCCAACATTATCACCTCTATGTCTGATCGTACTGGTTAACTTATCCATGTGTTTCGTGTTGGCATTTGTTATATCTTACGTCCGAACTGTCTTGCGAGTACTTTCAAAGTACTCACTGGCTTGTTGATTTGGCCAGATGCTGACGAAGGTGATCTCATGGATGAAGAGTTCGATAGCGAATCCGACGCCTAGAGGAGTCCCAGTCAGTCTCGTGCAACCTTGGAGTTGGTCACTGTTTCATATCCGCTTCCGCTACCCTAATAAATGCATCGAGCTTCACCTCGACGCTCTATGGGATGTTAGTTTGAGAATCCCATAACCACTCCCACTGTGTTACTCCACCTCTACCTTATTTGCGAGCCAGTAGTATGCCACCACTCCCTTGTGTCATTAATCGCCTTTATGTATAATTATTGGCACGCTTGTAATAAATTGTTGAGTATCGTCAGCTCAACCCTGTAATATATTTATGCTACTGGCTTATTGTATCAAAAGTTTGTCTGCCAGTGAGGTGGTTTTATCTCAAACTGGATTTCTATAGATTGGTTTCTCAATAAATATTTTATTGGAAAACCGGTCGTTACATAACTTGGTGGAGGAAGACGTCTACGACGGCGGCGGAGGTGAAGATTTCCGCAGTCGGCGTGAGTACGACGGCGATGAGGTCGAGGCAGTGAAGCTTTTCCTCACCGGCAACGATGGAGTAGCGACGGCGCTAGGGTTTGGAAGCTCGAGCGGGGGGAGTGAGATCGAGTGGGGTAAAAGAAGTGAGGACGGCGACAGGGATATTTATAGCCGCGGTGAAAAACTGCTCGTCTGAAGATTTAGGACAAACGTGCCCCTAGCCAATCTCCTTCTTGCGACATGTGTCACCCACATACTATGTGGTGGAGATCGTGGGTGGATAAAATAATCCATCGTGGGATGCGGAACGGTTTAAGCGGCAAAACCGAAAGTTTGGATAAGATTTGTTTTAACGTTCCGTTCACAATTTCTTCAGCTGACAAGGACACAGTGAAGAATTTGAACGAGTTTCAAATAGAACGCACATGAAGAATTTGTGAACAGATTGGATTGAGTATAGCATAGAGGGGAAGGGTCCGATCACATCCACTTAGCAGAAAAGATCCAACTTGAAGAAATAGCTATAAGTGAATGCTGTAGAGGACATAAACTCATATATATATATATATATATATATATATATATATATATATATATATATATATATATATATATATATATATATATATATATATATATATATATATATATATATAGCCAATGAAGAAAAACGACGGCACAAGTGAAGACTTTGTAAAGTTTGAAGAATTTGAAAAACTGAAGAATTTCAAAAGTTGAGGAAAAACTCAAATTGAAGATTTTCAACTTTTGTGGTGGCGTGACCCACCGTGTAAGAATGATGATTTCAGACACCGCGTACAATTGTCGTAGGGTTCTGAGAATCAAATTCTTCATTAATTTCTTCACACTTAGAGTGTTATTCTTCATTGATTGAAGAAAAACGTTTCTTCATGTGTTGCACATCTAAGTCATCAATTTTGCATAAGTGTTAGGATGAGTGCCTTTTCAAAGTACATTCGAAGATTCTAAGATATTTAGCTCACACCGCAACTTGCAAAATCTCTTCTCATCCAAGGGCTTAGTGAAGATATCGGCTAGCTGTTCTTCAGTCTTCGCATGCTCAATAGAAATGTTGCCCTTCAACACATGATCATGAAGAAAATGATGACGAATTTGAATGTGCTTTGTCTTCGAGTGCTGAACTGTGTTGTGAGCAATCTTGATGGCACTCTCATTGTCACAGAGGAGAGGCACATTCTTCACGTTGATGCCATAGTCCTTGAGTGTTTGCTTCATCCATAGCAGTTGAGCACAGCAAGAACCAGCAGCAATGTACTCAGCTTCAGCAGTAGATAGTGATACGCAGTTCTGTTTCTTTGAGGACCAACAGACCAAGGATCGTCCGAGGAAATGACAAGTACCAGATGTTGACTTGCGGTCCACACGGTCACCAGCATAGTCAGAGTCGGAATATCCAATGAGATCAAAATCCGAGCCCTTGGGATACCATAATCCTAGTGTTGGTGTGTGAGCTAGATATCGAAGAATATGCTTCACAACCTTATGGTGTGATTCCTTCGGTGCAGCTTGAAATCGTGCACACGTGCAAACACTAAGCATTATATCTGGCCTAGATGCACATAAGTACAATAAAGAACCAATCATGGAGCGGTATACCTTATGATCGAAGTCAATACCATTTTCATCAGTGCATAGATGACCATTTGTGGGCATAGGAATTTTGATGCCTTTTCAGTCTTGCATGCCGAATTTCTTCAGGACATCCTTGAGGTATTTCTCCTGGGATATGAATATACCATTTCGCTGTTGACGAATTTGAAGACCTAAGAAGAATTTCAACTCTCCCATCATAGACATTTGATATTCTTCACTCATCATATAGGCAAATTCATCACTATAACGTTGGTCAGTACAGCCAAAGATGATATCATCAACATATATTTGCCACACAAACAGTCCACCATCATAAGATTTAGTAAAGAGAGTGGGATCGAGTGAACCGGGTGTGAAGCCTTTCTTCATGAAGAATTCCTTCAATGTATCATACCATGCCCGTGGGGCTTGCTTGAGGCCATAGAGGGCCTTGTTAAGTCTGAAGACTTTGTCAGGATGCTTTGGATCTTCCAAACCTGGTGGTTGAGCAACATATACTTCTTCCTCAAGCTTACCATTGAGGAATGCACTTTTTACATCCATTTGGTATAAGATGATATCATGATGGTTAGCATAAGCAAGCAATATGCGAATAGCCTCAAGTCTTGCAACAGGTGCAAAAGTTTCATCGAAATCAATTCCTTCAACCTGTGTGTAGCCTTGAGCTACTAGTCGTGCCTTATTCCTCACCACAACACCATTTTCATCTTGCTTGTTGCGGTAGATCCACTTTGTGCCAATGATGTTATGCTTGGGAGGATCGGGACGATTGACTAGTTCTCATACGTTGTTGAGCTTGAACTGATGTAATTCTTCTTGCATGGCCTAAATCCACTCAGGCTCCAGAAATGCTTCATCTACCTTGGTGGGCTCTGTGATAGAGACAAAAGCAAAGTGCCCACAAAAGTTAGATAGATGTGAAGTTTTTGAGCGTGTGAGAGGACCTAGTGCTCTAATGTCATCGATGATCTTCTCCACTTGCACTTCTTTTGCAACGCGAGGGTGAGCTGGTTGTCGTTGAGGAATTTGATCCGCATTTTCTTCACCATCAATTTCCTCAGCATTTTCTTCAGGTGCATCAGCTCGACGTTCTTCACGTTCTGGAATGAATTCTTCAGCAGATTCTTCAGTAGGAATGACATCTTCAGTAGCCTTGTGCTTGATAGAATCCTCAGGTGCTGGTTCATCTAACACAGAAGGTAGGTGCTCTCTTTGCGAGCCATTAGTTTCATCGAACCACACATCTAGAGTTTCAACAATCTTGTGAAGAACATTGTTGAAGACTCTGTAGGTGTGCGAGTCCTTTCCGTAACCAAGCATAAAACCTTCATGTGCTTTCGGTGCAAATTTAGAGTTGTGATGAGGATCTCTAATCCAGCATTTAGCACCGAAGACTTTGAAATAACTCACATTTGGTTTCTTGTCAGTGAGGAGTTCATAAGCAGTCTTCTTGAAGAATTTGTGAAGATATACTCTGTTGATGATATGGCACGCAGTATCAATTGCATCAACCCAGAAGCGACGAGGGGTTTTGTACTCATCGAGCATAGTGGGAGCCATCTCAGCAAGAGTCCTGTTCTTGCGCTCCACGACGCCATTCTGTTGAGGAGTATAAGGAACAGATAACTCATGAGTAATACCAAGTTCATCAAGATAGTCATCGAGACCCGAATTCTTGAACTCGGTGCCATTGTCACTTCTGATGTGTTTGATCTTCACACCAAAGTTGGTTGAAGCCCTCGAGGAAAATCGTTTGAAGACTTCCTGCACTTCAGTTTTGTAAGAGACAAGGTGTACCCATGTGTAACGAGAGTAATCATCAACAATAACAAAGCCATATTGAGATGCTTCATTCGAAACAGAGGAATAATGATTAGGACCGAAGAGATCCATGTGAAGCAATTCAAATGGACGAGTAGTGGTCATGATAGTCTTCGCTGGATGCTTGGCCTTTGTCATCTTTCCAGCTTCACAGGCACCGCACAAGTGGTCCTTGAGGAATTTGACATTCTCAATGCCAATGACATGCTTCTTCTTCGCAAGCGTGTTCAAATTCCTCATGCCTGCATGACCAAGACGTCGATGCCATAGCCATCCTTCTGAAGCTTTTGCAAGTAGGCACACGGCTGGTTGTGAATCTGCAGAGAAATCAACAATATACAAGTCTCCTCTCCTAAAGCCTTCGAAGACTTTGGAATTGTCAGCTTCCATAATCACAACACAACGGTACTTGCCAAAGACAACAACCATATCAAGATCACAAAGCATTGAGACAGACATAAGATTATATCCTAAGGACTCAACAAGCATGACTTTGTCCATGTGTCGATCCTTTGTGATAGCAACCTTACCTAGACCCAATACCTGACTTTTGCTTTTATCAGCGAAGATGATATGCTTCATGTGTGACGCTGATAAGGGAGCATCCATCAACAGATTCTTGTCACCAGTCATGTGATTTGTACATCCACTATCAAGTACCCATTCAGTGGCTTTGGGTTGATCATCCTGCAGATGAATTAGTGCAACTTACGACCTCATATACTTCAGCAGTGAAGAATATGATATCACAATTCATCAGATCAATTTCATCAAGCAGTAAACAGATAAAGCAGAGGGAGGACGTGTGAAATGAAAGTTCATTTCATCATGGTTAGCCTGCGTCCTTTCAGGCATTTTTGTCAGGTCCCCAGCAAATTCTTCAGACGTTATCGTACGTCTGGAGACCTGACCCTGCAGAAGGGATTAGTTCTTTTTCTTCAACACCCACATATGAAGGGGTGGCAAAGAGTTCATCACTCTGCGAGCTCCATATGAGAATGGTGGCAAAGCAGCCAAACCATTTCGTTTCACATAAGAGGGGTTAGGGTAAGCATATGCATAAGCAGAGAAATTCTTCGAGGACTTATGAACATAATAATTTGAAGAATAATGCTCATATTCATAGCCCTTGGCTCTTCCCTGCGAAACAGAGTTGTTAGCACGATGATGTTCATATGAGGACTTTGATCCATGTGAGGAATTTGATCCCCTTGACGAATTTGTTCCGTATGAGGACTTGGATCCATATGAAAAATTTGGTCCATATGAAGAATTTGATCTAAGGTTCCTTTTCTTCACAGGTGGTGTCATGAGGACATTCACCTGAAGACTTTCAAGGCGCCTTTTGGG
The DNA here is from genome assembly GCA_032464435.1 of Aegilops umbellulata. Lineage (NCBI taxonomy): Eukaryota > Viridiplantae > Streptophyta > Magnoliopsida > Poales > Poaceae > Aegilops > Aegilops umbellulata. Next base: position 175,138,180 of record CP136058.1, read on the forward strand.
AACCCAGATTTTCTTCATAGGGGAACCGTTCCTGCAGTTAGTGCCAACATATCTAGCAAATACTTCACCATTCTGATTTTTGAATAGTTTATAGTTGGAGTCAAAAGACTCATCAGAAGAATGAGAAGATTCACATGTATAGCCAGATAAATTAGATGGATCAACTGGAGGTCCCATTGCAGCAACCCATGAGGTTTTGGGGTACTGCTCAGGCTTCCAATATGTACCATCAGCATTGAGTTTCCTCTCAAAGGCAATACCCTCTTTCCTAGGGTTCCTATTGAGGATCTGCTTTTTAAGCACATCACAAAGAGTCTGATGCCCTTTGAGGCTTTTGTACATGCCTGTCACGTACAATTCCTTCAGTCCTGCATCGTCAGTAATACTGGCAATGTCCTCAGATGAGGAATTAGTGATAGCAGAGGCAGGTGAAGAATTTGTAACATTTGAAGCATTTGAACATTCAGGTGAGGAAATAGCAGATTCTCGTTCAATGCATTTTAAACATGGAGAAATAAAATCTTCCTGAGCAGCGCTGATTTGTTGAGCAAGTAATGAATCACGCTCCTTCTGTAGATCTTCATAACTCACTCTTATCTTCTCAAAATCAGACAAGAGAGAGTTATGCTGATCTTGAAGAGAGTCATACTTAGAATGAAGCCTCTGAAGACTTTCAGCCAAGGCTTGTGACTGATCCATTTCTTCACGCAACATATCATTGCTCTTACTAAGCATATCATTAGCTTTTTGCAAAGCTCTTTGTTGTTTTGCGGCAAGGGAAGCAAGTTTGACATAACTAGGTCCAACTTCATCACCAGATTCTTCATCACTAGACTCGGATAGGTAGCATTCAGTTACCTCAGCACGTTTTGCCATGAGGCATGATGAGGAGGATGATGATTCTGGTTCAAATGTCATTGACTTGAGAGATTCCTTGAAGTCCTCGAACCAAGGATCATGACAGGTTCGATGGCCTTCATAGACATCAGAGAGACGGTCCCAGATAAGCTTCGCCTGATCGAGATGCATGATGTTTCTGAACTGGTTTCGAGACAGACCGGAGCAGATGACGGCCTTCGTTGTGAGATTGAGTTGAGTGTACTTGCGAATGTCATCAGCTTCCGCCATCTTGCATAGATCGGTCAGACCAATCTCAGTGACGGTCCACAGCTCACTGTTCATCACCATGAGACGCTTCTTCATCATGGCCTTCCATTTGGGATACTCGTGACCGTCAAAGATGGGGCATGGCACTTTCTTCATATCTGCGGTCGACATAACTAAAACTCTAGGCGGTTAAACCAAAATCACACAGAACAAGGGAGTACCTTGCTCTGATACCAATTGAAAGTGCGTTATATCGACTAGAGGGGGGGTGAATAGGCGATTTTTATGAGATTCTTCACTGAGGAATTTTCTAGTGAGGAAATTCCTTAGCGAAGAACTACTAGCAGCGGAATAAGTACTCAGATGAAAACATAACAGAATCCTAGCATAGTCATCATGATGAAATGAAGACAAAACACTGAGTACAGAAAGCGTAAACACAGGATAACACAAGATGAAGACAAACAGACTGAAGAAATTGAACTGAGGAAATTGAGAAAGTCTTCAGTCAAAGTCTTCAAACACAGATATGATAAACAAACAGCACACTACTGAGGAAATGAAAGAGTTGAGGAAATGGAACCAGTAAGCTTGGTGAAGACAATGATTTGGTAGACAAGTTCCAACTGCTGTCTCAGTTGTACATCTGGTTGGAGCGGATGAGTATTTAAACTCGAGGACACTTAGTCCCGGACACACAGTCCTCACCGTATTCTCCTTGAGCTAAGGACACACAGTCCTCGCCCAATCACTCGTGGTAAGTCTTCAGGTGACTTCCAAACATTCACAGACTTGGTCACTCGGCGATCCACAATTCCTCTTGGATGCTCTAGACCTTGACGCCTAACCGTCTGGAAGAAGCACAGTGTTCAAAGGTAACAAGCGTCGGATCCACGCAGGATCAATCTCTTCAGTGATGCTCAATCACTTTGGGTTCGTAGGTGTTTTGGGTTTGGGTTTGGATTTTCCTCACTTGATGATTTTCGCTCAAAGTCCTCGGAGGATGGGTTGCTCTCAAATGACAAGTGTCAAGTTCTCGCGGAGCAGCCAACCAGCTAGTGGTTGTAGGGGGAGGCTATTTATAGCCTAGGGAGCAGCCCGACATGATAAGACATAAATGCCCTTCAATGATATGACCGTTAGGTGGACAAGATATTTTTAGGACAGCTGGCGCGCAGCAAAGCAACGGTCGGAAATTTGAGGTACAAATTCCTCAGGGCTATCATGTTCCTCACTGCGTAGGCAATTCGCACTGGCGAATTCCTAACTTCTCAGTCAGAGCAAAGTCCTCAGTGACCAGAAGAACTGCGTCTCTGTCACTGAAGAAATTGACTAAACTATATGAGATTTCCAATGGCTTCACTCGAAGGGATTGGTAGGTGTAGGATTTGAGATGAGCATCATGTAGGATTTGAGATGAGCATCACATGGAAATTTTCTCCTTAGTATTTCCTCGACCCCCTTTAACAGTACGGTGTTTCCTATGACTCAAGAAAGAGAAAATGAAACTACGAAAACAAAAGTCTTCATGCTTCATATTCCTCGAATGATAACCAAGTCTTCAAGGTCACACCAATTTCTTCACTTTCAAAGTCTTGAGAAAGTCTTCAAAATATCAAAGTCTCAGTCGAAGAACTTCATTTTTAGGGGTCGACTTTCTATGTAAATATCGAACTCCTCATAGACTTATAGACCTGTGTACACTCATAAACACATTAGATACTTAACCTATAAGTCTTCAATACACTAAAATCACTAAGGGGTACTAGATGCACTTACAAGGCAGAAGCGTGGGTTGGGTAGAGAGGAAGCTGAGAGAGAAGGGTGAAATGATGGTTGCTTCGTCCGTCCAACTTACTGCTGGAAAGGAGGGGGTTTTGTGATTTGAGGCTCATTGGGCATTACTGCGGCGCTTTGATCGGGGTAGTCTACCATCACTCCACTACGGAGTAATTTAGTGCATGCTGGTGGACCCCGATGCTGGTTATCCCACACATCGGCGAAAGTGAGTAATTTAGTGCATGGCTGGAGGAGGATCCGCACGGTAGAGCATGTCCAATGTTTTTTTGAAGAAAAAAATGATTGCAGCAAGCGTTTCCACTCTTACGACGGAGGAGTGCGAAACACGGCAGCCACTTGAACATACACGGTGCTCCTACTACTAGGCATGTGTAGTGGTTCATATGTCAGTACTACACAATCTTGTTGCTAGTGTAGTAAGATATGACGATAACAAATTATGTTGTGCGCATGTCAAATACTCCTATATGCAATGTAGTACCACTTTTTCGACTGTGCGGTCGAGAATGAACGGTGAGATCAATGTTAACAGATCTAGGTCCACAGCGCACGGAGAGTATGGTGCTACAGTACTCTACGAAACATGAACCATATGAAGCACGAATAGTGTTAGGCAGGTTGTATGAAGGGTGCACGGGATGGGAGCAAAAGTTCCCTTCTCGACCCACTTTTGGGTGTTTGGCAGAGTTCATGAAGGGTGCATGAGTCCACACTAGTAGGTTGACAAAAATACACGAAGAGGAAACAACTATATTGAGATGAGAATGCAACCAAACACAACCACACGATTTGTGCTACAGTGAATGATCTGCACCATCTGAGTTTGATCCAAAGGTCATGTTGCGCCGAGACATGGACATGCCCATGCAGAGGGTGCCTAAACATGACCGAAGTCCCTCTGCTTCTCGAGGCGCACGACGTTGGTGATGCAGGGTGCAACCGCCCGCAGAGCCCACTCCCGGTCGACGGGAGCCAGCTCGTCAAAGACGGCGTCCAATGGCACGAATGGATTCCGGTGACGGAGCCCTGAAAGGATTCTCCCGGCAACGGCGACGGCAGCCCACAAACCCTCCTTGTCCAGCTCAGCCCCCACCATCGCGCAGAGACGGCTCAGCTCCTCGGAGATATAGGTGAAGAAGGAGACCAAGTCAGGAAGCCGTAGCTCGTTGAAGTCGACCGGGTGGTCGAACGGGTTTAGCCCGACGGCCGGCATCGTTGCGCTGGCACGACGGTAGGCATCGCGCAGCCGCAACACTTGTGTGGCAACTTGGTTCACCAAGTGGCTGAGGCGATCCTGGACCTCGTCATGATCGGCCCGCTCACGCTCCAGCCGGCTCCCCTGATGGCCTATCGTATCTCCCGCTTTCTGCAGCAACACCGCCGACGCCTCGAGCATCTCTGTGGTGGACGCCTGCCACTTTTGAAGCTCCGTGAACTCCTGCACATAGCGGAGGAGCATGGCACTCCTCTCCTCCTTGAGCTCACGGAGCTCCACGTCCTTGGCCCTGAGCTCCGCATCCTTGGCATGGAGCTCCTGTGTCAGGAGCCTCACCTCAGACTCCGTGATCTGCTGCACCGCCATGGCACCAGGTAGAAGCAATGGGGAGAGGAAGGAAAGGGGGCGAAACACCTGAAAGGCAATGCAATCTATGGGAAGTTGGAGGGAGCGGGGAATCTTTTGGTTTTCACCACGGTAAAACACCAGTCGACGACTTCTCACATCAGGGAGCAGTGGGTTTTTACAGGCGAAGTCATCGTGACTAATTGCTGCCGCGCCTGCTCCCGTCAATCAAAAAATTAAAAATCCCGCCGCACCCAAACACGAGAGCAACGCCGCGGTGGATATTTAAATTTACCTGATGGCAAGTAGATAAAAAAGGGGTAAAAAACAAATGTGGCGGCGGCCTAGCTAATCGGTCGAACTAGCCCAACTAGCTAGTCACTGTGCTTCACTGATGTACTCGGCGGGAAAGGTGGTCTTTCGTGATTTGACGACTCATTTACTTGCTTCGGCGCTACGACCAAGGAGGACCCAGAAAACGCACGGTAGGGCATCCCACGTCAGGAAGAATATATGCGTGCACCACCCGGGAGGACCCCGAAACCGCGTGGTAGGTTGTGCCACATCTTGGCACAGAGGAAAAATGTGCGTGTAAAAATATATTGTATCAGACGTAGTACCTATGGTTCGACCTCGGGACCCAGCCAGTCGGTCGAAAACACCCCACTAGCCACACAACTTCATCACGCAAATGTGGCATGGAGGATAGATGTGGTTAGCTCCGTCTCGACCAGCCACAACGTCTCTTGTTCTAGGAGATTCTTCTATTTTCCAAGCTTTTTTTATTTGTAATAACACCACGGCAATCTAGCGCCGCTCTTCGTGTGTGCCCGTGCAAAGGATAGACGATGGAGAGTAGAGAGATTGAGATCGTAGACCTGGGACCCACCAGTAAGTGAGAGAACGGTCATGCACGTGTTGACGAGGCACTCGCTCTACTCTACTCAACGCAAGTACTGTATAAATAAAATCAAGTTATGGGACAAAGCCAACAACCGTTCGTTTTTTCAGGCTATCGACTTGCGCTTTGTAGTCCAGGTTGCCAGTTCGAATCTTGACTTTCAGATTTCTTAGTTTTAGGTCCAAATTTTATTAATGACAAGTGGGACCCCCGTGTGTTGTTCCGATATTTCAGTGTAGGATTGTTTTTTTTGAACAAACACTTTGCGCGGTTAGACAAGTAACGGCACGAGTTACACGTATTTTGCAAGTTTATGAACAAAAATGATAGCGGCATAGAATATCACATCCACCCCGCAGCTTAGATACTATGGTGATATGAGTTTTTACACCGTTGGAAGTGAGATTCAATGGCTTGGGAGTAGTCTTTGTAATTATGCGCAATTTCCAAACTCTCCAAAGGTTTTTTTTGCAAAGAAAACATTTAGGCCTCGTGTGGGCCGCTGCATCTTCGATCCAATGGCTCCCCGGTGCTCATATTAGGTGCTCCCCGTAGCTTAATTGCCCGCTACGGTGATATGAGCATCTAGGTCGTATGATCAGTGATCAGATGGCACATGCGTAGTACTTGTACTTTCTGCGCATTTCCCATACTCTGTCAGCCGTATATTGCAAAAACATTCAAACCTCCTATTGTGGGCCGTTAGATCTTAGTGAACTCGTATCACCATAGAATCTACGATGCAGGAGCACCTCATACTCTCCCGTGCGAGAAAACATAAGGTGCTATCACAGCTTGGATGCTACGGTGATACGAGCTTGGAGGTCGTTTGATCTGAGATCTAATGGCATCTGAGCAGTATTTGTGCTTGTAAGCAGTGGCTGAACTCTTTTGGGGCTTTTCTGCAAAAAACCATTCGAACCCCCGAGGAGGTGTTGGGTCACAAATCCAATGCCTCCGAAGAGCTTGTATCACCAAAGCATCTAAGGTGTGGTAGCACATGATATTCTTACATACAGGAGAATATGATGTCCTCCTTCATCTTAGATGCTATGGTGATACGAGCTTCGAGGTCGTTGGATATGGGATCAAAGGGCATCTAAGTAGTTTTGTACAAATTGTGTGCAATTCTCAAACTCATCAAGGTTTCCTGCAAAAATATTAAGACACATCATGTGAGCTGCTATATCTCAGATCTACAAGCTCCAAGCAACTCGTATCGGCATATAGCATCTAATGTATGGGGGCACATTGTATTCTCCAGGGGAGGAGGGGTGGGGGTGCACAACCAATCGGTGGCTGGGAGGGTGGGGACAAATATAATCTAAACAACCCTAAACAGAGCTCCACAATTTTATCTAAGGTCGAGGGGTTGACCCCCGACAATATTAGCTCCGCCTAAACACAACATTTGCATGTATTGTAGTACTAGACTTAATATTCATGTTTCAGTTTCATGTTCATTTTAAATATTGAACTAAGGACCATGGATGTCTTACATTTTACTCCCTTCGTTCCTAAATATTAGTCTTTTTAGAGGCTTCAAATGGACTGGCACATACGGATGTATATAGACATATTTTAGACTCTAGATTCACTCATTTTGCTCCGTATGTAGTCACTTGTTGAACTCTCTAAACGACTAATATTTAGGAATGGAAGGAGTATTTTTGAATTCGTGTCATACATGCATGGTTTGGAAAAATAGATGCACTATACTTATTGGATTGTTGTTGTGTTCGTGCTTGTGTGTCTGTGTGTGTGTGTGGTGTCATATGCTTAATACATACAAAGTTTTCTCACCTCCATATTGTTCATCTTTTAAATTTGAATTTGCATTGGAAAACTTACTTGGGATACCATGAAATGTGAAATCCACGTTGAGATCACTATATCACAAACTCACTCTAATTCAACAACTCGTCATAAATCAATTACCACGTTGAGATTAGTATTTGCAAGGAAAATACGGGTATTGTAATACACATAGATTCGTTCGGCAATTTAAAAGGTTCCTTTCGTATTCTTGAATGGTAGGACCCAACGGCGTACCAGCCAGACCTTGGCTCGTGTTGATCCTAAAAAAACCGGGCTCGTGTCCTTTGGTGGCGTGCGTGGTATGCACATTAGGCAACCCCAACCAGTCGAGCATCAGCATTTCAAGTCGAAATATCTGGCAGCCAGAATTCCAGCCGTAGGAAATTCCCCTCATGTCCCCGGTCCATAATGACTACCGATGAACAACGGAGGGATGCTTTAGTAAGTAGACAACGTTACCTGTCGCGCCGAGCACGGTTCAATTCCCTTGGTCGCCGCTCGTCAAGGTCACCCGTCAACTGCATTGCCTAGTACTACTACTACTACACCAGGATGAGCACAGAATTGAGCCCGTTTGTTCGTGCCTAGTACTTGAGGGATTATCATTTTACTCCGCATATATAACTTATCTCAAGTCTAACTAAGCAAAATGTTTGACCAAATCGTTTCTTAAGAAATACAACAGGACAGATGTACGGCTTGAAAATTTATTGCATGATGCAGGTTATGATATTGTTTCGAATCCTGGATCTTAAATTTCAGAAAATCCAAAAGTGAGCATAAATTCTTGAAACTAAGCATGGTCACGTGATATGGCACAAATATTACTTCATAAGTTTTTTCTTTAATTTGAGACAAGCTGCTTATGACAAGTTGCACAAATGAAGAGCCAAGGTATTTTGGAACAAAGACCTGTCATGTTAAGGCGAACGCTTTCACTATTGAAACCGTGGGTGTTTACGTGCCGCCACGAGTCCCCGCTTCTCATCGGCAGGTGCCGTCCGATCAAGCGTGTGAGTCGACGGGAGGCATGCAAGCAAACTGCTGCGCCGGCTGTCAGGGAGGCGTGCAAGCAGACCACTGTGCAGGCTCACCGGGAGGCGAGCCCTTTCACCAGGCTCCGTCACCCGCCATTGTCCCAACTGCTCCCAGTTTTAATGTCGTCGGCGCCGCAGTTTAAAATCAACCCCACACTACCCATTATTGCTACAATCCTCTCACTTCCTCTCCGATTCTCCCGTCGTCTACCACCAACTAGCCTGACCTAAACATACGCCATGCCGCATCATGATGTTCTGCCCTTAGTGTTCCAGTTTCCTGAGGAAGACACCCAGCCGGAGTCTCAAGAACATAAGGCGCTTTGGGACGAGCTTGAACTGGCCTTGCAGGAAGACGCCGCACCTGTCCCCGCTCCCATTCCGGCTCCCGTCGCCCCGACTGTGCCAGCGCCCATCCCCGTGGCATTGATGGGATGGGAGCCTGTCGGCGTTCTGGGAACGGGGGTCCCCAGACTTGCCTGCCTGCGGCCCGCGGTGTGGCTTGAATGGAGGCCCTGTACGGCTCGTCTTCAACAACACGATGCCCAAGACCCTCGCGAGGGGCCAAGCCTCGCGGGGAGGACGACGCAGTGCTTCCTCAGGCGCGACCTCCTCAGGCTGGCTCATGAGGAGGCGGAGAGATCAAGGCAGGGTACCTCGCGAGGTGCCCATGACGCAAGCCGTGATGACCAAGGGCGCCAGGCGGGCGCCAGACCGCACAGTGTCCTCCCCTTTCCTCTTTGGTGCAAAGGGGGCAAGCGCAGGCGAGAGGATCAAGCAAAGGCATCCATTTCGGTGCAATGAGACCAAGACCAGTCCAACAGTGGGAATGAGCTCATCACGGAGCCCAGAGCGGCGTCACCACAGGGCCTTTGGCAGGCGGGGACCAACTTTGGTCAGGATAAGTGTACTGTATGTTCCCCTTTGAATTGGCCAATTGTTGGCGCCCTTCCCACTCAATATTTGGGGAGAGACCCAAGGCCTTTGCCTATAAATAGGACTAGCCACCCCCAGGGTAGAGGCATCTGGTATCCAGGATCCGAGCAAGGAGAGAGAGAGAGAAGGGCGGCTGAACTTCCCTAGCAGTTCATCGTCCTAGCCAAGAACAGGCCCTCGCGAGGCAGTTCTCCTTTGTACTGATCATCATCATCATCGGCCCAAGAGGCAATCCATCCACCCACAAAACTAGAGTAGGGTATTACACCACAACGGTGGCCCGAACTAGTAAAAACTCTGTGTTCTTTGTGCTGTTCTTTCGGTAGTCTAGATCCTGGTGAGACGAAGAGGTGGCGGGCAGAATCTCCACGCGCACCCTAGAGTTCGAACCTTAAGGGTCTGCCGGAACCCCCGATCCGACATTTGGCGCGCCAGGTAGGGGTGCGCCGGAATCTGTCTTCCACCGCTCTGTCTTTCTCCGGCCACCGCACCCATGTACGGCGCCGGTCGGGCCCACGTCGCCCAACGGCCCTCGCCGGTGAGCGTCGTCGTCGTCCCTCATCGCCCACCATCGGCACCGCCGCCAGCCCGGCGGGGAACAAGCAGCAAGCACCACCCCAGCATCCGCCTGTGCGACGGGGCGACTACGCCACGACATCGATGCCTTCGGTCGTTGCGGTCCTCCTGGGCGGCTCACAAGCGCCGCCCACGAGTCGCCACGTCAAGCCGTTTGCCCGCCGGGTCAGCACCGCTTCCACACGGCAGGGGGCTTCCTCGGACCGGGCAGCGCGCGAGGACGATCTGACCTTCAGCTCGGAGGACCACACCACCAACTTGGCGGGCTCGGGCGTGCTCCCCCTGTTGTGCACCCCCATCGTTTGCCAGGTGGCCGTCACCAGGACCCTCATCGACGGCGGCGCGGGCCTCAGTGTGCTTTCGGTCGAGGCCTTCAATCTATTCTGCATACCCCGGGAGCGGCTGCGGCCCAGTCGATCTTTCTCGGGCGTCGGGGGCGGATCGCCCGACTCCCTGGGACAGATCCGACTCCCGGTAACCTTCGGCACCTACGACAACTTCCGCACGGAGATGGTCGACTTCACATCGCCCCCATCGGCCTCGCTTACAACGCCATCCTCAGTTACCCGGTGCTGGCTCAGTTCATCGCCGCCACGCACCCGGCGTACAACCTCATGAAGATGCCCGGGAGCAGCGGTACCCTCACCGTGCACGGAGACACCAGGGATGCCTTCCGAGTACTCAAGCTCGCCTTCAAGGCGGCGGCGCAGCCTGCCGACGCGGAGGCCCCTGAGCCCAAGGGGGCTGTGCCCGCCAAGAAAAAGCAGTTGTTCACCCAGGACAAGGCAGAAACCAAGCAGATACCCATGGACGAGGACGGGTCTTCCAGTGCCACTTTCACCGTAGGCGCCAACCATGAGCCTGAGCAGGAGGAGGCCTTGGTCAGGTTCCTGCGCGCGAATAAGAAGGTGTTCGCTTGGGAGCCCGATCAGTTGGCAGGGATTCCCAGGAGTGTCATCGAGCATCTCCTCAACGTGTGCCCGAATGCGCGCCCCATGAAGCAGAAGGCCAGGCGGCAGTCCGCAGAGAAGGAGGCCTTCATTGTACAAGAGACGCGCAAGCTAGAAGCCGTTAGGGTCATTCGCGAGGTCCGATACCCGGATTGGTTGGCCAACCCCATCGTTGTGCCTAAAAAGGGGGGGAAGGAACGCATGTGCGTCGACTTCACCAATCTCAACAAGGCATGCCCGCAAGATCCGTTTTCGCTCCCCCGCATCGACCAGATCGTCGATTCCACCGCAGAGTGCGACCTTCTATGCATCCTAGACGCCTTCTCCGGATATCACCAGATTAGAATGGCGGTGGAAGACGTTGAAAAGACCGCCTTCTTGACCCCGTGCGGGGTATACTGCTATACATGCATGCCGTTCGGACTGCATAACGCAGGAGCTAACTTTCAGCGGTTGATGCACATCACCTTGGGCCCGCAACTTGGAAAGAATGTCGAAGCCTACGTTGATGACATTGTGGTAAAATCTCGGGAGGCCAAGACCCTGATACAAGACCTAGAGGAGACCTTCGCGAGCCTCGACGCAGTAAGCTTGCGACTCAACCCGGAGAAATGCATGTTTGGCGTCCCCTCGGGCAAGCTCTTGGGCTTCCTCGTGTCCCATCATGGCATCGAGGCCAACCCAGAGAAGGTCAAGGCGGTCGAGGACATGAGTCCGCCAAAGACCCTCAGAGAGATGCAGAAGCTCACTGGGCACGTGACCGCACTAGGGCGCTTTATCTCCAAGTTAGGGGAGCGAGCGTTGCCTTTCTTTCAGCTAATGAAGAAAATGGGGCCCTTTGAATGGACTGAAGAGGCAGATAACGCATTTCCAGACCTCAAGAGGTACCTGACCAGTCCCTCGGTCATGGTGGCTCCACGCCCTCAAGAGCCCCTGCTGCTCTACCTCGCCGCCACTCCTTACTCCGCCAGCGCAGCCCTGGTGGCGGTTAGGGAGGAGCGCCAAACCAAGACCGCAGCGGCAACCCGAGGCAAGGCAAGACGGGAGCACGAGAAGCCTACAGAAGCCACAACCGCAGTTGAGGAGGGTCGGCTGTAGAAGAGCACACTAGAGGCAGGAGAAGCCACACGCTCGGATGGTCCGCCTCCCGAGGGCGCCGGAGCCCCAGATGCTCTCAGCCTGGTTGAGCATCCAGTTTACTTTGTCAGCACGGTGCTGCGGGGCGCGAGGGCACGGTACCCAATGCCTCAGAAGCTCCTCCTCGCACTACTGGTGGCCTCGCGCAAGCTGCGTCACTACTTCCAGGCCCATCCCATTAAGGTCGTCTCATCGTACCCCCTGGAGAGAGTGCTCAGGAGCCCTAACTCAGCAGGAAGGGTCGACGAGTGGAACATAGAACTGCAGGCGTTTCAACTCAAGTTCAGCACAACTAGGGTCATCAAAGGAGCCGCGTTAGCGGATTTCGTGGCTGAATGGGCGGAGGCACCAAGCCTCAAGGACAACGAGGATCGGTCCCTCTCTCCAGGGAGTGAGGCGCCTGAAGGCTGGGTCATGTATTTCGATGGGGCGTTCTCCAGGCACGGCGCGGGGGCTGGCGCGGTGCTGATATCACCCACTCAGGATAAGCTCTACTGTGATGTACAGCTCTGTTTCCAGCATGGTGAAAAGGTCTCCAACAACGTAGCAGAATATGACGGTCTAATAGCTAGATTGAAAGCCGCGATAGCTCTGGCGGTGAAACACCTCACCGTCAAGGGCGACTCGCAGCTCCTTGTCAACTTCTCCAACAAGGTATACGAGCCGAAGGACGAGCATATGGAAGACTATTTAGCGGAAGTCCGCAGGATGGAAAAACAGTTCTGGGGGTTGGAGCTGAAGCACGTGCCCCGTGGCACCAATCAGGAGACCGACGACATAGCCGGACGGGCATCCAGGCGATTGCCACAGGAACCAGGCATCTTCAAAGACCGGCTCTTCAAACCCTCAGCACAGCCGACGCTGTCAAACATCGCTCAGCCTCGAGAGGAGCTCCCTCGGCCGCCAGCCTCGGGAGCCCCGATCTGCGGACCGACCTCAGGAGCGCGTCTACTCCTGATGATGGAACCTCGGGAGGAGTGCTGGATCACAGAACTCCGGAGTTATTTAACACAAGGCACCCTACCGGAGAAGGAAGAGGAAGCGGAGCGTGTGGCACGGCAGGCCACGGCATACTGCCTCAGAGATGGAGAGCTCTATCGGAAGCGACCAAATGATGTGTCTCTGTACTGCATCTCCCGAGAGCAAGGAAAGGAACTACTAGAGGACATACACGGCGCAGACTGCGGGCATCACTCATCTTCACGAACCCTCGTCGGCAAGGTATTCCGTAGCGGGTTCTATTGGCCCACTGCGCTCAATGACGTAGTCGAGTTAGTAAAGGCTTGCGAGGCCTGCCAGTTTCATTCTAAGCAGATCCATCAACCGGCGGGGGCCTGCAGACTGTACCCCTCTCATGGCCATTCATAGTTTGGGGGTTGGATATTCTGGGCCCGTTCCCTCGGGCGCCAGGGGGCTACGGCTACCTCTACGTCGCCGTTGATAAGTTCAATAAGTGGGCAGAAGTGGAGGCCGTCCGTATCATCCCCGCTGGCTCCGCGGTCAAGTTCATCAGGGGTATCGCGAGCCGGTTCGGGGTGCCGAACCGCATCATCACAGATAATGGTTCGCAGTTTACCAGTAATCTCTTCAAAACGTATTGTGCTAACCTTGGGACGCAGATATGCTACGCTTCGGTGGCGCACCCACGGAGCAATGGGCAGGCCGAACGGGCCAACGCGGAGGTCCTGAGAGGCCTCAAGACCAGGACGTTCAAGAAGAAGTTGGAGGCTTGCGGTAGAGGTTGGTACGACGAGCTGCAGTCCGTATTGTGGTCCATCCGCACGACCGCGACCAAACCAACTTAGGAGACCCCGTTCTTCCTGGTCTACGGAGCTGAAGCGGTCCTCCCTCACGAGGTCAGGCGTCGCTCCACACGGGTCCTAGCGTTCGACGAAGCGCAGCAGGACGCCGTGCGGGGGATGGACCTCATACTGGGGGAGGAACGCCACCGGGAAGCCGCGTTGCGAGCGGCGAGGTACCAGCAGGCGTTGCGACGATATCATTGCCGCAACATCCGCCCCAGGACCCTCGAGGTGGGAGACCTCGTGCTCAGACGGGTTCTCTCTAGGGAGGGGCTGCATAAGGTCTCTCCCATGTGGGAGGGCCCGTTCAAGGTTGTTCATGTTTCCAGGCCAGGCTCCATGCGCTTGGAGACCCAAGAGGGGGAGCCGGTACAGAACACGTGGAACATCCAGCACCTCCGGAGGTTCTACCCCTAGAAGGCCCAGAGCCTGTGAAGAAGGCGAACGCCTGTGAAGACCTTCCCTTTTTGGAAAAGGCCCATAGCCTGTGAAGAAGGCGAACGCCTGTGAAGACCTTCCCTTTTTGGAAAAGGCCCAGAGCCTGTGAAGAAGGCGAATGCCTGTGAAGACCTTCCCTTTTTGGAAAAGGCCCAGAGCCTGTGAGGAAGGCGAACGCCTGTGAAGACCTTCCCTTTTTGGAAAAGGCCCAGAGCCTGTGAAGCAGGCGAACGCCTGTGAACACCTTCCCTTTTTTGGAAAAGGCCCAGACCCTGTGAAGAAGGCAAGTGCCTGTGAAGCTGATCACCTCTAAGAAGAAAGGCCCGGAGCCTGTGAAGAAGGCCCTGTGAAGCTCGCCGCCCCGTGACACTCTCACGTAATAATGAGTGGGGCTGTACACGCCCCGGAGTCTCAGGAGCGCCGGCCTCAGGCCCTGGGGCTCCCTCCCACGCCCTGTGGCAGCACTTAGCTCCGCGCTGGTGAGAAGACGTCGAAGACTAGATTAGGTGCCGGATGCTGCTTTTTATTTGCTTTTCACAGTTGATGTGTTTATTTGCATCTGAAATCTTATCGAAACTATCGCCGTTGTCGATTTGTGGTTCGTTGATTTTCGCTCCCCGTTTTGATTTCTCTCATGAAAGGCCTCGCGAGGGATGGAATGCCCTCGTGAGCGTTTCCGCCCTATCCGCTTAAACGTTTCACGGCCCAGGCCCTCTTTAGGAGCACCGCTCCAGTCCGTGCCCCTCGGGCACCGCAACACGCGCAAAGGGCCTGGGTCGGTCGCCCCCCGGCTGGGGCCGAAAACTACCTATGCAAGGGCAAATAGTTGAGAGGCGAAAAAACAAAGTCAAGGTAATGGCTACAACGGCAATGATTCTTAAACACGCCCCCGCGGGGCTCCATGCAGCTGTTTTATCTTACACAGGAAGCAAAAGCAAAAGGAAAAGGCGAGCCCGGCGCGGCCCACCTCGCATCGGCCTGCAGAGGCAGCGCAGGATGCCTCCGGGGCTCAGGCGGACTCCCTCTCGCGCTTCACCGGGGCGCGGCAACGGACAGATGAACAGCCACCCCCCAGGCAGGCGCGATGGCGAGGGGGCTGGCTGCAGCCACCGCTGGAGGAGCCGCCTGAAGAAGAGTTGGTGGAGCCTGGAGAGCGTCGGGCGCCGCCATTCGAGTGGGCGCTGTCTCCTCCATCGTCGTTGGAGCGAGGCCCCTGGCCACGGTCATCGCCCTCGGGGCAGCATCCTGCGCGGCGACCATCTTCCCCAAACACCCTCACACAGAGGGTGCCGTCGCCGTCGAACTTGAAGTGCAGGGTGCACCGCTGGCCCAGGCCGCGCACGCGGGCGAACGTCTGCCAACCGCGGGTCATGGCCCCATTCCCGGAAGGGGAGATCTCAAGCAAAACCCAGGAGGCCCTGCTGCAGCAACCGTCAGCCTGAAGCCAGAAGCCGCATCGGTCGCTGGCCGGCAGCTCGCCGATGAAGAAGCGAGGGAGCTGGAGCCAGGTGTTGGTCGGGTCCGCCGACCACACGACGAACTCCGGCAGCACCTCCGCCGAGTGAAAGCGCGGCCTGGGAGGCCGCGCAGTCACAGCCTGCCTCCCCTTGGCAGCCGAGCGCTCACCGCCATGCGGAGAACCATCCCTGTGACTACGAGGAGCCGCAGCGGGGACCGCGGGAGACTTGCGGGGACGACCCCGTCCGCGCTTGGCCGGGGGGAGTCGGGCCCCGCCCGACTAGCCTTCCCCTTCTCCACGGCTGAGAACCTCTTTGAAGCCATGCGAGCGACAGGCGGCAAGAGAGAGGAAAAAGAAGAGAAGCAGGAAGGGGCGAACTGGCGGAGCTTACGCGGCCCCATACTTATAGCCGAAGAAGGCCAACCGTCGAGCACCACAATCGAAGGTAATAATGACCCATATCTACGCATGCAGGGACTAGTCAAGTCGCACAGTTGCCAGAACGTCGTGGGGAAGCGGAGACGCCCACGTCCTATCAAACCGCCACGCGGCGCCCAAGGCCACAGGCTATCAGGGCCCGCGGCGCTTCGCCCTTGCCCTTTCGCCTCTCGGCACGGCCAAGTCCGGGCGCGCCTTGGGCCCGGGGGCTACTGTTGGTGTTCTGGGAATGGGGGTCCCCAGACTTGCCTGCCTGCGGCCCGCGGCGTGGCTCGAATGGAGGCCCGGTACGGCTCGTCTTAATCAACACGATGCCCAAGACCCTCGCGAGGGGCCAAGCCTCGCGGGGAGGATGACGCAGTGCTTCCTCAGGCGCGGCCTCCTTAGGCTGGCTCATGAGGAGGCGGAGAGATCAAGGCAGGGTACCTCGCGAGGTGCCCATGACGCAAGCCGTGACGACGAAGGGCGCCAGGCGGGCGCCAGACCGCATAGTGTCCTCCCCTTTCCTCTTTGGTGCAAAGGGGGCAAGAACAGGCGAGAGGATCAAGCAAAGGCATCCATTTCGGTGCAACAAGACCAAGACCAGTCCAACGGTGGGAATGAGCTCATCATGGAGCCCAGAGCGGCGTCACCACAGGGCCTTTGGCAGGCGAGGACCATCTTTGGTCAGGATAAGTGTACTGTATGTTCCCCTTCGAATTGGCCAATTGTTGGCACCCTTCCCGCTCAATATTTGGGGAGAGGCCCAAGGCCTTTGCCTATAAATAGGACTAGCCACCCACAGGGTAGAGGCATCTGGTATCCAGGATCCGAGCAAGGAGAGAGAGAGAGAGAAGGGCGGCTGAACTTCCCTAGCAGTTCATCGTCCTAGCCAAGAACAGGCCCTCGCGAGGCAGTTCTCCTTTGTACTGATCATCATCATCATCGGCCCAAGAGGCAATCCATCCACCCACAAAACCAGAGTAGGGTATTACACCACAACGGTGGCCCGAAATAGTATAAACTCTGTGTTCTTTGTGTTGTTCTTTCGGTAGTCTAGATCCTGGTGAGACGAAGAGGTGGCGGGCAGAATCTCCACGCGCACCCCAGAGTTCGAACCTTGAGGGTCTGCCGGAACCCTCGATCCGACAGAGCCGGACATTGTCGCCAAGTTTGATCCCATGGGATTCCACGAGGTCCCCGCCAACTTTCACGCGCCCGTGCACCTGCCAGCGCATGCGCCTGCGTGTGAACTGACGCGCACGCCCGTGCCGGTGCCCGTCCACCTAGTAGCGAATGCGCCTACGCGTGCACTGACGTGCGTGCCCGTGCCGGTGCCCGGGCACATGAATTTCTCCGCCGCGCCATTGACAGCGCATGTCCCCGCGCGGGTGCCAGTGCCCCCCTCAGCGGCATGGATGGCCGCCGTCGACCGCTTCCTTGCACCAACGCCTGTCGCCTCCTCCCGCCAGTGGACTCGCTCCGAAGTCCAGAACATTTTGGCCTTCCTTGATGCTAGGCCAACGTCCAGGAGTACGCCAACAATGGTGCAAGACATCGCTGTCGCCGTCGGTCAGTGGCCCGACGACACACAGAGCACGGCAGAGGAGCCTCTTCCCACCGCAAGACGCCCCCGCCGCCACCGCGTAATCTAAATTTGCCACGAAAAATGTTCGGATTGCCACGCTTAAAATCCGAACGTTTATCATTTCCCTTTATTTTATATCGATCGTCGTATAATTTAAAGTCGGACTCAGACTGAACAAAATGTATTGTTTCATCGATTGAATGTTCTGCTAGAGCCGTATCAAATTAAATATAAAACGTCATCAAGCCACATGTATTCCTTGTCATCCAACGACCTAGACCGCTTCAATGTTGAGTGCTCAACACGTTTAGCGTGTTGTTAATTTCATGCCAAAAATAGTGCTAATCACATGACAACACACAAATAATATTCTAGTAGTTAATATCCGCATGCACTTAATATACTTCCAAATTAACGTGCATTGCACGTACACACTGACTAGTGCTGCTAGTACGTGAAACTGGTGCCGTGACTTGTGAACGTGTCCAGATATGGTCAACGGCAACATCGCCCGTGAGTTCTTCCTGTTTGCCCGTGCGTCTAAACGCGGAAGGGGAGGAGAGAGAGAGCACACATGGAACCCACCAGTAAGTGAAGGCCAATAGTACTAAAAATAATATTACATGTTATCCATTAATTAGGTTGTGGTAATATAAAAACATTATGTGAACAAAGGGGTACAACAAACATTGCTATTCTACGTATGTTGCCTATTGACGTGCGGCTTGAAGGCCCGGTCGCATGTTCGATCCTCGTCCTTTATTTTTTAATTTTTATATGGGTCCAAATTTGTTTCATGACATGTGGGCACCTCGATTTGTAGTTTGTAGCACTTTTATTTGCGGGTCAAAATTTGTTCCATTCCAAGTGGACTATCGGTGTGTAGTTTTGTAGCTTATTTATAATAATTAAACAGAACAACATATGGTGCGACGTTGAAGGCGAGAAAGGACGTGCGAGAGAGCGATGACCAAGCCAGAGGGAAATCAACTAGGGGAGTTGCGTGGGTTGCAACGGTGTTTGGAGTAGTTGTGGGCCGAATGCTACGAAAATATAATCTAAACCGACCAGAATAAATGCCTACACAAATTAATCCAAGGTTGGAGTGCTCCTCGCAATGTAAATAGCTTCGGCTTTGCGAGGGACGGAGAGCTAGTAGCTTCAATGCGTGGAAGATACGGTGTGAGAAAGCGAGGTCAATCGAGAGACCTATAGATAGAGAGACAAAGTGAGTGTGGTCCGACATTCATTGAACAAATATATATGCTCTGGAGAGATATTGTCCGATTGAGCTCTTTGGCAAGGGTGAGGGCTGTAAGATAGAGCTTGAGAGATGATCCAGTCACAGACGTGTAGATATATTTTGTGCGTGGGAGGAAGCAAGGTCAACCGATCACATAGGGTCGCCGTGCGATCAAAAGAGTGAGAAGGGTTGGAGAGAGTGACCTAGATAGACGATGTGCGTGAGAGAGTATACAATGTGAATAGGTCGAATTGGGCTCAAACATGGTGATAAATCATTTTTGTCCGACAAAGAGCGAGGTCAATTGAGACACACGGAGAGAGAGAGAGAGAGAGAGAGAGAGATTGAGTGAGAATGGCCCACCATGAGGTCGAAAGAGTGGCGGCGGCTTGGATGGACTGACCTAGATAGAGAATCTGTGTGAGAGAGTATAGGGTGTGTCGATCGAGGCCCGAACAGGGAGATATATCATTTGTGTGTGAAAGAAAACAAGGTTAAATGAGACTCAGATAAAGAGAGCGAGATTGAGCGAGTGTGGCCCGCCGTGCGGAAGAAAGAGTGAGACAGTCTCGAAGGAGTGACCTAGATATACAACGTGCGTGCGTGCACGGAGGTTGGGGGGCTAGATAGGCAATGCATGTATTTAGCGCGAGAGGGTGAGAGGGAGAGGGGGAGAGAGAGAGAGCTCGGCATGGGGTGCAATGGCGGGTGTGTGAGGTAAATATATTTGGTAACAGAGTGGAAAAAGGGGTTGTGTAGTTGAGAGGCTTAGAGATCGAAACATGGAGAGAAAGAATGAACGTGTGTTGGAAACCGATAGCTTCCAAAGGTGGTTAGGAGAGGAAGATTGACCGATACAGGAAGTATGTAGCGTTTCTGCGGGGGGGGGGGGTGGGGGGCTAAAAACAACATTTGAATGTACATAGTACGAGACTTAATATCAATGTTTCAATTCGGTGTACATTGTAAGATTTGAACCGAGGACCAGGCATACGGGTAATTATTTTGAATTCGTGCCATACTAAGTTTCGAAAAGTTGACATTGACTCAGTTTGTTGTGCTATTTTGTAGGTCATATGTTTGAATCCATCCAAAAGTTTTCTCACTACCATGGTGTTCATCATATACATATGAATTTGTATTAAAAAAGTAGCGTGGATACAGTGAAATGTGAAATCCATGTTAGAATTGGAGATCACTACGTGACACACACTCTAATTCAAATAACTAACTATGTGACACACACTCTAATTCAATTAACTAATTATGTGACACACACTCTAATCCACGTTAGCGTGGGTACCGTTTCGATTTTTTTTCAAATAACTCCTCATTAATTAATTTATAGTACTCCCTCTGTTCACTTTTATAAGACCTTGAAGACATTCCAGACAATGTGCAAAACAGTTCATTTTAAGTTGTCTGAAACGACTTACAAAAGTGAACGGATGGAGTATCTCATTTTGAATGACTAATTATTGCAAGGAAAACACGGGCATGGTAATACATACAGATTCGTTTGCATTCTCAAGTGTAGGCGCACCAGGAAGACCAGGGTCGTGTCGGGGTGGATGCTGCTTTGGTGCCTTAAAGGCAACTGCCTTTGGGTCACTGACATGTGGGCCAGCCACCTGTTGGGCCCACATGTCAAGGACACAAAGGCAGGTGCCTTAAGGCACCAAGCATAGTCCTGTTGGGGTGGCCGCGTGTGTCGGACGGACGCGTAGCACCCAACCACCCACCCACACCCCAAAAAGGACGACGACACTATTAGTTCGCGCTTCCACGTTTCGGATTGAAATATCTGGCAGCCCCAATTCCATCCCTGCAAAATCTCTCTTCTCCACCGTCCCCTTCCGCGCCCAGATTGCTCAAATCCCTAATTCACCGCCAACCCTTGAATCGCCACTCGTCTCGTCTCTTTCCCCACCGTTGCCCACCTCTATGCCGGACGACGACGACGAAGACGACGGCCGCGCTTCACCACCGCACCGGAGCTACCTCATCTACGCCCTCGTCCACCACACAGGGTGGTCCACCGACAACGTCGGCCACCACAACCGACGTGCCTCACAGACACTGAGTTCCACCACATCAGGTGCGCTTCACAGACGTCGTATCCCAGCTCACCGGGGCTACTTCACCGAGCACATCGTCGCACCTCCGCCCCCCAAGGCCGTTGGGGCTTCACCAACGGTCTCGTCCACCGCATCGTAGTGCTCCGCTGCCACTCAAGATCTGCATCCGTGCGCGGCCAGCCAACGCCGGTGCATCACCCTCAACGACTCTGAAGTGACCCGCACTCTAGCTAGGCGAGCATGCCCAAACGCCGGCCCTAACTAGGTATCCACACATCACTCCCTTGTGCACTGTTCCGACGATGTTTGGATATCCTTTCACTGCTCTCTTAGCTTACACGCCTATGCAACTCTTACTTTAACTCTTATTTCTTCTGGAGATATCATCAGAAACAAGCAAATCCATTTTTTAGCGAAGCATGACGGCGCTACGGGATCTGGTACACATCCTGCACACCCATATAACCTTGTAAGTATCTGTCCTTCGGTACAACATCAAGGTCTATTCCTCTTATTTGATCAACCATTCGCCGTGCCAAAAATGCAGAGGGAGATGCAAGGAGCACAAGGCCTGCACATCCAAGCAAGTGGTAACATGGACTTATACATGGAACATCCCAAGCGCAAGCAGAGCTGCAGTGAGCCTGTACAACCAGCTAGCGTAAGTCCCTGCATTTCATTTAATTCGTACTGTCATTCGTGTATGATTTGTGTGTAGTGGTTGATCCACGAATTCAAGTTACCAGGGGCGAACATTTAACTTAAAAAATACGAAGCCACTTGCACTCCGGTAATCAACATAACTTGAGAAATGTGAAGCTACATGCACTTTGAAAACCAGCTAATGATCCAAAGTAGTTCAGATTATAAACACTAAATGATGCAAGCATCAAAAAACACAAAATGCAACATGGTGTACAAGGACTACAAACATGGTCTGTACCTGCTTGAATTATTCGTTCTCTGGCTGAAAATATCGAAGTGTAATTGCACGTATAACCAGTGCACAAACTGCATATCAATATATCTATCCTGCACAAGTATGCCAATAGTTTCAAACAACAGATTAGAAAAGTATTTGTGCTATGTTGTCATGATACGGGGACTTTCTGGTAGATGGCCTCGACGTTTCCTCAAGATATGAAAATGCACTATAATTTGCTTGTCATCAATGCGTGCAAATCTCTGTCTCTCTCAACATAGTAGATCATCATTAGACACTTGTCGGATTTCGGGTTCCGGCAGACCCTTAAGGTTCGAACTCTGGGGTGCGTGCGGAGATTATGCCCTCTACCTCTCCGTCTCGCAAAGATCTAAACTACCAAAAGAACGACACAAGAGACACAGAGTTTATACTAGTTCGGGCCACCGATGCGGTGTAATACCCTACTCCAGTGTGGTGTGGCGGATTGCCTCTTGGGCTGGTGATGATGAACACTACAAGGTAGAACAGCCTCGCGAGGGTTTGTTCTTGGCCTGGGGGATGAACTGCTAGGAGGAGTTCAATCGCCCTTCTCTCTCTTTCTCTCCGATCCAATTACCTCTACCTTGGGGGTGGCTAGTCCTATTTATAGGCAAAGGCCCTGGGCCTCTTCCCAAATATTGACCGGGAAGGGCGCCAACAATTGGCCAATTCGAAGGGGAACATCTGGTACACTTATCCTGACTAAAGTTGGTCCTCGCTTGCCAAAGGCCCTATGGTGATGCCGTTCTGGGCTCCACGATGACCTCCTTCCCACCGTTGGACTAGTCTTGGTCTTGTTGCACCGAAATGGATGCCTTTGCTTGATCCCCTCGCCTGCGCTTGCCCCCTTTGCACCAAAGAGGAAAGGGAGACACTGCGCGGACTGGCGCCCGCCTGGCACCCTTGGTCGTCATGGCTTGCGTCATGGGCACCTCATGAGGTACCCCGCCTTGATCTCTCCGCCTCCTTGTGAGCCAGCCTGATGAGGCCGTGCCTGAGGAAGCATCGTGTCGTCCGCACCGCGAGGCTTGGCCCCTCGCGAGGGTCTTGGGTCTTGTGTTGATGAAGATGGGCCGTGATGGGCCCCCTTTGAGCCACGCTGCAAGCCGCAGGCAGGCAAGTCTGGGGACCCCCGTTCCCAGAACGCCGACAGTAGGCCCCGGGCCCAAGGCGCGCATGGACTTGGCCGTGCTGAGAGGCGAAAGGGCAAGGGCGAAGCGCCGCGGGCCCTAACAGCCTGCGGCCTCGGGCGCCGCGTGGCAGTTGATTGGATGTGGGCGGCATTGTTCCCCCACGCTTCCTTATTTTGGGCCTTGCTAGGTGGACTCGCAGTTGTACACAGCCGCTCCCCTTCCTGTTGCTCGACCGTCCCCTATTCTTCCTCCCTTCGAACTCCGACTCTTGTCTCCAATCCTATCTCACATCTTCCCCTCCTTTCCATCACCATGGCTCCGACGAAGAAGGAGAAAGGGAAGAAACCCATGCCTCCATCTCGCTCGCCGCCGTCGGTGGCCCCCGCCGTCGGCCGGTCGATCATACTCAATCGAGAGTGCCTGGATAAGCTCAGCCCGGCTCTGGCCACCATCTTCAATGAGTGTGGGAGGACGACAGCCTGGTCTACGTCTCACTTCCCCACTGACAGGATAATCACTGAGGTTCATTATTTTGCCGATGCCTTGTGGGCGGGTCTGGTTCCCCCCTTTTCCGATTTCTTGAAGGTCGTCCTCTCTCATTACCAGATCCATATGATGCATCTGGGTCCTAAATCCATCACCCTCCTTTCGGTCTTCGCTTTTGTTTGCGAGGCGATGATGGGCATCCCTCCGTCCGTTGCCTTGCTGCGCCACTTCTTCTATTTGCGCGTTGCCGACCCCACTCAATGCTCAGCATGTGTGAGCTTCATCGCCGCGCCTGAGACTGCAGCCTCGGGGATCGACGTCAAGCTTCCTTCGCCTTCAGCTGAGTTCCGAAAGCGGTGGTTGTACGTTGATGTTGGGGTGCCCAGCCCCCTGCTGGCGAAGCCAACTTCGCCTGCTGTACCCAATTCGGGCTGGGGCCAGGTGACGCTCGTGAGCCCCCGGCTCGCCTTCGTCTGGTGCTGCTTCACGTTCTTGAGATCGCTCGGCGTGACGGCGCCCAAGGTGGTGAAGGAGTTCCTGTTACGCTGCATTGCCCCTCTCCAAAGCCACTCTCGCCGAATGTGGGCCTTCAGCGGGCATGATGATCGCATGAGGCTCCAGAAAGAAGACCTGACGCCTGGGGCGCTAAGGACAATGCTCTTGGTCCTGACTGGTGACCCCAACCCGGGCAGCATCCAGCGGGGAGGGGCCCTGCTGTACCTCTGCCAGAATAGGGACGACTTCGTGAAGAAGATGCCCTCCTTTGATGAATGGGGGTTGCGCCCCGCTGGCTTCCAAGGGCCTCGCGAGAACCCTGTGGTGGTGACCGCCCTTCCGGTCGGTCAAGGTGAATCCTCCTCGAGTGGTGGAGCAGGGAGGCATGAGATGGCGGAGGCCGAGAAGGCTCCCGATGAGGTGACTGTGCCTAGCGATGCCCTCAAGGGAGTAGCTCCTGAGGCCCTTGCTGCTGAGGCTGTGGGTGGCAAGCAGCCGCTCCCAGCGCCTGGGGCCGAGGCTCCTGAGGCCCCGGCCGCGTCTTCCGGCGAGGTGATTGGCAGCATGCGTCAGGCAGGCGCCCCTGGCGCGGATCGCTTTGTTGCTCCGTCTTCGTCACAGGTTGATCCTTGCGCTCTTCTCTTGGGCCGCTTCCGTGTGGACTTTGAGGCCCTCCGGAGGAAAAGGGAGGCCCTGGGTGATGACTTCTCTTGTCGCTTGCTGAAGCGCCGGAAATACTTTGCTACTGACGAGTAAGCCTTCTCCTTTCCTGGCTCCTGATCCCCTTGCTGTGTCTACTGATTCTTACTCCGCAGGCCTCTTCCAGCCGAGCTCGTGGGAGTCGCTGAGACGCCGCCTCCTTTGGCTTCACCTCCCCCGTCGTTCCCAAGTGCTCCGAGCAGCACTGCTCTCGTGGTGTGGGCGAATGAAGGGGTGGACCGTCCCGAGGCGCACCGCAGCCCTTCTCTTCCTGCGATCTTCCTTCGCGGGCCCTCTCTTGGCATAGTCGGCCTGCCGTGGGCTTCTCATCTGGTCGCGGGCTGCGACCGGCTGAGGCGGCCCCTGTGCCCTTCTTCTGGAGACGGGCTGGCCCCAGGCCGGGCTTCTGGTATGGCACGCCCGGCCGTCGTGAGGGTGCCAGCCGCCAGCCCCCTGCCTGGAGGAGGAGCGATGGTTCGTGTCCCACGGCGCTCGCTTGGGGCAGATGATGGTGTGGAAGACGTGCTCGGGCGCGCTCGGGAGCGCCGTGCTCGCCGCCAAGAGTTCCTTCGAAGGGCGACTGACGCGGTGGACCTGCATGGGGAAGAGCTCGCTGGGGAAGACGCGCGCCTGGAGGCCGAGGGCCTGCGCCTGGCCGCAGGGAGGCGCGAGATGGAGGCCTCCATCTCCCTCGCGCGTCACCAGCGCGACCTTGAAGACGAAGAAGCGAAGGCGCCGCTGGAGGCCTCTCGGGTGGCCCGATCCCAGGCCGCTGAGGAGGCCCTGGGAGCTGACTGACGGCGAGAAGCAGTGGAGGAGCGGGCTCGGGAGCTCCTGGACTGATGCCACTCATTGGAGGAGCAAGTGGAACTGCGCGAGGCGGCCCTTGCATCGATGAAGGTGGCTTCTGGCGACCCAGCTGAGCTCCAGAAGTGTGACGAAGCGTTGACGCTGGAAGCCGCCGAACGCACCCGCGAGTACGAGCGGCTGGAGACGAGGGAGCGCCTAGTGACGCAGGCGGAAGATGAAGTCGCCGCACGGGGAGCACGTGTCCTGGAGGGGGTTGGTCGTCGGGTGGCGACGGCACGCCAAGGCCTTGAGCGCGAGTTCGAGGGGAAGCTGGAGTTGATTTGGGTCGAGGCCGAGGGAAGAACCGCAGCCCTGAGGGCCCAACGGGATGAGGCGACGCGGCGGGCCGACGCTTCTCGGGCCGCCCTTGAGGCAGCGCAGAAGGAGTCGGCTGCCCTCCAGGCCGTGGTGCTCCGTCTTCGTCATTGGGTGGAAGAGGCTGAGGCCGTCGAACGTCAGAACGTTGATGAGATACACCAGCGACAGGTCCTGGAGCACGTGCACGGCCCCATGCTGGCTACGCTCAGGGAGAGGGCTAACACAGCCTTGGGCAACATCTACGAGGAGGCTGTCGGCGAGCCGCACACGATCAACTATGCCGGCAACCTGCAGTTCTTCACCGCCGTGGTGACGCAGCTGGAGGCACGGTCGGTCAGGGCCGACATGTTGGTGGAGGAGAGGAGTCGCGCCCTGCTCGGGCGCGCCTTCTCTCATGTCTTCAGCCATCTCCGGAACATGGATCCCCACTTCGACTTTGACACCGCCATCGTCCCAGTCCCCCAAGCCGTCCGAGGCGACCTGGCGCACTGGGTCGAAGACAACGTGGACGCTCTTGTCAGGGCCTTCACTTCGGATGACAACGACGTGATCTTGGCTGCCGACGAGGGCGGTGTGGTGGACGGCCCTGATGCCGCTGGCGGCGACGCAGGTAGCGATGGCGAGTTCAGCGATGCCAGCGGCGGCTCGGGAGGTGCCCCTGAGGACGCATTGGGGGATTTGTCCGAGTGAGTATGTATCGCTCGTGTCTTTTTACCCTGCATGAGTAGAACTCAGGTGTTTGGCCTGATGGCTGTTAGAGCATTTGGGGGAGGGGAAGCCCCTCATGTAAAACCTGTATGCATCGTCTTAGCAGCTATTATATTGCGCGAGAACCCGCGCCTGGCGGCTGGCTGGTTTACCTTTGTTTCACGCAGGCCCCGAGGCAGCTCGTGGGAGGACCTGGTGTCCTAAGTGTTCTCTAGTTGAAATCGTAGGACGCGCAAGTGTCGCCGGCGAGGGGCTTCACAGGCACTGGCCTTCTTCACAGGCTCCGGGCCTTTTCCCGCATGTGATGGCTTCATAGGCATTTGCCTTCTTCACAGGCTCTGGGCCTTTTCCTAAACGCGATGGCTTCACAGGCATTCGCCTTCTTCACAGGCTCTGGGCCTTTTCCTAAACGCGATAGCTTCACAGGCATTCGCCCTCTTCACAGGCTCCGTTCCTTTTCCTAAACGCGATAGCTTCATAGGCATTCGCCTTCTTCACAGGCTCTGGGCCTTTTTCCTAAACGCGATAGCTTCATAGGCATTCGCCTTCTTCACAGGCTCTGGGCCTTTTCCTAAACACGATAGCTTCACAGGCATTCACCTTCTTCACAGGCTCCGGGCCTTTTCCTAAACGCGATAGCTTCACAGGCATTCGCCTTCTTCACAGGCTCTGGGCCTTTTCCTAATCGCGATAGCTTCACAGGCATTCGCCTTCTTCACAGGCTCCGGGCCTTTTCGTGAAAGGGCATCCTCCGCAGGCACCGAAACTTCCTCCCGAGAAGGAGCAACAGCGGCAGTCTGGGCTGCGCGCGAGCTAGGCCCGGCCCGGCTCGCGAGGTGCTCGCGAGCGGAGGCAGCTGTGGTGGAGCGGTAACCAGAACGCGAGAAATGGCTCAAACGAGACTAAGCACCCCTTCCCCGAACACGCGCAAATCTCAAATTGGAATCCAACTTAAATCTAGCAGGGGAAAAGTTACAACCAAAGAAGAAGTCAATGAAAACAGGCGAAAGGCCGCGTCCGGCACCTAATCTAGTCTTGGACGACTTCTCACCAGCGCGGAGCTAAGTGCTGTCCACTGGGCGTGGGAGGGAGCCCCAGTGCCTGAGGCCGGCACCCCTGAGACTCTGGGGCGTGTACAGCCCCACTCATTATTACGTGAGAGTGTCACGGGGCGGCGAGCTTCACACGCACTGGGCCTTCTTCACAGGTACCAGCCTTGCTTCATATCGCTAGACGAGGGCCCCGCCTTGCGCCACACTCTAGTGCCACCAACGACGACCGGAAACTAGCACGCCGCCGGTGGGGTAGAGCGGTCGCCAGCGGTTCCCCTGACGACCCCAGGTCCTCCGCCAGGGGCAGGCCCTCAGGCGCCTCCCCAGGGGAGGGCCTATCTCCTAAGGACGCCTTGCTCCAAACGCCGCAGTGGTGATGTGGGATCTCTGCCCCTCTCCTGCAGCCCCCTGCGCCCTCCTCCCGAGGGGTAGGAGACTGTGGGAGCGGGGCAGCTGCTCGCTGCGGCGACCTGCACCTCCTGCGATCCATGATTAGTGTACGCCTGCTCCTGAGGAATTAGTGGTACCCGATAATTGACACCTCCAGCGTGTCCGGTGGAGCCGTCCCGGTGCTCCTGGAAGAGCTTAACTTGTGGTGTCTCGTCTCCCCAGCTTGGGCTGAGAAGCGAGCCTTGTTCGCCCTCGTGAGCGTGCCCTTGGTCCATCATGTGGGGCACGTATTCTTCTGGCGCCGCCACCCCGAAGGCTGTGTTGTAGTGCTCCATGTGCCATGCGGCGCTGCTTGACGTGCCCACTACGGAGTGGTAACGCGGCTGCCCGCTGGCACCGTGGGCTGCGCCGAGCCCTTCTCCCTCACGCGCCGAGGGCGGGGGTAGCGCCACCGCCAGTCCGGCGCCGACGGATTCGCTGGTGTTGGGGTAGCCCTGAGGCACGCGGGAGCGTGCGGGGCCCCCGCGCTTGCCGCCCTGGGCTTGAGACGGAAGCTGGATGCAGAAGGGGTGAGCCCCCGAAGCGGCAAAGCCAAGGAGTTCGGCGACCTGCTCTAGCAGCACGTCACGGCCGCCTTCCAGCAGCCTACACTGCAGCAGCTCTCGGGCCACCGTGAGCGCGGCCCTCGAGTTCGCTTGCTCCCGGCGGGTGTACGGTGTCGTGGTCGCGGCGTGATTGGAGGCCCTTGCCGCCGACCGCGCTTGCCGCGGCGTGAGGGTTGTTGAAGCCTGTCCGCGCCGCCCGCGGCCCGCAGCGCCTTGCGGACCACGAGCTGCCTGGGGCGCGGGGTCGCCTGAGGCGGGCGGCTCCGCGCGGGCGGGCCATGCCGCTCATGGATCTTGGTTGCCCGCCTGGTCGCCGGACATGGTGATGACGATGCGACGGGACGCGGAGCGGTAGAAAGGTGGATGCCGGCGCACCCCTACCTGGCGCGCCAAATGTCGGATTTCGGGTTCCGATAGACCCTTAAGGTTCGAACTCTGGGGTGCATGAGGAGATTATGCCCTCTACCTCTCCGTCTCGCAAAGATCTAAACTACCAAAAGAACAACACAAGAGACACATAGTTTATACTGGTTCGGGCCACCGATGCGGTGTAATACCCTACTCCAGTGTGGTGTGGTGGATTGCCTCTTGGGCTGGTGATGATGAACACTACAAGGTAGAACAGCCTCACGAGGGTCTGTTCTTGGCCTGGGGGATGAACTGCTAGGAGGAGTTCAATTTCCCTTCTCTCTCTTTCTCTCTGATCCAATTACCTCTACCTTAGGGGAGGCTAGTCCTATTTATAGGCAAAGGCCCTGGGCCTCTTCCCAAATATTGAGCGGGAAGGGCACCAACAATTGGCCAATTCGAAGGGGAACATCTGGTACACTTATCCTGACTAAAGTTGGTCCTCGCCTGCCAAAGGCCCTATGGTGACGCTGTTCTGGGCTCCACGATGACCTCCTTCCCACCGTTGGACTGGTCTTGGTCTCGTTGCACCGAAATGGATGCCTTTGCTTGATCCCCTCGCCTGCGCTAGCCCCCTTTGCACCAAAGAGGAAAGGGAGACACTGCGCGGACTGGCGCTCGCCTGGCACCCTTGGTCGTCATGGCTTGCGTCATGGGCACCTCGCGAGGTACCCCGCCTTGATCTCTTCGCCTCCTCGTGAGCCAGCCTGATGAGGCCCTTCCTGAGGAAGCGCCGTGTCGTCCGCCCCGCGAGGCTTGGCCCCTCGCGAGGGTCTTGGGTCTTGTGTTGACGAAGATGGGCCGTGCTAGGCCCCCCTTTGAGCCACGCTGCAGGCTGCAGGCAGGCAAGTCTGGGGACCCCCGTTCCCAAAACGCCGACAACACTAAATCCTTCAATGAGCTTGCAAAATGCTTGCATTAGATCCCTCATTAGACACTATATGTTCATCACCAGGAGCATGTAAAATGTTGCATCAAATCCTTCATTAGCAGTCTGTTCATTAAACACTTTAGGCTCAAGAACAACATGAGCTTGTATGTTTGCACCGGAAACTTGATTAGATACATCAGATTCAGTCAGTTCAGTATTGATTGGGGGAGTTATAAAATAAGTAGAAATTGGTTTCATTTTCTCATAGATTCCCTACATACAAGCAGTTTTACAACACTGTCAGGTTTAACTATTGGCCAGAAATTGAAGGGTTGAATTAGATATAATCAGGGATGTGATGTACCTGCTCGTTGCGCATGCTACTCTTGCAAGTTGCGACTGTCCATTTGCGCAAGCTCGATGCCATGCCCATGCTGCCGCCGCTACCTCCCACGCAGGCTACACCTAGGGTTGGATCTTCATCTTCTTGTCCTTCTGTTCGCTTGAAGCCCGGCGACTGCCCTCCAACTAGGGCGTGAGGAAGTGCTATGTCGGTCTGTCCAGTGGTGGCTAGGTTAGGAGCAAACCAGGCTGGAGGCTGGAGCGAATGAATTGGGATTTTTCCTGCTGTCGATCGATATGGGAGGCGCTCGTTTGGGCCGCGAGCTTGCTATAGGGCCTGCCTTGCACTTATGTTATTGGCCCATCCAAACTGAAACATTTTTCTTCATTTTTTACATTGCATGCTCGTGCGTTGGGACGAACAAAACTAGCATGGGCCAACTTGGACAACTCAAACTAGGTGCACACTTTCCAGCCACCTGAGGCGGCTGCCCATACCATCCCCTATGGTGGCGTCGCCCCTTTTTGCGTGTATGATTGGATAGTGAAAAATATTCTAGTGGCGCTTTTGATTTACCCACAGAATGGTTGAATTGCTTGTTTCTATGAACTGAGTTCGCCAATAATGTGAAGGATGCCAGTCTTTTCATCCTATTGTAGATTGCTTAGATCTCGATATGCCAAAAGTGATCGCATGAAATATACAGTAGAAGCCAGTGTGATGTGTTTGGATACAACTAGTCTGACTACACGTCCTCATATAACATATAAAGGATGCACAATCTTACCAGATTAACCATTCGACTTACCCATGCAGTGTGGGAAGAAAGAAGTATTGGGACTGCGTATCCAAGCAATTGATGCCATGGACTCCTTCGTACAACCTTGTAAGCGAAAAAGAAGTTTCAGTGTGCATGTACAAAGAACTAGCGTAAGTTCAGTTACCTGCTTCTCGGAATTTCAGTTAGCCACTTATTGCAAAATTGTTCAATTACGTTGATTGGCTTAATTTAGTTTGCTACTGATTACATAATGGCACAGCCTGTTAATCATATTGTAGACTACGCCTATCTATGTGTTTGATACTTACTCTGAAGAATTACCTGTTTGCCTTAACTTAAATATCTACTTGTTTGTTTAACTGCTTTACTACTACAACAGCGGGTTACAATGATGTTAATAACTACTTTTCAGCATCCAATTGAAACTCTTTAATTCCTTGTTTGTTTAACTGGTTTGCTGTCATAACTCCCAGTTGAGATGTTTTGCTAACTTCAACTTTTCTGAATCCAATCAGAACTTTAATGGCAAAATAGGTTAGCCCAAGATCAAAGAGCGAGGTCCCCATGGACGTTGCATCATTCCACAGCAGTGGCACCGGCCCAATCGTGCATTATGAATTGCCAACTGCTGATGCTCTAGAGGCTAAACTAGTGGTAGAAAGAGATTCTGCTTCTGCACTTAGAGATGAAGTTGACATGTTGAGGAAGCAAACAGCACAATCACAAACAGTACTCAAGACAACCATTAAATATTTGGTGGATTTAAAAACGAAGCAAGCTGAGATTGACTAGATTGTTAAGGTCCTGAAGGAAAAAAGGAAATTAAATTCCTACTTGGTAAATCATAGGTGAAATATTCTTTCCATAGTTGAACAACCTTTGTGTTGTCTATTCATGTAATCAATCAAACCATTTGTTTTAGAGATCATGTAATAATTGTTTTTTTTGTTTTTTGGTTTGTAATTTTATTTGAGCACAAGTCTGTATTAATTGATAAGACTCGGAGACATTTCATTCAGCAATAGTAGTAGTATAGATGGACCATAAGTGGCACGCATCGGAAAGGGCCAAGATGCTGGCTAAAAAAAGGATGTTGTAGCCAAAAAAAGTACAGCGGCCTGGCTTATGTATGTTAGTTGATATTATTGATCCATATACTCTATAAGTGTTTATATGTCTGTTAGTTCTGTACATTCTTGGTTGATTGACTCGGTATTTGAATCTTGATACATCGCTTGTGTACGTATCTAAATGGGAGTACACATTATGCTGCGTGTGACATTTGAGTTGGACATGAAGTATTCCAATTATTCGAATTAACCTTAAACTGGATTCTAGTTTCTGAATTTGAGTATCGGCATTTGTAAACCATATTCATATATTACAGTGGAATACATCTTTGTCGTCCTTTTGAAGATATATAAAAACATATAGAATGATTTATAAACATTCATATAGTAATACAAAATGGATTCGAATTTAGTTGGATGCTTATTGTCCCAAAATTCAAAAGAAGCAGCAAAATGTCCACTCCCATGTCGGCTTCCCGAAGCCAAGTGTTTGGGAGATGGAAATTACTGTCTACCCATTATACGGACAATCCATCGGCCCGATTTCCACTGCTCTAAATAGGGGTAGGTTAGTAACTTCAATTAAACGTGACACGACCGCCTCTGAGCCAATTCCGACACGGTGGGCATCAAACATGGGCGGCAAAACTCATTTGATTCAAGCTCGTCCGAAAGACCTCTGTTTCTCGATCCATTCCCCATTCATACACGGTGGACGGCAAAACAAACTCGACTCGGCCGAAATCGATGTAGGCAAATATTTTCAATAGGGGTAGGTTTGTAACTTCACTCAGACGTGACACAACCGCCCTACCTGTCAGCCCCGTTCATACACCGTGGGCGCCAACCATGGGCGCCAACCACCCTCTCCTCGCTCGAAATCGTTCTGGGCATATGTTGGCGAGATGCGAGATTACCGTCCTATCCCCAACCGACGAGACGTCCAAATTTTAAACGGGGGCTAAGTTCGTAACTTTCCCATATTTTAAACAGGCGCGTCCCAAAAACATGGTTCCCCGTACCTATCCCTCCATTTTCCCATTCATACACCGTCCGCGCTAGAACACCCCATCCCCACACCAGCCTCCGTCCACCACCCCATCCATCGCCGCCGCCCTCCACCACATCCATCGCCACCGTCCTCCACCATGCTGGAGCGCCTACCAAGACCGCGTCGTCCACTGCTAGAGATGGACGTTTCTCATCCACGGCGACGGACCAATAGCCTTGCATCGCGTCCTCTCGCTTCATCGGCGTTGTCGTCCTCTTTGTCGGGGCCGCTCACACGACCTTCTCTTCCACCGCAACGGGACTTATCCCGCGATGCACCCGTCTACCATCTCAGATCTGCTTCAACGCCACCGACAGCCATCGCACCCCCGATGCCTACACGGCGCCGCAAGAGAGGTGGTAGTTCATATGTCCTCAACTTTTTGATCTCAACCAGAAAATAGATCTTAACTTGGTTACTCTACTTTTTTTTGAGAATGGTTACTGTACTTCCTTTTCAGCTCTTACAATTTAGTTAATTTAGTTCTTAGTTCAAAGCAAACAATGGATGCTAAATATCATTTCTCTAGATTGCAGCTTCAAATCTGCCATGGCACTGCCATAATACGGTTTAATTGATCATGCTTATGGTTTAATTGATCATGTTGGCTCTGTGGTGGTTTCTTTAATCGAAATCGGAGGGGAAACCCTCTTTTGCTAAAAAAAATGCTTAGAGTTTCCCCTTTTATGATGACTATATGATCAGAATACGTGCTTCGTGTCATAATAACACTACTCCACCCATCAAGCTAAACAAGCTTAGTTGTTCAAATACGAATCTGATATTATTAAAATAGAGTTGTTTAATTGGTCCGCTAAATGTTCCTAAATTAGTTTCGAAAATGCATGTTCGCGCTCGGGTGTGTATCTCTACAGGGTGCCCACGGTGGTCTGGCCTACCCTGGGATTTTGGGTCATCCCAGGCACCGATTCCCCTCTGTTCTGCTGCGCGCTTCCGATCTCTACTCGCCCCCAGCCACCTGCCTCGCCGGCGACTTGCCGTCCCTGGACGACATGACTCTAGGAGGAGACGCCGGACTAACAGGAGGCCAGGAGCCGCTCGCCCAACATCGTCGCCGCTGCCCGGGCGCGCCACCGTGCCTACCTTCCCAGTCCGTTCAGGGCTCGGGCGTGGAGCACCCACCAAGCCAACCCGATTTATCCTGAGATACGTCCTCAACACTCAGCAGCCACTCCTCATCACCCATTTTCTAATTGATTCATTACTCATTAGGCAGGACTGTCATTAGGGTTTGTTGTGTTCTCAGTGCTACCTACACTTAATGGTTCAGATGTATTTTGGTAATCTTTAGTACCTGTAAAGTTCACAGGGTTTTCAAAATTCCGGCCCTCGGAA
Organism: Aegilops umbellulata; assembly: GCA_032464435.1. Classification (NCBI taxonomy): domain Eukaryota; kingdom Viridiplantae; phylum Streptophyta; class Magnoliopsida; order Poales; family Poaceae; genus Aegilops; species Aegilops umbellulata. The sequence continues at coordinate 175,172,607 of CP136058.1, forward strand.
CAGAAACTAGTCATTTTGGATTGTTGGTCGTAGTGACATTGACCCAGATTACTACTGCAAGCCAGGTTTGTTGACAATTTTACTTGTCTTTCTTACTCATTCGATATAATATCCAATTATTCACATCGATTAGTTGCAAACAATAAGTGCTAGACAAACTTCTTCATTCAGATTTTGGACGGTCTCTTACTGCAGTTACAATTCTGCATACTTGTCCTAGTAAGCTTGCCTTGTCATATTTGTTGTCAATATTCTTTTAGGGTGGACCACCCTGTTTCTAAATACTGGAACCGTAGACATGAGTGAATAGTATTTCTCTATGTGATCTCTTCCATCATGTGTGGGTAACAAACACTGCATTGTATAGAAAGAAAGTGTCATTTCCAGCTTTTACATAGGTTTCGATCTTTTACATGGAATACAATCTGCCTACTTGCTTTGTGTCGCACTACCAACACTCCACCCTTGAAGCTAAACATTACACCACTCATAATTGCTTAGTTTATTTGTTCAAATACGAATTTCATATGATTCTAATGTTCCTACTTCAGTTTTGAAATATGTGCCTGCTTGTTATAGAGACATAAGGGGTTTGTATTTCTGTGTGTGGTCTAGTCAGCACGGTTGGGGAGGTGAACTTTGCATATGTAGGGGTTTATAGGGAGACACTCTCCGAGTTGAATCCGCAATGCATTCCATAGATAATCTGACTACTTTTTATGTTTTCATGAATCTCAGATTCTGAACAGCATCATAATGATTATGAGCTTGCGCGCATGAAAAGAATAAAGCAGAACAATGCCATGGCTGTCAAACTTGGCATTAAGGGACTGAAATCAAGTCTGGATGCAATGCAATGCAAACGCTCTCCACCTACACATTCATGCTCAGAATATGATCCTAACAGTGATTCTGAGCTAGAGGGAGACCTAAGTCAGTGTAGCTCCCTAGTGGAGGAGTCAGAGGAAGATGCCCTATATTATTCACACATCAAGGTACTTGTTCTAACTTTCCAAGGTTGCATTGCTCGCACATATCTTGCAACTGATGCTTTGCATTGCTTCTACTTTGTTGAACTGCCATTAGCTTAGTTTACCCATCGTCTATGTGAATACGCCCTGCCTATCAATTTTCAGTACATATTCCATCTGTCATCATACCATATTTATCCATTCAAATGTTGTTCTTGTGTATCAGACGTTCAAAAGGAAGAGGGCGATTGCTGATCGTGAAGGAGCACAAGCAAAGTATATGGAAAAGGTAGTGGCACCTGATAAATCAAATAGCCCATTAGGTGTAGTTGCAATATCACCTAACCCACAAAATACCCCAACTCTAGCAGACTCTAGCCCTACTACACTGGTCATTTCTACTGCCCCAACTCAGCAGACCCCAACTGCAGCAAACAATATGATTATGTCAGTTGGCATAGCACCAGCTGTACGACGCAAAACCCCCATTCCAGCAAAGAGTACACCAAATCCAGTTGCCAAATCCCTTTTCGAACCAGAGAGAGCCCCAATTGCAGCAAATAGGACCCCTGTTCCATTTCTTCCCAGTTTAGAAGACGAAGCTTATGTTGTTGTCAAGAACTTTGTGCGCATCTTTCCTTCATGGAAAGATTATACCGCAGACACAGAACAATTTCCGGTCTTCCTCCGCAACTTACGCGTAAGTAATGTACTAATGTTATTCATGGTCATTACTGCATATGTTTCTGCTAACAGAAGACACAAAATTTCATTCTTTTAAATAGGCGAGGAGAAAACTGGATTGTGATGACAAGCAAGGGTTGGTTGCGCTTTTCAAGCACTCGTTGATGAAGTATCGTTCCTACCTGAGGCAAGCGCACTTCGATGGCAAGCCTCTGAATGAAATTTCTATAAAGTCTCTAGTGCTACGGTGACTGGAATAATCTTGTTACACATTGGTCTCGGCTGCAGCGTAAGGTACTGTCTATGATATCACATCACGATTTGAACTACATTTCTGCATTTGCCTTAATGTCTCACCTGTACGAAAATTGTTAGCAGAAGAACATTCGTTCTCAAGGGACCACAGAATCTCGCAACTATACTGCACACTCATTGCTCTTGTGAGTACCTCTTGCCCCGTATGACCATACTTACTTCCATAGTTGTTTGATTATGTAGCATCACTGCACATGTTAGCCTCGTAATCATCCATTTGGTGGACATTACAAGATCTATATGGACTGTTACATAAATTTAGAATCAACCCAATGCTTTTGAAGAGGTTTAGCTCTGCAGTCCTCTTGTAAGGACTGAACGTGGTCTATCACTGTACTTACATTAACAGCTACTCCCTCCGTCCCATAATATAAGAACATTTTGTACAGTACACTAGTGTTCAAAACACTCTTGTATTATGAGAAGAGGGATTGGTTCATTTTGTAGCATTCTGCATCTTATCTCCCTCGCCCACCATTTACTAAAGAAGATCAGATCTATATTTAATCATACCAACAAGTAGAATACACAGACAATGCCAATGCAGAAGTGTAGCCCATTACTCTTGTTAGTACATTATGTCCTGTAATGCTTGTACTTCCAGGGATTGGTAGTTGATTATGTAGCATCAATCTGCATCTTATCTTCATTATCCTCTATCCCTTCCAGTATTATCATATGTATAATTACTCTCTACAAAATGTAGAGTACATGCAATGCTTATGAAGAAGATTCTGTGCTGAAATTCTTGAGTTATCCTTCCCTTGACATGGAGAAGGGCATTATAAAGCCGGTGTTAACTGTTAATGTAAGTCAGTCCTTCTAAAGCCTTTATCCTCAACTGATGTTTAATTTGCTCATATTCCCTATCGTTTACTTCTGTTTAGTTTGCTGTTTCTACCAAAATGCATGTTCGTAAGAACCGTAAGTTCTAAGTTTTACATGTAAAACCAAATTCCTTATTCATACCATGCACATTACTTAATACTCCCTATATGTATGCTTGTTTTTGTGGATCTATAATCCAGTGTGTGGTGAAGCAGCCGACATTTGCACCTTGTCATCTCCTGTTTTATCTTACTGATGTGGCTGATGATATGAACAACATTCCATGCACATTATCGAAAATAGATACAATGATTTTCTTTGCCCTTCATCTATGCTTGTTATGTTGACATGGTAATCTAGTAGTGTGGTGAAGCTCCCCGCATTATGAACAATGCCAAATTATGCTATTGATATTTTGAACTTACTCTTTATTTTCTAATTTGAAATTGGATAGAATTGACAGAACAGTTATCATCTTTGTTTATACACGTGCAAAACCTGTCATCTCTCTGCTTTGTTTAAGGGTGATATGCCTGATGGCATGCACAAGTCTGCTGAAGGCTGTGAGATAAACCCAACATATATTGCAGCAAAGAAGGCAAAACATCTTGAAGATAGCGAGACAACCCCAAAGTCTTGTCTTGATGCAGTGTTCAAGTTACTTGAGACTAACAGTTAGAAAAGCTCACAGAATTCGTTGTCTGAATCAGTTCGACTTCTTCAGTCCCAAGTTCTAGCAGAAAGGCATTCTGCAACTCAACTTCGACTTGAAGTCCTATCTCTAAGAAAGATTGCGGAGAACACCAATGAGAACCTCATCGCTAAAAAGCTACACCTGGAAGCTATGACCGACATGCTAGGCCGGTCTCACAGCCTTGCTCAGCAGCTTGCGCAGCAGTTCCCCCGCAAGGCTAACCTTTCTTGAACTATCTTGGAAGTGCTCTTGGTTCAGTATTATTTTGTTACGCTGCAATGGTGCCCTGTTTTGTAATCTACTTCTTCGTTGCGCTTTATGACCACTGGTGGCGAACTTCGATGCCCAGTGGATGTAATATATCTTAAATCCTTTATTGTATAGTGTAGGTTTATTCTTAGTTCCTATGCCGTAATTTCTTTATTGTATAGAGTAGGTTTTTTCTTAATTCCTACTAGTTATTGCCATCATCCGCTATCTGAAAAAAATCAGATGTAGTCGACCGGACCGAAACATTCGACTCTAACGGGCCAGGTTTTTAGCGCGCCTGAAACGTGCCAAATAGCTCACGGGCCGGTAGTAGCCCGAAATGAATCCTGGCCCATGATTGTGTGAATCAAATCACGGGCTTTTAACGGGCCAAAATTGTCTCAGTCCTTGTTTGGCCCAATCAGATATCGGTTGCGAGCAGGCTGGATGCAAACTTGGTCATAGTTAGGCCCAACTATATGACGGGCTTTTAACAGGCCGAAATTAATATAGGGCCGAAATGTTAAACGGGCCCTTAACAGGCCAAAACTAATATCGGGCCAAATTACTAAGTGGGCCTGTAGCAAGTGGGCCCAAAAGCATATTGTCCAGTTGACGGGCCGAATCTGATATGGGTCATAATTGAGCCCAAAGCCTCTTAAAGGGCCGGACAGATCTGGGTCGTAATTTGGCCCAGAACGTGGTAGGCTTTTAACGGGTCGGATCTCATATGGGCCACTATTAGGCCCGGAGCATGGCAAGCCATTAATGGACCGGATCAAATATGGTCCGGCATTTGGCCCAAAACATGGCAGCCAGTTAATGGGTCGGCCTACTAGGGTCCTCAAAATCTTGTGGGCCTACAGTTGGGCCGGCCCATTAATGTCGGCAAAATCTCATGGGCCTTTACCGGGGCCGGCCCATTATGATCTGCAAGAATCTTGTGGGCCTTTACCTGGGCCGGCCCATTATGGCACATGAGGGAGTCCGGGATTAGGGGGTGTTCGGCCATCCGAACTATACCTTCAGCCAGACTCCAGGACTATGAAGATACAAGATTGAAGACTTTGTCCCGTGTCCGGAAGGGACTTTCCTTGGCGTGGAAGGCAAGCTTGGCGATGTGGATATTTAGATCTCCTACCCTTGTAACCGACTTTGTGTAACCCTAACCCTATCCGGTGTCTATATAAACCGGAGGGTTTTAGTCCGTAGGACAACAACTCCAATATACAACAATCATACCGTAGGCTAGCTTCTAGGGTTTAGCCTCCTTGATCTCGTGGTAGATCTACTCTTGTACTACCCATATCATCAATATTAATCAAGCAGGACGTAGGGTTTTACCTCCATCAAGAGGGCCTGAACCTGGGTAAAACATTGTGTCCCTCGTCTCCTGTTACCATCCGCCTAGACGCACAGTTCGGGACACCCTACCCGAGATCCGCCGGTTTTGACACCGACATTGGTGCTTTCATTGAGAGTTCCTCCGTGTCGTCACTTTTAGGCCCGATGGCTCCTTTGATCATCAACGACGATGCGGTCCAGGGTGAGACTTTTCTCCCCAGACAGATCTTCGTCTTCGGCGGCTTCGCACTGCGGGCCAATTCATTTGGCCGCCTGGAGCAGATCGAAAGCTACGCCCCTGGCCATCAGGTCAGGTTTGGAAGTTTGAACTACACGGCTGACATCCGCGGGGATTTGATCTTCGACGGATTCGAGCCACAGCCAAGCGCGCCGCACTGTCTCGGTGGGCATGATCTAGCTCTGCCGCCGAACAGTGTCCTGGAGGCCGCATGCGCGTCAGTTCCGACCCTTAATTCGGAGCCTACGGCGCCGATCGAGGATGGGCGATTGGACGCCACCTTAGGGGCTGGGATCTCAAAGGCGATCGAGCCGAACACCAGCCCCACACTCTGCATGACCCGTGACTCCGAGGATCCGGATTCCTCTCCGGACTCCGAACCCCCCGCGCCCCTGCTGATCGAATCCGATTGGGCGCCGATCATGGAGTTCACCGCCGCGGACATCTTTCAGTACTCACCCTTCGGTGACATCCTGAACTCACTAAAGTCTCTCTCTTTATCAGGAGAGCCCTGGCCGTACTATGGTCAGCAAGGATGGGATACGGACGATGAAGAAATTCAAAGCCCACCCACCACCCACTTTGTAGCCACTGTCGACGATTTAACCGACATGCTCGACTTCGACTCCGAAGACATCGACGGTATGGACGACGATGCAGGAGACGAACAGGAACCAGCACCTGCAGGGCGCTGGAAGGCCACCTCGTCATATGACATATATATGGTGGACAATCCAAAAGATGGAGATGGCGATGGAAAAGCGGGGGATGACATCTCTAAGAAACATCCCAAGCGCCGGCGTCAGCGGCGCCGTTCTAAATCCCGCAAAAGCAAAAACGGTGATTCCGGCACCGGAGATAATACTATTCCGGATAGCGCTGAAGAACACCCCCTCCAGCAAGATTCGGCACAGGAAGATGGAGAAGCCAGCCCTCATGAGAGGGCGCCAGACCGAGAGGTTGAGGACGATAACTATATGCCTCCCTCCGAAGATGAGGCAAGCCTCGACGACGACAAATTCGTCGTACCATCAGACTCTGCCAAACTAGAGCATTTCAAACGCAGGCTTTTAGCCACGGCAAGCAGCCTCAAGAAAAAGCAACAACAGCTTAGAGCTGATCAAGATTTGCTAGCTGACAGATGGACTGAAGTCCTTGCGGCCGAAGAGTATGAACTTGAACGCCCCTCCGAGCGTTACCCAAAGCGCAGGCTGCTACCCTGATTAGAGGAGGAAGCACCTACATGACCAGCGCATGACATGGCCGATCGGCCACCTCGTGGCCGTGACAGAGAGGCCTCTAAGCCCTCCACTCAAGCCATTCCCCGATGCCGCTCAAAACATGCTAAGGCATGGGAAAACGCGCCAGACCTGCGAGATATACTGGAGGACAAGGCAAGGCAAACAAGATCGATCTACGGATCGCGCGGGTGCCCCACGGCACGTGACGGTGATCGTCACTCCGGATACAATAAATCCGGCCAGGGCGAACACAATGGACAAAGCTCCTTTGAGCTGCGTCGTGATATAGCCCAGTACAGAGGCGTTGCACACCCACTATGCTTCACAGATGAAGTAATGGATCATAAAATCCCTAAGGGCTTCAAACCCGTAAACATCGAATCATACGATGGCACAACAGATCCTGCGGTATGGATTGAGGATTATCTCCTTCATATCCACATGGCCCGCGGTGATGATCTACACGCCACCAAATACCTCCCACTCAAACTTAAGGGACCGGCCTGGCATTGGCTCAACAGCTTGCCAGCAGACTCAATCGGTTCTTGGGAGGATCTGGAAGCCTCATTCCTCGACAACTTCCAGGGCACTTATGTGCGACCACCGGACGCCGATGACCTAAGCCACATAATCCAGCAGCCAGAGGAATCGGCCAGGCAATTCTGGACACGGTTCCTAACAAAGAAAAATCAAATAGTCGATTGTCCGGACACGGAGGCCCTAGCAGCCTTCAAGCGTAATATCCGTGACGAGTGGCTTGCCCGGCACCTGGGACAGGAAAAGCCGAAATCTATGGCAGCCCTCACGACACTCATGACCCGCTATTGCGCGGGAGAAGACAGTTGGCTAGCTCGCAGCAACAAATTAACCAAGAACCTTGGTAATTCGGATACCAAGGACAAAAGCGGCAGGTTGCGCCGGAACAAGCAAAAGCGCCGCGTTAACAGCGACAACAACGAGGATACGGCAGTAAATGCCGGATTCCGAGGCTACAAATCCGGTCAGCGGAAAAAGCCATTCAAAAGAAATACTCAGGGCCCGTCCAGTTTGGACTGAATACTCGACCGCTTGTGCCAGATACATTTCACCCCCGAAAAGCCAACAAATCACACCAACAGGGATTGTTGGGTGTTCAAGTAGGCAGGCAAGTTAAGAGCCGAAAACAGAGACAAGGGGCTGCATAGCGATGATGAGGAGGAGCCCAGGTCGCCGAACAGCAGTGGACAGAAGGGTTTTCCCCCACAAGTGCAGACGGTGAACATGATATACGCAACCCACATTCCCAAGAGGGAGCGGAAGCATGCGCTACAAGACGTATATGCGCTGGAGCCAGTCGCTCCAAAGTTCAACCCATGGTCCTCCTGCCCGATCACCTTTGATCGGAGGGACCATCCCACTAGCATCCGTCATGGCGGGTTTGCCACATTGGTTCTTGACCCAATTATTGACGGATTTCATCTCACAAGAGTCCTCATGGACGGCGGCAGCAGCCTGAACCTACTTTACCAGGATACAGTGCGAAAAATGGGCATAGATCCCTCGAGGATCAAGCCCACCAAAACGACCTATAAAGGCGTCATACCAGGTGTAGAAGCCAACTGTACAGGCTCAGTTACACTTGAAGTGGTCTTCGGATCCCCGGATAATTTCCGAAGCGAGGAGTTAATCTTCGACATAGTCCCGTTCTGCAGTGGCTATCATGCACTGCTCGGGCGAACCGCATTCACAAAGTTCAACGCGGTACCCCACTATGCATACCTCAAGCTCAAGATGCCAGGCCCTCGAGGAGTAATCACGGTCAACGGAAACACCGAACGCTCCCTCTGAACGGAGGAGCACATGGCAGCGCTCGCAGCAGAAGTACAAAGCAGCCTCTCTCGGCAGCTCTCCAGTCCGGCCCTTAAAAAGCCGAACATTGTCAACAAACGATGCAAGATCCAGGAAAGCAGACAAGCCATGCTGCATTATGGAACTCCCAGGTGGTCTCTATTACGAGCAGTATACCTGTTTTGAATACAATTCCGCGGCCTGCCCCTGGCCAGGACATGTTAAATAGTCCAATTTCTTTTGCTTATCGCACTATTTGTATCGTTCTGCTTAGAAAGCAGCCTTTCTATAAAACAATGCATAGCTTTTGTCTATTTTTTGCATTTTCCTCTTTTATATATATGTTCATTAATGACATGTGGCACCCGTACACTGTGGTACGACAAATATGCCAGGGGCTTCAGTACCCCTTAATATGGTGTAAGAAGTCCGAACACTTCATAAGTGCGGCATCCCGAACTTATAGCACTATATGCATCGGCTCCGAATCATGATTTGGGTCAACAGTTGGGTTTGCCCGGCTCCTATGTTTTGGTGCCTTACGTTCCATTATATCGGCTAAGGTAGCACTAGGAGAACTACTGCGATTGTGCCCCAGTTGAGCTGGGCGGAGCACCTCAGTAGAGAAAGCTAAAACTGACTGTCATGATAAGGCGAGAGACCGGTCGCTGTTCGAGAGGTTTTTCGGGTCCTTAAAGACCTATGCCGCTTAGAGCGAAGAACCAGATTGTGTCCGGCCAAGGCGTGGATAGCGCCACGAACTCGGTCTTCCGAATACTAGGGGCTTCGCCGCAATTTAAAGTTATAAAGTTCTATGGCTAAGTGAGAGTGTTCAAGCATTATAGTCCGATTGCCTTGTTCGTTGTGCTGAGCGCCTCCCTCGAAGGACCCAAACATGAGAAAAAGAGCGCTCAGGTTTATCCTGAACACCCCAGCACTTGTGGCATGGGGGCGGAAGCCGACGACTGGCCATCTCTCAATTTTTTGATAAACGGCCGCACAGAAAATAATATTTTAAATTCAACAAGCATTGCTTAGCGCATATGAACAAGTTTTTAGCGCACAGGATAAACATTAGCGAGTTCATTCAAAAATTACATCCTTGGTACATTCATCCGCCATAAGGCGGGCACCAGCGAGAACATCCTTGTAATAAGTTCTCGGGCTTGCGATGGTCCTTCCCCGGCGGCGGCCCGTCCCTCACAAGCTTCTCACCGTCCAGCTTACCCCAGTGCACCTTTGCATGGGCTAGGGCCCTACGGGCACCTTCGATACAGACAGAGCGCTTGATGACCTCGAGCCTTGGACAGGCCTCCACCAGCCGCCGCACCAGGCCACAGCCGAACTATGAAGCCCTTCATGGCCTGTTCGGCCGCCTTGTGGAGCTCGACCAGCTGCTTCAGCTGGTCGCTCAAGGGCACAGGGTGTCCGGCCTCAGCGTATTGAGACCAGAACACCTTCTCCGTCGAGCTTCCCTCTTCGGCTCGGTAGAATGCGGTGGCATCAGATATGCTGCGGGGAAGATCTGCGAATGCCCCTGGAGAACTCCGGATTCGGGTAAGTAACAAGTAGTTTACTTTTATATGTCGGCTTTGCATAAAGAATGCCTTACCCGCCGCTATCTTTTTCACCTCCTCCAACTCTTGGAGGGCCTTCTAGGCTTCGGCCTTGGCAGACTCGGCAGTCTTGACGGCCGCGGCGAGCTCGGACGCTCGCGTTTTAGAGTCAAGCTCCAAACTCTCATGTTTTTTCATGAGAGCATGAAGCTCTTGCTGCGCCTCGCTGACCTGCGCCTCAAATTTCTCCCGCTCATTGCGCTCCGAGGCCGCTCTCTTCTCGGCCTCGGACAGCGCCTGCTTGAGGGTTGCCACCTCAGTTGTGGCCCCTGCAACAAGTAGCATAATCCTGTAAATCTTTTGAATTGCATCTTTATATATATATTTTTCTATAAGGTGTCTCTTACCTTCTTTCTCCTTGAGCTGCCGCTTGGCAAGGCCGAGCTCTTGCTCGGTCCGCTCGAGTCCCTGCTTCAGGGTACCTACCTCCGCAGTCAGTGCGGCGGTAGCAAGCAGCGAAGCCTACATATGCATATTGACTCATTTTTTATTAGACTCCTGCGAAATTATTTGATCCTCTATTCGGCTTTTCTTTCCGAACGCCAAACAGAGCATCAGGGGCTACTGTCTATGCGGTAATATTTTTACTTACCTCAAAGCCTGTTAAAAGGCTAGCGCAAGCTTCAGTCAGTCCGCTCTTAGCGGACTGAACCTTCTAGACCACCGTACTCATAATAGTACGGTGCTCCTCGTCGATGGAGGCGCCGTTAAGCACCTCCAACAGATTGTCCGGCACCTCCGGTTGGACGGAGGCCGCCGGCTCAGAAGGCTTGCTCCTCTTAGAAGGAGTTCGCCTACCGCGGTCAGGAACTGTTGAGGATTCCGGCGCGGTGTCCGGCTCAAAGCCGGACTTGGAGCCCTGGGGGGTCTTGTCCCCTTTACTCCTGGGGTCCGGGAGGTCGCCTCGCGGCTCCTCCAGGACCACCTCCTCTTGCCCCGGAGCTTGTCGCGATGCCACTTCGTCGTTGTCCGCAGTGCGGGGGGAGACAGCGGGCGGAACTGAGTTCACGTCCGATGAATCCAGGGAGCCGCTCGACGACTCGTCGAGTCCGGCCCGGGGCAGCCTGCATAATTACATTCAACATTAGGGAAGAGCTGTGCAGACAACATGGATATTATGAGTTACTCTAGTATCCGAATACTTACGATCCCGCTGGGCGCCTGGCCCTTTGTGTCCACTCCTCTTCGCCTTCGTCGGTGTCAGGGGAGTAGTCCAGCGGAGGGGTCTTCCTCCTCTTCGACCCTTCGGCCTCCCCCATTGGGGCGGCCTTCCTCTTCTTTCCTCCCTCCGCTGGAGGGGGAGAGGTTTCTTCTTCCTCCTCCTCGTCTTCACGGGAGGAGTGCGTCTCGGATTCGTCGGATGACGAGTCCGACACCACCATATGCCGAGAACTCTTTCGAGTCCCCGTGGCCTTCTTCTTCTTGGCCTTCTTCTCCGGCACCACATAAGGTGCCGGAGCCAGCAGCTTTGCTAAGCAAGCAGGGGCTGGGTCTTCGGGCAAGGGAGCCGGACAGTTAATCGGTCTAGACTTCGCCTGCCAAGGCTGTCAAAGGTGAGGGAGTTTAGATCCCGCATAGAGTCAAACTATGGAAAAACTTAAACATCCTGTAAAAGGTGAAAGTAGCATACCTCGCTAGCGTGACACTGCGAGCTGTATCCGCGGTCCTCGGAAGCGGATGCGGGAGCCTCGGCGCCTTTGGTTAGCACCCTCCAGACGTCTTCATACGTCGTGTCAAAGAGCCTGTTAAGGGTTTGGTGCTGCGCCGGGTCGAACTCCCACAGGTTAAAGTCCCGTTGTTGACACGAGAGGATCCGGCGGACGAGCATAACCTGGACTACATTAACAAGCTTGATCGGCTTGTTCACCAGGGACTGGATGCATGTCTGCAGTCCAGTCACCTCTCTTTCGTCACCCCACGACAGGCCCATCTCTTTCCAGGACATAAGCCGCGTGGGGGGTTTGGATCGGAACTCAGGGGCTGCGCTCCATTCCGGATCACGCGGCTCGGTGATGTAAAACCACCCAGATTGCCACCCCTTCAAGGTCTCCACAAAGGAGCCTTCGAGCCATAGGACGTTGGCCATCTTGCCCGCCATGGCACCTCCGCACTCCGCTTGGCTGCCGCGCACCACCTTTGGCTTGACGTTGAAAGTCTTGAGACAAAGGCCGAAATGGGGGCGGACATGCAGGAAAGCCTCACACACGACAATAAACGCCGAGATGTTGAGGATAAAGTTCGGGGCCAGATCGTGGAAATCCAGGCCATAGTAGAACATGAGCCCCTGGACAAATGGGTGGAGTGGAAAGCCCAGTCCGCGGAGGAAGTGGGGAAGGAATACGACCCTCTCATGGGGCTCTGGGGTGGGGAGAAGCTGCCCCTTTTCAGGAAGTCGGTGCGCGATGTCTTTGGACAAGTATCCGGCCTTCCTCAGCTTTTTGACATGGCCCTCCGTGACGGAGGAGACCATCCACTTGCCTCCCGCTCCGGACATTGCTGGAGAAGGTTGAGGTGGGACGTGCGGACTTGGGCGCTGGAGCTCGGGTGCGCAGAAGATGGATAGGCAAAGGAGGAAGAAGGCGTAGGTAAAAAGTTGGATCCTTATCCCCTTATATGGGCGGATGCGGTTGCGCGTCCCCACCAGCCTAGTAAAACTCGCTTGCCTCCCAAGCGCCATGATAAATGGTGCGGTTGGGTTACCCACGTCCATATTGATGAGAATCCCGTAAATGGGGGACACGATCTCTGCTTTGACAAGACGTGCCAAGGAAACTGCCTCACAAAACGCGCTGAGGTGGAGAAGTGAAAACGATTCGAATAAAGGCTTGGTCGTAGTGTGATGTCACGCTATGGAATACGTCAGCAGATTAGATTTGTGTTAATATTATTCTCTCTATGGCAATATGTGGAAACTTATTTTGCAGAGCCGGACACTACTCTTGGTGTTTACAATCTTTTATGAAGAACTTGGAGGAGGAACCCGCCTTGCAATGCCGAAGACAATCCGCGCGCCGGACTCGTCGTCATTGAAGCCTGGTTCAGGGGCTACTGAGGGAGTCCGGGATTAGGGGGTGTTCGGCCATCCAAACTATACCTTCAGCCGGACTCCAGGACTATGAAGATACAAGATTGAAGACTTCGTCCCGTGTCCGGAAGGGACTTTCCTTGGCGTGGAAGGCAAGCTTGGCGATGTGGATATTTAGATCTCCTACCCTTGTAACCGACTTTGTGTAACCCTAACCCTATCCAGTGTCTATATAAACCGGAGTGTTTTAGTCCGTAGGACAACAACTCCAATATACAACAATCATACCGTAGGCTAGCTTCTAGGGTTTAGCCTCCTTGATCTCGTGGTAGATCTACTCTTGTACTACCCATATCATCAATATTAATCAAGCAGGACGTAGGGTTTTACCTCCATCAAGAGGGCCCGAACCTGGGTAAAACATTGTGTCCCTCGTCTCCTGTTACCATCCGCCTAGACGCACAGTTCGGGACCCCCTACCCGAGATCCGCCGGTTTTGACACCAACAACACACAAAAATTTTGTGGGCCTTTACCTGGGCTGGCCCATTATGGCCCGTAAAATCTTGTGGGCCTTTAGTTGGGCCAGCCCATTATGGTCCGCAAAATCTCATGGGCCTTTAGCAGGGCCGGCCCATTATGGTCCGCAAAGTCTTGTGGGCCTTCAGTTGGGCCGGCCCATTTAAACTTGATGGGCCGGTCCACGTGTCAACATATCATAGGCGCGTCTCGCCCATTGGATGAGTGACACCTGTGCCAACGCAGACCGGACACGTGTCTCCTCCAGCCAATGATGATTTTACACGTGGAAAATCCCCATTGGTCGGGGCTGTTAACAGGTTGTCGGATCCAAAACCCGACCCGATAGCTTAACGGCATCCCATTACGGTGGATGCCACGTGTCGGTCACCCCTTGATGAAAGAACTTCTGTGACGCGTGATTTATCGTCATGGAAGTGGACACTTCCATGATGATAATTTTGGTAATGTCATGGAACACTTCTACGACAGCACATGTATGACTATCTTGATTCTGTCATAAATTTGTCATGGATGTACCTGCATGACAAAAAACGCGACCTACTGCGACAAACACGTATCATCACGGAAGTGTATTTTTTGTAGTAATCCCCGACGTTCATCCCGTCGCTGTGATCAGCGTGTTCCATCGGAACATGCGCAACCGCAAGATGCGCGAAGAGCTGGCGATGACCAAGGTTAAGGATGTGGCCGAACTCTACGTTATGGCCGATAGATGCGCCCGGGCTGAAGAGGGAAGGAAGTACCCTGGTGAAGACGCCTGCGTGGAAATCGACTCTACCGACGAAGACACCGCCGCTCCGACGAAAAAGGGCCAGCGTCGCAACAGGAAACGCTAGGGTAGGGTCGTACTTGTCGTTGAAGGACCTGACGACACCAGCGCGGCCAAGAAGGTCAAGGCAGACGCCCCCGACAAGGAGATTGTCGGGTGCGCCGCCTGCAGGGCCTTAGCAGCTGCCGATAAGCCAGGGGGCTCCGGCAAGCAGTACCGCAAGATCCACCGCACCAAGGGCCACTGTCGCGACCGGTTTTCCGGGCATTAATTTCCAGAAAAACGGCCGTCGAGCTCATCAGCCCCAGGACTACTGTTGGCTGATGAGGCATCAACTTGATACAGAAATTCTAAGCAAAAATACAGAATATGTAGTACAAGACCAATGTGGCCTTTGAGTACAACAAATGGTTTCTAGTGATTGATGGCGGAAGCAGCTTGTGGATCACCATGGTCTATAGGACTCCATTTCCCACGGGAACAGCTGACCAGGTTAACTCCTATCTTCGCGAGGCTGCTATCACTGCTGCTTAGGATTCCGAGGCTGTCATCGCAACGCTCCTCTCCAGGCAAGCAATATGGCCAAGACAATAGCCAGGGACAAGCCAGTGAGTACTTTGAATGTACTCGCAAACATTAAGAACACAGGTATAATATAACTGACAAAAATGCACGGAAATATTCTATAATCACATCGTCAGTCATCAATAAAGCACCTCATATGCATGCAAACAATTTATTTATATGCAACATAAATAAGTAAATAAGAGGCGGGAAATAAAATGCCGCAGTCGGGCGTCTGAGCGACGCCACATAAAGGGCTTATCGAGTAAATAAATAACAAGCAATGCCATAGTCGGGCGTCTCAGCGACACCTCATAAAGGGCTTATAAGTAAATGAAATAACATGCATGCCACAGTCGGGCGTCTGAGCGACGCCATAGAAAGGGCTTGTAAATAAACGAAGAAATAAACAACCCATAGTCGGGCGTCTGAGCGATGCCACATGAAGGGCTTATAAGTAAATGAAATAACATGCATGCCACAGTCGGGCGTCTGAGCGATGCCACAGAAAGGGCTTGTAAATAAACGAAGAAATAAGCATGCCACAGTCGGGCGTCTGAGCGACGCCACATAAAGGGCTGAAGAAATAATCACAGTGAATATCCCGGAGGTAGAACCATTCCAGGGATATCCGATAGTGCCAAAATATAATGGGTTAGTTCACAACAAAATAATAATCATAAATATCACAAGTCTCAAACCATGATCCAAGTTCTGGTTTAACAGTTCCTCCTCCGAAGACTGACACTAAGACCGACACTAGACCCATCCCAGACTGTAATCCTTAACCATGGACACGGCTATTCGAATAGGTTTAAACTCTGTAGAGGGGGTACTCTTTACCCACTAGTAACGGATTCCTTTAGTCCATCGGGACTAATTCCGTCTACGGTCTTTTAATTGAAAACACACCTAACTTGCACACACCAGCTCAACTCATCGGTGTCTGGAATCACCCACGACACCTGTTAAGAAAAACTCTAAGTGGGGAGGCTACAACCTCGCGTAGCATGGGATCAAATTTATATCGCGCGCTCTAAGGGGTGGCCTCCCCTCTCGGTCCCAACCGGAAACACCCATGCCCCCGGACCAGATGGCCAGCCTACCGGTTACAACCGGTACCTTCCACCATGGCCTCTCTGTACGGTGTGTGCTTGGAAGGGGTTGACGACTTACTGGACCGTACCCTACCTGCGGCAGGGACAAGTGGTAGTACAAGGAAAGTATGGGGGGTTACTGGAACAAGACTCGATCTGTGGTCGACTCAGGAGGTTTATAAGTTTCCTGCCTGACATGAATGACAAAAGTGTTTCAGCCAACGAACCGACACTCATTATACCTTACCATGCCATACCGGAAATAACCGTCCCAACAGAGACCGGCGACAAGCTCACGCCTACCCAAGGCAGAGGCTTTTCCCGGTTTACTCTTCGGCATGCATGTAAGGCACATGAGTGCGACTACCATCACAAGTATGTTTATTTCCCACGACAAGGAAAATCACACACAATGCCTCCATGCAAATGATCTTATCATATAAAATAACAATACTCCGAAATAAGGTGGTATTATAAACGTGTCAACTATCACACTAGAATATTATTCTGGGGTTCAGAATGCTTGCCTTCATGGTGTGGAAAGGCAAGGTGCACTCCAAGGCCTTTGAAAGATTTCCTTCCTCTCTCCAAAAATTCGTATTTAAAAATAAATTTAAATTAACACACAAATCAAAACAGCACAAAAAAGTTGGTTGGAAAATTTTGGAATAAATCTTAAAATAAACTAGACCATATTTGAGAGAGGTAGGAAAAAGAATTTGTTCATTTGGAGTTATATTTAAAAAGATATAGTCAGTCAAAGTTCTGGTCAAAAACTGATTTAAAATAAAACAGAAAAAGAAAAATGTTTCGAATAAACACGTACACGTCGAAAGCGTATTTTGGAAATGCGCTTCCTCTTAACCCACGTGGACCGGCGCTGGGTCACTGACGGTGGGCCCGCCTGGCCCACTGGTCAGGTTTGACCAGCCGCCCGTGTCTTCTCCCTCCTCTGCCCGAGCAGGGCGGGGCTCCGGCGAGGCTCACCGGTGAATGACGGCATCGTTTGGAGAACGGAGGCCATCAGCGTGCTCAGGGGATCAAGACGGTCACTCCGGTAGTCATTATGATCTCGGGGGTGGACGGAGCTGCCGACGGCGAGCTTCGCGGCGGACGGAGGCCGTCGGGCAAAGTGATTTTTCTCCCGCGGTGAGTCCCGATCAAAATCGAGTAGTGGGAATGGTTTACGGGAGGAAGAGGAAGCTCTTGGTGGAGAGAACGGAGAGGGGGAGGCCCTGGTGGCGCCGTTCTGGCCGGGGCAATGGCGGCGGCCGCTGTTACCGGAGGTGTGGAAGAAGACCTCCCTGGGTCAATTGGCTGCCAATGGGGGTCCTAGGGTGATGGCTTGGAGTTGCCTGCAAGCGGAGACGAGCTCGGGGCTCCTTAAATAGGCGTCCGGGGTCGGTTCCAAGGCAGCCGTGGATGAGCTCGTCGGCGGACCGCCTTACTGTGGCGTCAGGGCGTCGTGGCGACGAGGAGAGCTAGGGGACACTCGAGAGGATGAGGATGAGCTGTTCCAGGGACAGGTGGCGAGCGGGAGAGGCCTGGGCAGCAACGACCTGGCAGAGGTGCGCTGCGGACGCCGGCGTGCCGCCAAGGGTGCCCTGACGGCGGCGCTGTAGCAGGCCAGGGTGATCGGGGCGGCGTGGCGATGCAAGGGGTTACGTGGCGGTTAGCTGCTGATGGCCAAGAGCCGAAACGGGTGCGGGGCGAGACGCGGCGGCTCGGGCGCACGTGCGTGTCAAACGCACGCTCTGCTCGCGCTCTGGGCCTGCACGGGACGTGCTCGACGTAATGCCAGAGCTTTCCACAGAGCTTGGGTGAGGCTGGCACTTAACAGACCTAGGCTAGGAGTAACTGGGAGCCTAGTGGACAAGTTGGTTTGATCAAAGGTGCAAGCTCACAATGCAGTGTAAAAATTCATGTCAAAATAGACCATGCTCGTAGGGTGTTTGACAAAATGCCAAGGGCACTTACGCATTTCTTGGAGTGACCAAATTCTCCAGATCAGTGTCTCTTTAGATGAAAGAGAAGGTGGTAAGGTTAGTTTGTCAAATGCAGAAACTTGTGAGTGCATGTTTTGCTGAGCTTCAATTCTGGTCAGAAGATAAATGGCATCTTTTCATGAACCAAAGATGGTCCAATAGGCGCATGCTCCTGGACTTAGTGGTTTTGCAGGAAGGATTATAAGCAGGAGGAAGCACAAGTTCATTGGAGCAAAAATAATTAGGGTTGCAGTAGAAATCACCAGGCTGGACCAGAATGGAAAAGAGGTTGATTCACTCAAAAATTTCAAAGAAATACATTAGGTTTTTGCATAAAGTTGAATCATGGGCTAGCACCAACATCCGATAATTTTGGTGGAGGCTAGAAAGAAATAATTAAATAGGCTGTAGTGCAAATTTGCACTCTGGACTAGAGAAGAAAATATGTTGTAGGGCTCAAAATATTATATGAATAAAAGTTATTTTTGTAAAAAAAGTGGTTTAAAGACTTCACATGACATCTCCAAATTTTGGTTGGAATTTTAAGTGAATTTATCAAATGGTTGTAGTTCAAATATGGCCATTTAACCTTGAAAAACCATTTTCAAGAAAGTAAAAATCAAGCAACTTAATTATTTAATTAGTTCCACTAATACAAGAGAAGTTTTTCCTTGAGTGGTTAAACAGGTCCAATAACATATTTGAAAGGTTTTCATTATGGGAAAAGCTCCATCACAACAAGGAAGAAAATGATTAAAAATCAAAAGGGAGCTTAAAAAAAATCAAAGTTTTAAATCCTGGCAAAACTTTAATCCATTAAAACAAGGTGAAAATTTTGGGGTGTCACAATACTACCCCCCTTAAGAAAAATCTCGTCCTCAAGATTTGTTAAAAGCTATTTTAAGAAAATAATATGCAATAAAAATGTGGTTACAGTGAGAGGGCAATAAGTGGTGTAAAACCACAGTGTGAAAACTGGCGCTGCGTGGAAAATCCACGGTTTGGGACAAAAACGTGAGATTTCTACGCTGGATATAAATTTAGAATAATTTCTAAATTTACTTATATGCTGGTCGCACTCGAGAGCACAGTGCTCTCTCTGGCTGACAAGTGGACCCATGGCCCACTGTCGGCCTCTTCTTCTACCTCTGGCTTTCTCTTCTTCCTCTCTCCCGCGCGCTTTCCCGCGCTTTCTCCACCGGTGACGTCTAGCGCGTAGGGTATCTAGGTCGTACTGCGGTAGTGCACAGCGTGCTAGCTGCCGGGGTAGCGTGCACTCACCTCGCGGGCCACCGTGCTGTCGGCACTGCTCGCGGATTCGTCTCCGAGCGCCGGCGATCGGGCGACGAGCGGCGTTGGTGGACTTCGTCCATCGTACACTGAGCTCGAGCTATAAAACGGCCGAGGTGTCCCTCTCTTCTTTCTCACACCCGGCCTCGCTTCTCCTCCTCCTTCTTCCTCCATTTTCTGATTACAAAAGCTCGGGTGAGGCTATAATGGCGGAGGCGATGCCGGACTGGTTCGCGATCCTGGTATGCGGAGGACTGGCGACACTGCTGGGGCTCTCCGTGCTCCTGTGTGCGATGATCCTCGATGATCGTCGCGACGCTGCTGCTCGGGTGTTGGCTCTCCGCGGTGGTGCTGATCACGAGGAGTAGGTGGGGTGTGCCGGGTGCTAACTGTTGTTAGGGGGTGATTAGCCAGATGTAACACCGTTGCAGAGTTTTGCAAACAGTGTATGTGCTTGAATGATTGTGGTTGTGAGTCTGCGGCCGTTGCGTTGTGTGAAATGAAATAATCCAGGTCATGAGAAGGTGCAGATGTAGCAGCTCAGGGAAGAGAAATCTCATCCCGGGATTATTCGCAGAAGAAAAACAGTAATGCAACAGAATCACTCATATTAATTGAAACTAAAGATTTACTCGTTGCGCAAACTCAGGGTACCATGCATAAGTTACATTGCATAAATAAATGTTGCAATAATAAACGTAGCAGCGACGTCTATAATGCAAACGGTAACTGGACGGGGTCCCGAGAAAATGTCTCTGGTACTGAGACACACTCTTCTGCTATCGGGGAAAGTGGATTGACCAGTCGATGCACGTGTCTCTCCTGGTCGGGCCTTAGTGTTCTGCCGATGGCGATCTGGGGATTTACATCTGCGAGGCTCTGGAGATAACCCATCACGCGTTGGGTTAAACGCTCTTGAGCGATGACGTACTGGACAAGGTTGGCCAGGACTGGGTCTCTCTCAACTCGCCCACCGGGAAAAGATGTTACTCCTCCGGGCGCTGCACGGCTCGGGAAGTAATCATACCCTCGTTCGCTGGCATAAGGTACCGCGAACCGAAGGCGTGCGAGCTCTTCGCATGCCGCAGCTTCCACGGCCATCTGCGGGGTTGGCATAGATTTCCCCACGAAGAAGACCTCTGTTGGCTCTTGGTTTGAGTTTACGGGAGGGATGTGTACTGCTGCCCAGTATCTCGAGGTGGAAGAGGTGATTCTCGATTTGAACAACTCGTACTGGGGTGGCTGGGAAGCGCCCATGGTACTGCAGGTAAAATCCCACAATATTTTTACAAAACTACCCGGGGTTGCATCTGGGGTTCTCAGATAAATGCTAGGGCTCGGCATGGCAAGAAAAAGGTTGTGAGGGTGGTGCACAAGGGGAGAGGTGCTCGGCAAGGTCACGCGGTGGCCGCTTTATAGCGCCGGAGCTGGGTCATTTTTACCATGGTGAATGGTAAGGAAATTTCCAGCTCTGCTCCACGGGTCGGAGTCAAACCACAAATACACATATTTCACTAAAGTGAAGTGTTACTGTGGGTGTTGTCGGGGAGGTTTCCGGTAACTGCGCCCGGGATAGAAATCTTATACTTCATACTAATGTATCCAGGCAAGGCTACTATTAAAACAGAGGCACGACAACAGGCAGCGTCTATCTACCAGGTCACACGGCTACAATGCGAGGGTACACTAGGACTCGATACAACTCGGGTTACTTAGTCTACCTCGTTTACATCCATGCGGGCGTGCCTTGTGGATGTTGAGGCTCCTCCACGGGTCTAGCCGTCGGAATTAGCTAGAGTGGGTTAGGGGATGCAGGCTCGGGGTAGTGATGATGACCATCTCGGGGATTGTTGGCCACAACCCCGTTGGAGTGTGTTCCCAGTATGCGACGAAGCACTTCTGGGGTTATTGCAGCACCTTGGCCGATGGCTGGGGCAGACCTCAGGGGCTTGATCGGGTGTCCAAACAGCACGACTGGGTTGTCGGCATTGGTCTCGTCCTCTTCTCTTGCCGGGGCTCGACGGACCAGCTCTCCACGAGAATCAATAGTGATCTGATCGCACAGTTCCTCTAGTGCACTTACGTAGCGCACTAGGTGCAACAATGCAGGATCTGTCTCGCGATCTCCGTTGGCAACTTGGGGTGGTCTACCATATCCTTCACGTCTGGGGTAGTAGTGGAACGAGCGACAGTTAACTCTGGGCGACAAGTGCCAGAGATGAACTATACCTTCTCGAGCAGCTAGTTGGATGGCTTGTGGCTCAAAGGAAGTTGTTCTTCCGGTGAACCTGTAGGGGCGTTCGGGTGCTAGACCCCTACCGTAGATGTGTACAGTGGCCCAAAATTGACGGCTCTCACCGCTCATGGGTCCTTGGTACACTACATATTCTGGGGGCTCTTATAACGCATAGGCACGACGGGTGAGGTTTGCGAGTATGGTCACAAAACCTCCAAGGTTGGTTGTTGTGGTCTCATTATGCACGACAGGACCAGGCATTGTGGCTCGGTTTGGGATAGCGGTTGTGCTGTGCTGGGTCGAGGCTAGCGTGCCCTTTTTATAGGAAAAAGGGGACGGAGTCTTCCTTCGCACGTTTGCGAAAAAGGACTATTTAGGGGGGGCGGTCACTGGCGCATGATCGACGGCTAGGTTGGTAGGTTTGGCACCGACTGCCAAAAGGTGTCGGGTCACTGTGGGGCTATCTTGCATGAGAAGCTTGGCTGGAGTTTGGTTATGGCTCGGTGGGTTGGCCTACCTTAATTTATTGACCTGGCTATGATAGGATTAGCCAATGGTCAGCCTGGCTCTGATACCAAGTCTGTCACGACCGGTTTTCCGGGCATTAATTTCCAGAAAAACGGCCGTCGAGCTCATCAGCCCCAGGACTGCTGTTAGCTGATGAGGCATCAACTTGATACAGAAATTCCAAGCAAAAATACAGAATATGTGGTACAAGACCAATGTGGCCTTTGAGTACAACAAATGGTTTCTAGTGATTGATGGCGGAAGCGGCTTGTGGATCACCACGGTCTATAGGACTCCATTTCCCACGGGAATAGCTGACCAGGTTAACTCCTATCTTCGCGAGGCTGCTATCACTGCTGCTTAGGATTCCGAGGCTGTCATCGCAACGCTCCTCTCCGGGCAAGCAATCTGGCCAAGACAATAGCTAGGGACAAGCCAGTGAGTACTTTGAATGTACTCGCAAAAATTAAGAACACAGGTATAATATAATTGACCAAAATGCACGGAAATATTCTATAATCACATCGTCAGTCATCAATAAAGCACCTCAGATGCATGCCAGCAAGTTATTTATATGCAACATAAATAAGTAAATAAGAGGCGGGAAATAAAAAGCCGCAGTCGGGCGTCTGAGCGACGCCACATAAAGGGCTTATCGAGTAAATAAATAACAAGCAATGCCACAGTCGGGCGTCTCAGCGACACCTCATAAAGGGCTTATAAGTAAATGAAATAACATGCATGCCACAGTCGGGCGTCTGAGGGACGCCATAGAAAGGGCTTGTAAATAAACGAAGAAATAAACAAGCCACAGTCAGGCGTCTGAGCGACGCCACATAAAGGGCTTGTAAATAAACGAAGAAATAAACAAGCCACAGTCAGGCGTCTGAGCGACGCCACATAAAGGGCTTATAAGTAAATGAAATAACATGCATGCCACAGTCGGGCGTCTGAGCGACGCCACAGAAAGGGCTTGTAAATAAACGAAGAAATAAACATGCCACAGTCGGGCGTCTGAGCGACGCCACATAAAGGGCTGAAGAAATAATCACAGTGAATATCCCGGAGGTAGAATCATTCCAGGGATATCCGATAGTGCCAAAATATAATGGGTTAGTTCATAACAAAATAATAATCATAAATATCACAAGTCTCAAACCATGATCCAAGTTCTGGTTTAACAGTTCCTCCTCCGAAGACCGACACTAAGACCGACACTAGACCCATCCCAGACTGTAATCCTTAACCATGGACACGGCTATTCGAATAGGTTTAAACTCTGCAGAGGGGGTACTCTTTACCCACTAGTAACGGATTCCTTTAGTCCATCGGGACTAATTCCGTCTACGGTCTTTTAATTGAAAACACACCTAACTTGCACACACCAGCTCAACTCATCGGTGTCTGGAATCACCCACGACACCTGTTAAGAAAAACTCTAAGTGGGGAGGCTACAACCTCGCGTAGCATGGGATCAAATTTATATCGCGCGCTCTAAGGGGTGGCCTCACCTCTCGGTCCCAACCGGAAACACCCATGCCCCCGGACCAGATGGCCAGCCTACCGGTTACAACCGGTACCTTCCACCATGGCCTCTCTGTAGGGTGTGTGCTTGGAAGGGGTTGACGACTTACTGGACCGTACCCTACCTGCGGCAGGGACAAGTGGTAGTACAAGGAAAGTATGGGGGGTTACTGGAACAAGACTCGATCTGTGGTCGACTCAGGAGGTTTATAAGTTTCCTGCCTGACATGAATGACAAAAGTATTTCAACCAACGAACCGACACTCATTATACCTTACCATGCCATACCGGAAATAACCATCCCAACAAAGACCGGCGACAAGATCACGCCTACCCAAGGTAGAGGCTTTTCCCATTTTCCTCTCCGGCATGCATGCAAGGCACATGAGTGTGATTACCATCACAAGTATGTTTATTTCCCACGACAAGGAAAATCACACACAGTGCCTCCATGCAAATGATCATATCATATAAAATAACAATACTCCGAAATAAGGTGGTGCTATAAACGTGTCAACTATCACACTAGAATATTATTCCGGGGTTCAGAATGCTTGCCTTCATGGTGTGGAAAGGCAAGGTGCACTCCATGGCCTTTGAAAGATTTCCTTCCTCTCTCCAAAAATTCCTATTTAAAAATAAATTTAAATTAACACACAAATCAAAACAGCACAAAAAAACGTTGTTTGGAAAATTTTGAAATAAATCTTAAAATAAACTAGACCATATTTGAGAGAGGTAGGAAAAAGAATTAGTTCATTTGGAGTTATATTTAAAAAGATATAGTCAGTCAAAGTTCTGGTCAAAAACTGATTTAAAATAAAACAGAAAAAGAAAAATGTTTCGAATAAACACGTACACGTCGAAAGCGTATTTTGGAAATGCGCTTCCTCTTAACCCACGTGGACCGGCGCTGGGTCACTGACGGTGGGCCCGCCTGGCCCACTTGTCAGGTTTGACCAGTCGCCCGCGTCTTCTCCCTCCTCTGCCCGAGCAAGGCGGGGCTCCGACGAGGCTCACCGGTGAATGACGGCATCGTTTGGAGAACGGAGGCCATCAGCGTGCTCAGGGGATCAAGACGGTCACTCTGGTAGTCGTTATGATCTTGGGGGTGGACGGAGCTGCCGACGGCGAGCTTCGCGGCGGACGGAGGCCGTCGGGCAAAGTGATTTTTCTCCCGCGGTGAGTCCCGATCAAAATCGAGTAGTGTGAATGGTTTACGGGAGGAAGAGGAAGCTCTTGGTGGAGAGAATGGAGAGGGGGAGGCCCTGGTGGCGCCGTTCTGGCCGGGGCAATGGCGGCGGCCGCTGTTGCCGGAGGTGGGGAAGAAGACCTCCCTGGGTCGATTGGCTGCCAATGGGGGTCCTAGGGTGATGGCTTGGAGTTGCCTGCGTGCGGAGACGAGCTCGGGGCTCCTTAAATAGGCGTCCGGGGTCGGTTCCGAGGCGGTCGTGGATGAGCTCGTCGGTGGACCGCCTTACTGTGGCGTCAGGGCGTCATGGCAACGACGAGAGGTAGGGGACACTCGAGAGGATGAGGATGAGCTGTTCCAGGGACAGGTGGCGAGCGGGAGAGGCCTGGGCGGCACCGACCTGGCAGAGGCGCGCTGCGGACGCCGGCGTGCCGCCAAGGGTGCCCTGACGGCGGCGCTGTAGCGGGCCAGGGTGGTCGGGGCTGCATGGCAATGCAAGGAGTTACGTGGCGGCTAGCTACTGATGGCCAAGAGCCGAAACGGGTGCGGGGCAAGACGCGGCGGCTCGGGCGCACGTGTGTGTCAAACGCACGCTCTGCTCGCGCTCTGGGCGTGCATGGGACGTGCTCGACGTAACGCCAGAGCTTTCCACAGAGCTTGGGTGAGGCTGGCACTTAACAGACCCGGGCTAGGAGTAACTGGGAGCCTAGTGGACAAGTTGGTTTGATCAAAGGTGCAAGCTCACAATGAAGTATCAAAATTCATGTCAAAACAGATCATGCCCGTAGGGTGTTTGACAAAATGCCAAGGGCACTTAGGCATTTCTTGGAGTGGCCAAATTCTCTAGATTAGTGTCTCTTTAGATGAAAGAGAAGGTGGTAAGGTTAGTTTGTCAAATGCAGAAACTTGTGAGTGCAAGTTTTGCTGAGCTTCAATTCTGGTCAGAAGATAAATGTCATCTTTTCATGAACCAAAGATGGTCCAATAGGTGCATACTCCTGGACTTAGTGGTTTTGCAGGAAGGATTATAAGCAGGAGGAAGCACAAGGTCATTGGAGCAAAAATAATTAGGGTTGCAGTAGAAATCACCAGGCTGGACCAGAATGGAAAAGAGGTTGATTCACTCAAAAATTTCAAAGAAATACATTAGGTTTTTGCATAAAGTTGAATCATGGGCTATCACCAACATCCGATAATTTTGGTGGAGGCTAGAAAGAAATAATTAAATAGGCTGTAGTGCAAATTCGCACTCTGGACTAGAGAAGAAAATATGTTGTAGGGCTCAAAATATTATATGAATAAAAGTTATTTTTGTAAAAAAAGTGGTTTAAAGACTTCACATGACATCTCCAAATTTTGGTTGGAATTTTAAGTGAATTTATCTAATGGTTGTAGTTCAAATATGGCCATTTAACCTTGAAAAACCATTTTCAAGAAAGTAAAAATCAAGCAACTTAATTATTTAATTAGTTCCACTAATACAAGAAAAGTTTTTCCTTGAGTGGTTAAACATGTCCAATAACATATTTGAAAGGTTTTCATTATGGGAAAAACTCCATCACAACAAGGAAGAAAATGATTAAAAATCAAAAGGGAGCTCAAAAAAAAATCAAAGTTTTAAATCCTGGCAAAACTTTAATCCATTAAAACAAGGTCAAAATTTTGGGGTGTCACAGCCACGACCTCCAGAACTGCTGGCAAGTCGAGTTGCTTGCTGAAAAGCAAAAGGCCGAGTATGAGAAGCGGGACAAGGAGAAAGGTCAGGACGGTGCCGAGGGATCCGACAAGAAGCGTGGCGGCCAAGGAGGCCGCCCCGGCAAGGACAACCAGCAAGAGGGGCCTACCCGGGACCGTGACAAGAAGCAAGAAGAGGATGATCACGACGAGAACGAAGAGTCTGGTGAGCAAGAGTTCCAAAAGGCTACAAAGGTGTAACGCCCTCGATGCGGCTATATCTCCCACGTGTCGAGGCACGACTTAGAGGCATAACCGCATTGAAAGCAATGTCGCAAGTGAGGTAATCTTCACACAACCCATGTAATACATAAGGGAAAGATACATAGTTGGCTTACAGTCGCCACTTCACACAATACATAAATAAACGTACATCATCCAGAATACACTCAAGGTCCGACTACGGAACTAAAATGAAAGAAGACTACCCCAAATGCTACACAGATCCCCGAATCACCCCAACTGGGCTCCACTACTGATCATCAGGAAAAGACACATAGTAAAGACCACGTTCTTCATCGAACTCCCACTTGAGCTCGGTTGAATCATCTGCACTGGCATCGTTGGCACCTGTAACTGTATTGGTAGAATCTGTGAGTCATGGGGACTCAGCAATCTCACACCCGCGAGATCAAGACTATTTAAGCTTAAAGGTAGGATAGGGTTGTGAGGTGGAGCTGCAGCAAGCGACTAGCATATATGGTGGCTAACAACGCAAAAGAGAGCGAGAAGAGAAGCAAAGCACGGTCGTGAAGCTAGAAGTGATCAAGAAGTGATCCTGAAACTACTTACGTCAAACATAACTCCAACACCGTGTTCACTTCCCGGACCCCGCCGAGAAGAGACCATCATGGTTACACACGCGGTTGATGTGTTTTAATTAGGATCAACTTCGGGTTTTCTACAACCGGACATTAACAAATTCCCATCTGCCTCATAACCGCGGGCACGGCTTTCGAAAGATAATACCCTGCAGGGGTGTCCCAACTTAGCCCATTATAAGCTCTCACGGTCAACGAAGGATATTCCTTCTACCGGGAAGACCCGATCAGTCTCGGAATCCCGGACTACAAGACATTTCGGCAGTAATAAAACAAGTCCAGCAAAGCTGCCCGATTGTGCCGACAAATCCTGATAGGAGCTGCACATATCTCGGTCTCAGGGCACATCCGGATGAGACATCCTACGAGTAAAACCAAGCCTCAAGTTTCCCCGAGGTGGCCCCGCAGTCTGGTCGTTCGGGCCAGCAATCGAAGGAGAACTGGCCCGGGGGGGTTAAAATAAAGATGACCCTCGGGCTCGCGAAAACCCGGGGGAAAAAGGCTTAGGTGGCAAATGGTAAAACCAATGTTGGGCCTTGCTGGAGGAGTCTTATTCAAAGCGAACTGTCAAGGGGGTCCCATAAATCACCCGACCGCGTTAGGGACGCAAAATCCGGGAACATAATACCGACATGACGGAAACTAGGGCGGCAAGAGTGGAACAAAACACCAGGCATAAGGCCGAGCCTTCCACCCTTTACCAAATATATAGATGCATTAACTAAATAAGAGATATTGTGATAACCCGAAAATAATCATGTTCCAACATGGAACAAACTTCATCTTCACCTGCAACTAACAACGCTATAAGAGGGGCTGAGCAAAGCGGTAACATAGCCAATCAACGGTTTGCTAGGACAAGGATGGTTAGAGGCTGACATGGCAATATGGGTGGCATGATATAGCAAGTGGTAGGTATCGCAGCATAGGCATAGCAAAAGAGCGAACATCTAGCAAGCAAAGATAGAAGTGATTTCGAGGGTATGGTCATCTTGCCTGCAAGGTTCTCAGAGTTGTCGAAAGCATGATCCTCGTAAGTGTTCTCAACAGGTTCCTCGCTCACGTACTCGTCTCCCGGCTCTACCCAAGACAAGAACACAAGCAAAGGAACAACTATCAACCATGATGCAATGCGCAAGCACCATGATGCAAAACATGGCATGATATGCGAGATGTGATATGCAATGCATATGAGTGCTCCAGAAGGACAAGGATGAACAAGGCATAATCTTGGCAAACCAAGTATGCCACTGGATTGGTGAGGTGATTTCGGTAGAAATCGATATAAAGATCACCGGAATCGGATGCACGGTTTGCAAATGACAAGCAAAACGAGAATGACAATATTCTGCCATTAACAGCATGATGCTACTTAGCAAGCAACAAGAAATTAAGCTACTGCACCCAAACATACCAACAAAGCATATGAAAGTAATCTACTCAAGATGCTTGACAAAAGATGAACACTGAGCTATGGCTAAATCACACCACAACAGGTTCAAACAAGCATGGCAAAAGTGCAAAAGATAACAGGTTCACAGACTTAGAGAAAATACTATCATGCCAGAAATTAACATCAGGATGACATGTTTAGAGCAAGGAAACAACGTGCTACAGGAACACAATATAGCAAAACAAGGAATCGAATGAATCTACTCAAAGCACTTAACGAAAGTCCCTTACTGACCATAAGCCAAAAAGGATAAGAAAATATAATAACACCCATGTCAAGTAAGCAAGTTTCGTTACAGTTTTCAGATAACAAGTAGGCATGTTTACGAGCTTGATGCACTCACTACAGAGCATTGCATGAAAAAATAAGCATATATCCATCAAGAAGACATGGCATAGAAGCTAGACATGGAAAGAGTACCATCATAGCATGCATGGATCAACTACAACAAGCTTGGCAAAATCGAATAACATGTAAACAATCTGCCAGTAACATTTTGTAGCAAAAGTAGAGCTCGATTGACTCAAGCTATGGCACTCCATAATTACAAACAAAGGCATGGAAGGATAGAGCAAATCCATATGCTCAAAACACTCTTACTAATCATGCTCAAAAGAGGCACATATCTCTCGGAAACAACATGAACACATGGCATAAAAATAACAGCAGAACATGACTTAGTGAAAATACTAAGTCTCTGAAATCAGCAACATTATGATCCCTAGTTTGCATGCTTGTGCTAGTCACCTCAAAGATCACAAAAATACATGGCATACACCCCTGTAAAGGTTGCATGGCATATTACAAAACACATGTAGGACTCAACTTCATAGGGTGCACACATCAATCATGGCAAAAATGACAAAAGTGCATATTCTGAAACAGATCTGAAACTAACATCACATAGCCCTCTTCTAACAGCATTTCGGGCATCAAGATGAGCTGAAATGAAAATTATGCAATGAGATGAAATGATATACTCATCGAGGCGAACAATTTTACATGCTATAAGCCCAAAACGGAGCCACGGGTGCAGAGTTATGATGCGATGAACATGCAACAAAATATCATCAGAAAAAGACTTAGAGGAATAACGACCTAGGGTTGCACTGGCGCGCGAACCGAGGTGGAGGTCGGAGCTCGCCGGAGTTGGTCGCCGGAGTCGTCGGGGAGGGGCGAGGGACGGCGGATCCGGCCGGATCCGGTCCTCCCGCGGCCGGATCTGGCCGGTGCGGAGGAGAGGAGGCGCGGGAGGCGCGGCGTGGGGCGCAGCGCGACGGAGGTCGGCGTGGCGCCTCGGGCGGCGGACAGCGCCGGGCGGCGGCGGCCGGAGCGGCGCGGAAGGCGGCGGGCGCTGGGGAGGCGCGCGCGGGATGGGCCGCGGGGGCCTGGCGCGGGCCGGCAGCGGCGGGACACGTGGCGCGCGGCGGTTGGACGAGGCGTGACGGCGGACGCGTCCGGCGCGGACCGGACGTGTCCGGCGCGCGGATGGAGCGGGGAGCAAGGGTTTGATCCGAAAATGGAGAGGGAGGCACTTATTTATAGGTGGGAGGGGCTAGGAAGCTCCAAATGGAGTGCGGTTTTCGCCCACACGATCGTGATCGAACGGCGATGGACATGGGAGTGACTTAGATGGGTTACTGGGCTGTTCTGAAGGGGTTTTGGGCTGCAACCCAAAAGAGGCTTTCGCGATTACCCGGTTAACCGTTGGAGTATCAAACGACCTCCGAATGACCCGAAACTTGACAGGCGGTCTACCGGTGCTATACCAAGGCCGCTTGACAAACCTCGGTCCATTCCGAGACCGTTTAACACCCGCTCACGGAAAAAGGTAAAAGGGGACGCCGGGGAACATAGGAGCGCCGGATTGCAAAACGGACAACGGGGAAAATGCTCGGATTCATGAGACGAACACGTATGCAAATGCGATGCACATGATGACATGATAAGAAATGCAAGACATGAACAAAAAGCCAAATGAAGGAAAACCCAACCACGGAGGGAATATCATATCACATAGCCAGAAATGGCAAGAGTTGGAGTTACAAATATGGCAAGTTACATCCGGGGTGTTACAAAGGCCATGTGCGTCGATGGTGGCGCCTTGCTGCATACTTCTCGCCGCCAGCTCAAGCAGTGGGCATGTGAGATTACAGCAGCAGAGCCGTCGTTCGACGCTCAGAAGCCGCTGAAGTGGTCCAGCACGCCCCTCATCTTTGACGCTGAGGACCACCTGACCGCACAACCACGGTCGGGTGTTTGCCATTATTGGTCTCACCAACGATACGCAACCTCAAGGTGAACAAGATGTTGGTCGACGGCGGGGCCAGCCTGAACTTGATCTCGCCCGTTGTCGGTGTCAAAACCGGCGGATCTCGGGTAGGGGGTCCCGAACTGTGCGTCTAGGCGGATGGTAACAAGAGACGAGGGACACAATGTTTTACCCAGGTTCGGGCCCTCTCGATGGAGGTAAAACCCTACTCCTGCTCAATTAATATTGATGATATGGGTAGTACAAGAGTAGATCTACCACGAGATCAAGGAGGCTAAACCCTAGAAGCTAGCCTATGGTATGATTGTTGTATGATGAAGTTGTCCTACGGACTAGAACCCTTCGGTTTATATAGACACCGGATAGGGTTAGGGTTACACAAAGTCGGTCACAATGGTAGGAGATCTTGAATATCCGCATCGCCAAGCTTGCCTTCCACGCCAAGGAAAGTCCCTTCCGGACACGGGACGAAGTCTTCAATCTTGTATCTTCATAGTCCAGGAGTCCGGCCGAAGGTATTGTCCGGCTATCCGAACACCCCCTAATGGAGGACTCCCTCAGTAGCCCCTGAACCAGGCTTCAATGACGACGAGTCCGGCGCGCAGATTGTCTTCGGCATTGCAAGGCGGGTTCCTCCTCCAAGTTCTTCATAAATGATTGTAAACACCAAGAGTAGTGTCCGGCTCTGCAAAATAAGTTTCCACACATCGCCATAGAGAGAATAATATTAACACAAATCAAATATGCTGATGTATTCCGCAGTGTGTCATCACACTACGGCCAAGTTTTTTACTCGAATCGTTTTCACTTCTCCACCTCAGCACGTTCTGCGAGGCGGTTTCCTTGGCACGTCTTGTCAAAGCAGAGATCATGTCCCGCATTTACGGGATTCTCATCAATACGGACGTGGGTAACCCAACCGCGCCATTTATCACGGCTCTTGGGAGGCAAGCGAGTTTTACTAGGCTGGTGGGGACGCGTAGCCGCATCCGCCCATATAAGGGGATAAGGATCCACCTTTTTACCTACGCCTTGTTCCACCTTTGCCTATCCATCTTCTGCGCACCCGAGCTCCAGCGCCCAAGCCCGCACTTCCCACCTCAACCTTCTCCTGCAATGTCCGGAGCGCGAGGCAAGTGGATGGTCTCCTCCGTCACGGAGGGCCATGTCAAAAAGCTGAGGAAGGCCGGATACTTGTCCAAAGACATTGCGCACTGGCTTCCCGAGGAGGGGCAGCTTCTCCCCACGCCAAGGCCCCATGACAGGGTAGTTTTCCTTCCCCACTTCCTCCGCGGACTGGGTTTTCCACTCCACACATTTGTCCGGGGGCTCATGTTATACTACGACCTGGATTTCCATGATCTGGCCCCGAACTTCGTCCTCAACATCTCGGCGTTTATCGTCGTGTGCGAGGTTTTCCTCCGCATCCGCCCCCATTTCGGCCTCTGGCCCAAGACACTCAACGTCAAGCCCAAGGTGGTGCGCGGCAGCCAGGCGGAGTGCGGAGGCGCCATGGCGGGCAAGATGGTCAACATCCTATGGCTCGAGGGCTCCTTCGTGGAGACCCTAAAGGGGTGGCAATCCGGGTGGTTTTACATCACCGAGCCACGCGATCCGAAGTGGATCGCAGCCCCTGAGTTCCGATCCGGACCCCCCACGCGGCTTATGTCCTGGAAAGAGACGGGCCTGTCGTGGGGTGACGAAAAAGAGGTGACCGGACTGTAAACATGCCTCCAGTCCCTGGTGAGCAAGCCGATCAAGCTTGTCAATGTAGTCCAGGTTATGCTCGTCCGCCGGATCCTCCCGTGTCAACAACGGGACTTTAATCTGTGGGAGTTCGACCCGGCGCAGCACCAAACCCTTAACATGCTCTTCGACACGACGTATGAGGACGTCTGGAAGGTGCTAACCAAAGGCGCCGAGGCTCCCGCATCTGCTTCCGAGGATCGCGGATACAGCTCGCAGCGTCACGCTAGCGAGGTAAGCTATTTTCACCTTTTACAGGATGTTTAAGTTTTTTCATAGTTTGAGTCTATGCGGGATCTAAACTCCCTCACCTTTGACAGGCTTGGTAGGTGAAGTCCGGACCGATTAACTATCCGGCTCCCTTGCCCGAAGACCCAGCCCCTGCTCTCCTAGTGAAGCTGCTGGCTCCGGCGCCTTATGTGGTGCCGGAGAAGAAGGCCAAGAAGAAGAAGGCCACGGGGACTCGAAAGAGTGCCCGTAACGTGGTGGTGTCGGACTCGTCATCCGACGAGTCCGAGACGCTCTCCTCCCGTGAGAACGAGGAGGAGGAAGAAGAACTCTCTCCCCCTCCAGCGGGGGGACGAAAAAAAGGAAGGCCGCCCCAACGGGGGAGGCCGAAGGGTCCAAGAGGAGGAAGACCCCTCCGCCGGACTACTCCCCCAACGCCGACGAGGACGACGAGGAATAGCCGGACATGGCCAAGCGTCCGGCGATATCGTAATTATTCGGATACCAGAGTAACTCATGATGTTCCTTTGTCGCACAGCTTTCCCTAATGTCGAACATAATTATGCAGCCCGCCCCGGGCCGGACTCGACGAGTTGTCAAGCGGCTCCCTGGATTCATCGGACGTGAACTGAGTTCCGCCCGCTGTCTCCCCCCACACTGCGGACGGCGCCGAAGTGGCGTCGCGAGAAGTTCCGGGGCAGGAGGAGGTGGTCCTGGAGGAGCCGCAAGGCGACCTCCCGGGCTTCGGGAGTAAAGGGGACAAAACCCCCCAGGGCTCCAAGTCCGGCTTTGAGCCGGACACCGCGCCGGAATCTTCAACGGTTCCGGACCGCGACAGGCGAACTCCTGTCAAGAGGAGCAAGCCTAATGAGTCGGCGTCCTTCGTCCAACCAGAGGCGTCGGGGAATCTACTGGAGGTGCTTAAGGGCGCCTCCATCGATGAGGAGCACCATACTATCATGAGTACGGTGATCCAGAAGGTTCAGTCCGCCAAGAGCGGACTGACCGAAGCTTGCGCTAGCCTTCTAACAGGCTTCAAGGTAAGTAAAAATATGTAAAAATATTACCACATAGACAGTAGCCCCTGATGCTCTGTTTGGCGTTCGGAAAGAAAAGCCGAATAGAGGATCTATTAAATTTCGCAGGAGTCTAACAAAAAAGAGTCAATATGCGTATGCAGGCTTCGCTGCTAGCCACCTCCGCACTGACTGCGGAGGTGGGTGCCCTGAAACAGGGCCTCGAGCGGACCGAGCAAGAGCTCGGCCTTGCCAAGCAGCAGCTCGAGGAGAAAGAAGGTAAGAGATACCTTACAAAGAAAGTGCCTATAAAAAGACGCAATTGCAAAAAATAACAGGATTGTACTGCTTATTGTAGGGGCCACGACTGAGGTGGCGACCCTCAAGCAAGCGCTGTCCGAGGCCGAGAAGAGAGCGGCCACGGAGCGCACCGAGCGAGAGAAATTTGAGGCGCAGGTCGGCGAGGCGCAGCGAGAGCTTCAGGCTCTCATGAAAAAACATGACAGTTTGGAGCTTGACTCTAAAACGCGAGCGTCCGAGCTCGCCGCGGCCGCCAAGACTGTCGAGTCTGCCAAGGCCGAAGCCCAGAAGGCCCTCCAAGAGTTGGAGGAGATGAAAAAGATAGCGGCGGGTAAGGCATTCTTTATGCAAAGCAGAAATATAAAAGTAAACTACTTATTACTTACCCGAATCCGGAGCTCTCCAGGGGCATTCGCAGATCTTCCCCGCGGCGTATCCGATGCCGCCGCATTCTACCGATCCGAAGAGGGCAGCTCGACGGAGAAGGTGTTCTGGTCCCAGTATGCTGAGGCCGGACACCCTGTGCCCTTGAGCGACGAGCTGAAGCAGTTGGTCGAGCTCCACAAGGCGGCCGAACAGGCCATGAAGGGCTTCATAGTTCGGCTGTGGCCTGGAGAGGCCCTGCCTGGGAGCTACTTCGGACTGGTGCGGCGGCTGGTGGAGGCTTGTCCAAGGCTCGAGGTCATCAAGCGCTCCGTCTGCATCGAAGGTGCCCGTAGGGCCCTTGCCCGTGCAATGGTGCACTAGGGTAAGCTGGACGGTGAGAAGCTTGTGAGGGACGGACCGCCACCGGGGAAGGAGCATCGCAAGCCCGAGAACTATTACAAGGATGTTCTTGCGGGTGCCCGCCTTGTGGCGGATGAATGTACCAAGGATGTAATTTTTGAATGAAATCGCTCTTGTTTATCCTGTGCGCTGAAAACTTGTTCATATGCGCTAAGGAATGCTTGTTGAATTTAAAATATTATTTTCTGTGCGGCCGTTTATCAAAAAATTGAGAGATGGCTAGTCGTCGGCTTCCGCCCCCATGCCACTAGTGATGGGGTGTTCGGGATAAACCTGAGCGCTCTTTTTCCCATGTTTGGGTCCTTCGAGGGAGGCGCTCAGCACAACGAACCAGGCAATCGGACTATAATACTTGAACACTCTCACTTAGCCATAGAACTTTATAATTGTAAATTTCGGTCAAGCCCCTAGTTCGGAAGACCGAGTTCGGGTGTCACACCCTGATTTTCATGCCACAACACTTAATCTAATAAATCATGATAAAATGTGGTTTGACAAAAACTTTTGAGTGTTTTGGAGCTTGCTTGATTGGATTTTTTTGTATGTTGTTTGCAAGTGCTCTAAAAATCAAATAAATTCTCCAACTCTTATACTCCTTCTCCTTGATCCAAAACCTTTTCCCAATGATCATGCCATGTGTATAGTGCAATATAGTATTTTCTTACAAAAATAATTTGGCCAAATAGTATTTTCAAAAATTAGTTTTGCAAAAACCCTTTGATTGAGGTTTGCACTGCAAGTACTTAATTAAGGGCAGTAAAAATCTTTCCAAAAATATTTTTGACTCCTATTATATATAGGTTACCTAGAAACCACAAAAATATAATTTTAAAAGTTATTTTCCTATTTTATTTAAAGGCTTTTTCTTAAGGCCAAAAATGGTCTTAAATAGGTTAAAATTATTTTAAAGCTTTTAAAATATTTGAGAAAAATTAGGGAGACTCAATGGACATATATTTTCCATATATATGAGTTTCAACATATGGTCATGATCAAAATATTGGACAAAACTTCCCAAAACCATTTCTGCTCATTTCAAGGATTTGAAATATTTCTACAGGAAATATTTTCATAAAAATCCAAGAAAATTCTAACATGTCACATATGACATTTTTTATGATTTTGCCAAGTACCATGTCATGGAGAATAGTATAACCCCATGAAACCCTCTCAAAACCACTTCTGTCCTCTTTCAAGTTTGAACATTTTTGCACTGTCAAACATGTCCAAATGCTCTCAAACTTGGTGCACATGCTCAAATGGTATAGTAATGCATATAGACCAAATGGCACAAGTTGGAGAGAATGTTATCTTGATCAAAGTACCCCAAAACCCTCTTTGTCCAGAACCAAATTTGAACAGATTTACATTGGCAACTTTCTCATTTTGATCTCAACTTTTGTGGACATGTTCAAATCCTCAAATGATGACACTACACCAAGTGGTAAATCAAGGAGAATAGATTTGCATGACTAAATCTTGGGAAAGCCATTTCTGTTGATTTCTAGGGTTTACCAAAGTTACATTGGCCACTTTGCCCAAATGAGCTCAGAATTGGTGGAAGGTCCTAATTATATGTGACATTTCACCCTGTGGAGTCTCATGGAAAATGGAAATCATCTGCTTGCCCAAACCACCATCAAACACCTTCTGGCAGAAACTTAAAATGCATGTTTCGTCCATTTTCACTAATCTCCATGAGCTCAACTTGTTCCCACAGCCCCATATGGTCCTCCTCTAACCCCTGCATCTTTCCTGCCCGAGGAGCCATGATGATGGGGGTGAAAAGCTCCTTTTCCCTCTCTGGACAGCACCATTTCTCTCTCTCTCAACCTCCCTCCTCACTCCAGTGGATCCCCAGGGCATCCAATGCCATTGTCACATTGTTTACTCCCACCTGCAGCTCCCAGACACAAGTCGGCACGTGAGGACGCGAGAAAAAGCCGTGGGTGCCGGCCATTTGCGCGCTCTGGAGCACGTCAGCATGCTCCCGACCGTTGACGCCGCGCTCCCCCACCACCTCGAGCCTCCCCCTCGCGCCAGTCGAGGTGCCTCGACGTCCGCAACACGCCACCGTGCATGCCCCCTCGTCTCTCCCTCTCTCTCACCTCCTGCGCGCGTGCCCAGAGCCGCCCGGCTCGGCCAATGCATGGCCTCGCACGCGCGAGCACCAGAGCCTTGCCCCGCTCCTCCTCTCTCTTCCTGGCGCCCCACTCGGCTCCCACAGACGCCGTAGACAGCCTCTCACCCTCTCTCCTGGCCTCCCGAGTCGTTGCCGCGGCCATCGATGCGTCGCGTCCACGGTGAGCCGCGGGTCAGCTACTTAAGGCCTCCCTCGAGCCCCCTCTCTACTCCTTTGGCCCTATCACCCTCCCGTGCATCCCCTGGACCAACCCACTCCCCTCCTCGCGCCTTCCAACCTCGTCCATGGCCGGAGCCGAGCCGCCGGCGGCCGCTTAAATTCATGGGCCTCGACCCCTCTGTCGTCCCCGTGCACATACCCGCACCCTCTCATCACCACCGCAACTCCCCCGCACTCCATCCCCTCCTCCTCATGCCTTCCTCGCCTTGCCAAACCCGCCGTCAGCCCCGGTCCGCCGCACCCGAAGCCCTCCCCTTCCCGGGATCCCCCGTGGGCATGCAGCACATGGACGGGTGCGCCGCGGCACGCTGAATCCTCCGGTGTGCTGGGCGCCACCGTAGGTGGCCTGTGCTGCCCGGGAGAGCGCCGGCGCCGCTCGGCCTCGCCTCCCCTGCCTCTTCTCTGTTCGAGCGGGAGGTAGGAGACGGCCTGAGCCCCGGGCCCCGCTCGTTAGCGACCCGGTGGGCGGGCCCCGCCCGTTTAAGTGGAGATGGACAGCGGAAATTCCGCCTCTCCCGCGCGAAGGCGTACTTCGGCTGGGCGCCTTCGACGTCGCCCTGTCGTCTGCGTGGCTGAGCCGCTGGGCCGGCCCATGGTCTATCTGCCGCCCCGCGCGCAAGATAAGGTTAAATCCCTATTCCCTTTCCTTTTTCTTTTTCCAGTGAAATTCAAAAATCCATAAAGAATTCAAATTAACTCTAAATTTGATGATTCAAATTTCTAGTAGTTTCTAAATTCATTCCCTATCACATGGTGCTATTTGCACATTTTTCCAGAAACTTTCTATTCACAAATATTTATCAAAACCCCATTTTTCATTTCTGTGATGAACTTTAGAAAATCACAGAGAGCTCAAATTTGATCCAAATACCATGATTCAAATTTCCAGATGCTTCTAAGTTCATAACTTAGTTTATGAACATTTTTATTAATACTTTCTATACCACATAAATTATTGAGCCATTTCTTCATATTTGTCAACTTTGCAAATTCATAGGAAATTCATTTGAACTCCAAATCTAGTGAAACCAATTCCTAGATGCTTCTAAAATCATCCTTTGTTAAATGGGTGCCTTTGCTCATTTTTCGAAAATTTGTTTTTGTACACTTCTTGCAATTCCATAAACCCCTTGATTCCATCATATCGAAATGTTTAGAAATATCCATTGATCCACTTCCAATGAAACCACTTTGGTCATTCCTCATATGACCAGGGGTATCCAATAAAAATCAACTTCATATTTTTAGAGCACTTTTATTTTCTGCCTTGTTGTCTTGCTTATTATGCTTGCTTTCGACGATAGTTGACGAAGTAGACGGAATGCTCAGAGTTGGACCAGAGATATTTGAAGACCTCGAAGACTTTGTTACAACAGGCAAGCAGCCCTTTGACCATGTCTATGAAACCCTTTTTATGCATGTCATATGGCACTTTTATTGCTTGCATCGAAGTCATGATAAAATGGTGACCACTTGAGGTGGTTTGCCTCCGTT
The DNA here is from genome assembly GCA_032464435.1 of Aegilops umbellulata. NCBI lineage: Eukaryota > Viridiplantae > Streptophyta > Magnoliopsida > Poales > Poaceae > Aegilops > Aegilops umbellulata. Next base: position 175,211,557 of record CP136058.1, read on the forward strand.
ACTTCCTCATTGATACTTGCATTGTGCATGACCCTACCTCCTTATGAGGGTTATGCCGGTGGGAGTAGATAGGATGCTAAAGTAGTTGCTACGCAAAAAGGGACGGGAATATGCATGGTGACGGAGGCAAAGTATTTTCAAAGGACTTTTCGAAAACCCCGTCGGGTGCCACTTATGCCCGAGGGAGATGATGAGTTGGGTAGCCACTTGATGACGAAGTGGTGTACCGAGGCAAGTGTGTGTGTTGTTTTCAAAAACGGATTGGTTTAAGTTGCCACCGTTATGCCAACCTTACATGCGCAAACACTCTACCCTTATATGGGAAAGGGCATTATTGATTACCTAGGCCGATACTAGCTTGGAGCCCGCATTATTAGTGACGGGAGAGTTGTTGGTGCGCTCTCTCGGGACGGGGTCGTGCCAGGTAGGGCGGCCATGACTGTTTTCACAGGGCACCGGATACACCGTTGTGTCCCCTCTCGGATGTTATGATCCCGAGTGAGTCTTGTATGATGTACATCATGAGGATACGGAACAACGAGTGGACTCCTTGTTAGTGTCGTCTAGGGAAAGATATTGATCGGGTGCTTACCCCGGGTACTTGAGGTACCACGGGTCGTGGATGACACGGAAGTTCCCCGGATCTTGTGGGTAAAGTGTGCAACCTCTGCAGAGTGTAAAACTATTCGAATAGCCGTGTCCACGGTCAAGGACAGTTGGGTAACCGCTCTTGGGCTACGTCCACTTGTTTACAAACCAGTGTGTGTGGGAAGAACTACTTGGGTCAAGTCAAGGACTTGACATGATTGAGTTGGGTTGGTGCCCACTCTATTTATGTTGATATCTGTAACCTGTCCTCATGGTTACTTGAATTCTCCTGTTGCATGTCTTACAAGTTGTTGAACATGTCATTGCACTCAAAACTAGCTTTCCGCAAAAATTTACCTATATCATGCATTGTTGTATCTTGAGCCAAAACATGGGTTGCTTGCGAGTACATTCAAAGTACTCATTGGCTTGCCACTTGTTATTTTATTGGCCAGGCATAAAAGAACAGGATATGATGAAGAATACTTCGGTGTCGAACATGTGAGCTAGGACGCTTCCCAGTCAGAATGCCTGTAGGGTTAAGGCAGATGGCATGGGTCCAAGTTATCGACGAAGATTTCCGATGCAATGTTATACTCAAGACTTGACCATAATGGTCCTACTTGTGTAATACGGTATGTATGGATGTAAGACTCTTTTTATTCAGCTTCTGTGTGTTCAGTGAGCATTGATCTCTGGGATCACTGTACATGTGCATTCGGTGATCACGACTTATGAGTCGGGGTCCCCACATCGAGGCGCTATCCACGCCTTAGCCGGACAAAGCCGGCTCCTCGCTCGAAGCGGCATAAGTCTTTAGGGACTCGAAAAACCTCTCGAACAGCGACTGGTCTCTCGCCTCATCATGACAGTCAGTTTTAGCTTTCTCCACTGAGGTGCTCAGCCCAGCTCAATTGGTGCACAATCGCAGTGGTTCTCCTAGTGCTACCTCAGCCGATATAGCGGAACGTAAGGCACCAAAACATAGGAGCCAGGCAAACCCAACTATTAACCCAAATCATGATTCGGAGCCGATGCATATAGTGCTATAAGTTCGGGGTGCCGCACTTATGAAGTGTTCGGACTTCTTACACCATATTAAGGGGTACTGAAGCCCCTGGTGTATTTGTCATACCACAGTGTACGGGTGCCACATGTCATTAATGAACATATATATAAAAACAGGATAATGCAAAAAATAGACAAAAAGCTATGCATTGTTTATAGAGAGGCTGCTATCAAAGCAGAACGATAAAAATAGTGCGATAAGCAAAAGATATTGGACTATTTAACATGTCCTTGCCAGGCGCAGGCCGCGGAATTGTATTCAAAACAGGCATACTGCTCGTAACAGAGACCACCTGGGGGTTCCATAGTGCGGCATGGCTTGTCTGCTTCCCTGGGCCTTGCATCGTTTGTGCGGCAGTTGAATTGCCGAAGAGGTCGTCCGAAGTATGGAGTCCTGAAAGTAAGAAAGAAAGAATTCGGCAGCCCCTAGTACGTTTTAGGCCGTATTTTGGGCTTGCCATTATTGTGCCCCTTCCCCTGCGCCCATGGTATTTCAAGAGCGTAGTTATGTACGCGAAGCACTAGTTTCGCTATGTCGCGAGGGCTGGGGTTGGGGCCGCACTGCTACGCCTGCTCAGAACGTGCCAGGCGGTCTTGTTGTAGGTTACTCCGGGTGCGCTTGGCAGTGTCTGGCTTTTTAACGGTCGGACTGGAGAATTGCCTAAGAAGGCTGCTTTGTACTTCTTCTATGAGGGCCGCCATGTGCTCCTCCGTTCGGAGGGAGCGCTCGGTGTTTCCATTGACCGTAATTACTCCTCGAGGGCCTGACTTCTTGAGCTTGAGATATGCGTAGTGCGACACCGCATTGAACTTTGCAAATGCGGTTCGCCCGAGCAGGGCGTGATAGCCACTGCGAAACGGGACTATATCAAAGATTAACTCTTCGCTTCGGAAATTGTCCGGAGATCCGAAGACCACTTCAAGTGTTACTGAGCCTGTGTAGCTGGCCTCTACACCTAGTATAACGCCTTTAAAGGTCGTTTTTGTGGGCTTGATCCTCGAGGGATCAATGCCCATTTTCTGCACTGTATCCTGGTAAAGCAGGTTCAGGCTGTTGCCGCCGTCCATGAGGACTCTTGTGAGATGAAATCCGTCGATAATTGGGTCAAGAACCAATGCGGCAGACCCGCCATGACGGATGCTAGTGGGATGGTCCCTTCGAACAAAGGTGATCGGACAGGAGGACCATGGGTTGAACTTTGGAGCGACTGGCTCTAGCGCGTATACGTCTTGTAGCGCACGCTTTCGCTCCCTCTTGGGAATGTGGGTTGCGTATATCATGTTCACCGTCCGCACTTGTGGGGGAAAACCCTTCTGTCCACTGCTGTTCGGCGGCCTGGGCTCCTCCTCGTCATCGCTATGCAGCCCCTTGTCTCTGTTTTCGCCTCTTAACTTGCCTGCCTGCTTGAACACCCAACAATCCCTGTTGGTGTGATTTGCTGGCCTTTCGGGGGTTCCATGTATCTGGCACATGCGGTCGAGTATTCGGTCCAAACTGGACGGGCCCTGAGTATTCTTTTTGAATGGCTTTTTCCGCTGACCGGATTTATAGCCTCTGAATCCGGCATTTACTGTCGTGTCCTCGTTGTTGTCACTGTTAACACGGCGCTTTTGCTTGTTCGGGCGCGACCTGCCACTTTTGTCCTTGGTATCTGAATTGCCAAGGTTCTTGGTTAAGTTGTTGCTGCGAGCAAGCCAGCTATCTTCTCCCGTGCAAAAGCGGGTCATGAGTGTCGTCAGGGCTGCCATAGATTTCAGCTTTTCCTGTCCCAGGTGTCGGGCAAGCCACTCGTCGCGGATATTATGCTTGAAGGGTGCTAGGGCCTTAGCGTCCGGGCAGCCGACTATCTGGTTTTTCTTTGTTAGGAACCGTGTCCAGAATTGCCTGGCCGATTCCTCTGGCTGCTGAATTATGTGGCTTAGGTCATCGACATCTGGTGGTCATACATAAGTGCCCTGGAAGTTATCGAGGAATGCGGCTTCCAGGTCCTCCCGAGAACCGATTGAGTCCGCTGGCAAGCTGTTGAGCCAATGCCGGGCCGGTCCCTTAAGTTTCAGTGGGAGGTATTTGATGGCATGTAGATCATCACCGCGGGCCATGTGGATATGAAGGAGATAATCCTCGATCCATACGGCAGGATCAGTTGTGCCATCGTATGATTCGGTGTTTACGGGTTTGAAGCCCTCAGGGATTTTATGATCCATTACTTCATCTGTGAAGCATAGTGGGTGTGCGCCGCCTCTATACTGGGCTATATCATGGCGCAACTCAGAGGAGCTTTGTCCATTGTGTTCGGCCCGGCCGGATTTATCGTATCCGGAGTGACGATCACCGTCACGTGCCGTGGGGCGCCCACGCAATCCATAGATCGATCTTGTTTGCCTTGCCTTGTCCTCCAGTATATCTCGCAGGTCTGGCGCGTTTTCCCGTGCCTTAGCATTTTTTGAGCGGCGTCGGGGCATGGCTTGAGTGGCGGGCTTAGAGGCCTCTCTGTCGCGGCCACGAGGTGGCCGGTCGGCCATGTCATGCGCTGGTGATGTGGGTGCTTCCTCCTCTAATCGGGGTAGCAGCCTGCGCTTTGGGTAACGCTTGGAGGGGCGTTCGAGTTCATACTCTTCGGCCGCAAGGACTCCAGTCCATCTGTCAGCTAGCAAATCTTGATCAGATCTAAGTTGTTGTTTCTTTTTCTTGAGGCTGCTTACCATGGCTAAAAGCCTGCGTTTGAAATGCTCTTGTTCGGCAGGGTCTGATGGTACGACGAATTCGTTGTCGTCGAGGCTTGCCTCGTCTTCGGAGGGAGGCATATAGTTATCGTCCTCAACCTCTCGGTCTGGCGCCCTCTCATGAGGGCTGGCTTCTCCATCTTCCTATGCCGAATCTTGCTGGAGGGGGTGTTCTTCAGCGCTGTCCGGAGTAGTATTATCTCCGGTGTCGGAATCACCGTTTTTGCTTTGGCGGGATTTAGAGCGGTGTCGCTGACGTCGGCGTTTGGGATGTTTCTTAGAAGTATCATCTCCCGCTTTTCCTTCGCCAACTCCATCTTTTGGAGCGTCCACCATATATATGTCCTACGACGAGGTGGCCTTCCAGCGCCCTACAGGTGTTGGTTCCTGTTCATCTCCTGCATCGTCGTCCATACCGTCGATGTCTTCGGAGTCGAAATCGAGCATGTCGGTTAATTCGTCGACAGTGGCTACGAAGTGGGTGGTGGGTGGGCTTTGAATTTCTTCATCGTCCGCATCCCATCCTTGCTGACCATAGTCCGGCCAGGGCTCTCCCGATAAAGAGAGAGACTTTAGCGAGTTTAGGATGTCACTGAAGGGCGAGTGCTGAAAGATGTCCATGGCGGTGAACTCCATGATCGGCACCCAATCGGATTCGATCGGCAGGGGCGCGAGGGGTTCAGAGTCTGGAGAGGAATCCGGATCCTCGGAGTCACGGGTCGTGCAGAGTACGGGGCTGGCGTTCGGCTCGCTCGCCTTTGAGATCGCAGCCCCCGAGGTGACGTCCAACCGCTCATCCTCGATTGGCGCAATAGGCTCCGAATTAAGGGTCGGAACCGGTGCGTGTGCGGCCTCCAGGGCACTGTTCGGCGGCAGAGCTAGATCATGCCCCTCGAGACAGTGCGGCGCCCTTGGATGTGGCTCGAACCCGTCGAAGATCAAATCCCCGTGGATATCTGTCGTGTAGTTTAAGCTTCCAAACCTGACCTGATGGCTAGGGGCGTAGCTTTTGATCTGCTCCAGGTGGCCAAGCGAATTGGCCCGCAGTGCGAAGCCGCCGAAGACGAAGATCTGTCCAGGGAGAAAAGTCTCACCCTGGACCGCCTCGTCGTTGATGATCAAAGGAGCCATCGGGCCGAAAACTCACGACACAGAGGAACTCTCAATGAAAGCACCAATGTCGGTGTCAAAACCGACGGATCTCGGGTAGGGGGTCCTGAACTGTGCGTCTAGGCGGATGGTAACAGGAGACAAGGGACACGATGTTTTTACCCAGGTTCGGGCCCTCTCGATGGAGGTAAAACCCTACTCCTGCTTGATTAATATTGATGATATGGGTAGTACAAGAGGAGATCTACCACGAGATCAAGGAGGCTAAACCCTAGAAGCTAGCCTATGGTATGATTGTTGTATGATGAAGTTGTCCTATGGACTAGAACCCTCCGGTTTATATAGACACCGGATAGGGTTAGGGTTACACAAAGTCGGTTACAATGGTAGGAGATCTTGAATATCCGCATCGCCAAGCTTGCCTTCCACGCCAAGGAATGTCCCTTCCGGACACGGGACGAAGTGTTCAATCTTGTATCTTCATAGTCCAGGAGTCCGGCCGAAGGTATTGTCCGGCTATCCGAACACCCCCTAATCCAGGACTCCCTCAATCGTCGTGTGTGAAGCGTTCCTCTGTGTTACCCCTCACTTCGGATTATGGCTCAAGACCTTTAAAGTGGAGCCGAAGATGATCGAGGGACGGCACGCAGAGTGCGGAGGCGCTGTTATAAGTAAGAATGATGATGCTCCCTGGCCTGAGGGCTCTTTTCAAGAGAAGCTCGGCTTATGGCAACGGGAGTGGTTCTATATCACTGCTCCCACGGGCACCAAATGGGTGGCGCCGCCTGCCTTCCGCTCGGGTCCCCCACAACAGCTAGGGTCATGGGTCAATAAAGGCCTAGACTGGGGGCCATCTCAAGACGTACCTTTGTTGTAGGGCCGAACCAGGGATCTCTTGGAAAGAGACCTCAGCCTGGTCAAAGTGACGCAAGTCATGCTGATCCGCCGAACCCTGCCCGGCAAACGTCGCTCCCTCTGTTTGTGGGAGTTTAATCCGGAGGGACCACGAGCTCTCCAACATTTTATGGGCATAACGCCCGTGGAGATGTACAAATTGTTCTTCGGATCACAAGCAATGTGTCCGGATTTGACCGAGGATGCAGGTTTAAGCTGCAATCGCCCGAATACTCAAGTAAGTAACCTTGTGCCCGGACTCGCCATCCATATAATTGTCATAAATTCGCCCCTAAAAGAGTTGTCCTTTTTAAACAGGAGTGGATAGCGAAAGCAAAGCTGATCAGGTGTCCGGCTCCCCTTCCTGAGACCAGGCCGGATCCCGTGCTTGTCAGGATGTTGAAGATTGTGCCTCTGGAGAGAAGCGAGGGAGAGGACAAGGAAACTATGGCCTCCTCAAAGGAGGCTGTTCCGAAGGGAGGAACCGATGATTCCTCCCCTATGGGGAAGAAGAGGGCAGCCTTTGACGACCCAGAGCCCATGGCCTCAAAGCGGGGTAAAAAATCCTCGTCAGAGGGTCCGGTGCCGGGGGGTTCCTCGGCCGAACTATGCCCTAAAGGGAATCAGTCCTCCAGCGAGCCGTAAGTAGAGAAAGATTGTATATTTTGAGAGAATGATCCTTGATTTAAACCTGAGAAGATTAACCGAAATTTTACCTTGTAGTTCGGACCTCATCCCTTCTCAGCAGGGCTCGTCTTCAGTGGATCTTCTTCAGGAGATGATGGAGAGCGGAACGCCTCCCCCTGCCGTACCGCCTAGCGAGGTGGGCGAACCTGAGGTGTCGTCGCAGAGGGTTTCTCTGAATCCGGCAGGGGCGGAAGATTGCTATGTGGCCCCCAAGGTTCTCCGCGTCCGGCCTCCAAAAGAGGCCACAGGACAAGTCCGGCACCGTCTGGTGCTGGGCCGGAGGAGCTAAAGAATCTGCTGGGGCGAGCTTGTATCTCAGAGGAGCACCGCGCATTGATGGTCACGGTGATTGAAAGGATTTCATCCGCGGAAAGCGGATTGCACGAGGCCGTCAGAAGTTTACTCACGGGTTTTGAGGTATATTAGATAATGTACACTTTTGTCAGTTGCGCATAAATAAGATGCGCCCTGTATAGATAGTAGCCCCTGCGACTCTGTGCATTGTCAGAGGGTGACAGCGTGCAGAGGATCATAACCCCAGGTCTAAATTTGTCGCCTTTAAATGTCGGTGGCGAAGTGTCCGGAATCGAGCCGAACTCATGATTTTGCCGAACTAAAGCGGCAACTGGACGTGGCAGATGCCGACATCACGGTCGTCAACAAGCGGCTTGATGAGGCTCAAGGTATGTAATTCCTTGGCGGCACCTGGTAAGAGGAGCTTTATGCCAATATCTTATAATGTATATGCGTGACGCAGATAGTGCGGCCACCGTGGAGAGTCTTCGGGCGGAACTTGCCCGGGCTAAGGAACAAGCCAGAGAAAGGGATGCGGCTGCCAAGAAGGTCCTTGAAGAGCTGAGAGCCGAACAGGCTGCTCACTGCCGAAGCAAGAAGGGGATGGCCGAGATGGCCATGAAGTTAAAGAGCGCTGCTGACCATTGCGAGCTTCTTGAGAAAGAAGACCGGCCGAGGCAGGCGGACTTAGAGAAGGCCGTTGCTGATGCCAAGGACGCTCGCTCTCCGATGACGGCTGCGAAGGAGGAGCTGCGTCAGGCCGGACAGATTGCGGCTGGAAAGCCCTTTATGCTGCGGAGGAAGTTTTGCAATCCGAAGTTTTCTCCGTTGGACGGCATGTGGAGTGTGGAGGACACCTATCTGGATTTGGCCGCGAGTGCTGCTGATGCGACCGAGCACTTTCGACATCAGGAAGATCGCGAAGTGGAAAAACTTTTCTGGTCGCAGTTTCACAATCCAAAGCGTCCCCTGGCGGTGGAAGATCGTCTGGCTCAATGGGCTGAGCTGAATAGGTTGTCCGGACTCGCCATGAAGTTCGTCATGGGTCATTTCTAGCCAGGGAGATTGGAGCCGAAGAGTTATTTCGGCTTGGTGCAGCAACTCCTTGATGGGGTGCCCCGTATCGATGCAATGAAGAGGTCAGCATGCATAGAGGGCGCACGGATGGCTCTTGCCCGTGTCAAGACATATTGGGCGGAGGTGGAGATCATCGTTGTTGCGTCCCGAGATTCGGACAAATGCCGAGTACCCTCCAAACACTATTTTCAGAAAGTCCTTGAAGGCGCTCGTGTAATAGAGACGCAGTGCTCGAAGGATGCTATGTTCTGATAGCATATGTAATTATAAAACATTATTTTGATGAATTGTAGTAGGCTTTTATACTTGTGCCTTCAAGTATGGGGAACACCTCCTATGCGGCCGTTTTAATATATATATATATATATATATATATATATATATATATATATATATATATATATATATATATATATATATGAAAGATGGCAGTTGTTGGCTTCAGCCCCCACGCACATAGTGCGGGGGTGCTCGCAGAAGGCGCTTTTTCACACTTAATCCAACGTCTTGGTCCAACAAAGGAGGTGATGGTGCAGCGAGCCAGGCAACCGGACTATAATTCTTTAACACTTTCACTTAGCCATAGGAGCTTGACAGTGGGACTCTTTAGATAGCCCTTGGTGGCGACTGCGCTCGCCCGAATTCAGGGTGCGTGTGTGCCTGGCCGGGAAATGGCCCTTCGATAATGCGGAGGAATCCTATAGATTCCGGAGAGTCATCGAGTGGTTGACCAGTCTCGTGCTATGTCATGACAGACGGTTTTCGGCTTTCTCCACTGAGGTGCTCGCCCGGCCGAACCGGGGCACAATCGCAGTAGTTCTCCTGGTGCCGCCTTAGCCGATAGAGCGGAACGTAAGGCGGCCGAACACAGGAACCGGGCAACCCAACATTGACCAAAATCATGATTCGGAGCTGATGCATATAAGGCCAAACTCGCGACGCCGAACACTCCCTAAGGTATTCGGTCTTTATGAGAGCGGGTTAAGTAATGCTCTTAGTTATAAGCCCCTAGTGTCCAGGTACGTGCAAGAATTCTGACGTGGCCACATGCCAAAACGACAACCTCCTCCTTGGTTATAGAACCAGGGCATGTGTAGCAACAAGAGACAGTAAAAAAGGTTTACACAAGGTCTTAATCTGAAAAGAATCCTTGGAATGGGTCCCTACTGCACGTCTGCGCCTGTGTCTCCGTTGTGCCGTATCCTGGACGGGCGCAGCACGATGTTCATCTGTAAAAGAGAGGAACTAAGTTGAAAAGAAAAATTGTATTAAATAAATAAAAGTTCGTGTCGAACAAAAAGTTGTATTAAATAAACAAATATAAAGTAAAATATGTAAATTGAGCTTTATTTTCTCTTATATATGCGGAGCCCCTAGGGCATGCCGGGCTCGTCTATCCGTGCTCGTGGTCTTAATGACCTGTTCGGATGTTCTGGCTGGTGAAGCCATTGTATTGTGGGGCTGTTAAAGCGGCCGCACAATCCTCCGCTCGGGGGAGGTGTGCTCAATGCTTCCCCTTCAAGGAGATTATGCCTCGTGGACCGGGCATCTTAAGCATGAGAGATGCATAATGCGGCATTGTGTTAAAGCGGACGAAAGCTTCGCGCCCCAGCGGTGCTTAATAGCGACTTGAGAATGGGGCGATGTGGAAAGTTAGCCTTTCACAGTGGAAGTTATCGGTAGAGCCGAATATAACTTCGAGCTGGATAAAACCCATGCAATGGGTGTCCGGACCAGGTGCTACCCCTTGAAAGGAGGTTTTGCTATGGCAGATTCTTGTTGGGTTTATCCCCATGTGACAGATTGTGTCCTGATATATCAGGTTTAGTCCACTGCCGCCGTCCATTAGGACATTTGAAAACTGGAGCCCGCCAATTATTGAATCGAGTACCAAGGCAGTCCAGCCTGCGTTCCTGGTACTTCTTGTATAATCCAGATGATCGAAGATGATTGGTTTTGACAACCAGTGGCGGGACCCTTTTGGGATGGGTCGTGTGGCGCGTACCTTTATGGGCGCCACACGTTTTGTTATGTGAAGTAGGTTTACTATTTTTACTTCTTGTGGGAAATTCTTCTGTTTCCTGGTGCTCTGCTTTTGGGGTTCGTCCTCGTCTTCGCTTGGTGTGTCGAGCCCCTTGTGTTTGGCGTTGAGTCTAGCGGATTGTTTGAAAACCCAACAATCTCTGTGGGTATGGTTAGCAGGCCTCCCTGGAGTACTGTGTATTTGACATATATTGTCCAGGATTTTGTTTACGTTGGATAAATCATCTCTGTTATCCTGGAGGGGCGGCTTTTTCTGATTCTGCAATGAGCCTTTGAATCCGGCGTTGACTGCCGTGCTCTTCGGACTGTTTTCCTTAGTCCAGCGACGTTCCTTGTTGCGTCGCGGTTTTCCATTTCCATCCCTAGTTTCGGATGTACTTGGGTCGCTGGTGCTACATCTTGCCAACCAGCTGTCCTCTCCTGCGCAAAAGCAGGTCATGAGGCTTGTTAATGCGGCCATTGTTCTTGGCTTTTCTTGGCCGAGGTGTCTGGCGAGCCACTCGTCTCGGACATTGTGCCTGAAAGCTGCTAGGGCTTCGGCGTCCGGACAGTCGACTATCTGATTCTTTTTAGTAAGAAATCTATTCCATAACTGCCGAGCTGACTCTTTGGGCTGTTGTGTTATGTGACTGAGGTCGTCAGCATCCGGAGGACGGACATAAGTCCCTTGAAAACATGCTCAGAAAGCATCCTCGAGCTCTTCCCAACTTCTAATTGTGTTTTCAGGAAGGCTTTTAAGCCAATGTCGGGCTGGTCCTTTACGCTATAGGGGTAAATATTTGATGGCGTGGAGATCATCTCCTCTAGCCATATGTATGTGGAGGATGTAATCCTCTATCCAGACTCCAGGGTCTGTTGTTCCATCATATGCCTCTATGTTTACGGGTTTAAATCCCGCTGGAAATTCATAATCCAGGACCTCATCGGTAAAACATAGGGGATGTGCGGCGCCCCTGTATTTGGGTGTGCCGATTTCTGATAGTGGCTTTATTGCATTGCTTACAAGAGCTTGCTTTCTTGGCCCATAAATGGACCTGGCTGGGCCATCTTTTTGATGTGAATCCGTAAGTGGGTCGCGTGCCGGCTTATGTGCGGCGCTGTTTGCCGCTTTATGCTGGCTATGGGGTCGTCTATCTGACCGTGTGGCTTTCTTACTTTTCGAGTGCGAGGGCTCTAAGGCCTCTTCGTCGAATTCCGGTAGTAGCTTTCGCTTCAGATAGCTTTTAGTGCGGCGACTGTCGCCGTATTTGTCTGCGGTGTTGATTACTTTACTCCATCTGATCCTGAGTGCATCTTTTTTAGTTTTGAGCTTCCACTTCTGCTTTTTCAGGCTGCGTATGGTTGCAACGAGCCTCTTGTGGAGGTTCTTCTTCTCCGTTGGTTTATCTGGCGTAAGGTCGTCCGCAATGCCATTTTCGCCAGGGGAGGGATGTTCGGTTTCTTCATCCGGGCTGCCCTGTTCGGACGGTTGCTCTAGGGCATGCTTGTCGCCTGCTGGCTCATCCTGCTCTATGGCTGGGTCTGTATCGAGGCGGGGCTTGGGTCGGCGTTTCCGCCGACGCTTTGATTGTTTTTCAAGGGATTAATCCTTCATTCCATCCCCGTTTTCCTCGTGGTCGCTACCTTTAGGGGTATCCACCATGTACACATCATCAGGTGAGGTGGCTGTCCAATGCCCTATAGGCGTTGGTTCATATGTGTCTCCTGCATCATCGTCCATACCGTCGATGTCTTCGGAGTCGAAGTTGAGCACGTCGTTTAAATTATCGACGGTGGCTACCAAATGGGTGGTGGGTGGGTTTTGAATTTCTTCATCGTTCGTATCCCATCCTTGCTAACCATAGTCCGGCCAGGGCTCTCCTGATAAAGAGAGAGACTTCAGTGAGTTCAGGATGTCGCCGAAGGGTGAGTGCTGAAAGATGTCCGCGGCGGTGAACTCCATGATCGGTGCCCAATCGGATTCGATCGGCAGGGGCGCGGGGAGTTTAGAGTCCGGAGAGGAATCCGGATCCTCGTAGTCACGGGTCATGCAGAGTGCGGGGCGGGTGTTTGGCTCGATCGCCTTTGAGATCGCAGCCCCTGGCGTGGCGTCCAACCACTCATCCTCGATCGGCGCCGCAGGCTCAGAATTAAGGGTCGGAACCGACGCGCGTGCGGCCTCCAAGACACTGTTCGGTGGCAGAGCTAGATCATGCCCATCGAGACAGTGCGGCGCGCTTGGCTATGGCTCGAATTCGTCGAATATCAAGTCCCCGCGGATGTCAGCCGTGTAGTTCAAACTTCCAAACCTGACCTGATGGCCAGGGGCGTAGCTTTCGATCTGCTCCAGGCGGCCAAATGAATTGGCCCGCAGTGCGAAGCCGTCGAAGACGAAGATCTGTCCGGGGAGAAAAGTCTCACCCTGGACCGTAGCGTCGTTGATGATCAAAGGAGCCATCGGGCCTAAAAGTGACAACACAGAGGAACTCTCAATGAAAGCACCAATGTCGGTGTCAAAAACGGCGGATCTCGGGTAGGGGGTCCCGAACTGTGCTTATAGGCGGATGGTAACAGGAGACGAGGGACACAATGTTTTATCCAGGTTTGGGCCCTCTTGATGGAGGTAAAACCCTACGTCCTGCTTGATTAATATTGATGATATGGGTAGTACAAGAGTAGATCTACCACGAGATCAAGGAGGCTAAACCCTAGAAGCTAGCCTACGGTATGATTGTTGTATGTTGGAGTTGTTGTCCTACGGACTAAAACTCTCCGGTTTATATAAACACCGGATAGGGTTAGGGTTACACAAAGTCGGTTACAAGGGTAGGAGATCTAAATATCCGCATCGCCAAGCTTGCCTTCGACGCCAAGCAAAGTCCCTTCCGGACACGGGACGAAGTCTTCAATCTTGTATCTTCATAGTCCTGGGAGTCCGGCTGAAGGTATAGTTCGGATGGCCGAACAGCCCCTAATCCCGGACTCCCTCACCCGTCGTGATCAAAAGGCTGCAAATTCCTGATGGAGACCTCGAGGAAACGGGCATGTTTCAAGGGGTCAATCCAGGGAGGAGCCAGCCGAAGGGGAAGGCCACACTGCCTGTGACGTTTGGAGGAGAGTTTAAGTATAGGACGGAGAGGGTCGTCTTCGACGTGGCCGAGATCCCCTTGCCCTACAACGGGATCGTCGGCCGCCCGGCACTAGCCAAGTTCATGGCAGCGTCACACTACGCCCACAACATGCTAAAGATGCCCGGGCCGTTGACCATCATCCCCGTCCCTTCCGACAAGAAGGACGCGTTGATTTGCGCCGACCAACTCTATCGGGAAGCAGTTGCAACAGCTGCCGTCAAGGCACTTGCCTGTCGCTGAAGGCCCGAGAGGGAAGAAGAATCCCGACAAGACCTCTCGCACCCACTCCGACAAGTGCACCTCCTCGGACTGTTGTGCTACCGTTGAGGACATGCCGGATAGCTCTACCGGCAAGAGCAAGAAATCCAGAGCTAAGCCACCGCAGATCACACTACTAGGGAAAAGCCTAGCAGCAGCGCAGGTTTTGGGCCTATTAGTAGCGCGGGGGCTGGCGCTACTAATAAGGCGCTACAGCTAACGTATGCGCTACTACTACGTCCGTTAGTAGTAGCGTGTGTAAAAACCCGCGCTGCTACTAACCCGTTCTTTGAAGAATAAAATTGAAATTTTTTTCGATTTTTTTGCCCGAATTTTCAAATTTCTGAATTATTTTAACCTCTAATCTCTAATCACCCCTCATCGCTGCTCAATTTAATCTCTAATCACCCCTCATCATTCCAAATCATCTAACTTCCCGGACAGTCACCCATCCTCTCACTACTCCGGCCTGAGCATGCTTAACTTCCGGGTTCTATTCTCCCAAGTCTGCACTTGTTGTTTTCCTGACAATAGTAAGATGTCAATCCTATTAACCCTCGGGAGTTTAGCTTGAGCATGAAGTCACACATTTCACTGTTTGAGTTTAAAACTATTGTTCTAAAAAACAATAATTATTTAGTAACACTAATATTTCTTGAATAAGTAGTTTGACTACATTTTGACCATAGTTTGACCACAGTTTGACCACAGTTTGACCACAGTTTGACCAGATTTGACCAAAATTCCAAAGAACTGAAATAATTATTTAGTAACACTAATATACTTGAATAATTATTTAGTAACACTAATACTTCTTGAATAAGTAGTTTGACCACAGTTTGACCAGATTTGACCAAAATTAAAAAACTAAAATTTGAGCATAACTTTTTTCCTTTTAGAATTTGAGGATTCTAAAAATTTGCAAACAGGCCGTAGGCGGTCTCCATCGGATCTGGAATTTCGTGCTGAACATTTTGATATATTATATGTTTTTTCTGACATCGTATGCAAAAGTTATAGCCATTTTACATTTTCCCTACACTTTTTGCAAAACAAGTCCAAATTTAAGTTTTTAAATTTTCCCAACTAGTAGATGTAGTAACATAACTACATCTCGAAGGATTTTAATTTTTGAAACATTTTGATATATTATACATTTTTTCTAACATCATATGCAAAAGTTATAGCCGTTTTACATTTTCCCTACACTTTTTTGCAAAACATGTCCAAATTTAAGTTTTTAAATTTTCCTAACTAGTAGATGTAGTAACATAACTACATCTCGAAGGATTTTAATTTTTGAAGTTTTCATCATTTTCTTTTGCTTTTTACAAAATCGAAAAGGCGATCCACAGGGGGGGGTGTAGAGTTTTAAAATGGGACCTTTAGTAGTAGCGAGGGTTTCTACCCCTCGCTACTAGTATGGCATGTCCCGGAGGGGCACGGTTGAGACCTCTTAGTAGTAGCGAGGGGTAAAAACTTAGTAGTAGCGAGGGTTTATAACCCTCGCTACTACTATGGCATGGCCCAGGGGCACGATAGAGACCGCTTAGTAGTAGCGAGGGGTAAAAACCAACGCTACTGCTATCAACTTAGTAGTAGCGAGGGTTAAAAACCCGTGCTACTACTATCGCATGTCCCGGGGGGCACAGTAGAGACCGCTTAGTAGTAGCGAGGGTTAAAAACCAGCGCTACTGCTATCAACTTAGTAGTAGCAAGGTTCAAAAACCCGCGCTACTAGTAAGTAGCAGTAGCGAGGGGTATAAACCCGCGCTGCTAGTAAGCATCTGTGTATAAGCTTTTCCCTAGTAGTGTTAAGAAGGTGTCCGTCAGGGAGGATGGCACGGGAGGGGCCTTCACCATAGGCTCTACCCTCGACAGTAAATAGGAAGGCGTGCTCGTCACCTTCCTGCGGGCGAATGTCGACGTGTTTGCGTGGCAAGCATCCGACATCCCCGATGTTCCCAGGGAGGTGATTGAGCACCACCTAGCTGTCTGTCCTCATGCGCGGACCGTCAAGCAGAAGGTCAGAAAGCAGGCTCTAGAGAGGCAGGAATTCATCACAGAGGAGATTAGGAAGTTGGAAGTGGCAGGTTTGGTGAGAGGAGTGCTCCACCCGACGTGGTTGGCCAATCCGGTAGTGGTGCGCAAGGCAAATGGGAAGTGGAGGCTGTGTACTGACTACATAGATATCAATAAGGCTTGTCCTAAGGACCCCTTCCCATTGCCGCGCATCGACCAGATTGTTGACTCCACGGCCGGGTGTGATCTGCTGTCATTCCTCGACGCCTACTCGGGCTACCACCAAATCTTCATGACAAGAGAGGATGAAGAGAAGACATCATTCATCACCCCGTGTGGTACGTATTGCTTTTTACGGATGCCTTTCGGGTTGAAGAGTCCTGCCTCGATGTTTGCAAGAGCAGTCCAAATTGGTTTTGAACCCCAGCTCCATAGAGAATATGGAAGCATACATGGATGACATAGTGGTCAAAACCAAGGACGGGGAAACTCTTGTGCAAGATCTGGAAGAGACATTTGCTAACCTGCCCAAGATCTACCTTAAGCTAAACCCAGAGAAGTGTGTCTTCGGCGTTCCGTCTGGCAGGCTTCTCGGATTCTTTGTGTCGCAGCGCGGGATCGAGGCAACCCAGACAAAATCAAGGCTATTGAGCAGATTCAGGCGCCCAAGCGGATCAAAGATGTGCGTCGGCTCACCGGCTGCGTCGCCGCCATGAGCCGATTCATCTCCAAGTCCGCCGAGCGTGCCCTTCCCTTTTTCAAAATCTTGAAGTAGGCAGGCCCAATGGAGTGGACCCCAGAAGCCGAGGTAGGGTTGCAGGATCTGAAGAAATACCTTTTCTCCATGCCAATACTGGTTGCGCCTAAACCACAAGAGCCGTTGCTGCTGTATCTAGCGGCGACGAATCAAGTGGTCAGCGCCGCACTGGTGGCGTAGAGGGAGGTCGACGAGGAGGCAGTGGCGACGGCAGAACCAGCGGATGGCAAGCCAAAGATTCCCCCGGCAGGTCCTTGTGCCGACAAGGCGATGCGCTCGGCAGAGTCTGATACCACCAAGGCAGTGCCCACGCAGTCAAGTGAGGTGGTGCAGAAGAAGAAGATGATGCAACATTCGGTTTAATTTGTCAGCTCCCTCTTGCAGGGGGCTAGGTCGAGGCACTCCAGTGTGCAGAAATTGCTCTTTGGCCTCCCTATGGCCTCGAGGAAGCTGCATCATTACTTCCAAGCAGGGTCTCCAGTTGCCACGGATACTGCATAACCCAGATGCGACCGGAAGGATTGTGGAATGGGCCCTGGAGTTGTCGAGTTTTGGGTCAAATTTCGAAAGTACCTCGACAATCCAAAGCAGGGTCTTGGCGGAGTTCATTGCAGAATGGACCTCAACGCTCGACAAAGAAATCCAGGAGACCGCTCTCCCCGGCAAGGAAGCAGACCGCGACTGGATCATGTACTTTGATGGGGCTTTCTCGCTGCAAGGCGCCGGTGCCGGTGTGCTGCTTGTCGCACCCATCGGAAAGCACCTCAAGTATTTGATCCAGATGCACTTTCCTAGGGAGATGTCCACAAACAACACTGCTGAGTACGAGGGGCTGCTTGCCGGTCTCAGGGTCGCAGCAGACCTCGGGGTGAAGATGAAGGAAATATGCCCTAGAGGCAATAATAAAGTTATTATTTATTTCCTTATATCATGACAAATGTTTATTATTCATGCTAGAATTGTATTAACTGGAAACATAATACATGTGTGAATACATAGACAAACAGAGTGTCACTAGTATGCCTCTACTTGACTAGCTCATTAATCAAAGATGGTTATGTTTCCTAACCATGAACAAAGAGTTGTTATTTGATTAACGAGATCACATCATTAGTTGAATGATCTGATTGACATGACCCATTCCATTAGCATAGCACCCGATCGTTTAGTATGTTGCTATTGCTTTTATCCATGACTTATACATGTTCCTTTAACTATGAGAATATGCAACTCCCATTTACCGTAGGGACACTTTGTGTGCTACCAAACGTCACAACGTAACTGGGTGATTATAAAGGTGCTCTACAAGTGTCTCCGAAGGTACATGTTGAGTTGGCATATTTCGAGATTAGGATTTGTCACTCCGATTGTCGGAGAGGTATCTCAGGGCCTTCTCGGTAATGCACATCACATAAAGCCTTGCAAGCATTGCAACCAATGAGTTAGTTGCGAGATGATGTATTACGGAACGAGAAAAGAGACTTGCCGGTAACGAGATTGAACTAGGTATTGGATACCGACGATCGAATCTCGGGCAAGTAACATACCGATGACAAAGGGAACAACGTATGTTGTTATGCGGTCTGACCGATAAAGATCTTCGTAGAATATGTAGGAGCCAATATGGGCATCCAGGTCCCGCTGTTGGTTATTGACCGGAAACGTGTCTTGGTCATGTCTACATTGTTCTCGAACCGTAGGGTCCGCACGCTTAAGGTTACGATGACAGTTATTATGAGTTTATGCATTTTGATGTACCGAAGGAGTTCGGAGTCCCGGATGTGATCACGGACATGACGAGGAGTCTCGAAATGGTCGAGACGTAAAGAATGATATATTGGTAGCCTATGTTTGGACATCGGATGCATTCCAGGTAAAATCAGGATTTTACCGGAATACCGGGAAGGTTACCGGAACCCCCCGGGAGCATAATGGGCCAACATGGGCCTTGGAGGAGAAGTGAGAGGGCAGCCCTAGGGGCTGCGCGCCTCCCCCCTTCCCCTAGTCCTATTAGGACTAGGAGAGGTGGGCGCCCCCCTCTCCTTCTCTCTCCCCCTTGGAGAATCCTAGTCCAACTAGGATTGGGGGGGGGGGGGGGAATCCTACTCCCAGAGGGAGTAGGACTCCTCCTGCGCCTCCCTCCTTTGGCCGGCCAGCCTCCCCCCCTTCATCCTTTATATACGGGGGCAGGGGACACCCCAAGACACACAAGTTGATCTACGGATCGTTCCTTAGCCGTGTGCGGTGCCTCCTTCCACCAAATTCCACCTCGATTATATCGTTGCAGTGCTTAGGCGAAGCCCTGCGCCGGTAACACATCAAGATCGTCACCACGCCGTCGTGCTGACGGAACTCTTCCTCGACGCTTTGCTGGATCGGAGCCCGGGGATCGTCATCGAGCGGAACGTGTGCCAAGAACTCGGAGGTGCCGGAGTAACGGTGCTGTGATCGGTTGGATCGCGAGGAGAACGTACGACTACTTCCTCTACGTACGACTACTTCCTCTACGTTGTGTCAACGCTTCCGCTTCGGTCTACGAGGGTACGTAGACAAACACTCTCCCCTCTCGTTGCTGTGCATCACCATGATCTTGCGTGTGCGTAGGAAAATTTTGAAATTACTACGTTCCCCAACAGTGGCATCCGAGCCTAGGTTTCTATGGTATGATGTTATTTGCACGAGTAGAACACAAGTGAGTTGTGGACGATACAAGTCATACTGCCTACCAGCATGTCATACTTTGGTTCAGCGGTATTGTTGGACGAGACGATCCGGACCAACCTTACGCGTACGCTTACGCGAGACCGGTTCCCTCGACGTGCTTTGCACATAGATGGCTTGCGGAAGACTGTCTCTCCAACTTTAGTTGAACCGAGTGTGGCTACGCCCGGTCCTTGAGAAGGTTAAAACGGAGTCTATTTGACAAACTATCGTTGTGGTTTTGATGCGTAGGTAAGATGAGTTCTTGCTTAAGCCCGTAGCAGCCACGTAAAAATTGCAACAACAAAGTAGAGGACGTCTAACTTGTTTTTGCAGGGCATGTTGTGATGTGATATGGTCAAGACATGATGCTAAATTTTATTGTATGAGATGATCATGTTTTGTAACCGAGTTATCGGCAACTGGCAGGAGCCATATGGTTGTCGCTTTATTGTATGCAATGCAATCGCGATGTAATGCTTTACTTTATTACTAAGCGGTAGTGATAGTCGTGGAAGCATAAGATTGGCGAGACGACAACGATGCTGCGATGAAGATCAAGGTGTCGCGCCGGTGACGATGGTGATCATGACGGTGCTGCGGAGATGGAGATCACAAGCACAAGATGATGATGGCCATATCATATCACTTATATTGATTGCATGTGATGTTTATCTTTTTATGCATCTTATCTTGCTTTGATTGACGGTAGCATTATAAGATGATCTCTCACTAAATTATCAAGAAGTGTTCTCCCTGAGTATGCACCGTTGCGAAAGTTCTTCGTGCTGAGACACCACGTGATGATCGGGTGTGATAGGCTCTACGTTCAAATACAACGGGTGCAAAACAGTTGCACACGCGGAATACTCAGGTTTAACTTGACGAGCCTAGCATATACAGATATGTCCTCGGAACACAGAGACCGAAAGGTCGAGCGTGAATCATATAGTAGATATGATCAACATAATGATGTTCACCATTGAAACTACTCCATCTCACGTGATGATCGGACATGGTTTAGTTGATTTGGATCACGTGATCACTTAGAGGATTAGAGAGATGTCTATCTAAGTGGGAGTTCTTAAGTAATATGATTAATTGAACTTTAATTTATCATGAACTTAGTACCTGATAGTATCTTGCTTGTCTATGTTGTGTAGATAGATGGCTCGTGCTGTTGTTCCGTTGAATTTTAATGCGTTCCTTGAGAAAGCAAAGTTGAAAGATGATGGTAGCAATTACACGGACTGGGTCCGTAACTTGAGGATTATCCTCATTGCTGCACAGAAGAATTACGTCCTGGAAGCACCGCTGGGTGCCAGGCCTGGTGCAAGAGCTACGCCAGATGTTGTGAACGTCTGGCAAAGCAAAGCTGATGACTACTCTATAGTTCAGTGTGCCATGCTTTACGGCTTAGAACCGGGACTTCAACGACGTTTTGAACACCATGGAGCATATGAGATGTTCCAGGAGTTGAAGTTAATATTTCAAGCAAATGCCCAGATTGAGAGATATGAAGTCTCCAATAAGTTCTATAGCTGTAAAATGGAGGAGAATGGTTCTGTCAGTGAGCATATACTCAGAATGTCTGGGTATAACAATCACTTGATTCAACTGGGAGTTAATCTTCCGGATGATTGCGTCATTGACAGAATTCTCCAATCACTGCCACCAAGCTACAAGAGCTTCGTGATGAACTATAATATGCAAGGGATGACCAAAACTATGCCCGAGCTCTTCGCGATGCTAAAAGCCGCGGAGGTAGAAATCAAAAAGGAGCATCAAGTGTTGATGGTTAACAAAACCACTAGTTTCAAGAAAAAGGGCAAAGGGAAGAAAAAGGGGAACTTCAAAAAGAACAGCAAGCAAGTTGCTACTCAAGAGAAGAAACCCAAGTCTGGACCTAAGCCTGAAACTGAGTGCTTCTATTGCAAGCAGACTGGTCACTGGAAGCGGAACTGCCCCAAGTATTTGGCGGATAAGAAGGATGGCAAGGTTAACAAAGGTATATATGATATACATGTTATTGATGTGTACCTTACTAATTCTCGCAGTAGCACCTGGGTATTTGATACTGGTTCTGTTGCTAATATTTGCAACTCAAAACAGGGGCTACGGATTAAGCGAAGATTGGCTAAGGACGAGGTGACGATGCGCGTGGGAAATGGTTCCAAAGTCGATGTGATCGCGGTCGGCACGCTACCTCTACATCTACCTTCGGGATTAATATTAGATCTAAATAATTGTTATTTAGTACCAGCGTTGAGCATGAACATTATATCTGGATCTTGTTTGATGCGAGACGGTTATTCATTTAAATCGGAGAATAATGGTTGTTCTATTTATATGAGTAATATCTTTTATGGTCATGCGCCATTAAAGAGTGGTTTGTTCTTACTTAATCTCGATAGTAGTAACACACATATTCATAATGTTGAAGCCAAAAGATGCAGAGTTAATAATGATAGTGCAACTTATTTGTGGCACTGCCGTTTAGGTCATATCGGCGTAAAGCGCATGAAGAAACTCCATACTGATGGACTTTTGGAGTCACTTGATTATGAATCACTTGGCACTTGCGAGCCGTGCCTTATGGGCAAGATGACTAAAACACCGTTCTCCGGTACTGTGGAGAGAGCAACAGATTTATTGGAAATCATACATACTGATGTATGTGGTCCAATGAATGTTGAGGCTCGTGGCGGATATCGTTATTTTCTCACCTTCACAGATGATTTAAGCAGATATGGGTATATCTACTTAATGAAACACAAGTCTGAAACATTTGAAAAGTTCAAAGAATTTCAGAGTGAAGTGGAAAATCATCGTAACAAGAAAATAAAGTTTCTACGATCTGATCGTGGAGGAGAATATTTGAGTTACGAGTTTGGTCTACATTTGAAACAATGCGGAATAGTTTCGCAACTCACGCCACCCGGAACACCACAACGTAATGGTGTGTCCGAACGTCGTAATCATACTTTACTGGATATGGTGCGATCTATGATGTCTCTTACCGATTTACCGCTATCTTTTTGGGGTTATGCTCTAGAGACGGCCGCATTCACGTTAAATAGGGCACCATCAAAATCCGTTGAGACGACGCCTTATGAACTGTGGTTTGGCAAGAAACCAAAGTTGTCGTTTCTTAAAGTTTGGGGCTGTGATGCTTATGTGAAAAAGCTTCAACCTGATAAGCTCGAACCCAAATCGGAGAAATGTGTCTTCATAGGATACCAAAGGAGACTATTGGGTATACCTTCTATCACAGATCCGAAGGCAAAATTTTTGTTGCTAAAATCGGAAACTTTCTAGAGAAGGAGTTTCTCTCGAAAGAAGTGAGTGGGAGGAAAGTAGAACTTGATGAGATAACAGTATCTACTCCCTTATTGAGAAGTAGTACATCACAGAAATCTGTTCCTGTGACACCTACATCAAATAGGGAGGAAGCTAATGATAATGATCATGAAACTTCAGATCAAGTTTCTACTGAACTTCGTAGATCAACCAGAGTAAGATCCGCACCAGAGTGGTACGGTAATCCTATTTTGGAAGTCATGTTGCTAGACCATGATGAACCTACGAACTATGAAGAAGCGATGGTGAGCCCAGATTCCGCAAAGTGGCTTGAGGCCATGAAATCTGAGATGGGATCCATGTATGATAACAAAGTATGGACTTTGGTTGACTTGCCCGATGATCGGCAAGCAATTGAGAATAAATGGTTCTTTAAGAAGAAGACTGACGCTGATGGTAATGTTACTGTCTACAAAGCTCGACTTGTCGCAAAAGGTTTTCGACAAGTTCAAGGGATTGACTACGATGAGACTTTCTCACCCGTAGCGATGCTTAAGTCTGTCCGAATCATGTTAGCAGTTGCCGCATTTTATGATTATGAAATTTGGCAAATGGATGTCAATACTGCATTCCTG
Source organism: Aegilops umbellulata (assembly GCA_032464435.1). Lineage (NCBI taxonomy): Eukaryota > Viridiplantae > Streptophyta > Magnoliopsida > Poales > Poaceae > Aegilops > Aegilops umbellulata. Next base: position 175,234,824 of record CP136058.1, read on the forward strand.
AATGGATTTCTGGAAGAAGAGTTGTATATGATGCAACCAGAAGGTTTTGTCGATCCAAAGGGAGCTAACAAAGTGTGCAAGCTCCAGCGATCCATTTATGGACTGGTGCAAGCCTCTCGGAGTTGGAATAAACGCTTTGATAGTGTGATCAAAGCATTTGGTTTTATACAGACTTTCGGAGAAGCCTGTATTTACAAGAAAGTGAGTGGGAGCACTACAGCATTTCTGATAAGTATATGTAATTGACATATTATTGATCGGAAATAATGTAGAATTATTCTGTGAAGCATAAAGGAGTATTTGAAAGGAGTTTTTCGAAGAAGGACCTCGGTCAAGCTGCTTACATATTGAGCATCAAGATCTATAGAGATAGATCAAGACGCTTGATAAGTTTTTCAATAAGTACATACCTTGAAAAGATTTTGAAGTAGTTCAAAATGGAACAGTCAAAGAAAGAGTTCTTGCCTGTATTACAAGGTGTGAAATTGAGTAAGACTCAAAGCCCGACCACGGCAGAAGATAGAAAGAGAATGAAAGTCATTCCCTATGCTTTGGCCATAGGTTCTATAAAGTTTGCCATGCTGTGTACCAGACCTATTGTATACCCTACCCTGAGATTGGCACGGGAGTACAATAGTGATCTAGGAGTAGATCACTGGACGGCGGTCAAAATTATCCTTAGTGGAATAAGGATATGTTTCTCGGTTACGGAGGTGACAAAAAGGTTCGTCGTAAAAGGTTACGTCGATGCAAGTTTTTGACACTAATCTAGATGACTCTAAGTCTCAATCTAGATACATATTGAAAATGGGAGCAATTAGCTAAAGTAGCTCCGTGCAGAGCATTGTAGACATAGAAAATTGCAAAATACATAACGGATCTGAATGTAGCAGACCCGTTGACTAAGATTCTCTCACAAGCAAAACATGATCACACCTTAGTACTCTTTGGGTGTTAATTACATAGCGATGTAAACTAGATTACTGAATCTAGTAAACCCTTTGGGTGTCGGTCACATAGCGATGTGAACTATGGGTGTTAATCACATGATGATGTGAACTATTGATGTTAATCACATGGTGATGTGATCTAGATTATTGACTCTAGTGCAAGTGGGAGACTGAAGGAAATATGCCCTAGAGGCAATAATAAAGTTATTATTTATTTCCTTATATCATGACAAATGTTTATTATTCATGCTAGAATTGTATTAACTGGAAACATAATACATGTGTGAATACATAGACAAACAGAGTGTCACTAGTATGCCTCTACTTGACTAGCTCATTAATCAAAGATGGTTATGTTTCCTAACCATGAACAAAGAGTTGTTATTTGATTAACGAGATCACATCATTAGTTGAATGATCTGATTGACATGACCCATTCCATTAGCATAGCACCCGATCGTTTAGTATGTTGCTATTGCTTTTATCCATGACTTATACATGTTCCTTTAACTATGAGAATATGCAACTCCCATTTACCGTAGGGACACTTTGTGTGCTACCAAACGTCACAACGTAACTGGGTGATTATAAAGGTGCTCTACAAGTGTCTCCGAAGGTACATGTTGAGTTGGCATATTTCAAGATTAGGATTTGTCACTCCGATTGTCGGAGAGGTATCTCAGGGCCTTCTCGGTAATGCACATCACATAAAGCCTTGCAAGCATTGCAACCAATGAGTTAGTTGCGAGATGATGTATTACGGAACGAGAAAAGAGACTTGCCGGTAACGAGATTGAACTAGGTATTGGATACCGACGATCGAATCTCGGGCAAGTAACATACCGATGACAAAGGGAACAACGTATGTTGTTATGCGGTCTGACCGATAAAGATCTTCGTAGAATATGTAGGAGCCAATATGGGCATCCAGGTCCCGCTGTTGGTTATTGACCGGAAACGTGTCTCGGTCATGTCTACATTGTTCTCGAACCGTAGGGTCCGCACGCTTAAGGTTACGATGACAGTTATTATGAGTTTATGCATTTTGATGTACCGAAGGAGTTCGGAGTCCCGGATGTGATCACGGACATGACGAGGAGTCTCGAAATGGTCGAGACGTAAAGAATGATATATTGGTAGCCTATGTTTGGACATCGGATGCATTCCAGGTAAAATCAGGATTTTACCGGAATACCGGGAAGGTTACCGGAACCCCCCGGGAGCATAATGGGCCAACATGGGCCTTGGAGGAGAAGTGAGAGGGCAGCCCTAGGGGCTGCGCGCCTCCCCCCTTCCCCTAGTCCTATTAGGACTAGGAGAGGTGGGCGCCCCCCTCTCCTTCTCTCTCCCCCTTGGAGAATCCTAGTCCAACTAGGATTGGGGGGGGGGGGGGAATCCTACTCCCAGAGGGAGTAGGACTCCTCCTGCGCCTCCCTCCTTTGGCCGGCCAGCCTCCCCCCCTTCATCCTTTATATACGGGGGCAGGGGACACCCCAAGACACACAAGTTGATCTACGGATCGTTCCTTAGCCGTGTGCGGTGCCTCCTTCCACCAAATTCCACCTCGATTATATCGTTGCAGTGCTTAGGCGAAGCCCTGCGCCGGAAACACATCAAGATCGTCACCACGCCGTCGTGCTGACGGAACTCTTCCTCGACGCTTTGCTGGATCGGAGCCCGGGGATCGTCATCGAGCGGAACGTGTGCCAAGAACTCGGAGGTGCCGGAGTAACGGTGCTGTGATCGGTTGGATCGCGAGGAGAACGTACGACTACTTCCTCTACGTACGACTACTTCCTCTACGTTGTGTCAACGCTTCCGCTTCGGTCTACGAGGGTACGTAGACAAACACTCTCCCCTCTCGTTGCTGTGCATCACCATGATCTTGCGTGTGCGTAGGAAAATTTTGAAATTACTACGTTCCCCAACAGAAGAAGCTCATCGTCAGGGTGACTCGCAGCTTGCCGTCAGGCAAGTCAACAAGGATTACCAGAGCCCATTGATGTAGGCCTACGTAGATGAAGTGAGGAAGCTGGAGGAGCGCTTTGACGGTATCCAAGCGGAGCACGTTCCCTGAGTGGAGAACGACATCGCCGATTACCTATCGAAGCGTGTTGCATTCAAACAACCTGTGGAACCCGGTACCTTTTTGCTCCGGTTAACTCAGCCATCCGTCGAACCGTCAACGGGGCAGAACAAGCAGAGGAAATCAGGTCCCGGCAAGTACTTTCCCGCCGAGCCCCTGGGGCTGCCGGCAAGGATATTGCCATGCACACTTTGCCTGCCAAAGAGCAACTGGCTCCGGCAGGGCGTCAAGCCCTGGCCATGGAGACAACCGCTCCCATGGCAGAAGAGATGCCTTTGGTCCTTGCCGTCGAGCCTCAAGCTCCGGCATACCGTCCGATTCCTCCAAACAGGGGAGCTTCCTCAGGAGCAGGAAGAAGCAGAAAAAGTGTAACGCCCCGAGACCGATGCTCGAGAAGACTTCCATATATTCCCGGGTTTCGCCGTGTGATTCTTTTGTGCTTGCTCTATTTATTTTTGCATTGCATCATGTCATCATGCATCATGCCAGCATGTCATTTAATTTCTAAAACCTCAACTAAATAAATTGCATGGATCTTTGATCCATTTAAATTGAGGGAATGCACATGGTGAGTTCTCTTTATAATATATCCTCCCGATATTAGTGGAGCTATTATAAAATAATCCATTCTTTGGAATCACCATAACACACTTGCAAAATCCCAATGCCTTTTATTATTTCAATTCCTTGCCTCTAACTTTGCCATTTATCCTTTCGTCATTTTCCGGAGCTCCACCTATTTTCTCAACATTTTTGGAAACTCCTAGAACCTTGTCCTAATTCAAACCATTTGAATTAAATTCAAACGAGTTTGAATTCAACTCCTCACGTGTGCCCACTTCTATTTTTCCGGGATCAAGCTCATTTTTGTGAGTCCAGGAAAATTGGCCCCATGCGCATATTCTTTCTCTAATCCCTCTCTTTCTTTTTCTTCTCTCTAGTTCTTTTCCGCCAAAGTAAATAAAGGAGAGAGAAGAGAGAGACCCCCAGTGCAGCCCGCTTAAGGCCCACCTGCGGCCTGACCTAGCCGGCCCAAGAGGCCCGCCCGATCTCCTCTTATCCACCCTAGACCCGACCTCTCTCCCTCTCGCTTTCCCTCGCGCCGCCACCACGCATCGCTCAGGAGAGGAGCCCTGCGCCCGATCCCCATCATCGCCTGCGCGCCCGACGCCGCCCCGTCTCCTCGCGCGGGCCCCGGCCCCAGCCGGATACCAGCCGGCCACCGGAGCCCGCCGCCGCCAGCCTTCGCCTCGCCACGCTGCTCCAGAGGATGTCGCGCCCTCCTCCTCGCCCTCAACCCCGCGGCCGCCGGACCCTGCGCCGCCGAGCACCCCGCGGCCGCCGGACCCTGCGCCGCCGAGCACCCCGCGTCCCCGAGCATCCTCGCCTCCCGCGCCCGGACGTCGTCGTCCTCAAGCTCCTCAACCCGTTCCCGCCTACCTCGCCACCGAGAACATGCGCCGCCTCATCAAGCTCGCCCGCCGTCCACCGCTGCTACCAGGAGCGCTGCTGCCCGTCTTCGTTGCCGCCACAGGAGCCCAAGCGCCATGTCCTGGGCTCGGCCTCGAGATCCTCAGTGCCGCCGTGGCTGCTGCTTGCTTCGTCGACCCAGACGCAAGTTCCTGCCGCCGCCGCTTTCCTTGCAAGACCAGTCGCGCGCCGGAGCCCCCGCCAAGTTCGGCGCCGCATGGCCTCTGCTTCGTAGCGAGCTTCTGCTCGCGTTGACTGCAAGTCCCTCGCCGCACTGCTCCTCTGTTTCGTTCGAGCAGAGACGAAACCACATGGACCGCCAAGCTTCTTCTCTGTGAATTTTGCCAAGTACCACAACAATGCGTCAAGTACCTCTACCGTCGTCTCCGGATACGCCAAGTACCCCTACGCACGAAGACGCCAAGTCCGTTCCGGGATTCATCAAGTACCAATACCGATGGCTCGAACGTCTAACGAACGTGAACATCTACCATCGCCGAAGACCCGTGTAACGAAACCGTCAAGTTCGACTACCTCCGCGTGTACCACTACTTCGACTACCGTCGCGTGAACCACTACTTCCCTCGACGCCCGAGAACGACTACTTCCTCTACTTCCCTCTATGAACGAGAACCATCTCCTTTGCACGCTCCGAAGGTATAACCACCGAGACGACCTTCGGAGAACGAATGCATGTTGTATGAGATGCTCGAGTTTTGCACCGTGATCGAATTGTCTTTGCACGTTCCTCGTTTGCCATGCCACCGTTATGTGGGACACCCGGTATCCGGGATCACTCCCCATCTCTTGCGTGCTCCACACATCCGCACACTTGCTCTTTTGCACCGGTATCTCAACGAGTTGTCGGATCATCGAAATGTTGCTGTGGCACCATTTCCGTTGTCGTTGCCGTGGCACCCCTTTCGTTTCCGCCATGATGACAAATGCTTCTTAATGCTCTTGTCAACTTTTAATAATAATTGCATAAAGCTTGTTCATGTCATCCGCATCATGATAACAACTTCAAGTATGGTTAATTTGTTGTCTCCATTAATTTGCTTGAATGCCTTGTTAAAATGATTTATTTCATAACTAAATAACCGTAGCTCCGAATTTAATAAACTTTATATGTAAATGGGGTAGAAAAATGCATAGTTTAACATGATGCACTTTATTTTGCTGTTTTACAACATTAAAATATGTTTTAGGGCAGAACAGTACCAAATTCGAAATATGCACATGAGGATTTTCCGGAATTGTTGTTTGTTGTTCCGGCCTCATTTAAACATGCCTAGATAGGTAGTTTTCATATGCTTCACCCCTTGCCATGTTTAATAACATTTAATATTGTTGGGTACAAAACCAAGAGTGAACTAAATAATTAAATGTGGTGTTTAGTCAATATGCAACTCGTTGCATATTGAGCTCCACTTAACTTGTAGTTTTGTTTGTTGCATTTGCCATGCCATGCTCATTAAACCGGACATGCATCATCCTTGGGTGTGCATCATGCCATGTTTGTGCTTGTTGGTTTACCATGTTGTTGCTTCTTTCTGGTGTTGCTTCTTCGGGTTAGTTCCGATAACGTTGCGATTGTGAGGATTCGTTCGACTACGTCCGTTTGTCTTCTTCATGGACTCGTTCTTCTTCCTAGCGGGATCTCAGGCAAGATGACCATACCCTCGAAATCACTTCTATCTTTGCTTGCTAGATTGCTCGCTCTTTTGCTATGCCTATGTTGCGATACCTACCACTTGCTTATCATGCCTCCCATATTGCTAAACCAAGCCTCTAACCCACCTTGTCCTAGCAAACCGTTGTTTGGCTATGTTACCGCTTTTGCTCAGCCCCTCTTATAGCGTTGTTAGTTGCAGGTGAAGATGAAGTTTGTTCCTTGTTGGAACGTGGAGATGTTGTTCCTTGTTTGGAACATGTTTACTTGTTGGGATATCACAATATATCTTATTTAATTAATGCATCTATATACTTGGTAAAGGGTGGAAGGCTCGGCCTTATGCCTGGTGTTTTGTTCCACTCTTGCCGCCCTAGTTTCCGTCATATCGGTATTATGTTCCCGGATTTTGCGTCCCTAACGCGGTCGGGTGATTTATGGGACCCCCTTGACAGTTCGCTTTGAATAAGACTTTTCCAGCGAGGCCCAACCTTGGTTTTACCATTTGCCTCACCACCACCTACTTTCCCTTGGGAGTAATTAACCCAAGGGTCATCTTTATTTAGCCTCCCCCCCTGGGCCAGTGCTTCTCTAAGTGCTGGTTCGAACCAAGCCGCCTGCGGGGCCACCGCGGGGAAACTCGAGGCCTGGTTTTACTCGTAGCCTGTCTCATCCGGTGTTGCCCTGAGACCGAGATATGTGCAGCTCCTATCAGGATTGTCGGCGCATCGGGCGGTCTTGCTGGACTTGTTTTATTACTGTCGAAATGTCTTGTAGCCGGGATTCCGAGACTGATCGGGTCTTCCAGGGGAGAAGGAATATCCTTCGTTGATCGCGAGAGCTTATAATGGGCTAAGTTGGGACACCCCTGCAGGGTTTGAACTTTCGAAAGCCGTGCCCGCGGTTATGTGGCAGATGGGAATTTGTTAATGTTCGGTTGTAGAAAACCCGAAGTTGATCTTAATTAAAATACACCAACCGCGTGTGTAACTGTGATGGTCTCTTCTCGGCGGGGTCCGGGAAGTGAACACGGTGTTGGAGTTATGTTTGACGTAAGTAGTTCAGGATCACTTTTGATCATAGTTGTTCGACCGTGCTTTTGCCTTCTCTTCTCGCTCTCATTTGCGGAGGTTAGACACCAGATTTGCTAGTCGCTTGCTACAGCTCTACCTCACTACCCTGTCCTACCTTTAAGCTTAAATAGTCTTGATCTCGCGGGTGTGAGATTGCTGAGTCCCCGTGAGTCACAGATACTTCCAAAACCAGTTTGCAGGTGCCGATGAAACCGTGCAGGTGACGCACCCGAGCTCAAGGAGGAGCTCGATGAAGATCTTGTTCATTGTGTTGTTTCGTTTCAGTTGATCAGTAGTGGAGCCTAGTCGGGACGATCGGGGATCTGTGTAGCATTTGGGGTAGTCTTCTTTTATTTTGGTTCCGTAGCCGGACCTTGATTGTATCTGTATGATGTAATGCTTTATTCATGTTTTGTGTGAAGTGGCGATTGTAAGCCAACTATGTATCTCTTTCCCTTATGTATTACATGGGTTGTGTGAAGATTACCTCACTTGCAACATTGCTTTCAATGCGGTTATGCCTCTAAGTCGTGCTTCGACACGTGGGAGATATAGCCGCATCGAGGGCGTTACAAGTTGGTATCAGAGCCTTCCCCGACCTTAGGAGCCCCCACTGATTGAACGTTTTTAGCGGCCGAGTTGTGTCTAGAAAAATGTTTTGAGTCATTTAGGAATTATATATCGGAGAGTTTAGGAATTCTTTTTACTTCCCAGTCTCCTCATCGCTCTAGTAAGGCATCCTGACGTAGAGTTTTGAATCTTCTATTCTCAAATTTCACTAAAAAAAATTTAGGATCACGCGGGTATCTTAGAATCGTTCCGATGGTTTTGTGATGACAACATTGTCTTGGTGCCTCCTGTCAGCAGGGGTTTAGTGGAGGTGTCCCGGGGAGTTGAGCTCTGAGGTGTTGTCATCATAATTTTATCGTTGCAGTTCTGGAATACCTGAGTTTAGTACGCCGACAAAGAAAATCTCTTTTGTAAAGTTGTTGGTGAGATAACCCTGATAGCCCAGTACTGAGGCAAGTGCGGGAGTATTGCCATAACTCGTATAACGGATGCTTTTTGAAGGTTGAGGTAAACGATTTCCGAAGGTTTCTTGGTTATGTGTTGAAGGATGGATACAGCTGGATCTAGGTATTGTTAGTTTGGGTGATATATTTTGTGTCCCCTGTATCCCCAACACCTGATTGCATAACCAGAAAGTTTCGGGAGTTTATAAGTGGGAATTCAAGTATCACGTAGGAATTCTTTCCAACAGACACATGATACGATATGGGATCTATCATATGTTTGTTTCCGGCTTATTCTGCGAGCCAATCCTTTGTTTTTGTTTTGTTTTGTGGTATTCGAGTTGCTTCAATGTCAAGTGTTGACTCCATACCTTTTCTACGTGGTGTTCTCATATTCCTATGTGGATACTAATCCTTCTTGATCATTGAGGTTGTCTTTTCAATTCTTTCCAACCGGTGTGCTTCTCTTCAAGTGGATCTGATCATTTCAACATTCACAAGATCACCTCTCAGTTTTTCCCAACGTTGCTTGTTTCATCCGTCCCAAATTGTCTTTGTTTTTCCCGCCCTCCCACCCTTTTTCTTCAAGGACTCAGATTTCTTAATCATGTATCCTTTTATTGATGGAAGTTTCTTCATTCTTTCCTTCAATGTTCTTATCCGGTGATTATCATGAAGATGGTCAGGAGTTTCAAGTTCATCATTCGTCACACTTTTCTTCTCCGATGGTTCCAATTCAAGCTTTATCGATCACATCTTTTCCTCGTTTCAATACCTTCTCATACCAGTGCACCTCGTAATAATTCACTTCTCGCTACTCATTTGTTCGGGAGTGCTGAAGATATCTCAGAAGGCTCGTCTTGTCTTTCAAGATCAGTTCAACCTATTTCGAGATTGTTATCTCATTCAAGCCATTTAAATCAACCGGTGCAATCTCTTTTCAAGTAATCGTTCAACGGTGTTTTCTTTTGAGTGGGCCCTAACCCACAGGTCTTTTCCCAGGATCTTACCTGACTCTTCTATTTTCCCGGCACGATTCCCAAATTCTTTTCAAAGTTTGACATAAGAATGGGTTACCATCAGTCAAATGTCTTTCTCCAAGATCTTTCAAATTCTTTCATCGTTGGTTCAACCTTTCAATTTTTCATTCCGGAGTATCTCAACAATTCATGGTGGTGTTTCTCATCATCATTCTCAACATTTGAAGACCGAAGAAGAGTTTCTCTTTAATCTTGCTCCATTCTCTTCAAGATTCATTGTTCTAGCTTGATGCCATCCTCTCATAATTGTTTTCGATTATGAGAATAATTTTCACCCATCCGGAGCAATTCAGGAGTCTTTCAGTTTGATTCTCCGGAGCCTTTCATCTCAGAATTATTCATTCTCAGCTTCGTCTATCGTTCTCCAAATCTTACCGGTGCATCATTCAATATTCTCTAATCAGTTTATAATCTCTTCGTTCTCATGTATCAAAATCCTAGCAAGCATCTTCGTTCATTTGCTAATTCTTCCCGGTGTTTCTTTATCTTTTCTTCGTCCATTTTAAATTCTTACGGTGGTTTGTTCAAGAGTTCTCTTCCTTCGTTATCATATAGATTCATTCGTTCTTTCCAATCCTACCGGTGGTTCGTAGAAGACCTTCTCAAGTTTACGCTATATATCTCTAAATCCTTTCTACGGGAATAAGTAGTATGCTAAATCCGTTGCTTGTCATCAATTTAATTGGTGAAGGATGAGCATAATGTACTTCTTGTTCTTGTTTCATCCAAGTGATTGATTCCTTCTTCCGGAGTTCGTTCATGATATCAATTTCTCAGTTCTAAGTTGTCCATCTCTTCTTTCCGGAGTTTGTTCATCATATCACATTCTTGGTTCGAGATGCTTCATCTTTTGTTTCCGGAGTTCCAAGTTTTCTCGGTTATATCATTTCTAAGCTCCATCTAAATCATCGCAAGGTTTCACCTTGTGTTCTCAACTTCTCTTTCTATTTATCATCCTTTTATTACCGGAGTTCTTCATGGAAGCTCTACATGGTGGTTCGTCAAGGATTCTTTTCATTCTTCAATTGTTCTTCAAGTTTTCTCTCGAAGTTATGATCCGTCAAGCCATACTTCAAAATAAACATGGTGTTCAACACATGTTTTGTTTGGAGGAGTTCAAGCATTTCTTCATCTTGCATTCCGTGGTGCAATTCTTTCTACCTTATCTTTTGAGGTGGTGTTATGTCATTCTTGACAATTTCCCTTCATGCTTCATGATTCACATGTTGTCAAGAATGAGGTATTTTAAATCTATCAAATTCTTGATTGGAGTTATCTTGGGTTATATTTCACTTAAGGCTTTCCCTAAGGATTGTTGTTTTTTATGGTGCTTATAAATGACCCAAGTTCATCATTTATCCTACCGGTGAAATAAGTTGCTCGTCTCCTTGTTGATATCAATCCAATCTATTGTTTCTGTTAGTGGCAGAATTTCATCTCGTAATTTTGAGACGTTTTCCATAAGCCCACTACAAGCTTATTCTTTTCGTTATTGGTTGTCCAACAACTCCGTTCTAACATTCTTGGAAGGATGCTTTCCAAATTCAATTGTGGTTGAAGTTGTCATTATCTTCTTCGTTCTTTTCTTCCAACCATCTAGCTTCTATTATTTCTTCCGGAGGCATTGTGATATTGCTCTTTTCACTCATCATCTCGTTTTGCCAAGATCATGTTCTTTTCCTTACTTATCCATTTAACCGGAGTGTTGTGCTCTCATTCAAGTTCTTTCATCTTATCAAGTTTTGCCCCCCTTCTCAACCGGAGTGCCGTCTGAAATCTTTCTTACCCCTTGTGGCATTCTTTCAATAGTTCCGGAGACAGTGTGCTATTGATTTTATAAAGTATCCTCTCATCTTGTCAAGTTCATGTTTAATTCCTTCCATTTACAGTCGGAGTGCTGTCAAAATTATATCATTCTTATTCCTTCTCTATCTTGTTTTAACCGGGGTGGTTTCAACGTCTATCTTGTCACTTAAGCTCTTCTTTCTCGCCGTATTCCTTGTTCCTTGTCGAACGGAGTATTTCATTTCGTTCATCTCCATGGTATTCTTTCTTTCATTTTGCTCAACCTCTCAAGGTTCTTTGGTTTCACTCGTTTGTCAAAGAAGCAACTTAGTTTTACCTCTCCTCTTCTTCTTCTTCCGTTCTCTATCCGGTGCCATCCTAGATCTCGGGACGAGATCCTCTCGTAGTGGTGGAGTGTTGTAACGCCCCGAGACTGATGCTCGAGAAGACTTCCATATATTCCGGGTTTCGCCGTGTGATTCTTTTGTGCTTGCTCTATTTATTTTTGCATTGCATCATGTCATCATGCATCATGCCAGCATGTCATTTAATTTCTAAAACCTCAACTAAATAAATTGCATGGATCTTTGATCCATTTAAATTGAGGGAATGCGCATGGTGAGTTCTCTTTATAATATATCCTCCCGATATTAGTGGAGCTATTATAAAATAATCCATTCTTTGGAATCACCATAACACACTTGCAAATTCCCAATGCCTTTTATTATTTCAATTCTTGGCCTCTAACTTTGCCATTTATCCTTTCGTCATTTTCCGGAGCTCCACCTATTTTCTCAACATTTTTGGAAACTCCTAGAACCTTGTCCTAATTCAAACCATTTGAATTAAATTCAAACGAGTTTGAATTCAACTCCTCACGTGTGCCCACTTCTATTTTTCCGGGATCAAGCTCATTTTTGTGAGTCCAGGAAAATTGGCCCCATGCGCAAATTCTTTCTCTAATCCCTCTCTTTCTTTTTCTTCTCTCTAGTTCTTTTCCGCCAAAGTAAATAAAGGAGAGAGAAGAGAGAGACCCCCAGTGCAGCCCGCTTAAGGCCCACCTGCGGCCTGACCTAGCCAGCCCAAGAGGCCCGCCCAATCTCCTCTTATCCACCCTAGCCCCGACCTCTCTCCCTCTCGTTTTCCCTCGCGCCGCCACCACGCATCGCTCAGGAGAGGAGCCCCGCGCCCGATCCCCATCATCGCCTGCGCGCCCGACGCCGCCCCGTCTCCTCGCGCTGGCCCCGGCCCCAGCCGGCCACCAGCCGGCCACCGGAGCCCGCCGCCGCGAGCCTTCGCCTCGCCACGCTGCTCCAGAGGATGTCGCGCCCTCCTCCTCGCCCTCAACACCGAGGCCGCCGGACCCTGCGCCACCGAGCACCCCGCGTCCCCGAGCATCCTGGCCTCCCGCGCCCGGACGTCGTCGTCCTCAAGCTTCTCAACCCGTTCCCGCCTACCTCGCCACCGAGAACATGCGCCGCCTCATCAAGCTCGCCCGCCGTCCACCGCTGCTACCAGGAGCGCTGCTGCCCGTCTTCGTTGCCACCATAGGAGCCCAAGCGCCATGGCCTGGGCTCGGCCTCGAGATCCTCAGCGTCGCCGTGGCTGCTGCTTGCTCCGTCGACCCAGACGCAAGTTCCTGCCGCCGCCGCTTTCCTTGCAAGACCAGTCGCGCGCTGGAGCCCCCGCCAAGTTCGGCGCCGCATCGCCTCTGCTTCGCAGCGAGCTTCTACTCGCGTTGACTGCAAGTCCCTCGCCGCGCTGCTCCTCTGTTTCGTTCGAGCAGAGACGAAACCACCAGGACCGCCAAGCTTCTTCTCTGTGAATTTGGCCAAGTACCACAACGACGCGTCAAGTACCTCTACCGTCGTCTCCGGATACGCCAAGTACACCTACGCACGAAGACGCCAAGTCCGTTCCAGGATTCATCAAGTACCGCTACCGATGGCTCGAACGTCTAACGAACGTGAACATCTACCATCGCCGAAGACCTGTGTAACGGAACCGTCAAGTTCGACTACCTCCGCGTGTACCACTACTTCGACTACCGTCACGTGAACCACTACTTCCCTCGACGCCCTAGAACGACTACTTCCTCTACTTCCCTCTACGAACGAGAACCGTCTCCTTTGCACGCTCCGAAGGTATAACCGCCGAGACGACCTTCGGAGAACGAATGCATGTTGTATGAGATGCTCGAGTTTTGCACCGTGATCGAATTGTCTTTGCACGTTCCTCGTTTTCCATGCCACCGTTATGTGGGACACCCGGTATCCGGGATCATTCCCCATCTCTTGCGTGCTCCACACATCCGCACACTTGCTCTTTTGCACCGGTATCTCAACGTGTTGTCGGATCATCGAAATGTTGCCGTGGCACCATTTCCGTTGTCGTTGCCGTGGCACCCCTTTCGTTTCCGCCACGATGACAAATGCTTATTAACGCTCTTGTCAACTTTTAATAATAATTGCATAAAGCTTGTTCATGTCATCCGCATCATGATAACAACTTCAAGTATGGTTAATTTGTTGTCTCCATTAATTTGCTTGAATGCCTTGTTAAAATGATTTATTTCATAACTAAATAACCGTAGCTCCGAATTTAATAAACTTTATATGTAAATGGGGTAGAAAAATGCATAGTTTAACATGATGCACTTTATTTTGCTGTTTTACAACATTAAAATATGCTTTAGGGCAGAACAGTACCAAATTCGAAATATGCACATGAGGATTTTCCGGAATTGTTGTTTGTTGTTCCGGCCTCATTTAAACTTGCCTAGTGTCGGGGTGGACGGCGTCCCCCGCGAGCACCTATGGGGCCGGAGCCCCTTTCGTTGTCCGGTGAGGGGGGCGGAGGGAGCACAGAGAGCAGATCGAGGCGAGCACACGGGCGGTTTACCCAGGTTCGGGCCGCGATGGACGCGTAAAACCCTACTCCTGCTTGGTTGTATTGAGCTGGGGAGCTCGGGAGCTTGGAGAGCTAGCTACACCGAGCGTATGGCTGTCTGGATTCCGAATCTCCGACCCTCCGAACCTCCGAACCTCCGACCCTCCCCTACGTTGCACACGGGCCTCCTTTTATAGCGCAAAGGGGTCACCGACAGGTGTCAACGTAAGAGAAAGGGGTAAAAGTGTAAAAGGGGTGGAAGTTGTAACAGTGCGGGAATGGTGGCGCTACAGTGCGGCACAGTGTTATCATACCTACTTCTGACGGTAGGGGACAAGGGCATTAAATGCCCGTCACGGTCGCCTGGACAGCACCGAGGCGGACCGTTAGGTGCGCCACCGCTCGCGACGGTGGTGGCTGCATGCCACCGCATGCCCCTGGCTGCGCGGTGCCCCGCCACGTGCCTTTGGGGGAAACCCCGGAGCGACGCATGGGCGGGTGAGCTGGAGCGCAGTCCTGAGGTGGCGATTTGCCGCGGCAAGTGGCTTGCCGCGGGGGTCGTCTTCCTGTGCCTGATAGCTTGCCGGCTATCAGGCCTTGCCGGGGCGCATGGCGCGCCGTGGCGGGCTTCTCTTGTGGTGCCTGGGTTCGGCCTTCCCGACAAGCTCCTCTTGTCGGGGCCTTGATCTTCTGTCTCGTATACTTTGTTCTTGGATGGTATTACATGGGCTTAGTCGTCCCGGCAAGCTCCTCTTGCCGGGGCCTTGTCTTCTTGGCCCGGCAAGCTCCTCTTGCCGGGGGCCTTGTCTTCTTGGCCCGGCAAGCTCCTCTTGCCGGGGGCCTTGTCTTGAATGCTTGGTCTTCTCTTGGCGCTTCCTGGGCGGGCCTCGCCGCAGGGTGCTACAACTGCCCGTGCACAAGTCTGGGGTACTAAGGTACCCCTACTTTAGTACACCGACAGGAGCCCCCGGGCCTGGGCCACACACGGTGCCGAGCGTCGTTGGGCCAGGCCCTAACAGTGCACGGGCACGCGTGGCCTTGGTCGCGCTGCTCCTTAACTCCGCATCCGTCGCACCTCCCCCAGGCGGCGCGCGCTTATCGCGGCGTCGTGGGGGCGAAACGCCCGTTCCCTCTTTAAGTGGAGGGAGGTGCGGAGGCGCGGCTCGATAAATGAACGGGGGTGAGGCGCGGCTTTCGAGGCGTCCGTTCCCCATAATCACGGGATGGGGAGAGGTCGTCCCACCTGTCGCCTCGGTTCTGCGCGCCCACCGCGTGGTCCTCATGCACTCGGAGTCGCGGCGGCGGAGGCAGGGAGTCGGGCCGGCGCGGGTCGATGCAGTGGGTCGACCCCAGTCGTCTGCCCTTCCTCCGCTTCTATTGGAGGAGCGAGGTGGCCGCGTCCCCACTCCGCCCCTTTATAAGGAGAGAAAGGGGGCAACGGAAATCCGCACTCCATCTCCTTCCTCCTTCTGCTTCTGGTTTCCTTCCCCATCCGTGATGGAGGGGGGGAACCCTGGTTCTTCTTCGGTTGCCGCAAGGGTGTCTGCTAGGCAACGCGCCCCTCCTCCCCTTGCGCCCGCGGCGGCGGAGCCGGTCGTCAGGGGAAGAGGGAGAGGGCGAGGTCGCGGACGAGGTCGTGGACGGGGCCGGGGCGCTCGGGGCGGACGGATCGGTGCGCCGTCCTCGCCTCCGCCAGCGGCTCCGTTCCTTCCCGCGGTCCATCTCGGGGACGACCCCTGTGAGTTCATTATCAGGCTGCGCCGGGCGCCTCGTCGCCGCGTCCGGCTTCCCGCTCCATTCGCGAGCGTGATGGAGGCGGAGCAGCCTGAGACGCTAAACCTGCGCATGAGGGGCTGCGGGATCAGTGGGACGCGAGTCCACGTCGAGTCCCGAGCCCCCGGCGTGGTGTGTCTGGGCCGCGGGTGGAAGACGTTCGCCCGGATCCACAGTTTGACGGAGAGGTTCACCCTCCACTTTAAGCTGGTGGGGGAGGAACTCCTCTCCGTCAAGGCCTTCTGGGGCTCCGGCATCCGGGCCCGGTGCTGCGAAGATAGCTCCTCCGACAGTGAAGGCCCCTCCTCGAGCGAGAGTGACGAGGAGGGGAGCGACAGCGACGACGAGGGGAGCAGCCGCCGGGATGACGGGTCCGACTAGGCGTCGGTCGCAGCTCCGGGTGGCACCGGCGGCCCCATCGTCCGCGCCGGGCTCCGTGAACTCCCCGGGGTCGTCTCCTTGGGCGGCTGGCGTAGGGGGGCTGCTGAGGTGGACAGAGGGCGGACGTCGAAGGCCGCGAAGTCGGAGTACGGGCCGACTTCGACAGCTGGCTGACGCTCCGGTGCCTCGTGTTCCAGATGCGCCCCAGACGCCGTCATCACCCTTGCTCTCGGTGACGACCACCGGGGTCTTCTCTTCGGCCCGGCAAGCTCCTCTTGCCGGGGGCTTGACCTCCTCGGGCGGCCGGAGTGGCGAGGCTGGGGAAGAGGAAGAGGCTGGCGGCAAGGCCGCTGCCTCATCTTCCAGCTCTGCCTCCGGCGCCTCCGTCTTCTTCAGCCTCCGGAGACCCCCGGGCGGAGCCCCCCGGATCTTCTCTTGGTGCCTTCTGCCACCCGTAGCTCGCCTAGGTGCCCCTTTCGCCCTCTTCGCCTACTTTCCCTACCTCCTGAGGAGAGAGACAAGAAAGGGATTACGGGCACCTTATCTCTTTTCAGCTTGTAAGCCTTCGGGCCTTAGTTGCGTTTAAGCCTTGTAATCCCTTCTTTCATGTTTTTCATTCTCTCTGAACTGTACCTGAGTGGAATGTTTTTAATGAAAAGGGGATGTTTGCCGGATCATTTGTCTCGCGGGTGGAAACCGCGGTAAGGAACGAATCCTTTACATCGTTAAGATAGACAGTTTCTCGCCCGGCAACAGGCCCAGCCGCTCCCCCGCACCGCTCGACCTTTCTCACGCCCTTGGCGGAGGCGGGGAGCAGGCGGGTTCCGGCCCCTCGCTTCCCTCCCCCTTGCTGCCGCGGCTGCTATCGAAACGGGCCCCAGGAACGCGCTCTGGGGCTTGCCGCTAAGAGAGCACGGTAGCTTTTCAGGAGGAAAGGAGGTTTTCAAATTCCACAGTCCATAAGAGAATGCATGATGAGGGATGCAAAAACTTATCTGAGGTTGCAGCCCCCGGCGACTCTGGCTCGCCGGGGCGTAGGTGTTGGCTCGTCCTTCTCCTCTTCCCTGTCCTTGAGCGGCCCGGCAAGGACATTCAATTCCTGCGAGCCAAAGGGAAAGGACGGGAAAAAGACGCGGACTCGACCTCTAAGTTAGGGGTTAGCGACAGCTAGGAACTGACAACCCTAACCAAGGACGAGACTCTGACTCAGCATGCATGCTAAAATCTAGGGACCCAGCGCTTCTTTATCTTCGGCCAGGGGCTTCGCCTGGCTTTGTACGAGGGGTTACATGCAACATCGGCAAGGCCTGCACAAACCGGTGGTTGCCGGAGCGGATCACGGCAACCGCGCCTTATGGGCGAAACTTGCGAAGATGCTCTATGTTCCCAGGAGTTGCTCACTGGTAGGCCCTCTTCGGTCTTGAGGCGGACAGCGCCGGGCCTCGCGACTCGTCTCACCCGATAAGGGCCTTCCTGCTTCGGCGTCGACTTGTTATAATTCTTGGCCGACTGAACGTGCCTAAGAACAAGGTCGCCTAACAGGGCAACTTTATCTGGTGCCAGGGGCTTCGCCTGGCTTTGCACAAGGGGTTACATGCAACAGCGGCAAGGCCTGTGCAAACCGATGGTTGCCGGAGCGGATCACGGCAACCGTGCCTTATGGGTGAAACTTGCGAAGATGCTCTATGTTCCCAGGAGTTGCTCACTGGTAGGCCCTCTTCGGTCTTGAGGCGGACAGCGCCGGGCCTCGCGACTCGTCTCACCCGATAAGGGCCTTCCTGCTTCGGCGTCGACTTGTTATAATTCTTGGCCGACTGAACGTGCCTAAGAACAAGGTCGCCTAACAGGGCAACTTTATCTGGTGCCAGGGGCTTCGCCTGGCTTTGCACAAGGGGTTACATGCAGCAGCGGCAAGGCCTGTGCAAACCGATGGTTGCCGGAGCGGGTCACGGCAACCGCGCCTTATGGGTGAAACTTGCGAAGATGCTCTATGTTCCAGGAGTTGCTCACTGGTACGCCTTCTTCGGTCTCAAGGCGGACAGCGCCAGGCCTCGTGACTTGTCTCACCCGATAAGGGCCTTCCCACTTTGGCGTCAACTTGTTGGAATTCTTGGCCGACTGAGTGCGCCGAAGAACAAGGTCACCCTCTTCGAGACTCCTGGCCTTGACCTTGCGGCTATGGTAGCGACGCAAGGCTTGCTGGTATCGAGCAGCTCGTACCGCAGCCTGGAGACGTCCTTCCTCAAGGAGCAGCGCGTCATCTTGGCGCAGCCGCTCTTGCTCGAGCTCGTCATAAGCGAGCACCCGAGGAGATCCGTATACGAGTTCCGTGGGGATAACTGCTTCCGCTCCATAGACTAGAGCAAAGGGTGTCTGTCCGGTGGCTCGACTCGGTGTCGTTCTGATTGACCAAAGAGCCGCCGGCAGCTCCTCAATCCAATTTCTTCCGCACTTGCGTAGCCTGTCGAAGGTCCTGGTCTTGAGTCCGCGCAGCACTTCAGCGTTGGCCCTTTCTGCTTGACCGTTGCTCCTGGGGTGAGCAACCGAAGCGAAACAGACCTTGGCGCCGAGATCCTGGGCATATTGCATGAAGGCGCGACTTGTGAATTGTGTCCCGTTGTCGGTGATGATCCTGTTGGGGATTCCGAAACGGCAGACGATCGACCGGAAGAACTTGACTGCTGACTGCGCGGTCACCTTCCTCACTGGCTCCACTTCTGGCCACTTCGTGAACTTGTCGATTGCAACGTACAAGTACTCGAAGCCCCCGACGGCTCGGGGAAAAGGGCCGAGGATATCGAGCCCCCAGACCGAGAAGGGCCAGGATAAAGGGATTGTTTGGAGAGCTTGAGCTGGCTGATGAATCTGTTTTGCATGGAACTGGCACGCTTCACACTTGGTTACTAGTGCAGTTGCATCTTGGAGGGCTTCTTGCCAGAAGAACCCTTGCCGGAAAGCTTTCCCGACAAGTGCTCTTGCGCCAATGTGATGGCCGCATATGCCTCCGTGTATCTCTGCCAACAGCTCCTGTCCGTCTTCCCTGGAGATGCACTTCAATCTGACACCGTTGAGTCTCCTTCTGTACAGCTCGTTGTCCACGAACTGGTACATACTTGACTGCCTGGTGATCTTCTCCATCTCTTCTGGGTCGTCGGGAAGCTCTCCAGTTTGCAGAAAACGGACGATCTGCTGCGCCCATGCCGGAGCCCGGGGCTCGACGGCAAGGACTAAAGGCATGAAGGCCGCTGCGGGGACCCCGGCTTCTACGGCAAGAACCTCTGGTTCCGCCGGAGCCGGTGATCCCCCGGCAAGCTTGCCGGGGCAAAGCTTGTCGGGAACCCCCGCTTCAACTGGACAGATCCTCGGATCCGCAGGAGCGGACTGTTCCTTAGCGTTCAGACTGCTGATCTGCTTGCCGGGGCAAGGCTTATCGGGGACACCTGCTTCGACTGGACGGATCCTGGGATCCGCAGGAGCGGGCTGTCCCCCAGCGTTCTGGTTGTTGATCTTGGGGACCTTGGCGGCGGTCTCAGGAAGGTTCGCCTGCAAGTGGTCGCCGGAGACCAACTTCCTTTTCTTGGACTGCCCAACTGATGGTGTAACGGATGGTTGAGTCAGCTTGAGTAAGAAGGTCCCTGGTTCCACAGGTAACTTCAACGAAGCACACTTCGAAAGGCCGTCCGCTATCTCATTCTGAGTTCTCGGGACGTGCTCCATTTGCAGCCCTTCAAAGTGTTCTTCCAGCTTCCTCACTTCATCTACATAAGCTTCCATCAGAGGGCTCTGGTAGCTCTTGTTGACTTGCCGGACCACCAGTTGAGAATCTCCCCGCACAATCAGCTTTCTGATCCCAAGTTCGGCCGCAATCCTGAGGCCGGCGAGCAAGCCTTCATATTCAGCAGTATTGTTGGTTGCTTGCTCTCTTGGGAAATGCATCTGGATAACATACTTGAGGTGCTCTCCGGTGGGCGCGATGAGTACCACGCCAGCACCGGCGCCTTGCAGCGAGAAGGCACCATCGAAGTACATTACCCACTCGCTTGTTGCTTCTTGTACGGGCGCGCTTGTTTCTTGGGCTTCTCCATCTGGCGTCGGGGTCCACTCAGCTATGAATTCTGCCAAAGCTCGGCTCTGTATGGTTGAAGTACTTTCAAACTTGAGTCCGAAGCTCGACAGCTCCAGTGCCCACTCGACGATCCTGCCTGTTGCCTCGGGATTGTGCAATATCCTCTTCAGCGGAAAGCGAGTGACTACTGTTATCTCATGTGCTTGGAAGTAATGGCGCAGCTTTCTCGAGGCCATGAGGAGGCCGAAAAGCAACTTCTGCACCCCAGAGTATCTTGATCTAGCCCCCTGCAAGAGGGAACTCACAAAATACACCAGGCGCTGCACCATCTTCTTCCGCGCTCCATCCTGTTCCCGCGCAGGGTCGTCCTTGTCGGGGCCAGAGCTTGCCGGAGCAGCCCCCCGCTTGTCGCTGGATTCGCTTGCAGGTGGTATAGACTCCCCGTCGGCCTCCCTCTCCGCCACTAACGCAGCACTAACCACCTGGTTGGTTGCCGCTAGGTATAGCAACAACTTCTCCTGTGGTCTAGGTGCGACAAGTATTGGAGTGGAGGATAGGTACCTTTTCAAATCTTGCAGCGCCGCCTCCGCTTCTGGAGTCCACTGCATGGGGCCTGCCTTCTTCAAGATTTTAAAGAAGGGCAGGGCGCGTTCTGCAGACCTTGAAATGAACCGACTGAGGGCGGCCACACAACCTGCAAGCTTTCTGACGTCCTTGACGCGCTCTGGGGCTTCGATCTGCTCGATGGCTTTGATCTTGTCGGGATTGGCTTCAATCCCCCTCTGTGACACAAAGAACCCGAGAAGCTTGCCGGAGGGGACTCCGAAAACGCACTTCTCGGGGTTCAGCTTGAGCTGTATCCTGCGCAGGTTCTGAAATGTCTCTTCCAGATCTTGGACCAGGGTTTCCTTGCTCCTGCTCTTCACCACGATGTCATCCATGTAGGCCTCCACGTTCCTATGGATCTGTGGCTCGAAAGCAGTGTGCACTACCCTTGCAAACGTTGATCCCGCATTCTTCAGTCCAAACGGCATGCGTATGAAGCAATAGGTGCCGCACGGAGTGATAAATGCGGTCTTCTCTTCATCTTCTTTGGCCATAAAGACTTGGTGGTAGCCTGAATATGCATCAAGAAAGGAGAGTAGCTCACATCCGGCAGTGGAGTCAACAATCTGGTCAATGCGCGGCAAGGGAAATGGATCCTTGGGACATGCTTTATTCACATCGGTGAAGTCTATGCACAGTCTCCACTTCCCATTGGCTTTGCGCACGACGACCGGATTGGCCAGCCACGTTGGATGGATCACACCTCTCACTAGGCCTGCTGCCTCTAGCTTCTTGATTTCTTCGCTGATGAATTCTTGGCGCTCCACGGCTTGCTTTCTCACTTTCTGCTTGACGGGTCGCGCGTGAGGACAGACAGCGAGCTTGTGCTCAATCACCCTCCTGGGAACACCGGGGATGTCGGACGGTTGCCATGCAAACACGTCGACATTCGCCCGCAGGAAGGCAACGAGCGCGCTTTCCTATTTGCTGTCAACCGTGGCACTGATGGTGAAGGTACCGCCAGTGCCGTCCTCCTTGGCGGACACCTCCTTGGTTGCCGGATGAGCGGTCATTCCCTTCTTGTACTTGCCGGTGGAGCTCGATGGAACGTCCTCGACGGCGGCGCAGCACTCCGAAGAGGTGCGATTGCCGGAGTGGGCCCCAGAGCACTTACCGGACTTGGTCCTTGTCTTCTTCCCCCCGGGGGCTTCAGCGGCAAGTGTGTCCTTCTCTGCCGCGGCTGCTACATCCCGGTAGATCTTGTCGGCGCAGATAAGCGCGTCCTTTTTGTCGCCATGGACAGTGATGACGCTTATCGGCCCCGGCATCTTGAGTACGTTGTAGGCGTGGTGGGAAGCTGCCATGAACTTGGCGAGAGCGGGACGGCCGAGGATCCCATTGTATGGTAACGGGATATCAGCGACGTCGAACGTGATGCGCTCAGTCCTGAAGTTGAGCTCGCCGCCGAAGGTCACAGGCAGAGTAATCTTCCCCTTGGGCTTGCTCCTCCCCGGGTTGATTCCTTGGAAAGAACCGGTCTCTTCGAGCTCGCCGTCTGGGATCTGGAGTTTCTTGATCACAGCGGAGGAGATCAAGTTCAGCCCGGCCCCGCCGTCTACCAACATTTTGGTGACCTTGAGGTTGCGGATGGTGGGTGAGACCAGCATCGGCAAGCACCCGACCGCGGTTGTGCGGTCGGGGTGATCCTCAAGATCGAAAATGATGGGCGTGCTGGACCATTTGAGGAGCCTGCGCGACCCCACGGGCGGCTCTGCTGCGTTCACCTCTCGCACCCACCGCTTAAGCTGGCGGTGGGAGGTGTGCAGAGAGGCGCCGCCGTCAACGCATAGGACCTCCGTGGCCTTCTGGAACTCCTACTCGCTGTTATCTTCGTCTTCCACGTCTTCGTCGTCGTCTTCTTCATCCTCGTCGCGGCCCCGGGGAGGCCGATCGCCTTGCCGCTGCTTGGCCTTGCCGCGGCGTCCTCCCCGGCCGATGGGCGGCCGCTTCTTGCTTGGTTCGCCACCTCCACCCTGGGCCTTCCCCTTGTCGCGCCTCTCGTACTCAGCCTTCTGCTGCACGACGAGGTACTCGACGCTTTTGCAGTTGGAGAGATCGTGGCCCTTGGTGCGGTGGATCTTGCAGTATTGCTTGTCGGAGCCGTCCTGCTTGTCGGCTGCCGCCACGGGGGCAGGCTCCTTGCCGGAGCCGCCAGCCTGCGTTCGCTTGGCGGGAGCCTCCTTGCCGGACTCTTCGACGGCAAGCACCTCTTTCCTGTTCTTCCTCCTATTATTCCGCCGCTGGCTTCTCTTCGCCGGGGCGGTGTCGTCACTGTCGCTTTCTCCTGCGCCAGCATCCTCTCCGGGGAGTTTCCTCCCCTCCTCCGCGCGCGCGCACTTGTCAGCCAGGGCATATAGCTCGCTGACGTCCCGGATCTTGGTCATGGCCATCTCTTCACGCATGCGGCGGTTACGCACGTTCTGGTGGAACGCGCTGATAACCGCGGCAGGGTGAACGTCGGGGATGTTGCGATGCACGCGGCTGAAGCGCTGGATGTACTTGCGCAGGGATTCTCCTTCCTTCTGGGCTAGGATGTGGAGGTCGCTATCCTGGCCGTGAGGTTTGTGGCCGCCTGTGAAGGCGCCAACAAACTGATGGCAAAGATCCGCCCAGGAAGAAATGGAGCCTTCCGGCAAGTGCATAAGCCACGAACGAACGTTCGGCTTAAGCACGAGCGGGAAGTAGTTCGCCAATATCCTCTCGTCGCGCCCCCCGGCAGCTTGCACAGCGATCGTGTAGATGCTGAGAAACTCCGAGGGGTGCGTCCTGCCGTCGTACTTCTCCGGTACGTCGGGCTTGAAGTTCTTCGTGCTGGGCCACCGGACGCGCCGCAGCTCACGGGTGAACGCAGGGCAACCTGCCGCGTACGGTAAGTCACCTGGTTCACCGGGCGCGTGCGCGTCGACAGCGTTCCCAGCCCGCTGGTCTGATTGCCGCCGAGTTTCTCGGCGGCGCTCAATCCTTGTTCGAGCGTCTTCTTGCTGCCGCTCGTCGAGGACTCGGCGCTGGTCCCGGCGAGTCCGCGGGTCTGACGACGCTGTAGAGCCGTCGTCGGCGTTGCTCCAGCGGGGCGGCGTCTTCTGCTTCTGCGCCGGGGAGTGCATGGTGGTTGCACCCCCGGCGGCCTTGTCGCCGTCGGCCTTCGTCTTCTCGACCTGCCGTGGCCGTGAGGTCGCCGGTTGCTGCGGCGTGTCGTTGTTGGCGAAGGCGATCAGGCTCTGGATGGTGGCCCTCCAGCCTTCGGCCTTGTCAGCCGCTGGAGGGTAGTCGAGGAGCAGTTGCGCTCTCGCGAGCGCTTCTGCCGGAGTGGAGGGGAGCGGGGGCGAGTGGCGCGAGGAGCGGGATACGCTCGGACTCCTAACAATGTTAGAAAGAGCGGGGTCCCTCCCCGGCGCCTTCGCCTTGCCCGTGTCCGGACGGGGGCCCGGGGCGTCCCGTGAACCTCCAGTTTGCCCTTGGTCCAGCAAGCGGATGCCACCTCCTGTGGCATGGCGCTGCTGGGTCGTCGTTTGTCGGGTCGGATGCGACGCGCCCTCGGAGGCCGAGGCTCGGTCGTCCGCCCTGTTCTTGGATTTGGTGGCGCCGCGAGTGTTCTCGCCGGTGGCCACCCCTCCGACGGCGTCTCCCCCGCCCACCGTTGGCTCCGGTAGCGGTGGAAGAGACGCGGACGGGCCTGCGACCTCCGAAGCCTTCTTCTTCGGGGCCATGGTGTTGATGAAGCTAGCAAATTTGGAGAAGCTGACGAAGAGCGCGCTCGCGCGAACGCCGGATCTGATCCGCACAACCTCGACGCACCCCCTACCTGGCGCGCCAAAGATGTCGGGGTGGACGGCGTCCCCCGCGAGCACCTATGGGGCCGGAGCCCCTTTCGTTGTCCGGTGAGGGGGGCGGAGGGAGCACAGAGAGCAGATCGAGGCGAGCACACGGGTGGTTTACCCAGGTTCGGGCCGCGATGGACGCGTAAAACCCTACTCCTGCTTGGTTGTATTGAGCTGGGGAGCTCGGGAGCTTGGAGAGCTAGCTACACCGAGCGTATGGCTGTCTGGATTCCGAATCTCCGACCCTCCGAACCTCCGACCCTCCCCTACGTTGCACACGGGCCTCCTTTTATAGCGCAAAGGGGTCACCGACAGGTGTCAACGTAAGAGAAAGGGGTAAAAGTGTAAAAGGGGTGGAAGTTGTAACAGTGCGGGAACGGTGGCGCTACAGTGCGGCACAGTGTTATCATACCTACTTCTGACGGTAGGGGACAAGGGCATTAAATGCCCGTCACGGTCGCCTGGACAGCACCGAGGCGGACCGTTAGGTGCGCCACCGCTCGCCACGGTGGTGGCTGCATGCCACCGCATGCCCCTGGCTGCGCGGTGCCCCGCCACGTGCCTTTGGGGGAAACCCCGGAGCGACGCGTGGGCGGGTGAGCTGGAGCGCAGTCCTGAGGTGGCGATTTGCCGCGGCAAGTGGCTTGCCGCGGGGGTCGTCTTCCTGTGCCTGATAGCTTGCCGGCTATCAGGCCTTGCCGGGGCGCATGGCGCGCCGTGGCGGGCTTCTCTTGTGGTGCCTGGGTTCGGCCTTCCTGACAAGCTCCTCTTGTCGGGGCCTTGATCTTCTATCTCGTATACTTTGTTCTTGGATGGTATTACATGGGCTTAGTCGTCCCGGCAAGCTCCTCTTGCCGGGGCCTTGTCTTCTTGGCCCGGCAAGCTCCTCTTGCCGGGGGCCTTGTCTTCTTGGCCCGGCAAGCTCCTCTTGCCGGGGGCCTTGTCTTGAATGCTTGGTCTTCTCTTGGCGCTTCCTGGGCGGGCCTCGCCGCAGGGTGCTACAACTGCCCGTGCACAAGTCTGGGGTACTAAGGTACCCCTACTTTAGTACACCGACACCTAGATAGGTAGTTTTCATATGCTTCACCCCTTTCCATGTTTAATAACATTTAATATTGTTGGGTACAAAACCAAGAGTGAACTAAATAATTAAATGTGGTGTTTAGTCAATATGCAACTCGTTGCATATTGAGCTCCACTTAACTTGTAGTTTTGTTTGTTGCATTTGCCATGCCATGCTCATTAAACCGGACATGCATCATCCTTGGGTGTGCATCATGCAATGTTTGTGCTTGTTGGTTTACCATGTTGTTGCTTCTTTCCGCTGTTGCTTCTTCGGGTTAGTTCCGATAACGTTGCGATTGTGAGGATTCGATCGACTACGTTCGTTTGTCTTCTTCATGGACTCGTTTTTCTTCCTAGCGGGATCTCAGGCAAGATGACCATACCCTCAAAATCACTTCTATCTTTGCTTGCTAGATTGCTCGCTCTTTTGCTATGCCTATGCTGCGATACCTACCACTTGCTTATCATGCCTCCCATATTGTTAAACCAAGCCTCTAACCCACCTTGTCCTAGCAAACTGTTGTTTGGCTATGTTACCGCTTTTGCTCAGCCCCTCTTATAGCCTTGTTAGTTGCAGGTGAAGATGAAGTTTGTTCCTTGTTGGAACATGGAGATGTTGTTCCTTGTTTGGAACATGTTTACTTGTTGGGATATCACAATATATCTTATTTAATTAATGCATATATATAGTTGGTAAAGGGGGGAAGGCTCGGCCTTATGCCTGGTGTTTTGTTCCACTCTTGCCGCCCTAGTTTCCGTCATGTCGGTATTATGTTCCCGGATTTTGCGTCCCTAACGCGGTCGGGTGATTTATGGGACCCCCTTGACAGTTCGCTTTGAATAAGACTTTTCCAGCGAGGCCCAACCTTGGTTTTACCATTTGCCTCACCACCACCTACTTTCCCTTGGGAGTAATTAACCCAAGGGTCATCTTTATTTAGCCCCCCCCCTGGGCCAGTGCTTCTCTAAGTGCTGGTTCGAACCAAGCCGCCTGCGGGGCCACCGCGGGGAAACTCGAGGCCTGGTTTTACTCGTAGCCTGTCTCATCCGGTGTTGCCCTGAGACCGAGATATGTGTAGCTCCTATCAGGATTGTCGGCGCATCGGGCGGTCTTGCTGGACTTGTTTTATTACTGTCGAAATGTCTTGTAGCTGGGATTCCGAGACTGATCGGGTCTTCCAGGGGAGAAGGAATATCCTTCGTTAATCGCGAGAGCTTATAATGGGCTAAGTTGGGACACCCCTGCAGGGTTTGAACTTTCGAAAGCCGTGCCCGCGGTTATGTGGCAGATGGGAATTTGTTAATGTCTGGTTGTAGAAAACCCGAAGTTGATCTTAATTAAAATACACCAACCGCATGTGTAACCGTGATGGTCTCTTCTTGGCGGGGTCCGGGAAGTGAACACGGTGTTGGAGTTATGTTTGACGTAAGTAGTTCAGGATCACTTTTGATCATAGTTGTTCGACCATGCTTTCGCCTTCTCTTCTCGCTCTCATTTGCGGAGGTTAGACACCAGATTTGCTAGTCGCTTGCTGCAGCTCCACCTCACTACCCTGTCCTACCTTTAAGCTTAAATAGTCTTGATCTCGCGGGTGTGAGATTGCTGAGTCCCCGTGACTCACAGATACTTCCAAAACCAGTTTGCAGGTGCCGATGAAACCGTGCAGGTGACGCACCCGAGCTCAAGGAGGAGCTCGATGAAGATCTTGTTCATTGTGTTGTTTCATTTCAGTTGATCAGTAGTGGAGCCCAGTCGGGACGATCGGGGATCTGTGTAGCATTTGGGGTAGTCTTCTTGTATTTTGGTTCCGTAGCCGGACCTTGATTGTATCTGTATGATGTAATGCTTTATTCATGTTTTGTGTGAAGTGGCGATTGTAAGCCAACTATGTATCTCTTTCCCTTATGTATTACATGGGTTGTGTGAAGATTACCTCACTTGCGACATTGCTTTCAATGCGGTTATGCCTCTAAGTCGTGCTTTGACACGTGGGAGATATAGCCGCATCGAGGGCGTTACAAAAAGTAGCCCGTCCATCTGCCCTGTACCAGTTCGTCGATGATGTCCTGTACAGGAGAAAGCCGGATGGTGTCAAATTGAAGTGCATCCCCCGGAGGAAGGACTGGAGCTGTTGGTGGAGATACATGGAGGCATATGTGGATCCCACATAGGGTCGAGGGCCCTTGCCGGCAAGGCGTTCTGGTAAGGTTTCTTCTGGCCCACCGCCCTCCAGGATGCGACGACACTAGTAACCAAGTGTGAAGCGTGTCAGTTCCATTCAAAGAAGATTTATCAACCAGCTCAAGCCGTTCAAACAATCCCTCTCTCCTGGCCATTCTTGGTCTGGGGGCTCGATATACTGGGCCCCTTCCCCCATGTTGTTGGGGGCTTTGAGTACTTGTACGTTGCAATCAACAAGTTCACAAAGTGGCCGGAAGTGGAAGCAGTGAGAAAGGTGACAGCACAGTCAGCCGTCAAGTTCTTCAAGGGACTGGTCTGCTGCTTTGGTGTGCCAAGCAGAATCATCACCGACAACGGCACGCAGTTCACGAGCCACACCTTCATGCAGTACGTTCAAGACCTCGGCAGCAAGGTCTATTTTGCTTCCGTGGCAGACCCCGGGAGCAATAGCCAAGTGATACATCTCCGTCGTATCTACTTTTCCAAACACTTTTTCCCTTGTTTTGGACTCTAACTTGCATGATTTGAATAGAACTAACCCGGACTGACGTTGTTTTCAGCAGAATTGCCATGGTGTTATTTATGTGAAGAAACAAAAGTTCTTGGAATGACCTGAAACTTCACGGAGATTATTTTTAGAAATAATAAAAAATATTGGCGAAAGAATCAAGGCCAGGGGCCCACACCCTTTCCACGAGGATGGGGGGCGCGCCTACCCCCTGGGCGCGCCCCCCTGCATCGTGGGCCCCCTGGAGCTCCACCGACCTCAACTCCAACTCCATATATTCGTGTTCGGGGAGAAAAAAATCAGGGAGAAAGATACATCGCGTTTTATGATATGGAGCCACCGCCAAGCCCTAAACTCTCTCAGGAGGGCTGATCTGGAGTCCGTTCGGGGCTCCGGAGAGGGGGATCCGTCGCCATCGTCATCATCAACCATCCTCCATCACCAATTTCATGATGCTCACCGCCGTGCGTGAGTAATTCCATCGTAGGCTTGCTGGACGGTGATGGATTGGATGAGACTTATCATGCAATCCAGTTAGTTTTGTTAGGGTTTGATCCCTAGTATCCACTGTGTTCTGAGATTGATGTTGCTATGACTTTGCTATGCTTAATGCTTGTCACTAGGGCCAGAGTGCCATGATTTCAGATATGAACCTATTATGTTTTCATGAATATATGTGAGTTCTTGATCCTATCTTGCAAGTCTATAGTCACCTACAATGTGTTATGATCCGGCAACCCCGAAGTGACAATAATCGGGACCACTCCCGGTGATGACCATAGTTTGAGGAGCTCATGTATTCACTATGTGTTAATGCTTTGGTCCGGTATTCTATTAAAAGGAGGCCTTAATATCCCTTAGTTTCCATTAGGACCCCGTTGCCACGGGAGGGTAGGACAAAAGATGTCATGCAAGTTCTTTTCCATTAGCACGTATGACTATATTCAGAATACATGCCTACATTACATTGATGAATTGGAGCTAGTTCTGTGTCACCCTATGTTATGACTGTTACATGATGAACCGCATCCGGCATAATTCTCCATCACCGATCCAATGCCTACGAGCTTTTCACATATTGTTCTTTGCTTATTTACTTTTCCGTTGCTATTGTTACAATCACTACAAAACCCAAAAATATTACTTTTGCTACTGTTACCTTTACTTCCATATTACCTTGCTACTAAATACTTTGCTGCAGATACTAAGTTATCCAGGTGTGGTTGAATTGACAACTCAACTGCTAATACTTGAGAATATTCTTAGGCTCCCCTTGTATCGAATCAATAAATTTGGGTTGAATACTCTACCCTCGAAAACTGTTACGATCCCCTATACGTGTGGGTTATCAAGACTATTTTTCTGGCGCCGTTGCCGGGGAGCATAGCTCCATTCTTTGAGTCAGGGATTTATATCTGCTGGTCACTATGAAGAACTTGAAAGACGAGAAAACAAAAATTTATCCCTCAACTACGAGGGGAATTAAGGAACTGCCATCTAGCTCCGCACTTGATTCACCTTCTGTTTCGAGTAAGCTTGCGACACCTAAACTTGCTTCTGCTATTAATTCTGATATGTCGCATGTTATTGATGATGCCACTTCTGCTATGCATGATACTTATGATGAAACTACTTCTATGTTTGATACTACTGTGCCACTTGCTGAATTTCTTGATGAACAACTTGCTAGGGCTAGAGAGAATGAAATTATTGAAACTGATAATATTGATGAAAGTGATGATGAAGACTCTCCCCCTAAATATGAATTTCCTGTTGTGCCTGAGGGCTATGTTATGGATGAAGAAACTGCTAGAGACTTTCTTGCTTGCAATGATAGAAATGATCTTAATAAATTATTAGCTAAGCAAAAACAAAAAACTCTGAATGCTAGAATGAAATATGATCCTGCTTATGCTACTTCACCTATCTTTGTTACCGATAAGGATTATGAATTCTCTGTCGATCCTGATATAATTACTTTGGTTGAACCTGATCCTTTCTATGGCTATGAATCTTAAACTATTGAGGCACATCTTACTAAATTAAATGATATAGCCACCCTGTTCACTAATGATGAGAAAACTCGCTACTATTATATCCTTAAAATATTTCCGTTCTCATTAAAGGGTGATGCTACGATATGGTTTAATTCTCTTGATCCTGGTTGTGTGCATAGTCCCCGGGAAATGATTTATTACTTCTCTGCTAAATATTTCCCTGCTCATAAGAAACAAGCTGCTTTAAGGGAAATATATAATTTTGTGCAAATTGAAGAAGAGAGTCTACCACAAGCTTGGGGGAGGCTTCTCCAATTACTTAATGCTTTGCCTGATCATCCTCTCAAGAAAAATGAAATACTTGATATCTTTTATAATGGACTAACCGATGCTTCCAGAGACCACCTGGATAGCTATTTTGGTTGTGTTTTCAGGGAAAGAACTGCTGATCAAGCTGAAATTCTATTGAATAATATGTTGACTAATGAAAACAATTGGACACTTCCTAAACCAACTCCTAAGCCAACTCCGAAGAAAAGGGGTATTCTATTTCTCAGTCCTGAAGATGTGCAAGAGGCAAAGAAATCTATGAAAGAAAAAGGTATAAAAGCTGAAGATGTTAAGAATTTACCTCCTATTGAAGAAATACATGGTCTTAATTCACCGCCTATTGAAGAAATACATGGTCTTGATAACCCGACACAGCTAGTAAAGGTAAATTCTCTCTATAGATTTGATGAAGGTGATATTCCTCGTTATAAGTCTGCTAGCCAATGCTTAGATGAGTTTGATAATTTTATTGTCAAACAAGAAAACTTCAATGCTTATGTTGGTAGACATTTGAAACACAATTCTTATATGCTTGAACACTTGAGTGATTATATGTCTAGAGTTAAAGGTGAACTTAAACTCATTAGTAAACATGCTTCTATGGTTACCACTCAAGTAGAACAAGTACTTTAAACTCAGAATGATTTGCTTAATGAATTGAATTGTAAGAATAATGACTATGCTGTTAGAGTGGCTACTAGAACTGGTAAGATGACTCACGAACCTTTGTATCCTGAAGGCCACCCTAAGAGAATTGAGCAAGATTCTCAGAGAAATAATATAGATGCACCTAGTCCTTCTAAAAGGAAGAAAAAGAAAAACGATAGGACTTTGCATGCTTCTAGTGAACCTGTTGTTGACACACCTGAGAGTCCCAATGTTATTTCTATTTCTGATGCTGAAACACAATCTGGTAATGAACACGAACCTAGTGATAATGTTAATGATGATGTTCATGTTGATGCTCAACCTAGTAATGATAATGATGTAGAAAATGAACCTGTTGTTGATCTTGATAACCCACAATCAAAGAATCAACGTTATGATAAGAGAGACTTTGTTGCTAGGAAACACGGTAAGGAAAGAGAGCCATGGGTTCAAAAACCCAAAACCCATGTCTTTTCCTCCTAAACCATCCAAGAAAAAGGATGATGAGGATTTTGAGCGCTTTGCTGAAATTATTAGACCTATCTTTTTGCGTATGCGTTTAACTGATATGCTCAAAATGAATCCTTATGCTAAGTATATGAAAGATATTGTTACAAATAAAAGAAAGATAGCGGAAGCTGAAATTTCCACCATGCTTGCTAATTATACTTTTAAGGGTGGAATACCAAAGAAGTTAGGAGATCCAGGAGTACCCATTATACCATGCTCCATTAAAAGAAATTATGTTAGAACTACTTTATGTGATCTTGGAGCCGGTGTTAGTGTTATGCCTCTCTCTTTATATCGTAGACTTGATTTGAATAAGTTGACACCTACTGAAATATCTTTGCAAATGGCCGACAAATCAACTGCTATACCTGTCGGTATTTGCGAGGATGTGCCTGTTGTGGTTGGAAACGTTACTATTTTAACGGACTTTGTTATTCTTGATATTCCCGAGGACGATAGTATGTCTATTATTCTTGGAAGACCCTTTTTGAATACTGCAGGCGCTGTTATTGATTGCAACAAAGGCAATGTCACTTTTCATGTTAATGGCAATGAGCATACGGTGCACTTTCCGAGGAAACAACCTCAAGTTCATAGTATAAACTCTATTGGAAAAATTCCATCGATTATTTTTGGAGGTTTAGAATTTCATCTTCCTACTGTCAAAAGGAGATATGATATTCTTATTATTGGGGACGTGCATATCCCCGTTGAGGTAACATAGTGTTATTCGAAATTTCTCCGGTTCCATGTTATTCAGAATGAGTTTGTTAACAATACTGATCAACCTTGTTAGTGGATTCCTTTTGATGAGCATGAGATGGATGAAGTTAGAAGGCACAACCTTCTGTACCCTCTTTTTTACTTTCGGTTACTTAGTTGAAATAAAGTAAAAATAGTATTTTTCTGTCTGTTTCCTGATTTATCCGTGCAATAAAAAAATACCCCGAGAATAAAAGTTCTCCAAATGCCCTACCAATTTAATATGATTTTTTCTGGAATATTTGAGAATATTTGGCACTTAGAACACATCAGGGGGAGCTGGCACTTGGCCACGAACGTCCAGGTCGCGCCCACTCCCTGGGCGCGCCCCCTGCCTCGTGGGCCCATGGTGGATCCCCTCCTCTTATTCCTGCACCCACACACTTCTTCTTCCTCCCAAAAAAATCACCAACCAGCTCAAGCACGAGTTCTAGTTCATTTTGCTGCGATTTTCGATCTGCTTTCTCAAAGCACCTCTCACAAAACAGCTTTGCGGGATTGTTCCTTGGTATATGACTCCTCCATTGGTCCAATTAGTCTAGTGCTTTATTCATTGCAAATTTTTGCTACCTAGGTGATCATGTTCTTGAGCTTGCATGTCAAATTTATATGGTTCCAAGTAGTTCTAATGCATGATATAGGCTCTAGGCACTTGTAGGAGTAGTTGTTATCAATTTTGTTGAGCTTTGTTCACTTTTATTTCAAGTTACTAAAATTTTCAGAAATTTTTCAAAGGAAGAAATATGTTTAGGAAAATGTACCAAGGTGGTCCTTCAAGGAAGCAAGGACCCCGGCTTGCAATGCGCGATGCTGACAA
Source organism: Aegilops umbellulata (assembly GCA_032464435.1). Lineage (NCBI taxonomy): Eukaryota > Viridiplantae > Streptophyta > Magnoliopsida > Poales > Poaceae > Aegilops > Aegilops umbellulata. Next base: position 175,268,265 of record CP136058.1, read on the forward strand.
TGAACCACCAAGGGATGCTCAAGTGCGGGCTTGTGAATGGCCATCAGAGGATTTCATGGATCGAGCAGGAATCAAGGAAGAATTTAACGCATATGTGTGTAACGCTGATCTTGTGAGCTTCAAGGCAGACAAGTGCCATCAGTACCACTATCTCACTGATTGCTTTGTGAGGAGGTTTGAATTTCCATCGTCACGCAATTCTCAAACTGTCATGTTTGATCTTTATGAAAATTCTTATACTATAGACTTAGAGGATTTTAATATTGCTTGCAAACTTCCACAATGGGGTAGTCCTAGTGAACCTCGCAAATCTGAATTTAGATATTTTCTTGCTGGTATAACTGTGGGGGAATCTAGAGACATAGCACAAGCTACCATAGGGAGCATTCATTTTCCTGCTATACATTATTTTGCTCTCTTCATAGGTAGGTGCATAAATGGTAAGGATGAAGCATGTCACATGTGTGTCCCTAACCTCAATGTTCGGTGCTAAATGGTAAGGATGAAGCATGTCACATGTGTGTCCCTAACCTCAATGTTCTCGGGAGTGCTGTGTTAGGAGATAAACATTATAATTTGGGAGCCATTGTTGCACGTAGGTTGCATAATAATAGTTTTAATGGAGATTTCTTGGGTGGAATTTATGCAACCCGTTTAGCTAATTTTCTTGGTGTAACCATAAGTGAGGATGATATTGAGTTGCCTCCTGCTTATTTAAATTATGAGGCTATGGTTCGTCATCTTTTTGTTGAGAGGAACGATCAGTTCCTCCAGTACCGACTAATGTTTGACAGACGACGCACCTATCACATCGCTCTCCCTGCTTCTACCTTCTTTGACTTTTAGGCAAAGGGGAGATATTTCATAACCAGGGAGGAGGCGAAAGAGTACGAGAGGAGGGCTGGGATAGCTCACCTCCAAGCTGTAGCCCACAATGCAATAACTGCTACATCACAATACGACCCCAACTACAACTTTGGATATCCGCTAGGCCCGCCGTGGCAATAGACCAACTTAGGCCAAAAACCTAAGCTTGGGGGAGTACGTATTTCTCACCGACATTACATTTATGTTCACAAACTCATTGCTAGATGTCGGTGCTCATACTTTTTCATTGTACTATCCATGCTAGTTTATTTTCCTTTTTCTTGCTTTCTTCTTGTGTGTTTGAAAAACCTTAGGAAAATAAAAAAAAATTAGTTGTAGCTTTAGCTAGTTTACTTTTCTTGCTGTAGTAGTAATAATTAAAAAGGAAACCCAAAAAAATATTTCATGTTCTTCTTTTGCTTGTTGGGAGCTTTCCCGTGTAAATAGTTTTATTTCTTTTCTTTGGGGATCGATAGGAGAAGACCATAATGAAAATGTTGAAGTGGTTCCTATATGCATTATTGTTGATTTAACCAAGAGCCCATATTACCTTGTATTCTCCTGTTTATTGAATGCTCGCAGATTCCAGCTTAGTCCAATGCACGTGCACTATTATTATTATTCACGTCGTTCGGTCGTGCAAGTGAAAGTCAATTATGACGATATATGATGGACTAACTGAGATAAGAAAAGCTGGTATGAACTCGACCTCTCTTGTTTTTGTAAATATGATTAGTTCATCGTTCCTGATTCATCTTATTATGAATTAACATGTTTCCAATGATAATTAGAGATTATACTTGCTTATGCCATGCTTAATTCGCTAGGAGTTTATAATGGTTTACCTTGCGTGCCAATATGCTATTAAAATGGTTGTGATGTGGTATGATAGGGTGGTATCCTCCTTTGAATGATTCGAGTGACTTGACTTGGCACATGTTCACACATGTAGTTGAAACAAATCAACATAGCCTTCACAATATTTTTGTTCATGGTGGATTATATCCTACTCATGCTTGCACTCAATGTTTATTAATGTTAATGCATGTTCATGACTGTTGTCGCTCTCTAGTTGGTCGCTTCCCAGTCTTTTGCTAGCCTTCACTTGTACTAAGAGGGAATACTGCTTGTGCATCCAATCCCTTAAACCCCAAAGTTATTCCATATGAGTCCACTATACCTTCCTATATGTGGTATCTACCTGCCATTCCAAGTAAATCTGTATGTGCCAAACTCTAAACCTTCAAATGAAGTTCTGTTTTGTATGCTCTAATAGCTCATGTATCAACTAGGGTTGTCCGTATGTTCCATGCTAGGCGGGTTATTCTTAAGAGGAGTGGACTCTTCTCCTCACTCACGTGAAAATGGTTGGTCACCGGGATGCCCAGTCCCATACTTTATGCAAATTAAATCAAAATAATTGCAAACAAAACTCCCCCAAGACTGTTGTTAGTTGGAGGCACTCGTTGTTTCAAGCAAGCCATGGATTGATGCTTGTTGGTGGAGGGGGAGTATAAACTTTACCATTCTGTTTGGGAACCGCCTATAATGTGTGTAGCATGGAAGATATAGCCATCTCTTGGTTGTTATGTTGACAATGAAAGTATGCCGCTCAAAATATTATTTATCTCTGCTTTGAAATCGAGCTCTCGCACCTCTACAAATCCCTGCTTCCCTCTGCGAAGGGCCTATCTATTTACTTTTATGTCGAGTCATCACCTTCTTATTAAAAAGCACCAGCTGGAGAGCACCGTCGTCATTTGCATGCATTACTGTTAGTTTATATTGGGTATGACTATGACTGGATCTCTTTTACCATGAATTACAATATTTAGTCAGTCCTTGATCTTTAAAGGTGCTCTGCATATTATGATTGTTTTGAGAAAGTGTTGTCATCCGAGATTTATTATTATTGCTCGCTAGTTGATTATGCCATTGACATGAGTAAACATGAGACCTAAATGTTATTGTGAATATGGTTAGTTCATAATCCTTGCTGAAAACTTGAATGCTGGCTTTACATATTTACAACAACAAGAGCAAACAGAGTTTGTAAAAGTTTTTCTTTATCACTTTTAGTTTATCAACTGAATTTCTTGAGGACAAGCAAAGGTTTAAGCTTGGGGGAGTTGATACATCTCCGTCGTATGTACTTTTCCCAACACTTTTGCCCTTGTTTTGGACTCTAACTTGCATGATTTGAATGGAACTAACCCGGACTGACGCTGTTTTCAGCAGAATTGCCATGGTGTTATTTATGTGTAGAAACAAAAGTTCTCGGAATGACCTGAAACTTCACGCAGATTATTTTTAGAAATAATAAAAAATATTGGCGAAAGAATCAAGGCCAGGGGCCCACACCCTTTCCACGAGGGTGGGTGGCGCGTCCCCCTACCTCGTAGGCCCCCTGGAGCTCCACCGACCTCAACTCCAACTCCATATATTCGTGTTCGGGGAGAAAAAAATCAGGGGGAAAGATTCATCGCGTTTTATGATACGGAGCCGCCGCCAAGCCCTAAACTATCTTGGGAGGGCTGATCTGGAGTCCGTTCGGGGCTCCGGAGAGGGGAATCCGTCGCCATCGTCATCATCACCATCCTCCATCACCAATTTCATGATGCTCACCGCCGTGCGTGAGTAATTCCATCGTAGGCTTGCTGGACGGTGATGGGTTGGATGAGATTTATCATGTAATTGAGTTAGTTTTGCTAGGGTTTGATCCCTAGTATCCACTATGTTCTGAGATTGATGTTGCTATGACTTTTCTATGCTTAATGCTTGTCACTAGGGCTCGAGTGCCATGATTTCAGATCTGAACCTATTATGTTTTCATGAATATATGTGAGTTCTTGATCCTATCTTGCAAGTCTATAGTCACCTACTATGTGTTATGATCCGGCAACCCCGAAGTGACAATAATCGGGACCACCCCCGGTGATGACCATAGTTTGAGGAGTTCATGTATTCACTATGTGTTAATGCTTTGGTCCGGTACTCTATTAAAAGGAGACCTTAATATCCCTTAGTTTCCATTAGGACCCCGCTGCCACGGGAGGGTAGGACAAAAGATGTCATGCAAGTTCTTTTCCATAAGCACGTATGACTATATTCGGAATACATGCCCACATTACATTGATGAATTGGAGCTAGTTCTGTGTCACCCTATGTTATGATTGTTACATGCTGAACCGCATCCGACATAATTCTCCATCACCGATCCAATGCCTACGAGCTTTTCACATATTGTTCTTTGCTTATTTACTTTTCCGTTGCTACAGTTACAATCACTACAAAACCCAAAAATATTACTTTTGCTACCATTACCGTTACTTCCATATTACCTTGCTACTAAATATTTTGTTGCAGATACTAAGTTATCCAGGTGTGGTTGAATTGACAACTCAAGTGCTAATACTTGAGAATATTCTTTGGCTCCCCTTGTGTCGAATCAATACTCTTGGGTTGAATACTTGTCACACCCTGCATTTTGTATCATGTCATTTGCATTTAATAAAGCATGAAAATTTGGACCAACAAAAACTTTTGCATTATTTGGCTTTTATTTTGAAGTTGGTTTTCTGTGTGTGGTTTTTCAAGTGCTCTTAATAGTCAACTACTCCACCTTCTATACTTCATCTCCTTGTCCCAAACTTCTGCCCAATGATCATGCCATGTGTATAGAGCAATATAGTATGTTCTTACAAAAATAATTTGGCCAAAAAGTATTTTTAAAAATTAGTTTTCCAAAAACCCCTGGATTGAGGTTTGCACTGCAAATACTTAATTAAGGGTAGTAAAAATATTTCAAAAGGTATATTTGAAACCTATTAGATATAGGATAACCAGAAACCACAAAAATATAATTTTGGAAGTTATTTTCCTAATTTATTTAAAGGATTTTTCTTAAGGCCAGAAATGGTCTTAAATAGGTTTAAATTATTTAAAAGCTTTAAAAATATTTGAGAAAAATTAGGGAGACTCAATGGACATATATTTTCCATATATATATGAGTTTCAACACATGGTTATGATCAAAATATTGGACAAACCTCCCAAAACCATTTCTGCCCATTTCAAGGATTTGAAATATTTCTACAGGAAATATTTTCATAAAAAATCCAAGGAAAATCCAGAAAGTCACAAATGCATATTGTGATCACCTTGCGAAGCCTCATGTCAATTAAAGTCATTTTGGTTCACAAAAATGCCCCAAAACCCTCTCTGACAAGAATCAAATTTGATCAAGTTTGTACTACCAACTTTCTCTCCTTAACCCCAACTTTTGTGAGCATGTTCACATGGCCAAATGAGGCCACTACACTAGGTGGTGCATCAAGGAGAAGTGATTTGCTCAACTAGATCTACACAAGTCTATTTCTGCTCATTTCTAGGGTTTACAAAAGTTGCATTGGCAACTTTGCCCAATTAAGCTCCAAATTGGTGGAAGGCCCTAATTATATGTGTCATTTCACCTTGTGGAGTATCATGGCAATTGGAGATCATTTGCTTGCCAAAACCCTTATCAAAAACCTTCTTCCACTTTTCAAAAATTCCCATTTTGACCACTAAAACTATTCTCCTTGAGCTAAGCTTTTTACCACAGCTCCTCCTAGACCCCTTTCACCTCCAGTAACAATGGCAAGTCCCCAGCTCAATAATTAAGGGGTGAAACCCCCCTCTTTCTCTCTCTGGTCAGTCCACTTCTCCCTCTTCCTCACCTCCCTCCTCACTCCAGTGGCCATCCATGGCATCCAATGCACCACCCCATTTCTTTACTCCCTCCTAGACCTGCTAGACACTAGTGGACACGCCCCTGCCCTTTAAACAATGCCATGGCAGACAAAGGCACACTCTGGAGTGCGCTACGGTGTGCTCCGGCACTGTAGCCACCCCCTGCCAAGCACCCCCGGCCACCTCGGGCCTCCCCAGCGCGCCCGACGAGGTGCCTCGATGTCTGCAGCACGCCACGCCCCTGGCCCCCTCCTCCTTCTCTCTCCCCTGCCCCTGCTCGCACGCGCTCCATGGCCGCCCGAGCGCTCCAATGAGGGAGCTCACACGCACGGCATCTCTAACCTGTTCCCGCCCCCTCTCTTCTTCCCCTGGGCGTAGTCGACCCCCACGAACACCCCAGACACAACCAAACAGGCCCCCGTGACCCGTGGCGACGGCAACAAGCTCGCTGGCGCACAGGTCCACGGTGGACCACTGTGCGGCTATATAAGCCCGCCCCGGGCCGCTCTAGTGGCATACGCCTCCTTATCACACCCCCAGGAGAACGCCCGCACCACCCAATCAACCCCGGAGAGCCTCTGTGCTCGGGATCGACCGGAGCTCCGCCGCCTCGGGTCGCCGTCGATCTCAGGGTACGGGCTCCCTCCGCCCCTCCTCTCTCTCGATCTGGACTCTCCGCACCTCCCTGATCACTTCCCCTCCGTTTCCCCTCTCTTTTGCAGCCGGAAACGGCCGAAGCCGTCGACTCCCGAAGCTCCTCCGCCGCGAACCTCGTCGCCGGCTAACCCCTGCACCCCGGCAACCAACTCCGGCACCACCCGAACGGCGACACGACGAGGAGTCCAGCGGCGCCATCAGCTCACCTCGCCGTGCCCGGAAACGTCGTCGGTAAGCTCGCCGCCCCTCTGACCCAGGGTTGACGACGACGGCCATGGGGCCCGTCTGTCAGCCCCTCGCCCTGACGCCTGGGCGCCGCTCGTCAGGTTTAAACCTGGCGCGCGCGCGTGCACCGGTGCGCTGGGCCGCCTCTCTGCTAGGCCTGCTGCCCAGCGGCTGTTCTGGCCCAGCAGGCACAGTGCCCTTTTTCTTTTTCTTTTTCTATCATTATTCCAAAAATTCCACAGGATAAAATATTCGTCCAAATGAAATAATTCCAACTCCTACAATCTTAGAAAAATCCCACCTATTTAATGGTGTAACTTTCATATGTGTCCATCAAACTTTTCTGCACTGTTCAAATTTAAATTCAAATTTGAGCATTTGAATTCCACTCTAAAAATCCATTTCTCCTATTCCACAACTCCAAATCCAAAACTAAGAATTTTCCCCTTCTTAGTTTTCAACCTAGTATTTTACAAAAGTGAGTTGACATTTTTCTGAGCACTTTGGGTTTTCTGTTTTATTATTGCCTTATTTTCTCATTATTATTTTTGCAACGATAGATTGCGTTGCTGACGAAGGAGTTGGACCAGAAGACTTTGAAGACCCAGAAGACTTTGTTGAACCAGGCAAGTAGCCCTTTGACCATGTCTATGAAACTCCTTTTTATGCATGTCACATAGCACTTATTTAATGTTGCTCCAAAATCATGATGTGATGGTAACCACTTTGGTGGGTTGCCTTCGTTACTTCCTCGTTGGTACCCGCATTACGCATGACCCTACCTTCTTATGAGGGTTATGCTGGTGGGAGTAGATAGGATGCCAAAGTAGTTGCTATGCAAAAAGGGAACGGGTATATGCATGGTGATGGAGTCAAAATGTTTCAAAGACTTTTCGAAAACCCCGTCGGGTGCCACTTATGCCCGAGGGAGACAATGAGATGGGTAACCACTTGATGACGAAGTGGTGTACCAAGGCAAGTGTGTGTTGTTTTCGAAAACGGATTAGATTTAAGATTTGTCGACTGTCCCAACCTTACATGCGCAACCACTCTACCCTTATATGGGAAAGGGCATTATTGATTACCTAAGTCGATACAAGCTTGGAGCCCGCATTACTAGTCACGGGGGAGAGTTGGTGCTCTCTCTTGGGACGCGGTCGTGCCAGATAGGGCGGCCATGACTGTTTTCACAGGGCACCGGATACACCGTTGTGTCCCCTCTCGGATGTTACGATCTCGAGTGAATCTCGCAAGATGTTCATCGTGAGGATGCGGAACAACGAGTGGACTCCATGTTAGTGTCGTCTAGGGAAAGATAGTGATCGGGTACTCACCCCGGGTACTTGAGGTACCGCGGGTCGTGGATGACACGGAAGTTCCCCGGATCTTGTGGGTAAAGTGTGCAACCTCTGCAGAGTGTTAAAACTATTCGAATAGCCGTGTCCACGGTCAAGGACAGTTGGGTGGTGCTGCTTAAACTACGTCCACGTGTTTACAAACCAGTGTGTGTGTTGGATAAGTGGGAAGAACTACTGGGTCAAGTCAAGGACTTGACATGATTGAGTTGGGTTGGTGCCCACTCTATTTATGTTGATATCTGTAACATGTCCTCATGGTTACTTGAGTTCTCCTGATGCATGTCTTACAAGTTGTTGAACATGTCATTGCACTCAAAACTAGCTTTCCGCAAGAATTTGCCTATGTCATGCATTATTGTACCTTTAACCCAAACATGGGTTGCTTGCGAGTACAATCAAAGTACTCATTGGCTTGCCACTGGTTATTTAATTGACCAGGCACGGAAGAACAGGAGTTCCAGGAAGAAACCTTTGGAGACGAACATGCGAACTAGGACGTTTCCCAGTCAGAATGCCTGTAGGGTTAAGGCAGATGGCATGGGTTCTACATATCGACGAAGATTTCCGCTGCTTGTGTTTCATTTGATGTTCAGCCCTTAAGGCTTTATCTATGTAAGACTTGACCATAATGGTCATAATTTGTGTAAGACGGTATGTATGGATGTAAGACTCTTGTTATTCAGCTTCTGTGTGTTCAGTGAGCATTGATCTCTGGGATCACTGTACACGTGCATTCGGTGATCACGACTTGTGAGTCGGGGACCCCACAGAGCTGGTATCAGAGCCATCCTGACTGTAGGAAGCCTTAGTTAGCATGGACGTTAGTTAGCCTGAGACCATCTAAACTGCTCTTCTTTTCTTAAGCTTACCCAACCCAAGGTATATTTCCCTTATTGACCTCTCCCATTCAACCTTGTAGATGGCTGCCGTACCTGAAGACTTCCTGACCACCGGATTTCCCATGCTTCTCGAGGATAGCCTCAAGAAGTGCAAGTTCAACCGAGCCCCCATGTACACCTACCATGAGCACTGGATCAATGACACCAAGAGGGAGTATCATCTGGAAGTGATCGTGAAGGCCAATGACCCTCCAACAAGCTGGTTCTTTGAGGGACCCCAGATGGCAACACTAGTTCTTGCCGTCGAGACGGCAACCCTCAAGGCACTCACCCGCCTTCGAGACCTTCTCCCCGAGATGGCAGACGAGATGGCAACCCGCTTCTTGCCTTACCGGAAGGAAGCTGAGGATGAGAGCAGTGCACCAGCTCCACCACTAGAAGAAGGACTTCCACTCCGATTCCAGACCTACTTCAGCCTTTGTGCCGATAGTTTGGCACAACACTTGGCCTCGGAATCAATGGAACTCCGAAAGAAACTCCACGAGGCCAAGGCACTTCTTCGCCAAGCACAAGAGAAGACGGATAGTATCAAGAAGGAAGGTGCTCCACCTGGCCAGCCCGCAATGGCATACAAAGGCGGGAAACCCCCAAAGGATGGAGAACCACCACAGCAACACCGCATGAGCGCAAAGGAATACCGCAAGCTCTTCGCACCACCGGCAAAGCAACGCCGTGTTGAGCTCCTCCACTCCCCCACCCCTTCAAGTGAAGAGGAAAGTCAGGCCACCGATGATGAGGAGGAAGACCCAGAAGAGCCAGACTACGCGACCGAGCATTCCACCACTTAGGCATCATTCGCAACCCGGATGTGCCCGTTAGTAACCCCTACGGTAGGATAGGTCGTGTACCCCTATGCGAAGTTGAGTCCTTGTAATGGTTCATATGAACCCATGTAGCGTGTATTTGCTTTTAATGTGTTTGATGGATGTCGTGCTTTCCTACGGGAACTTGTAAGCGACTACATCACCCATTTGGATTTTAATGAATGTGTTTGGCCTTTTGGCCCTTGCATGAAAACAATTAGTGTCATACCAACCCCCTTACTAGGCATCCCATCTATATTGCTTTCCCCATCTTTCCCAATCATGAGACCTTGATCGCTCCAACAGGATGCCTGTTGTAACACGTACTCGTACTTCTACCCAGCAGCAAGAAGCCGGAGAAGGAGCCAGTTAGGACCAAACCCAAGGACAAGCTCCACCACCACCACCTCCAAGCATGGATATGGCTCAGCTTCTCCAAGCCTTCCAAGAGGAACGCCAAGCCAACACTGCAGCCCTCCAGATGATTGCTCAAGCTGTCAACCGCCAGCCGGTGGGAAACGGCAATGGACGTTCCACATTGGTAGAGTTCAAGAAGCATGCACCACCCACCTTCATCGAGACTGCTGAACCCCTGGATGCAGACGACTGGGTCCGCACCATTGAGGATCTGTTGGAACTAGTCGGATGCACTGAGGATCGTGAGAAGGTGGCTTATGCTGCTCACTATCTCGGGGGAACTGCTAGAGCTTGTGGGATGGATTCAAGGCCATGCATGCTGAGCAGAACATCACTGGGAATGACTTCAAGGCAGAATTCCGCAAGGCCCACATTCCTTCCGGAATCATGGCCATCAAGAAGAGTGAGTTCCGAGCCCTGAAGCAAGGCAGTAGCACTGTCCAGGAGTACATGCAGAAGTTAAGTGTTCTCTCAAGGTATGCCCCTGAAGATGTCAGCACTGATGCTGCCAAAAAGGAGCGCTTCATGGAAGGACTTAACCAGACTCTGCAGTACTCGCTTGTTGTGTGTGACTGCCCGACCTTTCCTGATCTGGTGAACAAGGCACTCATGCTTGAAGACAAGCGACGTGCTTTGGATGATACCCATAAGCGCAAGATGATCAGCAAGGGTAGCTCCAGCAACCAGAAGCCTCGCCCGTGGCAGTCCGCCCCGGTCAAGCCGACCTATCAGCAGCCAAGAGCTCCTGCACCCCGCACCAACTATCCACCTCAGCAGTATGCCAACCCCAGGCCAGCTTACAACAACCCCAATAACAATGTCGGCAAGAGCAGCAACCCCAACCAAGTCACTTGCTTTGGATGTGGTCAGCCAGGACACTACTCCAAGAATTGCCCCAACAAGAAGCCCAACGCCCCGCGCCCCAATGCGCAGAACCCAGGACAAGGCCGTGGAATGCCACTAAGGAACCAAGCTCCCCGGTCATGTGAATCATGTCACTGCAGAAGAAGCCCAGGAAGACCCGGACGTCGTGCTGGGTACGTTCCTTGTCAACTCAACACCTGCAACTGTATTGTTTGATTCTAGAGCCACGCATTCATTTGTCACCCAAAAGTTTGCATTAAAAAGTGGCATGACCCCTGCACCCCTGAATAACCCTATGGTGGTACAAACCCCCGGAGCAGAGATGAGAGCCAAGATAGGATGTAAGGGAGTCGGGATTGTCATTAATGGGGTAGACTTCCAAGCAGACCTTATCATCTTAAGATCACAAGGCTTAGATGTGATCTTAGGAATGGATTGGCTCATCAAGCACCAAGGCTTGTTAGATTGTGCCAACCGGTCAATCACTATGACAAATGACCAAGGAGTCAAAGTAAAGTTTGCTCCCAACCCCTCCTCTGCTCGAGGCACCCAAGTCAACTGTCTGACTGAAGTTGGATTGGAGCAAGTGCTGGTAGTATGCGAATACCCCGATGTCTTTCCTGATGAGCTACCGGGAATGCCTCTTGACCGAGACATCGAGTTCATCATCGAGCTCATGCCCGGAGCAGGACCCATCTATAAGAAGCCTTATAGAATGGGATCGGAAGAGTTAGCAGAGTTGAAGAAGCAATTGGAAGAACAGTTGAGGAAGGGATTTATCCGCCCTAGTGCCTCCCCTTGGGGACCGCCAGTTCTGTTTGTGGCAAAGAAGGACGGTACCATCCGCTTATGCATTGCCTACCGCTCCCTCAATGAAGTTACAATCAAGAACAAGTATCCACTTCCCAAGATTGAAGATCTGTTTGGTCAACTCAATGGGGCCAAGGTGTTCTCCAAGATTGACCTTCGATCTGGGTACTACCAGATGAAGATCAGACCCCAAGATATTCCGAAGACGGCATTTGTAACCAGATATGGCCTGTATGAGTGCACGGTCATGTCCTTTGGATTGACCAATGCCCCAACTTACTTCATGTATCTCATGAATAATGTCTTCATGGAATATTTGGACAAGTTTGTCGTTGTCTTCATTAATGACATTCTTGTCTTCTCGAAGACGGAGGAAGAGCACGAGCAACACTTGAGGATGGTCCTAGACAAGCTTCGAGAGCACCAACTATATGCCAAGTTCAGCAAGTGTGAATTTTGGCTGCATGAGGTTGGATTCTTGTGTCATGTTTTGACTGAAGAAGGGTTGTCGGTCGATCCCGCTAAGATTGAAGCCGTGACTGAATGGCAGTCCCCAAGCAATGTGAAGGAAGTCAGGAGCTTCCTCGGACTCGCGGGATGTTACCGCAAGTTCGTTGAAGGATTCTCAAGCATTGCCCGACCCATGACTTAGCTCTTGAAGAAGGACAAGAAGTTTGAATGGACGCCAAAGTGTGAAGAGAGCTTCCAGGAGCTGAAGAAGAGATTGACCACCGCCCCAGTTTTCGCCACACCAGATATACACAAGGAGTTTGTGATATATTCTGATGCGTCAAAAACCGAACTGAGAGGTGTTCTGATGCAAGAGGGCAGAGTCGTAGCTTATCTTTCAAGGCAACTACGGCCTCATGAAGAGAACTATGCTACTCATGACCTCGAGTTGGTAGCTGTAGTTCATGCCCTGAAGACATGGCGACATTACCTCCTAGGGAGGCGGTGTGAGATATACACAGATCACAAAAGTCTGAAGTATATTTTCACTCAGAAGGAATTAAACATGAGGCAAAGAAGATGGCTAGAGTAGATCAAGGATTATGACCTCAGTGTTCAATACCACCCTGGGAAGGCTAATGTGGTAGCAGATGCATTAAGCAGAAAGGCTTGTACCTTGAATGCTATGCTTAAGAAGAGGCTACCCGCCTTGTTTGAAGAACTTGAAAGCTTCGGGTTGGAACTGGTTGCACCAGGATTCTTAGCCAACCTCGAAGTCAAGCCTACCCTGATGGATGATATTAAGGAAGCTCAAAAGGGACAGGAGAGTATTGAAGGCATTAAGAGGAAGATCAAGGCCGGCAAGGCCCCAGGATTCTCAGAGGATAAGCAAGGAGTCGTGTGGTTTGGAAATCGCATTTGCGTACCCAACCAGATTGAGCTCAAGAATTTGATCTTGCAAGAAGCTCATGACACCCCGTATTCCATCCACCCCAGAGGAACCAAGATGTATCAAGACCTGAAGGAAAGATTTTGGTGGCACGGGATGAAAAGGGAGATTGCCACCTATGTTGCGAAGTGTGATGTATGCCAAAGGGTCAAAGCTGAATATCTGCGACCTGCTGGATTGCTCCAACCACTCAAGGTTCCCGAGTGGAAATGGGATAAAGTCAGAATGGATTTCATCACTGGACTACCTAGGTCAAACAAGGGACATGACTCCATTTGGGTCATAGTCGATCATTTGACTAAAGTGGCCCATTTCATTCCTGTGAAGACTACCTATGATGGCAACCAGCTAGCAACTTTATATATCAACAGAATCGTAAGCCTTCATGGTGTTCCCAAGGAGATTGTGTCAGATCGTGGAACCCAGTTTACCTCAAGGTTCTAGAAGAAGTTCCAAGAGGCCATGGGGACCAAGTTGTCCTTCAGCACTGCTTTCCACCCACAGACAGGAGGTTAGACAGAATGAGTGAATCAGATACTCGAAGACATGCTCCGAGCCTGTGTCTTAGCATATGGAGCTAGGTGGGAAGTTGCCTCCCTTTTGCCGAGTTCTCCTACAACAACAGTTATCAGTCAAGCCTCCAGATGGCACCATTTGAGGTATTGTACGGTCGGAAGTGCCGCACACCCCTCAATTGGTCAGAAACCAGAGAAGGACTAGTGTTTGGGCCTGAAATCCTCCGTGAGGCAGAAGAGCAAGTTCAGCTAGTCAGAGAGCAACTGAAGACCGTTAAGTCTAGACAGAAGAGCTATGCTGACACTCGTCGCCGACAGGTAAACTTCCAAGTCAGAGACCATGTGTACCTGTGAGTAACTCCTCTTAAGGGAACCAAACGTTTCCACGTTAAGGGAAAGCTCGCACCAAGATTTATCGGCCCCTTCGAGATCACCGCACGACGCGGAGAAGTGGCTTACCAGTTGGAACTGCCACCTGAACTATCTGATGTGCACAACGTATTCCACGTGTCACAACTCCGGAAGTGTCTCCAAGTCCCAGACAAGCCTGATCTTTACAAGGACGTCAATCATCAAGCCATTGACCTTCAGCCTGATTTACCTACCGTGAGAGGCCCATCGGCATTTTGGATGAGGCTGAGCGATGCACTCGTAGCCGCACGATCAAGTACTTCAAGGTCCAGTGGAGCAACCACACTGAAGCAGAAGAAACCTGGGAACGTGAAGACTACCTTAGATCTGAGTTTCCGTATCTCTTTAAAGCCTAGTTTAGGAATCTCGGGGACGAGATTCTTGTAAGGGGGGTAGGTCTGTCACACCCTGCATTTTGTATCATGTCATTTGCATTTAATAAAGCATGAAAATTTGGACCAACAAAAACTTTTGCATTATTTGGCTTTTATTTTGAAGTTGGTTTTCTCTGTGTGGTTTTTCAAGTGCTCTTAATATTCAACTACTCCACCTTCTATACTTCATCTCCTTGTCCCAAACTTCTGCCCAATGATCATGCCATGTGTATAGAGCAATATAGTATTTTCTTACAAAAATAATTTGGCCAAAAAGTATTTTAAAAAATTAGTTTTCCAAGAACCCCTGGATTGAGGTTTGCACTGCAAATACTTAATTAAGGGCAGTAAAAATATTTCAAAAGGTATATTTGAAACCTATTAGATATAGGATAACCAGAAACCACAAAAATATAATTTTGGAAGTTATTTTCCTATTTTATTTAAAGGATTTTTCTTAAGGCCAGAAATGGTCTTAAATAGGTTAAAATTATTTAAAAGCTTTAAAAATATTTGAGAAAAATTAGGGAGACTCAATGGACATATATTTTCCATATATATGAGCTTCAACACATGGTTATGATCAAAATATTGGACAAACCTCCCAAAACCATTTCTGCCCATTTCAAGGATTTGAAATATTTCTACAGGAAATATTTTCATAAAAATCCAAGGAAAATCCATCAAGTCACAAATGCATATTGTGATCACCTTGCAAAGCCTCATGTCAATTAAAGTCATTTGGGTTCACCAAAATGCCCCAAAACCCTCTCTGACCAGAATCAAATTCGATCAAGTTTGTACTACCAACTTTCTCCCCTTAACCCCAACTTTTGTGAGCATGTTCACATGGCCAAATGAGGCCACTACACCAGGTGGTGCATCACGGAGAAGTGATTTGCTCAACTAGATCTACACAAGTCTATTTCTGCTCATTTCTAGGGTTTACAAAAGTTGCATTGGCAACTTTGCCCAATTAAGCTCCAAATTGGTGGAAGGCCCTAATTATATGTAACATTTCACCCTGTGGAGTATCATGGCAATTGGAGATCATTTGCTTGCCAAAACCCTTATCAAACACCTTCTGCCACTTTTCAAAAATTCCAATTTTGACCACTAAAACTATTCTCCTTGAGCTAAGCTTTTTACCACAGCTCCTCCTAGACCCCTTTCACCTCCAGTAACAATGGCAAGTCCCCAGCTCAATAATTAAGGGGTGAAACCCCCTCTTTCTCTCTCTGGTCAGCCCACTTCTCCCTCTTCCTCACCTCCCTCCTCACTCCAGTGGCCATCCATGGCATCCAATGCACCACCCCATTTCTTTACTCCCTCCTAGACCTGCTAGACACTAGTGGACACGCCCCTGCCCTTTAAACAATGCCATGGCAGCCAAAGGCACGCTCTAGAGCGCGCTACAGTGCGCTCCCGTACTGTAGCCGCCCCCTGCCAAGCACCCCCGGCCACGTCGGGCCTCCCCAGCGCGCCCGACGAGGTGCCTCGACGTCCGCAGCACGCCACGCCCCTGGCCCCGTCCTCCTTCTCTCTCCCCCGCCCCTGCTCGCACGCGCTCCATGGCCGCCCGAGCGCTCCAATGAGGGAGCTCACACGCGCGACATCTCTGACCTGTTCCCGCCCCCTCTGTTCTTCCCCTGGGCGTAGTCGAACCCCACGAACACCCCAGACACAACCAAACAGGCCCCCGTGACCCGTGGCGACGGCAACGAGCTCGCCGGCGCACCGGTCCATGGTGGACCACCGTGCGGCTATATAAGCCCGCCCCGGGCCGCTCCAGTGGCATACGCCTCCTTCTCACACCCCCCAGGAGCACGCCCGCACCACCCAATCAACCCCGGAGAGCCTCTATGCTCGGGATCGACCGGAGCTCCGCCGCCTCGGGTCGCCGTCGATCTCAGGGTACGGGCTCCCTCCGCCCCTCCTCTCTCTCGATCTGGACTCTCCGCACCTCCCTGATCACTTCCCCTCCGTTTCCCCTCTCTTTTGCAGCCGAAAACGGCCGGAGTCGTCGACTCCCGAAGCTCCTCCGCCTCGAACCTCGTCGCCGGCGAACCCCTGCACCCCGGCGACCAACTCCGGCACCACCCGAACGGCGACACGACGAGGAGTCCAGCGGTGCCATCAGCTCACCTCGCCGTGCCCGGAAACGTCGTCGGTGAGCTCGCCGCCCCTTTGACCCAGGGTTGACGACGACGACCGTGGGGCCCGTCTGTCAGCCCCTCGCCCTGACGCCTGGGCCCCGTTCGTCAGGTTTAAACCTGGCGCGCGCGTGCACCGGTGCGCTGGGCCGCCTCTCTGCTGGGCCTGCTGCCCTGCAGCTGTTCTGGCCCAGCAGGCACAGTGCCCTTTTTCTTTTTCTTTTTCTATCATTATTCCAAAAATTCCACAGGATAAAATATTTGTCCAAATGGAATAATTCCAACTCCTAAAATCTTAGAAAAATCCCACCTATTTAATGGTGTAACTTTCATATATGTCCATCAAACTTTTCCGCACTGTTCAAATTTAAATTCAAATTTGAGCATTTGAATTCCCCTCTAAAAATCCATTTCTCCTATTCCACAACTCCAAATCCAAAACTAAGAATTTTCCCCTTCTTAGTTTTCAACCTAGTATTTTACAAAAGTGAGTTGACATTTTTCTGAGCACTTTGGGTTTTCTGTTTTATTATTGCCTTATTTTCTCTTTATTATTTTTGCAACGATAGATTGCGTTGCTGACGAAGGAGTTGTACCAGAAGACATTGAAGACCCAGAAGACTTTGTTGAACGAGGCAAGCAGCCCTTTGACCATGTCTAGGAAACCCCTTTTTATGCGCATCACATAGCACTTATTTAATGTTGCTCCGAAATCATGATGTGATGGTAACCACTTTGGTGGGTTGCCTTCGTTACTTCCTCGTTGGTACCTGCATTACGTATGCCCCTACCTTCTTATGAGGGTTATGCTGGTGGTAGTAGATAGGATGCCAAAGTATTTGCTATGCAAAAAGGGAGCGGGTATATGCATGGTGATGGAATCAAAATGTTTCGAAGACTTTTCGGAAACCCCGTCGGGTGCCACTTATGCCGGAGGGAGACAATGAGATGGGTAACCACTTGATGACGAAGTGGTGTACCAAGGCAAGTGTGTGTGTTGTTTTCAAAAACAGATTAGATTTAAGATTTGTCGACTATCCCAACCTTACATGTGCAACCACTCTACCCTTATATGGGAAAGGGCATTATTGATTACCTAAGTTGATACTAGCTTGGAGCCCGCATTACTAGTGACGGGGAGAGTTGGTGCTCTCTCTCGGGACGGGGTCGTGCCAGATAGGGCGGCCATGACAGTTTTCACAGGGCACCGGATACACCGTTGTGTCCCCTCTCGGATGTTACGATCTCGAGTGAATCTCGCAAGATGTTCATCGTGAGGATGCGGAACAACAAGTGGACTCCTTGTTAGTGTCGTCTAGGGAAAGATAGTGATCGGGTACTCACCCCGGGTACTTGAGGTACCGCGGGTCGTGGATGACATGGAAGTTCCCTGGATCTTGTGGGTAAAGTGTGCAACCTCTGCAGAGTGTTAAAACTATTCGAATAGTCGTGTCCACGGTCAAGGACAGTTGGGCGGTGCTGCTTAAACTACGTCCATGTGTTTACAAACCAGTGTGTGTGTTGGATAAGTGGGAGGAACTACTGGGTCAAGTCAAGGACTTGACATGATTGAGTTGGGTTGGTGCCCACTCTATTTTTGTTGATATCTGTAACCTGTCCTCATGGTTACTTGAGTTCTCCTGATGCATGTCTTACAAGTTGTTGAACATGTCATTGCACTCAAAACTAGCTTTCCGCAAAAATTTACCTATGTCATGCATTATTGTACCTTGAACCAAAACATGGGTTGCTTGCGAGTACATTCAAAGTACTCATTGGCTTGCCACTGGTTATTTAATTGACCAGGCACGGAAGAACAGGAGTTCGAGGAAGAAACCTTTGGAGACGAACATGCGAACTAGGACGTTTCCTAGTCAGAATGCCTGTAGGGTTAAGGCAGATGGCATGGGTTCTACATATCGACGAAGATTTCCGTTGCTTGTATTTCATTTGATGTTCAGCCCTTAAGGCTTTATCTATGTAAGACTTGACAATAATGGTCATAATTTGTGTAAGACGGTATGTATGGATGTAAGACTCTTGTTATTCAGCTTCTGTGTGTCCAGTGAGCATTGATCTCTGGGATCACTGTACACGTGCATTCGGTGATCACGACTTGTGAGTCGGGGTCCCCACAATACTCTACCCTCGAAAACTACTGCGATCCCCTATACTTGTGGGTTATCACCAAGCAGAGAGGGCGAATGCTGAAGTGTTGCGAGGCCTGAGAGCGAAGACCTTTGACATGTGCACAAGAGCGGAAGGCACTGGATTGATGAGTTGCCGACGGTTCTTTGGTCGATGAGGACGACGCCAAGTCGAGCAACCGGTCAGACACCCTTTACCCTAGTATATGGGGCGGAGGCAGTTCTCCCCACGGAACTCATACACGAGCCACGAAAGTATAGGGGATCGCAATAGTTTTCGAGGGTAGGGTATTCAACCCAAATTTATTGATTCGACACAAGGGGAGCCAAAGAATATTCTCAAGTATTAGCAGTTGAGTTGTCAATTCAACCTCACCTGGATAACTTAGTATCTACAACAAAGTATTTAGTAGCAAAGTAATATGGAAGTAACAGTAACGGTAGCAAAAGCAATAGTTTTGGGTTTTGTAGTGATTGTAACAGTAGCAACGGAAAAGTAAATAAGCAGAGAATAATATGTGAAAGGCTCGTAGGCATTGGATCGGTGATGGAGAATTATGCCGGATGCGGTTCATCATGTAACAGTCATAACATAGGGTGACACAGAACTAGCTCCAATTCATCAATGTAATGTAGGCATGTATTCCGAATATAGTCATACGTGCTTATGGAAAAGAACCTGCATGACATCTTTTGTCCTACCCTCCCGTGGCAGCGGGGTCCTAGCGGAAACTAAGGGATATTAAGGCCTCCTTTTAATAGATTACCGGACCAAAGCATTAACACATAGTGAATACATGAACTCTTCAAACTATGGTCATCACCGGGAGTGGTCCCAATTATTGTCACTTCGGGGTTGCCGGATCATAACACATAGTAGGTGACTATTGACTTGCAAGATAGTATCAAGAACTCACATATATTCATGAAAAAAATAATAGGTTCAGATCTGAAATCATGGCACGCAGGCCCTAGAGACAAGCATTAAGAATAGCGAAGTCATTGCAACATCAATCTCAGAACATAGTGGATACTAGGGATCAAACCCTAACAAAACTAACTCGATTACATGATAAATCTCATCCAACCCATCACCGTCCAGCTAGCCTACGATGGAATTACTCACGCACGGCGGTGAGCATCATGAAATTGGTGATGGAGGATGGTTGATGATGACGACGGCGACTGATTCCCCTCTCCGGAGCCCCGAACGGACTCAAGATCAGCCCTCCCGAGAGAGTTTAGGGTTTGGCGGCGGCTCCGTATCATAAAACGTGATGAATCTTTCTCTCTGATTTTTTCTCCCTGAACACGAATATATGGAGCTTGAGTTGAGGTCGGTGGAGCTCCAGGGGGCCCACGAGGCAGGGGGCACGTCCAGGGGGGGCAGGCGCGCCCCCCACCCTCGTGGAAAGGGTGTGGGTCTCCTGGCCTTGATTCTTTCGCCAGTATTTTTTATTATTTCAAAAAATAATCTCCATGAAGTTTTAGGTCATTCCGAGAACTTTTGTTTCTGCACAAAGATAACACCATGGCAATTCTGCTGAAAACAACATCAGTCGGGGTTAGTTCCATTCAAATCATGCAAGTTAGAGTCCAAAACAAGGGCAAAAGTGTTTGTAAAAGTAGATACAACGAAGGCGCATCAAGTCCCCCAAGCTTAAACATTTGCTTGTCCTCAAGCAATTCAGTGACAAACTGAAACTGATAAAGACAAACTTTTACAAACTCTGTTTTCTCTTGTTGTTGTAAATATGTAAAGCCAACATTCAAGTTTTCAGCAAAGATTATGAACTAACCATATTCACAATAACTCTTAGGTCGCATGTTCACTCATATCAATGGCATAATCAACTAGCGAGCAATAATAATAAATCTCGGATGACAACACTTTCTCAAAACAATCATGATATGATATAACAAGATTGTATATCGCTAGCCCTTTCTGAGACCTCAAAACATAAATGCAAAGCACCTTTAAAGATCAAGGACTGACTAAAAATTGTAATTCATGGTAAAAGAGATCCAGTCATTGTCATACCCAATATAAATTAATAGTAATGGATGCAAATGACAGCGGTGCTCTCCACCTGGTGCTTTTTAATAAGAGGGTGATGACTCAACATAAAAGTAAATAGATAGGCCCTTCGCAGAGGGAAGCAGGGATTTGTAGAGGTGCCAGAGCTTGATTTTGAAATAGAGATAAATAATATTTTGAGCGGCATACTTTTATTGTCAACATAGCAACCGAGAGATGGCGATATCTTCCATGCTACATACATTATAGGCGGTTCCCATACAGAATAGTAAAGTTTATACTCCCCCTCCACCAACAAGCATCAATCCATGGCTTGCTTGAAACAACGAGTGCCTCCAACTAACAACAGTCCCGGGGGAGTTTGGTTTGCATAAAGCATGGGACTGGGCATCTCGGTGACCAGCCATTTTCTCGTGAGTGAGGAGCGGAGTCCACTCCTCTTGAGAATAACCCGTCTAACATGGAAGATACGGACAACCCTAGTTGATACATGAGCTATTCGAGCATACAAAACAGAATTTCATTTGATGGTTTAGAGTTTGGCACATACAAATTTACTTGGAACGACAGGTAGATACCGCATATAGGAAGGTATATTGGACTCATATGGAATAACTTTGGGGTTTAAGGGATTGGATGCACAAGCAGTATTCCCGCTTAGTACGATTGAAGGCTAGCAAAAGACTGGGAAGCGACCAACTAGAGAGCGACAACAGTCATGAACATGCATTAAAATTAATAAACATTGAGTGCAATCATGAGTAGGATATAATCCACCATGAACATAAATATCATGAAGGCTATGTTGATTTGTTTCAACTACATGCGTGAACATGTGCCAAGTCAAGTCACTCGAATCATTCAAAGGAGGATACAACCCTATCATACCACATCATAACCATTTTAATAGCTTGTTGGCACGCAAGGTAAACCATTATAAGCACCTAGCTAATTAAGCACGGCAAAAGTAACTATAATCTCTAATTGTCATTGCAAACATGTTTATTCATAATAGGCTGAATCAGGAACGATGAACTAATCATATTTATAAGAAAAGAGAGGTCGATTTCATACCAGCTTCTCTCATCTCAATCAGTCCATCATATATCGTCATAATTGCCTTTCACTTGCACGGCCGAACGATGTGAATAATGGTGGTGGTGCACGTGCATTGGACTAAGCTGGAATCTGCAAGCATTCAATAAACAGGAGAAGACAAGACAATACGGGCTCTTGGTTAAATCAACAATAATGCATATAAGAGGCACTTCAACATTTTCATTAGGGTCTTCTCCTCTCGATCCCCAAAGAAAAGAAATGAAATAAAACTATTTACACGGGTAAGCTCCCAACAAGCAAAAGAAGAACGAGAAATCTTTTTGGGTTTTCTTTTAATTATTACTACTACAGACAAGGAAAGTAACTAACTAAAAGCTACAACTAATTTTTTGGTTTTCTTAAGGTTTTTCAAACACAAAATAAGAAAGCATAAAAAGGAAAATAAACTAGCATGGATATTACAGTGAAAAAGTATGAGCACCGACAACTAGCAATGAGTGTGTGAACATAAATGTAATGTTGGTGAGAAATACGTACTCCCCCAAGCTTAGGCTTTTGGCATAAGTTGGTCGATTTCCACGGCTAGCCTGGTGGATATCCAAAGTTATAGTTGGGGTCGTACTGTGTAGAAGCCTCAGATTGCCACTGGTTGGCAATCACGTCCGGATCCCACTGGTAATCAGACTGTCGTGGAGGATCAAATTGTGGTTCCGGCTCTGGCTCTATAGCTAATGCAGGGTTTCGGTAGGCGTGGATGGCCGCCAGCGGAACGAGATACTTGCCTGCAGATAAGTCAAACAGGGAAGGAGCAGGCAAGGTAATAGTATCAGGGTGATTTTTATCAAATAATAGTTTGTACTCAAGCACCTTTTCCCTATTCTTAACAATAAAATTATGTGCTACCATACTCTTATAATCTAGATAAACAGGAGGCAGCAACTTTTCTTCTTTCTCATAATGCCTAATAGGTATGTTATAGTATGCAGCGAGGCACGAGGCAAAGATGCCTCCCAAGATAGGGCCCTTAGTACGGTTAAGATTTAACCGCTTTGCAACAATAGCGCCCATACTAAATGTGTCATCACGAAACAAGGCATGGAACAAAATAACAATGTCAGGGGCACTTAGATTGCCACAGTTTCCGCGACCGATTAAGCATCTACTAGCAAATATAGCAAAGTAACATAGAACAGGAAAGTGTATGCTAGGAATTCGTGTGTCGGAAACCTTCCTCGTTTCCCCTACAACAATGGTATCAATAAACCCATCCACATCGTCATGATGTGGTTCCTCTATGATGCCCGAAAAGGGCAACTTGCAAACCTCACAATATTCATGAAGGGTCGTCTCCTTATGCTCATCATATAAATAAAAATCCACCGTAGGTGGTGACCTCCTATAATGGAAATGAAAATTTTGCACAAAGGTATTAGTGAGTAAGATATATTGTTTGCGTTGGTCGCAGAGGAAGTCAGTGAGGCCTGAATTCTCAGCCAATTCATAAAAATCATCATAAAACCCGGCTGCTCTCAAGAAATCATCACAAGGCCATTCACCCGGCCGAACCTCCGTGGTGCGAGGCAGAATATATTTGGGCCTCTCTTCTTCTTCACTTTGTTTATCCTTCGAGCTTCGGCTCGAAGAGCCCCACAAAAATATCTTCATCATTTTCTGAAATTTTAGTAACTTCAAATAAAATTATACCAAACTCAACAAAACTGATAGCAACTACTCTCACAAGTGCCTAGGGACTATATCATGTATTAGAATTACTTGGGACCATATAAATTTGACATGCAAGCTCAAGAACATGGTCACCTAGGCAGCACAAATTTGCAATGAATAAAGCAGTAGAACAAAAACTCATTGGACCATTGGAGGAGTCACATACCAAGGAACAATCCCCCAAAGCAGTTTTGTGAGAGGTGCTTTGAGCAAGGAGATCGAAAATCGCAGCAAAATGAGCTAGAACTCGTGCTTGAGCGGGTTGGTGATTTTTTTGGAAGGAAGAAGGAGTGTGTGGGTGCAGGAATAAGTGGAGGGGAGCCACCATGGGCCCACGAGGCAGGGGGCGCACCCAGGGGGTGGGCGCGCCCTGGACCCTCGTGGCTAGGTTCTTTCTCCCCCTGATGTGTTCTCAGTGCCAGATATTCTCAAATATTCCAGAAAAATCATATTTCAATTTCGGGGCATTTAGAGAACTTTTATATTCGGGGTATATTTTTTAATTGCACGGATAAATCAGAAAACTGACAGAAAATACTTATTTTACTTTATTTCAACTAAATAATAGAAAGTAGAAGGAGGGTACAGAAGGTTGTAACTTCTAACTTCATCCATCTCATGCTCATCAAAAGGAATCCACTAACAAGGTTGATCAGGTCATGTTAACAAACTCATTCCGAATCGCATGAAACCGGAGAAATTTTGAATAACACTATGTTACCTCAACGGGGATATGCACATCCCCAATAATAAGAATATTATATTTCTTCTTGACAGTAGGTAGAGGAAATTCAAAACCTCCAAAATAATCGATGGAATTTTTCCAATAGAGTTGATACTATGAACTTGAGGTTGTTTCCTCGGAAAGTGTACCGTATGCTCATTACCATTAACATGAAAAGTGACTTTGCCTTTATTGCAATAAATAACAGCCCCTGCAGTATTAAAAAAGGGTCTTCCAAAAATAATAGACATACTATCGTCCTCGGGAATATCAAGAATAACGAAGTCTCTTAAAATAGTAACATTTGCAACCACAACAGGCACATCCTCACAAATACCGTCAGGTATAGCAGTTGATTTATCAACCATTTGCAAACATATTTCAGTAGGTGTCAACTTATTCAAGTCAAGTCTACGATATAAAGAGAGAGGCATAACACTAACACCGGCTCCAAGATCACATAAAGAAGTTCTAACATAATTTCTTTTAATGGAGCATGGTATAGTTGGTAATCCTGGATCTCCTAGTTTCTTAGGTATTCCACCCTTGAAAGTGTAATTAGCAGGCATGGTGGAAATTTCACCTTCCAGTATCTTTCTTTTATTAGTAACAATTTCTTTCATATACTTAGCATAAGGATTCATTTTGAGCATATCAGTCAAACGCATACGCAAGAAGATAGGTCTAATCATTTCAGCAAAGAGCTCAAAATCCTCATCATCCTTTCTCTTGGATGGTTTGGGAGGAAAAGGCATGGGTTTCTGAACCCATGGCTCTCTTTCCTTAACGTGTTTCCTAGCAACAAAGTCTCTCTTGCCATGACGTTGATTCTTTGATTGTGGGTTATCAAGATCAACAGCAGGTTCAATTTCTACATCATTGTGATTACTAGGTTGAGCATCAACATGAACATTATCATTAGCATTTTCACTAGGTTCATGTTCATTTCTAGATTGTGTTTCAGCATCAGAAATAGAAATATCATTGGGATTCTCAGGCGTGTCTACAACAGGTTCACTAGAAGCATGCAAAGTCCTATCAGTTTTCTTTTTCTTCTTTTTAGAAGGACTAGGTGCATCAATATTATTTCTCTGAGAATCTTGCCCAATTCTCTTAAGATGGCCTTCAGGATACAAAGGTTCCTGAGTCATTTTACCAGTTCTAGTAGCCACTCTAACAGCAAAATCATTATTCTTACTATTCAATTCATTGAGCAAATCATTCTAAGCCTTAAGTACCTATTCTACTTGAGTGGTAACCATAGGAGCATGTTTACTAATGAGTTTAAGTTCACCTTTAACTCTAGACATATAATCACTCAAGTGTTCAATCATATAAGCATTGTGTTTAATTCTCTACCAAAATAAGCATTGAAGTTTTCTTGCTTAACCATAAAATCATCAAACCCATCTAAGCATTGGCTAGCAAATTTAGTGGGAGTGATTTCAGCTTTTTCATATCTATAGAGAGAACTTACCTTTACTACCTGTGTCGGGTTATCAAGAATGTGTACTTCTTCAATAGGTAATGGATTAAAATCATGTATTTCTTCAGCAGACGGTAAATTAAGACCATGTATTTCTTCAACAGGAGGTAAATTCTTAACATCTTCAGCTTTTATACCTTTTTC
Organism: Aegilops umbellulata; assembly: GCA_032464435.1. Taxonomy (NCBI): domain Eukaryota; kingdom Viridiplantae; phylum Streptophyta; class Magnoliopsida; order Poales; family Poaceae; genus Aegilops; species Aegilops umbellulata. The sequence goes on from CP136058.1 coordinate 175,294,071, forward strand.
CATAAATTTCTTTGCCTCTTGCATATCTTGAGGATTGAGAAATAGAACACCCCTTTTCTTCGCAGTTGGCTTAGGAGTTGGTTCAAGAAGTGTCCAATTATTTTCATTTGTCAACATATTGTTCAATAGAATTTCAGCTTCATCTGGTGTTCTTTCCCTGAAAACACAACCAGCACAACTATCAAGGTGCTCTCTGGAAGCATCGGCTAGTCCATTATAAAAGATATCAAGTATTTCATTTTTCCTGAGAGGATGATCAGGCAAAGCATTAAGTAATTGGAGAAGCCTCCCCCAAGTTTGTGGGAGACTCTCTTCTTCAATTTGCACAGAATTATATATTTCCCTTAAGGAAGCTTGTTTCTTATGAGCAGGGAAATATTTAGCAAAGAAGTAATAAATCGTGTCCTGGGGACTACGCACACAACAAGGATCAAGAGAATTAAACCATATCTTAGCATCACCCTTTAATGAGAATGGAAATATCTTAAGCATATAATAGTAGCGAGTTTTCTCATCATTAGTGAACAGGGTGGTTATATCATTTAATTTAGTAAGATGTGCCACAACAGTTTTAGATTCATAGCCATAGAAAGGATCAGATTCAACCAAAGTGATTATATCAGGGTCGACAAAGAATTTATAATCCTTATCAGTAACAAAGATAGGTGAAGTAGCATAAGCAGGATCATATTTCATTCTAGCATTCAGAGTTTTTTGTTTCAGCTTAGCTAATAATTTCTTAAGATCACTTCTATCATTGCAAGCAAGAAATGTTGGGGAACGCAGTAATTTCAAAAAAAATCCTACGCACACGCAAGATCATGGTGATGCATAGCAACGAGAGGGGAGAGTATTGTCTACATACCCTTGTAGACTGAAGCGGAAGCGTTGACTCAACATAGAGGAAGTAGTCGTACGTTCTCCTCGCGATCCGACCGATCACAGCACTGTTACTCCGGCACCTCCGAGTTCTTAGCACACGTTCAGCTCGATGACGATCCCCGGGCTCCGATCCAGCAAAGCGTCGGGGAAGAGTACCGTCAGCACGACGGCGTGGTGACGATCTTGATGTGTTACCGGCGCAGGGCTTCGCCTAAGCACTGCAACGATATGACCGAGGTGGAATTTGGTGGAAGGGGGCACCGCACACGGCTAAGGAACGATCCGTAGATCAACTTGTGTGTCCTAGGGTGCTCCCCTGCCCCCGTATATAAAGGAGCCAAGGGGGAGGGGCTGGTCGGCCAAGGGGTGGCGCGCCAGGGAGTCCTACTCCCTCCGGGAGTAGGATTCCCCCCCCCCCAATCCTAGTTGGAATAGGATTCCTCAAGGGGGGGGGGAAGAGAGAGACGGGGGCCGGCCACCTTCTCCTAGTCCTAATAGGACTAGGGAAGGGGGGAGGCGCGCGGCCACTAGGGCTGCCCCTTTCTCCTTTCCACTAAGGCCCATTAAGGCCCATATCGCTCCCGGGGGGTTCCGGTAACCCACCCGGTATTCCGGTAAAATCCTGATTTCACCTGGAACACTTCCGATGTCCAAACATAGGCTTCCAATATATCAATCTTTATGTCTCGACCATTTCAAGACTCCTCGTCATGTCCGTGATCACATCCGGGACTCCGAACAACCTTCGGTACATCAAAATGCATAAACTCATAATAACTGTCATCGTAACGTTAAGCGTGCGGACCCTACGGTTCGAGAACAATGTAGACATGACCGAGACACGTCTCCGGTCAATAACCAATAGCGGGACCTGGATTCCCATACTGGCTCCTACATATTCTACGAAGATCTTTATCGGTCAGACCGCATAACAACGTACGTTGTTCCCTTTGTCATCGGTATGTTACTTGTCCGAGATTCGATCGTCAGTATCCAATACTTAGTTCAATCTCGTTACCGGCAAGTCTCTTTACTCGTTCCGTAATACATCATCCCGCAACTAACTCATTAGTTGCAATGCTTGCAAGGCTTAAGTGATGTGCATTACCGAGAGGGCCCAGAGATACCTCTCCGACAATCGGAGTGACAAATCCTAATCTCGAAATACGCCAACCCAACATCTACCATTGGAGACACCTGTAATACTCCTTTATAATCACCCAGTTACGTTGTGACATTTGGTAGTACCCAAAGTGTTCCTCTGGCAAACGGGAGTTGCATAATCTCATAGTCATAGGAACATGTATAAGTCATGAATAAAGCAATAGCAACATAGTAAACGATCGGGTGCTAAGCTAATATAATGGGTCATGTCAATCAGATCATTCAACCAATGATGTGACCTCGTTAATCAAATAACAACTCTTTGTTCATGGTTAGGAAACATAACCATCTTTGATTAACGAACTAGTCTAGTAGAGGCATACTAGTGACACTATGCTTGTCTATGTATTCACACATGCATTATGTTTCCGGTTAATACAATTCTAGCATGAATAATAAACCTTTATCATGATATAAGGAAATAAATAATAACTTTATTATTGCCTCTAGGGCATATTTCCTTCAGTCTCCCACTTGCACTAGAGTCAATAATCTAGATTACACTGTAATGATCCTAACACCCATGGAGTTTTGGTGCTGATCATGTTTTGCTCGTGGAAGAGGCTTAGTCAACGGGTCTGCAACATTCAGATCCGTATGTATCTTGCAAATCTCTATGTCTCCCACCTGGACTAGATCCCGGATGGAGTTGAAGCGTCTCTTGATGTGTTTGGTCCTTTTGTGAAATCTGGATTCCTTTGCCAAGGCAATTGCACCAGTATTGTCACAAAAGATTTTCATTGGACCCGATGCACTAGGTATGACACCTAGATCGGATATGAACTCCTTCATCCAGACTCCTTCATTTGCTGCTTCCGAAGCAACTATGTACTCCGCTTCACATGTAGATCCCGCTACGACGCTTTGTTTAGAACTGCACCAACTGACAGCTCCACCGTTTAATGTAAACACGTATCCGGTTTGCGATTTAGAATCGTCCAGATCAGTGTCAAAGCTTGCATCAACGTAACCTCTTACGGTGAGCTCTTTGTCACCTCCATATATGAGAAACATATCCTTAGTCCTTTTCAGGTATTTCAGGATGTTCTTGACTGCTGTCCAGTGATCCACTCCTGGATTACTTTGGTACCTCCCTGCTAAACTTATAGCAAGGCACACATCAGGTCTGGTACACAGCATTGCATACATGATAGAGCCTATGGCTAAAGCATAGGGAACATCTTTCATTTTCTCTCTATCTTCTGCAGTGGTCGGGCTTTGAGTCTTACTCAATCTCACACCTTGTAACACAGGCAAGAACCCTTTCTTTGCTTGATCCATTTTGAACTTCTTCAAAATGTTGTCAAGGTATGTGCTTTGTGAAAGTCCAATTAAGCGTCTTGATCTATCTCTATAGATCTTTATGCCTAATATGTAAGCAGCTTCTCCGAGGTCTTTCATTGAAAAACTTTTATTCAAGTATCCCTTTATGCTATCCAGAAATTCTATATCATTTCCAATCAGTAATATGTCATCCACATATAATATTAGAAATGCTACAGAGCTCCCACTCACTTTCTTGTAAATACAGGCTTCTCCGAAAGTCTGTATAAAACCAAATGCTTTGATCACACTATCAAAGCGTTTATTCCAACTCCGAGAGGCTTGCACCAGTCCATAAATGGATCGCTGGAGCTTGCACACTTTGTTAGCTCCCTTTGGATCGACAAAACCTTCCGGTTGCATCATATACAATTCTTCTTCCAGAAATCCATTCAGGAATGCAGTTTTGACATCCATCTGCCAAATTTCATAATCATAAAATGCGGCAATTGCTAACATGATTCGGACAGACTTAAGCATCGCTACGGGTGAGAAAGTCTCATCGTAGTCAATCCCTTGAACTTGTCGAAAACCTTTTGCGACAAGTCGAGCTTTGTAGACAGTAACATTACCATCAGCGTCAGTCTTCTTCTTAAATATCCATTTGTTCTCAATTGCTTGCCGATCATCAGGCAAGTCAACCAAAGTCCATACTTTGTTCTCATACATGGATCCCATCTCAGATTTCATGGCTTCAAGCCACTTTGCAGAATCTGGGCTCACCATTGCTTCTTCATAGTTCGTAGGTTCATCATGGTCTAGTAACATGATTTCCAGAATAGGATTACCGTACCACTCTGGTGCGGATCTCACTCTGGTTGATCTACGAGGTTCAGTAGTATCTTGATCTAAAGTTTCATGATCATCATCATTAGCTTCCTCATTTATTGGTGTAGGTGTCGCAGAAACAGTTTTCTGTGATGTACTACTTCTCAATAAAGGAGTAGGTACAGTTACCTCGTCAAGTTCTACTTTCCTCCCACTCACTTCTTTCGAAAGAAACTCCTTCTCTAGAAAGTTTCCGAACTTAGCAACAAAAGTCTTGCCTTCGGATCTGTGATAGAAGGTGTATCCAACAGTTTCCTTTGGATATCCTATGAAGACACATTTCTCCGATTTGGGTTCGAGCTTATCTGGTTGAAGCTTTTTCACATAAGCATCGCAGCCCCAAACTTTAAGAAACGACAACTTTGGTTTCTTGCCAAACCATAGTTCATAAGGCGTCGTCTCAACGGATTTAGATGGTGCCCTATTTAACCTGAATGCGGCCGTCTCTAGAGCGTATCCCCAGAACGATAGCGGTAAATCAGTAAGAGACATCATAGATCGCACCATATCTAGTAAAGTACGATTACGACGTTCGGACACACCATTACGCTGTGGTGTTCCGGGTGGCGTGAGTTGCGAAACTATTCCACAATTTTTCAAATGTACACCAAACTCGTAACTCAAATATTCTCCTCCACGATCTGATCGTAGAAACTTTATTTTCTTGTTACGATGATTTTCAACTTCACTCTGAAATTCTTTGAACTTTTGAAATGTTTCAGACTTGTGTTTCATTAAGTAGATATACCCATATCTGCTCAAATCATCTGTGAAGGTGAGAAAATAACGATATCTGCCACGAGCCTCAACATTCATCGCACCACATACATCCGTATGTATGATTTCCAACAAATCTGTTGCTCTCTTCATAGTTCCGGAGAACGGTGTTTTAGTCATCTTGCCCATGAGGCACGGTTCGCAAGTGCCAAGTGATTCATAATCAAGTGACTCCAAAAGTCCATCAGTATGGAGTTTCTTTATGCGCTTTATACCGATATGACCTAAACGGCAGTGCCACAAATAAGTTGCACTATCATTATCAACTCTGCTTCTTTTGGCTTCAACATTATGAATATGTGTATTACTACTATCGAGATTCATCAAAAATAGACCACTCTTCAATAGTGCATGACCATAAAAGATATTACTCATATAAATAGAACAACCATTATTCTCTGATTTAAATGAATAACCGTCTCGCATCAAACAAGATCCAGATATAATGTTCATGCTCAACGCTGGTACCAAATAACAATTATTTAGGTCTAATACTAATCCCGAAGGTAGATGTAGAGGTAGCGTGCCAACTGCGATCACATCGACTTTGGAACCATTTCCCATGCGCATCATCACCTCGTCCTTTGCTAGTGTCCGCTTATTCTGTAGTCCCTATTTTGAGTTGCAAATATTAGCAACAGAACCAGTATCAAATACCCAGGTGCTACTGCGAACATTAGTAAAGGTACACATCAATAACATGTATAACACATATACCTTTGTTCACCTTGCCATCCTTCTTATCCGCCAAATACTTGGGGCAGTTCCGCTTCAAGTGACCAGTCTGCTTGCAGTAGAAGCACTCAGTTTCAGGCTTAGGTCCAGACTTGGGTTTCTTCTCTTGAGCAGCAACTCGCTTGCCGTTCTTCTTGAAGTTCCCCTTTTTCTTCCCTTTGCCCTTTTTCTTGAAACTAGTGGTTTTGTTAACCATCAACACTTGATGCTCCTTCTTGATTTCTACCTCCGCAGCTTTTAGCATTGCGAAGAGCTCGGGAATAGTCTTGGTCATCCCTTGCATATTATAGTTCATCACGAAGCTCTTGTAGCTTGGTGGCAGTGATTGGGGAATTCTGTCAATGACGCAATCATCTGGAAGAGTAACTCCCAATTGAATCAAGTGATTATTATTCCCAGACATTTTGAGTATATGCTCACTGACAGAACTGTTCTCCTCCATCTTGCAGCTATAGAACTTATTGGAGACTTCATATCTCTCAATCCGGGCATTTGCTTGAAATATTAACTTCAACTCCTGGAACATCTCATATGCTCCATGACGTTCAAAACGTCGTTGAAGTCCCGGTTCTAAGCCGTAAAGCATGGCACACTGAACTATCGAGTAGTCATCAGCTTTGCTCTGCCAAACGTTCATAACTTCTGGTGTTGCTCTAGCAGCAGGCCTGGCACCTAGCGGTGCTTCCAGGACGTAATTCTTCTGTGCAGCAATGAGGATAATCCTCAAGTTACGGACCCAGTCCGTGTAATTGCTACCATCATCTTTCAACTTTGCTTTCTCAAGGAACGCATTAAAATTTAACGGAACAACAGCACGAGCCATCTATCTACAATCAACATAAACAAGCAAGATACTATCAGATACTAAGTTCATGATAAGTTTAAGTTCAGTTAATCAAATTAATTAAGAACTCCCACTTAGATAGACATCCCTCTAATCCTCTAAGTGATCACGTGATCCAAATCAACTAAACCATAACCGATCATCACGTGATATGGAGTAGTTTTCAATGGTGAACATCGTTATGTTGATCATATCTACTATATGATTCACGCTCGACCTTTCGGTCTCTGTGTACCGAGGTCATATCTTATATGCATAGCTTGTCAAGTATAACCTGAGTATTCCGCGTGTGCAACTGTTTTGCACCCGTTGTATTTGAACGTAGAGCCTATCACACCCGATCATCACGTGGTGTCTCCGCACGAAGAACTTTTGCAACGGTGCATACTCAGGGAGAACACTTCTTGATAATTTAGTGAGAGATCATCTTATAATGCTACCGTCAATCAAAGCAAGATAAGGTGCATAAAAAGATAAACATCACATGCAATCAATATAAGTGATTATGATATGGTCATCATCATCTTGTGCTTGTGATCTCCATCTCTGAAGCATCGTCATGATCACCATCGTCACCGGCGCGACACCTTGATCTCCATCATAGCATCGTTGTCGTCTCGCCAATCTTATGCTTCCACGACTATCACTACCGCTTAGTAATAAAGTAAAGCATTACATCGCGATTGCATTGCATACAATAAAGCGACAACCATATGGCTCCTGCCAGTTGCCGATAACTCGGTTACAAAACATGATCATCTCATACAATAAAATTTAGCATCATGTCTTGACCATATCACATCACAACATGCCCTGCAAAAACAAGTTAGACGTCCTCTACTTTGTTGTTGCAAGTTTTACGTGGCTGCTACGGGCTTAAGCAAGAACTCATCTTACCTACGCATCAAAACCACAACGATAGTTTGTCAAATAGACTCCGTTTTAACCTTCTCAAGGACCGGGCGTAGCCACACTCGGTTCAACTAAAGTTTGAGAGACAGTCTTCCGCAAGCCATCTATGTGCAAAGCACGTCGAGGGAACCGGTCTCGCGTAAGCGTACGCGTAAGGTTGGTCCGGATCGTCTCGTCCAACAATACCGCTGAACCAAAGTATGACATGCTGCTAGGCAGTATGACTTGTATCGTCCACAACTTACTTGTGTTCTACTCGTGCAAATAACATCAAACCATAAAAACCTGGCTCTGATACCACTGTTGGGGAACGCAGTAATTTCAAAAAATTTCCTACGCACACGCAAGATTATGGTGATGCATAGCAACGAGAGGGGAGAGTATTGTCTACATACCCTTGTAGACTGAAGCGGAAGCGTTGACTCAACGTAGAGGAAGTAGTCGTACGTTCTCCTCGCGATCCGACCGATCACAGCACCGTTACTCCGGCACCTCCGAGTTCTTAGCACACGTTCAGCTCGATGACGATCCCTGGGCTCCGATCCAGCAAAGCGTCGGGGAAGAGTACCGTCAGCACGACGGCGTGGTGACTATCTTGATGTGTTACCGGCGCAGGGCTTCGCCTAAGCACGGCAACGATATGACTGAGGTGGAATTTGGTGGAAGGGGGCACCGCACACGGCTAAGGAACGATCCGTAGATCAACTTGTGTGTCCTAGGGTGCTCCCCTGCCCCCGTATATAAAGGAGCCAAGGGGGAGGGGCTGGCCGGCCAAGGGGTGGCGCGCCAGGGAGTCCTACTCCCTCCGGGAGTAGGATTCCCCCCCCCCCCCAATCCTAGTTGGAATAGGATTCCTCATGGGGGGGAAAGAGAGAGAGGGGGGGAGGCCACCTTCTCCTAGTCCTAATAGGACTAGGGAAGGGGGGAGGCGCGCGGCCACTAGGGCTGCCCCTTTCTCCTTTCCACTAAGGCCCATTAAGGCCCATATCGCTCCCGGGGGGTTCCGGTAACCCACCCGGTATTCCGGTAAAATCCTGATTTCACCTGGAACACTTCCGATGTCCAAACATAGGCTTCCAATATATCAATCTTTATGTCTCGACCATTTCGAGACTCCTCGTCATGTCCGTGATCACATCCGGGACTCCGAACAACCTTCGGTACATCAAAATGCATAAACTCATAATAACTATCATCGTAACGTTAAGCGTGCGGACCCTACGGTTCGAGAACAATGTTGACATGACCGAGACACGTCTCCGGTCAATAACCAATAGCGGGACCTGGATGCCCATATTGGCTCCTACATATTCTACGAAGATCTTTATCGGTCAGACCGCATAACAACATACGTTGTTCCCTTTGTCATCGGTATGTTACTTGTCCGAGATTCGATCATCAGTATCCAATACTTAGTTCAACCTCGTTACCGGCAAGTCTCTTTACTCGTTCCGTAATACATCATCCCTCAACTAACTCATTAGTTGCAATGCTTGCAAGGCTTAAGTGATGTGCATTACCGAGAGGGCCCAGAGATACCTCTCCGACAATCGGAGTGACAAATCCTAATCTCGAAATACGCCAACCCAACATCTACCATTGGAGACACCTGTAATACTCCTTTATAATCACCCAGTTACGTTGTGACGTTTGGTAGTACCCAAAGTGTTCCTCTGGCAAACGGGAGTTGCATAATCTCATAGTCATAGGAACATGTATAAGTCATGAATAAAGCAATAGCAACATTCTAAACGATTGGGTGCTAAGCTAATATAATGGGTCATGTCAATCAGATCATTCAACCAATGATGTGACCTTGTTAATCAAATAACAACTCTTTGTTCATGGTTAGGAAACATAACCATCTTTGATTAACGAACTAGTCTAGTAGAGGCATACTAGTGACACTCTGTTTGTCTATGTATTCACACATGCATTATGTTTCCGGTTAATACAATTCTAGCATGAATAATAAACCTTTATCATGATATAAGGAAATAAATAATAACTTTATTATTGCCTCTAGGGCATATTTCCTTCAAGAAAGTCTCTAGCAGTTTCTTCATCCATAACATAGCCCTCAGGCACAACAGGCAATTCATATCTAGGGGGAGAATCTTCATCAGCACTTTCATCAATATTATCAGTTTCAATAATTTCATTCTCTCTAGCCATAGCAAGTTGTTCATCAAGAAATTCACCAAGTGGCACAGTAGTATCAAGCATAGAAGTAGTTTCATCATAAGTATCATGCATAGTAGAAGTGGCATCATCAATAACATGCGACATATCAGAATTAATAGCAGAAGCAGGTTTAGGTGTCGCAAGCTTACTCAAAACATAAGGTGAATCAAGTGCAGAGCTAGATGGCAGTTCCTTACCTCCCCTCATAGTTGAGGGATAAATTTTTGTTTTCACATCTTTCAAGTTCTTCATAGTGACCAGCAGATATAAATCCCAAGTGACTCAAAGAATAGAGTTATGCTCCCTGGCAACGGCGCCAGAAAACAGTCTTGATAACCCACAAGTATAGGGGGTCGCAACAGTTTTCGAGGGTAGAGTATTCAACCCAAATTTATTGATTCGACACAAGGGGAGCCAAAGAATATTCTCAAGTATTAGCAGTTGAGTTGTCAATTCAACCACACTTGGATAACTTAGTATCTGCAGCAAAATATTTAGTAGCAAAGTAATATGGAAGTAACAGTAACGGTAGCAAAAGCAATATTTTTGGGTTTTGTAGTGATTGTAACAGTAGCAACGGAAAAGTAAATAAGCGGAGAACAATATGTGAAAAGCTCGTAGGCATTGGATCGGTGATGGAGAATTATGCCGGATGCGGTTCATCATGTAACAGTCATAACATAGGGTGACACAGAACTAGCTCCAATTCATCAATGTAACGTAGGCATGTATTCCGAATATAGTCATACGTGCTTATGGAAAAGAACTTGCATGACATCTTTTGTCCTCCCCTCCCATGGCAGTGGGGTCCTAGCGGAAACTAAGGGATATTAAGGCCTCCTTCTAATAGAGTACCGGACCAAAGCATTAACACATAGTGAATACATGAACTCCTCAAGCTATGGTCATCACCGGGAGTGGTCCCGATTATTGTGACTTCGGGGTTGCCGGATCATAACACATAGTAGGTGACTATTTACTTGCAAGATAGGATCAAGAACTCACATATATTCATGAAAACATAATAGGTTCAGATCTGAAATCATGGAACTCGGGCCCTAGTGACAAGCATTAAGCATAGCAAAGTCATAGCAACATCAATCTCAGAACATAGTGGATACTAGGGATCAAACCCTAACAAAACTAACTCGATTACATGATAAATCTCATCCAACCCATCACCGTCCAGCAAGCCTATGATGGAATTACTCACGCACGGCGGTGTGCATCATAAAATTGGTGATGGAGAATGGTTGATGATGACGATGGCGACTGATTCCCCTCCCTGGAGCCCCGAACGGACTCCAGATCAGCCCTCCCGAGAGAGTTTAGGGCTTGGCAGCGGCTCCGTATCGTAAAACGCGATGAATCTTTCTCTCTGATTTTTTTCTCCCCGAACACGAATATATGGAGTTGGAGTTGAGGTCGGTGGAGCTTCAGGGGGCCCACGAGGCAGGGGGGTGCGCCCAGGGGGGCAGGCGCGCCTCCCACCCTTGTGGAAAGGGTGTAGGACCCCTGGCCTTGATTCTTTCGCTAGTATTTTTCATTATTTCCAGAAATAATCTCCGTGAAGTTTCAGGTCATTCCAAGAACTTTTGTTTCTGCACAAAGATAACACCATGGCAATTCTGCTAAAAACAGCGTCAGTCCGGGTTAGTTACATTCAAATCATGCAAGTTAGAGTCCAAAACAAGGGCAAAAGTTTTTGGAAAAGTAGATACGACGGAGACGTATCACCCCCAAACCATCAGAAGCGACCACGAAAACCTAATTCCACCGCCGCAACCTTCTACACCCATGAGATCCCATCTTGGGGCCTTTTCCGGCGTCGTGCCGAAGGGGGCATTGATCACGGAGGGCTTCTACATCAACGCCATAGCCTCTCCGATGATGTGTGAGTAGTTTACCTCAGACCTTCGGGTCCATAGTTATTAGCTAGATGGCTTCTTCTTTCTCTTGGAGATCTATTTGATGTAATATTCTTTTGCGGTGTGTTTGTCGAGATCCGATGAATTGTGGGTTTATGATCAAGATTATCTATGAACAATAATTGAATCTTCTCTGAATTCTTTTGTGTATGATTGGTTATCTTTGCAAGTCTCTTCGAATTATCAGTTTGGTTTGGCCTACTAGATTGATCTTTCTTGCAATGGGAGAAGTGCTTAGCTTTGGGTTCAATCTTGTGGTGTCCTTTCCTAGTGACAGCAGGGGCAGCAAGGCACGTATTGTATTGTTGCCATCGAGGATAAAAAGATGGGGTTTATATCATATTGCATGAGTTTATCCCTCCACATCATGTCATCTTGCTTAAAGCGTTACTCTGTTCTTATGAACTTAATACTCTAGATGCATGCTGGATAGCGGTCGATGTGTGGAGTAATAGTAGTAGATGCAGAATCGTTTCAGTCTACTTGTCACGGACGTGATGCCTATATACATGATCATACCTAGATATTCTCATAACTATGCTCAATTCTATCAATTGCTCGACAGTAATTTGTTCACCCACCGTAATACCTATGCTATCTTGAGAGAAGCCACTAGTGAAACCTATGGCCCCCCGGTCTATTTTCCATCATATTAATCTCCTGTTATTTCCATTACTGTTTACTTGTTTTCTTTACTTTTACCCTTTATCATAAAAATACCAAAAATATTATCTTATCATCTCTATCAGATCTCACTCTCGTAAGTAACCGTGAAGGGATTGACAGCCCCTTTACCGCGTTGGTTTTTTTTAACTGTGAACTGTGGGGCAAAACCCCCAAAGCAGATCAAAACTTTATTGATATAGATAACAGATACAACAAGTTGATTACAAGGAGTAACCAGAGTACAAGGAAAAAGAGAGTCTTACTATCCTAGCTTAAGGGGGAGGAAGGAGATCCACTTGAGCAGGTCAACCTTGTAAGCAGATCTGATTCTGTGCTGCATGAGAGTAATATCATGCCTAAAAGTAAACCTCCATTTATTGAAACTAGCCCTCTCATTTCTGAAAACTTTAGCATTTCGGATGATCCAAATATTCCAGCAAGCAATGAACACCACTTCAGAGAAGAAAGGCCTATCAAAACTTCTCCTTGCCTGAGTAACCAGCTCAATCATGGAAGTGCCAGCCGACCAATCAATCTGCAGATAATTCCAGACCCTTACACTTAAATTGCAGTTGAAGAATAAGTGATCCCTGGTTTCTCTAGCCTGCAATGGGCATAACCTACAGTGGACTCCATCTTCCATGTGCCAGTGCCTTCTGTCAACCATATCCTTGGTGTTCAACCTGTCCATAATAAGCATCCAAGCAAAGACCTTGATCTTGAGGGTACAGGAGGATTTCCAAATCCAACAGAGCAAAGGATTGAAGGACTCAGACTGAAAGGTGTGAGAGTAAAACATCTTGGGCTTGAAAAACTTGGAAGAGCCCTGCCAGAACCAAAGATCCTTTGAGCCGGGGTCTCTGTTGTGTGAATCCATCAAACCCTTTATCAGGTTTAACTCATCAAAAGCCTGAGCAGATAAGGGAAGGTGGAAAAGATGGTGCATATCCTGGGTATTGAAGATTTCCTTAACTGAGACCCAAGGGTCCTTGGCAAAAGAGAAAAGCCTTGGGAATCTTGTCTGCAGACTAGTTGTTTCAGAGCCAAGGTTCCAATTATCAGTCCAAAAGAGGGCAGTGTCCCCTTCATTGATCTGCACCCAGGAGCAGTCCCTAAACTGCTGCATAACTTTACAAATATCCCTCCACTAGAAGGAACCACAATCATTTGTTCCCTGGGGCATTCTTTCAAAATAATATGAATCCCAGACTAGGGATACCCAAGGAACATCTTGCCAATTCAGGAAGTTATTGGCATGCTTGAGAAGAAGAGCCACATTCCGAACCCCCAGATTAAGAATACCAAGTTCTCCTTTGTTTTTAGGCCTACATATGAGTTCCCAAGCAGCAAGAGATGGAGCTGGCTCATCTCTATGCTTTCTCCAATAGCACAGCCTTTGGATTCTTTCCAACTGCTTGAGAATACCAGCTACTAGAGCAAGACTACCCATAAAAAAATTGGCAATGAGGATAAAGCAGAGTTAAGGAACTGTAGTCTTTCTCCTTGGTTAAGGAAAGAAGAACTGGCAGTCATTCTTCTCTCCATACAGTCAACCAGAGGCATGAAATCCACCATTTTGGGTCTTGTGGTCCCCACAGGTAAGCCCAAATATGTAAATGGCATTTTACCAATTTTGCAACCAAAACCAGTGGCCAAATCCTCCATTACAGCAGAGTCAACATTGATTGGGATAATGAAGGACTTATGATAGTTGACATCCAAACCAGTGGACTGAGAGAACACCTTTAACATATCTTTCAGAGCCAGAAGTTGAACCCTGTCTGCAGGGAGGATGATCAAAGCATCATCAGCATACTGTAACACTGGGTAGTCTGCATCATGGCAAGGTATAGGTAAATTTAGAATTCCTTTCCTGAACATATCATTAATCACTGTTTGTAGTAGATCAGCAGCTATGACAAATAGCAAGGGAGATATAGGGTCACCCTGTCTAACTCCTTTCTTACAAACAAACTTCCTCCCAGGGACCCCATTGAGCAGAACAGAAGAAGTACCAGTGGCAAGGAGCTGTTTCATCCAAAGAATCCACTTATCATTAAAAACCCTTATATCTGAGAATTTGAAAGATAGCTTCATGCTCAATAGAGTCAAAAGCCTTTTCAAAATCTAATTTGAGGATTACTATAGGTCTCTTTGACTGGTGACATTGGTGCAAGTACTCAAATGTCCAACCCAGACAGTCCTGTATAGTTCTGGTCTTAATGAAACCATATTGGTTCTTATCGGTGCACTGCAAAATCATTGCTTGGAATCTGTTTGCAGCCATTTTGGACAGAAATTTAAGCCCCATACTAGTGAGAGAGATAGGCCTGTAGTCTCCCACTTCCTCAGGAGAAAGTTTTTTAGGCACCAGAGTAATAAAAGAACTGTTGATGTTTTCCAAGACAGCAGTTCCATCATAAAAAGTCTGTGCTAGTTCATAAAATTCCCCAGAAAGTAGGTGCCAGCATTTCTTAAAAAACAGGCCATTGAAACCATCAGGACCAGGTGCTTTATCCACAGGCATGTGCTTGACCACATTATTCATTTCCTCCTTTTCAAAAGGCCTAGTGAGCACCTCAAGGCCAGACACAGGTGAGATGAGTGAAGACAAGTCAAAACCCATCACAATCCCTCTCGCGTTGGTTGCGACGTTCTTATTTGTTTGTGTAGGTGCAAGGGACTTGAGCGTGACCTCCTACTGGATTGATACCTTGGTTCTCAAAAACTGAGGGAAATACTTACGCTACTTCACTGCATCACCCTTTCCTCTTCAAGGGAAAACCAACGCAGTGCTCAAGAGGTAGCAGACACCAAAGGCTTCTGAGTGGATTATGGACAGTGGATGCACTAACCACATGACTGGTGATCGAAGTCTTCTCATGGACTCAACCTTACGTCCATCTGACAAGAGTCACATCACATTTGCTGACACTAGTAAAAGCAAGGTATTGGGTCTAGGTAGAGTTGCAATCTCAAAGGATCAACACATGGATAAGTGATGCTTGTTGAATCCCTTGGTTTCAACTTAATGTCTGTCTCAATGCTTTGTGATCTGAACATGATTGTTATATTTGGAAAATATCGTTGCCTTGTGCTTATGGAATCTGACAAATCTTTAGTCTTTGAAGGATATCGAAAAGATAATTTGTACATGGTAGATTTCTCAGCAGGATCACAGTTGGCAGTATGTCTTCTAGGAAAAGCTTTAGAGTGCTGGATCTAGGATCGGAGGCTAGGGCATGCTAGCATGAGGAACTTGTACACTTCGCGAAGAATAAGCATGTCATAGGCATCGAGGGCGTCAAGTTCAAGAAGGATCATCTGTGTGGTGCCTGTGAAGCTGGAAAGATGACAAGGGCCAAGCATCCCTCGAAGACAATCATGACTACATCACGTCCCTTCGAGCTGCTTCACATGGACTTATTCAGCCCTACTCAATACTCTACACTTACTACCACTACATGCCTCTATGGCTTTGTCATTGTTGATGATTACTCAAGATACACATGGGTACACATAATTCTCTATAAGAATGAAGTGCAGGATGTCTTCAGAAGATTCGCCAATCATGCCATGACGAACTACGGCATAAAGATCAAGCACATCAGAAGTGACAATGCCACAGAATTCAAGAACACCGGCCTCAACACTTATCTTGATACATTGGGCATCACTCATGAGTTCTCAGCTCCATACACACCTCAGCAGAATGGCATCATGGAGCGCAAGAACAGAACCCTCATTGAGATGGCACGGACGATGCTTGATGAGTCAAGACTCCAAGGAAATTCTGGCCTGAAGCTATTGACACTGCATGTGACATCATCAATTGTGTTTATCTTCACAAGCTTCTTAAGAAGACATCATATGAGATACTAACTGGTAAGAAACCAAATGTCAGTCACTTCAGAGTATTTGGTGCTAGGTGCTGGATTAAGGATCCACATCACACATCAAAATTTGCACCGAAAGCACATGAAGGTTTTATGCTTGGTTACGGAAAGGATTCGCACTCCTAGAAAGTCTTCAATATCTTTCACTATAAAGTGGTTGAAACTGTGGATGTGCGGTTCGATGAGACTAATGGCTCGCAAAGTGAGCACCTGCCAAATGTGCTAGATGTAGTCTCACCTAGTGAATCTATCAAGCTGATGGGTACTAGAGAAATCATACCTTCAGAGGCTCGGGCTGAAGAAGAAATCATCATTTCTGCACCTAATCAACCTAAAGACAATGCTCAGCCTGAAGTCAATACTGAAGCTGAAGACAATCATCTGCAAGGGCAAAATCTTCGTCTAGTTCATCCTCGTGTTGCAAATGAAGTACAGATTGAGAAGATAATCGATGGCATCAATGCACCTGGTCTGCTCACTTGTTCAAGAGCAACACAGCTAGCAAATTTCTGTGGCATGTTGCATTTCTCTCTATATCTGAACCCAAGAAAGTTAATGAAGCCTTCATGGAACCTGAATGGATTCAAGCGATGCACGAAAAGCTTCAACAGTTCGAGCTGAACAATGTGTGGGAATTGGTTAAGCGTCCTAACCCTCGCAAGCATAACATCATTGGCACAAAATGGATCTATCGCAACAAACAAGATGAGCACGGTCAAGTTGTCAGAAACAAGGCTCGTCTTGTTGCTCAAGGTTACACTCAAGTAGAAGGGATTGACTTCAATGAAACATTTTCTCTTGTGGCTAGGCTTGAAGCTATTCGCATCCTGCTAGCCTATGCCAACTGAGGGAGTCCTGGATTAAGGGGTCCTCGGGCGTCCGGACTATGTAACATGGGCCGGACTAATGGGCTATGAAGATACAAGACAGAAGACTTCTTCCCGTGTCCGGATGGGACTCTCCTTTGCGTGGATGGCAAGCTTGGCATTCGGATATGTAGATTCCTTCCTTTGTAAACCGAATCGGTACAACCCTAGGCCCCTCCGGTGTCTATATAAACAGGAGGGTTTAGTCCATAGAGGCAATCATAATCACAACCATACAGGCTAGACATCTAGGGTTTAGCCATTACGATCTCGTGGTAGATCAACTCTTGTAATCCTCATATTTGTCAAGATCAATTAAGCAGGAAGTAGGGTATTACCTCCATCAAGAGGGCCCGAACCTGGGTAAACATCATGTCCCCCGTCTCCTATTACCATCGACCCTAGACGCACAGTTCGGGACCCCCTACCCGAGATCCGCCGATTTTGACACCGACACCAACCATCACAACATTCTTCTGTACCAAATAGATGTGAAGAGTGCCTTTCTCAATGGAAAGATTGAAGAAGAAGTGTACGTTGCACAACCACCTGGCTTTGAAGATCCAAAACATCCTGATATGGTATACAAGCTCAATAAGGCACTGTATGGCCTCAAACAAGCTCCTCGCACTTGGTATGACACACTCAAAGACTTCCTGAAGAGCAAAGGCTTCAGACCTGGTTCTCTAGATCCTACACTCTTCACAAAGACATATGATGGAGAACTGTTTGTGTGCCAAATCTATGTGGATGACATTATCTTCGGCTGCACTGACAAGAGATACAGTGATGAATTTGGACATATGACGCAAGAGCAATATCAGATGTCCATGATGGGTGAGCTTAAGTTCTTCCTCAGTCTTCAAATTCGTCAGCAGAGCAATGACATCTTCATATCACAAGAGAAATGCCTCAAAGATTGCCTGAAGAAGTTTGGAATGCAAGACTGCAAAGGATACACGACGCCAATGCCAACCACAGGTCAATTGGGTCCCGACGACAATGGTAAAGAGTTCGATCAAAAGGTATACCGCTCCATGATTGGTTCTTTACTCTATTTATGTGCATCTAGGCCAGATATAATGCTTAGCGTCTGCATGTGTGCCCGATTCCATGCGGCACCAAAGGAGTCGCATCACTTAGCTGTGAAGCGAATTCTTCGATATTTGGCTTACACCCCAAAGCTAGGATTATGGTATCCAAAGGGCTCAGAGTTTGATCTAGTTGGATTCTCATATGTCGATTATGCTGGTGACAAGGTTGATTGCAAGTCCACATCAGGCACATGTCACTTTGTTGGACGATTTCTTGTCTGTTGGTCTTCAAAGAAGCAGAACTGTGTATCCCTCTCCACTGCTGAACCTGAATACATTGCTACTGGATCTTGCTGCACTCAGCTTCTATGGATGAAGCAAACTCTCAAGGACTATGGCATCCACCTGAAGCATGTTCCACTCTACTGCGACAGTGAAAGCGCCATCAAGATTGCCAACAACACAGTTCAGCACTCGAAGACAAAGCACATTC
This sequence comes from Aegilops umbellulata, assembly GCA_032464435.1. Taxonomy (NCBI): domain Eukaryota; kingdom Viridiplantae; phylum Streptophyta; class Magnoliopsida; order Poales; family Poaceae; genus Aegilops; species Aegilops umbellulata. The sequence goes on from CP136058.1 coordinate 175,312,603, forward strand.
AGATCCCTCATCACTTTCTCAGAGATCATGTCATGAAGGAAGATATTGATATCATTCACGTCAACATTGAAGAGCAATTAGCAGATATCTTCACAAAGCCCTTGGATGAGAAAAGGTTTTGCAAGTTGCGGTGTGAGCTAAATATCTTAGAATCCTCAAATGTCCTATAATTGGACACACATCCTAACGATTATGCATGTTGATGACTTAGATGTGCAACACACAAAGTAAAGTATATCTTCAATCAATGAAGACATACACTCTAAGTGTGAATACATTAACGTGGAATTTGACTTCGCAGCGCCACGATAATTGTGCGCCGTGTCTGGGTCTAATACTTCCTATACGGTGGGTAACGCCACCACCAAATTCTTATTGGAGTGTTTCTTTTGGCGTCATGGTTGCATAGTATTTGCATTTGGTTTGTCTTCAACATTGATTTGATTTCGAGGTTTATCTTCACAATGTTGAGTTGATCAGATATATATATATATAGGGCTGGACTATTCTGTTACCCATAACAGAATAATATGCTGTTACCACCCCGACCTATATAGGCACGGAGCGCAGACCACCATAGAATCCCCCGGACCCAGCCCAAACCCAACTCGCCTTCTTCCGCTGGAGGCAGCCATCGTGGACGAGCGAGCGATTGCGGCAGCCAGAGCGAGGGAGCCCGCGACACCATGACTGGCCGGCGACGGATCCGCCACCGCCTCCTGCCTTCTTTCATCGCCGGATCCATTGACGGGGCCGTGATCCGCGCCTCCTCCCTCCCTCCGTCGCCGGATCCATCGACAGGGCCGTGATCCCCACCTCCTGCCTCCCTCCGCCGCAGGATCATCGACAGGGCCGTGATCCCCGCCTCCTGCCTCCCTCCGTCGCCGGATCCAACGACGGGGCCGTCATCCCCGCCTCATGCCTCCCTCCGCTGTAGGATCATCGACAGGGTCGTGATCCCCGCCTCCTGCCTCCCTCCGTCACCGGATCCAACGACGGTGCCGTCATCCCCGTCTCCTGCCTCCCTCCGTCACCGGGGCTCCTTCTCCGGGGCAGTGATCCCCACAAGGTGCTGCCTCCCCGGACCTATTCGCTAGACGTCCACCACAAGCAGGAGCTGCATCAATGGCGCCGCCTCCCAAGAACATGCCAGTACGCCACCCACGAGAGGAAGAAGAAGAAGTCAGTCCACTGGAGGTAATGTCTGCTCCCCACGTTTGTGTCAGTCCATCAGTTCATTAGTCCTGCTATGAAGAAGAACCTGATAGTACATTGCAAATGCTTGATCAGTTCATTGCACCCCTGCCACTTGATGCACAATTTGGATGTTGAGGTTACTGTCAGTACCTCTAATATGCTAGCTTCAGTTCAAGCCAAAAAACATGAACTTATGCATTAGTCCAAGGAGCTACTAGGCTTTATATAAGGTTCAACTACTACTGCAAGTTGTATGATGTTATTTCTAATAGTACATGCCGTGTATTTGCGTCAGTTCGAACTAGTGAAAGAATGTTATTGAAAGAAAATATACACTTGTTACACAGTAAGTACAATGATACATAAACTAGGAGTACTTCTAGTGTAGTTGCTTAAGTTATAGATGAACAAAAGAGAAGACATGCATCAGTTATATATATATATATATGCATATCCATAGGTCTCTCAAGTTCAATGTTCAGTTTACAAGCAGCGCTAAAAAATAGTACATCAGTACATCAGTGTTGAACATGTACGTTCATCAGTTCGACTGAAAACGAAACTAGATACAAAATAGAGAACAAAGTTTAAATAACAGCCAGCGATGCAAGTTCAACTTGTACATTGCCTTCAGTGCATGACATGTTACCAATAGCATGTATACGAGTAAAATACAGAAAAGATTAATCCCAAAACTGTTGCATGTCATTGCAGAAGCATGCAAGGCGGCACACGCAGCATGAGCCAAGCAGATATGGGGCACCACCTGGTTGGGTAACACCAGAAATACCACCTGGATACTTCAACAATACAGGCAGATTTCAAGATACACCGGAATCATCAGAAGCACAGACAGGTTCTTCTATGCAGCAAACACCAATATCTGGGAATACAAGCTTTGCCACTGCTGGGTTGCAACAAGGCCAACAATTTCCACAACAACAAATGTTTTCCTTCCCTAGCGCATGTAGAAAGGCAAGGACAGGGAGCCGTGGATGGGTTGCAACAAGGCTTCCACCAGTCGCTCCATCAACATAAATCATCTGTGCTGCAAAAGCGGTTGTGACGGGAAGACCAGGCCAAAGAGACAGAAATTTTGGCCACTCTAGCAGGTTCCATAGTACAAGATATGAGCCATATAGACAGGAGCAACAAACAAGATGAGCATGGTCAAGTTGTCAGAAACAAGGCTCGTCTTGTTGCTCAAGGTTACACTCAAGTAGAAGGGATTGACTTCAATGAAACATTTTCTCTTGTGGCTAGGCTTGAAGCTATTCGCATCCTGCTAGCCTATGCCAACTGAGGGAGTCCTGGATTAAGGGGTCCTCGGGCGTCCGGACTATGTAACATGGGCCGGACTAATGGGCTATGAAGATACAAGACAGAAGACTTCTTCCCGTGTCCGGATGGGACTCTCCTTTGCGTGGATGGCAAGCTTGGCATTCGGATATGTAGATTCCTTCCTTTGTAAACCGAATCGGTACAACCCTAGGCCCCTCCGGTGTCTATATAAACAGGAGGGTTTAGTCCGTAGAGGCAATCATAATCACAACCATACAGGCTAGACATCTAGGGTTTAGCCATTACGATCTCGTGGTAGATCAACTCTTGTAATCCTCATATTTGTCAAGATCAATTAAGCAGGAAGTAGGGTATTACCTCCATCAAGAGGGCCCGAACCTGGGTAAACATCATGTCCCCCGTCTCCTATTACCATCGACCCTAGACGCACAGTTCGGGACCCCCTACCCGAGATCCGCCGATTTTGACACCGACACCAACCATCACAACATTCTTCTGTACCAAATAGATGTGAAGAGTGCCTTTCTGAATGGAAAGATTGAAGAAGAAGTGTACGTTGCACAACCACCTGGCTTTGAAGATCCAAAACATCCTGATATGGTATACAAGCTCAATAAGGCACTGTATGGCCTCAAACAAGCTCCTCGCACTTGGTATGACACACTCAAAGACTTCCTGAAGAGCAAAGGCTTCAGACCTGGTTCTCTAGATCCTACACTCTTCACAAAGACATATGATGGAGAACTGTTTGTGTGCCAAATCTATGTGGATGACATTATCTTCGGCTGCACTGACAAGAGATACAGTGATGAATTTGGACATATGACGCAAGAGCAATATCAGATGTCCATGATGGGTGAGCTTAAGTTCTTCCTCGGTCTTCAAATTCGTCAGCAGAGCAATGACATCTTCATATCACAAGAGAAATGCCTCAAAGATTGCCTGAAGAAGTTTGGAATGCAAGACTGCAAAGGATACACGACGCCAATGCCAACCACAGGTCAATTGGGTCCCGACGACAATGGTAAAGAGTTCGATCAAAAGGTATACCGCTCCATGATTGGTTCTTTACTCTATTTATGTGCATCTAGGCCAGATATAATGCTTAGCGTCTGCATGTGTGCCCGATTCCATGCGGCACCAAAGGAGTCGCATCACTTAGCTGTGAAGCGAATTCTTCGATATTTGGCTTACACCCCAAAGCTAGGATTATGGTATCCAAAGGGCTCAGAGTTTGATCTAGTTGGATTCTCATATGTCGATTATGCTGGTGACAAGGTTGATTGCAAGTCCACATCAGGCACATGTCACTTTGTTGGATGATTTCTTGTCTGTTGGTCTTCAAAGAAGCAGAACTGTGTATCCCTCTCCACTGCTGAACCTGAATACATTGCTACTGGATCTTGCTGCACTCAGCTTCTATGGATGAAGCAAACTCTCAAGGACTATGGCATCCACCTGAAGCATGTTCCACTCTACTGCGACAGTGAAAGCGCCATCAAGATTGCCAACAACACAGTTCAGCACTCGAAGACAAAGCACATTCAGATCCCTCATCACTTTCTCAGAGATCATGTCATGAAGGAAGATATTGATATCATTCACGTCAACATTGAAGAGCAATTAGCAGATATCTTCACAAAGCCCTTGGATGAGAAAAGGTTTTGCAAGTTGCGGTGTGAGCTAAATATCTTAGAATCCTCAAATGTCCTATAATTGGACACACATCCTAACGCTTATGCATGTTGATGACTTAGATGTGCAACACACAAAGTAAAGTATATCTTCAATCAATGAAGACATACACTCTAAGTGTGAATACATTAACGTGGAATTTGACTTCGCAGCGCCACGATAATTGTGCGTCGTGTCTGGGTCTAATACTTCCTATACGGTGGGTAACGCCACCACCAAATTCTTATTGGAGTGTTTCTTTTGGCGTCATGGTTGCATAGTATTAGCATTTGGTTTGTCTTCAACATTGATTTGATTTCGAGGTTTATCTTCACAATGTTGAGTTGATCAGATATATATATAGGGCTGGACTATTCTGTTACCCATAACAGAATAATATGCTGTTACCCCCCCTGCCTATATAGGCACGGAGCGCAGACCACCATAGAATCCCCCGGACCCAGCCCAAACCCAACTCGCCTTCTTCCGCTGGAGGCAGCCATCGTGGACGAGCGAGCGATTGCGGCAGCCAGAGCGAGGGAGCCCGCGACACCATGACTGGCCGGCGACGGATCCGCCACCGCCTCCTCCCTCCTTTCATCGCCGGATCCATTGACGGGGCCGTGATCCGCGCCTCCTCCCTCCCTCCGTCGCCGGATCCATCGACAGGGCCGTGATCCCCACCTCCTGCCTCCCTCCGCCGCAGGATCATCGACAGGGCCGTGATCCCCGCCTCCTGCCTCCCTCCGTCGCCGGATCCAACGACGGGGCCGTCATCCCCGCCTCATGCCTCCCTCCGCTGTAGGATCATCGACAGGGTCGTGATCCCCGCCTCCTGCCTCCCTCCGTCACCGGATCCAACGACGGTGCCGTCATCCCCGCCTCCTGCCTCCCTCCGTCACCGGGGCTCCTTCTCCGGGGCAGTGATCCCCACAAGGTGCTGCCTCCCCGGACCTATTCGCTAGACGTCCACCACAAGCAGGAGCTGCATCAATGGCGCCGCCTCCCAAGAACATGCCAGTACGCCACCCACGAGAGGAAGAAGAAGAAGTCAGTCCACTGGAGGTAATGTCTGCTCCCCACGTTTGTGTCAGTCCATCAGTTCATTAGTCCTGCTATGAAGAAGAACCTGATAGTACATTGCAAATGCTTGATCAGTTCATTGCACCCCTGCCACTTGATGCACAATTTGGATGTTGAGGTTACTGTCAGTACCTCTAATATGCTAGCTTCAGTTCAAGCCAAAAAACATGAACTTATGCATTAGTCCAAGGAGCTACTAGGCTTTATATAAGGTTCAACTACTACTGCAAGTTGTATGATGCTATTTCTAATAGTACATGCCGTGTATTTGCGTCAGTTCGAACTAGTGAAAGAATGTTGTTGAAAGAAAATATACACTTGTTACACAGTAAGTACAATGATACATAAACTAGGAGTACTTCTAGTGTAGTTGCTTAAGTTATAGATGAACAAAAGAGAAGACATGCATCAGTTATATATATATATGCATATCCATAGGTCTCTCAAGTTCAATGTTCAGTTTACAAGCAGTGCTAAAAAATAGTACATCAGTACATCAGTGTTGAACATGTACGTTCATCAGTTCGACTGAAAACGAAACTAGATACAAAATAGAGAACAAAGTTTAAATAACAGCCAGCGATGCAAGTTCAACTTGTACATTGCCTTCAGTGCATGACATGTTACCAATAGCATGTATACGAGTAAAATACAGAAAAGATTAATCCCAAAACTGTTGCATGTCATTGCAGAAGCATGCAAGGCGGCACACGCAGCATGAGCCAAGCAGATATGGGGCACCACCTGGTTGGGTAACACCAGAAATACCACCTGGATACTTCAACAATACAGGCAGATTTCAAGATACACCGGAATCATCAGAAGCACAGACAGGTTCTTCTATGCAGCAAACACCAATATCTGGGAATACAAGCTTTGCCACTGCTGGGTTGCAACAAGGCCAACAATTTCCACAACAACAAATGTTTTCCTTCCCTAGCGCATGTAGAAAGGCAAGGACAGGGAGCCGTGGATGGATTGCAACAAGGCTTCCACCAGTCGCTCCATCAACATAAATCATCTGTGCTGCAAAAGCAGTTGTGACGGGAAGACCAGGCCAAAGAGACAGAAATTTTGGCCACTCTAGCAGGTTCCATAGTACAAGATATGAGCCATATAGACAGGAGCAACAAACAAGATGAGCATGGTCAAGTTGTCAGAAACAAGGCTCGTCTTGTTGCTCAAGGTTACACTCAAGTAGAAGGGATTGACTTCAATGAAACATTTTCTCTTGTGGCTAGGCTTGAAGCTATTCGCATCCTGCTAGCCTATGCCAACTGAGGGAGTCCTGGATTAAGGGGTCCTCGGGCGTCCGGACTATGTAACATGGGCCGGACTAATGGGCTATGAAGATACAAGACAGAAGACTTCTTCCCGTGTCCGTATGGGACTCTCCTTTGCGTGGATGGCAAGCTTGGCATTCGGATATGTGGATTCCTTCCTTTGTAAACCGAATCGGTACAACCCTAGGCCCCTCCGGTGTCTATATAAACAGGAGGGTTTAGTCCGTAGAGGCAATCATAATCACAACCATACAGGCTAGACATCTAGGGTTTAGCCATTACGATCTCGTGGTAGATCAACTCTTGTAATCCTCATATTTGTCAAGATCAATTAAGCAGGAAGTAGGGTATTACCTCCATCAAGAGGGCCCGAACCTGGGTAAACATCATGTCCCCCGTCTCCTATTACCATCGACCCTAGACGCACAGTTCGGGACCCCCTACCCGAGATCCGCCGATTTTGACACCGACACCAACCATCACAACATTCTTCTGTACCAAATAGATGTGAAGAGTGCCTTTCTGAATGGAAAGATTGAAGAAGAAGTGTACGTTGCACAACCACCTGGCTTTGAAGATCCAAAACATCCTGATATGGTATACAAGCTCAATAAGGCACTGTATGGCCTCAAACAAGCTCCTCGCACTTGGTATGACACACTCAAAGACTTCCTGAAGAGCAAAGGCTTCAGACCTGGTTCTCTAGATCCTACACTCTTCACAAAGACATATGATGGAGAACTGTTTGTGTGCCAAATCTATGTGGATGACATTATCTTCGGCTGCACTGACAAGAGATACAGTGATGAATTTGGACATATGACGCAAGAGCAATATCAGATGTCCATGATGGGTGAGCTTAAGTTCTTCCTCGGTCTTCAAATTCGTCAGCAGAGCAATGACATCTTCATATCACAAGAGAAATGCCTCAAAGATTGCCTGAAGAAGTTTGGAATGCAAGACTGCAAAGGATACACGACGCCAATGCCAACCACAGGTCAATTGGGTCCCGACGACAATGGTAAAGAGTTCGATCAAAAGGTATACCGCTCCATGATTGGTTCTTTACTCTATTTATGTGCATCTAGGCCAGATATAATGCTTAGCGTCTGCATGTGTGCCAGATTCCATGCGGCACCAAAGGAGTCGCATCACTTAGCTGTGAAGCGAATTCTTCGATATTTGGCTTACACCCCAAAGCTAGGATTATGGTATCCAAAGGGCTCAGAGTTTGATCTAGTTGGATTCTCATATGTCGATTATGCTGGTGACAAGGTTGATTGCAAGTCCACATCAGGCACATGTCACTTTGTTGGATGATTTCTTGTCTGTTGGTCTTCAAAGAAGCAGAACTGTGTATCCCTCTCCACTGCTGAACCTGAATACATTGCTACTGGATCTTGCTGCACTCAGCTTCTATGGATGAAGCAAACTCTCAAGGACTATGGCATCCACCTGAAGCATGTTCCACTCTACTGCGACAGTGAAAGCGCCATCAAGATTGCCAACAACACAGTTCAGCACTCGAAGACAAAGCACATTCAGATCCCTCATCACTTTCTTAGAGATCATGTCATGAAGGAAGATATTGATATCATTCACGTCAACATTGAAGAGCAATTAGCAGATATCTTCACAAAGCCCTTGGATGAGAAAAGGTTTTGCAAGTTGCGGTGTGAGCTAAATATCTTAGAATCCTCAAATGTCCTATAATTGGACACACATCCTAACGCTTATGCATGTTGATGACTTAGATGTGCAACACACAAAGTAAAGTATATCTTCAATCAATGAAGACATACACTCTAAGTGTGAATACATTAACGTGGAATTTGACTTTGCAGCGCCACGATAATTGTGCGCCGTGTCTGGGTCTAATACTTCCTATACGGTGGGTAACGCCACCACCAAATTCTTATTGGAGTGTTTCTTTTGGCGTCATGGTTGCATAGTATTTGCATTTGGTTTGTATTCAACATTGATTTGATTTCGAGGTTTATCTTCACAATGTTGAGTTGATCAGATATATATATATATAGGGCTGGACTATTCTGTTACCCATAACAGAATAATATGCTGTTACCCCCCCGGCCTATATAGGAACGGAGCGCAGACCACCACAGAATCCCCCGGACCCAGCCCGAACCCAACTCGCCTTCTTCCGCTGGAGGCAGCCGTCGTGGGCGAGCGAGCGATGGCCGCAGCCGGAGCGAGGGAGCCCGCGACACCATGACTGGACGGCGACGGATCCGCCACCGCCCCCTGCCTCCTTCCGCCGCAGGATCATCGACAGGGCCGTGATCCCCGCCTCCTGCCTCCCTCCGTCGCCGGATCCAACGACGGGGTCGTCATCCCCGGCTCATGCCTCCCTCCGCTGTAGGATCATCGACAGGGCCGTGATCCCCGCCTCCTGCCTCCCTCTGTCACCGGATCCAACGACGGTGCCGTCATCCCCGCCTCCTGCCTCCCTCCGTCACCGGGGCTCCTTCTCCGGGGCAGTGATCCCCACAAGGTGCTGCCTCCCCGGACCTATTCGCTAGACGTCCACCACAAGCAGGAGCTGCATCAATGGCGCCGCCTCCCAAGAACATGCCAGTACGCCACCCACGAGAGGAAGAAGAAGAAGTCAGTCCACTGGAGGTAATGTCTGCTTCCCACGTTTGTGTCAGTCCATCAGTTCATTAGTCCTGCTATGAAGAAGAACCTGATAGTACATTGCAAATGCTTGATCAGTTCATTGCACCCCTGCCACTTGATGCACAATTTGGATGTTGAGGTTACTGTCAGTACCTCTAATATGCTAGCTTCAGTTCAAGCCAAAAAACATGAACTTATGCATTAGTCCAAGGAGCTACTAGGCTTTATATAAGGTTCAACTACTACTGCAAGTTGTATGATGTTATTTCTAATAGTACATGCCGTGTATTTGCGTCAGTTCGAACTAGTGAAAGAATGTTGTTGAAAGAAAATATACACTTGTTACACAGTAAGTTCAATGATACATAAACTAGGAGTACTTCTAGTGTAGTTGCTTAAGTTATAGATGAACAAAAGAGAAGACATGCATCAGTTATATATATATATATATATATATATATATATATATATATATGCATATCCATAGGTCTCTCAAGTTCAATGTTCAGTTTACAAGCAGTGCTAAAAAATAGTACATCAGTGTTGAACATGTACGTTCATCAGTTCGACTGAAAACGAAACTAGATACAAAATAGAGAACAAAGTTTAAATAACAGCCAGCGATGCAAGTTCAACTTGTACATTGCCTTCAGTGCATGACATGTTACCAATAGCATGTATACGAGTAAAATACAGAAAAGATTAATCCCAAAACTGTTGCATGTCATTGCAGAAGCATGCAAGGCGGCACACGCAGCATGAGCCAAGCAGATATGGGGCACCACCTGGTTGGGTAACACCAGAAATACCACCTGGATACTTCAACAATACAGGCAGATTTCAAGATACACCGGAATCATCAGAAGCACAGACAGGTTCTTCTATGCAGCAAACACCAATATCTGGGAATACAAGCTTTGCCACTGCTGGGTTGCAACAAGGCCAACAATTTCCACAACAACAAATGTTTTCCTTCCCTAGCGCATGTAGAAAGGCAAGGACAGGGAGCCGTGGATGGGTTGCAACAAGGCTTCCACCAGTCGCTCCATCAACATAAATCATCTGTGCTGCAAAAGCGGTTGTGACGGGAAGACCATGCCAAAGAGACAGAAATTTTGGCCACTCTAGCAGGTTCCATAGTACAAGATATGAGCCATATAGACAGGAGCAACCTCACAATGAATCTGAGGGGAGACGGTCGTAGAATGAGAGACAAAGATCTTCGTCAACATTGCTCCCTCCAAGAGATGCATTGGTGCATGTGCCAAGGATGACACCACCCGCGCCCATACCAGGGTGAACAGCAAACACCGGAGGTAGCACAGAGCTATACACATGTAAGTATCCATATAGAGAAAAAACATACAAGCACAGTCCATACCATGGTACTGTGACCACCCCATCTAACATTTTCATAACTGCGTTTTTTTTTGCTCACTGTTGCGTGCAGCCACCTAACATTTTCATGAGATCCCGGACGTCACGAGAGGTTCCGGATTGGTCCGGAGGTAAAGAATTATATATAGGAAGTGTCGTTTCGGCCATCAGGAGTGATCTGGGGGTCACCGGTATTGTACCGGGACCACCAGATAGGTCCCGGGGGTCCACCGGGTGGGGCCACCCATCCCAGAGGGCCCCGTGGGCTGAAGTGGGGAGGGAACCAGCCCATAGTGGGCTGGTGCGCCCCCCCCATGGGCCTTCCCCCTGCGCCTAGGGTTGGAAACCCTAGGGCAGGGGCGCCCCACATGGCTTGGGGGGCAAGCATCCCCCCATGGCCGCCCCCCCCTGGAGATGGATCTCCAGGGCCGGTGCCCCCCCTAGGGGGGCTATATAAAGGGGGGAGGGAGGGCAGCCGCACCCTGCAGCCTTGGCGCCTCCCTCTCCCCGTTACACCTCTCCCTCTCTCCGTAGTTGCTTGGCGAGGCCCTGCTGGAACTCTGCTGCATCCACCACCACGCCGTCGTGCTGCTGGATCTTCTTCAACCTCTCCTTCCCCCTTGCTGGATCAAGAAGGAGGAGACGTCATCCCGACCGTACGTGTGTTGAACGCGGAGGTGTCATCCGTTCGGCGCTGGTCATCGGTGATTTGGATCACGACGAGTACGACTCCATCATCCACGTTCTTCTTGAACGCTTCCGTTGTGATCTACAAGTGGTATGTAGATGCTCTCATATCCCCTCGTTGCTAGAATACTCCATGGATAGATCTTGGTGATGCGTAGGAAAATTTTAATTTCTGCTACGATCCCCAACAGTGGCATCATGAGCTAGGTCTATGTGTAGTTTCTATGCACGAGTAGAACACAAAGTAGTTGTGGGCGTCGAATTGTCAATTCTTCTTGCCGTTACTAGTCCTATCTTGGTTCAGCGGTATTGTGGGATGAAGCGGCCCAGACCAACCTTACACGTACGCTTACGTGAGACCGGTTCCACCGACTAACATGCACTAGTTGCATAAGGTGGCTGGTGGGTGTCTGTCTCTCCCACTTTAGTTGGATCGGATTCGATGAACAGGGTCCTTATGAAGGGTAAATAGAGATTGACAATTCATGTTGTGGTTTAACGTAGGTAAGAAACATTCTTGCTAGCAACCTATAACAGCCACGTAAAAACTTGCAACAACAATTAGAGGACGTCTAACTTGTTTTTGCAGCAAGTGCTTTGTGATGTGATATGGCCAGAAGTTGTGATGAATCATGTATGTGATGTATGAGATGATCTTGTTATTGTAATAGGAATCACGACTTGCATGTCGATGAGTATGACAACCGGCAGGAGCCATAGGAGTTGTCTTTATTTATTTATGACCTGCGTGTCAACTTAAATCGTCATGTAATTACTTTACTTTATTGCTAAAGCGTTAGCCATAGTAGTAGAAGTAATAGTTGACGTGACAACTTCACGAAGACACGATGATGGAGATCATGATGATGGATATCATGGTGTCATGCTGGTGACGACGATGAACATGGCGCCCCGAAGATGGAGATCAAAGGAGCGAAATGATGTTGGCCATATCATGTCACTATTTGATTGCATGTGATGTTTATCATGTTTTTACATCTTATTTGCTTAGAACGACGGTAGCATAAATAAGATGATCCCTCATTAAAATATCATAAATGTGTTCTCCCTAACTGTGCACCGTTGCTAAGGTTCGTCGTTCCGAAGCACCATGTGATGATCGGGTGTGATAGGTTCTTACGTTCGCATACAACGGGTGTAAGCCAGATTTACACACGCAATACACTTAGGTTGGATTGACGAGCCTAGCATGTACAGACATGGCCTTGGAACACGGAGGACTGAAAGGTCGAACATGAGTCGTATATAAGATACGATCAACATGGAGATGTTCACCGATGATGACTAGTCCGTCTCACGTGATGATCGGACACGGCCTAGTTGACTCGGATCATGTATCACTTAGATGACTAGAGGGATGTCAAATCTGAGTGGGAGTTCATTCATTAATTTGATTAGATGAACTTAATTATCATGAACTTAGTCTAAATCTTTACAATATGTCTTGTAGATCAAATGGCCCACGGTAATGTCACCCTCAACTTCAATGCGTTCCTACAGAAAACCAAGATGAAAGATGATGGCAGCAACTATTCGGACTGGGTCCGGAACCTGAGGATCATCCTCATAGCTGCCAAGAAAGATTATGTCCTAGAAGCACCGCTAGGTGATGCACCATTCCCAGCAAACCAGGATGTTATGAACGCCCATCAGTCTCGTGCTGATGATTACTCCCTCGTTTAGTGCGGCATGCTTTACAGCTTAGAACCAGGGCTCCAAAAGCGTTTTGAGCAACACGGAGCATATGAGATGTTCGAGGAGCTGAAATTGATTTTCCAAGCTCATGCCCGGGTCGAGAGATATGATGTCTCCGACAAGTTCTTTAGCTGTAAGATGGAGGAAAATAGCTCTGTCAGTGAACACATACTCAAGATGTCTGGGTTGCACAACCTCTTGACTCAGCTGGAAGTTAATCTCTCGGATGAGGCGGTCATTGACAGAATCCTTCAGTCGCTCCCACCTAGCTACAAGAGCTTCGTGATGAACTACAATATGCAGGGGATGGAAAACACCATTCCTGAGTTGTATTCAATGCTGAAATCTGCGGAGGTGGAGATCAAAAAGGAACATCAAGTGTTGATGGTGAATAAAACCACTAAGTTCAAGAAAGGCAAGGGTAAGAAGAACTTCAAGAAGGACGGCAAGGAGGTTGCCGCGCCTGGTAAATCGGTTGCCAGGAAGAAGTCAAAGAATGGACCCAAACCTGAAACTGAGTGCTTTTATTGCAAGGTAACTGGTCACTAGAAGCGGAATTGCCCCAAGTACTTAGCGGATAAGAAGGCCGGCAACACTAAAGGTATATGTGATATGCATGTAATTGATGTGTACTTTACCAGTGCTCGTAGTAGCTCCTAGGTATTTGATACCGGTGCCGTTGCTCATATTTGTAACTCAAAACAGGAGCTGCGGAATAAACGGAGACTGGCGAAGGACGAGGTGACGATGCGCGTCGGGAATGGTTCCAGGGTCGATGTGATCGCCGTCGGCACGCTACCTCTACATTTACCTACGGGATTAGTTTTGAACCTCAATAATTGTTATTTAGTACCAAGTTTGAGCATGAACATTGCATCTGGATCTCGTTTAATGCGAGATGGCTACTCATTTAAATCCGAGAATAATGGTTGTTCTATTTATATGAGTGATATGTTTTATGGTCATGCTCCGATGGTCAATGGTTTATTCTTAATGAATCTTGTGCGTGATAATACACATATTCATAGTGTGAATACCAAAAGATGTAAAGTTGATAACAATAGTCCCACATACTTGTCGCACTGCCGCCTTGGTCACATTGGTGTCAAGCGCATGAAGAAGCTCCATGCTCATGGACTTTTAGAGTCTCTTGATTATGAATCATTTGACACGTGCGAACCATGCCTCATGGGCAAAATGACCAAGACTCCATTCTCAGGGACAATGGAGCGAGCAACCAACTTGTTGGAAATCATACATACAGATGTGTGTGGTCCAATGAGCGTTGAGGCTCGCGGAGGCTATCGTTATGTTATCACTCTCACTGATGATTTGAGTAGATATGGGTATGTCTACTTGATGAAACACAAGTCTGAGACCTTTGAAAAGTTCAAGGAGTTTCAGAGTGAGGTTGAGAATCAACGTGATAGAAAAATAAAGTTCTTACGATCAGATCGTGGGGGAGAATATTTAAGTCACGAATTTGGCACACACTTAAGAAAATGTGGAATCGTTTCACAACTCACGCCGCCTGGAACACCTCAGCGTAACGGTGTGTCCGAACGTCGTAATCGCACTCTATTGGATATGGTGCGGTCTATGATGTCTCTTACAGATCTACCGCTATCATTTTGGGGATACGCTCTAGAGACAGCCGCATTCACTTTAAATAGGGCTCCGTCAAAATCCGTTGAGACGACACCGTATGAATTATGGTTTGGGAAGAAACCTAAGCTGTTGTTTCTGAAAGTTTGGGGTTGCGATGTTTATGTCAAGAAACTTCAACCTGAAAAACTCGAACCCAAATCGGAAAAATGCGTCTTCATAGGATATCCCAAGGAAACAGTTGGGTATACCTTCTACCTCAGATCCGAAGGCAAGATCTTTGTTGCCAAGAACGGGTCCTTTCTAGAGAAAGAGTTTCTCGCGAAAGAAGTAAGTGGGAGGAAAGTAGAGCTTGATGAAGTACTACCTCTTGAAAATCAGAGTAGCGCAGCTCAGGAAAATGTTCCTGTGGTGCCTGCACCGATTAGAGAGGAGGTTAATGATGATGATCAAGATACTTCTGATCAAGCTCCTACTGAACTTCGTAGGTCCACAAGGACGCGTTCCGCACCGGAGTGGTACGGCAACCCTGTCCTGGAAATCATGTTGTTGGACAACGGTGAACCTTCGAACTATGAAGAAGCGATGGCGGGCCCAGATTCTAACAAATGGCTAGAAGCCATGAAATCCGAGATAGAATCCATGTATGAAAACAAAGTATGGACTTTGAATGACTTGCCCGATGATCGGCGAGCCATAGAAAATAAATGGATCTTTAAGAAGAAGACAGACGCGGATGGTAATGTGACCATCTATAAAGCTCGACTTGTCGCTAAGGGTTATCGGCAAGTTTAAGGGGTTGACTACGATGAGACTTTCTCTCCCGTAGCGAAGCTGAAGTCCGTCCGAATCATGTTAGCAATTGCCGCATACTATGATTATGAGATATGGCAAATGGACGTCAAAACGGCATTCCTTAACGGCTTTCTTAAGGAAGAATTGTATATGATGCAGCCGGAAGGTTTTGTCGATCCTAAGAATGCTAACAAAGTATGCAAGCTCCAACACTCTATCTATGGGCTGGTGCAAGCATCTCGGAGTTGGAACATTCGCTTTGATGAGATGATCAAAGCGTTTGGGTTTATGCAGACTTATGGAGAAGCCTGCGTTTACAAGAAAGTGAGTGGGAGCTCCGTAGCATTTCTCATATTATATGTGGATGACATACTATTGATGGGAAATGATATAGAATTCTTGGAAAGCATAAAGGCCTATTTGAACAAATGTTTTTCAATGAAGGACCTTGGAGAAGCTGCTTATATATTAGGCATCAAGATCTATAGAGATAGATCGAGACGCCTCATCGGTCTTTCACAAAGTACGTACCTTGACAAGATTTTGAAGAAGTTCAAAATGGATCAGTCCAAGAAGGGGTTCTTGCCTGTATTGCAAGGTGTGCGATTGAGCACGGCTCAATGCCCAACCACGGCAAAAGATATAGAAGATATGAGTGTCATCCCCTATGCCTCAGCCATAGGGTCTATTATGTATGCCATCCTGTGTACCAGACCCGATGTAAACCTTGCCGTAAGTTTGGTAGGTAGGTACCAAAGTAATCCCGGCAAGGAACACTGGACAGCGGTCAAAAACATCCTGAAGTACCTGAAAAGGACTAAGGATATGTTTCTCGTTTATGGAGGTGCCGAAGAGCTCGTCGTAAAGGGTTATGTCGACGCCAGCTTCGACACAGATCTGGATAACTCCAAGTCACAAACCGGATACGTGTATATTTTGAATGGAGGGGCAGTAAGCTGGTGCAGTTGCAAGCAAAGCGTCATGGCGGGATCTACATGTGAAGCAGAGTATATGGCAGCCTCGGAGGCAGCACAAGAAGCAGTCTGGGTGAAGGAGTTCATTACCGACCTAGGAGTCATACCCAATGCGTCAGACCCGATGACTCTCTTCTGTGACAACACTGGAGCAATTGCCCTTGCGAAGGAGCCCAGGTTTCACAGGAAGACCAGGCATATCAAGCTTCGCTTCAACTCCATTCGTGAAAGTGTTCAAAATGGAGACATAGAGATTTGTAAAGTACATACGGACCTGAATGTGGCAGATCCGTTGACTAAACCTCTCCCTAGAGCAAAACATGATCAACACCAAAATTCCATGGGTGTGCGATTCATCACAATGTAACTAGACTATAGTCTCTAGTGAAAGTGGGAGACTGTTGGAAATATGCCCTAGAGGCAATAATAAAAGGATTATTATATTTCCTTGTTCATGATAATTGTCTGTTGTTCATGCTATAATTGTATTGTCCGGAAATCATAATACATGTGTGAATACATAGACCACAATGTGTCCCTAGTAAGCCTCTAGTTGACTAGCTCGTTGATCAATAGATAGTCATGGTTTCCTGACTATGGACATGGGGATGTCATTGGTAACGGGATCACATCATTAGGAGAATGATGTGATGGACAAGACCCAAACCTAAGCATAGCACAAAGATCGTGTAGTTCGTTTGCTAGAGCTTTTCTGAATGTCAAGTATCATTCCTTAGACCATGAGATTATGCAACTCCCATATACCGTAGGAGTGCTTTGGGTGTATCAAACGTCACAACGTAACTGGGTGACTATAAAGGTGCACTACAGGTATCTCCGAAAGTATCTGTTGGGTTGGCATGAATCGAGACTGGGATTTGTCACTCCGTATGACGGAGAGGTATCTCTGGGCCCACTCGGTAAGACATCATCATAATGAGCTCAATGTGATCAAGGTGTTGTTCACGGGATGGTGTGTGTTACGGGAACGAGTAAAGAGACTTGCCGGTAACGAGATTGACCAAGGTATCGGTATACCGACGATCGAATCTCGGGCAAGTATCGTACCGATAGACAAAGGGAATTGAGTACGGGATTGATTAAGTCCTCGACATCGTGGTTCGTCCGATGAGATCATCGAGGAGCATGTGGGAGCCAACATGGGTATCCAGATCCCGCTGTTGGTTATTGACAGGAGATCGTCTCGGTCATGTCTGCATGTCTCCCGAACCCATAGGGTCTACACACTTAAGGTTCGGTGACGCTAGGGTTGTTAAAGACGCACTCCTCCCATGAAAATGAGGAGGAGGAAGAAGAAACCTCTCCCCCCCTAGCGGAGGTAGGAAAGAAGAGGAAGGCCGCCCCGACCAGGGAGGCCGAAGGGTCCAAGAAGGGGAAGACCCTTCCTTCGGACTACTCCACTGACGCCGATGACGGTGAAGAGGAGTGGCCGCACAGGACCAAGCGCCCGGCGAGATCATAAGTGTTCAGACACCAGAGTAACTCATAGTGTTCCTTTATTGCACAGCTTTCCCTTATGTCAAATATATCTATGCAGTCCGCCCAAGGCCGGGCTCGACGAGTCGTGGAGCGGCTCCCTGGATTCGCCGGACGTGAATTCACTTCCGCCCGCTACCTCCCCCCACCCCACGGACGATGCCGAGGTGGCGTCCCAACAGGTTCCAAGCCAGGAGAGGGTGGTCCTCGAGGAGCCGCAAGGCGACCTCCCGGACTCCAGGAGTAAAGGGGATAGATCCCCCAGGGCTCCAAGTCCGACCCTAGGCCGGACAGTGCTCTGGAACCTTCAAAGGTTCCAGAGTCCGGCGGGCGACCTCCTTCCAAGAGGAGCAAGCCCACCGAGCCGGTGACCCCCGTCCAACCAGAGGCGCCGGACAATCTATTGGAGGTGCTTAAGGGCGCCTCCATCAACGAGGGGCACCACACCATTATGATTGCGGTGGTCCAGAAGGTTCAGTCCGCCAAGAGCGGACTGACTGAAGCTTGTGCGAGCCTTTTAACAGGCTTTGAGGTAAGTAAAGAATGTGTAAAAATATTACCGCATAGACAGTAGCCCCTGATGCTCTGTTTGGCGTTCGGGAAGAAAAGCCGAATAGAGGATCAAATAAAATTCGCAGGAGTCTAACAGAAAGGAGTCAATATGCGTATGCAGGCTTCTCTACTGGCGTCCGCCACACTGACTGCGGAAGTGGACGCGCTAAAGCAGAACCTCGAGCAGTCCAAGCAAGAGCTCGGGCTTGCCAAGAAGCAGCTCGAGGACAAGGAAGGTAAGAAATACCTTATTTAAATATATAAAAAAGTGCAATTGCAAAAAATGACAGGATTAACGTGGCTATTGCAGGGGCCACGTCTGAGGTGGTGACCCTTAAGCAAGCGTTGTCCGAGGCCGAGAAGAGGGCGGCCACGGAGCGCACCGAGCGGGAGAAGTATGAGGCCCAGATTGGCGAGGTGCGGCAAGAGCTCCAGGCTCTCATGAAAAAAACATGAGAGTTTGGAGCTTGACTCAAAGACGCGAGCGTCCGAGCTCGCGGCGGCAATTGAAAATGCCAAGTCTTGCAAGGCCGAATCCCAGAAGGCCCTCCAAGAGTTGGATGCGGTGAAAAAGATAGCGGTGGGTAAGGCATTCTTTATGCAAAGCAAACATATAAGAGTGAGTTACTTGTTACTTACCCGAATCCGGAGCTCTCCAGGAGCATTCGCAGATCTTCCCCGTAGCGTGTCCGATGTCGCCGCATTCTACCGAGCCGAGGAGGGCAGCTCGACGGAGAAGGTGTTCTGGTCTCAGTATGCTGAGGCCGGACACCCTGTGCCCCTGAGCGACCAGCTGAAGCAACTGTTCGAGCTCCACAAGGTGGCAGAACAGGCCATGAAGGGCCTCATAGCTCGGCTGTGGCCTGGAGAGGCTCTGCCTGGGAGCTACTTCGGGCTGGTGCGGCAGCTGGTGGAGGCATGTCCAAGGCTCAAAGTCATCAAGCGCTCCGTCTGCATCGAAGGTGCCCGTAGGGACCTTGCCCGCGCTAAGGTGCACTGGGGCAAGCTAGATGCTGAGAAGTTTGTTAAGGACGGGCCACCGCCGGGGAAAGAGCATCGCAAGCCCGAGAATTATTATAAGGACGTTCTGAAGGGTGCCTGCCTTATGGCGGATGAATGTTCCAGGGATGTAATTTTTGAGTAAAACTCGCTCGTTTTGTCCTGTGCGCTGAAAACTTGTTCGTATCCGCTAAGCAATGCTTTTGGAATTTAAAATATTACCTTCTGTGCGGCCGTTTATAAAATTTGAGATATGGCGAGTCGTCGGCTTCTGCCCCCGTGCCACTAGTGCTGGGGTGTTCGGGATAAACCTGAGCGCTCTTTTTCCCATGTTTGGGTCCTTCGAGGGAGGCGCTCAGCACAACGAACAAGTCAATCGGACTATAATGCTTGAACACTCTCACTTAGCCATAGAATTCTATAATTTTAAATTTTGGCAAAGCCCCTGGTATTCGGAAGACCGAGTTCGGGGCGCTATCCACGCCTTGGCCGGACAGAGCCGACTCCTCGCTCTAAGCGGCATAAGTCTTTAGGGACTCAAAAAACCTCTCGAACAGCGACCAGCTCTCGTTTCATCATGACAGTCAGTTTTAGCTTTCTCTACTGAGGTGATTAGCCCAGCTCAACTGGGGCACAATCGCAGTAGTTCTCCTAGTGCTACCTTAGCTGATATAGAGGAACGTAAGGCACCAAAACATAGGAGCCGGGCAAACCCAACTATTGACCCAAGACATGATTCGGAGCCGATGCATATAATGCTATAAGTTCGGGGTGCCGCACTTGTTAAAGTGTTCGGGCTTCTCACACCATATTGAGGGGTACTAAAGCCCCTGGCATATTTGGCCGTACCAAAGTGTACGGGTGCAGCATGTTGTTAATGAACATATATTTGTAAAGAAGAGTAATGCAAAAATAGACAAAAGCTATGCATTGTTTATTAAAAAAGGCTGCGATCAAGGCAGAACGATACAAATAACGCGATAAGCAAAAGGTTGGACTATTTAACATGTCCGTTCCAGGGGCAGGCTGTGGAATGGTATGCGAAACAGGTATACTGCTCGTGATAGAGACCACCTGGGAGTTCCGTTAATGCGGCGTGGCTTGTCTGCTTCCCTGGTTCTTGCATCGTTTGTTCGGTAATTGTACTGCCGGACAGGCCTTTCGAAGAATGGAGTCCCGAAAGTAAGAGAAAATCAAAAAACGGCAGCCCCTAGTGCGGTTTAAGCCGTGTTGCGGGCGTGCCGTGATGGTGCCCCTCCCCCTGTACCCATGGTATTTCTAGAGCGTAGTTATGTACGCGAAGCACTGGTGTCGCATTTTCGCGAGGGCTGGGATTGGGGCCGCATTGCTACGCCTGCTCGGAACGTGCCAGGCGGTCTTGTTGTAGGTTACTCCGGGCGCGCTTGACGGTGCCCGGACGTTTAATGGCCAGACTGGAGAACTGCCTGGAGAGGCTGCTTTGTACTTCCGCTGCAAGGGCCGCCGTGTGCTCCTCCATTCGGAGGGAGCGTTCGGTGTTTCCATTGACCGTAATTACTCCTCGAGGGCCTGTCATCTTGATCTTAAGGTATGCGTAGTGCGGTACCGCATTGAACTTGGCGAATGCGGTTCACCCAAGCAGTGTGTGATAGCCACTGCGGAACGGGACTATGTCGAAGATTAACTCCTCGCTTCGGACATTATCCGGAGATCCGAAGACCACTTCAAGTGTAACTGAGCCTGTACAGTTGGCCTCTACACCTGGTATGACGCCTCTAAAGGTCGTTTTGGTGGGCTTTATCCTCAAGGGATCTATGCCCATTTTCCGCACTGTATCCTGGTAAAGCAGGTTCAGGCTACTGCCGCCGTCCATAAGGACTCTAGTGAGATAAAATCCGTCAATGATTGGGTCTAGAACCAATGCGGCGAATCCGCCATGACGGATGCTAGTGGGGTGGTCCCTTCGGTCAAAGGTGATCGGGCAGGAGGACCATGGGTTGAACTTCGGGGCGACTGGCTCCATCGCGTATACATCCCTTAACGCGCGCTTCCGCTCCCTCTTGGGGATGTGGGTTGCGTATATCATGTTCACCGTCCGCACTTGTGGGGGAAAACCCTTTTGTCCACTGTTGTTCGGCGGCCGGGGCTCTTCGTCATCATCGTTATGCAGCCCCTTGTCTTTATTTTCGGCATTTAACTTGCATGCCTGCTTGAACACCCAACAATCCCTGTTGGTGTGATTGGCTGGCTTTTCGGGGGTGCCATGTATCTGGCACAAGCGGCCGAGTATTTGGTCCAGACTGGACAGGCCCTGAGTATTTCTTTTGAATGGCTTTTTCCGCTGACCGGATTTATAGCCTCTGAATCCGGCATTAACTGCCGTATCCTCGGCATTGTCGCCATTAATGCAGCGCTTTTGCTTGTTGCGACGCGACCTGCTACTATTGTCTCTGGTATCCGAATTACCAGGGTTCTTGGTCATATTGTTGCTACGAGCAAGCCAGCTGTCTTCTCCCGCGCAAAAGCGGGTCATGAGTGTCGTGAGTGCTGCCATAGATTTCGGCTTTTCCTGTCCAAGGTGCCGGGCAAGCCACTCGTCACGGATATTGTGCTTGAAGGCTGCTAGGGCCTCTGCATTCGGACAGTCAACTATTTGATTTTTCTTTGTTAGGAACCGTGTCCAGAATTGCCTGGCCGATTCCTCTGGCTGCTGAATTATGTGGCTTAGGTCATCGTTGTCTGGTGGTCGCACGTAAGTGCCCTGGAAATTGTCGAGGAATGCGGCTTCCAGGTCCTCCCAACAACTGATTGATTCTGCTGGCAAGCTATTAAGCCAATGTCGAGCTGGTCCTTTAAGCTTGAGTGGGAGGTATTTGATGGCGTGTAGATCATCGCCACGGGCCATGTGGATATCAAGGAGATAATCCTCGATCCATATCGCGGGATTTGTTGTGCCATCATATGATTCGATGTTTACGGGTTTGAAACCCTCGGGAATTTGATGATCCATTACATCATCTGTGAAGCATAGTGGGTGTGCGGCACCTCTGTACTGGGCTATATCACGACGTAGCTCAAATGAGATTTGTCTGCTGTGTTCGGCCCTACCAGATTTGTTGTATCCGGCATGACGGTTATCGTCTCGAGTCGTGGGGCTCCCACGCAATCCGTAGATCAATCTTGTTTGCCTTGCCTTGTCCTCCAATATATCGCGCAGGTCTGGCGCATTTTCCTGTGCCTTGGTATGTTTTGAGCGGCGCCGGGGTGCCGCTTGAGTGGAGGGCCGAGAGGCCTCTCTGTCGCGGACACAAGGTGGCCGGTCAGCCGTATCATGTGCTGGTGATGCAGGTTTAGGTGCTTCCTCCTCTAATCGGGGTAGCGACCTGCGCTTTGGGTAGCTCTTGGAGGGGCGTTCGAGTTCATACTCTTCGGCCGCAAGGACTTCAGTCCATCTATCGGCTAGCAAATCTTGATCAGCTCTAAGTTGTTGCTGTTTTTTCTTGAGGCTACTTGCCGTGGCCATAAGCCTGCATTGAAAACGCTCTTTCTCGACGGGATCCTCTGGCATGACGAATTCGTCGTCGTCGAGGCTTGCCTCGTCTTTGGAGGGAGGCATATAATTATCGTCCTCGACCTCTCTGTCTGCCGCTCTCTCATGAGGGCTGGCTTCTCCATCCTCCTGTGCTGAATCTTGCTGGAGGGGGTTTTCTTCGGCACTTTGCAGAGTATTATTATCTCCCGTGCCAGAATCACCATTTTTGCTTTGGCGGGATTTTGAGCGGCGCCGCTGACGCCGGCGCTTAGGTTGTTTCTTGGAGGGGTCATCCTCCGCTGTTCCATCGCCATCTCCTTCTTTTGGGGTGTCCATCATGTATATGTCATATGACGAGGTGGCTTTCTAGTGCCCCATAGGTGCTGGTTCTTGATCGTCTCCTGCATCGGCGACCATACCGGCGATGTCTTCGGAGTCGAAGTCGAGCATGTCGGTTAAATCGTCGACAGCGGCTACAAAGTGGGTGGTGGGTGGGCTTTGAATTTCTTCATCGTCCGTATCCCAACCTTGCTGACCGTAGTCCGGCCAGGGCTCTCCTGATAAATAGAGAGACTTTAGTGATTTCAGGATATCGCCGAAGGGCGAGTGCTGAAAGATGTCCGTGGCCGTAAACTCCATGATCGGCGCCCAATCGGATTCGATCGGCAGGGGCGCGGAGGGCTCGGAGTTTGGAGAGAAGTCCGGCTCCTTGGAGTCACGAGCCTCGCGGAGTGCGGGGCTGGTGTTTGGCTCGATCATCGTTGGGATCGCAGCCCCCAAGGCGGCGTCCAACCACCCATCCTCGATCGACGCAGTTGGCTCCGAATTTAAGGTCGAAGCCGATGTGGGTGCGGCCTCCAGGGCACCGTTCGGCGGTAGAGCTAGATCATGCCCGTCGCGACAGTGCGGCGCGCTCGGCAGTGGCTCGAATCCGTCGAAGATCAAGTCCCCGCGGATGTCAGCCGTGTAGTTTAAACTTCCAAATCTGACCTGATAGCCAGGGGCATAGCTTTCGATCTGCTCCAAATGGCCAAGCAAATTGGCCCGCAGTGCGAAGCCACCAAAGACGAAGATCTGTCCGAGGAGAAAGGTCTCACCCTGGACTGCATCGCTATTGATGATCGGAGGAGCCATCGGGCCTAAAAGTGATGACACAGAGGAACTCTCAATGAAAGCACCAATGTCGGTGTCAAAACCGGCCGATCTCGGGTAGGGGGTCCCGAACTATGTGTCTAGGCGGATGGTAACAGGAGGCAAGGGACACGATGTTTTACCCAGGTTCGGGCCCTCTTGATGGAGGTAAAACCCTACGTCCTGCTTGATTAATATTGATGATATGGGTAGTACAAGAGTAGATCTAGCACGAGATCAAGGAGGCTAAACCCTAGAAGCTAGCCTATGGTATGATTGTTGTTCTGTCCTACGGACTAAAACCCTCCGGTTTATATAGACACCGGGGAGGGTTAGGGTTACACAGAGTCGGTTACAATGGTAGGAGATCTACATATCTGTATCGCCAAGCTTGCCTTCCACGCCAAGGAAAGTCCCTTCCGGACACGGGACGAAGTCTTCAATCTTGTATCTTCATAGTCCAGGAGTCCGGCTGAAGGTATTGTCCGGCTATCCGGACACCCCCTAATCCAGGACTCCCTCACTCATCATTGATGGCTTGCCAAGAACTTTGGCAGTAGTGGTTCTTGCCCTCTTCTTCTTTTTACCATCACCTGCTGCTTCACCATCATCTGATTCAATGGTGAACTTCATAGTTTCACCTGTGGCAACTTTCTTTGGCTTGGAAGATTCGGCAGTTGAGGCTCTGGCTTTTGGCATTGGAACTCTTCTTGCTGGAGCCTTTGTTTTCATTCCAGACTTTGTTGCAGCAGTAGTGTTATACTCCTTCTTCAGCACTTTCTTTCTTGAAGTGGCCTCATCCTCAACAGCCACATAATCCTCATCTTCAGAATCTGAGGTTTTCTTCTTCCTTGTCCTGGTAGCTGCCTTTGGCAAGTTACTGGGTGTGCTCCTGCTGCCCTCATCATAGCTGCTGGAGGGACTAGTGCCCTCACTCACCTGAACCTATTCCTCTGACTTGTTCTGACTGTCACTTTGATCAAACATGTTCAGGCAAACTGTCAGCAGACCCTGTGAATAGGTTGCAGATGAGGTAGAGTAGATGAGCATCACAAAGTATAGAGGTTTTGCAAAATAACTGAGTCAAAAAGCTTAGTTTTAGTTCTCTACAAAAGTGATCTCGGAGCTACCGAATTAACAAACTCGGTGATACCGAAGCAACACTTGGAACCTAAACTAGTGAACTCGGTAGGGCCGAGTCACTGTTTGGTGGCACCGAGATTGCTAGGGTTTCACAGAATCTTGAACTCGGTCACATCAATTTGCACGTTTTGGTCAGACCGAAAAGCGCATGTGCAATGGCCAAGGACGAATCAGTGAGACTGATTTCGATAGTTCGGTCGGTCCGAGATGAGTTCTGCGGAGAGCTAACTCTAAAATTTTCGAATCAATCTAGACCTAAGGAAGTTTTAGCTGGATGGATCAATCTCAATCGTGGCAAGAAACATGGCATTGTCCTTGTGCTAGGAATCGGAGTGAAAAAGATAGCACAAGGGGTTGAACACTTACCCTAGAGCAGCGAGTGTTCGTTACGGCGGCAACGGCGGAGCAGATTGCCATTGACGGCATCGGAGACCAGCGGTGGGAGGTCGCTGGCGGCGAGAAGACGATCCGGAGACCTGAAGAGGCAGAGCAGGTTACGCGCGGATGAAGGGTTTCAGAAAAATTTCCAAAATTTGACCCGTGAGTATATATAACCTGACCCTGTCAGTGTGACCGAGTGGAATAACTCGGTGGCACCGAGATGCAAAACTACACGCAGTTACTGCAACTCGGTGTGACCGAAAGGTTCTAATCAGTTGCACCAAGATTGAAAACCTAGATCAACCAAGTGATCTCGGTAGGACCAAAAGGATGAATCGGTCAGACCAAAATGCACAAAGAGGTTTTGGAAGTTTAAGTCTATGACGAATCGGGGACTCCGAGTGCTCCTCACACAGAGTGGTTCGAATCTGACTTGATCAAACTTTGTGATGTCGCATGAATAGAGTTGGAGACGAGGAAAGCATAGATAGCTAGAGGGAGTTCTTAGGCATTCTTGTCCATCCATTTGGCAAAAGAGAGAAAAAGCCAAACAATCAAAGCAACAAATGGATGTCCTTGAATGAGAAAAATATGCATCCAACATGCTCACACAATTAAAATGGCAAATGAAGTATGTGACTAAGCATGCACAAACACTCTAGCATCTATCAAGCAATTGGCGATGACTAGGTCATCTATATATGAGTATATTCACTTAGGAGTCAAATGAGAACATTTGATTATAGGTCATACTCATTGTTTAAGCACAAGTGGGGTTACCACTTTTACATAAAGCATTGTTGTGCTCACACCATTAGAGTTGCTTTAGCTCAATTCTTAGAGTAAAGCTCCCCCTAGATGTGATATCCCCCCCTAAGAGGGATGAACTAACCTTGGGTTTTGTCGGTGATGACTTCATGTAGGTGTTGAAGATGTGGATCCTCAATGTTGATGTAGATCATTCAGAGCAATCCATTGGAGTGAGTTGCACTTTCAATACCTACATGGGTTAGTCCCACAAGGAAAAAGCAAGGATATCCATAGACATAGAGTGATGTATACACAAGATGTTATCCATGAAAGCATTAGGTTACCTTGTCCCTTGTCTTACCAACAAAAGGGTTTGTGACTCCTTGGACTAGTGCAAGATATGGAAATTGTTTGCACTTGTCCACGCCAAAATGATAAGAGTGAAGTATGCTGGCGGAGTCACCCTCAAGAACTCTCTGGTTCTTCTTCTTCGGGATCCACACCATCTTGATGGAAATCTTTGGAGTTGTAGTCATACTTGATGAAGTAGAATTTGATGTAGTCTTGGGAACCCACTTAACCAAGGCCTTAGGTGCTTCTTCAAATGCAGCAATCTCCTCTTGAAGCTTGTCCTTGCCTTTTTGCTTGTGGTCTTGTGGTGGAAGATCATCTTGAGCTTGTGTCCCTTTGAAAGAGGTAGGATCATAGTTCTCTTGTTGGGGAACAAACTTCGTCTTGGGGTATTGATCTTCTTCCCACTCAACCCCATTGGCATTGAACTTTCGTTCATAACCAACACCTTGGTTCTTCCGATGCCTTCCTTGCTTGCGTACAATTTCCTCGAATTGCTTACTCCCGGCAAGGCTCTTGTAGACACCTTTCTCTATAATTCCCTTCAATAAGCTATTTTCTTGCTCAAGTGTAACTTGGCTAAGATAATCATTAGTGGAATCAAGAGAACTACTAGAAGCAACACCATTGGATTTAGCATGATTATTGTTACTACTAGATGAAGAATCTTTCTTGTTCTTGTTACTAGACTTGACTTGAGGCATGTAAGTGGATAAGAGTAAACGCTTGGCAATGTAAGAAGAAATTTTCTTACAAAGATCATCATTGATTGCTTTTAAGAACTCATGCTCTTGCTCAAGGTTGAGCTTTTCAAAACATAATCTCTCATGAGTCCTTAAAAGTTCTCGATGATCTTCTAAGATAGTTTCATGAGCTAACTTGAGAGTGTTTAGTTCTTTAGTTAGAGACTCAATCTTCTCCTTATCATTGTCATTCGTTTCATCTTGATTAGCATGATTAATTGACGTTTCATCATAGTATTCATCACTAGAGTTGTCAACATGTAAATCATCATCACCTAACAATTCATCTTCATCACTATTGAAATCAACATACTCGGGGAGTGATACCTTTGGACCTTTGGCCATGAAGCATCTTCCAATTCCTTCATTTGGTGACTCAAATTTGTCGTAGGAGTTGGTTGACACAAGTGCTAGACCGGCAACACCTTCATCTTCAGTATATTCGGAGTCGGAGTGATAGCTTCTCTCGGAGTGATTGTCGGAGTCGGAGCCGGAAACCCATTCACCAACATGAGCTTGATGTCTTCGTTTTGTGTAGCTCCTTGATGACTTGACCTTTGGCCATGAAGCATCTTCCAATTCCTTCATTTGGTGACTCAAATATGTCGTAGGAGTTGGTTGACACAAGTGCTAGACCGGCAACACCTTCATCTTGAGTATATTCGTAGTCGGAGTGATAACTTCTTTTGGAGTGATTGTCGGAGTCGGAGCCGGATACCCATTCACCAACATGAGCTTGATGTCTTCTTTTTGTGTATCTCCTTGATGACTTATCCTTTCCGAATCCTTGCTTATCCGAGAGGGTCTTCGTTCATAACGATCATCTCTACTCCTTATTTCTCTTGGTGGTGATTCTTCTCTTCTACTCCTTCTTTTGGGAGAATCTTCTCTTCTTTTGTAGGGAGTTGTACACTCATTGGAATAGTGTTCGGGTCTTCCACAATTGTAGCAATTACGCTCACAACTAGAAGATCTTTTGTCATTGTAGGACCTTGACTTGGAACTTCTTTCCTTGCTTCTACTTTCGTAGAACTTGTTGAAGTTCTTCACCATTAGGCTCAATTCTTCATTGACGGTTTGTTTCTCACTTGATGATGTGGGAGCTTCACGTGAGGCTTTGTAAGCACCACTTGACTTGTTGTGCAGCTCTTCCTTATCCTTGAGTGACATCTCATGAGCAACAATTCTTCTAATGACTTCTGTTGGCTTGAGATCTTTGTAATTTGGCATCATTTGGATCAATGTGCACATGGTATAATATTTTCCATCCAAGGCTCTTAGGATCTTCTTGATGATGAATTTATCGGTCGTCTCTTCACTTCCTAAGCCGGAAATCTCATTTGTGATGAGAGCAAGCCTAGAATATATTTCAGCGACTCCTTCACCATCCTTCATTTTGAACTTGTCAACTTGACTTTGAAGCACATCCAATTTAGATTCCTTGACGGAATCGGTACCTTCGTGCATATCAATCAAAGTATCCCAATTTTCCTTTGCATTCTCAAGACGGCTGATTTTGTTGATTTATTCGTGGCACAATCCATTGAAGAGAATATCACAAGCTTGAGAATTGTATTGCAGCATCTTCAACTCTTCCGCGGTAGCTTCACGGTTTGGTTCTCTCCCATCAAAGAATTCACCTTGCAAGCCAATACACATAGTAGCCCAAACGGTCGGGTTATGTCCAAGAATATGCATTTTCATCTTATGCTTCCAACTAGCAAAATTTGTACCATCAAAGTAAGGACCTCTACGGTGGTAATTTCCCTCGCTAGACATCATACTCTCCTAGGTTTTGAAACCAAGGCTATGACCACCAAAGGCTATGGAAATCAAAGCAAATGGAGACCAAAGCTCTGATACCACTTGTAGGATCGAAAGTATGTCTAGAGGGGGGTGATTAGACTACTTAACCAAATAAAAATCTAGCCCTTTCCCAATTTTAGTTCTTGGCAGATTTTAGCAACTTAGCACAAGTCAAGCAATCAACTTACACATGCAATTCTAAGAGCATAGCGGCGGAAAGTAAAACAATTGCATATGAAGGTAAAGGGAGGAGTTTGAGAGAGCAAAGGCAAAGTTGACACGGAGATTTTTTATCCGTGGTTCCAATAGGTGGTGCTATCATACATCCACGTTGATGGAGACTTGAACCCACAAAGGGTAACGGTTGCGCGAGTCCACGGAGGGCTCCACCCATGAAGGGTCCATGAAGAAGCAACCTTGTCTATCCCACCATAGCCAATGCCCACGAAGGACTTGCCTCACTCAGGTTGATCTTCACGAAGTAGGCAATCTCCTTGCCCTTACAAACTCCTTGGTTCAACTCCACAATCTTGACGGAGGCTCCCAAGTGACACCTAGCCAATCTAGGAGACACCACTCTCCAAGAGGTAACAAATGGTGTGTTGATGATGAACTCCTTGCTCTTGTGCTTCAAATGATAGTCTCCCCAACACTCAACTCTCTCTCATAGGATTGGATTTGGTGGAAAGATAATTTGAGTGGAAAGAAACTTGGGGAAGGCTAGAGATCAAGATTTATGTGGTTGGAATGGAATATCTTGACCTGAACACAAGTGTAGGTGGTTCTCTCTCAGAAAATGTATGTTGGAAGTGTAGGCATGTTCTGATTGCTCTCTCCACGAATGAAGAGTGGGTGGAGGGGTATATATAGCCTCCACACAAAATCTAACCGTTACACACAATTTACCAAACTCGGTAGGACCGAATCGTGAAACTCGGTCAGACCGATTTAGTTCATAATGTGACTGTTAGGCATTTCGGTGGGACCGACACGTCAACTTGGTGAGACCGATATCGTTAGGGTTAGGGCATAACGTAATCTCGGTGAGACCAATTACACAAACTCGGTGAGACCGATTTTGGTAATAGACAAACAGAGAGTTGGTCAGGCAAACTCGGTGGGACCGATTCGCTCATCTCGGTTGGACCGAAGCATTACGACAGGGAAACAGAGAGTTTGCATTGCAATCTCGGTGGGACCGATCGCTCATCTTGGTTTGACTGAAACGTTACAAAAGGAAACAGAGAGATTACAACCCCATCTCGGTGAGACCGAGATCCCTATCAGTGAGACCGAAAAGACTAGGGTTTCTGGCAGTGGCTATGTCAACTGAACTCGGTGGCGCCAGGTAGAAAGATTCGGTGGGGCGGAGTTTGACTTTTGGTTTGGGACATATGTGGATGTGAGAAAGTAGTTGAGGGTTTTTGAGCATATCACTAAGCACTTTGAGCAAGAAACTCATTAAGCAACACCTCACCCCCTCTTGATAGTATTGGCTTTTCCTATGGACTCAATGTGATCTTGGATCACTTAAAATGAAAATTGTAGAGTCCTGAGCTTCAAGCTTGAGCCAATCCTTTGTCCTTAGCATTTTGAGGGGTCCACTTTTCTCATCCATGCCATGCCAATCATTGAGCTTTCCTGAAATGTTTATCTTGAAATGGCATTAGCTCAATGAGCTATATGTTGTTAGGAATTACCAAAACCACCCAGGGATAGTTGCACTTTCACATGACTAGTTTTGCCACGTCCGAATAGGTAGCCATTGTCGTGCGTCGAAAAACGTCCTCTCGATCTGTATATCGATCATGTGTGTCATGCTCTACTGTCCAGGTCCTGCCAAAGGTCGTATGTATAGTCTCGCGTTGTTTTGTCTCTGTTTTTACGGGCGGTGGGGCAGGCTGCTATTCGGCCTGAGTTGTCGTTTTATCCCGACCGCGGGGTGGTCGGTCCGCCGCGCTGTCCCGACCACGTAGTGGTCGTTCCGCATTGCGCGAGGGGGTATGGGTTCCGGCGCCTCCTCATCGAACTGAGGTAGCAATCTGCGCTTCGGGTAACTCTTGGTTGGACGCTTGAGGCCGTATTCTTTGGCTGCCAGGACATCAGTCCATCTTTTAATGAGTAGGTCTTGATCAGCTTGAAGCTACTACTGCTTCTTCTTCAGGCTTCTTGCAGTAACTATTAGCTGGCGCTTGAAGCGCTCCTGCTCGAGGAGTGCCTCAGGCATGATGAAATCCTCGTTGCCGAGGCTCTCCTGATCCTTGGAGAGTGGACGATAACTATCGTCGTCCGAGTCATTGGGCATCGCCTGTTTATCAAGGTTAACTTGCCCGTTTTCTTGTTCCTCCTGTTCGGATATTGCTCTAACAGGGACTTCATTGTTTTTGGCGTCGTCAGGGGTACTATTTTCTCTGGTGCCAGTGTTGCGGTCTTTTGAGCGACGTGACTTAAAACGACGTTTAGGGCGCCAGCGCTGGGACTGTGTCTCAGGAGGTTTATCCGTGACTGGATCTTCTTTGTCATTGTCACTAGCTTTTTTAGTGTCTCCACCATGTACACATCGTACTAAGAGGTGGCCGTCCAACGTCCAGTGAATGGAGGGTCTTGGCCTTGCTCCTTGTCGGCATCGTCGTCCATTCCGTCGATGTCTTCGGAGCCATAATCAAGCATGTCGGTTAAGTCCTCGACAGTGGCTATGAAGTGGGTGGCGGGTGGGAAGCGAAATTCTCCACCATCAGCCTCTAGTTCGAACCGGAGATAGCTCAGCTGTGAGTCCCCCGCCAAGGATAGGTTCTTTAATGAATTTAGCACATCGCCCAAGGGCGAGTGTTGGAAGATGTCCGCGGCGCTTAACTCAAAGATCGATAACCGATCCAGCTCGGTGCCCGCAGGCGTGCGTGGTTTGGAACTTATAGCCGGAAACGAGTCCAGAATTTCGTTGACGCAGATATTGCAAGGTGTTGAGTCTGTGTGCGGCTCCAATGCCGCGGACTCTGTGGCTACGGATGGCGTGATCTGCTCCAGATCTAAGGCCGTAGCAGTTACAGGAACCATCTCCTGAATATGGTCCGATGACAGATTTAAGTCATGTTCATCGGAGCGAGGGGGAGCGATCGCCACGGTCTCAAATCCGTTGAAGATCAAGTCTCCATGGATATCCGTGACGTAGTTCAAGCTTCCAAATCTGACCTGGTGGCCGGGGGCGTAGCTATCGATCTACTCCAGATGGCCAAGCGAGTTGGCCCGCAGTACGAAGCCGCCGAATACGAAGATCTGTCCGAGGAGGAAGGTTTTTCCTTGGACAGCATCACTATCAACGATCGAAGGGGCCATCGAACCTTTCGTCGATGGCACAGTGGAACTCTCAATGAAAGCACCAATGTCGGTGTCAAAACCGGCGGATCTCGGTAGGGGGTCCCGAACTGTGCGTCTAAGGTCGATGGTAACAGGAGACAGGGGACACGATGTTTACCCAGGTTTGCGCCCTCTCTATGGAGGTAATACCCTACTTCCTGCTTGATTAATCTTGATCAATATGAGTATTACAAGAGTTGATCTACCACGAGATCATAATGTCTAAACCCTAGAAGTCTAGCCTGTATGACTATGGTAATGAGTATGTCCTTTCCGGACTAAACCCTCAGGTTTATATAGACACCGAGGGGGATCTAGGGTTACATGGAGTCGGTTACATAGCAAGGAATCTTCATAGTTGATCGCCAAGCTTGCCCTTCACGCCAAGGAGAGTCCTATCCGGACCCTAGTACAGTCTTCGGCCTTCGTGTCTTTACAGCCCATCAGTCCGGCCCATGGATAATAGGCCGGACGCCGAGGACCCCTTAGTCCAGGACTCCCTTAGGGGGGACTACGATATAGCCCCTGGTATGTGTACGACTTATTCCAATATGGTGTGTTACATGTATGACCTGAAGAAAAAAGGTCCTTCGTGTGACACAGAGGGAATCGCGATAGATTCCGATAAGTCATCGAGTGGTTGACCAGCTCTCGCAGCATCATGACAGTCGGTTTTCGAATTTCTCTACTGAGGTGCTTGACCAGATGAACCGGAAGCACAATTGCAGTAGTTCTTCCTTTACTACCCTAGCCGATAGAGCGGAACGTAAGGTAGCAAGCACAGGAGCGGGGCAACCCAACCATTGACCTAAGACATGATTCGGAGCTGATGCATATAAGGCCAAACTGGTGACGCCGAAGTACGCAGATAAAGCTGTTCGGACTTTGTTGGCAACTCATTTGTTCCCATACCGATCCCCTGGCAGGTTGTGCAGAGGTATGGCTGTGAAACAGCTATAGGGGCCAAATTCATTTGTGAAAAAGAAACGAATGATTAATGCGTATTATATTTACTGGGACTTGAGTGATATGCCGATGATTACTTTATATATAAGAAGACCACAACCCCGGCTATTTGACATGCCCGGGGTCGAAGGCGGAGGAAAAAGGCATATTACAGGCTCAAAATAAAGAGTGCGGTCTACAAAAAGTTATTTTGGACCTCCTGTCGCACGTCTGCGCCGCCTGTCCTCGGCAAGGGGAATCCTTGACGGAAGTAGCCCCGTAGGTGAGTGTACGGATCCGAACTCCGATAGAGTCAGTTTAGATGTTTGTCCTTTGCGTCACCTATTTTTAAGAGATAATAAAGAAAGAAAGAGTGAAGTAAAGAAAAAATGTTACGGGAGTTCTTGCGGGCTTGTCTGTATTGTGCTTCCGCCGATGCCCATGGTATCTTAAGCGCGTAGTGATGTATGCATGATACAAATTCCGCGGGTATATGAGGTGGGCGGTGGAAGCCAAACTGTTATTTCTGCTCTGGGATTGGTCGATCCTCATGGGGAAATTGCTTCTGACCCTCGGTTTTTGGTTGGCGAACTTCTTCGTCACCCCTATCGCCTGGCGGCCTCCTCCCCTTGTGTTCGGCGTTGAGCTTGCCGGCCTTCTTGAAGACCCAACAGCTTCTGTTGGTACGATTGGTCGATTTATCGGGGTGGCCGTGAATCTGGCAGGGTCGGTCCAATATCCTATCTAGGTTGGATGGTTCGTCTCTATTCGCCTTGAATGGCTTTTTCCGTTGACCGGGTTTCGGATTGCTGAATCCGGCATTGACCGATGTGTTGCGTGATCTTTCATTATTATTGCGACTGTTGTGTTTGCTTCGTCGTGTTTTCCCATTGCCGTCTTAGATTTCGGAAGTGCTCGAGTCGCTGGCGCTGTTGCTTCTACAAGCGAGCCAGTTGTCTTCTCCCACGCAAAAGCGGGTTATCAGAGCGGAAAGGGATGCCATGGATTTAGGTCCTTCTTGACCGAGGTGGCGTGCACGCCATTCATCCTGAACATAGTGTTTGAAGGCCGCGAGGGATTCCGCGTTTGGACAGTCGACGATTTGGTTCTTTTTAACTAAGAACCTGCTTCAGAGCTCCCTGGCTGACTCTCCGGGCTGCTGGACACTGTGACTTAAGTCATCGGCATCCGGTGTCCGGACATATGTTCCTTGGAAGTTGTCGCGAAAGGTGTCTTCCAAATCTTCCCAGCTGCCAATAGAATTTTCTGGCAGACTGTTTAACCAGTATCGAGCTGGTCCTTTGAGCTTTGGTGGAAGGTATTTGATGGCATGAAGCTCATCTCCGCGGGCCATGTGGATATGGAGGAGGAAGTCCTCGATCCATATCGCGGGATCCGTTGTTCCGTCGTATGATTCAATATTCATGGGTTTGAACCCGTCTGGGAATTCATGCTCCATTACTTCGTCAGTGAAGCAGAGAGGGTGTGCGGTGCCTCTATGTTGGGCCATACTGCGATGTACCTCTGATGGAGTCCATTTGCGGTTTTCGGCCCGGGCGTGGCTAGGTTTGTCACGTCCGGATAGGTAACCGTCGTCGTGTGTCGAGGCTTGTCCTCGCGATCCGTAGATCGATCTTGTGTGTCCTGCTCTACTGTCCAAGTCCTGTCAAAGGTCGTGTGTACAACCCCGAGCTGTTGTTTTCTTGCCTTTACGGAGAGGTTGGGCGGTCTGGTG
Organism: Aegilops umbellulata; assembly: GCA_032464435.1. NCBI lineage: Eukaryota > Viridiplantae > Streptophyta > Magnoliopsida > Poales > Poaceae > Aegilops > Aegilops umbellulata. Next base: position 175,347,831 of record CP136058.1, read on the forward strand.
TTCGGCCTGAGTTGCTGCTTTATCCTGACCAAGTTGTGGTTGGCCTGCCGCATTGTGCGATGATGGTACGGACTCCAGCACCTCGTCATCGAACTGAGGTAGCAATCTACGCTTCGGGTAGCTTTTGGCTGGGCCACTAAGGCCGTATTCTTCGGCGGCCAGGACTTTGGTCCATCTATCATTGAGCAGATCTTGGTCCGCTTGAAGCTGCAGCTGCTTCTTTTTCAGTCTTCTTGCAGTGGCTATTAGCCGGCGTTTGAAGCGCTCCTACTCGAGAGGTTCCTCAGGCATGATGAAATCCTTGTTGCCAAGGCTCTCCTCTTCCTCGGAGAGCAGAAGATAATTACTGTCCTCCGAGTCTCCGTGTATGGCCTGTTCATCATGGCTAACTTGCCCATTTCCCCGTTCCTCCTGTTCGGAGGTTACCTTGACGGGGTCTTCATTGTTTTCGGCATCGTCTGGAATATTATTTTTTCCGGTGCCCGTATTGCAGTCTTTGGAACGAGGTGACTTAGAGCGGTGTCGAGGAAGCTGGTGCTTGGGCTGTCTTGTAAGTGCATCTAGTGCCCCTAAGTTTTTGGTGTATTGAAGACTTATAGGTTAAGGATCTAATGTGTTTATGAGTGTACACAGGTCTATAAGTCCATGAGGAGTTTGATATTTACAAAGAAAGTCGACCCCTAAAAATGAAGTTCTTCAACTGAAGACTTTGGTATTCTGAAGACTTCCTGAAGACTTTGAAAGTGAAGAAATTGGTGTAACCTTGAAGACTTGGTATTCATTCGAGGAACATGAAGCTTGAATACTTTTGTTTTCGTACTTTCATTTTCTCTTTTTTGAGTCATAGGAAACACCGTACTATTAAAGGGGGTCGAGGAAATACTAAGGAAAAATTTCCATGTGATGCTCAACTCAAAATCCTACACCTACCAATCCCTTCGAGTGAAGCCATTGGAAATTCGGCATGCAAGATTGCAAAGGCATCAAAATTCCTATGCCCACAAATGGTCATCTGTGCACTGATGAAAATGGTATTGACTTCGATCAAAAGGTATACCGCTCCATGATTGGTTCTTTATTGTGCTTATGTGCATCTAGGCCAGATATAATGCTTAGTGTTTGCATGTGTGCCCGATTTCAAGCTGCACCGAAGGAATCACACCATAAGGCTGTGAAGCATATTCTTCGATATGTAGCTCACACACCAACACTAGGATTATGGTATCCCAAGGGCTCAGATTTTGATCTCATTGGATATTCTGACTCTGACTATGCTGGTGATCGTGTGGACCGCAAGTCAACATCTGGTACATGCCATTTCCTCGGATGATCTTTGGTTTGTTGGTCCTCGAAGAAACAGAACCGCGTATCATTGTCTACTGCTGAAGCTGAGTACATTGCTGCTGGTTCTTGCTGTGCTCAACTACTATGGATGAAGCAAACTCTCAAGGACTATGGCGTCAACGTGAAGAATGTGCCTCTCCTCTGTGACAATGAGAGTGCCATCAAGATTGCTCACAACCCAGTTCAGCACTCGAAGACAAAGCACATTCAGATTCGTCATCATTTTCTTCGCGATCATGTGTTGAAGGGCGACATTTCTATTGAGCATGTGAAGACTGAAGAACAGCTAGCCGATATCTTCACTAAGCCCTTGGATGAGATGAGATTTAGCAAGTTGCGGTGTGAGCTAAATATCTTAGAGTCTTTGAATGTACTTTGAAAAGGCACTCATCCTAACACTTATGCAAAATTGATGACTTAGATGTGCAACACATGAAGAAACGTTTTTCTTCAATCAATGAAGAATAACACTCTAAGTGTGAAGAAATTAACGAAGAATTTGATTCTCAGACCCCTACGACAATTGTATGCGGTGTCTAAAATCATCATTCTTATACGGTGGGTCACGCCACCACAAAAGTTGAAAATCTTCAATTTGAGTTTTTCCTCAGTTTTGAAATTCCTCAGTTGTTCAAATTCTTCAACTTTGCAAAATCTTCACTTATTCCTTCGTTTTTCTTCATTGGCTATATATATATATATATATATATATATATATATATATATATATATATATATATATATATATATATATATATATATATATATGAGTTTATGTCCTCTACAACATTCACTTATGGCTATTTCTTCAAGTTGGTTTTTCCGCTAAGTGAATGTGATTGGACCCTTCCCCCTCTATGCTATACTCAATCCAATCTATTCACAAATTCTTCATGTGCGTTCTATTTGAAACTCGTTCAAAATCTTCACTGTGTCCTTGTCAGCTGAAGAAATTGCGAACGGAACGTCAAAACTAATCTTATCCAAAAATTTCGGTTTTGCCGCTCAAACCATTCCGCATCCCATGATACATTATTCTATTCACCCACGATCCTACACGATCTCCACCTCTCAGTACGTGGGTGACACATGTCATGCGAAGGAGAAGGGTCAGGGGCACGTTTGTCCCAAATCTTCGGGCGAATAGTTTTTCACCGTGGCTATAAATACCCATGTCCCCTTCCTCACTTCTTTTACTCCGCTCGAACTCTCTCTCCCGCTCGAGCTTCCCAAACCCTAGCGCCGCCGCTACTCCATCGTCGCCGGTGAGGAAGAGCTTCACTACCTCGACCTCGTCGTCGTACTCACGCCGGCCGCGGAAATCTTCACCTCCGCTGCCGCCGTAGCCGTCTTCCTCCGCCGAGTTAGGGCGTGGAAGATCTACACCGTCGAACCTCACTTCTACACCTCTGTGTTCGTAGTGTTCTTCATTCAGGGTAATTAAACGTTACTTTTATTGCCCTCTTTGATTCGAAAATTTTCTGCAAAATCTTCAAAGGTGTTGTTATTCCTAAAATCCTCACACACAAAACACCTCGCATGTCGTCTGTTCTTGATTGTTTCTCTAAGCATCATTTTTTTCTTCAAGATTCCTCAATTGTGTGGATCTTCGGTCTATACAACTCTGGAACCTAAGGCAAATCGCTTAGTGAAATTCTTCAAGACTCATCTGTTCAAATTCCTCAAACTTTTTCCTTTTATAAAACCTTCTGAGAACGCATATGACCTCTCCAAATTCCTCGCAACTATACTCTGTTCACAGGTACTCATGTCTGCTGCTGAATCACTAGGTTCTCATCAACTTAACTCATTTGCAGCGTTCCTTGAAGAGAAATTGCATACTTCTTCAGAGAATTCAATTGTTCAAATTCTTCAGCTGAAGAATATGGCAGAAGGTAAGAAGCCGCAGAAAGGAGGAAAGAAACCTGAGGTCATGACTGCTTTTGAAATCCCTGAGGATATCTATGCTGAGTACTGCACACCTGATGAGGCCAAGTTTCGCAAAGAAAACAAAAATCAGCGCAAGGTGCGCATTCGGAGGATTGAAAGGAGATGGGCAAGAGAATGGAGGGAGTACAGATATGTTACTCCAAAGTATATGAAGAAATTCGCTCTCAACCCTCCATGCCCAATACTTCCACTGGCACTTGGCCAAGTGGAAGATCCCACTAGCGTCAAACGCGGTGAGGACTTTCCTGAAGAATGGGCCAGACGCCAAGCCAAGTTGGCAAGACAAGCCAAAGAAGCAGTGAGGAAACTCAATGAAGACTCTGCTACTGCTACTGCCACTATGGCCTCTGTCAAGCCGAGGAAATCAATGCCAAAGAAGCCTGCGCGTAAGCCAAGTGCTTCACCAACAGTGCCCTCACGGCCAAGTTCCTCAGCTGCGCCCTCACGGCCAAAATCTTCAAAATCTTCAAGACCAATTCCTCATGCTGCTCCTGCTCCATCAAAATCCTCAGCTCCTCCAAAGTCCTCAGCTGTTCCGACAAAGTCCTCAGCACCAGCGCATCTAGCCTCGTGCCAAAGGACTGTAGGCATATCCATTGCTTCTGGTGTCTCAGCAAGTTCCTCAGCTGCACCAAATTCTTCATCAGGCCCCACTCTGCTGAAGACCAAGGCAACTGCTAGACGAAGTCCTCGGCCAAGTCCTAAGAAGAAGCAAGTCGCCTTCCAAGTGTCGTCTGAAGAAGACGAAGCTGATGATGAAGAACTTGCAGAAATCATCAGAGACAGACAAGAAAGGGCCGCTAGAGCCAAAGGCACACCTGTGCCACTGCTTTTGGATCCAAGGGCGATCCTCGACTACATTGATCTCTGGCACAAGGACCCAAATACTCCTATGCCAGACTTCAAATTGACTCCTGGTCAGAATCACATGCTGACTCATTTCATCCAAGAGGAGAAATGGAAATATGATCAGGCCAGGCAGATCAAGAAGGCCCAGTACAAGAATGAAAAGTTTTTGAAGACCAATGTTGTCAAAATGACAACTGATGAACTCATCAAGATTCAGTCTGAAATCAAAACCCTCAACAGCAAATTCAACTCATCCTATGCTGATGGGAAAGGAGCCAAAGTCAGGTTTGTAAAACTGATTGAGAAGTTCACAAACGTTGCAGCCCCATCGCAACAAGAAGTTCCTCAAGCTGAAGCTTCTGCTCAGCCGACTGAAGAACATGCCAGCACCGCTGATGACTTTCGGGCTGCTGAAGCAAATGCTAGTTCCAGGGCTGATGACTCCATTCCAGCCGCTGAAGAAATTGCCAGGGCATCCACTAGTGGTACACCTGAAGAAATTGAGGAAGTCAGGGCAACTGCATCAGTTGCGCCTGAAGAAATTCAAAAAGATTCCTCAGCTCCTACCGCGCCTACACCAACTCCTATCCTTCCATCTGCATCATATGTGAAGAAAACCAAGGCTGCAGAGCGAGCTGCAGTGAAGAAAAGGAAAGCATCAAGTGCTTCAGAATCTTCAACTCCAAAGAAGATGAATCCTATGACCAGCTCTTTCGAAAATCCGATCGACATTGTTCCGATTTCCACCATGCCATCAAAGGACCTTGTTCCTTTTGGTGAAGAATATGAGATCCCAAGCGGATCTGATGAAGAAACTCAATCTGCTGCTTCGTCAGAGCAGGTTGATGAGGAAATTGAAGTAGATATGATCCCTTCAACACCTGTTGTATCCTCACCAATGCCACAGTTCACAGCTGAAGAGGCTGGTGTTGAAGAATTAGATGATGAAGACGTGGATATTGGAAGTACAACGCAAGTAATGAATGATGACTTTTGGGAAAGTCAGCATCCCAATTCTCCACTCTTCACCCCACTACAGCAAATTCCTCACTCCCCTGCACCAACAGTTCAAATGGGCTCTGAAGAGACTCATCCCACCTCGTTTGTCCGTGAAGACATTCCAGCCACTAGTGCTGAGGAAACTGTTGCTGCTGATAATGTGACAACACAGACTGCACCTGAAGAGGAACCAGAAATTCCTCAGCCTGAAGAACCTGAGCTCGCGATTCCTGAGGTCATGATGCAACTCACTGACACCGCTCTGCCAAAGCCAAAGGATCCGTTCTCAAGGAAGCAAAAGTTCAAGGCTGAAGACTTCTTTGGTGAGCATGTATTCTTCGCTGATTACAACCCATATGATTCTGCTCGCATAAGGAAGAGGCGTTTCTGGACTGCTAGTCAAGCAAATTTCTATTGCTCAGTGTTGTTCAACAAAGACAAAGTCTTCGATCATGCACATATTCCTCACGTAGACATGGAGTCTCTGCCGTGCTTCGAGCCAGTCCTCAGTGTTCTTCACAACGATGGGCTGCTAAACTTCTGCACTGACATCTATGATTGGAATGAAGAACTCATTCCTCAGTTCTATGCAACATTGCACATCACAGGCAACTCTGAAGATGTGAATTCATGGGTGCTGGACTGGATGATAGAGAACACTCATTACAAGGCACCAGCTTCTGAATTGCTTCATGCCCTACCACTCAGTCCTCCCCTTGAAGGTGCACGTTGTGTCTATAGTGAACCTGTTCTTACAAATCACTACATGCAAGTTTTGATGAAGCCTTTGAAGCCAGGGCAGGCCCCTTGAACCAATTTCCTTGTCAAGGAATTACTGTATGTGCCTCAGACTGTCTATTGCATTCTGTTGAAGACAATGAGTCCTATCAAAGGCCACGACTCAAATGATGAAGAAGTCGTTGGCATCATGAAGAATCTGCTTTTCAACAACTATCTTGGCGTTCCCGTCAACTTTCACGATTTCTTCATGAGGGCTCTGGCAAATATTGCTATGTCACCATTTGAGCTGAAGCCTTATGCGCCATGGATTATGAGATTCATCAGGACAAGGTCTTCACTCAACTACAAAGCTGACACTCTGAACCACTGCAGCTACTTGCCTCCTATTGAAGTCCTCAAATGGACATTTTCCTCAGCTGATGACAAAGGCAAGGCAGCTGCTGTGATCGATGAAGGCATTCGTCCATTGGATGGTCAATTTCGCAAGGCTGCATCCTATTCCACCAATGATGACTCTGCCACACATGACTCTGCCGCCAACAACTCTGCCAAGAAAAATCCTCAAGCCACAGCACCCAGGGTGATGACTGATCGTGAGTTACTCCTCAGTCTTCATCAGAAGGTTGATCGCAATCATAAATGGGTCAATCGTCAGTTTGGTTCAATTCTTCACAACATGACCTCAACACACAATGCAGTGAAGAAAAACCACTACTACCTCCATGAAATCTTCAACCGTACCTGGGCTGTTCTGTCTCATGTCTACAGCGTTGAAGATCTGAAGAAAATGAGTCTCAAGGAAGAATTTGACTGGTCTGCACCTCCTTCGAAGAAATACAAGAAGGTCAAGGTTCCTTCTTTGCACTGAAGATAATCAAGTTGATGAAGGAGCGGCGGTGTTGTCGGGGTCGGTTGTTGAAGTAGGGCCTGCCGCTGTGTCATCCAAGTCTTCATTTTCATCAGTGTCACGCGATGAAGAATGCGTTAGTCCTAAGTTTCGATCCTTTTGGTCATTCGATGACAAAGGGGGAGAAATTTGAGTTAGTCTTCAAGCGGGTCTACTATATGGCCGTTTTTTTGCTAAGTTACAACTCTCGTTCTTCTGAAACTTTTATTGGATCGAGTTGTAAACTTAAACCCGATGGTGGTCTGATACTTCTGCTACGTTATTCTGCATGCTTATTCCTCGTTAATATTATTGCACGCATGCTGAATTACATCAGTCACCATATTTCATCATGCATTTCAAATTCTTCATATTATATGTCAAATGCGTGTATGAATTACAAGATATAGGGGGAGATCTCCATGATTCAACTCTTCAAGTGTGCATTGCTTCAAAAGCAAATTCCTCACTATGCACATCTTCAGGGGGAGTTCTTCTATATCTTGCAATCAAATTCCTCAATATCAGCATTTACACTTCATATGTTTATCCCCGTTGAAAACTTAACCTATATTGTCATCAATCACCAAAAAGGGGGAGATTGTAAGTGCATCTAGTGCCCCTTAGTGATTTTGGTGTATTGAAGACTTATAGGTTAAGGATCTAATGTGTTTATGAGTGTACACAGGTCTATAAGTCTATGAGGAGTTTGATATTTACAGAAAAATTTGACCCCTAAAAATGAAGTTCTTCGACTGAAGACTTTGGTATTCTGAAGACTTTCTGAAGACTTTGAAAGTGAAGAAATTGGTGTAACCTTGAAGACTTGGTATTCATTCGAGGAACATGAAGCGTGAAGACTTTTGTTTTCATAGTTTCATTTTCTCTTTTTTGAGTCATAGGAAACACCGTACTGTTAAAGGGGGTCGAGGAAATACTAAGGAAAATTTTCCATGTGATGCTCAACTCAAAATCCTACACCTACCAATCCCTTCGAGTGAAGCCATTGGAAATCTCATACAGTTCGGTCAATTTCTTCAGTGACAGAGACGAAGTTCTTCCAGTCGCTGAGGACTTTGTTCTGACTGAGGAGCTAGGAATTCGCCAGTGCGGATTGCCTACACAGTGAGGAACATGATAGCCCTAAGGAATTTGAGCCTCAAATTTCCGACCGTTGTTGTGCTACCCGCCAGCTGTCCCAAAATATCTTATCCATCCAACGGTCATATCATTGAAGGGCATTTATGTCTTATCATGTCGGGCTGCTCCCTAGGCTATAAATAGCTGCCCCCTACAACCACTAGCTGGTTGGCTGCTCCGAGAGAAACTGACACTTGTCAATTGAGAGCATCCCATCCTCCGAGGACTTTGAGCTAAAATCATCAAGTGAGGAAAATCCAAAACCCAAACCCAAACACCTACAAACCCAAAGTGATTGAGCATCACTGAAGAGATTGATCATGCGTGGATCCGACGCTTGTTACCTTTGAAGACTGTGCTTCTTCCAGATGGTTAGGCGTCATGGTCTAGAGCATCCAAGAGGAATTGTGGATCGCCGAGTGACCGAGTTTGTGAAGGTTCGGAAGTCACCAGAAGACTTACCACGAGTGATTGGGCGAGGACTGTGTGTCCTTAGCTCAAGGAGAATATGGTGAGGATTATGTGTCCGGGACTGTGTGTCCAGGAATGTGTGTCCTCAGGTTTAAATACCTAGCCGCTCCAACCAGATGTACAACTAAGACAGCAGTTGGAACTGGTCTACCAAATCATTGTATTTACCAAGCCAATTGGTTCTATTTCCTCAACACTTTCATTTACTCATTATTGTGTTGTGTGTTTGTTCATATCTGTGTTTGAATACTTTGACTGAAGACTTTCTCAATTTCCTTAGTTCACTTTCTTCAGTCTGTTTGTCTTCATCTTGTGCTATCCTGTGTTTATGCTTTCTGTACTCCGTGTTTGTCTTCATTTCATTATGATGACCATGCTTGTATTCTGTTATGTTTACTTCTGAGTATTTATTCCGCTGCAAGTAGTTCTTCGCTAAGGAATTTCCTCACTAGCAAATTCCTCAGTGAAGAATTTCATAAAAATCGCCTATTCACCCCCCCTCTAGTCAATATAACGCACTTTCATGTCTCTTAGGAGGTTTATCCTCAACTGGATCCTCTTCGTCATCGTCGTTAGTTTTTTCAGGCGTGTCCACCATGTATACGTCGTAGGAAGGAGTGGCCGTCCGTCGTCCAGTGAATGGCGGGTTTTGGCCTTGCTCCTTGTTGGCATCATCGTCCATACTAACGATGTCTTCGGAGCCGTAGTCAAGCATGTCAGTTAGGTCCTCGGCAGTGGCTATGAGTGGGTGGCGGGTGGGAAGAAAAATTCCCCATCATCAGCCTCTAGTTTGAACCGTACATAGTTCGGCTATGAGTCCCCCACCAAGGACAAGTTCTTTAATGAGTTTAGCACATTGCCCGAGGGCGAGTGCTGGAAGATGTCTGCGGCGCTGAACTCGAAGATCGATAAGCGATCAAGTTCGGTATCCGCAGACTCACATGGTTCGGAACTTATACCTGGAGAAGAGTCCGGAGTTCTGGTGACGCGAGTATTGCGTGAGGTTAAGTCCATGTGCGGCTCCAATGTCGGGGAATCTATGGCTTCCGTGGTGGGGTTGAACCTCCAATCCTTGGATGCCACAGTGAGCTCTGGATCTAAGGCCGGAATGGTCACAGGAGCTATCTCCTGGATGCGGTTTGACGACATATTTAGGTCATGTTCGTCAAGGTGAACGGGAGCGGCCGCCGCGGTCTCGAATCCGGCAAAGATCAAATCTCCACGTGTCAGATTTCGGGTTCCGGCAGACCCTTGAGGTTCAAACACTGGGGTGCGCGCGTAGATCTCTCCCCTACCAATCTACGTCCGATCCTCTCGTGCGAACTAAGATGAATACGATGAACAACACAAGGGACACGAGGTTTATACTGGTTCGGGCCACCGTTGTGTTATAATACCCTACTCCAGTGTGTGGTGTGGTGGATTGCCTCTGGGGCTGATGATGAATAGTATAGAGGAAGAACAGCTTCGCGAGGGATGTTCTTGAGCTGAGGCTATGCGTTCTACTTTGCCTCTTTGCTTGGGCTCTACCAGCTCTCTAGATCGATCTCCCCTCTCTCTTCCCCCTTTAGCTCGATCTTCCTTCTCTCTAGCTCTGTGGTGGCTAGCTCTATTTATAGAGGCCCTGGGCCTCTCCCCGAATAATTGAGCAGGAAGGGCGCCAACAATTGGCCATTTTGAAGGGGAACATCTAGTACAAGTTATCCTGACCAAAGGTGGTCTTCGGCTGCCAAAAGCACTAGTGATGACGCCGTCATGGGCTCCATGGTGACCTCCGCCCGGCCGTCCGGCTGGTCTTGGTCGCATTGCACCGGAATGGTAACCTTTGCCTGATGCCTTGGCCTGTGCTTGCCCCTTTGCACCAAAGGGGAAACAAGGACTCTGCGCAGGCCGGCGCCCGCCTGGCCTTGATCGTCATGGCTTGCGTCACGGGATCCTCGCGAGGTACCCTTGCATTGATCTCTCCGCCTCCTCGCAAGCCTGCCTGAGGAGGCCGCTCTTGAGGAAGCTTCTTGTCGTCCGCCCCGCGAGGCTTGGCCCCTCGCGAGGGTCTTGAGCTGGTGAAGATAGGCCGCACTGGGCCCCCACTTGAGCTACGCCGCAGGCCGCAGGCAGGCAAGTCTGGGGACCCCCGTTCCCAGAACGCCGACAGTAGCCCCCGGGACCAAGGCGTGTGCGAGCTTGGCTTAGCAAAGAAGCGAAGGGGCAAGCGCGAAGCGCCGCGGGCCCTAACAGCCTGCGGCCTTGGGGGCCTCATGGCGGTTGATTGGACGTGGGTGTCTGCGCTTCCCACGATGCCTCGGCAACTGCACGACTGACAAAAGGGGATGCCCGGGCCAAGTTTACTTGCCCTGCTCTCGTCCGTCTTGCCCTAGATCCCCTTTCTCGTTCTCCTTCCTCTTGCTCCCGAAATCCTCCAGATCCGCCTCAATCCTTCGCATCCGGCACGCTATGGCACCTCGCAAGTCCCCGGCTGATGCTTGGTACTCGCCGGCCCTGGATTCCCTGAGTTTGTTGGAGAAGAACCTCACCCTCGCGCGCCTGATAACGGTGGCGCAGGGCAGCGAGGGGGCGACTGTGCTCAAGGTCAGCTCTGACCAGCCCGAGGGCAAGGGCAGCACCTTCTATTGTTCTTCGTGAGCGCCATTGTCGCCGGTCTGGTGCCTCCTTTCTCTGATTTCTTCCATGCCGTTCTCCGCCAATACAACTTGCAGGCTCTGCATCTCCATCCCAACTCTGTCCTTCTCCTGGCGATTTTCGCCTATTATTGCGAGGCTCATGTTGGTGTGAAACCCTCGGTGGCTTTGCTGCGCCACTTCTTCTCCCTCCGGGTTTCTGGCGCTCAAGTCTCTGCATGCGTGAGCTTCATCGCGTACTCCAACTCCAACGCCATCTCGAAGCCTGGGAAGAGGATCGAAGGCTACCGGAGCAAGTGGGTCATGATGGATGTCGGGCGCCTCCATCCTCGTCTGGTATTGCCCACGGGGCAACCTAAGTCCGTTGACGCATGGTCCCACGCGGAGCTCGTCGACCATCGCGCGAAGGCGGTGTTGAGGAGGATGAACGCAGACCTGAGGCCAAGCAACTTGGGGCGGCGAAGCTGACCGAGGCCTCGCTCCTGAGGGAGTTCTTGGAGCACTGGGTGGCTCCGCTCCAGGAGCACTCGCTCCCACTGTGGAGGCTTGGAAGACCGAACGCCGCCCTACGCCCGAGCTCTGAGGCGCTGACCGACGAAGATATGGCTGCGGCCCTCCATTCCTTGGTTGGGGGAGACGTGGCGAGCCCGGTGGGCGCCCCCGTCCCCCTATTCCTTCGTGACGATTGGGAGCAGGTGGTGAATGCCATGCCCACCTTCAATGGCGAGGGGCTGGTGCCCGCGGCAGCCCTCGAAGATCTGGCGGTCCTGGCGATGGTGAACTTGTCCTCCGGCAGCTCCAGCGGGGGAAAGGGGGAAGAAGAGGTGGAGGAGGAAGCGTCTCACTCAGAGGAGACTGGCGAGGATTGGAGGGAATCCCTCCCTCAGCACAGGTCTCGGGCCCTCCGCTCCATGCCGGACGACGACGAGGCCGGCGCCAGGCGAGGAGGGGAGGGTTCTTCCTCGGTCACGAGGAAGGGCAGGTCGAGCCTGGTTCCCCCAGGGACTGCTCTGGTCCCTGGGGGGTCCAAAGCCAGCTCCATCCCTCCTGACTTGCCTTCTTCTTCCGGGCCCCCCAAGGCTGACCCCCGCTGTAGGCTCTCGGGCTTCAAGTTTGGCCGGAGGTTACTTGAGTCCACGGACGACGTCCAGTAAGTGCTCGATTTGTGCTCCGCTTGGTTTCTGCCACTGAAACTTGACGTTTGCACTCTTTTACCAGGCCGGCACCTGCGGCCAAGAGGTTGAAAGAGGCTTCTGCGGCCCCGCTTGGGGCGAACCCGTCCGCCGGGGCGGCGCCTTCGGCAGCTATGGGAGGGGACAGCGAGGCCCGCACCTCTCCGATCCAGCCGCCCTCGCGAGGCCAACTGGGGCACCACGGCGAGGAATCAGCTCCCGTGGCCTCGCTGGACCTGGAATCGACTGTGCCTGACGCTGCGGCCGAGGCGGCCAAGGCTCAGGAGGTCCGTCCCTGCCAAGCCGTGGTCACGCTGCCATCTTCTCCGCCTGCTCCACAGGTTCCTGTCTCTTCTGCTCCCTCCGTCGTTGTCCTGGACCAGGTTGCCAATGAGCTGAGCCAACTGCGGGAGGATCTCCTGAGCGCGGACCCTCATCTGGTGGTCGGGCGCCTGGAGTTGGCCTATGGTTGGGCTCGTTCTGCCGCCTCCGTCCGAGCGGCACTAAGCCAGGCTGTGTCATCCTCCGACGAGGAGAAGCGGGCCGCTAACCAAGCCAAGGCCGCTCGCGATGCTGCCCTGGGCAACGTTGCAACCGCCCAGGGCCGCTGCAAGACGCTTGAGGCCGAGCTGCAGGGCTTGCGCGACGAGCTCGCCAAGGAGGTGCACAGCCGAAAGGAGAAGGAGAGGGAGATGAAGGCTAGGGAGGCCGCCGCCAAGGACCGGGACGCCAAGCTCGACGACCGCCACAGCCGACTGGAGACGCTGGAGCGGTCGCTGAAGGCGGAGAGGACCGAGCTGGACGCCGAGGCGAAGGTCCTGACGGAGGACCGGGTGGCCTTCACGAAGTTGGAGAAGAAGGCCCGTGGCATACTGAAGACGTTGTATGAGCGGCCTGGAGGAGCCATTGGCTGGTGCAGAGGACGGCCCCGCCAAGCTACTCCCTTCCTGGTTGATGCGCTTGAGGATGTCATAGACGGCCTCGGCCCCACGGTCGAGGCCGAGGCGCGTGCCCTGTCTTCCGCGGCGCTGACGCATGTCCTCAGCCATGTCTACCTGCGCGACCCCAACGTCGACTTCGACAGCCTGCTAGAGCCCGTGAGCGGCGACCGTGCTGCCGCTGCCGCTGAGGCCGTGAAAGGCCGAGCCGAGGTTTTGCTGGGGAAGTTCCGCTCCCCCGGCGTCCTGCCTGGGCGCGGCGCTGCCGGCCTTGCAACCTCGAGAGGCGAAGCCGTCCAGCATGACTCCACCAGCGGTGACGGCATTACTGGGGAGTGATCCCTTCGTGACTTCCATCCTGTTTTATTCCTGCACATGCACCATGCCTCGCGGAGGCGTTTAAATTTGTGTTTGGCATTGTGAAACAATCTTATGGCTTGTAATATTTGCTTTGAATTTCCTGGAATTTGAATTTTCCTCTCCTACTTGCTTGCGCTCTACGTCGTCGGGACCCGGCCCCGCGCGTACCTCACCCAGCGACAGCCCCGACCGGAAACCAAGGACGGGACTAAGGAGTGAGGGGCTACGTGGCAAGTTAGGCTCCTGAGTCGCGATGCTCAGGAGTCCCCCTTGACGCACGAGCAACAAGTAGGGAAGGGGAGGCGAGGACTGGATTGACCGCTCTACATCGGCAGGGCCCGGCCCCGCGCGTACCTCACCCAGCATTAGCCTCGACCGGAAACCAAGGACGGGACTAAGGAGTGAGGGGCTATGTGACCAGTTAGGCTCCTGAGTCGCGATGCTCAGGAGTCCCCCTTGACGCTCAAACGGGTTTCATACCTTCGCTCCGCTCGAGGAGTGGCGCGCGACGACCAGGTCCAAGGGACCTGGCTGGGTAGCGTGTGCTCGGGCAAGGCCCGGGCGTAGCCCCCGTGTCCAACCCCCTCGTGCGACACTCCCGAGGGGAGGCGTTGCGATGGTGCCGGACACTGAGCTCTGGGCTCCCTGAGGTTGGTACGGCCGTGGGCCGCCCTCAGTTGTTTATCACCAGCGTGGAGCATAGCGCTTCCGTATGTGTATGGGCATAGCCGCTCCTCGGCAGTGTCGTCAGCCAGTGCGGAGCATGGTGCTTCCACTGGTGCATAGGAGGGGGCTCCCCTCCGGGAGGAGCCCCTGGGGCGTGTATAGCCCCGCCCTGACATGTGGCCGGCATGGTAGGGCTAGGAGAGGTGTATCTGGGCACCCGTGAGCCAGCGCGGGACTCACGAGGCCCTACCTCGAGGCGGGTTGCGCCTAGCTCCGGGCCTTTATCAATTGGTGTGTTCCTATAGGGTCGTTAGAATGCAAATGCTCTATGTCCTCTGGTCCCGGCCCTCGAGCGAGCTCAGCCGCCGCTGGTATGACAGGTCGCGATGTCGTGGGTCAAGGCCAGGGGGTGAGGGCTGGAGAGCCAGTAAGAGCCCATGAGTCGCGATGCTCAGGCGCCCCCCTTTTAACGTGCAAGCGCTTTGCATGGCAGTAAGCAGTAGGTGATAACTTACGGGAACCAGATTTAGCGTGAAAGAACACTTCATCCTAAGGCAAATACTAAAAAGCAACTGCTGCTGGGTCGGGCCCGAGTGGTGTGGGGGTGATGCAGCCCAAGGGGCGCCCCCAGCAAGGTAAGTAAAGAACATAAACAAAATGGATACATGCCGCGGGGACGGACCCACGCGGCCTGGGAATGGCGCAACCCTGTGGGCGCTCCCAGCTGAAGGTAGAACTCTGGAAGATGTCACCTGATGCCGTTGAAGATGAAGTGATGCTAAGGAAGTGAGCGATGCGCGGTGAAGACGTCGGCCCTCAGGAGCCCCCAGGCCCAGGGGCCTCGAGAGGCTCCGTGGGCTCAAGCGGGTCCTCGAGAGCCATCTCCATCTCTGCCAGGACCGCATAGTGCCTGACCTCCTGGGCCTCCAGAATGCACCTCAGCAGGCGCTGGCGAGCGGCGGCCGCGTTCGGCAAGCCGAAGGGCATGCGAACGTAGCTGTGGGGTGGCCCCTCACAACGCCCCACGCGCGAAGGCCAGAGGCGCTCCTGACACGCGGCTCGGTTGAGCCCCGGGACGTCGATGCAGACGCGCAGCCCACCATCTTTGCCTGGATGTGGGACTACGGCGGGCAAGCGGCGGCTGCCGCACATGACTCTTAACTCTTGTAGCTCCTGAGTGTTTCTTGCGACGAACTCCTGAGGGTTGGTTTTCCTTATCTCGTACCTTCCTGAGGGAAACGTGCCTGAAAGCACCCCTCCAAGTGATGCCTGAGCGCCTCCCTCGCGACCTTGGCAAAGTCGGTGGCCCTCCAAGAAGGAGCCCCCGAGCCTTGCCTAAGGAGGGCGCCGGGCGCGCCTTCCTATGCGTGAGAGGGTGGCGCTCCCTGATCGAGCATGGAGCCTGACGCAACACCCTCGGAGGCACCAGCCCCCTTGTGGCTTGAGCCTGCCGATGTCTTCTTCTTCTTGAGGGTCGCTTCGAGAAGTCTCCCGCCCCTGTGATCTGGGTCTTCGATTGCTGCGGCTTGGAACGCGCGCTCTAGTGAACACACTGCGTCTCTTTCTTCACAGGGCACGATGATGACTCCACCACTTCCAAGCATCTTGAGGACATTGTAACCATGGTGAGTCACTGCCATGAACTTGGCTAGGGCCGGGTACCCGAGGATGGCGTTGTACGGTAGGCGGATGTGAGCGGCGTCGAAGTCGATGAGCTTGGTGCGGTAGTTGTTGTGCTGCCCGAAGGTGACTGGAAGGCGCACCTGCCCAATTGGAACAGTAGAACCATCGGTGACTCCTAAGAAAGGCTTGGTTGGCTGAAGCTGATCGTACGGCACTTGGAGATCGTCGAACGTCTCGACGGACAGGACGTTGAGTCATGCGCCGCCATCGATGAGGGTCCTGGTGACCTGCACATTGCTGATGACTGGGGAGCAAAGCATTGGGTAGACTCCGGCCGTTGCCGCGCACTTGAGCTGATCCGTTGAACTGAACATGATAGCGCACGTAGACCATCTGAGAGGGCGTGTGGCCTCAAGCTTGGGAAGGACTGCATTCACCTTGCGAGCAATCTGCTTGAAGATGCGCTGTGAGGCTGGGGCCTGGGCGCCACCCAAGATGCAGGCAATTGCGCGCGGCTCCTGGAAGCCCCCAAACCCATCGTCTTGATGTTGGTCTTCATTCCTCCTTGGCGGTGGCGGCAGAGGAGGGAGGCCTGCGTTGCCGTGCGGGCGGTCCTCGCGAGGATGATCCCTCCAGCCTCCCTCGCGAGGTTGGTCCTGCCAGTGGTCCTCGCGAGGGCGGCCACGCCATCCCTGGCATGGGCCACGGTCTTCCCATCGTCCTCCACCTCTTCCTCCTCCTCGGCCATAGCCCCTGTCGTTGCGCTCGGGGCGTCGGCCGATTCGCCCGTCTCGCACGGCTCTGAGCTCTTGACATTTGTTGGTGTTGTGGGTGTGGAGGTCGTGGTACACGCAGTAGTGTCCGCCCTTGGATGACTCAGGCTGATCCGTGCCTTGCTTGGTGTCTGGTTCCGCTGCCAGCACAGCAGCCCCCTTGCGCTTCACGTCTTTGGCCTTGAGCTTCTTCTCTTCTGGGTCGGCTGCTGGGAGCTCGAGAAGGGAGAGGCGCCCTTCCTCAGCCCTAGTGCACTTGATCGCCAAGTTGAATAGCTCCAAGGATGTGCACAGGTCTTCATGGATTGCCAGCTCCTCCTTCATCTTGATGTCGCGCACGCCGTCGGAGAAAGCTGAGATGATGGCTTCCTCAGTCACCTTGGGGATCTTGAGGTGAGCATAGTTGAAGCGCTGGATGTACTTCTACAGGGTTTCCCCTGGATGTTGCTTGATGCGGCGCAGGTCGCTCACGGCCGGGGGCCGGTCGCGAGAGCCATGGAAGTTGGCGATGAAGCGGGTGCGCATCTCGCTCCAGGAGGAGATCGTGTCGGGGGCCAGGTTGAGGAGCCAGGTGCAGGCACCGTCCTTGAGCGCCATGGGGAACCAATTCGCCATGACCTTTTCGTCCCTGTTGGCGGCTACGATGCTCAGTTCGTAGAGTTGTAGGAACTCCGCGGGGTCCGCCGTGCCATCGTAGCGAGGAGGGAGGTCAGGCTTGAACTTGCCTGGCCATGTGACACCGCACAGCTCGGGGGTGAAGGCGAGGCAGCCCGCTGGGGCTACCGGCGCCCTTGGCTGGTGCCAGACTTGCTCTTGCAGGTCACCACGCGTTGCCGCTAGGAGCAGCGCGGGGTCTTGTCGTGGAGGCGCTCGGACGCGATCTTGGCGCTCCGGCGCTGGGAGCGCGCGAGCACCTTCTCGGGGACGTGGGATCTCTCGGCAGCTCCCTTCTTGCTGCACAAACGCCGGACGTGGAGGGTCTCGCCCTGGGGCTGCACGCCTTGCAGCCAAGGCGCCTTCTTGGGGAGGAGGTGGCGGAGGAACCTCCTGTTCATTGCCTCCTGCGCAGAACAGAGGGCGAGGCAGCGAGGGGGACCGCAAGGGAGAGCCCCCTGCGGCGCTGACGAGCTCGGTGATGCGGGCGAGCCAGTCCTAGTAGAGGTCGTCGACGGGGCGGTAACGGAGAAGCTCTTTTGCCAGGAGCAGCGAGGCGCGTGCATCCATGGGGGCGCGACGGGCATGGGACGACGAGCCAGCTGGGGTTAGCGACGGGGTGGCAGTGCGGCCATCCCGCCGCACCGAAGGATGCTAGGACGAGGCCTGCTGCTCGTTCCCCGCCGGGCCGGTGGCGGCGTTGGCGCTGGGCGACGGGGAACGGCGAGGGGGGCCGCCGACAGGCGCCGTCTGGGCGACACGGGTGGTGAGAGCAGCCTGGCGCTCGGCGCGAGCCCGACGAGCGTCAGCCATGGACACGACGAAAGATCGCACGCGAACAGTGGAAGAAAGATTCCGGTGCACCCCTACCTGGCACGCCAAATGTCGGATTTCGGGTTCCGGCAGACCCTTGAGGTTCGAACACTGGGGTGCATGCGGAGATCTCTCCCTTACCGATCTACGTCCGATCCTCTCGTGCGAACTAAGATGAAAACGATGAACAACACAAGGGACACGAGGTTTATACTGGTTCGGGCCACCGTTGTGGTGTAATACCCTACTCCAGTGTGTGGTGTGGTGGATTGCCTCTGGGGCTGATGATGAACAGTACAGAGGAAGAACAGCCTCGCGAGGGATGTTCTTGAGCTGAGGCTATGCGTTCTACTTTGCCTCTTTGCTTGGGCTCTACCAGCTCTCTAGATCGATCTCCCCTCTCTCTTCCCCCTTTAGCTCGATCTTCCTTCTCTCTAGCTCTGTGGTGGCTAGCTCTATTTATAGAGGCCCTGGGCCTCTCCCCGAATAATTGAGTGGGAAGGGCGCCAACAATTAGCCATTTTGAAGGGGAACATCTAGTACAAGTTATCCTGACCAAAGGTGGTCCTCGGCTGCCAAAAGCACTAGTGATGATGCCGTCTTGGGCTCCATGGTGACCTCCGCCCGGTCGTCCGGCTAGTCTTGGTCTCGTTGCACCGGAATGGTAACCTTTGCCTGATGCATTGGCCTGTGCTTGCCCCCTTTGCACCAAAGGGGAAACAAGGACTCTGCGCAGGCCAACGCCCGCCTGGCCTTGATCGTCATGGCTTGCGTCACGGGATCCTCGCGAGTTACCCTTGCATTGATCTCTCCGCCTCCTCGCAAGCCTGCCTGAGGAGGCCGCCCTTGAGGAAGCTTCCTGTCGTCCGCCCCGCGAGGCTTGCCCCTCGCGAGGGTCTTGAGCTGGTGAAGATGGGCCGCACTGGGCCCCCACTTGAGCCACTCCGCAGGCCGCAGGCAGGCAAGTCTGGGGACCCCCGTTCCCAGAACGCCGACACCACGGATTTCCGCAACGTAGTTCGAACTCCCAAATCTGACCTGATGGCCAGGGGCGTAGCTATCGATCTGCTCCAGGTGGCCAAACGAGTTGGCCCGTAGTGCGAAGCCGCCGAACACAAAGATCTATCCGGGGAGGAAGGTTTCTCCCTGGCCAGCGTCATTGTTGATGATTGAAGGGGCCATCGAACCTTTCGTCGATGGCACAGTGGAACTCTCAATGAAAGCACCAATGTCGGTGTCAAAACCAGCGGATCTCTGGTAGGGGGTCCCGAACTGTGCGTCTAAGGTCGATGGTAACAGGAGACAGGGGACGCAATGTTTACCTAGGTTCAGGCCCTACCCTACTTCCTGCTTGATTGATCTTGATGGATATGAGTATTACAAGAATTGATCTACCACGAGATCATAATGGCTAAAACCCTAGAAGTCTAGCCTGTATGACTATGGTTATGAGTATCTCTCCTTTCCGGACTAAGTCCTCCGGTTTATATAGGCACCGGGAGCATCTAGGGTTACTGTCGGTGTCAAAACTGGCGGATCTCAGGTAGGGGGTCCCGAACTGTGCTTCTAGGCGGATGGTAACAGGAGACAAGGGACACGAAGTTTTACCCAGGTTCGGGCCCTCTCGATGGAGGTAAAACCCTACGTCCTGCTTGATTAATATTGATGATATGGGTAGTACAAGAGTAGATCTACCACGAGATCAAGGAGGCTAAACCCTAGAAGCTAGCCTATGGTATGATTGTTGTATGTTGTGTTGTCCTACGGACTAAAACCCTCCGGTTTATATAGACACCGGAGAGGTTTAGGGTTACACAAAGTCGGTTACAATGGTAGGAGATCTAAATATCAACATCGCCAAGCTTGCCTTCCATGCCAAGGAAAGTCCCATCCGGACACGGGACGAAGTCTTCAATCTTGTATCTTCATAGTCCAGGAGTCCAGCTGATGGTATAGTCCAGCCATCCGGACGCCCCCTAATCCAGGACTCCCTCAGTAGCCCCCGAACCAGGCTTCAATGACGATGAGTCCGGCGCGCAGATTGTCTTCGGCATTGCAAGGCGGGTTCCCCTTCCGGATTTCGTGTACCTGTTGAATAATGTCTTGTTCTTTATAAATGCAGCGCTCCTTGGCTTCTACGCCCAATAATGGCGTCTTCCACGTGTCAAACGAATACGAAAAGTCTGGGTGTTTTTACATTCACACCCCTAGCCGCGTAAATGAGCCGCCTATTTAAAGGAATGGGGATTTAGATCCAAACCACACCTTCTCCCCTCCGTGAGTAGTCATCAGAGCGCATCCAGCAAAGGTCCATTCCACCATGGCCAGCCGTTGCAGCTCCTCCTCTCGCCCTTCCAGTCCTAAGCCCGGAGACTGGGAGAGGTGCTCCATCCCGCATAGCGAGCTAGTATCGCTTTAGACCAAGGGATTCCTCCCTCCGGCCTACATGGTCCCGGTCCGAGCAGGACTCGCCGCCTATAATGGCGGAGAGCAAGCGGAGAGCGCCCCACTCCCTCCAAAGGAGAGCGGGTATGCCTTGTCCCTTATCTAATAAGGGGACTCGGATTTCCAATTCATCCGTTTCTCCGAGGGCTTCTGGAGTTCTATGGCCTCCAGCTGCACAACTTCACGCCTACCTCTATATTGCATATCGTGGGCTTCGTTGCCCTTTGCGAGCTGTTCTTGGGTGTTGAGGCTCATTTCGCGCTATGGAAGAGGCTGTTCTACCTGGTGCCCCGTTCTCAAGAGGGGTTAATATATGAAGTGGGCGGAGCCGAAGTGTGGCGCGTCGCCGGGACCGGATATCTATCCGGAACCCCAAAGAAGGCATCCGAGGACTGGCCTTCGGAATGGTTCTATATAGAGGATGTCCCGCTGCCGGATCCTGTTCGGATCGGCATCCCTGAGTTCAACAGTGCTCCCCCGAAGAAGCGCCTAAGCTGGCACCCACAGAGCCCTCAGAGAGAAAGTGACAAGGACGTCTTTTACCTAATGGGCCAGATAAGATTATTCGCTCATTCCGGACTAACCATGATTGGAGTCATGGCCATATGCATCATGCGGGGGGTGCAGCCGCTTCAATATAGAAGTCACCCCATGTGGGATTTCAACGGGGAGGATGACGCCACCCGTCACGGCCGTAAGGGGCTGGACTCAGCTGCCGCTCTGATAAAGATCTTGTCCACTTTGTACAAGGGGGAAGAGGAGGAATTTCTCCGCGTCAACCCTCAGGGTGGTTTTACCATGTATAATCCTCCGAACTGGGTAAGTGAACGCTTTCACTAGTCCATCCGTTTTGTATTCTTACTATCAAATATATGGTCTGACGACTTCGATGCAGGAACTGAGCCAGGCTGTTAAAAAGATAAATAGCCCCCCTCCACAATCCGAGGATCTGGAACGGTCCCTCGACCCGGCCTCTCAAGAGAATCCGAACATATCTGTGGAGCTAATTGATGGGGTATTCCATCAATTAAGTAATGACAACGCCTTGGTGGCCGTTATGGCTGATTACCCAGGGCTAATCCCCACCTCCCAGGTAACTGAGACCGAAATCCCAGTACTTTGAAAGGGGACCCATCCTCGCGTGTTTTTGATGACCGTATAACAGCCGTGTCTCGCAGAGGAGGTCCTTGAGGCGGGAGGCCGAGACTACGGCGGCCAGCCCCCGAGGGGCTGCGGGGCCCCGTGGGATAAAAAGAAGTGTAGTCCGAACCGAGGTGCCAGCGCAAAGGTATAGCGCGTCTTTTTATTCCCCGGTGTTATTCCTTCAAGGCATATTAACACTCGTGCTCTATTCAGGACAAAGAGACCTCGCTGGACTATATCCGGAGAGGCTGCCAATCGCACCTCACCAGCCAGGCTCCACAGCCTGGCTCGGAGGCGGAGGCGAACACGAGGCGTGTACCGGACGTTCCTCCGACAGAGGATGCGGACAGACTGTCTGCCACCCATTCCGAGGTGGAGAGTGCCATGTACCACAGGCGTCGCTGGACTGTTCTTCGCGACGCTTGTTTCTCCCAAGAGGCGTCTGATGCCTTCAATTCAGGAGATGCATATCTCTGTGCCGCTCAAAATGGTCTAGCCAGAGCCACGGAGCAATATGTAAAAGACATACGGGTGAGAAAATTTAATGGTTATATATATATCAGTAGCCCCTGAGACTTGAAACAGTTAGAATAACTGATTTAAGGATCGTGTAATACGCAGGTTCTTTCAGAGAAGAATACCCAACTGTCCCAGGAGCTAAAAGAGTGCAAAGCCCAACTTGAGGCCGCACTAGCCGCGACGGGGGAGCCCGAGGAGACCCCCTCTGGTAATATATGCTTCAAAAGAGAAGTGTGAAGTGCGGCATATGTGCCGATCTGATAAATGAAATTACAGGTGGCACCGGACTAGATCCGGACAAGCAACAACTCCTACGCCGGCTAAAGGCTGGCGAGAGCGTGCTAACAAAGGTGAGGCGTGAGAAGAATGATCTTCAGGATGCCAACACCAAGCTTCGACGTGGCATATTTAGTAAGTGCTTGAACGAACCTTTGAAAAAAAGGTTTGGCGTAGAAGTCGACTAACAGAGCGATGTCTGTAGGTATGCTAACAGGTCGTCCTGCAGAGGAGATGCCCGGTTCTACGGGTGACCTTCTTCCCGAGCTCTCGCAACTGCACGAGCGAGTTCTGCAGGCGATGCAAGGCGTTGCCCAAGCCTTATGGCCATCCCTCTCCATGCCCGAGGGCCTTGGAGAGCTTGTAGAGAAGCTGAAGGGAGCATGGCGGCGCTTCCGGTTGTGGAAGATATTGGCCTGCCGTCAAGGCGCTAGGGAGGCCTGGGCCATGGTGAAGACGTGGTACACAAAGTCTGACCCAAACCACATGGCCGAGGTCGGACCTGTGGGGCCTGATGGGAAGGAGATCCCTGTAAGCTTAGTATACGGCCAAGTAGAATTGGCCGCAAAGTATTCCCAGCAGGACTGTAAATTAGACAGCCTGTTAGATGGTATTGAAGAGGAATACAATCAGTCAGAGTGACTATGTAATTTTAATTGACATGTGTAATGCCTTCTAGCCGGATTGTAGATCGTTTGTCGTTGCCGACCTTTTCGCTTCGACCTCGGGACCTGACGGTCCTGAGTGTGTCCGAATACCCTTGTGGTTATATAAGAACCGGGGTATGCATGGAGACCAGGCGTAGGGGTCATTAGTGCTTTGTCAGACAAGTGCCCAACTAGTTATGTTATATTACATGGTTAGTAAGAAACACCTTCCAGGGAGAATAGTTCCGTTAGGGGTTCCTTTCCCTGGGAGGCATGCCCTAAAGTGCATGTCCGGACTGCGAACGCAGAAAAAGCAACTGGGGGCACATAAGTAAATAAGTAAAAAGGTCATCTTTAGTGCACCGACCGAATATTCCCTTAAGAACGCTAGCTTTTGGCTTCACCCAGTCTGAGGTACACATCCGGCTGACCCGGCAGTAACAATCGCAGAGGTGCTCCCTTTACCACCTAGCCGAACAATCGGGAACGTAGGGGTAAGCACAGGAGCCAGGCAACCCACCTTGTCCAAAACTTAAGTCATATCGATGCATATAATGGTGAATAAAAGGTACATGCGGAAGTTTGACACATGTGTTGGGCATGAAGCCCGTATAAATAAGCTTCTGTTTAAAGAAGCCCCCAGGTTTAGTGAGCGCGGGTAGCGCGTCACTTGATGAGCCTTTAAGGGCTATAAGAGAGAAAAGGGGGGAAGGAGAGAAATGTGAGACAGAAAATGTAAAAAATGGACAGAGGAAGGGGACGAACACAGAGCCCGGCGCTAGGCATAGAATCTTCGGAGACGGGTTGCGTTCCATGGGTTCGGCTCGAGTCGGTTATCCGATGCATCTCGCAGGCGGTACGCTCCACCAGTCAGGACCTGGTCGATTATGAAGGGACCTTCCCACTTGGGCTTCAGTTTGTCCTTTTTCTTGTCCGGCAAGCGTAGAACTAGTTTTCCAATATTGTAATTTTTGGCCCGTACTTCTCTGCTTTGATATCTTCGAGCCTGCTGTTGATAGAATGCGGAACGGGCTTTTGCCACGTCACGCTCCTCCCCCAAGGTGTCCAAACTGTCCTGCCGATCGAGTTCGGCTTCTCTTTCTTCGTACATGCGCACTCGAGGTGAGTCATGAATTATGTCGCAAGGCAAAACGGCCTCTGCGCCGTACACCATGAAGAATGGTGTGTATCCGATGGTGCGATTCGGCGTGGTCCGCAGCCCCCAGAGTACTTAGTCGAGCTCCTCTACCCAGTGCATGTTGGATTCCTTGAGGGACCACACAAATCTGGGTTTGATGCCGCTCATAATAAGACCATTTGCACGTTCGACCTGGCCGTTAGTTTGTGGGTGATAGACGGAGGCATAATCGAGCTTGATGCCCATGTTTTTGCACCAGAGTTTTACCTCGTCGGCCGTAAAGTTCGTGTCGTTATCAGTGATGATGCTGTGGGGGACGCCGTAACGGTGTACGATCCCGGATATGAAGTCTATCACTGGTCCGGATTCGGCCGTCTTAACAGGCTTGGCTTCTATCCATTTGGTGAACTTATCCACCATGACCAGTAAGTATTTTTTCTTGTGGGTTCCACCTTTAAGGGGTCCCACCATGTCAAGCCCCCAGACCGCAAAGGGCCATGTTATGGGGATGGTTTGGAGGGCTGTGGGTGGCATATGGCTTTGGTTTGCAAAAAGCTGGCAACCGACACATCGTTGGACTATGTCCTGAGCGTCTGCCCGGGCCGTTGGCCAATAAAAGCCTGTACGGAAAGCCTTGCATACAAGGGACCGAGCTGCAGCGTGATGACCACCGAGTCCGGCGTGAATTTCAGCCAGCAAGTTCCGCCCTTCCTCTTCGGAGATGCACCTTTGAAGGACTCCGGTAGTGTTTTTCTTATAAAGCTCTCCCTCATGGACTTTATAGGCTTTAAATCTCTGCACTATGCAGCGTGCCTTGTTTTGGTCCTCTGGGAGTTCCTGCCTAGTATGGTAAGCTAGGAATGGTTCTGTCCACGGGGTGATAACGGCCATTATTACGTGGGCTGAAGGTGTGACTTCATTGGCGGAGCCTCCGATTGTGTCAGATTGTTCGTCATCAGGCAGTGCGGTTGAGTCTGGAATGTTATTGCCGGATTCCCCTTCCCATACTACGGATGGCTTGAACAGCCATTCCAAGAAGATGTTGGGGGGACTGCGTCGCGTTTTGCGCCGATGCGTGCCAGGACGTCTGCCGCCTGATTGTTCTCCCGGCTATATGATGAAATTCGAGCCCTTCGAACCGAGCTGACATTTTTAGGATGGCGTTGCGATAAGCTGCCATTTTTGGATCTTTGGCATCGAAGTCTCCATTTATTTGGGATATTGCGAGGTTTGAGTCCCCTCGCACTTCTAGGCATTGAATGCCCATGGATACTGCAAACCGGAGACCGTGTAAAAGGGCCTCATATTCGGCTGCATTATTGGAGTCTGTGTACATAATCTGGAGTACATATTGAACTGTGTCTCCCATGGGGGACGTAAAACGACGCCAGCCCCTAGACCGGCCAACATTTTAGAGCTGTCGAAATGCATGATCCAGTTTGAATATGTGCCGTACTCTTTAGGGAGTTCGGCCTCCGTCCATTCTGCGAGGAAGTCGGCCAAAACTAGCGACTTAATAGCTCGCCGTGGCTTATAAGTTATATCGAATGGGAGGAGCTCGATGGCCCATTTTGCAATCCGGCCCGTTGCTTCGCGGTTGTTTATAATATCATTAAGTGGTACTCCGGAGGCTACTGTTATCGAACACTCTTGAAAGTAGTGTCGCAGCTTCCGGGATGCCATGAATACCGCGTATGCAATCTTTTGATAATGCGGGTACCGTGATTTGCATGGAGTGAGGACAGTGGACACATAGTAGACCGGCTTTTGAAGGGGGAATTTGTGTCCGTCTGTTTCTCGTACGACAGTGAGCACTGCTCTAACAACCTGGTGCGTTGCTGCAATGTACAATAGCATTGGTTCACCGATATTTGGCGCGGCCAGGACTGGGTTTGTTGCCAATATGGCTTTTATTTCATTGAGTCCGGCCGTGGCGGCATCCGTCCACTCGAAGTGTTCAGTGCACCGACGGAGGCGGTAGAGGGGTAGTGCCTTTTCCCCCAGGCGGGAGATGAAGCGGCTTAAAGCCGCCACGCATCCGGTCAATTTTTGTATTTGTTTGAGGTCCTTTGGGATATCCAATTGCGACAAAGCTCGGATCTTGGCTGGATTTGCTTCAATTCCTCTGTCGGATATGATGAAGCCCAAGAGCTTTTCGGCTGGAACGCCGAAAACGCATTTTTCCGGGTTGAGCTTGATGTCGTATGTTCGGAGGTTATCAAATGTAAGCCTCAAGTCGTCTACTAGAGATTCGACATGTCTTGTTTTTGCAACCACATCATCCACGTATGCCTCCACTGTTTTGCCGATCTGGTTTGCCAGACATGTCTGAATTACGCGCTGATATGTTGCGCCGGCGTTTTTGAGCCTGAAGGGCATTGTGTTGAAGCAGAATGGGCTGTATGGTGTGATGAATGTCGTTGCGGCTTGGTCTGACTCTGCCATCTTGATTTGATGGTAGCCGGAGTATGAGTCGAGGAAACACAATGAATCGTGTCCTGCAGTGGCGTCGATAATTTGATCGATGCGGGGGAGGGGGAAGGGATCCTTTGGGCAAGCCTTGTTAAGGTCTTTGAAATCAACGCACAGGCGCCAGGATTTGTCCTTCTTTGGTACCATCACCAAGTTTGCTAGCCAGTCCGGATGTTTTATATCTCTGATGAATCCGGCCTCCAATAGCTTGGCTAGCTCCTTTCCCATGGCCTGTCTCGTGGGTTCGGTTTGAATCCTTTTAGGATATTTAAGCTATGTTCGGCCAGCCTACGTGGGATTCCTGGCATGTCTGAAGGGTGCTAGGCGAAGATGTCCCAATTTTCACGTAGGAATTCTCGCAATGCGGCGTCTACATCAGGGTTTAATTGTGCCCCGATGGAAGCTGTTTTATTGGGGTCCGTTGGATGGACCTGGAATTTGACTATTTCATCCGCTGGTTTAAAGGAGGTGGACTTGGATCTTTTGTCGAGTATCACATCGTCCCTGTTTATCAGGGAGCGCAGCGTAGTCAGTTCCTCAGCCGCTAGGGCTTCGGATAATGCTTCAAGGGCCAATGCGGTTGTCTTGTTTTCGGCGCGGAGCGCTATGTCCGGATCACTAGCGAGAGTGATAATTCCGTTCGGCCCGGGCATCTTGAGCTTCATGTACCCGTAATGGGGTATTGCTTGGAAGATTGTAAACGCTTCCCGCCCTAGCAGAGCGTGGTATCCGCTACTGAACAGGCCCACCTGGGACGTGACCTCTTTGGACCTGTAATTATCCGGCGTGCCGAACACCACACCTAGTGAGATTTTTCCTGTACAACGCGCTTCCCGACTGGGGATTATTCCTCTAAAGGTTGTGCTGCTTCGCTCGATGCGGTTCCAGTCTATTTCCATTTTTTGAAGGGTTTCCTCATAAATGAGGTTCAATCCGCTGCCTCCGTCCATGAGTACCTTGGTGAGGCGAAAGCCATCCACTATTAGACTGAGGACCAATGCGGCTGGTGCTCGAGCTGTTCGGAATTTAGGTTCACCACTGGCATTAAAAGTAATAGCCGTGTCACTCCATGGGTTTATTGTTGCTACTTGATAAACTTCGGCAAGACTGCGAAGTGTTCTTTTTCGCATATTATTTGATGTGAAAGTCTCGGAGACTGTTAAGATTGTACTGGTGTCCCTGAGGTGGCTTTCAGCGGCCTCCGGAATTAGGAGATCTTCGCCAATTTTGGCCACCTGCCGGAGTATCCAACATGCTCTAAGGATGTGAATTGGTGTGGTGTCCTCTGTACTATGAATTTTACAGGGTCCATTAAGCCATCCTTCCAGTATGGTTCCACGCCCTGTAGAGGGTTTTGGTTTTTTGGTGTTTAACTCGGGTGTTTGACGATGATGCACCCTTTTATTTCGGACGGGGTTTCTATTCAGGGCCGGATTGTCCCAAAATTTTATTTCAGTTTTCCAGGCGATTTCCATCGCACAGTACTTTTGTACTATGGATGCCAAGTCAGCGAAGCGTGTAATATCGCGACGACTTATGGCGTTGAGGATTCCCTTGTCCGTGCAATTATTGCAGAATATTGAAATTGTGTCTTCCTCACGGCAGTCCTTTATCCTGTTCATAACTAGGAGGAATCTGGCCCAGTAAAGATGTACTATTTCTTCGGGCTTTTGCCTGATTTGGGGTAGATCGCTTACGTTCGGGTGGCTGGGTGGAATTAAATCCGAAACCTCTCCCAATCTGAGACTCAAAGGCCAAGGAGTTTCCGAACTCTGAAGTTTGGATTCTTGGAAGTTGTCCAATGAATCTAGCCCGCTGCCTGATTCTAAGTTTAGGTCTTGAGTTACGTCCTCCCCTCCGCGGGTATCCGGCTTGGAGGAATCGGGAATCCGGATGTAGCTAGTCCTTAGGATAGATGAAGGATCGCCACACTGCGCCTCGACCACGGCAACGTGATGGGTGGCTTGGGGAGAGTTAATTTCTCTTAGATCGGGTTTAAGCCCAACTTGGTCGTAATCTGTAGCGACCCCCAGGGCGGCGATGCGATCCAAGAGCTCGTTTACGGAAGAGAGCTCCATTGGATCTAACTGCTCGACGAGTTCCGAGCTGACGTGAATATTGCTTTTGATGACCCGAGAGGTCACCGTCGGTGCGACAGCCGAACAGGCGGTCATAAGAAAACCACCTAGCCGGAGAGTTTGGCCGACAGCCAAGGCTCCCTTAGTAACGGCGCCGTCTTTAAAGACGGGAAGAGGCATCCTTCCTGATTGCGACGGCACATAGGAACTCTCAATGAAAGCACCAATGTCGGTGTCAAAACCGGCAGATCTCGGGTAGGGGGTCTCGAACTATGCATCTAGGCGAATGGTAACAGGAGACAAGGGACACGAAGTTTTACCTAGGTTCGGGCCCTCTCGATGGAGGTAAAACCCTACGTCCTGCTTGATTAATATTGATGATATGGGTAGTACAAGAGTAGATCTACCACGAGATCAAGGAGGCTAAACCCTAGAAGCTAGCCTATGGTATGATTGTTGTATGTTGTGTTGTCCTACGGACTAAAACCCTCCAGTTTATATAGACACCGGAGAGGGTTAGGGTTACACAAAGTCGGTTACAATGGTAGGAGATCTAAATATCCACATCGCCAAGCTTGCCTTCCACGCTAAGGAAAGTTCCATCCGGACACGGGACGAAGTCTTCAATCTTGTATCTTCATAGTCCAGGAGTCCGGCTGATGGTATAGTCCGGCCATCCGGACACCCCCTAATCCAGGACTCCCTCAGTTACACACGATCAGTTACAAAGGAAAGGAATCTACATATTGGGACGCCAAGCTTGCTTTCCACACCGAGGAGAGTCCCATCCGAACACGGGTGCAGTCTTCGGTCTTCACATCTTCATAGCCCATCAGTACGGCCCTTGGCTAACAGGCGGACGCTCGAGGACCCCTTAGTCCAGGACTCCCTCAACGTACCAATCAGATTCCAGTGAACATAATCCGCCTTTAGTACTTCGGTGGTTTCACATACACACCCCGGCACTAATCGCCAGGGGCTCGATACGGCAACATATTAGCTGCCAACAAGTCCGAAGAGCTCTACAACATACTTCGGCATCACGAGTTCGGCATTATATGCATCAGCTCTGAATCATGTCTTTGGTCAATAGTTGGGTTTCCCGGCTCCTGTGCTTACTACCTTACGTTCCGCTCTATCAGCTAGGGTAGTAAAGGGAGAACTACTGCGATTATGTTTCCTGTTCACCTGGTTAAACACCTCAGTAGAGAAAGCCAAAAACTGCCTGTCATGATATGGTGAGAGCTGGTCAACCACTCGGCGACTTATTAAAATCTTTTGCGATTTATTCCATGTAACATGAAGGACCATTTTCCGGTCACCTATGTAGCGCAGCCGTATTCGGTAAACGCGCACATACAAGGGGCTATATCGTAGCCCACCGTCAAATTCCTATGGCTAAGTGAAGGTGTTAAAGCCCTATAGTCTGATTGCCTAGTTCGCCGCACTAACACCTCCTTCATGGACCAAGACGTTGGGTCAAGTGTAGTCAGTCGCTATTCCAAACACCCCCGCATTATATGCGAGGGGGATGAAGCCGACGACTGGCAAACTTTCAGATTACAAAAAACGGCCGCATAGGAGGAAATACCTTTCAGGCAAACAGGCATAAATATAATACAACCTTAATATATCATAATATTGTTATCACTATTCTGATACATTCACTCGAACATAATATCTTTCGACCACTGACCCTCTATCAAGCGGGCGCCCTCTAGGACATCCTCAAAATATTGCTCCGGCGTGCGATGGTCCTTGCCCCTGGGCGGGCTCTTCGCTGCAACATCGGCGGCCTTCATTTGTGCCCAGTACGTCTTGACGCGGGCAAAGGCCATCTGTGCACCTTCAATGCACGCCGACCGCTTAACGGTGTCGATACATGGCACTGCATCAACGAGTCGCTGCACCAAACCGAAATACCTGTTCGGAATTAGCTCAGTTGGCCACAGCCGGACCACGACTTCCTTCCTGGAAGCCCCGGACACCTTGTGGAGCTCGGCCCACTGGGCCATTTGTTCGTTTAGCAACGATGGATGCTCTGGCACGTTGAACTGCGACCAGAAAAGCTTCCCCACTACACGTCCGTCTTGCGGTTGGTAAAACTGCGCCGCATCAGCGACACTCTTCGGCAGGTCCAAAAATGAGTCTGGAGAACTCCACAATTGATTAAGCAGGGCATACTTCGAATCGCCAAATTTAGTCTGTAATAGAAAGGGCCTACCAGCCGCTATCTCCCCAGCTTGTCAGATCTCCTCCCGAGCTGCTCTAGACTCGGACCGTGCCTCTCGCACCACTTGTAAAGCCTTGTTGAGTTCGGCTGCCTTGCCTTTGTTATCCTTCTCAAGTGATTCGCATCGGCCAGTGCCATCCTTCAGCTCTCGCGCCATGGTAGATATTCTCTCCTAGCACTGGCGCCGAGCGGCTTGTTCGGCCTTTAACTCAGCAGCTGCCTTCTGGACAACTACATTGCTCACTCTGACTTGCTCCTTGGCCTGGGCAAGTTCAGCCCGAAGGGTCTCAACCACAGCAGCACCATCTGCAAGTATGAATGCCCCAGTATATAATTCTCAGCCTCATGCTCATATTATTATACATGCATAAGTTGACTGCCCCCAAAACATACCTTGTGACAATAAACCCTCAGTAGCCCCTGAACAAGGCTTCAATGACGATGTGTCCGGTGCGCAGATTGTCTTCGGCATTGCAAGGCGGGTTCCTCCTCTGAATACTCTAAAACAGCCTTCGAACACGGAAAACGTGTCCGGCTCTGCAAAACAAGTACCACACACACAGGCAGAGAGCATAATATTTCACGAGTCCAATCTACTGACAACTTTTGTAGCATAACATCACGTCGCTGCCCGGTCATTATTTCGAACTGTTTTTTAGCCACCCGCTCCATGTTTCAAGATGCGGTTTATTGTCTTGTCGAAGCAGAGATCGTGTCCCCTTGTTGCGGGACTCTCATCAATACAGGCGTGGGTAATCCAACCACACCGTCTGCGTGGCCCTTGGGGAATAGGCAAGTTTTAAGGCGAGTGGGGAGGCGCTTGATATTCGTTGCCTTTATAAGGAGATAAGGATTCACTCTTTTACCCACGCCTTCTTTCTCTCTGACAACCCATTCTCGAGCTCCAGCGCCCAAGCTTTCATCCTCTCCGCCTCAGAAAAGCACCCCGACCATGTCTGGATCTGGAGAGTAGGGCAAGTGGATGGTCTCCTCCGTCAAGGAGAAAGACATCACCAAGCTCTGAGAGGCTGGGTACTTAGCCCAGGAAATCGCCCACTGGCTTCCAGCAAAGGGGCACATCATCCCCACCCCGGAGCCCCATGAGAGGGTGGTATTCATCCCCCACTTCGTCCGCGGATTGGGATTCCCTCTCCACCCATTCGTCCGCAGACTCATGTTCTACTACGGGCTGGATTTCCATGATTTGGCCCTCAACTCCTTCCTCAACATCTTGGCATTTATTGTCGTGTGTGAGGCCTTCCTCCGCATCCCACCCCACTTCGGATTGTGGTTAAAGATCTTCAATGTGAAGCCGAAGGTGTTGGGGAACGTAGTAATTTCAAAAAAATTCCTACGCACACGCAAGATCATGGTGATGCATAGCAACGAGAGGGGAGAGTGTTGTCTACGTACCCTCGTAGACCGAAGCAGAAGCGTTGACACAATGTAGAGGAAGTAGTCGCACGTTCTCCTCGCGATCCAACCGATCACAGCACCGTTACTCCGGCACCTTCGAGTTCTTGGCACACGTTCAGCTCGATGACGATCCCCGGGCTCCGATCCAGCAAAGCGTCGGGGAAGAGTTCCGTCAGCACGACGGCGTGGTGACGATCTTGATGAGTTACCGGCGCAGGGCTTCGCCTAAGCACTGCAACGATATGACCGAGGTGGAATTTGGTGGAAGGGGGCACCGCACACGGCTAAGGAAAGATCTCAATGATCAATTGTGTGTCTCTGGGGTGCCCCCTGCCCCTGTATATAAAGGAGCCAAGGGGGAGGGGCTGGCCGGCCAAGTCTGGCGCGCCAGGAGAGTCCTACTCCCTCTGGGAGTAGGATTCCCCCCCCCCCCCAATCCTAGTTGGACTAGGATTCTCCAAGGGGGGGAGAGAGAGAGAGAGGGGGCGCCCACCTCTCCTAGTCCTAATAGGACTAGGGGAAGGGGGGAGGCGCGCAGCCCATGAGGGCAGCCCTCTCACCTCTCCTCCAAGGCCCATGTTGGCCCATTATGCCCCCGGGGGGTTCCGGTAACCCTCCCGGTGTTCCGGTAAAATCCTGATTTCACCTGGAATGCATCCGATGTCCAAACATAGGCTTCCAATATATCATTCTTTACGTCTCGACCATTTTGAGACTCCTCGTCATGTCCGTGATCACATCCGGGACTCCGAACTCCTTCGGTACATCAAAATGCATAAACTCATAATAACTGTCATCGTAACGTTAAGCGTGCGGACCCTACGGTTCGAGAACAATGTAGACATGACCGAGACACGTCTCCGGTCAATAACCAATAGCGGGACCTGGATGCCCATATTGGCTCCTACATATTCTACGAAGATCTTTATCGGTCAGACCGCATAACAACATATGTTGTTCCCTTTGTCATCGGTATGTTACTTGCCCGAGATTCGATCGTCGGTATACAATACCTAGTTCAATCTCGTTACTGGCAAGTCTCTTTACTCGTTCCGTAATACATCATCTCGCAACTAACTCATTGGTTGCAATGCTTGCAAGGCTTTATGTGATGTGCATTACCGAGAAGGCCCTGAGATACCTCTCCGACAATCGGAGTGACAAATCCTAATCTCGAAATACGCCAACCCAACATGTACCTTCGGAGACACCTGTAGAGCACCTTTATAATCACCCAGTTACGTTGTGACGTTTGGTAGCACACAAAGTGTTCCTACGGTAAACGGGAGTTGCATAATCTCATAGTTTAAAGGAACATGTATAAGTCATGGATAAAAGCAATAGCAACATACTAAACGATCGGGTGCTATGCTCATGAAATGGGTCATGTCAATCAGATCATTCAACTAATGATGTGATCTCGTTAATCAAATAACAACACTTTGTTCATGGTTAGGAAACATAACCATCTTTGATTAATGAGCTAGTCAAGTAGAGGCATACTAGTGACACTCTGTTTGTCTATGTATTCACACATGTATTATGTTTCCAGTTAATACAATTCTAGCATGAATAATAAACATTTATCATGATATGTAAGTAAATAAATAATAACTTTATTATTGCCTCTAGGGCATATTTCCTTCAGTCTCCCACTTGCACTAGCGTCAATAATCTAGATCACATCACCATGTGATTAACATCAATAGTTCACATCATCATGTGATTAACACCCATAGTTCACATCGCTATGTGACCGACACCCAAAGGGTTTACTAGATTCAGTAATCTAGTTTACATCGCTATGTAATTAACACCCAAATAGTACTAAGGTGTGATCATGTTTTGCTTGTGAGAGAATCTTAGTCAACGGGTCTGCTACATTCAGATCCGTATGTACTTTGCAAATTTCTATGTCAACAATGCTCTGCATGGAGCTACTCTAGCTAATTGCTCCCACTTTCAATATGTATCTAGATTGAGACTTAGAGTCATCTAGATTAGTGTCAAAACTTGCATCGACGTAACCTTTTACGACGAACCTTTTTGTCACATCCATAATCGAGAAACATATCCTTATTTTACTAAGGATAATTTTGACCGATGTCCAGTGATCTACTTCCTAGATCACTATTGTACTCCCTTGCTTAACACAGTGTAGGGTATACAATAGATCTGGTACATAGCATGGCATACTTTATAGAATCTATGGCTGAGGCATAGGAAATGACTTTGATTCTCTTTCTATCATCTGCCGTGGTCGGGCTTTGAGTCTTACTCAATTTCACACCTTATGACACAGGCAAGAACTCTTTCTTTGACTGTTCCATTTTGAACTACTTCAAAAACTTGTCAAGGTATGTACTCATTGAAAAAACTTATCAAGCGTCTTGATCTACCTCTGTAGACCTTGATGCTCAATATGTAAGCAGCTTCACTGAAGTCTTTCTTTGAAAAACTCCTTTCAAACATTCCTTTATGCTTTACAAAATAATTCTACATTATTTCCGATCAATAATATGTCATTTACATATACTTGTCTGAAATGTTGTAGTGCTCCCACTCACTTTCTTGTAAATACAGGCTTCACCGCAAGTCTGTATAAAACTATATGCTTTGATCAACTTATCAAAGTGTATATTCCAACTCCGAGATGCTTGCACCAGTCCATAGATGGATCGCTGGAGCTTGCATATTTTGTTAACACCTTTAGGATTGACAAAACCTTCTGGTTGCATCATATGCAACTCTTCTTTAATAAATCCATTAAGGAATGCAGTTTTGTTTTCCATTTGCCAGATTTCACAAAATGCGGCAATTGCTAACATGATTCGAACAGACTTAAGCATAGATACAAGTGAGAAACTCTCATCGTAGTAAACACCTTGAACTTGTCGAAAACCCTTTTGCGACAATTCTAGCTTTGTAGATAGTAACACTACTATCAGCGTCCGTCTTCCTCTTGAAGATCCATTTATTTTTTTATGGCTTTGCCGATCACCGGGCAAATCCATCAAAGTCCATACTTTGTTCTCATACATGGATCATATCTCAGATTTCATGGCCTTAAACCATTTCGCGGAATCTGGGCTCATCATCGCTTCCTCATAGTTCGCAAGTTCGTCATGGTCTAGTAACATGAGTTCCAGAACAAGATTACCGTACCACTCTGGTGCGGATCTCACTCTGGTTTACTTACGAGATTCGGTAGTAACTTGGTCTTGAAGTTACATGATCATCATCATTAGCTTCCTTACTAATTGGTGTAGTAGTCACAAGAACAGATTTCTGTGATGAACTACTTTCCAATAAGGGAGAAGGTACGATTACCTTATCAAGTTTTCTACTTTCCTCCCACTCACTTCTTTTGAGAGAAACTCCTTCTCTGGAAAGGATCCATTCTCAACAACGAATATCTTGCCTTCGGATCTGTGATAGAAGGTGTACCCAACAGTCTCCTTTGGGTACCTATGAAGACACATTTCTCCGATTTGGGTTTGAGCTTATCAGGATGAAACTTTTTCACATAAGCATCGTAACCCCAAACTTTAAGAAACGACAACTTTGGTTTCTTGACAAACCATAGTTCATATTGTGTCGTCTCAACGGACTTTAGATGATGCCCCTTTTAAACGTGAATGCAGCTGTCTCTAATGCATGATCCCAAAACGATATTGGTAAATCGGTAAGAAACATCATAGATTGTACTATATCCAATAAAGTACGGTTATGACGTTTGGATACACCATTACACTGTGGTGTTCCAGGTGGCGTGAGTAGTGAAACTATTTCACATTGTTTTAACTGAAGGCCAAACTCGTAACTTAAATATTTTACTTCTGCAATCATATCGTAGAAACTTTTATTTCTTGTTACGATGATTCTCCACTTCATTCTGAAATTCTTTGAACTTTTCAAACGTTTCAGACTTATGTTTCATTAAGTCGATATACCCATATCTGCTTAAATCATCTGTGAAGTTCTGAAAATAATGATACTTGTCGCGAGCCTTAATATTCATCAGACCACATACATCAGTATGTATGATTTCCAACAAATCTGTTGCTTGCTCCATTGTTCCGGAGAACGGCGTTTTAGTCATCTTGCCCAAGAGGCATGGTTCGCAAGCATCAAGTGATTCATAATCAAGAGATTCCAAAATTCCATCAGCATGGAGTTTCTTCAGGCGCTTTACACCAATATGACCTAAACGACAGTGCCACAAATAGGTTTGCACTATCATTATTAACTTCGCATCTTTTGGTTTCAATATTATGAATATGTGTATCACTACGATCGAGATCCAATGAACTATTTTCATTGGGTGTGTATGTCCATAAAAGGTTCTATTCATGTAAACAGAACAACAATTGTTCTCTAACTTAAATGAATAATCGTATTGCAATAAACATGATCAAATCATATTTATGCTCAACGCAAACACCAAATAACACTTATTTAGTTTCAACACTAATCCCAAAAGTATAGGGAGTGTGTGATGATGATCATATCAATCTTGGAACCACTTCCAACACACATCGTCACCTTGCCCTTTAACTAGTCTTTGTTCATTCTGCAACTCCCGTTTCGAGTTACTAAATTTTAGCAACTGAACTAGTACCAAATACTGAGGGGTTGCTATGAACACTAGTAAAGTACACATCAATAACATGTATATCAAATATACTTATGTTCACTTTGCCATCCTTCTTATCCGCCAATCACTTGGGGTAGTTCCGCTTCCAGTGACGAGTCCCTTTGCAGTAGAAGCACTTAGTCTCAGGCTTAGGACCATACTTGGGCTTTTTCACTTGAGCAGCAACTTGCTTGCCGTTCTTCTTGAAGTTCCCCTTCTTTCCTTTTGCCCTTTTCTTGAAACTAGTGATCTTGTCAACCATCAACACTTGATGTTTTTCTTTGATTTCTACCTTCGCTGATTTTAGCATCGCGAAGAGCTTGGGAATATTTTCCGTTATCCCTTGCATATTATAGTTCATCACGAAGTTCTACTAACTTGGTGATGGTGACTAGAGAATTTTGTCAATCACTATCTTATCTGGAAGATTAACTCCACTTGATTCAAGCGATTGTAGTACCCAGACAATCTGAGCACATGCTCACTAGTTGAGCGATTCTCCTCCATCTTTTAGCTATAGAACTTGTTGGAGACTTCATATCTCTCAACTCGGGTATTTGCTTGAAATATTAACTTCAACTCCTAGAACATCTCATATGCTCCATGACGTTCAAAACGTCTTTGAAGTCCCGATTCTAAGCAGTTAAGCATGGTGCACTAAACTATTAAGTAGTCATCATATTGAGCTAGCAAAACGTTCATAATGTCTGCATCTGCTCCTGCAATAGGTCCGTCACCTAGCGGTGCATCAAGGACATAATTCTTCTGTGCAGCAATGAGGATAAACCTCAGATCACGGATCCAATCCGCATCATTGCTACTAACATTTTTCAACACAATTTTCTCTAGGAACATATCAAAATAAACACAGGGAAGCAACAACGCGAGCTATTGATCTACAACATAGATATGCTAATACTACCAGGACTAATGTTCATGATAATATTAAAGTTCAATTACTCATATTACTTAAGAACTCCCACTTAGATAGACATCCCTCTAATCTTCTAAGTGATCACGTGATCCAAATCAACTAAACCATGTCCGATCATCACGTGAGATGGAGTAGTTTCAATGGTGAACATCACTATGTTGATCATATCTACTATATGATTCACGCTCGACCTTTCGGTCTCCGTGTTCCGAGGCCATATCTGTTATATGCTAGGCTCGTCAAGTATAACCTGAGTATTCCGCGTGTGCAACTGTTTTGCACCCGTTGTATTTGAACGTAGAGCCTATCACACCCGATCATCACGTGGTGTCTCAGCACGAAGAACTTTCGCAACGGTGCATACTCAGGGAGAACACTTCTTGATAATTTAGTGAGAGATCATCTTATAATGCTACCGTCAATCAAAGCAAGATAAGATGCATAAAAAGATAAACATCACATGCAATCAATATAAGTGATATGATATGGCCATCATCATCTCGTGCTTGTGATCTCCATCTTCGAAGCACCGTCATGATCACCATCGTCACCGGCGCGACACTTTGATCTTCATCGCAGCATTGTTGTCGTCTCGCCAATCTTATGCTTCCACGACTATCACTACCGCTTAGTAATAAAGTAAAGCATTACATCGCGATTGCATTGCATACAATAAAGCGACAACCATATGGCTCCTGCCAGTTGCCGATAACTCGGTTACAAAACATGATCATCTCATACAATAAAATTTAGCGTCATGTCTTGACCATATCACATCACAACATGCCCTGCAAAAACAAGTTAGACGTCCTCTACTTTGTTGTTGCAAGTTTTACGTGGCTGCTACGGGCTTAAGCAAGAACTCATCTCACCTACGCATCAAAACCACAACGATAGTTTGTCAAATAGACTCCGTTTTAACCTTCTCAAGGACCGGGCGTAGACACACTCGGTTCAACTAAAGTTGGAGAGACAGTCTTCCGCAAGCCATCTATGTGCAAAGCACGTCGAGGGAACCGGTCTCGCGTAAGAGTACGCGTAAGGTTGGTCCGGATCGTCTCGTCCAACAATACCGCTGAACCAAAGTATGACATGCTGGTAGGCAGTATGACTTGTATCGTCCACAACTCACTTGTGTTCTACTCGTGCAAATAACATCAAACCATAAAACCTAGGCTCGGATGCCACTGTTGGGGAACGTAGTAATTTCAAAAAAATTCCTACGCACACGCAAGATCATGGTGATGCATAGCAACGAGAGGGGAGAGTGTTGTCTACGTACCCTCGTAGACCGAAGTGGAAGCGTTGACACAACGTAGAGGAAGTAGTCTTACGTTCTCCTCGCGATCCAACCGAACACAGCACCGTTACTCCGGCACCTCCGAGTTCTTGGCACACGTTCAGCTCGATGACGATCCCCGGGCTCCGATCCAGCAAAGCGTCGGGGAAGAGTTCCGTCAGCACGACGGCGTGGTGACGATCTTGATGAGTTACCGGCGCAGGGCTTTGCCTAAGCACTGCAACAATATGACCGAGGTGGAATTTGGTGGAAGGGGGCACCGCACACGGCTAAGGAAAGATCTCAATGATCAATTGTGTGTCTCTGGGGTGCCCCCTGCCCCTGTATATAAAGGAGCCAAGGGGGAGGGGCTGGCCGGCCAAGTCTGGCGCGCCAGGAGAGTCCTACTCCCTCTGGGAGTAGGATTCCCCCCCCCCCAATCCTAGTTGGACTAGGATTCTCCAAGGGGGAGAGAGAGAGAGAGGGGGGCGCCCACCTCTCCTAGTCCTAATAGGACTAGGGGAAGGGGGGAGGCGTGCAGCCCATGAGGGCAGCCCTCTCACCTCTCCTCCAAGGCCCATGTTGGCCCATTATGCCCCCGGGGGGTTCCGGTAACCCTCCCGGTATTCCGGTAAAATCCTGATTTCACCTGGAATGCATCCGATGTCCAAACATAGGCTTCCAATATATCATTCTTTATGTCTCGACCATTTTGAGACTCCTCGTCATGTCCGTGATCACATCCGGGACTCCGAACTCCTTCGGTACATCAAAATGCATAAACTCATAATAATTGTCATCGTAACATTAAGCGTGCGGACCCTACGGTTCGAGAACAATGTAGACATGACCGAGACACGTCTCCGGTCAATAACCAATAGCGGGACCTGGATGCCCATATTGGCTCCTACATATTCTACGAAGATCTTTATCGGTCAGACCGCATAACAACATACGTTGTTCCCTTTGTCATCGGTATGTTACTTGCCCGAGATTCGATCGTCGGTATCCAATACCTAGTTCAATCTCGTTACTGGCAAGTCTCTTTACTCGTTCCGTAGTACATCATCTCGCAACTAACTCATTGGTTGCAATGCTTGCAAGGCTTTATGTGATGTGCATTACCGAGAAGGCCCTGAGATACCTCTCCGACAATCGGAGTGACAAATCCTAATCTCGAAATACGCCAACCCAACATGTACCTTCGGAGACACCTGTAGAGCACCTTTATAATCACCCAGTTACGTTGTGACGTTTGGTAGCACACAAAGTGTTCCTACGGTAAACGGGAGTTGCATAATCTCATAGTTTAAAGGAACATGTATAAGTCATGGATAAAAGCAATAGCAACATACTAAACGATCGGGTGCTATGCTCATGAAATGGGTCATGTCAATCAGATCATTCAACTAATGATGTGATCTCGTTAATCAAATAACAACACTTTGTTCATGGTTAGGAAACATAACCATCTTTGATTAATGAGCTAGTCAAGTAGAGGCATACTAGTGACACTCTGTTTGTCTATGTATTAACACATGTATTATGTTTCCAGTTAATACAATTCTAGCATGAATAATAAACATTTATCATGATATGTAAGGAAATAAATAATAACTTTATTATTGCCTCTAGGGCATATTTCCTTCAGAAGGTGGTGGGTGGTCAACACGTAGAGTGCGGAGGCGCCATGGTGAGCAAGATGCCCAACGTCAAATGGCCCAAAGGTACCTTCATGGAGACCGTCAAAGGGTGGCAACAGCAGTGGTTCTACATCACAGAGCCGCGTGACGCCATCTGGGCTGCGGCTCCTGATTTCCAGTCCGGAGCCCCGATGCGACTCACCTCCTAGCTAGAGAAGGGCCTGAACTGGGCGTCGTCGAACGAGGTGTCCGTGCTGCAGACGCACATCAAGAGCATGGTGGACAAGAACATCAAGCCTGTCAACGTGATCTAGGTGATGCTTTTTCGTCGGATCCTTTTATGCCAAAGCCGGACTTACCATTTGTGGGAGTTCGATTCGGCCGAGCACCAGACCTTGCAAGAGTTCTTCAGCACTACACACGAAGACATATGGAAGGTGCTTTTCAAGGCCAATGAGACGTGGCCGAAGACGACCGAGGATCGTGGGTACAACCTGACCCATCCTGCTAGTCCGGTAAGTTTTTCGCATTCCAAAATATATCCTTCACATGTACTTTCAAGGAGGATGTCTAAGCTTCCCTTATCTATCTTTTCCGGGCTGGACAAAGAGGGTCGAGCGGATCCAGTGTCCGGCTCCACTGCCCGAAAACCCAGCAATCCCTCTTCTTACGAAGATGTTGGTTCCGGCGCCTTACCAAGCACCGGAGAAGAAGGCCAAGAAGAAGGCCAAGGTGACCGGAAGTGGCCTCCGCCGTAAGGGCACTTCGGACGTGACGTCCGAAGACGTCGAAACTCACTCCTCCGCCGCCGAGGACGACAAGGAGGAGGAAGAAAGCAACTCTCCCCTTGAGGGGGAAGGAAGAAAAGAGCGGCCTCCACGCATATGGAGGCAGAGGCGCCCAAGAAGGGGAAGGTCTCCCTCGCGGACAACTCCGCGTTGGATACTAACAGCAGCTCGGAGTGGCCCCCACGGATAAGCCCCTGGCCGAATCGTAAGTACTCAAAGGCACTGACACATTCATATACCCAACTCCTTTTATTTCGCAGCTTTAACATGTTGAATCATGTACTGCAGTTGTAACACCCGGATGATCAAGCTATAGTAATCCCCTACAAATGATGCCAAGTCATCATTGTTACTGTTGCTAATCTCACTTTGATTCAAAACCAATTCAAATACAATTTTAAAATGAAGTCAAATAAATAATTTCTCCAAACGGTAAAACAAAAATGTTCGTTGGGTTACAAATTTTCACTAACTAAATGTCATGAGTGATTCAACATCATTTGAGATAGCTAATTTCCCCTGGGAATTAATGCAGTTCCAAATCAGCATTTTTAAATGCTTTTCCATTTGTGAAAAATCCAAATCAATTCAAACTCCTCCCAAAAATTTTGTGGCAGGTGCCAAATATTGTAATGTATTTATTTGGCCAAGTCCCACATTTTACAGAACTCCTTTTGGCAGCTCAAATATAGCATAACATTTTTTCTGTAAAAAAAGAAAAAAGAAAAGAAACAACCCCTCCCCTCGCGCTGGGCCAACCGGCCCAGCCCCCGACCTAACCGGCCCAGCAACCCCGTATAACTCCCTAGCCCCCGGCCGAACCCTAGACTGCCCCGAACCCCACCCTCTCCCTACAACACCGCCAGGGGAGAGCCCCACGCTCGACCCCCGATCCACTTCCCCACTCCCCACGATTACCCTCTCCCTCATATCTCCTCCCCCTCGACCCCCCTGTTCACCACGACCCGATCTGGGCACAGCGCCGCCCTGACGTCGCTGCATGTCGTGCGCCCCGCGCCCGAGGACCGTCCATGCCTCGAATACGCTGTATGTTCATCTGTCACCTGCCCCTAGCATGCTGAACTTGGAACTTTCCCCCTCTTTTCCTTTGTCCGGAAAACGCCAAACACCGGAAAACCCTCCGCATGTTTTCCCTTTCCGTCTGCAACACATAGTACTGCATTAGAACACCCCTAGTTCTGCTTTTCGTCATGTTACTTTTTGTGATGCTATGTTTGCTTTATATTTATTGTTTCTTCCCCCTCTTCTCTCAGGTAGACCCCGAGACCGATGTCGCCCCTGTGATCGACTACGTCGACGACGACCCCTCCTTGCCAGAGCAACCAGGCAAGCCCCCCCTTTGATCATCCCGATATCGCCCATTCCATTCTCTCATGCTTGCATTAGATTTTGCTACTATTATTGTTTGCTCCTATTCTGATGCATAGCTCGCTTTTATATCTGCTGTTGTACCTTACCTGCTTATCCTAAACTGCTTAGTATAGGTTGGTTAGTGATCCATCAGTGACCCCCACCTTGTCCTTGTTGCCCCTGCTTCATCATTGAAGACCCGATCAACGGGATCGAAGACCAGGCCCCAACACCGCACATCACTTTCCCCTTAGTTGCTCGACACTACTGGGTTACTACCGAGTGCCGAGGGTGAGACCTCTACATCACTTCTGATGTTAACCCTGTAGTGTAGCTATTCGGTCGTGGTCATCGAGGGTGATTCCGCCTTAACCACTTCCGATACGACTCTGTCATGCAACCCCTCAAGTGTGAACCTCGGGGGTGGTTCCTCTTACGTTCACCTTGATGATTACATCAAGTGGAATCCACCGGGGGTGATTCCTCGGGTTTTCCCCTTGAGGTTTGGAACACAGTTACTATGGTTACTATGAATTTACACGGAACCATGTTACTAAAGACGGGTCGGCCCTGAGGGGTACCCGCGGGAGCTTAATTGCGAGTGAT
The DNA here is from genome assembly GCA_032464435.1 of Aegilops umbellulata. Lineage (NCBI taxonomy): Eukaryota > Viridiplantae > Streptophyta > Magnoliopsida > Poales > Poaceae > Aegilops > Aegilops umbellulata. The sequence continues at coordinate 175,391,470 of CP136058.1, forward strand.
GTGGAGACGGGTTGACCTGGAGGGTGCCCGCGAGATAATTATGAGGCATGGCCGGGCATTCCTAGCCCTTGCCGCAAGTCCTCGAGACGGGGCAACGGGGTCACATCTTTTGTGAGTCTCTGCTTGTTACCGCGTGTTCCTAATCCACTATGATTTGGATATTTCATCTGAGGGGCCTCTGGCTTGATAGCACTAACCATCACGTGGGCATAGTATGGGCGTTCTACGTCGTATGCATCAGCCGAAGCTTAAAGACGTCAGCAACTGAGCGGCGCGCGCCAGGTTGGACTGGTAAGCTCCTGCCTTTTTAGGGAGGTAGCTAGGTCTGCTCACCGGCCGCGTACGCAACGTGCAGGAGTTCCCGGGGAGATGGCCCATGACCCCTGTGGGCATAGGTTTAGTCCGGCATGCTGACCTCTCTATTAAACCTAGGTCGGGTTGCGGCGTATTGTTTGGCCGAGGCCGGGCATGACCCAGGAAAGTTTGTCTGGCCGGAGTTAATCGAGCATGGTGGGTAAGTTGGTGCACCCCTGCAGGGAAGAAAACATCTATCGATAGCCTATCCTACGGTAACGGACACTTGGAGTTGTATCCCGATTGATACAACTAGAACTGGATACTTGTGATGAGAACTGGATAGTGATGAGAATTGGATTGTGATGACACTTGGATAGTATGGCTCTGGGATTGCTTTCTCGCAGGGAGTCGAGAAAGGATCTCTGGCCGAGGTTGATAACACTACTACTTTACTTTATGCTACTCTACTCCCTCCTGTTGCTGCAAGATGGTGGTTTCCAGAAGATGCTAGTCTTCGATAGGCTAGGATTTCCCCTTCTCTTCTGGCATTCTGCAGTCCAGTCCATAGATACAACCCTTTTGATTGATACCGATGCATATGTAGTGTAGATCCTTGCTTGCGAGTACTTTGGATGAGTACTCACAGTTGCTTTGCTCCCCCTTTTCCCCCTTTCTACTTCTTTCCGGTTTATGCAACCAGATGTCGGAGCCCAGGAGCCAGATGCCACTGTCGATGCCTGCTACTACGTGGAGACCGCCGACGATCAGGAGTAGTTAGGAGGCTCCCAGGCAGGAGGCCTTGCCTTTTCGACCGTTGTTGCTTTTGTGCTAGACTTCTTAAGGCAGACTTGTCTAACTGATGTCTGTACTGAGATATTGTTGCTTCCGCTGACTCTTGTGTTTTTGAGCTTATGTATTCGAGCCCTCAAGGCCCCTGGCTTGTAATATAAAGCTTGTATTATTTTAATTTGTGTCTAGAGTTGTGTTGTGATATCTTCCCGTGAGTCCTTGATCTTGATCGTACACATTTGCGTATATGATTAGTGCACGATTCAATCGAGGGCGTCATAGCAGTCCGGCTCGTTCCCACCTCTAGCGATCCTCATCTTCACGGAATTTGCTCGATCCCAAGGTGATGGACAACGGGTCCCTTACGGAGGCCTCTTCCCCTAAGGCCATGGATGACACTGAGGTGTTGTCCTGAAGGACCTCCCTAGGCCAGGGAGAGACGCAGGAGGCCTTCAGGGTGGCGCCAGAGGGTGAAACCTCGGCTATCAGACACACGGGGGAGCGAATCTCCCTGGAGACTAGCGATGGGGACCATATTCAGTTCGGCCCCCAGCCGAATACCATTTCGGAGACCTATACGGCTCCGGAATAAGGCGAGCAGACTCCTTCGAAAGAAGGAGGTGCACCGATTCCACCGGTGACCTCTGTCCATCCAGAGGCACCGGATACTCTACTGGAAGTGTTGCAAAGCACTTCCATTTTTGAGGAACACCGTACCCTTATGGGTACGGTGGTTGAGAGGGTTCAGTCCGTTAAGGGCGGACTGACCGAAGCTTGCACCAGCCTTCTGGCAGGCTTTGAGGTATGTGACATAACAAAAAGAATGTCATAGTATAGACAGTAGCCCCTGAAACTCAGTCCGGTGTTCGGAAAGAAAAGCCAGACAGAGGATCAAATAATTTTCGCAGGAGACTAACCAAACATGTCTATGTGAATAAGCAGGCGTCGTTGCTAGCTGCGACCTCCCATTCTACCGAGGTCTCCAGACTGAAGCAGAGTCTGGAGCGGACCGAGGGAGAGCTCGGTCGTGTGAAAAAACAGCTAGAGGACAATCAAGGTATGCAATGACCTTGTTTAGATTCAAAAGGGATGAATGATTTGTATTGACCATAGTGCCATGATATTTTGTAGGAGCGGCGACCGAGGTGGAGGCCCTCAAGAAGGCGCTGGCCGAAGCCCAGGATAGAGTGTCAAAGGAACAAGCCGCTCGCGAAAATACGAGGCCAGGGTCGGTGAGGTCTAGCAGGAGCTCCAGGACGCCATGCAGAAATGCGAGTCCTTGGAGCGCAATATTGTGGATCAAGTCCGAACTTGCCAAGGCCCGCCAAAGCGCACAAGATGCCCGGGTTGAAGCCCAGGGCGCCCTCCAGGAAATCCAGGAGGCCAGAAAACTCGCGGTGGGTAAGGCCTTTATTATGTAGAGCAAGTATGTGAAGAAAAGGTACCTCTTACTGACCCGGATTTGGAGTTCTCCAAGGGCGTTTGCGGATCTGCCACGCAGTGTTGCTGACGCTGCAAATTTCTTCCGAGCCGAAGAAGGGAGATCAACGGGAAACTGTTCTGGTCGCAATACCTTCCACCAGAGCATTCGGTGCCCTTTAGCGATCAGCTGAAACAGCCGACCGAACTGCATAGGGCGGCCGAATTGGCCATGAAGGATTTGATAATTCGTCTGTGGCCTGCCGAAACCATACCCAGCAGCTACTTCGGGCTCGTGAAGCGGCTGGTCAATGCCTGCCCTCGGCTTGATGCCATCAAGCGGTCGGTCTGCATCGAAGGTGCGCAGATGGCCTTCTCCCGCGTCAAGGTGCAGTGGGCGAGGATGAACGCCGTCAAGCTCGTGACCGAGGGACCGCCTGCGGGCAAGGAGCACCGCATGCCCAAGCGGTATTTTGATGATGTCCTGAAGGGATCCCGCATTGTAGAGGGCCAGTGTTCAAAAGACATTATCTTTGAATGAAGCCATTCATGTTATCCCTTCTTGTATTATGGAACAAAGCCGTTATGTAATATAATGTTTGTTGTTTAAAAAAATTACCTCCTGTGCGGCCATTTTGTTAAATCTGAGAGTTGGCCGGTCGTCAGCTTCAGCCCCCACGTAGATAGTACGGGGGTGTTCGGGATGGAATCTAAACACTCTTGATCCAAGAGTTTGGTCCTTGAAGGAGGTGTTTAGCGCAACGAACTAGGCAATCGGACTGTGTGGCTTTATCACCCTCACATAGCCATAGGAGTTTGACAATAGAAATGTAGGCGCAGCCCTTAGTTAGTATTTAATCCGGACTAAGGTGTTGTATACACCTGATTGGGTAAAGGCCAATTCGTCGTATAATGCGGAAAAAATCGCAAAAGATTTTTAACCTTCGAATGACTGACCAGCTCTCGCCGCATCATGACAGTCAGTTTTCGGCTTTCTCTACTTAGTTGTTTGCTCGGAAAAACCAGAAACACAATTGCAGTAGTTCTCCCTTTACTACCTTAGCCGATAGGATGGAACATAAGGTAGCAAGCAAAGGAGCCGGGTGTGACACTCCAAAATCTTATTTTGGGTTTTTGCAAAATCCTTGCTGGATTTTCCTTGAAATTTGAGGCTTTCAGTAAAACAACCCTTTTAAAATTCCTTTTCCTTGACTAGGGTTTGCTATTTCTGTTTTCTCCTTCAAGCCTTGGGTTTAACCTTCTTAAAAACTCCTTCTCTCTATTGTTTCCCTTCTCAGATTTTATTTTTGGGAGTTTTCTTTTTAAGAAAAACTCTATGAAAAAGATTTGGGATTTTCATTCTATTGAAAACCATCCATGACCTTGAATTTTGCCCATGAGGTAAAACCACCACAACATCTTCTCCCCTCCTTGTCAACAACTCAAACTTCCTATCCCCAACTCATCCAAACAAGTTTTGGATTTTTTTTATCTCTCAAATATTTTTCTGTCAATTATTTTTAGCCTAATGGATTTTCAAAGCAAGTACCCTTTTCCATTTGAGATTTGACTTCAAACCAACTCTACTGGCTAGTCCTTTGCACCCACAACCCAGAACCATCTTGATCCACTCATCTTCTTTTCAAATTTTTCAACTTACACTCCCTGCAAGTTTGGACCAGATTTGTCAAATTTGGTGAAATTCATATCTACACTCCTCCAAAAATTCCACCAAAAATCAGGCAGCCTACTAGAGCAATGAGAAGTCACTCCACCAAATATCAGCACAAGGAAAAATCCCTACAGGCCTGGATCATTCTGTCGAACACCTTGCATGCACTGTTCGAAAACTTTCAGTCAAATTCAGTCTTCAGTGTTGTTTTCTGCAGATCATCTTCAGTCACGCGCACACAGTGCCCTTGGCACGTTGCTCGCCGCCTAGTCTGCGTGTCCAGAGCCCCGCACGCGCGCTTGGCCTCTTCCTGGCGTCGGTGGCGCTCTGACCCGACCACGCCGGCGTGTCCCGCGGCGGCTGAACCGCCGTGGCAGCCAACAGGGAGCAGAACGGCGGCTCAACGCCGTTCCGCGCCGCACAGCCCCGCTGATAGCTCCGCGTGGCCATCTCCGCGCTAGCGCATGCATGCAGCACCGTCGCCGTGGTGCGACGCGCACAACGCGCGCTCTCTGCCGCCGTTGAGCCCGTGCGGTCACCTCACCGTGGACAGACGCCATTACGCTGGGGCCAGCTCCGTTTAGTAGCAGAACGAGTTCAGTAACCTCCACTGATGCTGCCCGACCGCTCAAGCCACCCTCTAATCCACTGCTCCGCCGTAATCGCTCGCCGGAGATTCTCCGTTTACGGCCACCCCATCGATCTGCCTATAAATAGAGGCCCCGAGCTTCAGCTCGAGCACCCACTAGCCATGCACTCCCCCTAGAGCACGCCAGGCCTCTGGAAAGGCCCCGAGGAGGTCTCCTTCCTCGACTCCGACCGCCGCGACCCGCCACTAGATCCAGCCCGATTCGCCCCCGTGTGTGCTCCTCCACCTCCATTCTCCTGCCAGTAGCTTCTCCACGCATCCCTCATTCTGACCCGCACTTCAATTTGAAGCTTGCAGCCCTCCACCGGAGTTCCCCATCCTCACCCGAACCGCCGTCCGCCGGAGTTAGTGTCGCCGTCGACGTGGTGCTCCCTGTTGGACGAGTCCACCACCCACCGACGCGGAAGAAGACACCGAATCTCTTGGTACCCTCCGTTTCTCCTAATTCGCCGTAGTTCGACGTCGGCGTCCACCGCCGTCTTCGGGCGCCGGCGAGCCTTTTCAAACCTGACATGCGGACCCCGCATGTCAGCCTCTGTTCTTTTATTTGCGAAACGTCTTCTGTTGACGCCTTCGGGCAAAATACGCTTTCTCTGTTGCGCTTGCGCATTTCCAAACGAACCGTTTTCTGTTTTCTCAGTTAGAACCCTGGGAAGTTTCTGTTTTATTACAGATGAGTCCCTGGGCAAAAACCTTTATAACTTTTTATCAGAAGCATATTTTTGATTGATTCTTTTTCTGTTCTCTTCAAACTTTTGTCTAGTTTTTTATCAGATTTATTGGAATAATATTTGCAATACTTTTTCTGCACCTCTCGGTATTCACGTTAGCACGTATGTTTTCTCTGTACCGTAGATACCGACGGAGGTGGCGGGGCCGCGAACTTCACCGAGCTAGGCTCCGACTACTCTAAACCAGGCAAGCATGTTCAAACTTTTGATATGATGAGTGTATTGGCACGTTTGCATGTAGATAGTTTCATGGCATGTGTGGAGCATACCGATGAACCGTTCATTATGCATTGTTGGAGCAAGTAAGCCCGATGATTTCACACGTCGATGGACGTGAGTATGTAAGGCCATGTGTTGGCATGAAGATGGGTAAGATGGCAGTGTTGTAGCATGCCAGTCTTAGGCCATGCAAGTTATCTTCAGTACCAACCCGTATCGGTTGGTTCATATCCATTCCCTTTCCCTGTACTACCACATGTTTCCCAAAAGGGATATGGTTTAGTAAGTCGCAAACCGCTTTCTTGGTACACACCAAAAGGAGAGGCCGGGATGCTGGTTCCATGGCCCTGGATTAAAGCCAGGCATCCGGTCAGGGGGCATGGGTGTTTCCGGTTGGGACCGAGAGGGGGGCACCCCTTAGAGCGCGCGTATATAAATTTGATCCCATGCTATTCGAGATTGTGATCTCCCCATCTCAATAGTTTTTCTTGGACGATGTTGAGGGTGATTCCTGGCATCGAAGAGTTGGATGGGTGTGTACTGGATTGCCGTGTTTTCTTCTGAAATACCGTAACGGAACTAGTCCTAGTGACTACTGAAATCCGTCGACTGTGGGAAATTTTTGTACAAACTCTGCAGAGCTCTATACCCTTAAATCATATTATCTGTCTCCAAGTTTCCTGCTTACAGTCATGTGCCAGTTTGGTGACAGATTACCCGGTGGGACACATGGGCACTAAGACCGGTTAAATGTTTATCCTTGTGGATGTACTAACTCGTTATTCTCCATGAGTTAAACATATTCATGATGATATATTATTTCATTTCTTTCAAAAGCCCTTTATGTGGTGTCGCTCAGACGCCCGACTGTGGCATTTCTTTTAAAAAGCCCTTTATGTGGTGTCGCTCAGACGCCTGACTGTGGCATTTCTTTTAAAAGCCCTTTATGTGGTGTCGCTCAGACGCCCGATTGTGGTATTATTATTCCGCATTTTCCGCTCGAGGAGTCTTTCAGACACTCGTTTGGCACCAGTATTATTATTCCGCATTTTTCCCGCTCGAGGAGTCTTTCAGACACTCGTTTGGCACCAGTATTATTATTCCGCATTTTTCCCGCTCGAGGAGTCTTTCAGACACTCGTTTGGCACCAGTATTATTATTCCGCATTTTTCCCGCTCGAGGAGTCTTTCAGACACTCGTTTGGCACCAGTATTATTATTCCGCATTTTTCCCGCTCGAGGAGTCTTTCAGACACTCGTTTGGCACCAGTATTATTATTCCGCATTTTTCCCGCTCGAGGAGTCTTTTCAGACACTCGTTTGGCACCAGTATTATTATTCTGCATTTTCCGCTCGAGGGGTCTTTCAGACACTCGTTTGGCACCCAGCATTATCACCTCTATGTCTGATCGTACTGGTTAACTTATCCATGTGTTTCATGTTGGCATTTGTTATATCTTACGTCCGAACTGTCTTGCGAGTACTTTCAAAGTACTCACTGGCTTATTGATTTGGCCAGATGCTGACGAAGGTGATCTCATGGATGAAGAGTTCGATAGCGAATCCGACGCCTAGAGGAGTCCCAGTCAGTCTCGTGCAACCTTGGAGTTGGTCACTGTTTCATATCCGCTTCCGCTACCCTAATAAATTCATCGAGCTTCACCTCGACGCCCGATGGGATGTTAGTTTGAGAATCCCATAACCACTCCCACTGTGTTACTCCACCTCTACCTTATTTGCGAGTCAGTAGTATGCCACCACTCCCTTGTGTCATTAATCGCCTTTATGTTTAATTATTGGCACGCTTGTAATAAATTGTTGAGTATCTTCAGCTCAACCCTGTAAAATATTTATGCTACTGGCTTATTGTATCAAAAGTTTGTCTGCCAGTGAGGTGGTTTTATCTCAAACTGGATTTCTATAGATTGGTTTCCCAATAAATATTTTATTGGAAAACCGGTCGTGACAAGCTTGGTACCAGAGCCAGGCTGACCGTAGGAAGCCACTAGGTGCGATCGCTAATCGGTTATGAGCATGATAGAGCTTATTCATGTTTTTACAATGGTAGTCATTTTTCTGACAGTCAGCATATATTTATGATCTGACCATTCAGGATTTTTGCCCACTTTTGTAGATGGCCGACCGCAGCTGCGAGTCTCAGACCTTCGCCAACGTACCCGATGGGTTCGTCAAGCTTCTCTCCTTCGTCGTTCAGGTCGCGATGGGGCCGTCTGTGCGCCCAGTCATCACTCTTTGTCAGCACGGAGTCAACGACAGTCTGACTATGCACCAGGCCGTGGTGCAGTTCAAGGGAGGGTGTGGTGATCTACGCCGCTTCCGGTTCTTGGGGAGAGCCATGCCTACGGAGAAGCATGCCATCTAGATGGCAGCCCGCGAGGCGATAGCTCGTCTCAGGGATGCCCTTCCCGCGATGAAGGCTCGTCGCTACCGCTATCTTCCTTGCCATGTGCCCTACACCTGTCACTACGCATTCTCCTGCCACAGAGGAGAACGGGACGAGGCTTTTGAGATGCTTATTGAGTATCTCCGGGCCTTGGAGGCAGCCTTCGACAACTTGGTGGATGACTTTGTGGCCGCCCGCATGGACTCAGTCCACGGATGTGCCGCCAACAGGAGGGAGCTCCTGCCTACTGCACCGCCACTGACCTTCGTCTCGTCCTCTGCATCCCATGCTCCTGCTCGTCGCCTGCCTACCACCGAGGAGTTCAACCAGGTCATTGCGCCCACTCCAACGCGCACTGCACCGCCACTCGCACCGACTCCAATCCGTGTCGTTCCGCCCCTAGCACCCGCTCCATCTACTCGGCGCAGCACTACTCGCATGGAGCCTATTAGCGAGGAGGAAGTCGAGTCCCCGGCTTCGCTACGCCTCACCCTTGGCAGGGCCAAGGACGTCATCAACATCTCCGACTGAGTACGCATAGCCACCATGCGTTGAATCACCATGTAAGATGTTGTGAGAAGTAGCTTGTTTGCGCATCATGTAGGATCTGGAGAAGTGCACTAGCCTAAATAACATGTCAGGATTATGTACGCATATCCTGAGTGATGTATTGTATAATTATCGCCGCGTGTAAGATGCGTAATGATGCAGTCCTTCTCTATGCGCAAATCGATTTGTTTTCCCTTGAGTATCTTGGTTTTAAAAAAAATATTTGTCAACCTCGTGCATTATGGGTTTTATCTTCGCAACCCTTCCATTTTTCTTATGGGTTTTATAAATACATCCCCAGAGTGAAAAATGTCTCGTCCTTGGACCCGCTCCATGCCAGCTCCACCAGAGGAAGATTATGGCAACCAACCAGGCAACAACTTTGCACAAGGGCAGTCAAGTCAACACTATAATACTCAATCAGGCAACAATTTTACACGAGGTCAGACAAGTCAACCGGACAGTGAAACGGCACTTTCCCAAATGTGCCGCCTTTATGAACAGAGTCAGCAGCAACATCGGGAAATAATGAACCAAGTTATTAACATGGGAAATCACCATGGGCAGTATCCGCAGCATTCCAAGTTATCTGAACTACAGAAGACACGTCCCTCAACATTTTCTCATACTGACAAGCCACTTGAGGCCGAAGACTGGCTTCGCGATATGGAGAGAAAGTTAATTATTGCAAAATGCTCAGACCCAGAAAAGGTACTGTACGCACCGCATTATCTCACGGGAGCAGCCGCATCCTGGTGGGAAAATTTTCTGCACATGCATCCCAACGAAAATGATATAACCTGGGATGATTTCAAAGAAGGTTTCCGTGGCGCGCATATTCCTAAGAGTATTATGAAAATCAAGAAAAGAGAGTTCGATGACCTCAAGCAAAGGAACATGACAGTGTCAGATTACAACAGCCAATTTACTCTGTTATCCCGCTACGCCAACGAAGAGCGTATGACTGAAAGCAAGAAAATGGAGAAGTTCCTTGACGGCCTAGCACCCGCGCTTAAATGCCAACTGGTCATACACACTTTCCCAGATTTTAAGACGCTGGTGGATAAAGCCATTACTCTGGAAAATGAAAGACGCAGTTTGGATGATATCCGCAAGCGAAAAAGGGACCAGACTAACCATGCTCGCAATCACCGAAGTAAGACCGATTTTCAGAAGGGTGGGACGCACAAATCATCATCCAACGTCTCACGCCCAACAAAGAATTTCCATGCTAGGGACAAGGAGTTCACATATCGCCCAGGTGTTACTTGTTACGCCTGTGGAGAAGAAGGACACTATGCCAAGCAGTGTCCCAAGCCAAGAAGCTCAGCACCAAAACCGAACAACGGCAACAATAATTCAGCGCCCAAGCGAAACAACTTCAATCCCAACAATAACCACAGGAAAGGTCATCTGAACCACGTGACCAAAGAGGAGGCACAAAATGCTCCGGATATCGTACTCGGTACGTTCCTTGTCAACACAATACCTGCAACGGTTTTGTTTGATTCTGGAGCTTCTCACTCTTTTATTTCGAAAAGTTTTGCTTCGCAAAATAATTTTTCGATGCTTCCTTTGGAGAAATCCATGATCATCAAGTCCCCTGGAATTCAGCAAGTTACTCAGAATTACTGTCAGGATGTGATTATTGAGTTCAAAGGATTGAAGTTTCACGCCAATCTCATTATGTTGGAAAATAAAGGACTAGATGTCATCCTAGGGATGGACTGGTTAACCACTAACAAAGGTTTCATTGATTGTTTCAATCGGACCGTAATTCTCACACACCACCATGGTAAAACAATAAGAGTATCCGCCAAATAGGGAGAAATACCCAGACAACCAAGACTGAACAAGGTAGACATTTCTGAATTAAACAAGGTTCCAGTAGTACGTGAATTTCCAGACGTATTTCCTGAAGAGCTACCAGGCATGCCACCCGACCGAGAGATAGAATTCAGCATTGAGCTAGCACCAGGAACCACCCCCATATACAAGAAACCATACCGAATGGCACCGTCCGAGTTGGTTGAACTGAAGAAACAAATAAAGGAGTTGCTTGACAAGGGATACATTCGAGCCAGTTCCTCACCATGGGGATCACCAATTTTGTTTGCCAAAAAGAAAGATGGAACACTGCGATTGTGTATTGACTACCGAGCACTCAACATGGTCACGATCAAGAACAAATACCCGATGCCAAGAATAAATGATTTATTCGATCAACTCGCTAAGGCCAAGGTATTCTCAAAAATCGACCTAAGGTCAGGATACCATCAATTAAAGGTACGAACAGAAGATATCCCCAAGACAGCCTTCACCTCCAGATATGGACTGTATGAGTTCACAGTAATGCCTTTTGGATTAACAAATGCCCCTGCATATTTTGTTCACCTTATGAACAAAGTATTTATGAAGTTTATGGACAAGTTCGTTGTGGTATTCATCGACGATATTTTAGTATACTCCAAAACACCAGAAGAACACGCTGAACATCTCACAATTGTACTAGGAGAACTCAGGAAACACCAATTGTACGCCAAGTTCAGCAAGTGTGAGTTTTGGTTAAGGCAAGTAGGCTTTCTAGGCCACGTGCTAACCCAAGACGGGATCGCCGTGGACCCAGAGAAAGTCAAGGCCGTACTTGGCTGGAAGTCACCAGCCAGCGTAACGGACATACGAAGTTTCTTGGGAATGGCAGGATATTACCGCAGATTTATTGAAGGATTCTCCACCATAGCCAAGCCAATGACGCAGTTGCTCAAGAAAGATAAGAAATTTGAATGGACCGAAGCCTGTGAGAAAAGTTTCCAAGAGCTAAAACGGAAATTAACAACAGCACCAGTATTGATTGTGCCAGACATACGCAAGAATTTTGAAGTATATTGTGACGCGTCCAGGAAGGGACTCGGATGCGTATTAATGCAAGAAGGCAAAGTTGTCGCATACGCTTCAAGGCAACTTCGCAAGCATGAGGAAAACTATCCCACTCATGACTTAGAAATGGCAGCAGTTATTCATGCACTCAAGGAATGGAGGCACTTCCTACTGGGAAATCGATGTGAAATATATACGGACCATAAAAGTCTCAAATGTATTTTCACACAGCCAGAGCTGAATTTAAGGCAACGACGCTGGTTGGAGCTAGTAAAGGATTATGATGTCGGAATCCACTATCATCCGGGAAAAGCAAATGTAGTAGCCGATGCTCTTAGTCGGAACCCCAGCGCCAACAACAACAGTCTGCCCAACTTAAGACCCGAATTCCAACGAGAATTTGCCAAACTCAACTTGTTGATGGTAGCAGAAAGCACCATAACAAACTTGGAGATACAGCCCAACCTTGTGACAAGAATCAAAGAAGCCCAGCCGGGTCACCCCAGCATTGAAGGTATCAAAAGAAAGGTGAGTATGGGCAAGGCCTCGGAATTCATCATAGACGAAGAATGGACACTATGGTACGGAAACAGACTCTGCGTGCCAGACATAGAAGACCTCAAACGGCAGATTCTAGCTGAAGCCCACACCGCTCCATATTCGATCCACCCTGGAGGAACCAAGATGTATAAGGATATCCAAGAAGGATTTTGGTGGCATGGTATGAAAAGGGACATAGCCACCTTCATTGCATGCTGCGACTCTTGTCAACGTATAAAGGCCGAACATCAGAGACCAGCTGGACTACTGCAACCAAATAAAATACCTGAGTGGAAATGGGATGAAATAGGGATGGATTTCATTGTTGGACTACCTCAATCATGACACGGGAACGATGCCATATGGGTTATCACCGACAGATTGACTAAGGTGGCACATTTCATTCCAGTAAAGACGACCCACACCACTCAGAAGCTTGCCAAAATATATCTCTCTCGCATAGTTTGTCTGCACGGTGTCCCGAAGACTATAATATCTGACAGAGGAACACAGTTCATCTCGAGATTCTGGGAGCAGTTACAACAGGCTCTAGGAACTCAACTAGCCTTCAGTACGGCATACCACCCCCAGACAGATGGACAAACAGAACGGGTAAACCAGATTTTAGAGGACATGCTGAGAGCATGTGTCCTCACCTACGGAGCCAGTTGGGAAGACAGCCTGCCATACGCCGAGTTCGCGTACAACAACAGTCATCAGGCCAGCCTGCAAATGGCACCATTTGAAGCCTTGTATGGGCGAAGATGTCGTACCTCGTTAAATTGGTCAGAGACCGGAGACAGCCGTATCTTCGGCCCAGACGTGCTCAAGGAAGCCGTGGAAAAGGTCCAACTAATCAGAGATCGACTCAAGACCGCCCAAAGCCGGCAAAAGAGTTATTACGATCAGAAACATCGTGGGGTCAACTTCGAACCCGGTGAATTCGTGTACCTACGAGTGTCACCTATGAGGGGGTTGCAGCGATTCAAAATTAAGGGAAAGCTAGCGCCAAGATTCATCGGGCCATTCTGTATAACGGCACGAAAAGGCACAGTAGCATATCAGCTAGACCTACCTGAGGAACTATCAGATATCCACAACGTGTTCCACGTATCGTAATTGAGGAAATGTGTGAACAACCCAGAGAAACAAGTATCCCATGAGAACATAGACGTGCATCCAGACCTCACTTATCGAGAACACCCAGTAAGGATACTAGAGGAGTCTGAAAGGAGGACCCGACAGAAAACCGTCAAATTTTTCAAAGTTCAGTGGAGTAATCACACCGAAAGTGAAGCAACATGGGAAAGAGAGGATTTTCTTCGACCAGAGCATCCACACTTATTTAAGGATCAACTGAAATCTCGGGGACGAGATTTTTCCTAAGGGGGTAGGTGTTGTGACACTCCAAAATCTTCATTTGGGTTTTTGCAAAATCCTTGCTGGATTTTCCTTGAAATTTGAGGCTTTCAGTAAAACAACCCTTTTAAAATTCCTTTTCCTTGACTAGGGTTTGCTATTTCTGTTTTCTCCTTCAAGCCTTGGGTTTAACCTTCTTAAAAACTCCTTCTCTCTATTGTTTCCCTTCTCAGATTTTATTTTTGGGAGTTTTCTTTTTAAGAAAAACTCTATGAAAAAGATTTGGGATTTTCATTCTATTAAAAACCATCCATGACCTTGAATTTTGCCCATGAGGTAAAACCACCACAACATCTTCTCCCCTCCTTGTCAACAACTCAAACTTCCTAATAAATTCACTTCCGCTTCCGCTAATAAATTCATCCAGGTTCACCTTGACGCCCGATGGGATGTTAGTTTGAGAATCCCATAACCACTCCCACTGTGTTACTCCACCTCTACCTTATTTGCGAGTCAGTAGTATGCCACCACTCCCTTGTGTCATTAATCGCCTTTATGTTTAATTATTGGCACGCTTGTAATAAATTGTTGAGTATCGTCAGTTCAACCCTGTAAAATATTTATGCTACTGGCTTATTGTATCAAAAGTTTGTCTGCCAGTGAGGTGGTTTTATCTCAAACTGGATTTCTATAGATTGGTTTCCCAATAAATATTTTATTGGAAAACCGGTCGTGACACCGGGCAACCCAACTATTGACCAAAGACATGATTCGGAGCCGATGCATATAATGCTAATCACAAGTGCAGTAGTTCTCCCTTTACTACCTTAGCCGATAGGACGGAACGTAAGGTAGCAAGCACAGGAGCCGGGCAACCCAACTATTGACCAAAGACATGATTCGGAGCCGATGCATATAATGCTAATTTCAGGGTGCCGAACTATACTGTAAAAAGTGTTCGGATTTTGTTGCCGTAGTATGGAGCACAATGAAGCCCCTGGCGAATTAAAGCGTACCAAAGTGTACGGGTGCAATCGATAAGAATAGCAAAATAAAATGAAGTAGTAAGTTAGTGCCACAGAAGTTGGGCCGCAAACTATTTCCATTATAATTTGATTAATACGTCAACGCGTATTTGTACAAATAGTGTGATAAGCAACAGGGCTATTTAACATGCCAAGACCAAGGGGGAGCTGCGTGCGGGTCCTGAAAACAGGTGGAATGATCGTCAAGAAGAACATCTAGAGATTTCCCCACAAGTCTGTACTGCCTGCCGCCTTGGTATATCCGTCCTTCGAAAGGACCAAAGATCAGGCCATCGGGAGGGGCCTGCGGAGAAGAAGCCTGAAAAGGGAAAGAAAAAAGGAAAGGAAAGGCATGTGTCCCCAGGTTAGGTTGAGCCGTATTATGGACCACCATCTAGTTATGCCTCCGTCTCTGCCCATGGTATTTTGAGTGCGTAAATATGTACGCGTGGTACGTACGCTGCCATTTGGTCGGGACTAAGATGGAGGCCGAATTGCTAGTCCAACTCCTGATGAGCTGGACTGTCATGCTGCGGAGTAGTCCGGACTCGTTTGACAATGTCCGGGAGCTTGGCCGCTGAATTAAAGTTCTGCTTGATAAGGCCACTCTGTACTTCCGTTGCTAGGGCCGCGGTGTGCTCCTCGGTATGGAGGGAGCGCTCCGTGTTTCCATTGACTGTTATGACACCGCGTGGTCCAGGCATCTTGAGTTTGAGATAAGCATAGTGTGGCACCACGTTTAATCAAGCTAATGCAGTTCGTTCGAGCAGTGCGTGATAGCCACTACGGAAGGGGACGATGTTGAAGATCAAGTCTTCACTTCGGAAGTTGTCCGGGGATCCGAAGACAACTTCCAATGTTATCGAACCCGTGCAACAGGCCTCTACACCTGGTATTTGATACATCTCCAACGTATCTATAATTTTTTATTGCTCCATGCTATATTATCTACTGTTTTGGACAATATTGGGCTTTATTATCCACTTTTATATTATTTTTGGGACTAACCTATTAACCGGAGGCCCAGCCCAGAATTGTTGTTTTTTGCCTATTTCAGAGTTTCGCAGAAAAAGAATATCAAACGGAGTCCAAATGGAATGAAACCTTCGGGGGCATGATTTTTGGAACGGACATGGTCCAGGAGACTTGGAACTTACGTAAGAGAAGCTTCCAGGAGGCCACGAGGTAGGGGGCGTGCCCACCCCCCAGGGCGCGCCCTCCACCCTCGTGGGCCCCACGTTGCTCCACCGACGTACTTCTTCCTCCTATATATACCAACGTACCCCCAAACGATCAGATACGGAGCCAAAAACCTAATTCCACACCTGCAACCTTCTGTACCCACGATATCCCATCTTGGGGCCTGTTCTAGAGCTCCGCCGGAGTGGGCATCCATCACGGAGGGCTTCTAAATCAACACCATAGCCTCTTCGATGAAGTGTGAGTAGTTTACCTCAGACCTTCGGGTCCATAGTTAGTAGCTAGATGGATTCTTCTCTCTTTTTGGATCTCAATACAATGTTTTCCCCCTCTCTCGTGGAGATCTATTCGATGTAATCTTCTTTTTAAGGTGTGTTTGTTGAGACCGATGAATTGTGGGTTTATGATCAAGTTTATCTATGAACAATATTCGAATCTTCTCTGAATTCTTTTATGTATGATTGGTTATCTTCGCAAGTCTCTTCGAATTATCAGTTTGGTTTGGCCTACTATATTGATCTTTCTTGCAATGGAAGAAGTGCTTAGCTTTGGGTTCAATCTTGCGGTGTCCTTTCCCAGTGACAGTAGGGGCAGCAAGGCACGTATTGTATTGTTCCCATCGAGGATAACAAGATGGGGTTTTTATCATATTGCATGAATTTATCCCTCTACATCATGTCAACTTGCTTAAGGCGTTACTCTATTTTCATAAACTTAATACTCTAGATGCATGCTGGATAGCGGTCGATGAGTGGAGTAATAGTAGTAGATGCAGGCAGGAGTTGGTCTACTTGTCTCGGACGTGATGCCTATATACATGATCCTAGATGTTCTCGTAACTATGCTCAATTCTGTCAATTGCTCAACAGTAATTCGTTCACCCTCCGTAAAATACTTATGCTCTTGAGAGAAGCCACTAGTGAAACCTATGGGCCTCGGGTCTATCTTCATCATATTAATCGTCCAACAATTTGTTATTTCCTTTGCTTTTTTACTTTGCTTTTATTTTACTTTGCATCTTTATCACAAAAATACCAAAAATATTATCCTATCATATCTATCAGATCTCACTCTCGTAAGTGACCGTGAAGGGATTGACAACCCCTTATCGCGTTGGTTGCGAGTATTTATTTGTATTGTGCAGGTGCGAGGGACTCGCGCGTAGCCTCCTAGTGGATTGATACCTTGGTTCTCAAAAACTGAGCGAAATACTTACGCTACTTTGCTGCATCACCCTTTCCTCTTCAAGGGAAAACCAACGCGGTGCTCAAGAGGTAGAAAGAAGGATTTCTGGCGCCGATGCCGGGGAGGTCTATGCAAAAGTTAACATACCAAGTACCCATCTCAAACCATTATCTCCCGCATTACATTATTTGCCATTTGCCTCTCGTTTTCCTCTCCCCCACTTCACCCTTGCCATTTTATTCGCCCTCTCTTTTTCGTTCGCCTTCTTCCCGTATGTATCTTTGTTTATGTTTCCTCGTGCCTTCTATAAGCTTGCATCTTTGCTTGCTGAAAATCTATTGATATGGATCCACTTAAAGTGTTCTACTTGGATCATCTTCGATCCTTATGCACTCGTGCTAAAACCCCAACTAGCCTAGTTTATGGGAAATCTTTAGATGAGCATGCTCATTTTGTGTGTCATCGTTTGTCTGAAAAAAGGGAAGCTCTTATGGTATCATATAAATAGTTTGCTATGCTATGCTTGGAATCTTTGTGAAATGTATGATTTTACTTGTTGCTCTAATAACCCTAAAAAACACCTTCCCTACCTATGTGAGTTCAATGATAATGAAATCTTATCTTCTTATGCAAAGGGTGTTTGTAGTTACTATGATATCGAACAAATTGAAGAATTTGTCGTTTTTAAGGGTGCTCATGAAGTTGCTTCTTTGATTGAAAAGTATGATTTTACTCTCAACAAATC
This sequence comes from Aegilops umbellulata, assembly GCA_032464435.1. NCBI lineage: Eukaryota > Viridiplantae > Streptophyta > Magnoliopsida > Poales > Poaceae > Aegilops > Aegilops umbellulata. The sequence continues at coordinate 175,409,129 of CP136058.1, forward strand.
TGAAAATTCCGTCATACTTAAATATTGCAATGAAAACCTTGCTCATAATGTCTATGTCCAAGAATTTATTGAAAGAATGACTGTTGCTTTGGAAGAAAATAATGATATGCATGAATCTATAGATAATGATGATTCCGATGATTTGGTTGAAATATCCCTTGATGAATATGATGCTTGCCATTCTTGTGGTCATGATGCCAATATTTATAAAGACGAATTTGCTATAGTTCCTTATGTTAAAAATGAGATCGTTGCTATTGCACCCATGCTTGATAGTTCCCTCGATGAAAAGCATGATTTCAATGATTTTACTATAAATTCTCTTGATGTCAATTGTGCTAGTAATATGCAAAACCCTAAGCTTGGGGATGCTAGTTTTGCTATGTCTACTACTTGTTGCAATGATCATGATTGGGGTGGTTCTTCTTATGATCTTGAAAATTTATTTAATCCCATGGTGAATATGAGATTGATAATATTGTTAGCAATAATATTGAAAGTGGGTTTGGAGAGGTCATGACTTTAGTTAATGTTAATCCCACTATTTCGGAAGATTGTCAACTTTGCATGCATGTGGATCGTGTTGAAAATATTTTATGTGATAGATATTTTGTTGAATTTGTTTATGATCCCACATGTAATTATTATGAGAGAGGAAAGTATGTTCGTAGAAATTTTCATGATAATAAATTACCTCTCATTATGTTGAGATTGCTATTGTTTCTCTCTTCTTCCTTGCATATGCTAGGATTTGCTTGCCTTGATAATTTGTTTACCTATAAGATGCCTATGCATAGGAAGTATGTTAGACTTAGATGTGTTTTTCACATGCTTCATTATGCTCTCTTTATGTTTCAATTGTTATCTTTCATGTGAGAATCGTTATCAATGCCTAGCTAGGGGCGTTACACGATAGCGCTTGTTGGGAGGCAACCCAATTTTATTTTTAGTTTTTTTTTGCTTTTGCTTCTGTTTAGGAATAAATATTTGATCTAGCCTCTGGTTAGATGTGTTTTTATGTTTTAATTAGTGTTTGTGCCAAGTTAAACCTATAGGATCTTCTTGGATGATAGTTATTTGATCTTGCTGTAATTTCCAGAAACTTTCTGTTCACGAAAACAATTGTTAAAAATCGCCAGAACGTGATAAAATACTGATTCCAATTGCTGCTGATCAATAAACAAATTTCCTAGGTCGTCCTAGTTTGGCTAATGTTTTGGAGTTCCAGAAGTTTGCATTAGTTACAGATTACTACAGACTGTTCTGTTTTTTCACAGATTCTGTTTTTCGTGTGTTGTTTGCTTATTTTGACGAATCTATGGCTAGTAAAATAGTTTATAAACCATAGAGAAGTTGGAATACAGTAGGTTTAACACCAATATAAATAATGAATGAGTTCATTACAGTACCTTGAAGTGGTCTTTTGTTTTCTTTCGCTAACGGACCTCACGAGATTTCTGTTAAGTTTTGTGTTGTGAAGTTTTCAAGTTTTGGGTAAAAAAATTGATGGATTATGGAACAAGGAGTGGCAAGAGCCTAAGCATGGGGATGCCCATGGCACCCCCAAGATAATCTAAGGACACCAAAAGGCCAAAGCTTGGGGATGCCCCGGAAGGCATCCCCTCTTTTGTCCTCGTCCATCGGTAACTTTACTTGAAGCTATATTTTTATTCACCACATAATATGTATTTTCCTACCAATCTATCCCCCTAGGAGCATGCGTGTAGTGCTTGGTTTTTCATGACTTGTAGTTGCAATAAGTATGTGAGTTCTTTATGACTAATGTTGAGTCCATGGATTATACGCACTCTCACCCTTCCATCATTGCTAGCCTCTTCGGTACCGTGCATTGCCCTTTCTCACATTGAGAGTTGGTGCAAACTTCGCCGGTGCATCCAAACCCCGTGATATGATACGCTCTTTCACACATAAAACTCCTTATATCTTCCTCAAAACAGCCACCATACCTACCTATTATGGCATTTCCATAGCCATTCCGAGATATATTGCCATGCAACTTTCCACCATTCCGTTTGTCATGACACATTCATCATTGTCATATTGCTTAGTATGATCATGTAGTTGACATAGTATTTGTGGCAAAGCCACCGTTCATAATTCTTTCATACATGTCACTCTTGATTCATTGCATATCCCGGTACACCGCCCGAGGCATTCATATAGAGTCATACTTTGTTCTCGTATCGAGTTGTAATCATTGAGTTGTAAATAAATAGAAGTGTGATGATCATCATCTAATAGAGCATTGTCCCAAAACAAGGCCAAAAAAGAGAGATAAAAAGGGGCAATGCTACTATCCTTTTTTCCACACTTGTGCTTCAAAGTAACACCATAATCTTCATGATAGAGAGTCTTTTGTTTTGTCACTTTCATATACTAGTGGGAATTTTTCATTATAGAACTTGGCTTGTATATTCCAACAATGGGCCTCCTCAAGTGCCCTAGGTCTTCGTGAGCAAGCAAGTTGGATGCACACCCACTTAGTTTCTTTTGTTGAGCTTCCATACATTTATAGCTCTAGTGCATCCGTTGCATGGCAATCTCTACTCCTTGCATTAACATCAATCGATGGGAATCTCCATAGCTCATTGATTAGCCTCGTTGATGTGAGACTTTCTCCTTTTTTGTCTTCTCCACATAACCCCCATCATTATACTCTATTCCACCCATAGTGCTATGTCCATGGCTCGCGCTCATATATTGCGTGAAAGTTTATAGGTTTGAGATTACTAAAGTATGAAACAATTGCTTGGCTTGTCATCGGGGTTGTGCATGATGAGAGCATTCTTGTGTGACGAAAATGGAGCATGACTATACTATATGATTTTGTAGGGATGAACTTTCTTTGGCCATGTTATTTTGAGAAGACATAATTGCTTAGTTAGTATGCTTGAAGTATTATTATTATTATGTCAATATGAACTTTTATCTTGAATCTTTCGGATCTGAATATTCATACCACAATTAAGAAGAATTACATTGAAATTATGCCAAGTAGCACTCCGCATCAAAAATTCTGTTTTTATCGTTTACCTACTCGAGGACGAGCAGGAATTAAGCTTGGGGATGCTTGATACGTCTCCAACGTATCTATAATTTTTTTATTGCTCCATGCTATATTATCTACTGTTTTGGACAATATTGGGCTTTATTATCCAATTTTATATTATTTTTGGGACTAACCTATTAACCGGAGGCCCAGCCCAGAATTGTTGTTTTTTTGCCTATTTCAAAGTTTCACAGAAAAAGAATATCAAACGGAGTCCAAACGGAATGAAACCTTTGGGAGCGTGATTTTTGGAACGAACACGATCCAGGAGACTTGGACCCTACGTAAGAGAAGCTTCCAGGAGGCCACGAGGTAGGGGCGCGCCCACCCCACGGGGCACGCCCTCCACCCTCGTGGGCCCCACATTGCTCCACCGACGTACTTCTTCCTCCTATATATACCAACGTACCCCCAAACGATCAGATACGGAGCCAAAAACCTAATTCCACCACCGCAACCTTCTGTACCCACAATATCCCATCTTAGGGCCTGTTCCGGAGCTCCGCCGGAGGGTGCATCCATCACGGAGGGCTTCTACATCAACACCATAGCCTCCCCGATGAAGTGTGAGTAGTTTACCTCAGACCTTCGGGTCCATAGTTAGTAGCTAGATGGCTTCTTCTCTCTTTTTGGATCTCAATACAATGTTCCCCCCCCCCCTCTCTCATGGAGATCTATTCGATGTAATCTTTTTTTTGCGGTGTGTTTGTTGAGACCGATGAATTGTGGGTTTATAATCAAGTTTATCTATGAACAATATTTGAATCTTCTCTGAATTCTTTTATGTATGATTGGTTATCTTTGCAAGTCTCTTCGAATTTTCAGTTTGGTTTGGCCTACTAGATTGATCTTTCTTGCAATGGGAGAAGTGCTTAGCTTTGGGTTCAATCTTGCGGTGTCCTTTCCCAGTGACAGTAGGGGCAGCAAGGCACATATTGTATTGTTGCCATCGAGGATAACAAGATGGGGTTTTTATCATATTGCATGAATTTATCCCTCTACATCATGTCATCTTGCTTAAGGCGTTACTCTGTTTTCATAAACTTAATACTCTAGATGCATGCTGGATAGCGGTCGATGAGTGGAGTAATAGTAGTAGATGCAGGCAGGAGTCGGTCTACTTGTCTCAGACGTGATGCCTATATACATGATCATACCTAGATATTCTCATAACTATGCTCAATTCTATCAATTGCTCAATAGTAATTCGTTCACCCATCGTAAAATACTTATTCTCTTGAGAGAAAAGCCAATAGTGAAACCTATGGCCCCCGGGTCTATCTTCATCATATTAATCTTCCAACACTTTGTTATTTCCTTTGCTTTTTTTACTTTGCTTTCATTTTACTTTGCATCTTTATCACAAAAATACCAAAAATATTATCCTATCATATCTATCAGATCTCACTCTCGTATGTGACCGTGAAGGGATTAACAACCCCTTATCGCGTTGGTTGCGAGGTTTTATTTGTATTGTGCAGGTGCGAGGGACTCGCGCGTAACCTCCTACTGGATTGATACCTTGGTTCTCAAAAACTGAGGGAAATACTTACGCTACTTTGTTGCATCACCCTTTCCTCTTCAAGGGAAAACCAACGCAGTGCTTAAGAGGTAGCAGTATTACTCCTTCAAAGGTAGTTTTTGTGGGCTTGATTCTTGATGGATCAATGCCATTTTGCAGACTGTATCCTGATAGAGTAGGTTGAGGCTGCTGCCACCGTCCATGAGGACTCACCTGAGGTGGAATCCATCAATGATTGGGTCAAGGACTAGTGCGGCTGAACCACCATGACGGATACTGGTCGGATGGTCCCTGCGATCAAAGGTGATCGGGCAGGACGACCATGGGTTGAATTTTGGGGTGACCGGCCCATCGCATAGACGTCCCTGAGTGCACGTTTGCGCTCCCTCTTGGGGATATGGGTAACGTATATCATGTTCATCGTTTTAACCTAGGGGGGACTTCTTCTGTCCCACTGTGTTCGGTGGACGGGGCTCCTTGTCGTCGTCCTCACTCTGTGACCCCTTCTCCTTGTTCTCGGCATTTAACTTGCTGGCCTGTTTAAAGACCCAACAGCTTCTGTGGGTGTGATTGGCTGGTTTATCGGGGGTGCAGTGAATCTTACATGGAAGATCAAGTATGCGGTCCAAGCTGGATGAGCCCGGATTGTTCCTTTTAAATGGCTTCTTCCGCTAGCCGGATTTGGAGCCACTGAATCCGGTGTTGACTGTCGTGTCATCGGTATTATCACCATTGTATCGATGCTTGTGCGTGTTGCGTCGGGGCTTGCTGTTGTTATTTCTGGCTTCAGAGGTACCAGGTTTGCTTGAATTATTATTGCTACAGGCTAGCCGGCTATCTTTGCCCGCGCAAAAGCGGGTCATGAGTGTCGTGAGGGCTGCCATGGACTTCGGCTTTTCCTGGCCGAGGTGTCGGGCAAGCCATTCATCGGGGATGCTATGCTTAAAGGCCGCTAGGGCTTCGACATCCGGACAGTCGACGATCTGGTTCTTTTTAGGTAGGAACCTAGTCCAGAATTTCCTGGCTGACTCTCCGGGCTGTTGAACTATGTGACTTAGGTCATCGGCATCCGGAGATCGGACATATGTACCTTGGAAGTTGTCGCGGAAGGCGTCCTCCAAGTCCTCCCAGCTGCCAATGGAGTTTTCAGGCAGGCTATTCAACCAGTGCCGAGCTGGTCCCTTGAGTTTTAGCGGGAGGTATTTGATGGCATGAAGATCATCGCCGCGGGCCATATGAATATGGAGAAGAAAATCCTCAATCCATACCGCGGGATCTGTTGTTCCATCATATGATTCGATATTTACGGGTTTAAACCCCTCTTGGAATTCGTGCTCCATTACATCATCAGTGAAGCAGAGGGGGTGTGCGGCGCCTCTATATCGGGCCAAGTCGCGACGTGGCTTGGATGGAGTCCATTTGTGGTTTTCGGCCCAGACGTGATTATGCTTGTCACGTCCGGCTAGATAGCCGTCACCGCGCGTCGGGGCACGCCTCTGCGATCCGTAGATCGATCTGGTCTGATCTGCTCTACTGTCCAGGTCTTGCCGCAGGTCGTATGTATATCCCTGAGCTGTTATATCTCTACCTTTACGGCGAGGTAGTATGGGCTGGTGTTTGGCTTGAGTTGTCGTTTTGTCCCGGCCAAGAGGTGGTCGGTCAGTCACATTACGTGTTGATGGTGCGGGCTCGTGGGCCTCGTCGTCAAACTGGGGTAGCAGTTTACGCTTCAGGTAAATTTTGGTTGGGCGCTCGAGGCCATATTCCTCGGCAGCTAGGACATTAGTCCACCTATTGTTGAGCAAATTTTGATCAGCTTGAAGCTACTGCTGCTTCTTTTTCAGGCTCCTTGAAGTGGCAATTAGCCGGCGCTTGAAGCGCTCCTGCTCGAGAGGTTCCTCAGGTATGATAAAGTCTTCGTCACCGAGGCTCACCTCGTCCTTGGAGAGTGGGAGATAATTACTGTCCTCCGAGTATTCATTTACAGCCTGTTCGTCAGGGCTAACTTACCCATCTTCCCGATCATCCTATTCGAAAGTTGGCTCGACGGGGTCTTCTTTGTCTTCGGCATCGTCCGGAGTGTTGTTGTCTCTTGTGCCGGTATTGCTGTCTTTTCCATGGCGTGATTTAGAGTGGTGCCGCTGACGTCGGCGCTTTGGCTGTGTCTCAGTAGGTTTATCCTTAACTGGATCTTCTTTATCATCATCGTTACCCTCTTTGGGTGTGTCCACCATGTATACGTCATACGAAGAGGTGGTCGTCCAGCGTTCGGTAAACGGCGGGTTTTCGGCCTGCTCCTCTCCTGCATCGTCGTCCATACCGTCGATGTCTTCAAAGCCGTAGTCGAGCATGTCAGTTAAGTCCTCGACAGTGGCTATGAAGTGGGTGGTTGGTGGGACGTAAAATTCCCCGCTCTCAGCCCTTAGTCCGGGTTGGGCGTAGTTTGGACATTGCTCCTCTGTAATGACGAGGGATTGCATCAAGTCTAGAGCCTCGCTTAAAGGCGAGGTTTGGCCAGGGAGAAGAAAATCCGTGGAGTACGACGGGAAGGAAACTCCTTGGCTGAGCTCACACGATGCTGACTCCGAGGGTTCGGAGTCAGTGTCCGGAGAGGAGTCCGGCTCCATGACGGTTGCCAATGACACTACTTCCTCCGGCTCTCCTGTATTGGGCTTAGTGGCCGCAGATACTCCGGCGGGCTCAATAATCCCATCCTCGGACCTCGCGATGTGCTCCGAATCTAAGGCCAGAGCGGAGGTTGGGGTCGTGAACCCTTGGAAGATCAAGTCTCCTCGGATATCAGCGACATAGTCCAGATTTCCAAAACTAATCTGGTGACTTGGGGCGTAGCTGTCGATCTGCTCTAGATGGCCAAGCGAGTTGGCCCGTAATGCGAAGCCACCGAATACGAAGAGCTGGCCGGGGAGGAAATCCTCCTGCAGGGCAGCATTGTTGTAGATGACTGATGGAGCCATCGAACCTTCTGATGACGTCACAGTGGAACTCTCATCCGCTGACTCAAGTTTCTCTTTAAACCTGCAACTTCCGCACCATGGACAGTCATCATGGACATAATAGCCTGCTTTCAAATTAATCATGTCATTTCCTGAGCATATCTTTTTGATCCCCTTATCGCCTCCCTGTGGAAGGCGACCAGAGTCTCAGGGGCTACTATCTATAGACAGGCGCATTCTGCATGGTTAAGATATTACATTGCATACCTCAAAGCCTCTTAGTAGGCCCGTGAAGGCTTCATTCAATCCGCTTCTTGCGGACATAATCCTCTCAACTACCATACCCATTAAGGTACGATGTTCCTCTGAGATGGACGCATTTTGCAACATGCCCATTAATGTATCCGGCGCCTCCAGATTCCTGGAAATGGCTGCGAGAGTATGAACTCCCTTCGAAAGGATATGTTCACTCGACCCTAGAGTCGTCTTCGGCTGTAAACCGGACAGTCCGGGGCCTTTATTTTTGGTCCCCGTAGGGGCTGCACACCCCGGACCCTTGACGACCGAAGTATCACCTTCGAGTGCGGTCTTCATTGCCCCCCGCACCACTTGATGATCGGGGGAGACCCTCCGGGACGACACCTCGAAGTCGTCCGCCCTAAGGGGCGAGGAAGCCCGTGGAGGCATCTCTCTTTCCATCATCTCCAGAAGCAGGTCACCCGAGGAGGAGGACTGTTGAGGAAGACTGCGGGCCGGACTGCAAACATATATTTAAGATGTTACCCTGGTAACCTGAAAAGAACGGGATATGTCTAGAATAACCTTGTTCACTTACAATTCGGTGAAAGGCATGTCCTTATGAAGGAACTGTGCGGCAACATCGTCTTCCGAACCCGAATCGTTTGACAGGGACATTTTTCTTCTCTTGGGAGCCTCCACCTCCAAATCTTCGGAGGCGGTCCTTTTCTTCCCATGGGGAGAAGGGATATCAGCTTCTTCCTCCCCTACGTCTTTGGAAAAGGGAATTCCGGTCTCCACGGACATAGCGTTCGGTGTCCCTTTAGAATGGAGGCCACCTTGGGCCTTTTTGCTCTCTTCTTTGTCCTCCTTCGCCGGCACTTGATACGGCGTCGGGTCTAGCATCCTTGTCAACACAGGATCAGCTGAGTCTTCGAGGAGTGGAGTCGAACACCTAATTAGTTCTGCCTTCTTTATCCATCCCTGGTCGAAGACAGGTTTCTCAGTATATTGATACAAGATAATCAACTAAGCCGTGTTCAGGAGTCGAGTGCTTACCAAGGTATCTGGATGGTTGCAGTCGAGGCCGATGTCCTTGGTTCTATCCAGCCACTGCTTTCGGGTCCCGAAGAATAACTTCCACATCCCTTTGTGCATTGTGCCGAAGAAATGTTGAAGAGTCTGTGGTCCTTTCGGATTGAAATCCCACATGCGGAGAGGCCGTCGCTGGCACAGCAGGATCTGGCGGACTAGCATTACCTGGGTCACGTTGATGAGGCCAGTGTCCTTTTCAAGGAGGCTCCGGATACGGCTTTGTAGTGTATGCACTTCATGAATTGATCCCCAGTCCATCCCCTTATTAATCCATGATGCGAGTCGTAATGGAGGGCCAGAGCCGAACGCAGGGGCGGCTGCCCACTTGGTACCGCGGGGTTCAGTGATGTAAAACCACTCCCGCTGCCATAGGTTGGAAGTTTCCGTGAAGGAGCCCTTTGGCCAGGGAGTATTGGCGAGCTTGCTCACCATAGCACCGCCACACTCCGCTTGCACCCCATCTACCACCTTCGGCTTCACATTAAAGGTCTTGAGCCATAAGCCGAAGTGTGGGGGAATACGGCGAAGGCCTCGCACATGATAATGAACGCCGAGATGTGAAGAAAGGAGTCCGGAGCTAGATCATGAAAATCTAGCCCATAATAGAACATGAGGCCACAGACGAAGGGGTGGAGAGCGAACCCTAGCCCCCATAGGAAGTGGGAGATGAATACGACCCTCTCGCTGGATCTGGGTGTAGGAATAACCTGCCCCTTAGCAGGGAGCCTGTGGAGGATTTCCGCGGTCAGGTACCTTGTCGCCCGGAGCTTCGCGATATCCTCCTCTATGACAGAGGAGGCCACCCACCGGCCTTGAGGGCTGGGTCCGGACATGACTGGGAGGCTTGGAGCGATTAAGTTGAAACCTGGGTGCTGGAGCTCGAGGTTGGAAAAGTTGAGGAAGAGTTAGGCGTAGAGGAGAAAGACAGGTTTGTGCCCCTTTATAAAGGCAATGAATATCGAATGCCTCCTCATGAGCCTTAAAACTTGCCTATTCCCAAGGAATCGTATAGACGGAGCGGTTGGATTACCCACGCTCGTATGAATGAAAATCCCATAATAAGGGGACACGATCTTTGCTTCGACAAGACGTGCCGATAAAACCGCATCTTGAAACATGGAGCGGGAGGCTAAAAACGGTTCGAAATAATGACCGCGTAGTGGCGTAATGTCACGCTACAAAAGTTGTCAGTAGATTGGACTCGTGAAATATTATACCCCCTGCGGGTGTGTGTGTGGTACTTGTTTTGCAGAGTCGAACACGTTTTCTATGTTCGAAGGCTGTTTTGGAATATTCAGAGGAGGAACCCGCCTTGCAATGCCGAAGACGATCTGCGCGCCGGACACATCATCATTGAAGCCCGGTTCAGGGGCTACTGAGGGAGTCCTGGATTAAGGGGTCCTCGGGCGTCCGGACTATGTAAAATGGGGCCGGACTAATGGGCTATGAAGATACAAGACAGAAGACTTCTTCCCGTGTCCGGATGGGACTCTCCTTTGCGTGGATGGCAAGCTTGGCGTTCAGATATGTAGATTCCTTCCTTTGTAAACCGACTTTGTACAACCCTAGGCCCCTCCGCTGTCTATATAAACCAGAGGGTTTAGTCCATAGAGGCACTCATAATCACCAACCATACAGACTAGACATCTAGGGTTTAGCCATTACGATCTCGTGGTAGATCAACTCTTGTAATCCTCATGTTCGTCAAGATCATCAAGCAGGAATTAGGGTATTACCTCCATCAAGAGGGCCCGAACCTGGGTAAACATCGTGTCCCCCCGTCTCCTGTTACCATCGACCCTAGACGCACATTTCGGGACCCCCTACCCGAGATCCGCTGGTTTTGACACCGACAATCCCCCTCCGGCAAGGTGCCGGAACAAGGTCCCGATTGTTTTTTGCTGGCTACAGAGGCTTGCGGTGGCGGAACTCCCGATCTAGGTTTCTTTTTGGGGGTTTCTATATTTATAGAGATTTTTGGCATCGGGAACAAGTCAGGGGGGTCTCCGAGGCGGACACGAGGTAGGAGGGCGCGCCCAGGGAGGTAGGGCATGCCCCCACCCTCGTGGGTGCCTCAGGACTCTTCTGGCCCATCTCCGATACTCCGTGGGCTTCTTCTAGTCCAAAAATAATCTCTGTGAAATTTTAGGTCAATTGGACTCCGTTTGGTTTTCCTTTTCTGCGATACTCAAAAACAAGGAAAAAATAGAAACTGGCACTGGGCTCTAGGTTAATAGGTTACTCCCAAAAATCATATAAAATAGCATATAAAACATCCAAGATTGATAATATAATAGCATGGAACAATCAAAAATTATAGATACGTTGGAGACATATCAAGCATCCCCAAGCTTAATTCTTGCTCGTCCTCGAGTAGGTAAATGATAAAAACAGAAATTTTGATGTGGAATGCTACCTAACATATTTATCAATGTAATTTTATTTATTGTGGCATGAATGTTCAGATCCGAAAGATTCAAGACAAAAGTTTAATATTGACATAAAAGTAATAATACTTCAAGCATACTAACTAAGCAATTATGTCTTCTCAAAATAACATAGCCAAAGAAAGCTCATCCCTACAAAATCATATAGTTTGGCCATGCTTCATTTTCGTCTCACAAAATGCTCCCATCATGCACAACCCCAATGACAAGCCAAGCAATTGTTTCAAACTTTAGTATTCTCAAACTTTTTCAACTTTCACGCAATACATGAGCGTGAGCCATGGACATAGCACTATAGGTGGAACAGAATATGATGATGGAGGTTGTGTGGAGAAGACAAAAAGGGAGAAAGTCTCACATCAACGCGGCTAATCAACGGGCTATGGAGATGCCCATCAATTGATGTTAATGCGAGGAGTAGGGATTGCCATGCAACGAATGCACTAGAGCTATAAATGTATGAAAGCTCAACAAAAGAAACTAAGTGGGTGTGCATCCATCTTGCTTGCTCACGAAGACCTAGGGCATTTGAGGAATCCCATTGTTGGAATATACAAGCCAAGTTCTATAATGACAAATTCCCACTAGTATATGAAAGTGACAAAATAAGAGACTCTCTATCATGAAGATCATGGTGCTACTTTGAAGCACAAGTGTGGTAAAACGATAGTAGCGTTGTCCCTTCTCTCTTTTTCTCTCATTTTCTTTGGGCCTTCCTTTTTTTATTTGGCATTTCTCCCTTTTTTTATTTGGCCTTTCTCTTTTTTTTCTCACACGATACAATGCTCTAATAATGATGATCATCACACTTCTATTTATTTACAACTCAAGAATTACAACTCAATACTAGAACAAAATATGACTCTATATGAGTGCCTCCGGCGGTGTACCGGGATGGGCAATGAATCAAGAGTGACATGTATGAAAAATTATGCATGGTGGCCTTGCCACAAATACGATGTCAACTACATGATCATGCAAGGCAATATGACAATGATGAAGCGTGTCATAATAAACGGAACGGTGGAAAGTTGCATGGCAATAATATCTCGGAATGGCTATGGAAATGCCATAATAGGTAGGTATGGTGGCTGTTTTGAGGAAGATATAAGGAGGCTTATGTGTGATAGAGTGTATCATATCACGGGGATTGGATGCACCTGCGAAGTTTGCACCAACTCTTGAGGTGAGAAAGGGCAATGCACGGTACCGAAGAGGCTAGCAATGATGGAAGGGTGAGAGTGCGTATAATCCATGGACTCAACATTAGTCATAAAGAACTCACATACTTATTGCAAAAATCTACAATTCATCAAAACCAAGCACTACGTGCATGCTCCTAGGGAGATAGATTGGTAGGAAAATACCATTGCTCGTCCCCGACTGCCACTCATAAGGAAGGCAATCAAAGAACACCTCATGCTTCAAATTTGTCACACAACGGTTACCATACGTGCATGCTACGGGACTTGCAAACCTCAACACAAGTATTTCTCAATTTCACAATTACTCAACTAGCACGACTCTAATATCACCATCTTCATATCTTGAAACAATCATCAAGTATCAAACTTCTCATAGTATTTAATGCACTTTATATGAAAGTTTTTATTATACCTCTTGGATGCCTATCATATTAGGACTAGTTTCATAACCAAAGCAAATTACCATGCTGTTTAGGACTCTCAAAATAAAATAAGTTAAGCACTGAGAGATCAACTATTTCTTCAAAATAAAACCACCGTTGTGCTCTAAAAGGATATAAGTGAAGCACTAGAGCAAATGACAAACTACTCCGAAAGATATAATTGAAGATCAATGAGTAGTCGAATAATTATGCAACTATGTGAAGACTCTCTAATATTTAAGAATTTCATATATTGGTATATTATTGAAACAGCAAGCAAAACAAAATAAAATAAAATGGCCCTACAAGCAAAACACATATCATGTGGTGAATAAAAATATAGCTCCAAGTAAAGTTACCGATGAACAAAGACGAAAGAGGGGATGCCATCTGGGGCATCCCCAAGCTTAGGCTCTTGGTTGTGCTTGAATATTACCTTGGGGTGCCTTGGGCATCCCCAAGCTTAGGCTCTTGCAACTCCTTATTCCATAGTCCATCGAATCTTTACCCAAAACTTGAAAACTTCACAACACAAAACTCAACAGAAAACTCGTAAGCTCCGTTAGTATAAGAAAATAAATCACCACTTAGGTACTGTTGTGAACTCATTCTAAATTCATATTGGTGTAATATCTACTGTATTCCAACTTCTCTATGGTTCATACCCTCCGATACTACTCATAGATTCATCAAAATAAGCAAACAACACATAGAAAACAGAATCTGTCAAAAATAGAACAGTCTGTAGTAATCTGTATCATTCGAATACTTCTGTAACTCCAACAATTCTGAAATAACTTGGTGGACCTGAGGAATTTGTCTATTAATCATCTTCAAAAAGAATCAACCTAAAATCACTCTCCAGTAAAAAATGGCAGCTAATCTCATGAGCGCTAAAGTTACTGTCTTTTACAACAAGATCGCAAAGACTTCACCCAAGTCTTCCCAAAGGTTCTACTTGGCACAAACACTAATTAAAACATAAAAACAGATATAAACAGAGCATAGATGAATTATTTATTACTAAACATGAACAAAAATTAAGGAATAAAAATAAAATTGGGTTGCCTCCCAACAAGCGCTAACGTTTAACGCCCCTAGCTAGGCATGATGATTTCAATGATGCTCACATAAAACATAAGAATTGAAACATAAAGAGAGCATCATGAAGAATATGACTGGCACATTTAAGTCTAACCCACTTCCTATTCATAGGGATTTTGTGATCAAACTATTTATTGGAGCAAGAATCAACTAGCATAGGAAGGCAAAACAAGCATGACTTCAAAATTTTCAACACATAGAGAGGAAACTTGATATTATTGCAATATGTAGAAGCATATGATCCTCTCTCATAATAATTTTCAGTAGCATCATGAATGGATTCAACAATATAACCATCACATAAAGCATCCTTTTCATGATCTACAAGCATAGATTTTTTATTACTCTCCACATAAGCAAATTTCTTCTCATGAATAGTAGTGGGAGCAAACTCAACAAAATAACTATCATGTGAGGAATAATCCAATTGAAAATTAAAATCATGATGAAAAGTTTCATGGTTATCATTATTCTTTATATCATACGTGTCATCACAATAATCATCATAGATAGGAGGGATGCTTTCATCATAATAAATTTTCTCATCAAAACTTGGGAGACTAAAAATATCATCTTCATCAAACATAGCTTCCCCAAGCTTGTGGCTTTGCATATCATTAGCATCATGGATGTTCAAGGAATTCATACTAAAAACATTGCAATCATGCTCATCATACAAATATTTAGTGCCAAACATTTTATATATTTCTTATTCTAGCACTTGAGCACAATTTTCCTTTCCATCATTTTCACGAAAGACATTAAAAAGATGAAGCATATGAGGTAACCTCAATTCCATTTTTAAGTAGTTTTCTTTTATAAACTAAACTAGTGATAAAACAAGAAAGTAAAAGTTTCGATTGCAAGATCTAAAGATATACCTTCAAGCACTCACCTCCCCGGCAACGGCGCCAGAAATTGTTTAATGTCTACTAGACAACCTTCTTCTTGTAGACGTTGTTGGGCCTCCAAGTGCAGAGGTTTGTAGGACAGTAGCAAATTTCCCTCAAGTGGATGACCTAAGGTTTATCAGTCCGTGGGAGGCGTAGGATGAAGATGGTCTCTCTCAAACAACCCTGCAACCAAATAACAAAGAGTCTCTTGTGTCCCCAACACACCCAATACAATGGTAAATTGTATAGGTGCACTAGTTCGGTGAAGAGATGGTGATACAGGTGCAATATGGATGGTAGATATAGGTTTTTGTAATCTGAAATTATAAAAACAGCAAGGTAACAAGAGATAAAAGTGAGCACAAATGGCATTGCAATGTGTTGAAACAAGGCCTAGGGTTCATACTTTCACTAGTGCAAGTTCTCTCAACAATAATAACATAATTGGATCATATAACTATCCCTCAACATGCAACAAAGAGTCACTCCAAAGTCACTAATAGCGGATAACAAATGAAGAGATTATGGTAGGGCACGAAACCACCTCAAAGTTATCCTTTCTGATCGATCTATTCAAGAGTTCGTAGTAAAATAACATGAAGCTATTCTTTCCGTTCGATCTATCCTAGAGTTCGTACTAGAATAACACCTTAAGACACAAATCAACCAAAACCGTAATGTCACCTAGATACTCCAATGTCACCTCAAGTATCCGCGGGTATGATTATACGATATGCATCACACAATCTTAGATTCATCTATTCAACCAACACAAAGAACTTCAAAGAGTGCCCCAAAGTTTCTACCGGAGAATCAAGACGAAAACGTGTGCCAACCCCTATGCATAAGTTCACAAGGTCACTGAACCCACGAGTTGATCACCAAAACATACATCAAGTAAATCACGTGAATATCCCATGTCACCACAGATAAGCACATGCAAGACATACATCAAGTGTTCTCAAATCCTTAAAGACTATCTGATAAGATAACTTCAAAGGGAAAACTCAGTCCATTACAAGAGAGTAGAGGGCGAGAAACATCATAAGATCCAACTATAATAGCAAAGCTCGCGATACATCAAGATCGTGCCAAATCAAGAACACGAGAGAGAGATCAAACACATAGCTACTGGTACATACCCTCAGCCCCGAGGGTGAACTACTCCCTCCTCGTCATGGAGAGCGCCGAGATGATGAAGATGGCCACCGGTGAGGGATCCCCCCTCCGGCAGGGTGCCAGAATAGGGTCTCGATTGGTTTTCGGGGCGCGCCCCCTACCTCGTGGCTGCCTCGGGACTCTTCTGGCCCATCTCCGATACTCCGTGGGCTTCTTCTGGTCCAAAAATAATCTCCGTGAAATTTCAGGTCAATTGGACTCCGTTTGGTTTTCCTTTTCTGCAATACTCAAAAACAAGGAAAAAACAGAAACTGGCACTGGGCTCTAGGTTAATAGGTTAGTCCCAAAAATCATATAAAATAGCATATAAATGCATATAAAACATCCAAGATTTACAATATAATAGCATGGAACAATCAAAAATTATAGATACTTTGGAGACGTATCACACACGCGATGCCAATCCAAATGTCATCAGCCCCTTCGACAACTTCGATGGGCTCCTCTCCCACATTGCTGCACAGTGGGCCACTGTGGACCAATCCGCAGATGACGTTGACTCTGAAGAAGTGCCCGCTCCACCAAAGCCACAGAAGAAGAAGAAGAAGACCAAAGCTTCGAAGCCCTCTGCCTCACCAAAAGCTTCGCATGTGAAGCCATTGGCCACTGCACCTCCTGAACCCATTGTGCAGTCTGAAGATTTGTCTTGTGTCTCCAAGAAGACCGAGAAGACAAAGAAAACCAAGAAGCCCAAGAAGATTTCTGGGCATGAACTGACTCCTGCTGCCGTTCTGCGCAATGAGGATGAAACCATTGATCTGTCCGACAATGAAGATCTTGGTGATGATGCCCCTGAGTTGCTGATCAAGAGCAAGCAAGAGGCGGAGATCTTCAACGATCTTCCCCTATTTGATGTTGATATACTAAACAACTTTATTGATGAGTGGTCCGACGACCAGAGCATCAACATTGATGATCTTCAGCTTCCTGTGGACATCAGCGTCACCTTCCATGGAGCCATTGCCAATGAAGTGGCTCTGGCTCAGAAAATTGTTGAAATCAAGAACAAAATTGATTATGAGAAGGCTCACTTCAAGAAGAACATGGCCAAGCTCAGCGTGGCAGATGTTTAGACCTTCAAGAAGATGTTGGATGACCTCAAGGAACAGTTTCACAAGAAGTGTGAAGAAGCCAAAGGTTCAAGAGAGAGCATGAAGTACTTCACGCAGAAATGTATTCAAGCACATAATGAAGTTGAAAAGCGAAAGGCTCTTGGGCGTCCTGGCACCAACCCCAAAATGGCTGCCAAATAAAAGAATTCTACTATGACACAAACTGAAGCACCAAGGCAAGAAGCACCTCGCATTGTCTTCCCTGCCAGCATGACAGGCTCGAAGCTTAAGGTCACCTCAGCAGCTTCAGAGCTGAAGAAGACAAGGGCAGCTAAAGCCGAAGCCAAGAAACGCAAGCACAAGAATGCTACTGATGATGCACCATCTAAGAAGAAATTGAAGACAAAGTCTTCAAAGAAAGAGCGTGCTGCGGACTCTGAGCCCCTTGTTGTTGAGCCCATTTCTGTTTCCCGTCCAGCCTCCACCAACCAAGAGCGTCGCCTGGTAATCCATGAGCCTGCTTCCACAGAGGCTCCTGAAGATGAAGAAGTTCTAGCTGTCGACCCCATCACAGCTGAAGACATTGGTCGTGAAGACAATGTTGAAGATGATGAAGTCCTTCCTCAACTTGTGCACAAGGTATCATCGTATGTTCTCATGAATAGCAAACTCATCAGCATTGGTCGTCCATTGACACCAATTGCTCAGGATGATTCATGGGCCGATCGCCCTCAACAAGACACCCCCATTCATGATGAGACACCTAGAACTCCACCACCTCAAGTCACCACTCCGGTGCTTGAAGACAATAACTACATGGTATAGACCACTCCATTGCCACAAGCATCGCCCGCTTTCCGTAGGCTTCGCAAAGGCCCCAGGCCACAGGTCACCATGTCGAGCATTCCAAAAGGGGAAGTGCAACAAAGCTCAGTAGCACGTCAAGTGTTTCCTGAAGCCACCCCAACTGTGAATGTCTCTGAGTCTGAAGCCAAAGCTGCTGAAGACATTCCAGTTGCATCAGCCGATGAAAATCTAGGAGAGAGAAGAAGAAAGAGTTGCCACACCCCCGGCTACATATGAAGTCATTCTCGAGGAGAATGTAACTATGCCCGACCCTCCTTTTATTGAACAAACGGAGGTTGAAACCACTGAGGATGCCACAATCACTGCTACTGAAGTCAATGACATTGTCATGGCCAAAGACAATGTGGAGCCTGAAGCAAATGTAGTGCCTGAAGCTCATGTGCAACCTGAAGCCAATATCAATGCTGAAGCCACTGTTCCACCTCCTAGGCCTCACACCATTGAACAAACCTTTGATCATGGACAGCTGGTCACTGTGAAATGGCATATCCTAGTTCCTCCCAATGCTCCCGGACCACAGTATGACTACCATGTGGAGCAGAGGCCTCAGGTTCAGAAGCCAAAGCCAAGGCTGCCAGGTGCTGCAACTTCGCCAGGATCTTTCAGCGTGAACAACTTTAGAGCTCACAGCACCTTCTTCGATAGCGCCAAGAATCCGTACTCGAAGCCAAAGATCTCTTCGGATCGATTTTGGAGCTATCGGCAGCGCAGCTATTACTCCTGCATTCTATACAATCAAGAGCGAATATTTCCTCACATGCGTCTTGATTGTGAAGCTATTGCTGGGTTGCCCTGTCTGGAAGAAGCTCTTGACTGTTTTAGGGAGGTTGGTCTTCTGCCGTTCGTTACGGACAAACAGCACCGGAATGAAGAGCTTCTGCTACAGTTCTATGCCACTCTTCACATTCGTGGCTACAACAGGGATCCGAAGACATGGATCCTTGAGTGGATGTCAGGAGATGTGCATCATGAAGCCAAAGCTCAAGACGTCATCGAGCTTACCTCCCTGCCCACTCCAGGTGAACTGTATGAGCCTGGTTGTCATCTTCACAGGAATGAAGTGCAGAGTATTTTTCAGAGGCCTGAACCCAATATGAGCGAGATGCTCAGCATGATGAAGCCACTGCCCCAAGATGCTGAATACCCCAAAGAATTCTTTGTCAAAGACCTCGAGTACTTGCCTCGCATAGTTTATCATATCCTGAGGCGTACTCTATGGCCCATCAAGGGACACTCAGCTGAAGCCAAACTTGAAGGAGCCATGAAGACTTTGGTATTCTATATCATCAATGGCATCAGATTCAACACCCAGGATTTCTTCCTCAGACAACTTGCTGCATTTGGGATTGATCTGTTTGGCCTGAAGTTCTATGCTCCATGGGTGATGCGCCTGATCAAGCTCCATTCTTCTGTTGACTATCAGCCCTCAGCGCGCAACCATCTTGTCTTTCTGCCTGAGGTTGATCTGTCCATTGAAGCCATCTACCCAGAGCCTGCCAAGGAGCCGCTATATCTTCATAATGCTGACCATCAAAGCTTCACACAGCCAATGGAGGGAATTCTTGTTCCTAATGCTGCAACTCCTGCTTATCCTCTGGCTGGCAACATGCATGTGCCCCATCGTGCAAACACCGAAGCCACTGACAGTACAATTGCTCAAAGGCCTCGGAGGCGTTCTCATGTACTCAATGATTGAGAGCTTCTTGTGGCCTTGCATCAGAAGCAGGATAAGCATCATGACTGGCTCAAGCGTCAGATGCAGAGCATCTTGGTGGATGTCAATCGCATTCGCAACCTGGCCACCAAGAACTCGTTTGTTGCCCATGAAGTCTGTCAGCGGTCCTGGAAGAGTCTCACACTGCTCTGTCCTGAAGCTGATCTTCGTGAAGATGGATTCACTAAGGACTTCAAGTTTGAATCCAGGCCTCCCCAGAATGCAAGCTGGCGTCGCACTCCCTCAATAGAAGATTTTGAGTATTCGTCTTCGGCTGCAACTATTGTTGCTAGAGTCGTCGATGAAGAAGACGATGCCACTTCACCAACCATGGCTTCACTGCATCTCGACACTGCACCAGGCCCCTCTGCACCACCGAACTCCAGCGTCAACCCTGCTCCTTCATCTACTCCTGATGGGAACGAGTAGATACTATGTCTTCAAACCTTTTTGGTCATTACTGACAAAAGGGGGAGAAGCTTATGAGTTGATAGTCTTCAAGCAGGTCCTTATGGGTGGTTGCATTGTTTTTTTTAAGTTTTTACAACTCTCGTCTTTTGAAACATTTGGTTCTCTGAGTTGTAACACTTAAACTCGATAGTCGTCTGCTACTTTTTCTGCCACTTTGTGATGCAATGATAAATCCCGCATGAAGTCATTCCGCAGACGTCCATTTTTCATTATGCATGTCATTATCTTCGCTATCCTTTTATAAGCATGATGAATTGTTTTCATAAGTTGAAGAGGATCTCCACAAAGTAAAACCTGTCATGTGCATTTTCATTCAAAAGCAAACTACATATATGCACATCTTCAGGGGGAGCCTTTCACTTCTTATGAAGACAATGCCTGAATTCTTAACTTTCACATACTTTTATCCCTGTTGAAAACTTCAACCAGTTTGTCATCAATCACCAAAAGGGGGGAGATTGTAAGTGCATCTAGTGCCACCCCTAGTTGGTTTTGGAGTATTGACAACAAACTTGGTTGAGGGACTAATGTGTTTGTGAGAATTGCAGGATAACACAGGTAGTAGTCCCATATTGATTCGGTTTACCTACCAGAGATGACCCCTAAAAATATGTGAAGACATTGAAGACAATGGTGGTCAGTGAAGATATTCACACTGAAGATTATGACATGAGAAGACATCTCGTGAAGACTATGGAGTGTGAAGACATAGTTGTTTCGTAGTTTCCTTTTCTTCTTTGTTGAGTCATAGAAACCACCATACTGTTAAGTGGGGTCCAAGTGAACAAAGTCAGAGTGACTAATGTGATGCTCAACCAAATCCTATGTCTTCGAGCGAAGACAATGAGAGCAAATCTTATCCAGAGCTGGATAAGTCAGCTTTACTTGTAGCCCAAGTCAAGCTGCCGCATGTGTTTGAAATCTGACAGTTGGACACGTGTCAATTCCTTAGTGACCCGGGGTCACTTTGGACAAATCAGGTTGGGTTGCCTCCTGTTTATAAATAGCCCACCCCCTGCACCATAAATTGGTGGCTGCTCAGAGTTAGTGCACGGCTTTTGTCGTTTGAGAGCAACCCACCTCCGAAGCATTTGAGAGAGAGATCCTTGCGAGGACAAAGCCCAAAACACCCAGAGCCAAAGAGTGTTAGGCATCACTGAAGTCTTTCTGTCTGCGTGATCTGAAGACTTGTTACACTTGAGGACTGTGAATCCTCCAGCCGGTTAGGCGTCGCGTTCTGAGCATCCAAGAGCCATTTTGGATTGCCGGTGAACGAAGTCTGTGCAGGTTTGCAAGTCTACCTTGAAGACTTACCAGAGTGATTGGGCGAGGACTGTGTGTTTTTAGCTCAAGGGGAATAAGGTGAAGACGCGGTCTTCTGAGTTGAATCTCAGCCTCCCTAACCAGACGTACAGCTGTCACAACAACTGGAACTGGTCTACCAAATCCGTGTCCTCTCCAAGCAACTGGTTCTATCCTTCCCATCTCTCTACTTTACAGTTTGTCTTCATGAAGTCATTGCCTGATTGCTTGAACTGTTTGGCTTCATTGTGTAAAGACTGATTTCTGTTTGGCTTCATACTATCTTCCACCCTGATCCATACTACCTAGCTGTCGATAGTCTTCGTGCTTCCACTTCATTGCTTACTTGACTATGACTTGTCTAGTGTAGTCTACCTTCCGCTGCATATCAATAGGTTCATTTCTACTGTTTGTCTTCAAAGCCCCCATGTTTTGAAGACTTTCATAAAAATCGCCTATTCACCCCCCCCCCCCTCTCGTCGATAACTAGCACTTTCAGCTCTTGATCCAGCAGATGCTCGAGGGAGAGTTCCGTCAGCATGACAGCATGGTGACGGTGTTGCTGATATGATCTGCACAGGGCTTCGCCTAAGCTCCACGACTATATAATCTGAGGTGTAATCTGTGGAGGGGGGCACCGCACACGGTTAAGAGAAACTTGTGTGTCCTAGGTTTTATATATATATATATATATATATATATATAAGCAGCTTTAGGGCGCCCCAAGTAGGCCGAATCCTACTTGGGGTGCAAGCCCAATTCGCCGCCCCCTTCCTTATTTCAGCATATGGGAAGGAAAGAGAAGGGGGAAGAGAAGGAAAGGGTGGAGGCCGAACCCTAATCCTTCATTTATTCTTCCCCTTCCTTTCCTCCTACTCCTATTCGGCCTAGGAGGGGCGCACCAGCCCACTAGGGGCTGGTTTATCCCTCACTTGGCCCAATAGGCCCATAACTTTGACGGGGGGTGCCTGGAACCCCTTCCGGTGACCCGATATCACCGGGAACACTTTCAGTGTCCAAATATCATCGTCCTATATATGAATCTTTACCTCTCGACCATTTCGAGACTCCTCGTCATGTCCGTGATCTCATCCGGGACTCCGAACAAACTTCGGTCACCAAAAACACATAACTCATAATACAAATCGTCATCAAACGTTAAGCGTGCGGACCCT
Source organism: Aegilops umbellulata (assembly GCA_032464435.1). Classification (NCBI taxonomy): domain Eukaryota; kingdom Viridiplantae; phylum Streptophyta; class Magnoliopsida; order Poales; family Poaceae; genus Aegilops; species Aegilops umbellulata. The sequence goes on from CP136058.1 coordinate 175,431,838, forward strand.
ACGGGTTTGAAAACTATGTAGACATGACCGAGACACATCTCCGGTCAATAAACAATAGCGGAATCTGGATGCTCATATTGGCTCCTACATATTCTACGAAGATCTTTATCGGTCAAACCGCATAACAGCATACGTCATTCCCTTTGTCATCGGTATGTTACTTGCCCGAGATTCGATCATCGGTATCATCATACCTAGTTCAATCTCGTTACCGACAAGTATCTTTACTTGTTCCGTAATGCATCATCCCGCAACTAACTCATTAGTCACATTGCTTGCAAGGCTTATAGTGATGAGCATTACCGAGAGGGCCCAGAGATACCTCTCCGATACACGGAGTGACAAATCCTAATCTCGATCTATGCCAACCCAACAAACACCTTCGGAGACACCTGTACTGCATCTTTATAATCACCCAGTTATGTTGTGATGTTTGATAGCACACAAGGTGTTCCTCCGGTATTCGGTAGTTGCATAATCTCATAGTTAGAGGAATATGTATAAGTCATGAAGAAAGCAATAGCAAAAAAACTTAACGATCGTTATGCTATGCTAACGGCTGGGTCTTGTCCATCACATCATTCTCTAATGATGTGATCCCGTTCATCAAATGACAACACATGTCTATGGTTAGGAAACTTAACCATCTTTGATTAACGAGCTAGTCAAGTAGAGGCATACTAGGGACACTCTGTTTGTCCATGTATTCACACATGTACTAAGTTTACGGTTAATACAATTCTAGCATGAATAATAAACATTTATCATGATATAAGGAAAGATAAATAACAAATTTATTATTGCCTCTAGGGCATATTTCCTTCAGTCTCCCACTTGCACTAGAGTCAATAATCTAGTTCACATCGCCATGTGATTTAACACCAATTGTTCACATCCTTTTGTGATTAATACCCATAGTTCACATTGCCATGTGACCAACACTCAAAGGGTTTACTAGAGTCAATAATGTAGTTCACATTGCTATGTGATTAACACCCAAAGAGTACTAAGGTGTGATCATGTTTTGCTTGTGAGAGAAGTTTAGTCAACGAGTCTGTCACATTGAGAGCCGTATGTATTTTGCAAATTTTCTATGTCTACAATGCTCTGCATGGAGCTACTCTAGCTAATTGCTCCCACTTTCAATATGTATCCAGATTGAGACTTAGAGTCATCAGGATAAGTGTCAAAGCTTGCATCGACGTAACCTTTTACGACGAACTTTTTGTCACCTCCATAATTGATAAATATGTCCTTATTCCACTAAGGATAATTTTGACCGTTGTCTAGTGATCCACTCCTGGATCACTATTGTACCCTCTTGCCAAACTCATGGTGAGGTACACAATAGGTCTGGTACACAGCATAGCATACTTTATAGAACCTATGACTGAGGAATAGGGAATGACTTCTCATTCTCTTTCTATTTTTTTCCGTGGTCGGGTTTTGAGTGTTTACTCAACTTCACACCTTGCAACACATGCAAGAACTCCTTTGACTGTTCCAGTTTGAACTACTTCAAAAACTTGTCAAGGTATGTACTCATTGAAAAAACTTATCAAATGTCTTGATCTATATCTATAGATCTTGATGCTCAACATGTAAGCAACTTCACCGAGGTCTTTCTTTGAAAAACTCCTTTCAAACACTCCTTTATTCTTTCCAGAAAATTCTACATTATTTCCGATCAAAAATATGTCATTCACATATACTTATCAGAAACGCTATAGTGCTCCCACTCACTTTCTTGTAAATACAGGCTTCACCGCAAGTCTGTATAAAACCATATGCTTTGATTAATTTATCAAAGCGTATATTCCAACTCCGAGATGCTTGCACCGGTCCATAGATGGATCGCTGGAGTTTGCACACTTTGTTAGCACCTTTAGGATTGACAAAACCTTCTTGTTGCATCATATACAACTCTTTTTTAAGGAATCCATTAAGGAATGTAGTTTTGACATCCATTTGCCAGATTTCATAAAATGTGGCAATTGCTAACATGATTCGGACAAACTTAAGCATCGCTATGAGTGAGAAAATATTATCGTAATCAACATCTTGAACTTGCCGAAAACTTTTACGATAATTCAAGCTTTGTAGATAGTAACACTACTATCAGCGTCCGTCTTCCTCTTGAAAATCCATTTATTCTCAATGGCTCGCCGATCATCGGGCAAGTCAATCAAAGTCCATACTTTGTTCTCATACATGGATCCCATCTCAGATTTCATGGCCTCAAGCCATTTCGCGGAATCTGGGCTCATAATCGCTTCCTCATAGTTCGTAGGTTCGTCATGGTCTAGTAACATGACTTTCGTAATAGGATTACCGTACCACTCTGGTGCGGACCGTACTCTGGTTGAGCTACGAGGTTCGGTAGTAACTTGATCTGAAGTTTCATTATCATTATCATTAGCTTCCTCTCTTGTTGGTGTAGGCATCATGAGAATAGATTTCTCTGATGAGCTACTTTACAAATTGAGAGAAGGTACAAATACCTCATCCAGTTCTACTTTCCTCCCACTCACTTCTTTCGAGAGAAACTCCTTCTCTAGAAAGGACCCATTCTTAGCAACAAAGATCTTGCCTTTTCGATCTGTGATAGAAGGTGTACCCAACAGTTTCTTTTGGGTATCCTATGAAGACGCACTTCTCCGATTTGGGTTCGAGCTTTATCAGCTTGAAGCTTTTTCACATAAGCATGGCAACCCCAAACTTTAAGAAACGACAGCTTAGATTTCTTGCCAAACCATAGTTCATACGGTATCTCAACGGATTTAGATGTTGCCCTATTTAACATGAATGCAATTGTCTATAATGCATAACCCCAAAACGATAGTGGTAAATCGGTAAGAGACATCATAGATTGCACCATATCTAATAAAGTACGGTTACGACGTTCGGACACACCATTACGCTGTAGTGTTCCAGGTGGCATGAGTTGTGAAACTATTCCACATTGTTTTTAAATGAAGGCCAAACTCGTAACTCAAATATTTGCCTCCGCGATCAGATCGTAGAAACTTTATTTTCTTGTTATGATGATTCTCAACTTCACTCTGAATTTCTTTGAACTTTTCAAATGTATCAGACTTGTGTTTCATTAAGTAGATATACCCATATCTGCTTAAATCATCTATGAAGGTTAGAAAATAACGATACCCGCCGCGAGCCTCAACACTCATCGAACCGCATACATCAGTATGTATTATTTCCAGTAAGTCAGCGGCTCACTCCATTGTTCCAGAGAACGGAGTCTTAGTCATCTTGCCCATGAGGCATGGTTCGCAAGCATCAAGTGATTCCAAAAGCCCATCAGCATGGAGTTTATTCATGCGCTTTACACCAATATGACCTAAACGGCAGTGCCACAAATAAGTTGCACTATCATTATCAACTTTACATATTTTGGCATCAATATTATGTGTATCATTGTGATCGAGATTCAGTAAACCATTTACATTGGATGTAAGACGATAGAAGGTTTTATTCATGTAAACATAACAACAGTTATTCTCTGACTTAAATGAATAACTGTATCGCAACAAACATGATCCAATCATATTTATGCTCAACGCAAACACCAAATAACATTTATTTAGTTCCAATACTAATCCCGAAGGTAGAGGGAGTATGCGATGGTGATCTTATCATCCTTGGAATCATTTCCAACACACATCATCACTTCGCCCTTAACTAGTCTTTGTTCATTTTGTAACTCCTGTTTCAAGTTATTAATCATATCAACTGAACCAGTATCAAATACCCCAAGGGTTACTATGAACACTAGTAAAGTACACATCAATAACATGTATATCATATATACTTTTGTTCACTTTGCCATCCTTCTTATCCGCCAAATACTTGGGGCAGTACCGCTTCCAGTGACCAGTCCCTTTGCAATAGAAGCACTCAGTCTCAGGCTTAGGTCTAACTTTGGGCTTCTTCATGGGAGTGGCAACTTGCTTGCCATTCTTCTTGAAGTTCCCTTTCTCCCTTGCCCTTTTACTTGAAACTAGTGTTCTTGTCAACCATCAACACTTGATGCTTTTCTTGATTTCTACCTTCGCCGATTTCAGCATCGCAAAGAGCTCGGGGAATCATTTTCGTCATCCCTTGCATATTATAGTTCATCATGAAGTTCCAGTAACTCGGTGATAGTGACTAGAGAACTCTGTTAATCACTATCTTATCTGGAAGATTAAGTCCCACTTCATTCAAGGGATTGTAGTACTCAGACATGGTTGAGCTATTCTCCTTCATCTTGTAGGCAAAGTACTTGTCAGAGGTCTCATACCTCTTGACTCGGGCATGAGTCTGAAATACCAATTTCAGCTCTTGGAACATCTCATATGCACCGTGACATTTCAAAACTGTCGGTGGGAACGACACCTATGGGATCACAAGAATCCCTACAACGGTTAGCGGGGCGCGGGGCCATGAGAAGAGTAGATCAAACAGATAGCACACGGTTTGTTTATCCAGGTTCGGGCCGCGAGGATGCGTAAAACCCTACTCCTGCTTTGGTGGATTGTATATCTGTGTTCTTGAGCTAGCTATGGGGCGTGAGGAGCTCCAGAAAGCCGAATCCATCCCCTGGTCGCCTCGGGCCTCCTTTTATAGAAAAAGGGGTCGCCACAGTGGCACACAGGAGGTGGAAAGGGTACAGTGATGCGAGGTTATCCCTCGCATTACATGACAAGGCGCATTTAATGCGTCTTGCTTAGGTGTCCTTGTTTTATCAAGGACGGGGGAGAAACCTGCCTCGTCCATCACCGCTCCTTCTTGTGTTGACACGCGCCCTGGCCGGCAATGCCTGTGGCGCCATGTAGGTAGGCAGGCGGCTGAGGTGGCGCAGTGGTGGGTCTTCACGAAGATCTGCATGCCTCCACGCAGGTGCCTGCCACGCAGGTGTCTGCCCAGCTGGTTTGGTTGGCAGCTGCATGCGCACGGTGGTGGAGGTTTAGTCGGCGTGGGCCTGGTGGTGGCCCTGTGGGTGTCCTTGATAAGGGTCTTGCCGGGGCCCCGGCAAGGGTCTTGCCGAGGCGCCTGTTGTCATCCCCGGCAAGGCGCTTGCCGGGGGCCTTGTGGTCTTCCTCGGCAGGGATCCCGCCAAGGGTCATCATCTTTTATAGCACGTATCTGATCTTGAATGTCTTCACAAAGATCTGCATGCCACCACGGGGATGTCTCCCGAATCCTTGCCCCATAGGGGCAGTGGACTCAAGGGTGATTTGCTCCGTGGGCGTGGGGCGAGTTGCAACGGCAAGGGTCTTGCCGGGTTTACTAAAACTGTCCCCTGGCAAGGATCTTGCCGGGGGAGTCCGCTTCGTCCCCTTTGCTCTTCGTGGTCTTGGCCTTGGCATCGCTCTAGTTCCCTTGAGCTTCGGTCTTACCATGGCTCACCTCCCTTGTCGTGCTTGGTATGGTGGTGCCCATGGCTCAGACTGCCCATGCACAGTTATAGGGGTACAAAAAGTGTACCCCTCTTTTCATACACCGACAGGAGCCCCCGGGTCTAGGCCACACATAAGCGCAACGCGTTGTTGGGCTAGGCCCAGAAATGGTGCCCGGGCAGGCGGGGCGGTTTTTAGTGTGGTAAGATTCCTCGCGCGCTGCGCTTCCCACGACTCCCGCGCATGGCACAGCGTGGGGAGGCGCGTGTGACGTGGGCGGCATGCGTGGGGTTGCTCTCTACATGCATGCGTCACATCGTAGTAAAGGGGCGGCTCGCGCCTTCCCCATAAGCGGAGGGAGGCGTGGAGGCGCGGCCCATTTACTGAATGGGGCCGGGGCTCGGTCCTTAAGGCGTTCACTCCCCACGATCACGGGGTGGGGAGAGGTCGCTTCACCCGTCCCCTCGATTCTGCGCGTCCGCCACGTGTCTCCCATGCGCTTGGGGTGGCAAACGGTGGAGGCGGGAAACCGGGCCGCCGTGGGTTGGGGCAGCGGGTCGGTCCTGGCTCCGTGCGCCTCCCGCATCTTGATTGGCCGAGCGGGGCGGCCGATCCCCAACCCCGTTCCTTTATAAAGAGCAGGAGGGGGGATGGTGTCCCGCGTTCTTTCATCTTCCTCTTCCTTCAGCTTCTGCTCCTCCCTTCCATACGTTATGGAGAGAGGGAATCCCGGTCCTTCAACGGTGCGGCAAGGGTCGCCGCTCGGCAACGCGTCCCTCCTCCTCCTGCGACTACGGTGGCAGAGCCAGCCGCGAGGGGAAGGGGGAGGGGGCGAGGCCATGGGCGAGGCCGGGGCGCTCGGGAAAGAGGAGGACGGGGTGGCACGCCGGCCTCGCCTCCGCCAGCAGCTCCTCCTCCAATGGAGGGCCATGTTGGGGATGACCCTTGTGAGTTCTTCGTCAGGCTGCGCCGGCCGCCGCACCGCCGCCTTCGTCTCCCGACTCCATTCGCGCAGGAGATGGAGCTGGATCCGCCGGAGTCATTGCGGCTGTACATGACGGGTTGCGGGATCAGTGGCACGCGGGTCCGCGTCGACTTCCCTGCTCCTCACGTGATGTATCTTCGTCGGGGATGGAAGACGTTCGCTCATATCCACAGCTTGACGGAGGGGCTCACTCTCCATTTTAAGCTGGTGGAGGGTGGCCTTCTCTCCGTCAAGGTCTTCGGGCTCTTTGGGACCCGTTCAAGGTGATGCGTGGAGAGCTCTTCTGATAGCGAAGACTCCTTCTCGGGCGGGAGTGACGAGGAGGACAGCGGCAGCAACGACGAGGGCGATAGGCGGCAGGATGACGGGTCCGACTAGGTGTCGGGCGCCGCTCCGTGCGGCACCGGTGACCCCATCATCCGTATCGCCGGCTCATGGAACCTCTCGGGGTCGTCTCCTTGGGCGGTTGGCGTTGGGAGGCCGCGGAAGAGGAAAAGGGCGGGCGGCAAGGCCGTCAAGTCAGAGTACGCGGGCACCGGCGTCTTCGACGCGTGCTGACATCCTGTCGCCTCGTCTTCGAGCTCAGCTTCCAGCGCCGCCATCACCATCCAACCTTCGGACGGCCACCGAGATGTTCTCTTGGTGTCTTCTGCCACCCGTAGCTCGCCTAGGCGCTCCTTTTGCCCTTTTCTCCTCCTTGACCTGCCTCCTGAGGAGAGGGACAAGAAAGGGATTACGGGCACCTTATCTCTTTTTAGTTTGTAAGCCTTCGGGCCTTTGTTGAATTTAAATCTTGTAATCCCATCATTCATGTTTTTCATTCCCTATGGACTGTAACTGAGTGGGATGTTTTTAATGAAAAAGGGATGTTTGCCGGTGTCGGTGTCAAAACCGGCGGATCTCGGGTAGGGGGTCCCGAACTGTGCATCTAGGCGGATGGTAATAGGAGACAAGGGACACGAAGTTTTACCCAGGTTCGGGCCCTCTCGATGGAGGTAAAATCCTATGTCCTGCTTGATTAATATTGATGATATGGGTAGTACAAGAGTAGATCTACCACGAGATCAAGGAGGCTAAACCCTAGAAGCTAGCCTATGGTATGATTGTTGTATGTTGTGTTGTCCTACGGACTAAAACCCTCCGGTTTATATAAACACCGGAGAGGGTTAGGGTTACACAAAGTCGGTTACAATGGTAGGAGATCTAAATATCCACATCTCCAAGCTTGCCTTCCACGCCAAGGAAAGTCCCATCCGGACACAGGACGAAGTCTTCAATTTTGTATCTTCATAGTCCAGGAGTCCGGCTGATGGTATAGTCCGGCCATCCGGACACCCCCTAATCCAGGACTCCCTCAGTAGCCCCCGAACCAGGCTTCAGTGACGACGAGTCCGGCGCGCAGATTGTCTTCGGCATTGCAAGGCGGGTTCCCCTTCCGGATTTCGTGTACCTATTGAATAATGTCCTGTTCTTTATAAATGCAGCGCTCCTTGGCTTCTACGCCCAATAATGGCCGTCTTCCATGTGTCAAACGAATACGAAAAGTCTGGGTGTTTTTACATTCACACCCCTAGCCACGTAAATGAGCCGCCTATTTAAAGGAATGGGGATTTAGATCCAAACCACACCTTCTCCACTCCGCGAGTAGTCATCAGAGCACATCCAGCAAAGGTCCATTCCACCATGGCCAGCCGTTGCAACTCCTCCTCTCGCCCTTCCAGTCCTAAGCCCGGAGACTGGGAGAGGTGCTCCATCCCGCATAGCGAGCTAGTATCGCTTCAGACCAAGGGATTCCTCCCTCCGGCCTACATGGTCCCGGTTCGAGCCGGACTCGCCGCCTATAATGGCGGAGAGCAAGCGGAGAGCACCCCCACTCCCTCCAAAGGAGAGCGGGTATGCCTTGTCCCTTATCTAATAAGGGGACTCGGATTTCCAATTCATCTGTTTCTCCGAGGGCTTCTGGAGTTCTATGGCCTCCAGCTGCACAACTTCACGCCTGCCTCTATATTGCATATCGCGGGCTTCGTTGCCCTTTGCGAGCTGTTCTTGGGTGTTGAGGCTCATTTCGCGCTATGGAAGAGGTTGTTCTGCCTGGTGCCCCGTTCTCAAGAGGGGTTAATATATGAAGTGGGCGGAGCCGAAGTGTGGCGCATCGCCGGGACCGGATATCTATCCAGAACCCCAAAGAAGGCGTCTGAGGACTGGCCTTCGGAATGGTTCTATATAGAGGATGTCCCGCTGCCGGATCCTGTTCGAATCGGCCTCCCTGAGTTCAACAATGCTCCCCCGAAGAAGCGCCTATGCTGGCGCCCACGGAGCCCTCAGAGAGAAAGTGACAAGGACGTCTTTTACCTAATGGGCCGGATAAGATTATTGGCTCATTCCGGACTAACCATGATTGGAGTCATGGCCATATGCATCATGCGGGTGGTGCAGCCGCTTCAATATAGAAGTCACCCCATGTGGGATTTCAACGGGGAGGATGACGCCACCCTTCACGGCCGTAAGGGGACGGACTCGGCTGCCGCTCTGATAAAGATCTTGTTCACTTTGTACAAGGGGGAAGAGGAGGAATTTCTCCGCGTCAACCCTCAGGGTGGTCTTCCCATGTATAATCCTCCGAACTGGGTAAGTGAACGCTTTCACTAGTCCATCCGTTTTGTATTCTTACTATCAAATATATGGTCTGACGACTTCGACGCAGGAACTGCGCCAGGCTGTTAAAAAGATAAACAACCCCCTCCACAATCCGAGGATCCGGGACTTCCCTCGACCCGGCCTCTCAAGAGGATCCGGACATATCTGTGGAGCTAATTGATGGGGTATTCCATCAATTAAGTAAGGACAATGCCTTGGTGGCCATTACGGCCGATTACCCAGGGCTAATCCCCGCCTCCCAGGTAACTGAGACCGAAATCCCAGTACTTTGAAAGGGGACCCATCCTCGCGTGTTTTTGATGACCGTATAGCAACCGTGTCTCGCAGAGGAGGTCCTTGAGGCGGGAGGCCGAGCCTACGGCGGCCAGCCCCCGAGGGGCTGCGGGGCCCCGTGGGATAGAAAGAAGTGTAGTCCGGACCGAGGTGCCGGCGCAAAGGTATAGCGCGCCTTTTTATTCCCTGGTGTTATTCCTTCAAGGCATATTAACACTCGTGCTCTGTTCAGGACAAAGAGACCTCGCCGGACTATATCCGGAGAGGCTGCCAATCGCGCCTCCACCAGCCAGGCTCCACAGCCTGGCCCGGAGGCGGAGGCGAACACGAGGCGCGTACCGGACGTTCCTCCGACAGAGGATGCGGACAGGCTGTCTGCCACCCATTCCGAGGTGGAGAGTGCCATGAACCACAGGCGTCGCTGGACTGTTCTTCGCGACGCTTGTTTCTCCCAAGAGGCGTCTGATGCCTTCAATATGGGAGATGCGTATCTCCGTGCCGCTCAAAATGGTCTAGCCAGAGCCACGGAGCAATATGTAAAAGACATACGGGTGAGAAAATTTAATGGTTATATATATATCAGTAGCCCCCGAGACTTGAAACAGTTAGAATAACTGATTTAAGGATCATGTAATACACAGGTTCTTTCAGAGAAGAATACCCAACTGTCCCAGGAGCTAAAAGAGTGCAAAGCCCAACTTGAGGCCGCACTAGCCGAGACGGGGGAGCCCGAGGAGACCCCCTCTGGTAATATATGCTTCAAAAAGAGAAGTGTGGCCCGATGGGAAGGAGATCCCTGTAATCTTAGTATACGGCCAAGTAGAATTGGTCGCAAAGTATTCCCAGCAGGACTGTAAATTAGACAGCCTGTTATATGGTATTGAAGAGGAATACAATCAGTCAGAGTGACTATGTAATTTTAATTGACATGTGTAATGCCTTCTAGCCGGATTGTAGATCGTTTGTCGTTGCCGACCTTTTCGCTTCGACCTCGGGACCAGACGGTCCAGAGTGTGTTCGAATACCCTTGCGGTTATATAAGAACCGGGGTATGCATGGAGACCAGGCGTAGGGGTCATTAGTGCTTTATCAGGCAAGTGCCCAACTAGTTATGTTATATTACATGGTTAGTAAGAAACATCTTCCAGGGAGAATAGTTCCGTTAGGGGTTCCTTTCCCTAGGAGGCATGCCCTAAAGTGCATGTCCGGACTGCGAACGTAGAAAAAGCAACTAGGGGCACATAAGTAAATAAGTAAAAAGGTCATCTTTAGTTCACCAACCGAATATTCCCTTAAGAACGCTAGCTTTCGGCTTCACCCAGTCTAAGGTACACATCCGGCTCACCCGGCAGTAACAATCGCAGAGGTGCTCCCTTTACCACCTAGCCGAACAATCGGGAACGTAGGGGTAAGCACAGGAGCCAGGCAACCCAGCTTGGCCAAAACTTAAGTCATATCGATGCATATAATGGTGAATAAAAGGTACATGCGGAAGTTTGACACATGTGTTGGGCATGAAGCCCGTATAAATAAGCTTCTGTTTAAAGAAGCCCCCAGGTTTAGTGAGCACGGGTAGCGCGTCACTTGATGAGCCTTTAAGGGCTATAAGAGAGAAAAGGGGGGAAGGAGAGAAATGTGAGACAGAAAATGTAAAAAATGGACAGAGGAATGGGACGAACACAGAGTCCGGCGCTAGGCATAGAATCTTTGGAGACGGGCTGCGTTCCATGGGTTCGGCTCGAGTCGGTTATCCAATGCATCTTGCAGGCGGTACACTCCACCAGTCAGGACCTGGTCGATTATGAAGGGACCTTCCCACTTGGGCTTCAGTTTGTCCTTTTTCTTGTCCGGCAAGCGTAGAACTAGTTCGCCAATATTGTAATTTTTGGCCCGTACTTCTCTGCTTTGATATCTTCGAGACTGCTGTTGATAGAATGCGGAACGGGCTTTTGCCACGTCACGCTCCTCTTCCAAGGTGTCCAAACTGTCCTGTCGATCGAGTTCGGCTTCTCTTTCTTCATACATGCGCACTCGAGGTGAGTCATGAATTATGTCGCAAGGCAAAACGGCCTCTGCGCCGTACACCATGAAGAATGGTGTGTATCCGGTGGTGCGATTCGGCGTGGTCCGCAGCCCCCAGAGTACGGAGTCGAGCTCCTCTACCTAGTGCGTGTTGGATTCCTTGAGGGACCGCACTAATCTGGGTTTGATGCCGCTCATAATAAGACCATTTGCACGTTCGACCTGGCCGTTAGTTTGTGGGTGATAGACAGAGGCATAATCGAGCTTGATGCCCATGTTTTTGCACCAGAGTTTTACCTCGTCGGCCGTAAAGTTCGTGCCGTTATCAGTGATGATGTTGTGGGGGATGCCGTAACGGTGTACGACCCCGGATATGAAGTCTATCACTGGTCCGGATTCGGCCGTCTTAACAGGCTTGGCTTCTATCCATTTGGTGAACTTATCCACCATGACCAGTAAGTATTTTTTCTTGTGGGTTCCACCTTTAAGGGGTCCCACCATGTCAAGCCCCCAGACCGCAAAGGGCCATGTTATGGGGATGGTTTGGAGGGCGGTGGGTGGCATATGGCTTTGGTTTGCAAAAAGCTGGCAACCGACGCATGTTGGACTATGTCCTGAGCGTCTGCCCGGGCCGTTGGCCAATAAAAGCCTGTACGGAAAGCCTTGCATACAAGGGACCGAGCTGCAGCGTGATGACCACCGAGTCCGACGTGAATTTCAGCCAGCAAGTTCCGCCCTTCCTCTTCGGAGATGCACCTTTGAAGGACTCCGGTAGTGCTTTTCTTATAAAGCTCTCCCTCATGGACTTTATAGGCTTTAGATCTCCGCACTATGCAGCGTGCCTTGTTTTGGTCCTCTGGGAGTTCCTGCCTAGTATGGTAAGCTAGGAATGGTTCTGTCCACGGGGTGATAACGGCCATTATTACGTGGGCTGAAGGTGTGACTTCATTGGCGGAGCCTCCGATTGTGTCAGATTGTTCGTCATCGGGCAGTGCGGTTGAGTCTGGAATGTTATTGCCGGATTCCCCTTCCCATACTACGGATGGCTTGAACAGCCATTCCAAGAAGATGTTGGGGGGACTGCGTCGCGTTTTGCGCCGATGCGTGCCAGGACGTCTGCCGCCTGATTGTTCTCTCGGGCTATATGATGAAATTCGAGCCCTTCGAACCGAGCTGACATTTTTAGGATGGCGTTGCAATAAGCTGCCATTTTTGGATCTTTGGCATCGAAGTCTCCATTTATTTGGGATATTGCGAGGTTCGAGTCCCCTCGCACTTCTAGGCATTGAATGCCCATGGATACTGCCATCCGGAGACCGTGTAAAAGGGCCTCATATTCGGCTGCATTATTGGAGTCTGTGTACATAATCTGGAGTACGCATTGCACTGTGTCTCCCGTGGGGGATGTTATAACGACGCTAGCCCCCAGACCGGCCAACATTTTAGAGCCGTCGAAATGCATGATCCAGTTTGAATATGTGTCGTACTCTTTAGGGAGTTCGGCCTCCGTCCATTCTGCGACGAAGTCGGCCAAAACTTGCGACTTAATAGCTCGCCATGGCTTATAAGTTATATCGAATGGGAGGAGCTCGATGGCCCATTTTGCAATCCGGCCCGTTGCTTCGCGGTTGTTTATAATATCATTAAGTGGTACTTCGGAGGCTACTGTTATCGAACACTCTTGAAAGTAGTGTCGCAGCTTCCGGGATGCCATGAATACCGCGTATGCAATCTTTTGATAATGCGGGTACCGTGATTTGCATGGAGTGAGGACAGTGGACACATAGTAGACCGGCTTTTGAAGGGGGAATTTGTGTCCGTCCGTTTCTCGTTCGACGACGAGCACTGCGCTAACAACCTGGTGCGTTGCTGCAATGTACAATAGCATTGGTTCGCCGATATTTGGCATGGCCGGGACTGGGTTTGTTGCCAATATGGCTTTTATTTCGTCGAGTCCGGCCGTGGCGGCATCCGTCCACTCAAAGTGTTCGGTGCGCCGGAGGAGGCGATAGAGGGGTAGTGCCTTTTCCCCCAGGCGGGAGATGAAGCGGCTTAGAGCCGCCACGCATCCGGTCAATTTTTGTATTTGTTTGAGGTCCTTTGGGATATCCAATTGCGACAAAGCTCGGATCTTGGCTGGATTTGCTTCAATTCCTCTACCGGATACGATGAAGCCCAAGAGCTTTCTGGCTGGAACGCCGAAAACGCATTTTTCCGGGTTGAGCTTGATGTCGTATGTTCGGAGGTTATCAAATGTAAGCCTCAAGTCGTCTACTATAGATTCGACATGTCTTGTTTTTACGACCACATCATCCACGTATGCCTCCACTGTTTTGCCGATCTGGTTTGCCAGACATGTCTGAATCATGCGCTGATATGTTGCGCCGGCGTTTTTGAGCCCGAAGGGCATTGTGTTGAAGCAGAATGGGCCGTATGGTGTGATGAATGCCATTGCGGCTTGGTCTGACTCTGCCATCTTGATTTGATGGTAGCCGGAGTATGCGTCGAGGAAACACAACGAATCATGTCCTGGAGTGGCGTCGATAATTTGATCGATGCGGGGGAGGGGGAAGGGATCCTTTGGGCAAGCCTTGTTAAGGTCTTTGAAATCAACGCACAGGCGCCAGGATTTGTCCTTCTTTGGTACCATCACCAAGTTTGCTAGCCAGTCCGGATGTTTTATATCTCTGATGAATACAGCCTCCAATAGCTTGGCTAGCTCCTCTCCCATGGCCTGTCTCTTGGGTACGGAGAAACGCCGAAGGGCTTGTTTGACAGGTTTGAATCCTTTTAGGATATTTAAGCTATGTTCGGCCAGCCTGCGTGGGATTCCTGGCACGTCTGAAGGGTGCCAGGCGAAGATGTCCCAATTTTCACGTAGGAATTCTCGCAACGCGGCGTCTACATCAGGGTTTAATTATGCCTCGATGGAAGCTGTTTTATTGGGGTCCGTTGGATGGACCTGGAATTTGACTATTTCATCCGCTGGTTTAAAGGAGGTGGACTTGGATCTTTTGTTGAGTATCACATCGTCCCTGTTTACCGTGGAGCGCAGCGTAGTCAGTTCCTCAGCCGCTAGGGCTTCGGATAGTGCTTCAAGGGCCAATGCGGTTGTCTTGTTTTCGGCGCGGAGCGCTATGTCCGGATCACTAGCGAGAGTGATAATTCCGTTCGGCCCGGGCATCTTGAGCTTCATGTACCCGTAATGGGGTATTGCTTGGAATATTGTAAACGCTTCCCGCCCTAGCAGAGCGTGGTATCCGCTACTGAGCGGGGCCACCTGGAACGTGGCCTCTTCGGACCTGTAATTATCCAGCATGCCGAACACCACATCTAGTGTGATTTTTCCTGTACAGCGCGCTTCCCGACTGGGGATTATTCCTCTAAAGGTTGTGCTGCTTCGCTCGATGCGGTTCCAGTCTATTTCCATTTTTTGAAGGGTTTCCTCATAAATGAGGTTCAATCTGCTGCCTCCGTCCATGAGTACCTTGGTGAGGCGAAAGCCGTCCACTATTGGACTGAGGACCAATGCGGCTTGTGCTCGAGCTGTTCAGAATTTAGGTTCATCACTGGCATTAAAAGTAATAGTCGTGTCACTCCATGGGTTTATTGTTGCTACTTGATAAACTTCGGCAAGACTGCGGAGTGTTCTTTTTCGCATATTATTTGATGCGAAAGTATCGAAGACTGTTAAGACTGTACTGGTGTCCCTGAGGTGGCTTTCAGCGGCCTCCGGAATTAGGAGAGCTTCGCCAATTTTGGCCACCTGCCGGAGTATCCAACATGCTCTAAGGCTGTGAGTTGGTGTGGCGTCCTCTGTACTATGAATTTTACAGGGTCCATTAAGCCATCCTTCCAGTACGATTCCACGCCCTGTAGAGGGTTTTGGTTTTTGGTGTATAACTCGGGTGTTTGACGATGATGCACCCTTTTATTCCGGACGAGGTTTCTATACAGGGCCGGATTGTCCCAAAATTTTATTTCGGTTTTCCAGGCGCTTTCCATCGCACAGTACTTTTGTACTATGGACGCCAAGTCAGCGAAGCGTATAATATCGCGATGACTTATGGCGTTGAGGATTCCCTTGTCCGTGCAATTATTGCAGAATATTGAAATTGCGTCTTCCTCACGGCAGCCCTTTATCCTGTTCATAACCAGGAGGAATCTGGCCCAATAAAGATGTACTGTTTCTTCGGGCTTTTGCCTGATTTGGGATAGATCGGTTACGTTCGGGTGGGTGGGTGGAATTAAATCCGAAACCTCTCCCAATCTGAGACTCAAAGGCCAAGGAGTTTCCGAACTTTGAAGTTTGGATTCCTGGAAGTTCTCCAATGAGTCTAGCCCGCTGCCTGATTCTAAGTTCAGGTCTTGAGTTACGTCCTCCCCTCCGCGGGTATCCGGCTTGGAGGGATCGGGAATCCGGACGTAGCTAGTCCTTAGGATAGATGAAGGATCGCCGCACTGCGCCTCGACCATGGCAACATGATGGGTGGCTTGGGGAGAGTTAATTTCTCTTAGATCGGGTTTAAGCCCAACTTGGTCGTAATCTGTAGCGACCCCCAGGGCGGCGATGCGATCCAAGAGCTCGTTTACGGAAGAGAGCTCCATTGGATCTAACTGCTCAACAAGTTCCGAGCTGACGTGAAGATTGCTTTTGATGACCCGAGAGGTCACCATCGGCGCGACAGCCGAACAGGCGGTCATAAGAAAACCACCTAGCCGGAGAGTTTGGCTGACAGCCAAGGCTCCCTTAGTAACGGCGCCGTCTTTAAAGACAGAAAGAGGCATCCTTCCTGATTGCGACGGCATAGAGGAACTCTCAATGAAAGCACCAATGTCGGTGTCAAAACCGGCGGATCTCGGGTAGGGGGTCCCGAACTGTGCGTCTAGGCGGATGGTAACAGGAGACAAGGGACACAAAGTTTTACCCAGGTTCAGGCCCTCTCGATGGAGGTAAAACCCTATGTCCTGCTTGATTAATATTGATGATATGGGTAGTACAAGAGTAGATCTACCATGAGATCAAGGAGGCTAAACCCTAGAAGCTAGACTATGGTATGATTGTTGTATGTTGTGTTGTCCTACGGACTAAAACCCTCCGGTTTATATAGACACCAGAGAGGGTTAGGGTTACACAAAGTCGGTTACAATGGTAGGAGATCTAAATATCCACATCGCCAAGCTTGCCTTCCACGCCAAGGAAAGTCCCATCCGGACACGGGACGAAGTCCTCAATCTTGTATCTTCATAGTCCAGGAGTCTGGCTGATGGTATAGTCCGGCCATCCGGACACCCCCTAATCCAGGACTCCCTCAGCCGGGTCATTTGTTTGTGGGTGAAACCCATGACAAGGGATAAATCCTTGATATCTTTAAGATAAACATTTCCTTGCCCGGCAACAGGCCTCGCCATCTCCCCACTTCGCTCGACCTTCCTCACGCCTTTGGCGGAGGCAGGGAGGAGGTGGGTTCGGGCTCCTTGTTTCATCCTTTCGTTGTCGCGTCTACGACCAAACTTGGTCCCAGGAACGAGCCCTAGGGCCTAGAGTTAGGGGAGCACGGTAGCTTAAGGAAGAACGAGGTTTCACATACCTCAGTCCATAATGGAATGTATGATAAGGGATGAAGAACTTATCTGAAGTTGCAGCCCCCGGCAACCCTGGTTTGCCGCGGGTGAATCTTTGCTCTTGTAGCCCCCCCCCCCCGGCAATACTGGCTTGCCGGGGTCTAGGTGCTGGTCTATTCCTCTTTTCTTTTCTCACCAGGTGGTTTGGCAAGGATATCCGTGTGTCCTGCGAACCAAAGAAGACAAAAGGAAGACAAAGAGACGCAAACTCGACCTCTCGACCTCTAAGGAAGACAAGGAAGCTAAGCACTATCAACCCTAACCAAGGACGATACTCGACCTAGCATGCATGCTATAACTTAGGGCGCCAGCGCTTCATTTATTTATGCTCAGGGTCTGCGCCTGGCTCTGTACAAAGGGTTACATGCATCATCGGCAAGGCTTGTACAAAAGGAGGCCCGATAAGCCGCGCCTTACGGGTAAAACTTGCGAAGATGCTCAATGTTCTAGGAGTTACTCACTGGAACGGCATCTTCGATCTCCAGGCGGACTGCGCCAGGCCTGGTGACTCGTATTACCCGATAAGGGCCTTCCCACTTTGGCGTCAACTTGTTGGTATTCTTGGCCGATTGAACGTGCTGAAGAACAAGGTCCCCTTCCTCAAAGCTTCGGGCACGGACCTTGCGGCTATGGTAGCGGCGTAAGGCTTGCTGGTAGCGTGCTGCTCTCACAGCCGCCCGAAGACGATCTTCCTCAAGGAGCGTTGCGTCATCTTGCCGCAGTTGCTCTTGCTCAAGCTCATCATAAGCGAGCACTCGAGGTGACCCGTATATGAATTCAGTGGGGAGAACTGCTTCTGCCCCGTATACCAGGGCAAAGGGTGTCTGGCCAGTGGCTCGATTTGGCGTCGTTCTGATCGACCAAAGAACCGTCGGCAACTCATCAATCCAGCGCCTTCCGCTCTTGCTCAGCCTGTCAAAGGTCCTGGTCCTTAAGCCTTGCAGTACTTCAGCGTTTGCTCTCTCAGCTTGACCATTGCTTCGTGGGTGAGCAACGGAAACAAAATAGACTTTGCTGCCGAGGTCTTGGGTATATTGCATGAAGGTGCGGCTTGTGAACTGTGTGCCGTTGTCGGTGATGACCCTGTTGGGTACACCAAAACGGCACACTAGTCCCTTGAAGAATTTGACGGCTGACTGAGCTGTGACCTTCCTCACTGCCTCCACTTTCTGGCCACTTTGTGAACTTGTCGATCACGACGTACAAGTACTCAAAGCCCCCGATAGCGCGGGGGAATGGGCCCAGTATGTCGAGCCCCCAGACCGAGAAGGGACAGGAGAGAGGAATGGTTTGAAGGGCTTGAGCTGGCTGATGAAGCTTCTTTGAATGGAACTGACACGCTTCACACCTGGTGACTAGTGTCATCGCATCTTGGAGGGCAGTGGGCTAGAAGAAGCCTTGCCGAAATGCCTTGTCGGCAAGGGCCCTTGACCCTATGTGGGATCCACATATGCCTCCATGTATCTCCGCCAACAGCTCCAGTCCTTCCTCTCGAGGGATACACTTCAATTTCACGCCGTTCGGTCTCTTTCTATACAGGACGTCATCAACGAACTGGTACATAGCAGATCGACGGGCTACTTTTTCCGCTTCTTCCTGCTCCTCAGGAAGTTCCCCAGTTTGGAGGAATCGGACGGTATGCTGTGCCCACACTGGAGCCTGGGGCTCGACGGCGAGGACTAAAGGCATTTCCTCCGCTACAGGAGCGGTTGTCTCGACGGCAAGAGCTCGACGCCCCGCCGGGGCTAGCCGTCCCGTGGCGGGCTCAGTGTCCTCGGCAACCTCTTTGTCGGCGGCTACAGGGAGCTCGGCGGGAAAGTACTTGCCGGACCCTGATTTCCTCCTCTTGTTTTGCTCTGTTGATGGATCAACGGATGGCTGAGTTAGCCGAAGCACAAAGGTACCTGGTTCCACAGGTAGCTTGAGGGCAGCGCATTTTGACAGGTAGTCAGCGATGTCATTCTCCGCTCGGGGAACGTATTCTGCCTGTATACCGTCAAAACGCTCCTCCAGCTTTCTCACTTCATCGACGTAGGCCTTCCTCAACGGGCTCTGGTAATCCTTGTTGACTTGCTTGACGACAAGTTGCGAGTCGCCTCTAACGACGAGTTTCTTGATCCCGAGGCCCGCCGCGATCCTAAGACTGGCAAGCAGCCCTTCGTACTCAGCCGTATTGTTTGTTGACACCTCCCTGGGGAAGTGCATCTGGATCACGTACTTGAGGTGCTCTCCGGTGGGCGCGACGAGCAGTACGCCAGCCCCGGCGCCCTGTAAGGAGAAAGCTCCATCAAAGTACATGATCCAGTCGCAACTTGCCTCCTTGCCGGGGAGATCGGTCTCTTGGGCTTCTTCGTTAGGCGTCGCGGTCCATTCTGCGATGAACTCCGCCAGGACTCGGCTTTGAATCGTCGAGGTACTCTCAAACTTGTGGCCAAAGCTGGACAGTTCCAGTGCCCACTCTACAATTCTTCTCCCGTTGCGTCTGGATTGTGCAATATCCGTTGCAGAGGGAGGTGAGTGACGACAGTGATTTCGTGCGCCTGGAAGTAATGACGCAGCTTCCTCAAGGCCATAAGAAGGCCGAAGAGCAGTTTCTGCACACCGGAGTACCTTGATCTAGCCCCCTGCAGGAGGGAACTAACAAAGTAGATCGGGCGCTGCATCATTTTCTTCTTTGGCAGCACTCCATCTAGCTATGTCGTCTCCGCATTGGTGGCATCGGGCTCCGTTGCTGTTATTACCTCGTCATCAATTTCTCTCTGCGCCACTAGTGCGGCGGTGACCACCTAGTTCGTCGCCGCCAGGTACAGCAGCAACGGTTCCTGTTGCCTAGGCGCAACCAGTATCGGCGCGGAGGAGAGGTACCTCTTCAAATCTTGCAATGCTGCTTCGGCTTCCGGCGTCCACTCCATCGGGCCCGCCTTTTTCAAAATCTTGAAGAAGGGAAGGGCGCGCTTGGAGGACTTGGAAATGAACCTGCTCATGGCGGCAACGCAGCCGGCAAGCCGACACACATCCTTGACTCACTTGGGTGCTTCAATCTGTTCTATAGCTCTGATCTTGTCCGGATTGGCCTCTATCCCACGCTGTGACACAAAGAACCCGAGAAGCTTGCCGGACGGGACGCCGAAGACGCACTTCTCAGGGTTCATCTTGAGATTGATCTTGCGTAGGTTTGCAAATGTTTCTTGTAAATCTGATATGAGGGTTGCCCTATTCTTGGTTTTGACCACTATATCATCCATGTAAGCTTCCATATTTCTATGGAGCTGGGGTTCAAAACCAATCTGGACCGCCCTTGCAAACGTTGAACCAGCACTCTTCAACCCGAAAGGCATTCGTATAAAACAATACGTACCACATGGGGTGATGAATGTTGTTTTCTCTTCGTCTTCTCTTGTCATGAAGATCTGGTGGTAGCCGGAGTAGGCATCGAGGAATGACAATAGATCACACCCAGCTGTGGAGTCAACAATCTGGTCGATGCGCGGCAACGGGAAGGGGTCTTTGGGACAAGCCTTATTGATATCTGTGTAATCAATACACAGCCTCCACTTCCCATTTGCCTTGCGCACTACCACCGGATTGGCCAACCACGTTGGATGGAGCACTCCCCTTACCAAACCCGCTGCTTCCAGTTTCCGGATCTCCTCGGTGATGAACTCTTGTCGTTCCAAAGCTTGCTTTCTGACCTTCTGCTTGACAGGCCGCGCATGAGGACAGACAGCAAGGTGGTGCTCAATCACCTCCCTGGGAACGCCGGGGATGTCGGATGCTTGCCATGCAAACACATCGACATTCGCCCGCAGGAAGGTGACGAGCGTGTCTTCCTATTTGTCGTCAAGGGTGGAGCTTATGGTAAAAGCTCCTCCCGTGCCGTCCTCCTTGACAGAAACCTTCTTGGTTCCCGGCGGTGTGGCCCTGGACTTCTTGTTTCCGCCGGTGGAGCTCTCTGGCAAGTCCTCTACGGGAGCGCTACACTCCGAAGAGGTGCGCTTGCCGGAGTGGGTGCCCGATGTAACGCCCTGGACACACCCGCCGGTGGTCGTTACTCCTGGCGGGATCTAGACTGGCCCCACAGATCAATACTAGTCTTTTCTGCGCACTTTGTCCTCACTCGTGCGCACCCAGGAGCAACTTCCCGGTCGGTCACCCATCCTGACACTACTCCAAGCTGAGCACGCTTAACTTTGGAGTTCTGTCCGAATGGGCTCCCGGAAAAGAAGGAATTCCTTAATGATATGAGTAGTCTATCATCCCTAATAAGCCAGGCTATCACATACACCCCCACTCAGAGGAACCGACGTCCTCGTCGGGCCACAGGAACGTTCCCTCTTGGCACAAACGTATGTGCTTCCAGTCCGGTACATGTGCCATGCCGGGTGCCACGACGGGTCACAAACGTCATGAACAACATGACCACGCACCTGTCCGCAACCATCCGTGTAACCGCGAGGGTCGGCTCTGATACCAACTTGTAACGCCCTAGACACACCCGCCGGTGGTCGTTACTCCTGGCGGGATCTAGACTGGCCCCACAGATCAATACTAGTCTTTTCTGCGCACTTTGTCCTCACTCGTGTGCACCCGGGAGCAACTTCCCGGTCGGTCACCCATCCTGACACTACTTCAAGCTGAGCACGCTTAACTTTGGAGTTCTGTCCGAATGGGCTCCCGGAAAAGAAGGAATTCCTTATTGATATGAGTAGTCTATCATCCCTAATAAGCCAGGCTATCACACCCGAGGTCTCGCCGGTCTTCTTCTCCTTCTTCTTCCCTCCCGGGGTTCTAGTGGCAGGAGCAAGTGCCCTAGTGGCGGCAGCTGCTGCAACTGCTTCTTGGTAGAGTTGGTCGGCGCAAATCAGCGCATCTTTCTTATCGGAGGGGATGGTGATGATCGTCACAGGTCCCGGCATCTTCAGGGTGTTGTAGGCGTAATGTGACGCCGCCATGAACTTGGCCAGCGCTGGGCGGCCAAGGATCCCGTTGTAAGGCAAGGGAATCTTGGCAACGTCGAACACAATCCTTTATGTCCTGTAGTTCAGATCACTCCCAAAAGTCACGGGCAACGTGACCTTTCCCTTTGGTTGGCTTCTTCCCGGGTTGAACCCCTAAAATGTGCTCATCTCTTCGAGGTCTTCATCAGTAATCTGCAATTTCTCGATCACGGCAGGCGAGATTAAATTCAGACCGGCCCCGCCATCGACTAGCATCTTTGTCACCTTGAGATTGCGTATTGTTGGTGAAACCAACAAGGGCAAGCACCCGATTGCAGTAGTGCGATCAAGGTGATCCTCAGTGTAAAAAATGATAGGTGTGCTGGACCACTTCAGCGGCCTTTGGGCACCAAACGGCGGCTCTGCCGCTGTAATCTCACGCACCCACTGTTTAAGCTGGCGGTGAGAGGTATGCAGCGAGGCGCCGCCATCGACGCACATGGCCTCTGTAGCTTTCTGAAATCCTTGGTCACCAGACTCATCGTCCTCTTCGCGATCATCATCTTCTGGCTTTTTGTCACGGCCCTGGGCGGGCCTCTCCTGTTGTTTATCTTTGCCGCGATGGCCCGCCTGGCCGTCGTGCTTCTTGCCGGACCCCTCAGCACCGTCCTGTCCTTTCTCCTTGTCCCGCCTCTCATATTCAGCCCTCTACTTCTCAGCAAGGAGCTCAACCTGTCGGCAGTTCTGGAGATCATGGCCTTTGGTGCGATGAATCTTGCAGTATTGCTTGTCAGAGTTTCCTGGCTTCTCGGCAGCCGCTAAGGCCCGGCAGGCGACACATCCGGCAATTTCCTTGCCGGGGTCATCTGCCTTGGTTTTCTTGGCGGAGCCCGTGTCGTCAGATCCCTCGATGGCAAGCACGGCTTTACCTTTGCGCTTCATGTTGCGGCGCCGACCTTTCTTCACCGGGGCGGCAGTATCCTCATCTGAGGAGTCGGTTTCCACGTCGGCATCTTCGCCCGGGTACTTCCTTCCCTCCTCAGCTCGGGCACATCTTTCAGCAAGAACATAGAGTTCTGCCACATCTTTCACCTTGTTCATCGCCAGTTCTTCGCGCATCTTGCGGTTACGCACGTTCTGATGGAACGCGCTGATGATGGCGGCAGGATGAACATCAGGGATATTGTACGGTACCCGGCTGAACCTCTGTATATACCTGCGCAGACTCTCGCCTCCCTTCTGGGGAATGACGTGCAGGTCGCTCGCTTGGCCATGGGCTTGGTGACCTCCAGTAAAGGTGCCCACAAACTCATGGCACAAATCCGACCAGGAGAAAATAGAGTCTACCGACAAGTGCATCAACCACGACATGGCGTTGGGTTTAAGAGCCAATGGAAAGTAATTCGCAAGCACCTTATCGTCACGGGCTCCGGCAGCTTGCATCGTGATGGTGTAGATGCTGAGGAACTCAGACGGGTGAGTCTTGCCGTTGTACTTCTCGCCAACGTCAGGTTTGAAGGTGCGGTGAGCGGGCCACTGGAACTGCCGCAGCTCACGGGTAAAAGCCGGAAAGCCTACCTCGTAAGGTAGGCCTCCAGGGCTCTCCGGGGCCGGGTGGTTCGCGGCAGGCCCTGCTCGCCTGTCTGACTGGCGGCGCGCTCCGCGCCGGCGCTCGATAGTAGTCCGAGCGTCTTCATGGGCTCGTTCTCGAAGAACTTGGCGCTGGTCGCAGTGGGTCCGTGGGTCGGACGATGCTATGGAGATGTCATCGCCCGTGATGTCGCGACGAGCTAGCGTCCGCGGGACCGGGTGAGGAGGAGGCGAATGCACCGTGGTCGCGGCGCCGCCGGTTTTTCCGCCACTGGCGCGTGGGACTCCATCGGAGCGCCGACCCGAGGGCTCCACCGGACTTGGTTCGTCTTTGTTGGCCACCGCAACAAGGCTTCGGATGGTGGCTCTCCATTCGTCGAGTTTCCCCGCAGTGGGAGGAAAGTCGAGGAGCAACTATGCGCGCGCCAAGGCCTCTGCTGGCGTCGATGGCAGCGAAACCTGCACGGATCACGGTGCGCTTTGACTTCTGACCATGTCAGAAGGAGCTCTATCATGACCCCGCGGTCGCACGCCGTTTTCACCAGCGCCTCGGCGAGCGGGCAGGTCTTCTACGTCCCGGGAGTGGCGCTCGGGACTCTTCCCGCGGTGACACCCGGGATCTTCGGCGTGATTACGCCGTCCGTCGCGCGCTGCCTGGGAGGAGCGCGTCGTTGGCGCCGGCGTGGGAGTCTTAGAGGCCCTTGCGTCGCCTTCGGGTGGGGGCGGCGATGACCTTGGAAGGCCCCGCTCTACCCGCGGAGGGCCCGACTCCGCCTTTGGATTTGGCGACGTGTGGCCCGTTACCAGGCGCACAGACGTCGCCGCCTCCCAAACTCCGGCTGCTGGGATGGTGTTGGTGTTCGCGAGCAGAGCCCCGGGTCCTTTCTGCGACCAGTCCGCTACTCGCCCGCGTCGGGACGGGCTGTCCGGCTTCCGACTGGCCAACCGCCACCGTCGTCTTCTTCTTGGGCGCCATGACGATGAAGAAGTGTCGAACTAACTGCTAGAGCCGATTCTCACAACTGCGCCACCTACCTGGCGCGCCAAAGATGTCGGTGGGAACGACACCTATGGGATCACAAGAATCCCTACTACAGTTAGCGGGGCGCAGGGTCGTGAGAAGAGCGGATCAAACAGATAGCACACGGTTCGTTTATCCAGGTTCGGGCCGCGAGGATGAGTAAAACCCTACTCCTGCTTTGGTGGACTGTATATCTGTGTTCTTGAGCTAGCTATGGGGCGTGAGGAGCTCCAAAAAGCCGAATCCTTCCCCTGGTCGCCTTGGGCCTCCTTTTATAGAAAAAGGGGTCGCCACAGTGGCACACAGGAGGTGGAAAGGGTACAATGATGCGAGGTTATCCCTCGCATTACATGACAAGGCGCATTTAATGCGTCTTGCTTAGGTGTCCTTGTTTTATCGGGGACGGGGGAGAAACCTGCCCCGTCCGTCGCCGCTCCTTCTTGTGTCGACACGCGCCCTGGCCAGCAATGCCTGTGGCGCCATGTAGGTAGGCAGGCAGCTGAGGTGGCGCAGTGGTGGGTCTTCACGAAGATCTGCATGCCCCCACGCAGGTGCCTACCACGCAGGTGTCTGCCCAGCTGGTTGGGTTGGCAGCTGCATGCGCACGGTGGTGAAGGTTTAGTCGGCGTGGGCCTGGTGGTGGCCCTGCGGGTGTCCTCGGCAAGGGTCTTGCCGGGACCCCGGCAAGGGTCTTGCCAAGGCGCCTGTTGTCATCCCCGGCAAGGCGCTTGCCGCGGGCCTTGTGGTCTTCCTCGACAGGGATCCCGCCAAGGGTCGTCATCTTTTATAGCGCGTATCTGATCTTGAATGTCTTCACAAAGATCTGCATGCCACCACGGGGATGTCTCCCGAATCCTTGCCCCATAGGGGCAGTGGACTCAAGGGTGATTTGCTCCGTGGGCGTGGGGCGAGTTGCCCCGGCAAGGGTCTTGCCGGGTTTGCTAAAACTGTCCCCTGGCAAGGATCTTGTCGGGGGAGTCCGCTTCGTCCCCTTTGCTCTTTGTGGTCTTGGCCTTGGCGTCGCTCTAGTTCCCTTGAGCTTCGGTCTTACCATGGCTTACCTCCCTTGTCGTGCTTGGTATGGTGGTGCTCGTGGCTCAGACTGCCCGTGCACAGTTATAGGGGTACAAAAAGTGTACCCCTCTTTTCGTACACCGACAAAAACATTTTGAAGTCCCGGTTCTAAGCCGTAAAACATGGTGCACTAAACTATCAAGTAGTCATCATACCGAGCTTGTCAAACATTCATAACGTCTGCATCTGCTCCTGCAATAGTTCTGTCACCTAGCGGTGCATCAAGGACATAATTCTTCTGTGCAGCAATGAGGATAATCTTCAGATCACGGACCTAGTCCGCATCATTGCTACTATCAACTTTCAACTTAGTTTTCTCTAGGAACATATCATAAATAAAATGAGAAGCTATACGTGAGCAATTGATCTACAACATAGATATGCAAATACTATCAGGACTAAGTTCATGATAAATTAAAGTTCAATTAATCATATTACTAAAGAACTCCCACTTAGATAGACATCCCTCTAATCATCTAAATGATCACGTGACCCATATCAACTAAACTATGTCCGATCATCACGTGAGATGGAGTAGTTTTCAATGGTGAACATCACTATGTTGATCATATCTACTATATGATTCACGCTCGACCTTTCAGTCTCAGTGTTCCGAGGCCATATCTGCATATGCTAGGCTCGTCAAGTTTAACCCGAGTATTCTGCGTGTGCAAAACTGGCTTGCACCCGTTGTATGTGAACGTAGAACTTATCACACCCGATCATCACGTGGTGTCTCGGCACGACGAACTGTAGCAACGGTGCATACTCAGGGAGAACACTTATACCTTGAAATTTAGTGAAAGATCATCTTATAATGCTAGCGCCGTACTGTGACGCCTGGATAATTAAGCTACAGTAACCCTCTCTTAATGATGCAACGTCACCACGATTACTGTTGTTAAACTCGCGTTGGTTCGAATCCGGTCCAAGTTCAAATTTAAAATAAAGTTAAAGTTTAAAGTTTTAAAATGTCAAATCTAAAATGTTCAAAGTGTGGCAAATATTCCATAACTAGTTATGGTGGTGACCCAACACTTTTGTAAAGTATTTAAATCCCCTTTTGTGAATATAACACTGGCTAAAACTAATTATTAAATGCTTTTTAAATTATAAAAAAATACTAAACTATTTTATTTGAACCTCAAGCTAAATGTGGTAGTGGTACAAGTAGTAAAACCAATTTAGGTGATGTCCCTATATTTTATAAAGCTAATTGTTATTCAAAAATAAATTAATACAGAAACTATAAAAGAAAATTATGAAAGAAATGAAAAGGTGGAGGAGGACCTAAACTATTGGGCTTGCTGGCCTACCTAACTAAAGGTCAGCCCACATCCCCTCCTCCCACCTCCTGTTCACGGGGAGGGGGGCCGTGGCAGCCATCCACGCCGCCTTGCCGCGGTGGTAGCCATCGGCCGGCTCCTCCCTCCCTACATCTACCACGGCGCCCCTCTCGTCGCCCCAAACCCTAGGTCCCTCGTTCCCCTTCCCCCCTCGCGCCCCCATCCGCTCTCCGTCATCGATGTCGCCGCTCCCGTGGACGCTGGAAGCCACCGCGCTCGCCCCTGTCTTCGTCCGCCATCGCCATGGCCAAGCTCATCGGCGTGGCCTCCGTCACCCCGCGCCCTGGGCTCTTGTCCAGCAGGTCTGCTGAGCTCCTCTCCCTGGATCGATGAGGAGGACCACCAGCGCCTTCGCCCACTTCGTCTTCTTCCTCGGATCGCAGGTCGTCGTTCGTCGTCGATCCGGCCAAACCCCTGCGCTCCTAAACTGTCGTCGGCCACCGTGTGCCGCTCGGTGAGCCACCCATTGAACCCCCCTCCCGTTCTACTTCTTTTCCGTCGTAGATGCGCGCTAGCGCCGCGCCCGCGCCCCTCTGGCCGCGCTCCCCTGCACGCGCCCACACCCCGCACCAGCGCTCGTCGCCGCACCCTCGCTCGCCCGAGCCCGTGCGCCAGATGGAGCTGCCGCGCGCCCGCCTTCGCACAGCGCGCGCCCCCGACCGCGCGCGCGTGCCCACCGCCTGTCGGCCGCTCACGTGCTGCTCCCGCTCGCCTCCTGCTGCCGCTATTGCTGCTGGAGTGCTGCTGCTGCGCTGCCTGCCACTGCTCAGCTGGCCGCGCCGGGCATACTTGCCGCCTGTCGTGCCCGCCGTTGCTAGCCGGCGCCGTCCGCGTGCGCGACGTTGTGCCCGACGCTGCTCGCTGATGCACATGCTGCTGCATCCTACTACTACGCTGCTGCTCTGCTGAACCTACTATTACTACAAACTACTGTATCTGCTACTATGGTTAGCTTTACAAATATCACATGGACTAACCCTCTAGACAGCCCCTAAACTGCGGCAAAACAACTGTTAACAGGAGTAAAAATAATATGAGTAGGTAGTATACTTGACAAACTTCATTTTATCCCAGCGGACCAAATCCTTTCGATGCGTGGATTAATTTCTACGAAAATCACAAAGTTCAACGTTCTGTTAACTGAAAAACTCAAAACAGCTTTATTTTCATAGCTACTTTAGTGCTGTTGATGATCGATCAAACGAACTCTAATATGGATGTAATTGGTACTAACATTTAGATCACGGAAAAATGCTCAAAATTGATATAAGGCACAAAATCATTGGATGTACAGAACAATAGTTACAGCATTTTGAAAACAGCTAAAAGATGTTTAAAACTGGCGAATTCGCAGACTTAGCAAAATTTCAGGGATTTTCAGAATATTGTTTAATCTTTGAAGAATCATAGAAAATAATCCGTAACTCGGATGAAAAAGTTTTATACATGAAACTTGCTCAGAACGACGAGACGAATCCGAATACGAAGTCCGTTCGTCCGCTACACATCCCTAGCACAGCGAACCTGCAACCTTCCCCCTCTGTTTCATCTGTCCGAAAATGCCAAACTTCGGAAAAACTTTCCTGGATGTTTTCCCCCTTCACCGGTATCGTGTAGCCCTGCGTTAGAACACGCCTAGTGATGCTTATTGTCATGTCATGCACTTTCTTGCTATGTATTTACCGTTTCTTCCTCCTCTTCTCTCCGGTAGACCCCGAGACCGTTGCTGATGCCACTGTGATCAACTACGTCGACGACGACCCCTTCTTCCTTTTCAGCGGAGCTTCCAGGCAAGCCCCCCTTTGATCATCCCGATATCGCCCATTCCATTCTCTCATGCTTGCATTAGATTTTGCTACTATACTTGATTGCTCCTATTCTGATGCATAGCCTGCTTTTGTACCTGCTATTGTTACCTACCTACTTATCCTAAACTCCTCATGGCACCCGCAGGGTTCGGGTGCGGGTAATGCTTGCCCAAACCCTCACCCGTCCCATTTTTTTCTGCCCAAACCCGTACCCGTACCCGCACCCCGGGTATCATATCTTTCCCATACCCGTACCCGGCCGAGTGCGGGTAATACCCGCGGGTAACCCATACCCATCTGGGTCACCTTTCAAATAAAATTTTGCCATGTACTTTCAGCAATCAGCATGTACATACCACATTTCAGCATTTATATTAGTATATACCACATTTCAGCATGTATATTACAGCATCTGAACACACACATATATATATCAGCACATGTATTCCAGCATTTCAGCACATAAACATGTCAAGTTTCAGCACTTGAACAATAGTTTCAGAATTTCAGCACATATGTCAAGTTTCAGCACTTGAAAATATTTCAGCACACGCATAGTCATTTCAACCACAAAGTTCGACACACAAATAAGTTCGTAGACCGCAAATAGGTTCAACACACAAATGGTAAATAGGTTCAACACACAAATAAGTTCAACATCTCAACACACAAATAGGTTCAACATCTGACATCTCCAACATGAAACCGAACGGTCCAGCCCAACTTGACTTGCTTTCATCTTCTCTCCACTTCATGAGCCTTGACTAGCCTTGACATCTCAAAGCATCAATTCCTAGTATGGGACATATAAATTGCAAGACATGAGAACTTGAGAGTAATGAGTACAAGCTATGTTTTGTTTGCAATTCTTATGTATTACTAAGATAACAAGAATAGAAGATAACATGAATACAAGATATCTTTGATGTGCAATTCTATAGTAGTAATAAGATACATCATAACAAGAATACAAGATATGTTTGATTTGAATTCTTAAGTACTACCAAGTACTAACCTGCATCCCTTCTTGAATATCTTGAAGACAAGTCCAGAAGCTAGTTTCTGTTGTGTGAGCATCTACAAAAGTAGACAAACGTCAACAACATTTCAGCAAGAGAAAATATTAATGAAGTGCACTATTTTGTCACCTTTGTACTTGTTTCGAAGCCAATCTTGCGAGCACATTAAAACCTCCACCATATAAGGTGTAAGTCGGCTTCTATGATCATTGAGCTTTCTGCCACTTATACTAAAGGCTGACTCTGAAGCAACTGTTGTTACGGGAATAGCAAATATGTCTCTTGCTACTTTCCTTAAGGTCGGATACCTTATTCCAGCCACCTTCCACAAATCCAGCACATTGAACTTTTCAACGTAAGGCACTAAACCATCAGTCAAGTACTGCTCTATTTCACCTTGAAGTCTAGCTGTTGCAGGCATTTGCTGAGCTACAATGTTCTGAAATACACTCATGATTGCAGGAGCTTTCATTGTGGTCATCATAGATTCATCATCTGGTGTACATGCCTCATTTTCCACTTCATACTCCTCCAATAATGAATGCAAACTAGCAACTATGTCATCAACTTTTTCAATGCATTCATAAGAAGATGGCTCAATTCCATGGAGCATGGCAAAGCAAGCTACCAACATTTGCTTCTTGTATCGAGGGTCAAGAAGGGTAGCTATAGCCATTAGAGCTTGAATGTCACTCCAATACTTATCAAAATTTTCAGTCATGCTTTTTGTCATTTTTTGGATAATCTCATTGCTAGAAGTTTCCCACTGCCTCATTTTCATTTTAATTTCACATATCTTAGGGAAGTAAACATTGGCAGTCACATAATCAGTTCCAGAAAATAGCTCGGTTATTTCATAGAACAATTTGAGTCTCCCTACAACTTCTTTAGCAAAAGCCCAATCTTCGGCACTAGGAAGCCACTCATATTGCTTATCCTTTTCTTTTGCACGTTCAAACACAAGTCTATAAGGTAAAGCAATATCAAGCATTATGAAAGTAGAGTTCCACCTAGTCTTGCAATCAAGTTTCAACCCCCTTGTTATTTTAACTTTCTTATACTTAGCCATTTCCTCAAACTGTTCCACCCTTTTTGGTGAGGCAGTCCAATATGCCACACTTTCACGGATGTTTTCTATAGCTGATTTCATGACATCTAAGCCATCCTTCACTATCAAATTCAGAATATGTGCAGAACAGCGCATGTGAAGTAGAGTACCTTCACAAAGAAGCTTATTTTCCCTATTTTGCCCACAATCTCCTCAACTGCCTTGTCGTTGACGTTGCAATTATCAACCGTCACGGTTAAGAGCTTCTCATCAAGATTCCATTCCACCAACGACTCATGAAGCAGCCGCATTATGTGGTGCAGGAACATAAATAAACCTACAATATGCACACATACACAGTAGTTTGAGAGTTGGCAAAAGCTGAACATAGGCAACCCACAATATTTAATGCTTTCACTACAATATACCTCATGAGAATGTTCCTTAGCCTCCACGACTCATCAATGAAATGTGTTGTGATAGCCATATATCCCTTCTTTTGGCTGTCAGAGGTCCACATATCAGTGGTGACATCAACCCTTGATTGGATCATACTCATGTACTCAATGGCCTTCTTCCTTTCCATTTTGTATCTTCCCACAATATCACCTCTACAAACACAAAAGAAAATAGACAGATTCATGTTATTTAGTAATGGCAAAGAAGAAACATGAAGAAGTAAAAAATCAGGAAATAAATACATAGCATATTTACCGGATAGTATTTCTTGTATGAAGCTTGAATAACGGCTGAAGGGCAGCAACAAATCTCCTAAAACCAACATGGTCTACCATAGACAAGGGATAATCATGCAACACCAACATGTTGCCAAGCTCAACTCTAGCATAATCTTGATCAAAAGTATAGCTCTCCATGCTCACTTTCCCATCCTCTTCCGCACACACCTTCAATGAGGATTGACTCAAAGTTTTACCTCCCTTGGTCTTCAACTTCTTAAGAGTGCAAATATCAAGATGCAAACGAAGATGCTTAGTTCCATTCCTCGATCCTGCGGTAAGTACCTTGTGACACCAATTACACTTGGCCTTCCATTCACCATTGATCCTCATCTTCTTCATTTCCAACCAAACCTTAGATGTGAGCTTGCGCTTAGAAGGTAGCACCTCCACCTCTTCGACATCATCCTCTTCTTCATCATCTGAAACAATAACATGATCTCCATCTTCATCCATTGGTGTTGTTGTGCGACTCATGTCATGCATGGACTCATCTCCTTGGCCATTGTTTGTATCACTGCACAACAAGAATAGGCATCCAAACACAAGTATGATACACATTAGTTAATTTAAAAAAAATCAGAAGTGTATAACAGCAAGCATTAACAACAAGCATTCACTAGATGGCAGATCATTAACAACTTTCTTATTTCTTCTTGTTTGTATTCACTAGATGGCAAGCATTAACAGCAAGCATCCAAAAATAGATGACAAGCATTCATTAATATTCTTTCTTCTTGTATTCATTAACAGATCGGTTAATGTAATAAACACATTCAATCATTCAACAACAGATCAATTAAGTATCCAACATACTCAAGCATGCATTAACAGATCGGCTAAATCTAATGAACACATTCAATCATTCAACAATAGATCTAATCAACACATTAAAAAAAGGTGAAACTCTTCACCAAATTGGATGCTTTGCTGCTGGATTTGCTGCCCTTCTCGCCGCCGTTGCAGGTGTAGCACCACCACGGCCACGACCACGGCCACGCCCCACCTTGCAACCGGGAACAGTGGAGCTGCGCCCGGGAACCTGCCCTGTTGATGGTGGCTGAAGACGCACGGGCTTGGAGGTAGGAGAAGGCGTCGGCACACGAGTGTTGGGAACGTAGTAATTTCAAAAAAATTCCTACGCACACGCAAGATCATGGTGATGCTATAGCAACGAGAGGGGAGAGTGTTGTCTACGTACCCTCGTAGACCGAAGCGGAAGCGTTGACGCAACGTAGAGGAAGTAGTCGTATGTCTTCCCGATCCGACCGATCCAAGCACCGTTACTCCGGCACCTCCGAGTTCTTAGCACACATCCAGCTCGATGACGCTCCCCGGGCTCCGATCCAGCAAAGCTTCGGGGATGAGTTCCGTCAGCACGACGGCGTGATGACGATGATGATGTTCTACCGACGCAGGGCTTCGCCTAAGCACTGCAACGATATGACCGAGGTGGAATATGATGGAGGGGGGCACCGCACACGGCTAAGGAACGATCACGAAGATCAACTTGTGTGTTCTAGGGTGCCCCCTGCCCCCGTATATAAAGGAGGGAGGGGGAGGTGCGGCCGGCCCCCAAGGGGTGCGTCTGGAGGAGTCCTACTCCCACCGGGAGTAGGGCTCCCCCCTCTCTTGCCTTGTTGGAGAAGGAAAGGGGGAGGGAGAAGAGGAAAGGGGGGCGCCGCCCCCCCCCTTCCTTGTCCTATTCGGACTAGGGGGGAGGGGGCGCGCGGCCTGCCTTGGCCGGCCCCTCTCTTCTCCCTTATGGCCCATGAAGGCCCATTAACCCCCCGGGGGGTTCCGGTAACCCCTCGGTACTCCGGTAAAATGCCGATTTCACCCGGATCGATTCCGCTGTCCAAATATAGGCTTCCAATATATCAATCTTTATGTCTCGACCAATTTGAGACTCCTCGTCATGTCTGTGATCACATCCGGGACTCCGAACTACCTTCGGTACATCAAAATGTATAAACTCATAATAACTATCATCGTAACGTTAAGCGTGCGGACCCTACAGTTCGAGAACAATGCAGACATGACCGAGACACGTCTCTGGTCAATAACCAATAGCGGGACCTGGATGCCCATATTGGCTCCTACATATTCTACGAAGATCTTTATCGGTCAGACTGCATAACAACATACGTTGTTCCTTTTGTCATCGGTATGTTACTTGCCCGAGATTCGATCGTCGGTATCCAATACCTAGTTCAATCTCATTGCCGGCAAGTCTCTTTACTCGTTCCGTAATACATCATCTCACAACTAACATATTAGTTGTAATGCTTGCAAGGCTTATGTGATGTGCATTACCGAGAGGGCCCAGAGATACCTCTCCGACTATCGGAGTGACAAATCCTAATCTCGAAATACGCCAACCCAACAAGTACCTTTGGAGACACCTGTAGAGTACCTTTATAATCAACCAGTTACGTTGTGACGTTTGGTAGCACACAAAGTGTTCCTCCGATAAACGGGAGTTGCATAATCTCATAGTCATAGGAACATGTATAAGTCATGAAGAAAGCAATAGCAACATACTAAACGATCGGGTGCTAAGCTAATGGAATGGGTCATGTCAATCAGATCATTCAACTAATGATGTGACCTCGTTAATCAAATAACAACTCTTTGTTCATGGTTAGGAAACATAACCATCTTTGATTAACGAGCTAGTCAAGTAGAATCATACTAGTGACACTCTGTTTGTTTATATATTCACACATGTATTATGTTTCCGTCTAATACAATTCTAGCATGAATAATAAACATTTATCATGATATATGAGGAAATAAATAATAACTTTATTATTGCCTCTAGGGCATATTTCCTTCAGTCTCCCACTTGCACTAGAGTCAATAATCTAGATTACACAGTAATGATTCTAACACCCATGGAGTTTTGGTGCTGATCATGTTTTGCTCGTGGAAGAGGCTTAGTCAACGGGTCTGCTACATTCAGATCCGTATGTATCTTGCAAATCTCTATGTCCCCCACCTGGACTAGATCCCGGATGGAATATAAGCGTCTCTTGATGTGCTTGGTTCTCTTGTGAAATCTGGATTCCTTTGCCAAGGCAATTGCACCAGTATTGTCACAAAAGATTTTCATTGGACCCAATGCACTAGGTATGACACCTAGATCCGATATGAACTACTTCATTCAGACTCCTTCATTTGCCGCTTCCGAAGCAACTATGTACTCCGCTTCACATGTAGATCCTGCCACGACGCTTTGTTTAGAACTGCACCAACTGACAGCTCCACCGTTTAATGTAAACACGTATCCGGTTTGCGATTTAGAATCGTCCGGATCAGTGTCAAAGCTTGCATCAACATAACCGTTTACGATGAGCTCTTTGTCACCTCCATATATGAGAAGCATATCCTTAGTTCTTTTCAGGTACTTCAGGATGTTCTTGACCGCTGTCCAGTGATCCACTCCTGGATTACTTTGGTACCTCCCTGCTAAACTTATAGCAAGACACACATCAGGTCTGGTACACATCATTGCATACATGATAGAGCCTATGGCTGAAGCATAGGGAACATCTTTCATTTTCTCTCTATCTTCTGCAGTGGTCGGGCATTGAGTCTTACTCAACTTCACACCTTGTAGTACAGGCAAGAATCATTTCTTTGCTTGATCCATTTTGAACTTCTTCAAAACTTTGTCAAGGTATGTGCTTTGTGAAAGTCCAATTAAGCGTCTTGATCTATCTCTATAGATCTTGATGCCCAATATGTAAGCAGCTTCACCGAGGTCTTTCATTGAAAAATTCTTATTCAAGTATCCCTTTATGCTATCCAGAAATTCTATATCATTTCCGATTAGTAATATGTCATCCACATATAATATCAGAAATGCTACAGAGCTCCCACTCACTTTCTTGTAAATACAGGCTTCTCCAAAAGTCTGTACAAACCCAAATGCTTTGATCACACTATCAAAGCGTTTATTCCAACTCCGAGAGGCTTGCACCAGTCCATAAATGGATCGCTGGAGCTTGCACACTTTGTTAGCTCCCTTTGGATCGATAAAACCTTCTGGTTGCATCATATACAACTCTTCTTCCAGAAATCCATTCAGGAATGCAGTTTTTACATCCATCTGCCAAATTTCATAATCATAAAATGCGGCAATTGCTAACATGATTCGGACAGACTTAAGCATCGCTACGGGTGAGAAGGTCTCATCGTAGTCAATCCCTTGAACTTGTCGAAAACCTTTTGCGACAAGTCGAGCTTTGTAGACAATAACATTACCGTCAGCGTCAGTCTTCTTCTTGAAGATCCATTTATTCTCAATTGCTTGCCGACCATCGGGCAAGTCAACCAAAGTCCACACTTTGTTCTCATACATGGATCCCATCTCAGATTTCATGGCTTCAAGCCATTTTGCGGAATCTGGGCTCACCATCGCTTCTTCATAGTTCGTAGGTTCACCATGATCTAGTAGCATGATTTCCAGAATAGGATTGCCGTACCACTCTGGTGCGGATCTTACTCTGGTTGATCTACGAGGTTCTGTAGTAACTTGATCTGAAGTTGCATGATCATCATCATTAACTTCCTCACCAATTGGTTTAGACGTCACAGAAACCGGTTCCTGTGATGTGCTATTTCCCAATAAGGGAGCAGGTACAGTTACCTCATCAAGTTCTACTTTCCTCCCACTCACTTCTTTCGAGAGAAACTCCTTCTCTAGAAAGTTTCCGAATTTAGCAACAAAAGTCTTGCCTTCGGATTTGTGATAGAAGGTGTATCCAATAGTTTCCTTTGGATATCCTATGAAGACACATTTCTTCGATTTGGGTTCGAGCTTATCAGGTTGAAGCTTTTTGACATAAGCATCGCAGCCCCAAACTTTTAGAAACGACAACTTTGGTTTCTTGCCAAACCATAGTTCATAAGGCGTCGTCTCAACGGATTTCGATGGCGCCCTATTTAACGTGAATGCGGCCGTCTCTAAAGCATAACCCCAAAATGATAGCGGTAAATCTGTAAGAGACATCATAGATCGCACCATATCAAGTAAAGTACGATTACGACGTTCGGACACACCATTACGTTGTGGTGTTCCGGGTGGCGTGAGTTGCGAAACTATTCCGCATTGTTTCAAATGTAGACCAAACTCGTAACTCAAATATTCTCCTCCATGATCAGATCGTAGAAACTTTATTTTCTTGTTACGATGATTTTCAACTTCACTCTGAAATTCTTTGAACTTTCCAAATGTTTCAGACTTATGTTTCATTAAGTAGATATACCCATATCTGCTTAAATCATCTGTGAAGGTGAGAAAATAACGATATCCGCCACGAGCTTCAATATTCATTGGACCACATACATCTGTATGTATGATTTCCAACAAATCTGTTGCTCTCTCCATAGTACCGGAGAACGGTGTTTTAGTCATCTTGCCCATGAGGCACGGTTCGCAAGTACCAAGTGATTCATAATCAAGTGGTTCCAAAAGTCCATCAGTATGGAGTTTCTTCATGCGCTTTACACCGATATGACCTAAACGGCAGTGCCACAAATAAGTTGCACTATCATTATCAACTCTGCATCTTTTGGCTTCAATATTATGAATATGTGTGTCACTACTATCGAGATTCAATAAGAATAGACCATTCTTTAAGGGTGCATGACCATAAAAGATATTACTCATATAAATAGAACAACCATTATTCTCGGATTTAAATGAATAACCGTCTCGCATTAAACAAGATCCAGATATAATGTTCATGCTCAACGCTGGCACCAAATAACAATTATTTAGGTCTAAAACTAATCCCGAAGGTAGATGTAGAGGTAGCGTGCCGACCGCAATCACATCGACTTTGGAACCATTTTCCACGCGCATCGTCACCTCGTCCTTAGCCAATCTTTGCTTAATCCGTAGTCCCTGTTTCGAGTTGCAAATATTAGCAACAGAACCAGTATCAAATACGCAGGTACTACTGCGAGTATTAGTAAGGTACACATCAATAACATGTATATCATATATACCTTTGTTCACCTTGCCATCCTTCTTGTCCGCCAAATACTTGGGGCAGTTCCGCTTCCAGTGACTAGTCTGCTTGTAGTAGAAGCACTCAGTTTCAGGCTTAGGTCCAGACTTGGGTTTCTTCTCTTGAGCAGCAACTTGCTTGCTGTTCTTCTTGAAGTTCCCCTTCTTTTTCCCTTTGCCCTTTTTCTTGAAACTAGTGGTCTTGTTGACCATCAACACTTGATGTTCCTTTTTGATTTCTACCTCCGCAGCCTTTAGCATTGCAAAGAGCTCGGGAATCGTCTTATCCATCCCTTGCATATTATAGTTCATCACGAAGCCTTTGTAGCTTAGTGGAAGTGATTGGAGAATTCTGTCAATGACGCAATCATCCGGAAGATTAACTCCCAGTTGAATCAAGTGATTACAATACCCAGACATTTTGAGTATATGCTCACTCACAGAACTATTCTCCTCCATCTTGCAGCTATAGAACTTATTGGAGACCTCATATCTCTCAATCCGAGCATTCTGTTGGAATATTAACTTCAACTCCTGGAACATCTCATATGCTCCATGACTTTCAAAACGTCGTTGAAGTCCCGGTTCTAAGCCGTAAAGCATGGCACACTGAACTATCGAGTAGTCATCAGCTTTGCTCTGCCAGACGTTCATAACATCTGGTGTTGCTCCTGCAGCAGGCCTGGCACCTGCAGCAGGCCTGGCACCCAGCGGTGCTTCCAGGACGTAACTCTTCTGTGCAGCAATGAGGATAATCCTCAAGTTACGGACCCAGTCCGTGTAATTGCTACCATCATCTTTCAACTTTGCTTTCTCAAGGAACGCATTAAAATTCAACGGAACAATAGCACGGGCCATCTATCTACAATCAACATAAACAACCAAGATACTATCAGGGACTAAGTTCATGATAAATTTAAGTTCAATTAATCATATTACTTAAGAACTCCCACTTAGATAGACATCCCTCTAATCCTCTAAGTGATCACGTGATCCACATCAACTAAACCATGTCCGATCATCACGTGAGATGGAGTAGTTTCAATGGTGAACATCACTATGTTGATCATATCTACTATATGATTCACGCTCGACCTTTCGGTCTCCGTGTTCCGAGGCCATATCTGTATATGCTTGGCTTGTCAAGTATAACCTGAGTATTTCGCGTGTGCAACTGTTTTGCACCCGTTGTATTTGAACGTAGAGCCTATCACACCCGATCATCATGTGGTGTCTCAGCACGAAGAACTTTCGCAACGGTGCATACTTAGGGAGAACACTTCTTGATAATTAGTGAGAGATCATCTTAAAATGCTACCGTCAATCAAAGCAAGATAAGATGCATAAAAGATAAACATCACATGCAATCAATATAAGTGATATGATATGGCCATCATCATCTTGTGCTTGTGATCTCCATCTTCGAAGACCGTCATGATCACCATCGTCACCGGCGCGACACCTTGATCTCCATCGTAGCATCATTGTCGTCTCGCCAATCTTATGCTTCTACGACTATCGCTACCGCTTAGTGATAAAGTAAAGCATTATAGGGCAATTGCATTGCATACAATAAAGCGACAACCATATGGCTCCTGCCAGTTGCCGATAACTCAGTTACAAAACATGATCATCTCATACAATAAAATTTAGCATCATGCCTTGACCATATCACATCACAACATGCCCTGCAAAAACAAGTTAGACGTCCTCTACTTTGTTTGTTGCAAGTTTTACGTGGCTGCTACGGGCTTAAGCAAGAACCAGTCTCACCTACGCATCAAAACCACAACGATAGTTTGTCAAGTTGATGTCGTTTTAACCTTCGCAAGGATCGGGCATAGCCACACTCGGTTCAACTAAAGTTGGAGAAACTGACACCCGCCAGCCACCTGTGTGCAAAGCACAGCGGTAGAACCAGTCTCGCGTAAGCGTACGCGTAATGTCGGTCCGGACCGCTTCATCCAACAATACCGCCGAACCAAAGTATGACATGCTGGTAGGCAGTATGACTTATATCGCCCACAACTCATTTGTGTTCTACTCGTGCATATAACATCTAACCATAAAAACCTAGGCTCGGATGCCACTGTTGGGAACGTAGTAATTTCAAAAAAAATCCTACGCACACGCAAGATCATGGTGATGCATAGCAACGAGAGGGGAGAGTGTTGTCTACGTACCCTCGTAGACCGAAGCGGAAGCGTTGACGCAACGTAGAGGAAGTAGTCGTACGTCTTCCCGATCCGACCGATCCAAGCACCGTTACTCCGGCACCTCCGAGTTCTTAGCACACGTCCAGCTCGATGACGCTCCCCGGGCTCCGATCCAGCAAAGCTTCGGGGATGAGTTCCGTCAGCACGACGGCGTGATGAGGATGATGATGTTCTACCGACGCAGGGCTTCGCCTAAGCACTGCAACGATATGACCGAGGTGGAATATGGTGGAGGGGGGCACCGCACACGGCTAAGGAACGATCACGAAGATCAACTTGTGTGTTCTAGGGTGCCCCTGCCCCCGTATATAAAGGAGGGAGGGGGAGGTGCGGCCGGCCCCCAAGGGGTGCGCCTGGAGGATTCCTACTCCCACCGGGAGTAGGACTCCCCCCTCTCTTGCCTTGTTGGAGAAGGAAAGAGGGAGGGAGAAGAGGAAAGGGGGGCGCCGCCCCCCCCCCCTCCTTGTCCTATTCGGACTAGGGGGGAGGAGGCGCGCGGCCTGCCCTGGCCGGCCCCTCTCTTCTCCCTTATGGCCCATGAAGGCCCATTAACCCCCCGGGGGGTTCCGGTAACCCCTCGGTACTCCGGTAAAATGCCGATTTCACCCGGATCGATTCCGATGTCCAAATATAGGCTTCCAATATATCAATCCTTATGTCTCGACCAATTCGAGACTCCTCGTCATGTCCGTGATCACATCCGGGACTCCGAACTACCTTCGGTACATCAAAATGTATAAACTCATAATAACTGTCATCGTAACGTTAAGCGTGCGGACCCTACGGTTCGAGAACAATGCAGACATGACCGAGACACGTCTCTGGTCAATAACCAACAGCGGGACCTGGATCCCATATTGGCTCCTACATATTCTACGAAGATCTTTATCGGTCAGACCGCATAACAACATACGTTGTTCCTTTTGTCATCGGTATGTTACTTGCCCGAGATTCGATCGTCGGTATCCAATACCTAGTTCAATCTCATTGCCGGCAAGTCTCTTTACTCGTTCCGTAATACATCATCTCACAACTAACATATTAGTTGTAATGCTTGCAAGGCTTATGTGATGTGCATTACCGAGAGGGCCCAGAGATACCTCTCCGACTATCGGAGTGACAAATCCTAATCTCGAAATACGCCAACCCAACAAGTACCTTTGGAGACACCTGTAGAGTACCTTTATAATCACCCAGTTACGTTGTGACGTTTGGTAGCACACAAAGTGTTCCTCCGATAAACGAGAGTTGCATAATCTCATAGTCATAGGAACATGTATAAGTCATGAAGAAAGCAATAGCAACATACTAAACGATCGGGTGCTAAGCTAATGGAATGGGTCATGTCAATCAGATCATTCAACTAATGATGTGACCTCGTTAATCAAATAACAACTCTTTGTTCATGGTTAGGAAACATAACCATCTTTGATTAACGAGCTAGTCAAGTAGAGGCATACTAGTGACACTCTGTTTGTTTATATATTCACACATGTATTATGTTTTCGGCTAATACAATTCTAGCATGAATAATAAACATTTATCATGATATATGAGGAAATAAATAATAACTTTATTATTGCCTCTAGGGCATATTTCCTTCAACGAGACCCACTGCCGGTGCCTTCTTCAAATCCATCCCCGTCCACCGGAGTTGGATCCGCGCTGGAGTGAAGCGCCTCCTCGGCGTCCTCCTGGTCGAGCGCCATGGCGGCTGGAGGTGCCAGGACGTGGAGGGAGATGGCGACAAGAGGAGCTGTAGGTCTTGCGTGGAGGTCGCGTCGAGGACATGAGGTAGAGGGAGGAGAGGAGGAGAGGAGGGAGGTGGCCGGTCGCGTCGCTGCAGGCAGCGGCGGCGGCCGGCGGCGGCGACCTGTGGTTCCTCCTCTCTAGGGTTTGTGTCGAGAGAGACAGGGGTGTTTCTGGAGTGACGGCGCGGGGGTGGGTTGGGGTCTCGGGGAGGGATTTGGGAATTGGGATCGAGGGGGAGTGGACTGATGGGCCTGGGCGTTGGCCGTTGGGCCGCTGGCTGCCGCATCTGCTGGGTTCAGTTAGGGTTTTGATGTTTTTAGTGACTGACATTTAGGGCCTACCTGTCATAATGAATAAGCATACGGGTACGCGGGTATGCGGGTATGGGTATTGCCGTCCCATACCCGTACCCGGCTTACCCGATGGGTATAGTTTTTGTCCCATTTATAAACCCATGGGTAATTTTTCTTCCCAAACCCTTACCCTAATAGGGTTTTACCCGCCGGGTTCGCTGGTAGCGGGTACCCATTGCCATCTGGATCCTAAACTGCTTAGTATAGGTTGGATAGTGATCCATCAGTGACCCCCACCTTGTCCTTGTTGCCCCTGCTTCATCATCGACGACTCGATCAACGTGATCGACGACCAGAGCCCGACACCTCACATCACATCACGCCCCTTTTTGGTGTTCGACTCTGTAGAGTTACCATCGAGTGCCGAGGGTGGAACCTCATACGTCACTCCTGATGAGATCTCTGTAGTGTAGCTATTCAGTCGTGGTCATCGAGGGTGGTTCCTCCTTCACCATTCCTGATACGGCTCTGTCGTGCAACACCTCAAGTGTGAACCTCGAGGGTGGTTCCTCTTACGTTCATGTTGATGATTACATCGAGTGGAATCCTCCGGGGGTGATTCCTCGGGTTTTCCCCTTGATGTCTGGACACACGGTTACCTTGACTTTACTTGAGACCGTTGTGAAAGCCGGGCGGGCCCGGAGAGCACCCGTGCGATGTGACAGTGGCGGCTGGCTGTTTAGCAGTATCACCCAGGAAGGGGTGATAGCTCCGGACTTGTCCCGATAGCCGTCACTACTTCTTTTAATAATGCACTAACAGGTTTGGGTATTTGTTCTGAATTGGCCTTTGGCCTTTACGCACTAACCACCACGCGAGAATAGTTATGGGCCTTGATGTCGCAGTATCAGCCGAAGCTTTGTCAGACGTCCAGTTCAGCATTGCGGCATGGCTGGGCCGGCACCATCCTGTAGTGGTGGAGCCTGGACCCGCCCTTCATGTAACGACCCGGAGTGCAACGGGCGATGGGCCCAGACCCCAAGTGCTTAGGATGTAGACCGGCGGGGACCTCTCTGCTGAGCCTAGGTAGGGCTACAACATGTTGATTTTCTGAGGCCGGACATTGACCCAGAAAAGTGTGTCCGGCCAGAGTAATCAAGCGTGTTGGAAAACATGGTGCACCCCTGCAGGGAAGATATATATTCGAATACCGTGTCCACGGTAATGGACGTTTAGACTTGTATCCTGATCTTATACAACTAGAAATGAATACTTGATATGTGATGTATATGTGGCTCCGGGATTGCTTCTTCGCAGGGAGTCGAGGAAGGATCTCTGAGCCTTAATACTATAGCATGCTTGTTAATTATAAACTGCTATTCTTTACTCTTCTACATGTTGCAAGATGCTTGGAGCTGCTTGAAGATGCTAGTTTTCGATAGGCTAGGCCTTCCCCTCTATTCTGGTATTCTGCAGTTCAGTCCACAAATACATCCCTTCCTTTGATACCAATGCATACTTAGTTTAGATCTGATGCTAGCGAGTACTTTGGATGAGTACTCACGGTTGCTTTGCTACCCCTTTTCTCCCTTCTTTCTTCTTTCCGGTTTGTTGCAACCAGATGGTGGATCCCAGGAGCTAGATGCCACCCCCGATGACTACTTCTATTACCCCGAGGGTGCCTACTACTACGTGGAGCCCGCCGACGACCAGGAGTAGTTATGAGGTCCCAGGCAGGAGGCCTTGCCTCTTCGATCGTTGTTGTTTTGTGTTTGCCTTCTTAAGGCATCCTTGTTTAACTTATGTCTGTACTCAGATATTGTTGCTTCCGCTAACGCTTGTGTATCGAGCTTGTATTCGAGCCCTCGAGGCCTCTGGCTTGTAATATGAAGCTTGTATTATTTCATTTTGTGTCTAGAGTTGTGTTGTGATATCTTCCCGTGAGTCCCTGATCTTGATTAGTGTACGGTCGAATCGGGGGTGTCACACGTACTAAGAAAAATAAGATGCATAAAGGATAAACATCACATGCAATCAAATAAGTGATATGATATGGCCATCATCATCTTGTGCCTTTGATCTCCATCTCCAAAGCACCGTCATGATCACCATCGTCATCAGCTTGACACCTCGATCTCCATCGTAGCATCATTGTCGTCTCGCCAACTATTGCTTCTACGACTATCGCTACCGCTTAATG
Source organism: Aegilops umbellulata (assembly GCA_032464435.1). Lineage (NCBI taxonomy): Eukaryota > Viridiplantae > Streptophyta > Magnoliopsida > Poales > Poaceae > Aegilops > Aegilops umbellulata. Next base: position 175,475,860 of record CP136058.1, read on the forward strand.
ATAAAGTAAAGCAATTACATGGCGATTGTATTTTATACAATAAAGCGACAACCATAAGGCTCCTGCCAGTTGCCGATAACTTTTACAAAACATGATCATCTCATACAACAATTTATATATCATCACGTCTTGACCATATCACATCACAAAAAGCCCTGCAAAAACAAGTTAGACGTCCTCTACTTTGTTGTTGCAAGTTTTATGTGGCTGCTACGGACTTCTAGCAAGAACTGTTCTTACCTACGCATCAAAACTACAATGATTTTTTGTCAAGTGTGCTGTTTTAACCTTCAACAAGGACCGGGCGTAGTCAAACTCGATTCAACTAAAGTTGGAGAAACAGACACCCGCCAGCCACCTGTGTGCGAAGCACGTCGGTAGAACCAGTCTCATGAACGCAGTCATGTAATGTCGGCCCGGGCCGCTTCATCCAACAATACCGCTGAATCAAAGTAAGACGTTGCTGGTAAGCAGTATGACTATTATCGCCCACAACTCATTGTGTTCTACTCGTGCATATAAAATCTACGCATAGACCTGGCTCTGATACCACTGTTGGGGAACGTAGTATTTAAAAAAAATTCCTACGATCACGCAAGATCTATCTAGGAGAAGCATAGCAACGAGCAGGGAGAGTGTGTCCACGTACCCTCGTAGACCGAAAGCGGAAGCGTTTAGTAACGCGGTTGATATAGTCGAACGTCTTCACGATCCAACCGATCCAAGTATCGAACGTACGACACCTCCGTGTTCAGCACACGTTCAGCACGATGACGTCCCACGAGCTCTTGATCCAGCAGATGCTCGAGGGAGAGTTCCGTCAGCACGACGGCGTGGTGACGGTGTTGGTGATATGATCCGCGCAGGGCTTCGCCTAAGCACCACGACTACTTTAACCTAGAGTGCTCTCTTTACTTTTAGCTCCTTTTTCTTCTTCTTCTACCCCACACCACCCACCCGCACGGTGGGTAGAGGGAGTTAGAGGGTTACTAAGTATGTAATGACTACTATGTACAGTTGTGGTGGTTGAAGTAATACAAAACAGTGGGAGCCTCTCCCACTGTCTCAGGTTTCAAAAAAAAGCACCACGGCTATATAATCTGAGGTGTAATCTGTGGAGGGGGGCACCGCACACGGTTAAGAGAAACTTGTGTGTCCTAGGTGCCCCCTCTCCCCATGTATATATAGGTTGGAGGGAGGGGAGAGAGGCAGCCTTAGGGCGCCCCCAAGTTGGCCGAATCCTACTTGGGGTGCAAGCCCAATTCAGCCCCCCTTCCTTATTTCAGCATATGGGAAGGAAAGAGAAGGGGGGAGAGAAGGAAAGGGTGGAGGCCGAACCCTCATCCTTCCTTTCTTCTTCCCCTTCCTTTCCTCCTACTCCTATTCAGCCTAGGAGGGGAGCACCAGCCCACTAGGGGCTGGTCTGTCCCTCACTTGGCCCAATAGGCCCATAACTTTGCCGGGGGGGTGCCTGGAACCCCTTACGGTGTCCAAATATCATCGTTCTATATATGAATCTTTACCTCTCGACCATTTCGAGACTCCTTGTCATGTTCGTGATCTCATCCGGGACTCCGAACAAATTTCGGTCACCAAAAACACATAACTCATAATACAAATCGTCATCGAACGTTAAGCGTGCGGACCCTACGGGTTCGAGAACTATGTAGACATGACCAAGACACATCTACGGTCAATAACCAATAGCGGAACCTGGATGCTCATATTGGCTCCTACATATTCTACGAAGATCTTTATCGGTCAAACCGCATAACAACATACATCATTCCCTTTGTCATCGGTATGTTACTTGCCCGAGATTCGATCGTGGTACCATCATACCTAGTTCAATCTCGTTACCGGCAAGTCTCTTTACTCATTCCGTAATGCATCATCCCGCAACTAACTCATTAGTCACATTGCTTGCAAGGCTTATAGTGATGAGCATTACCGAGAGGGCCTAGAGATACCTCTCTGATACACGGAGTGACAAATCCTAATCTCGATCTATGCCAACCCAACAAACACCTTCGGAGACACCTGTAGAGCATCTTTATAATCAACCAGTTACGTTGTGACGTTTGATAGCACACAAGGTGTTCATCGGGTATTCGGGAGTTGCATAATCTCATAGTTAGAGGAATATGTGTAAGTCATGAATAAAGCAATAGCAATAAAATTTAATGATCATTATGCTAAGCTAACAGATGGGTCTTGTCCACCACATCATTCTCTAATGACGTGATCCCGTTCATCAAATGACAACACATGTCTATGGTTAGGAAACTTAACCATCTTTGATTAACGAGCTAGTCAAGTAGAGGCATACTAGGGACACTCTGTTTGTCTATGTATTCACACATGTACTAAGTTTCCGATTAATACAATTCTAGCATGAATAATAAACATTTATCATGATATAAGGAAATATAAATAACAACTTTATTATTGCCTCTAGGCCACATTTCCTTCAACAACCCTCAAGCAAGCATCTCCTTCTCTGGCTCAACTGGGCTTTCTTACTTACCTCATTCACTTGTTTTCATTTTTTCTCACTTAGTCACTTACTTCTGAAAAGGTTTTGTAGATATTATCGTTTGCTCCTTGTTCAATAATGTTTCGGTTGCAACTTAGAGTGCATACCTGAAGGAAAATAAACAATTTTTTTGTTCCGTGTACATGCTGGACCAGGTTGCTCATCAGTTGGATATGGAGTTGCTTCTGAGCTAGGACCTCTCCCACGATCACTACATAGAAGTAGATACGTCCAATTTGGTTTCTAATGTCATGTATGTTTTTGCCTAAGCAAAAAAGATAACCAGTTTATATTGTAGTATGGTTCTCACTTTGTCTTTTTCAACTATTAGATTGTCTGGAACATCTAGGAACGATCCTTTTGTGTCCTCGATATTATCTTATTTCATGAATAATCGTATCTTGTTGATGCTGCATACAGTCAAACTATGTTCTTATAATCATACTTGTGGCTAGCCAAATTTTATAGGCCGAACCTTACATTTTTATCATCATTAGATACAACCTCTGTATCTGCTTTGTCAGTTGTAGCTTGCCAGGTGTGGCCTGGTGGTTGGTGGCGGCTTGATCCACTCTTGGAAAGTATAGACCAAAGAATGTCGTTTACAGTTTCCCTATTTTGTTAGATCAACTAAGGTGTTGATTTGTTGCTTCATGTCAGCGATGTATGTAATCAAGAATCAAGAAAATATACCAGTATATTGAAATTCCAAAACTTAGAAAAATGAGAAGGATGCCCAAACCTACAGATTTGTAATTAACATTTAGCACTACATGTCGCCACTACGTCATTCTGCCATATGTTCTTATACAAATATGTTCTTTTAATCAGATTTCTCAGTGTGATAAATAGATTGTCAATATAGCATGATTTAACACATGTGCCTTCTACTGTCAATATCGAATATGTTCTTGCAAAATGAAACTATTATCATCGACAGACAGCATGGCTTTAGCGTGTCTCTGCGTCATTTGGTGCAACGGGTCAACTAGTTTAAAGTTAAAGAAATGAAAAATTGTAGGGCCACAAAGAGTAGAAAGGATCGTGTGTGCAAGTCGTGTTCCGATGTCATGTTGCTGGTAGGCGTTTTGGTGTAGCAAAGCACGGGTTGTCATGCTACCATATACACACCATTTTTTTTCGTTGCAACCCATGGGCATATGTCTCAGTGTTGCTTAATTATCAATAGAACTCTTTTTCTCTCTAGAAAGAAGCATTGCATAGGTATCATTAGTTGTTGTGGATCAATTGGCATGGTTATCCTCGGTCTAGCACGCGATGCGCTCCGGGCGCGACGACACTCCCTCTGGTCAGATCCAAACGTTCGGCTTCGAGCTTCGCCTCGCTGACAGCCCAAGAGAGCATGACGTGAAAATTTAGAATTTGTCATCCCCTCTTGCTGTGACCTGCTGGACCCGGGAAATCCCCTCGACCATTTTCCCAAGCTCCTCCCCGTCCGCCGCCCGCCGCCGCTGCCTGGTCGCGCGCGGCAGCCGCCTCCCGGATCGCTACCCCATCGCCGACCACCGCCGCCAGCGACGACGGCTCCATGACTATGATGACCCCTTCCCCTCTCGAGGTACGTGCCCTATTTCCTCACTCGCCTGATCTCCCCGGCTCCTCTCGCCCCACTGCTCCTTTCCGATCGGGGGTCTCCTCTTTCTCTATGGGTTTACGCGCACCTCCCGGATCTGAACCCTCACCCTCCGTGCCCCTCTCAGCAGCAGCAGGAGGACGAAGAGATGCTGGTGCCACACCAGGAGCTCTCCGCCGCAGACGCCGCGCAGCCAATGGAAGGTGAGACTGAGAGCCTTGCGATTTACCCCCCAGCGTGCTTGTCCGTCTGTCACGGCGGTGTGATTGCCGGGTGTTTGCGTTTCGACCTTTTACTGATCTTGCACGCGTGTTGGTCTCGGTGGTGCTCTTGTTGGCGTTGCTAGTGGTGGCGCAGACGGAGCCTACGAACACGGCGGAGAGCCAAGCACCTGAGGACCCGCAGACTTCCCGGTTCACCTGGACGATAGAGAACTTCACCAGGGTCAGCGGGAAGAAGCACTACTCAGATGTGTTTGTCGTTGGTGGATTTAAATGGTGAGTTTTGGACAACTTGCCATTTTGATTCGCCATGAAAATGCGTCTAATGTGGGAGATGTTGGACGTTGAAGGTACTGATGGATGTGCTTGTTTTGGACGTAGGCGTGTGCTAATTTTCCCCAAGGGAAATAATGTGGACCATCTCTCGATGTACTTGGATGTTGCAGACTCGGGGAACCTCCCTTACGGATGGAGCCGGTATGCTCAGTTCAGCCTAGCCATTGTAAACCAGATCCATCAGAAGTATACAGCACGCAAAGGTATTGCTTTTCTTGGATTAATGCTGTAATCATATTTTTTAAGCCATCTGTCATGGAAGTTTCAAGGGAATGTAACCTTGAAGTCTTGAGCTGACGTGGAACAGGATGAACCCATTGATCAGTTAAGATTCTGTGCATGTAGCCGTGCAACTGAAGCTGTGCACGGTACATGCCTAGGCTATCATGCAATAATGATGCTCGATAACACACAACCCCCTTTTTTCTTTCTTTTGGTGAGATGGAGCACATTCGTGTAGATCAAGATATACAATATTCATAACTGATGTATCACATGCAAAGCAGACATCTTTCTTGTAAAGTTTGATATAAACCTTGTCTAGTCTTTACTTCGATGTCTAAGGATCGTTCAACTTTTATACCTGGGAGCTGGATGTTTCTCAGCTGTGCTCTTTTTTGTGGGTTCTTGGTCAGTGGTCAACATTGTTAAAGTAATTCAATTATTGTGTGGACTCTAGTTTGACGTTGTATTTCTATGGTACTGGTGGCGCTGAAATTGTTATATATATACAGGTAACAGTTTGGGAATTAATTTCATGAAACTTCTTTTAGGTTATCCGTAAATAACAAATCACAAAATTTGCAGTTGATCGTTTTCTTTCTTTTGAGAAACTTACTCCCTCCGATCCACAATAAGTGTCGCAGTTTTGAACTACCTTAGTTCAAAACTGCGACACTTATTGTGGATAATTTTTATAATGCACATTAGATTATGTTCTATCACGAGGAAAAAATCCTTATATTTCCACTCATATTGTTTTAGTACTTCTCGGTCAGTTATTGTTGCTTGAAGCCTGAACCTTCAATTGTTTTTTATCATGCATTTAGTAATGGTATAGTGATTGTTAGTTTTGTTCCATGTCATGCACTCGATTGTGCCCTCATGCTTTCAAAGACTCTTTGGGCTTGTTATTTTATGTGGTAGCTAATGAAGTTCGGTAGTAGCGGTGCTTTGGTGATATTGTGAGTTTTTAAATATTTCTGCAAATTTTCTCTGGTTAAGGCTGTATGTTGGTCCCATGTTTGGCAGATACTCAACATCAGTTTAATGCACGTGAGAGTGACTGGGGTTTCACATCTTTTATGCCTCTGAGTGAGCTGTATGACCCAAGTAGGGGCTATCTCGTGAATGATACTATTGTTGTTGAAGCTGAGGTTGCTGTTCGCAAAATGGTTGACTATTGGACTTATGACTCGAAAAAGGAAACAGGTTATGTTGGTCTCAAGAATCAGGGTGCTACCTGTTATATGAACTCTCTTCTGCAAACCCTGTATCATATACCTTACTTTCGGAAGGTGTGAGACCTTGCTTTGTCGTACCGCACATGCTTTGTTGTGAGTTTGAATTTTGAACTAATTTTGAGTCAATTCATTGATTTTCTTCTTAGGCTGTATATCACATGCCAACTACTGAGAATGACATGCCATCTGGGAGTATTCCTTTAGCCCTGCAGAGCCTTTTTTACAAGCTCCAGTATAGCGACAATAGTGTAGCTACAAAAGAGTTGACTAAATCTTTCGGGTGGGACACCTATGATTCTTTCATGCAGCATGATGTGCAAGAGCTCAATAGAGTTCTATGCGAGAAACTTGAAGACAAAATGAAGGTGGATGTTATATTAACAATTACCTCTATGCCAATACTTGTCATTAACTTTGCTTTCTCCCCAGGGAACTGTTGTGGAAGGAACAATTGAACAACTATTTGAAGGCCACCACATTAATTACATTGAGTGCATTAATGTTGACTATAAATCTAACAGAAAAGAGTCCTTTTATGGTAGGACCTATACTTTGAATTGTGTTTGCATTTTATGTGCTATATCCATCTATTATTTAATGGTCACTTATGCTGGCCTTGCAGATCTACAACTTGATGTCAAAGGTTGTCGTGATGTTTATGCATCATTTGATAAATATGTCGAAGTGGAGCGTCTAGAGGGTGATAACAAATACCAGGCTGAACAACATGGCTTACAGGTTCCTACAAATCATGTTCTAATCATGGCTTTGAACCTGAATCTTAAGTTGCATTATCTTTGTTGTTAAATATTTTGGAATATTGGTGTGCTACATTGTACATATGAATGGCAGGGTACCTTTGCTTGCTCTATTAATGGTTACTTTCTAATGTTTCTAATGTTGCCTTGTGATCATGAGGTCACGGGTTTGAGTCCTGGAAACACCCTCTTTCAGAAATGTAGGGAAAGGCTGTGTACAAAAGACCAAAGTGGTCGAACCCTTCCCGGGACCCTGCGCAAGCGGGAGCTACGTGCACCGGGCTGCCCTGTTTTTTTGCTTGCATTAGTCAATACACAGAGATGGTTTACTTGATAGTAATTTTGGATAAAACAGGTGTTAGTGTTGTAGCTGACGTTGTCTACGGAGGTTGTAGAGTGGGATACTCGGAGGACGCGTGGGCCGTCACCGTAGGCGCCGTGGTACAGTAGAAAGGTAGTGGGGAAAGATTGGAGAATTAGAGGGGTAGAAGAGAAGCATACGCAGGAACTAGATATTTCATTTCTTGCCTCCTTACAAGGGGGAAACATCCTTATATATTGACCCTTTAGGTACTTCAACACACGCTGGATACTTCTAGATTAGGCTGGGTCCATCTAAGAGACAACTGGACTCTACCCACAAACAGACTCTTCTACTAGGACATATACACCCTGGATAATTCTAGACTAGGCTGGGTTATTCTAGGAGATAACTGGACTCTTCCGACAAACAGATTCTTCTACCAGGACACACACACACACACACACACACCCTGGATACTTCTAGACTAAGCTTGATAGACAACTGGACTCTAAGATGCCACAACAGTTAGGGTATGCTTGGATGGTGGCCAAAACTTACCCTACGAAGTTTTTGTCATGGTTAGTTCATTTTTCTTGCTAACACTGGTCAACATATGGGGCAAACAAAAGGTCACCCAAAAATTTGTCTGGCCAAATATTTGGTAGGGCAAGCATTGGATAGAACCAAACATACCTTTAATTCTCTACTACTCAGAGATTCAGGAAAGCTGCATTGATGGAACCATTCCTTTCTGTTTAATGAAGGAAATTGGTGTAATGGTTATATTTCTCTGATTTTCTGTTTTTGTTTCCTTGGCACCTGAATTGCAGTCAATCTTTTTTGCAGGATGCAAGAAAGGGCGTACTCTTTCTTGATTTCCCTCCTGTTTTGCAACTTCAACTGAAGCGTTTCGAATATGATTACATGCGAGACACAATGGTTAAGGTTGGATTGTGGTTACCCTTTTACCTTTAATTGACATCTTTTGTAGGGTTGACCTTTTTGATTTAGATTCTACAAAATAATGGTTATCATAACATCATGGTGTGCATTTGGATATGGTATGAAGGACTTTCGTGTATTAGATTGATGAAACATAGAATGTCGTGTCGATACACCTGTTGCACTTACTTTTGGGGCTACTGAACCTATTTGTGCATGAATATACGACTGATTTATTTTGTAATTGCATTGAAATAAGCTTAATGTGCCAGCTTTGCTAGAATCATCGTATGAGCACTTTTTTTTTTTCTGGCAGAATCAGGTGGTTTCTCAGGGAAGTAGGCAAATGTTAAACACACCGTTACAGCCGGTGTTTGCTTTATAGAATTTTGGTACAAAGATGATTCTGATGGTTTACTTAGGTTGACGCTGGTTGCCTAGTACCATGCTGCTTCAATAAGCATTTCAGGGATACTTGGATATCTTTCTGGCTGAAAGTAGTCATTACAGTTCACACCTCATCCTCTTGTCTTGTGTATTAGCCATTTCTAATTGGGACGACTGTAGAAACCGGATTCACTAATTGGTAGTAGAATCCTAGCATGACCTACATGCTGTAACACACTAATACATCCAGCTTGCAGTTCCATGCTTACTTTCTAGATATTCAAATGAGTACTTGTTTTGCTGTACATACTTTTTCTCATGCCAATGCCAATGGGGTCATCTTAACACAAATATCAAAATATACATGATATAAGGGGATCCAAATATGTAATTGTTTTATCTTGGGGTGTGTTTGGTTGATGGCATCAGGTGGCATATAACTGGTCGGTTCCATTGTTGGCACCTATTCCCGCGTTTGGTTGGGCAAGAACACCGATTCCTCAAAAGGGAATACACCCCTCAGATGCGGAATGCGGTGGTTCTTCCAAATCGGCGGAATGACAAGGTTCTTGGTGGATTAGTGTGCTCTCACGTCTGTCTAGCCTATCTCTCTCGACTGCGCCTCTCTCTCTCGCATTTCTTTAGCGGCGCCGCACCACAGAGCATAGGCGGCGGCGGGGATGGGTAGAGTACTGGTGGCGGGCTAGCACCTAGCAGCAGCCCCTCCTTCTCCTGAAGTCAGCTCCTCCAATGGCGGTGGCCGGGATGGCGCAGACCTGTCTCTCCTTCACCAGGGGCGGGGCGGCGGCAGCCAGGAATGGCTTATCCGAGGTGCTGTGGCGGTACGTCGAGACAGCGAGCAGGAAATAGGCGTCCACCTGTGTCCTTTGTATGGCGGGCAGGCAACAGTGTCAAGCAGCAGCAGCATCAGATCGTGTGGCAGTCGGCTCGTCTCCCTATCTCTCTTCCGGCGGCGGCGAAAGGGGCAGTAGCCAGCCGGCCGGTGGTGGCCACACCTGGGCAGCAGCAGCATCGGGCAGGGAGCGGCTGGGGTGGCAAGCAGCGTAAGTAGCAGAGAGCAAGCAGCGGCCGTGGCAAGCAGCAAAGCTGGATCAAGTGAACTGATTGTTTTTTTCTAGCTTGGCATTGCCCTTGCAATGCACGGGCAATTATCTAGTGACGGACTCCGACCCTTCCCGGACCCTGCGCCAGCGGGAGCTATGTGCACCGGGCTCCCTTTTTTTGGCATTGCTTGATTACTGCTAGATCTATGTGCTCTATGTTGAGATTGATGATATTTTTTTTGCTGCCACTAGATAATTGCATGTGCGTTGCAAGGGGATATAAATATTCTAGTACCTTAGCCGTGATTTACCTGCGCATATAAATGTGATTGTGTAAATAAATGTTTATAAAATCCTGCCCATGATTTACCTACCTAAATAAAAATCACTTATTTGGTAAGATTTTATTGGCTTACCAAAGGAAACATAATTTTATTTGGCAAGTCAATAAAAGGTGGAACAATTAAGACGGTTTTCAAGGAAAATTGGTGAAAAATACCAGCGACAGGAGGGAAAAAAATCAAAACGGAGAGAGGGAGAGGAGAATGTACGTAAGGTTGGAAGAAGCACTCCGCCTGGCAGGAAAAGGAACACTATTCTTTTTTTATTTTTGCTGTCATTAGTACTTGTGTGATCTAGATTTTGTGCTTAATTAAGATTTCTTGTCTATTCTTATAATAGTTGTTGTGATGATAAATTTTATATAGACATCAGATTATATGTGGATGATAAATCATTGTGAAATTGAAATGTATTTTGTATAATTTGTTGTTAAACATAAAAAAGGTTCTAATTGCTCATATTGTACATATGCATGTGAGAGGTAATCTCAAAATCCATTCCATTCCAACTCTCCAACCAAACGTTCAAATATAACCATTCCATTCCACATTTTATCCCCAAACAAACTCAGGAATGGAACTAACCCATTCTGGTGGATTGGAACCATGACATTCCATTCCTCTTCGTTCTCAAACCAAACACACCCTTGAGCACAGCCCATAGAGTTAATCATATTTGAAACCATTTAATGTGAGATCCATGCCATCCTATCTTTCATTCTGTATGAAATTGGCGACAAGTTACTTACCCATTTTGTTCTCTTTGTAACCTTTCATTAGGAGTTCTCTCTGATTAACATTTTTTGTTTTTGTTCATTTGATTTCTGTTTGCGTTTTGGTTGCCCAAGTAATTAAAATCATATTGTTTGCTCATTTCTGTTTGTAGAAATGTTTGGAAGGATGCTTATGAGTTGCTAATAAAAATAACACCTACTTCTGCAGATTAATGACCGTTATGAGTTCCCACTACAACTCGATCTTGATAAGGATGATGGAAAATATCTTACTCCAGATGCAGATAGAAGTATTAGGAACCTTTACACTCTTCACAGGTAATAGGTTTTGTCTGACATTTTGGTACACGGTGTGTTGTTCAGTCATTTCTTTGAATGATATATTATACTAAAGGGAACATCCATGAACAATAATCTTTGATGTATGTAGAAACTATTAATTCCAATAAACAAGTCACTATTTTGTGCAGAACAGTTTGAAATGGTACTTTGGAAATTTACCTGTTACTTTTGTAGTTTACTTTCATAGTCACAGTTCCATACGAGTTTAAATGTTACTGCAATAAGTCTCAGATAGATGTGATCTGTATTTTGTTGGTGCTAATGTTGGTCACATGCTTTTATTCAGTGTTCTTGTTCATAGTGGAGGAGTACATGGTGGTCACTACTACGCTTTCATACGACCTACACTCTCAGACCAGTGGTGAGTTTTATCTTTGGAGTTATCTGTCCTTGCATCTCAGTACTTGTACCTTAGGAAAAGACTATTTTGGGTACTGTTTATTTTTGTTCCTGCTGTTACGCATCACCAAATAGTGTGAAGCAGCACAAGGTTGTGGAGGAGCAACTCCACCTTGCTGCTACAAAGTGTACATCACAAGTGTGGAAGGAACTACTTGAACAAGTTGCACTAGATATCGCTCTAGAGGCGGAAATAGGCCAATGTGGTAGCAGGAGTTCAATCCAAAACTCCTAGAGCACAAGATCTACTCCAAGTTTTTAGATAAGAACACCAAATTCTATTATAGGTAGTGGGGGTGCATAGCCTGGTTACAAACTAGAGGTGAAGACCTCTCTTTTTATTGGGCTTTGGGAAGCCTTCACATCTGACCTACTTATAGCTAGAACACTCTAGAAAACATTACTTAAGATTCAACATTCTACTCATAGTAATTGACAGACTGAAGAGAAGCAACAGATGCTTTATAGGCTGGAGATAATGCTTCATAGAAATATAGTTTCCAACATCAATGACATCGAACCCATACCTTTTCTCTGGTATCTCTGCCGTTGCTCGAGTAGTTCTCCTCAGCAATTTGCCCATCAGTTGACCCTTCTGTAGCTCCCGACTCTTCAGCCTGATCCCCATCAGAGGAGATGAAAATTACATCAGCACTATCCTGTTGTTCCGTCAGTGGTTGATCTAGTTGCCCTGAGCTGCTCCTCTTGCTCTGCTGTCCACCTCGGCACACTGGCAGGCGCGCTACCAATTTGAGTTGGTGCACCAACCTGCACATCACCAGTGTAGGTCGAGGCTTGTGTCACATGAGCCAAATGAGTTAATGTGCTACTGCTCTCCCCCTCTTGACCAATTTCACCAACTCGAGGAAGAAAAAGAAAGGATAGACACAGGAGAAATTCAGTCCATTTCATTTGCTCCAGGAACAACTTCAGTACATGACACTCAGTTTAATAGTATGGTCTAACCACCCTTATCATTGATGAATAGGACCCACTTGGCAGCTCCCTGATCCTGCTCGTCATTTCTTTCTTCTCCATGGGTTTGAGATGGGTATACAGTGTTCAAATTAGCTTCTGTGCACACTTCCTATTTTGGCTGAGTATTCAAATTAGCTTCTGCTCACATTTCATATTTTGGCTGCATCGGCATCTTGTATTTAGTGCAACTGAAGGATGGCTTCTGACAGAGTTACTTGCATGCAGTCTGCTAAATAGCCTGCTTGCACCGTAACGTGTTCAACGAGCTGTGACACCAAACCACTTTGTGTTCCTTTGCGTACAATTATGTTTCCTCTCTGATTGCTGTACACCTGAAAGCAGTTCAGCAAATGTTGTGTGTTAATTTTTTTTCTTTCTGTTTTTTTTTCAGGTATAAATTTGATGATGAGCGAGTAACAAAAGAAGATACTAAAAAAGCGCTTGAAGAGCAGTACGGGGGCGAGGAAGAGGTAAGGTTTTTTATCAACAGTTCATCCAGTATATGACCTGTTGGTTCTAGGGATTTCGCTCATCTTTTATGTGTATGACACCTTCGTCTCTCTTTTGTCTTCTTTTGGAGGGAACAGTTGCCTCAAGTTAACCCTGGTTTCAATAACACCCCATTTAAGTTCACAAAGTATTCAAATGCCTACATGCTTGTATATATTCGTGAGAGTGACAAGGAGAAAATAATGTGTAATGTTGATGAGAAGGACATTGCTGAGCATTTGAGGGTGAGTCATTATATTCTCCTCTCTTTCTAGTCAGTATGGTGTACTCCTTTTGTAATAGTGAGTCAGTTCAATTGTTCTTTTGCAGATAAGGTTAAAGAAAGAACAAGAAGAGAAAGAACACAAGAAAAAGGAAAAAGCTGAAGCTCACCTCTACACCATCATAAAGGTCTTGTTAATTGCTAGTGTCAGTCATACCAGTTAGCTCTACTGGTGCACTCCTTTTAATATTTCTCTATTTGACATAAATTAACCTTAGGTTGCTCGAGATGAAGATTTGAAGGAGCAGATTGGGAAGAATATATATTTTGATCTGGTGGACCATGAAAAAGTCCGTAATTTTCGTATACAGAAACAATTACCCTTTAATTCATTCAAGGTAATATTTCTAAAGCATAGCTCTATTTTCTACCACAAGTTTTTTTTTTGAGAACATGCAAACCATTGCATGTATATGCATTAGATAGAAAGAAAAGGTCTTACAACAGTCATGTGGTCTACCACAAGGTTTCATCGCTAAGATTTACATGCCTACTTTTAACATAAGCTCAAGCCCTTGCAAAAACGATCTTTCGGCGAGTGCTCATGATTACGCGCTTGTTGTCCACCTTCCGTCTCGTGGTCGGACTCCACTTCTTCTATATGTCGACTACATGATCATCACCAGCGATGACTCTTGACTCTTGAGTACATTGCCTTTGTGAAGGCTCGTCTTAGTGAGCAATTTCTTATATCTGATCTCGATCCTCTTGGCTGCTTTCTTGGGAGGTTTCTTCTATCTCTGATGGCTCCTTGATCTCCCAAGAGAAGTATACCCATGAATCCATGATCTTCTTGCTTGTGCTGCTCTTATTGATGAGCGCATTGTTGAGACCCCGATGTAGATGAACGTCCACCTCCGTGCTTCTTATGGTGAGCCTATATCTGAACCGACGCGTTACCGTCATCTTGTTGGGAGTCTTGTCTATCTAGTTGTGACTCATCCCGATATTTCCTACCCCGTTCACATTATGTGTCAGTTCGTCTCTGCTCCCACTTCGGTCCACTACAATCACCTCCTTCGTGTTCTACGATATCTTTGTGGGACTCTCTCGCCGTCTCTTCTTCCCACGCTCTAGTTCGTTCTGTCTTCAGACCTATTCGAATGCTACTTGGGTATCCTTCAGATTGCCGGTCCCTTTTTACTTATTGTGTTTTTCTTGGAGTTTCTCTCATTTCCTGGAAGACGAAGAAACATACTGGAGCCTGTTCGAGTTCAGAGGCTGAGTTGTGGTACTCTCTCGCCGTCTCTTATGACTTGGCTATGGTGGTTGCTTGAGGATTTTGGTGTTTCTATCACCACAGCTGCTCCTCTCTTGTTTGACAGTACATGTGCTATCAGTATTGTGTGTGACCCTGTGAAGCATGAGCTCACCAAGCATATTGGTGTTGATGCTTCCTTTGTGCGCATGATCAGGTGATTGCTCTTCAGCATGTGCCTTTCGAGTTATAGTTGGTGGATTTCTTCACGAAGGCACAAACTAGAGCACAACATGCCTTTTTGTCTCTCCAAACATACTGTTGTTGATCCACCATGAGTTTGGGGGGGGGGGGGGTATTTCCTGTACATGTATATATACTGCCTATGGCCCCATGAGAATACAAGTTGGTATTTCTCTAACATAATCTATATTAATTTAATTAGTTACGTTTTTGGTTCATTTGGATCTCTTTTTTATTTTTGCCAAATGTGCTGTTTCATAGGAGGAAGTTGCAAAGGAATACGGCATTCCGGTACAGTCTCAGCGCTTCTGGTTGTGGGCTAAGAGGCAAAATCATACATACCGGCCCAATCGTCCGCTGGCCCCGCATGAAGAAGCACAATCAGTGAGTCATAAACTGTTTTGAAAGATTGAACTTGTAACGTTTCAATTATTTTGATGGGTGGAAAACTATTTGTTTGGTGTTATTTGCTCGATATTTCCTTTTTCATTCTTTCTGGTCTCTTGCCGTCATGTCAATGCAAAATTGGTTAATCTGATAGTTCTGTTAGTTGCGACTTGCGAGCACACATAAGTAGCAATTGGATGGTAAGTTGGTAACTTAAATGGAAAGTTGTACACTTCTTACTGTAAGGGCTGTTTGTGGTCATCTCTCAAGTACGTATATTGTGGTGCATTGGTGTATTTGATCTCATAATCCATCAATTCGATTGAATTGCTAAAATGAGGTGTCAGTGCAGTAAATCACTATGACTTTTTGAGGCATGATTTATTGCTCCTATGTTTGTTGCTCTTTGTATGTTCTTTCATCACAATTCATACCTATACTAGAGCAGTTTGTATGGCCTTCAGGTCTGTTTAGGTTGAAGATGGTGGATAATGCCTTGGCCTTTTTATTACTTTCCGTTCTATTTTATTTGTGTTGTGATTATAATATAGTATCTCATTACTTGTCACGTGCTGCACAGGTGGGGCAACTTAGGGAGGTATCAAACAAGGCACACAATGCTGAGCTGAAGCTATTTCTTGAAGTAGAGCTAGGATTGGTATCGTATAAATCAGTTTCAGTTTATTGTTTCTTTTGTGTACATATTTTGCCTATTTTATCATTAAATTAGAGATGCCTGACCATGTCTTATTGTTACCTGTGTAGGATTTGCGCCCAATTCGTCCTCCCGAGAAGAGCAAGGAAGATATTTTACTTTTCTTCAAGCTTTATAATCCTGAAAAGGAAGAGCTTCGGTATATCTCCTCTCAAGGATCAACTTCTTTTTTTGATACAAAAGACTCAGACACTGACATCATTTTGTTATACAGTTTTGTTGGTAGGCTTTTTGTTAAGGCTTTGGGAAAGCCATCTGATATCCTGACAAAACTTAATGAAATGGCTGGATTTTCCCCAAATGAAGAAATCGAACTTTATGAGGTGAGTGCAATATTCAGTTATGTACAACTATGTTTTATTTCTCTTGCTATGTATGCATTCTTGTACTCATTCCGTTGTGGTTAATTGCTAAATTGTACCTTGTATGGAAGTTAATGATCTTGTGGCATACATGCATATACCTATAGTAATTATCTTCCTATATGAATATTCTGAGTTTTTTGTCATTGTTATGCTGCAGGAAATTAAGTTTGAGCCTAATGTGATGTGTGAACATATTGACAAGAAACTTAGTTTCCGATCTAGTCAGGTTTGGGAAAAAAAAATACTCGTTTTCAGATACAAACTTCTTTCAGGTCTGTAGTTATAAAAGATAAACATTGATTCCTCCACGTACTCTTTCTTGTGTTAGCTTGAAGATGGGGACATAATCAGTTTCCAAAAGCCATCTATACCAGGTGGCGATACTCAAGTGCGCTATAAAGATGTTCCTTCTTTCTTGGAGTATGTTCATAATAGGCAGGTATACTCAGATACAAGTGTAGTATTTTCAACTTGACTCGTTTGCTTTGCGCCAGTCTACTCTACCGCACCAAGTGTTGTGTTTTCAACTTGACTCATTTGTTTTGCGCCACTCTATTCTACCATTACCTACGTAAGTACTTATTATCTTCTTGTAAATGTGGTATGATGTTCTTCTCTATGTAGCCATTTACTTAGTTGGGCAAGAGTTGGGTGTTCATGGTAAGCTTGAATCTCCAAGTCGAAGTACCAAAACAGTTTCAGAACAGAACTTTTAGAGAACCTATAGACCTTAGGGTGTTTTCATGACACTATATTCCTTACAATAATTTCTTAGATTTTGCTATATTACAATATATCCATTTTCTGTAATAATATGATGGTATATCCATTAGGTGTGCACTTGTACCTAAACAGAAGTGCCGTGTGTTCATACTAAATATGGGCATGGGCCGCCCAGCCCGACGACCCGGCCTGGGCCTAGGCTGGGTTGAGTTGGGGTTGAGACCCGAGCTAGGCTCAGTCCTCAATCTGCAGCCTGAAAGACAATTTGGGCCGGGCTCAGGCTTAGATTTTCAGCCCAAAATAAACCCGACCTGGCCTGAACTACCTCAGATCTAGATCCAGCCTAGTCCCCAGCCGCCATATAAATCTCCCTCTGTCGCATCACTCCCCCCCATAACCCTAGCCTCCACACCAGATCTGGAGTTCTGGACCACCTCTCCCCCAAACTACCGAGCACAATGTTCTCCCTCCCCACACAACCAACCTTGCAGCAGCGTCCCCCTCGGTCACCTCGGCGGTCCTCCTCACCACCTCAACCAGACAATAGTGGTGGTCGACGTCTTGGCGCTGGGGACACAGGAAAGCCGATGAAGTTGTGCCTCAACCGGAGGGCGGCGGCGGTCGCCTCCTCCCCACCATGCTCCTGCTAGCCTCACATGCATTGCTGCACAGAGTGCGTTGCCATCCTCCCCACGTGCTCCTACCACTAGCCGATGCTCCCGTGCGCAGTGGCTTCTCCCATTGGCCTCTGTTGAGTATATGAGCAATTTTCCATTAAGTTTATTCCAGAAATGTGGTAGATAAATCATGATTGTTTGGCACGAGAAAACAATAAAAATAACGTGGTTATTATATTATTATCTCTCTATGCGCCAGGGGAAATAAACATTGCTAGTGTGCCAGTGTACTAAGTACACAAATAAATATAGGGAAACATGCACTTTATTGATCTCTCATTGGAGAAACAAAATTACAAGACCCCTTTACATATGCGCACTCCGTGGCCAACTAGCGCGGCCGAGATGACTTGGGCGATTGTGAAGTTCTTGTTCACGGGGCTTGGAGAGCAACCGATTAATTACGTCCGCGAGTCAAAGTCGCGGACTACCTCAGATTAAGCTGCTGGAATGGTGGTCGTCTTCAAGTCTTGTCTTCTCCAAGTTCTCAGTGTAGAGGATGGTGATGATGTGGTGGACTAGAAGGGTGGAGTGGTGCATCCGTCGCTCCGACGATGCTTAGCAGTATCCCTCCGGCTTTGTGGATGTTCGATGATGAAGTTGTCTCTAGCTCAAACAGATGGGCGGCCTTCGCCTTATCGGTGCTCGGCCTAGTGGTGTCCGCCTCGCAGGCTTCGGATATGGTGGCTTGCCTTTGCCGTGTCGGTGCCCGGCAAGATATGGAATACTTCATTGGAAAAAGACATGTTGGTGAAGTGGCTTCGCCTTGTCTGAGCTTGGTCGATGTTGGGTGTGTGTTCATGTAGAAGCTGAAGTAGACTTGAGCCTCGTCGTGTGGCGACGTTGCTTGATGATAGAAGACAATGCAAGCTTGACAATGTAGACCTCGGGGCGTTGGAATTAGGCAAATGACCTCTGCTTGGTGTAGACGGTTGACGTAGAAGAATGGTGGCGTACGGGTGCAGTCGTCCGCCCGGGTGATAAGTCGGTGAATATGACGACGTCATGTCGAAGTAGGTGTCTGGCGCGCGCCAATGTAGACGACGTCCTCACTAGATGAAGATTTAATGTAGATGAATGACGTCGTGCCAATGTAGACAATGTCCCCACCAAACGAGGAGTTGATGTAGAAAGATGTCAACTGGTTAGTGTAGACTGATGGTAGTGTGACGATCTAGTCGACGTCCACGTCAGGTGCGAAGTAGATGAAGATGGCAACATCATATCGATATAGTCACCTTCATCGAGCTGAAGGTTGATGACGACGGCACCGACGCCGTTCTGTGCAATGAGCTAACGAGCTCCTGGGGCGGTGAAGATAGGTGTTGATATGTCGAGCGTCGCTGTTGGTGATGGCGGTGGCTCATGTGGCAGCTCGGTCGACGACGACATGGTAAAGTCGATATGCAGGCAACATCTTGTACCTGAAAACATATATGTGCATGTAGTGGAAGAAACATGGTGTAACGAAGCCACATTCTAGTGCCATCCCCATGGAGGTGTACTTCGCTGCCTCGTCCTCTCTTGCCTCGCCTGGCGCATCGCCTTTGCACTTGTGTTGACATAGAAGTAGCATGTTGGTTTAGATGGGAGAAGGCACTGCTGGTCTGCTTGTGGATGTACGTCTGGGCGTGGGTGAGAGAAGGCATGCACTGTTGGTCTGTTCCTGGCGCGCATCCGTTAAGGTGGCCATACATCCGTTATGGACGCATGTGCCTGGAGGCAGCGAATGCTCGTATCCAAGGCGAACGACAGTGTCGCTATACCCGTTATGGATGTATGGCCGCCTTAACGGATGCGCGCCAAGGATGTATGGTCGCCTTAACGGATGCGCGCAAGGAACAGACCGACGGGCAGGCCGCACACGAGAAGCTCCTCTATCTTTGGCCGTTAGGGCCGCGACGAGGCTGGATCGCTCGCCGGCAGCACCGTCGTATGATACATATTTGGCGATGCGATACGTACTTTAGTCTGAGGGCAGAGCTAGCAGTCTGCTGCACATGGGCCAGCTCTGATAATCCCTCCATGCATCTCTTATCCTCCCCCGCTAATCGTTCTGCTCTAGTATTTATAGGCAAAGGGTAGGGCGCAGGTGAGACCTCATGGTTGCAATTTTCTTGGAGCAGATAAGTTAAGTACGTACTTGTGAGGGTCATCATTATCTCTTCCTTCATGCTTATCCGGCTGGTCATTAAGTTGTGATGCGCATGTACGCAACTAAGCACGCGGTGCACCACAACCCCTGATCGATCGGGCATGCACGAATATGTGGTCATTTGCCTCTACCACTTGGCCATTTGGTATATGTACGTATATACCAGTACTACTTCATGTATATCTTGCCATGGTGTGCCATGCATGTATACTGATGTGTAGAAACACCACGCATTCACGAATGTGATGGATGCCGCAAACAAGTGTGTTGAACTTGTATGCACTTTATATATTTATTCTTATTTGCATGTAATATGTACAAAATCTCGTTGAACAATTATGAACCATATTAATCATGATCAAAATCTTGTCGAACAATGACGAACATATTAAACATGATGATCGAACGAACAAAAGTACTACACATGGCAGACATTTGATAAAAGTAACATGTCCAGATCAATTGTAGTGCCAATAGTCCAAACATAATCCCTAACAAAAGGGATAAGAACATATACAGTGAAATGGAAGAAGAGTCGTTCATGTCAGTAGTTATGTCGTGTTGACGTCGAGGAAGTAGTTGTTGGGGAAGAACTCGGGTGCAGCCACGTTGAAGAATCCAGCAGTCGCGCAAGAGCGCTCCTCGAAAACTTGATCGCCCCTCTCCCGTGCAGGATCACAAGAGTTGTGGTTTCAGAGGCCTGCTGCTCCACTTCACGGTGCATGCCATGAAGCGGAGTGAGAAAGTCGCAGGCGCAAGGCTTTGGAACTACTCCCTCCGTTTCCAAATAGAAGACCTTTTAGATATTCCAATGTGGACTACATACGGATGTATATAGTCGTATTTTAGAGTATAGATTCACTCATTTTGCTCCGTATTTAGTCCATATTGGAATAGCTAAAAGGTCTTATATGTAGGAACGGAGGGAGTAGGAGGCATAGGTGTGGTGTCAAATGGCTGCATCTACATTAGAGGAGCGACCTCTTGTAGACCAAAGTGAAATGGCTCCACCAGGGAGACAAAGAAAATAAAAACTGATCCACTACAGGGAGAGGAACAGTCCACGTTAGTTTGGATTTCCACTAGTAAAAAAACATTTCAACTTATTTCCTACTCCCTCCGTTCCTAAATATTTGTCTTTTTAGAGATTTCAAATGGACTACCACATACGGATGTATATAGACATATTTTAGAATGTAGATTCACTCATTTTGCTCCGTATGTAGTCACTTGTTGAAATCTCTAGAAAGACAAATATTTAGGAACGGAGGGAGTACATGACAAAAATAAGGCAGCAACATACATGTGGCATAGGTCCTAGTGTGGCTTAGCTCAATCACGAAACGCAACGCATGTGCGAGGTGAGGTGGGCAGCAGAGAAGAGCGCGTGTGTGCCCTCTTCTCAAGCTCTTAGTGGTCTGTGAAGGAATCAACACATCCTGCACAACCGGGGTGGGACTAAACTTTCCACACTGTCATGCATGAATGGGCCATGTGGGCTTCTGGGATTTCCTAGGAATTATTGGAAATAGTGAAATGGGCTAAAATCCCAATAATTCCAACAGCCCCTTCTCCCCTGCTGCGGTGTCCTCCCATTGTCAGTTGCTCCCCTGCACGGCGGTTCGTCCCGCTGGCCATGGTCTGCTGGCTGCTATACTAGTCAAGTTGATCCAGAAGAGATTGCTGATTGTACTAGGCCACCATGGTGTATTGCTGGATGTGTATGGCCGTATGGTGTATGGTGCTTGTATGTTTGGAGCTCAAATTGATCTGTACAACTTGTATCCGTGTCGTTGTTTGATGTTCATTTTTTTACCAATTTCACAGAGATTATGTTCATAGTATGTACCACCTGGAATTTTTTTATTGTCCAAGTAGAGCTCTCGGGCTTTTGGACTGGGCCTTGGGTTTCAGGCTTTTGCTTGGGCGGGGCTTGGGCTTGTACTTACAATATCCGGGCTTTGGGCGCCCAGACTAGGTTGTTGAGGGTCAACTTCTGCAAGCCTGGCCTGAAACCCGACCCGGCCCAAAGAATGCCCAGGTTTAGTTGATACCTTATGTTAGTTAGATCGCAGACGTGCAATACATAACTTCTTTTTTTCTGTTTGCAGCTAAACTTGTTCACTGTTCTCCTTTTTTCCCAGGGTCTTGTTTACTATTACTGAGATAAATATTTATTTTGGGTACCATAGGTTGTGCACTTCCGGTGTCTGGAGAAACCAAAGGAGGAGGAATTTTGTTTGGAACTGTGAGGGGTCACAAATCATTCTCAATTTTGTACTTACATATTTCTTTTTAGTCAACTTGAAAAGATATAATAGTTTTCTTCACTTAGGTCGAAGCTTCATACTTATGATGATGTTGTTGAGAGAGTTGCACGCCAACTTGGGTTGGATGATCCATCAAAAGTTCGGCTTACGTCTCACAATTGCTATTCTCAGCAACCTAAACCACAGCCCATCAGATATCGTGGAGTAGAGCATCTATTGGATATGCTTGTCCATTATAATCAGGTTTAGCTTGTTCTTTCTTTTGTTTATTCAGGAAGGCCAGTTTATTATTTAAAAGATGTAACACGACCTGATTTCATACTAATTTTCTGCCTACCTTCCTTTCAGACTTCTGACATACTGTATTATGAAGTCTTGGACATTCCACTGCCAGAATTGCAGTGTTTAAAAACACTTAAAGTTGCATTTCACCATGCAACGAAAGATGAGGTTTGTTTGGCTGCCTGAGTGCTTGGTACATGTTCTTATCTCCATCTTCAGTTGCCGCATCATTAATGCAAATGATCTGCCAGGTTGTAATTCACAGCATCAGGCTTTCGAAGAATAGCACCATCAGTGATGTGATCACTGACTTGAAGACCAAGGTTAGCACTCATCTACCATTTCAGATTATTCGGTCCTTTTTTCTTCTGTTCGGAGCTGAACCTAGAATTGGATAGCCTGACTGGATGCAAATGTAACCCATGGCTGGTATCTATTGAGTAGCTACTCTAACCCTTTATCTCGTGGTTGTATGCTCAACAGGTCGAACTATCCAATCCTGACACTGAGCTCCGCTTGCTTGAAGTTTTCTACCACAAGATTTATAAGGTCCGTGCATGTTTATTTGCAAATGGAGATGGTGCACTTTATACACAGTGCTTCTGTATATCCGGGCATACTCTTTTGACGTTCTTTTGGCATCACTGAATAAAATAATCTTACCTCTATCTGCAGATATTTCCACCTCATGAGAAGATAGAGAACATAAATGATCAGTACTGGACACTACGTGCTGAGGAGGTCCGTGGCATTATCTCTGTTTTGTTTGATTATGTTGACCTGTTGACATACTAGTTATGTTGCACACTTTTTTTTATGTCATTTGTCTTGCACTACATTGTTTCTATTGAAACAGATTCCAGAGGAGGAGAAGAATCTCACTGCACAGGATCGGTTGATTCATGTCTATCATTTCATGAAAGATCCTAATCAGAACCAGGTACCACACTTTCCATATTTCTACCTTGAAAGATACTAGTCTATGGTGAGTTGCATGGAGTAGCTACCGATATGCTGGACCAATATAAGCTGAGATTGTTATCATGACCAACAGCAGATTCAGAATTTTGGAGATCCCTTTTTGCTGGTCATCCGTGAAGGTGAGACTGCTGCAGAGGTAATGGACCGTGTGCAGAAAAAACTCCGAGTTCCCAATGAAGAATTCGCCAAGGTAATCCATATTTACATATCCTAATAATTGTTTGGAATGAACTATTCTGCCTGCATGTATTGCTTTGGTATAGATAGAGGAGGTTTGTTGGATTTAGTACGTCTGTTGCTCCAGTTCTGCATACCCAAAATTTCCAGACTTTTCTGGTATTTCCAACCCATGTCTGTTGAGGATATGAGTGTGGAGTTGAAGTGTCAAAATACTTACCTACACCACCAATCAAGATCCTTAATGGTATTTAAATTGAAATAAGTTACTTGTCAGAAAATGTTTGTGTACATCTGTTATCCAGACAATAATCTTCTATGTGTCTTGTACAAAAGTAGGAATACGCCTTTCTCCACTTTACCGTGTGCGATCCATTTCTATCCCTACTATGTTCTCAGGTAGTTATCTTTTGTTGATTCGTGTGTATGGAAGCTGAGGGTATAGATGAAGATGGGGGTTGGTGGTCAGAACACAAGAGTGTAACGAGGCCCCCCTCGGACGTACGTCAGGGCTCATTCCTGTCCAAAGAGGCACTGAACTATTGGGGCATTTTTTTGGTTTATTTATTGGTCGATGCGAAGTTACATACGAGGTCCTTTATTTACAGGACCAGCTATGTACTGGTAAACAGACGGCCACTTCTTTCCCACTATTATGTTATTATCTCACCAATTAATACACTGGACACTTAGCCGAACTAGTCAGCCGAACCGACTAAATGCGGGCCATGACTATGACTCTTCAACCACTTCCTTGCCCCATTTTACGGATTATTTAGTCATATTTATCTCTAACTCTTGGCTTGGGCACTTGGAGAGGGACATTTAAACATATAGACTAGGAACGGGGGAAGGAGAATAAAATATGACCACCTAATTTGCACCGATATGGACGCACGTATCGGTATAGGGCCAATTCGGATATGGGAATACAGTATTTCTGAAAAGCACCCATATGTCAGGCCACATTCCTGTCCAAATAGGCTCTGAACTATTGGGGCATTTTTTGGGTTTATTTATTGGTCGATACAAGTTACATACTAGGTCCTTCATTTACAGGGCTAGTTATGTACGGGTAAACAGACTACCACTTCTTTCCTACTATTATGTTATTATCTCACCAATTAGCCGAACTAGTCAGCTGAACTGACTAAATGCGGGCCATGACTATTCAACCACTTCCTTGCGCCCCATTTTACGTATTATTTAGGCCAACTCCAACGCACGACCCCAAACGGACGTCCGCTTTGTACGGATTTCATCCGTTTGGGTAGGAAATGGGGCAGCATCAGCTGTTTTCATGGATGCGCTGGCCGTGCGCCCAACACGCGGACACATCTGGTCCGCCACAGCCGGCTAGTGCCTACATTCTTTTGGTCGCATTTCTTTTATTTCATCAACGACATTTTGATACATTGGAGTACATTCACCAATTCTCGACTAGAATAGCAAGACCAAAGAAAACAAGAACTACAATTAGACATTTTAAAAGATATCCAACTTTCATAACTGCTCCCACAGGTTGGATTAGTATCTTCTCGATGCCTTCATTGTTGATCTGCGGCTTCTCGATCTTGCATACTTTCTTCTTCGATTCTAAAGAAGTAGACGTTGCTTCGCATCTAGTCTCATCTCTAGCCTCTATTCTCGCAACGAGTGCACGAACATCTATCAAATTTCGTCCTATCAATAGATCGATGTATTCTTCTTCCCAATGCCAAAACTTGCATCCATCCTACACACAAATTTGAGTATAAGCAAAGAGCTATAAAAAATGTGCCGAATCCGGGAGCACAACCGATGAACAAGCACACACCCCATCGTTTTTGCACTTGATGAACACCCATCCGGGATGTTCCGGCGTTGTAGATACGCAGTGAACAACCCGCCGTGGGCTGTCGTCGCACTTTATGAGCGGCAAGGGTGAGCCGACGAGTTGCTGGGCCAGCACCGAGCCCGGACAACGGCCGGGCCTTTGCCGACGAACCGCCAACGGGATAGATCCGAGCGGCTAGCGGCGGAGTCAATACCTGCAATGCGGCATGGAGGCATTGCCGGGGCCGTGCGGTACGGTACCCAGCCAATACATGGCAAGGCGCAGCCTCCCGCGGCCGGATACGCTCAAATGCGGCGGCCGGGCTGGATAGCGAGGTGGCAGAGAAAATGGTGGCGGCGGTAGGGGACCGGCCGGCAGCCGGGCTGGACAGCGAGGTGGCCGAGAAAATGGCGGCGGCTATGGCGGGGGTAGGGGGCTGGGGGCGGCTGGAGGGGGGAGGGGAATAGAAAAAGGGCCGTCCGTATCACCGACGGGCAGGCCAGGGGAGGACAAGGGCACGCGTCCCGCCTGTCCGCGCGTGTCCGTTTTGATGCAAATGCGGCCCAAATTTGGGCGGGGAATGGGTCGAAAGCAGACGAAAAACGGTCGTTTGTCCGTTTGCTCCCGCGCGTTGGGCCGCGTTTTGTGTCCGTTTACTCCCAAATGGTCATGGCCGGACCATTTGGGGTTGTGCGTTGGAGTTGGCCTTAGTCATACTTATCTCTAATTCTTGGCTTGAGCACTTGGAGAATGGAGAGGGACATTTGAACATATAGACTAGGAACGGGGGAAGAGAATAAAATACTTAGAAATACAACCGCCTAATTTGCACAGATATGGATACACGTATCAATTTAGGGCCAATTCAGATATGGGAATACGGTATTTCTAAGTACCAATACAGGGATACGTTTGACTATTTCAAAAAGTAATGTTAAATGTGGGACTCCAGCCCACCACCTGCTAGAGCTGCCTGGTGCCTGCTCCGGTGCACCGCCGCCAGGAGGTAGCTGCTGCTAACAGAGAGGGAGAGGGAGAAAGAGAGAGCTGAGCTGGCTTGCTCTCAGCGAGCTGCTGCAGGTTCCCTGAGCTAACCGCTGTGTCGCCGCCGGCTGCTGCATCTGGTGACGCTGCATGTCCACGCAGTCTAGGTTGGGACCTGGGAGAAAGATTCGATCGGGGGGCATCGGGTCGGGATGGCTAGCTTATGCTGCCCTTAATGGGCTGATGATGGGTTGGAGGTATCCACAATGTATCGTGCAAGTGTCCTGCACGTATTGAGAATTAAAAATTGTTTTAATGCTATATCAGGGGATACTCAGCTGATACGTATCCAACATGTATAGGGGACGCATTGGTTTCAGATATGTACTGATACGGGTACGATGCTCCAGTCACGTATCAGTGTTTTTGAGATAACCACTGGATGATCAGCTTTTGAACAAAAAAATTACGAACTTGGTCCATGGGTTAAGTTTCTAAGCCGGACCCGGTCATTCCTTTTCTTTTTGAACCGGGTATAACTCCTTTCCGTTATAAGCATAAGGGACATACAACCATCCGTCCTCCGACCAAGTTTAAAGGAAACAAAGAAAGGGGAAAGTGAGTTCAACGCATCGCTGGGAAACCCACTGCAAGTGCCCGTCATTGAAACACTTGATATGGGGTGAAAACCCGATCACACCTAACAAGAAACTATCCAAAAGGCAGGGAAAGTTCAAATGAGTCTAGGAGAAGCTCACAAGCGAGCATAGGCAACCAAGGGCCCGGTCATTCCTGCCAGGGTTATGCATCCCCGCATCTTCCTCCCATCGTGATTGTGCATGGTTCTAGTGAATATAATATTTTCCTCTGCCAACATGCATTCCTGACCTCGATGATTCTTATTTGATCAGTGGAAGGTTGCATTCATATCCATGAATCGTCCAGAATACCTCCAGGATATTGATGCTGTGTCTGCACGCTTTCAGGCAAGTAGTTATTTAGCATGTAGTCTAAATATGTTCACGTGATGAGGTTTTTCTTCTGATCTTACAGAGGAGAGATGTCTATGGAGCTTGGGAACAATACCTTGGTTTGGAGCATACTGACACAACACCCAAAAGGTCTTACACAGCTAATCAGGTAGGCAGTGCTGGCTTATTATGCAATACTTAAGAAAAAGGAGTTTTATGTGTTCTCGAATTTTGTCAGTGAAACATGCATATTTAAACAAAACCGGGTTTAGTAAAAATCTAGGCTTATATGCAGTAAATGGTGTTTTTCAGTCTATTCCATTTTGCTATTTTTTCTGAAGTATTATTGTATTTCGTGTTACACAAGCATCAACGTCAAGGTTGCGTTATGTCAAAAACCCCGTCAAGGTTACAATTTTAATTAGTATGAAAGCACCTCTTTCTGGTCTAGTATATTCCTTTACCAGTTTGGGCTGGTGGTTGCCACAGTACAGGTCTTGGGTAGGGAGTCACATATAAATGGCCAGTTCCCATCCATTGTGATATTTTAAACATGTACCTTCAGACCTTAGAAAGTTTTTATAGTCTTGACTTTCCAGTAAGGGAAAATAGATATCCTCAAGGGAAAATAGTTTTCTTGAAGCTGCCTTTATAATTTACTTTTGCAAGAGACCTTAATTGATGGAAAAGTCTCTGATAGCATAAGACTAACCTAGTGCACGCATATTACATGAGCTGAAGCACACACTTCAAATTTATTTGTAGAAATAACTTCTGTATTTTAAAAAAGAAATTATGTAACGTCCATAATCAAGGGAACATGCGGACAAATGCTTTAGCTGGGGGTGATTTTGTCCATGCGTAGAGTTTACACGACTAATTTGTGTGTTATCAGAAACTAGGGTGACCTACTATGTTATAAATTCACATGAACTATTGTGCCGACTTGCCCCGTCCTTTAACTGTCCTTTGCTTGGTGGTTTGGACTGCAGAATCGACACACATATGAGAAGCCTGTGAAGATTTACAATTGAGAAACCTTCCATCTGGGCCTCATCCGAGAAAGTATGCTAAAGAGGCCAAGTGACCTCAACAGAAGGGAAATACTGTCAAATATATGGTCATTTGTGTGCCATGGCCTATATTACTTGCTACTTGTTGACAGTCGGTGCTGTGGTTGGCAGAAGGATATATTCTTTGAGGCTTTCCCTCTTGCTTGCTCCCTGACAACGAAGCAAGCATGCTGATTTCGTTGTCCTGAGTGTGATAGACCCCACTAGGATAGATGTTGCTTCTTTTGTGTAGAGCAGAGCTGGTACATAAGAAAATGATTTTGGTAGGGGCATGTATACATGGTTATCGCCGAGACTGATTGCTTTATTTGCTGCTCCGGCATTGGAACAATGGGATAGATTGTATAATGGGTTTGTGGCTGGTTCCGGTTTTTTGTGTCCATTGTGAATGTAGGCAGTAACTTCAGCAGAAAGTAGTCTCATGAGTTTCAGCACAGCCTGTGTTCTTGGCATTGATTTGATTTAACCTAGGAGATACTGATGATAGTTCTACAGACGCATTATTTTTCTCCCGCCTTGTAGAATGAGAACCAAGTAATTATTTTGACCCAAATGGCTTTAATTTAAATCCTTTTTGAACTTAAAAGGTGGCTGTTCAATAGTAGGTGAATTTTGACAAACTAAGGTATAATTTCAGTCTTGTGGAGATAATTTGAATATGAGAAATGCTGAAAATACATTCTTCTGATTTTTTTTGAAACTGTCGCCGCTGAAAAGACTCCCCACCGGAATATATTTCAAGAAAAAGTTACGGAACAAATGTGGGTAAGACTGGAGGAGATTATATGTTGGGTAGGCGACCGGTTCTCACCGTCTATAGGGTGGGCCTGGAGATTATCTGCGTGAGGGGGTTTGGTGAAGAGGCACCCATTAGAAGAAGGAAAAAGGTCTCATGTAATCTAATCCTCAAACATCAAATGGTTCAACAGCAAATGAATAATTTAGTCATTTATTAACGCTTACCGATATTACCTATTCTTTGACATTCATCACAAGATAAGACGAACTTACAGGCATCTTTGAAGAGAGTAGGCCAATAAAATCCAGATTGCAATACCTTGTGAGCAGTTCTATCTCCAGCATGATGCCCTCCATAAGCTTCGAAGTGACATTTCCGTAGGATTTATCCTTGTTCATGCTCAGGTACACAACGTCTACTAATACCATCTACTATTCATTTATAAAGATGTGGGTCATCCCAAAAGTAATGTCTTAGATCATAGAAGAATTTTTTCTTTTGTTGGTATGTAAAGCTAGGTGGTAAACATTTAGCAACAATGTAATTAGCATAATCAGCATACCAAGGAGTACTATGAGCAACATTTATTGCAGCTAACTGCTCATCAGGAAAACTATCATCAATAGGTCATCAAGCATATTTTCAAGCCTAGACAAGTTATCACCTATGGTGTTCTCAACTCCTTTTCTATCAATGATATGTAAATCAAATTCTTGTAACAAGAGAACCCATCAAATAAGTCTAGGTTTAGCATCTTTCTTTTTCATAAGATATTTAGTAGCAACATGATCGGTGTGAACAATTATTTTGGAATCAACAATATAAGGTCTCGATTTATCACAAGCAAACACCACTGCAAAGAATTCTTTTTTAGTAGTAGCATAATTTCTTTGAGCACTGTCTAGAGTTTTACTAGCATAATCAATAACATTCAGTTTCTTATCTACTCTTTGTCCTAGAACAACAACAACAGCATAATCACTAGCATCACACACAATTTCAAAAGGCAAGTTCCAATCAGGTGGTTGAACAATAGGTGCAGAAATTAAGGCTTTCTTGAGTGTTTGAAAGGCATATAAACAATCATCATCAAAAACAAAAGGAATATCCTTTTGCAAAAGACTCGTAAGAGGCCTAGAAATTTTAGAGAAGTCTTTGATAAATCTCCTATAGAAACCAGCATGACCTAAGAAACTACGAATACCTTTTATATCTTTAGGACATGGCATTTTCTCAATTGCATCAACCTTAGCTTTGTCTACTGCAATACCTCTTTTAGAAATTTTATGACCCAAGACAATGCCTTCATTAACCATAAAGTGGCACTTCTCCCAATTCAAGACAAGATTTATTTGTTCACGTCTCTGCAAAACTCAATCAAGATTGCTTAAACAATCGTCAAAAGACATCCCATAAACAGAGAAGTCATCCATGAAAACCTCAACAATCTTTTCACAAAAGTCACAGAATATAGCAGTCATACATCTTTGAAAGGTAGCAGGTGCATTACATAAACCGAAAGGCATACGTCTATAAGCATAAGTTCCAAAGGGACAAGTAAAAGTGGTCTTTTCTTGATCAGTTGAGAAACAGGTATTTGTGAAAAACCAGAATATCCAACAAGGAAGCAAAAATGTGTGTGCTTAGATAATCTTTCGAGCATCTGATCAATAAAAGGCAGAGGGTAATGATCTTTTCTAGTTGCTTTGTTTAATTTTCTAAAATCAATTACCATTCTATAGCCTGTAACAATTCTTTGCGGAATAAGTTCATTCTTATCATTAGGAACAACAGTTATACCTCCTTTCTTAGAGACACAATGAACATGACTCACCCATCTACTATCATCTATAGGATAGATTATACTTGCTTCCAGAAGATTTAATATTTCCGTTATTACCACTTCTTTCATCTTCGGATTTAACCGACGTTGGTGATCAACAACGGGCTTAGCATTAGGTTCCATATTAATTTTGTGCTGACATAGAGTGAGACTAAAGCCCTTTAAATCATCAAGAGTATATCCAATAGCAGCTACGTGCTTCCTTAGAACTTCCAATAATCTTTCTTCTTCATGTTTTGAAAGGTTAGCACTGATAATAACAGGATATATCTTCTTTTCATCAAGATAAGCATATTTCAAACTATCTGGCAATTGTTTAATTCAAACACAGATTCACCTTTAGGTGGAGGAGGACCTCCTAGAGTTTCAATAGAAAAGTCGTGTTTAAGTAGAGGACGTTGTTCAAAGAAAATCGTATCTATTTCATTTCTTTCATGCATATGGAAATCATTTTCATGGTCTAGCAAATATTGTTCTAAAGGATCAGTATGTGGTACAGCAATAGAAGCAAGACAAATTAATTCATCTTTAGTAGGCAATTCTTTTTCATGAAGCTTTCTACTAAACTTGGAAAATTTAAACTCATGAGACTCATCACCAAAAGTAACACCGACAGTTCGTTTCTCACAATCTATTTTCGCATTAACGGTGTTCAAGAAGGGTCTACCAAAGATAATGGGACAAAAGTCATCTTGTGGGTAACCAAGCACAAGAAATTCAGTGGGGTATTTTATTTTCCCAAACAAGACTTCAACATCTCTAACAATCCCAATTGGTGATATAGTGTCTCTATTAGCAAGTTTAATAGTAACATCTATGTCTTCTATCTCTGCGGTGCTATGTCATTCATAATTTCTTGATATAAGGTGTAAGGAATAACACTCACACTAGCACCAATGTCACATAAACCATGATAACAGTGATCTCCTACTTTAACTGAGATGACGGGCATGCCAACAACAGGTCTATGTTTTTCCTTTTTATCAGGTTTGGCAATTCTAGCAGCTTCTTCAAAAAAGTAAATAACATGCCTATCCATATCTTGTTCCAAGAGATCTTTAACCACAGCAATACTAGGTTCTACTTTGATTTGTTCATCAGGTTTAGGTGTTCTAATATAGCTTTTTTTAACCATAGTTGAAACTTTAGCATGGTCCTTTATCCTAACAGGTAAAGGTGGTTTCTCAATATAAGCAGAAGGAATAACTGGATCAACATTGTAAAGTATAGTTTCTTCTTTAACTGGTACCGGTTCTTTTATTTCTTCTTTAATAAGTGGGTGATATTTAAACCACTTCTCTTTAGGGAGATCAACATGAGTAGCAAATGATTCACAAAAGGAAGCTACTATCTCAGAGTCAAGTCCATATTTAGTGCTAAACTTTTGAAAAGCATTGGTATCCATAAAAGATTTAACGCAATCATACTTAAGCTTAATACCTGACTCTTTACCTTCGTCGAGTTCCCAAGTTTCAGAGTTGCGTTTAATTCTTTCCAAAGATCCCACCGAAATTCAATAGCCTTCTTCATAAAAGAACCAGCACAAGAAGTATCAAGCATGGTTTGATCATTACGAGAAAGCCGAGCATAAAAATTATGGATAATAATTTCTCTTGAGAGCTCATGATTGGGGCATGAATATAACATTTACTTAAGCCACCCCCAAGCTAGAGCGATACTTTCTCCTTCACGAGGCCAAAAATTATATATATAATTGCGATCACGATGAACTAGATGCATAGGATAAATTTTTTGGTGGAACTCCAATTTTAAACGATTCCAATTCCAAGATCCAATATCGTCGCATAGCCTATACCATGCCAATGCTTTTCCCTTCAAATATAAAGGGAAAACCTTTTTCATAACTTAATCTCAGGGTAAACCTGCAAGCTTGAACAATCCACAAATTTGTTCTACATATAACAAGTGCATATCAGGATGTTCAGTTCCATCTCCTAATAAGGATTAGCTAGCCGTTCTTCTACCATACCCGAAGGAATTTCATATTAAATATTTTCAGTAGGTGCAGTAGGTTTAGGGGTAGCTAATTGTGGTTCCGGTCGAGGTGAATTTACCCCGAACAAACCCCTCAAAGGATTGTTTTCCATAGTAACAAGTGACAATAAATTTCAGCACACTATATAAATGTTTCCTTACCAAATTCCACTTACCAAAGGCGCTTCACTCCCTGATAACCCACAAGTATAGGGGATCGCAACAGTTTTTGATATGTAAGAGTGTCGAACCCAACGAGGAGCTACAGGTAGAACAAATATTCCCTCAAGTTCTATCGACCACCGATACAACTCTACGCACGCTTGACGTTTGCTTTACCGGAAACAAGTATGAAACTAGAAGTACTTTGTAGGTGTTTTTGGGTAAGCTTGCAAGAAAGTAAAGAGCACGTAAATAAAGACTAGGGGCTGCTTAGATAAAGACACAACTAAATTAGTTTTAGTAGAGAGCTTTTTGTTACGAGAAAGTTATTTGTCCCTAGGCAATCGATAACTAGACCGATAATCATTATTGCAATTTTATTTGAGGGAGAGGCGTAAGCTAACATACTTTCTCTACTTGGATCATATGCACTTATGATTGGAACTCTAGCAAGCATCCGCAACTACTAAAGATCATTAAGGTAAAACCCAACCATAGCATTAAAGTATCAAGTCCCCTTTATCCCATATGCAAACAACCTACTTACTTGGGTCCGTGCTTCTGTCACTCACGCCACCCACCATAAGCAAATCATGAACATATTGCAAACCCTACAGCAGGAATCCCTCACGCTCGCGCGACACGGAGAGCACCACAGGACAGCACCAATAATAAAACATGCAACTCAAACCAATCTTGATCATCAAATAACCCATAGGACAAAACAAATCTACTCAAACATCATAGGATAGCCATACATCATTGGGAAATAATATATAGCATTGAGCACCATGTTTAAGTAGAGATGACAGTGGGTAAGAGAGAGGTTACACCACTGCATAAAGGGGGGAAGAGTTGGTGATGATGGCGGTGAAGTTGTTGGTGAAGATTGCGGTGATGATGATGGCCACGACGGCATTCCGGCGCCACCGAAAGAGAAGGGGAGACGGGGGCCCTTCGTCTTGTTCTTCCTTGACCTCCTCCCTAGATGGGAGAAGGGTTTCCCCTCTGGTCCTTGGCCTCCTTGGCGTGGGTGGGGCGAGAGCCCCTCCCAGATTGGATCTATGTCTCTGTTTCTCTCTGTTTCTACGTTCTGTTCTGGTGCCTTTTCACCATTTCGTATATATATGGAGATCTGTAACTCCGATTGGACTGAAACCTTCGCCGTGATTTTTTTACCAGAAATTAGCTTTCTTGCGGCCGAAGAGGGGCATCAATCGCCTTACGGGTGGCCCACGAGGGTGGGGTGCGCGCCCTCCTGGTACGGGCGTGGGCCCCTGCCTCATGGCCACCTCGGACACCGTTTCGCGTTGATCTTTCTCCCAGATTTTCCAAATATTCCAAAAATAAGCTCTGTCCGTTTTTATCCCGTTTGGACTTCGTTTGATATGGATATTCTGCGAATCCAAAAACATGCAACAGACAGGAACTGGCACTTGGCACTGGATCAACATCCCCAAAGTATATGGAAGCTGTAGAATATTGGCATGGAACAATAAAAAATTATAGATAGTACGGAGACGTATCAACATCCCCAAGCTTAATTCCCGCTCGTCCTTGAGTAGGTAAATGATAAAAAAGATAAGTTTTGATGTGGAATGCTACCTAGCATAATCTTCATCATGTATCTAATCATGGCATGAATATTAAGACACGAGTGATACAAAGCAATAGTCTATCATTTGACATTAAGACAATAATACTTCAAGCCTACTAATAAAGCAATCATGTCTTTTCAAAATAACATGGCCGAAGAAAGTTATCCCTACAAAATCATTTAGTCTGGCTATGCTCCATCTTTACCACACAAAATATTCAAATCATGCACAACCCCGATGACAAGCCAATCGATTGTTTCATACTTTTGATGTTCTCAAACATTTTCAACTTTCACGCAATACATGAGCGTGAGCCATGGACATAGCACTATAGGTGGAATGTAATATGATGGCGGAGGACACAAAAAGGAGAAGATAGTCTCACATCAACTAGGCGTATCAACGGGCTATGGAGATGCCCATCAATAGATATCAATGTGAGTGAGTAGGGATTGCCATGCAACGGATGCACTAAGAGCTATAAGTGTATGAAAGCTCAAACTGGAAACTGAGTGGGTGTGCATCCAACTTGCTTGCTCATGAAGACCTCGGGCATTTGAGGAAGCCCATCATCGGAATATGGAAGCCAAGTTCTATAATGAAAAGTCCCACTAGTATATGAAAGTGATAACTCAAGAGACTCTCTATATGAAGAACATGGTGCTACTTTGAAGCACAAGTGTGGTAAAAGGATAGTAACATTGCCCCTTCTCTTTTTTTCTCTCATTTTTTTGTGGGCTTCTTTGGCCTCTTTGTTTTATTTGGGCTTCTTTGGCCTCTTTTATTTTTTTGTAAAGTCGGAGTCTCATCCCGACTTATGGGGGAATCATAGTCTCCATCATCCTTTCCTCACTGGGGCAATGCTCTAATAATGATGATCATCACACTTTTATTTACTTACAACTCAATATTACAACTCGATACTAGAACAAATATATGACTCTATATGAATGCCTCCGGCAGTGTACCGGGATGTGCAATGATCTAGCATAGCAATGACATAAAAAAACGGACAAGCCATGGAAACATCATGCTAGCTATCTTACGATCATGCAAAGCAATATGAAAATGAATGCTCAAGTCATGTATATGATGATGATGGAATTTGCATGGCAATATATCTCGGAATGGCTATGGAAATGCCATGATAGGTAGGTATGGTGGCTGTTTTGAGGAAGATATAATGAGGCTTATGTGTGACAGAGCGTATTGTATCACGGGGTTTGGATGCACCGACGAAGTTTGCACCAACTCTCTAGGTGAGAAAGGGCAATGCGCGGTACCGAAGAGGCTAGCAATGATCGAAGGGTGAGAGTGCGTATAATCCATGGACTCAACATTAGTCATAAATAACTCACATACTTATTGCAAAAATCTATTAGTCATCGAAACAAAGTACTACGCGCATGCTCCTAGGGGGATAGATTGGTAGGAAAAGACCATCGCTCGTCCCCGACCGCCACTCATAAGGAAGACAGTCAATAAATAAATCATGCTCCGACTTCATCACATAACGGTTCACCATACATGCATGCTACGGGAATCACAAACTTCAACACAAGTATTTCTACGATCCACAACCACCCACTAGCATGACTCTAATATCACCATCTTTATATCGCAAAACTATTGCAAGGAATCAAACATATCATATTCAGTGATCTACAAGTTTATGTAGGATTTTATGACTAACCATGTGAATGACCAGTTCATGTCATCTCTCTAAATAGATATAAGTGAAGTAAGAGAGTTTAATTCTTTCTACAAAAGATATGCCCACGCTCTAACGCACAAGAGCATTCTACAAATGGTGGTTGTCTAAGTGAAGAGAAACAGACAATCCAAACTTCAAATGATATAAGTGAAGCACATGAAGCATTCTATAAAGCCATACTCAAAAGATATAAGTGAAGTGCAATGAGCATTCTATAAATCAACCAAGGACTATCTCATACCAGCATGGTGCGTAAAACAAAAATGAAAACTAAATGCAAAAGACGCTCCAAGATTTGCACATATCACATGGATGAAACGAATCCGAAAACATACCAATATTTGTTGAAGAAAGAGGGGATGCCTTCCGGGGCATCCCCAAGCTTAGACGCTTGAGTCTCCTTGAATATTTACTTGGGGTGCCTCGGGCATCCCCAAGCTTGAGCTCTTGCCTCTCTTCCTTCTTCTCACATCGAAACCTTCTCGATCATTGAACACTTCATCCACACAAAACTTCAATAGAAAACTCGGTAAGATCCGTTAGTATAATAAAGTAAATCACTACTCTAAGTACTGTTGCAAACCAATTCATATTTTGTTTTTTCATTGTGTCTACTGTAATATAGCCTTTCCATGGCTTAATCCACTGATATAAGTTGATAGTTTCATCAAAACAAGCAAACTATGCATCAAAAACAGAATCTGTCTAAAACAGAACAGTCTGTAGCAATCTGAACATTCACCATACTTATGATACTTTAAAAATTCTGCAAAAATTAGGAAAAATAAAAACTTTATATAGAAAGACAATGCAAAAAGAATCAGAACCATTTGACGTTCCAGTAAAAAATTAAAAATCGCGCACTACAGCCAAAGTTTCTGTCCTGCACCGCACAAACCAACAAGCATTGTAAACATCCTAAAGGCAAACCTTGGCACATTATTATTATAATACAATGGAATTATACAGGAGGATAATTATTTTTGTTGAAAAGTTTCTGTAATCAAGATTCACAAAGTTGCCGTGAGCATGAACAAAGTTCAAGGAGCTCTCCCACTTCAACAATGCTTGTCTTTCTCACTTTCACTTTCCTTTTTGAAAAGTTTTGGGTTCCCCTCTTTATTGTTGTTGTTTTTAAACTATATGAAAGCACTCAACAGAAATAAATGACTCTCTAAAACTTCCGGGTTGTCTCCCTGGCAGCGCTTTCTTTAAAGCCATTAAGCTAGGCATATAGTGCTCAAGTAATGGATCCACCCAGATCCCAAGGTATATCAAAGCCAATTTTAATTAGGAATGATTTGTAATTTAGTAGTGAGAACAAAGCAACATATATCATGTAATGACAAAGTCTAACTCTCTTCCTATGCATCGGCATGTCATAAAAGAACAATTCATGCACACATAGTAAAGGCCAATGCATAGTATAAACAGTTTCTTGCAATTTTATCGTGTTGGAAACATAGAGAGGTGGAGATATAGTTCCTCTCTCATAATAATTGCAAGTAGGAGTAGCAAGCACATGCATATTATATCTATCAAAATCATCATGTGCAACGGTAAGAGGCAACCCATCAATATAATCCTTAATAAGTGCAAACTTCTCTAATATAGTGTAGTCGGGAGAATTCAAAAAGATAATTGGACTATCATGCGTGGGTGCAATAGCAACAATTTCATGTTTAACATAAGGAACTATAGCAAGTTAATCTCCATAAGCATAATTCATATTGGCATCTTGGCCACAAGCATAGCAAGCATCATCAAAAAGGGATATTTAAAAAGAATCAAAGGGATCATAACAGTCATCATAGCAATCATCCTTCGGTAAGCACGAAGGGGAATTAAACAATGTATGATTTGAAGAGTTACTATCATTAGAAGGTGGGCACGGGTGATCAATCCGCTCTCTCTCCTTTTGTTCTTCGCTCTCCTCCTCATCTTTTTCATCCAATGAGCTCACAGTTTCATCAACTTCTTCTTCCATATATTCCTGCAAAATATTAGTCTCTTCTTGGACAGCGGAGACTTTCTCAATAAGTGCATTAATATCGGAGTTGTATTCATAATTCTCATAGCAATATTTGAG
The DNA here is from genome assembly GCA_032464435.1 of Aegilops umbellulata. Taxonomy (NCBI): domain Eukaryota; kingdom Viridiplantae; phylum Streptophyta; class Magnoliopsida; order Poales; family Poaceae; genus Aegilops; species Aegilops umbellulata. The sequence continues at coordinate 175,514,188 of CP136058.1, forward strand.
GATAGCTAAATTTTCAGGTCTATAAGCAGCATCATCAAAATCTTCAAACTCTTTAAACATATATTCAATTTCATAAGAACCCATAAAAGCAACAAATTCTTCTATTTGTTCCACATCATAGTAATCATATATACCATTAGCATAAGAAGCTAAGGTTTTATTATCATTAAATTTGCATGAAAAGGGAAGGTGTGGAACCTTCATCTTAGAGCAACAAGTATAATCATAACTCAAGCATAGTTTCCTAGCATACCACTTCAATGTATGAATTTGATCCCATAATAGTTTCCCTTTTTGAGTCAAGTGATAATCCCTAAAGTATTCACGTTGATCCAACATTACTCCCATTACATAGTTGAATGGGGTTTTCTCAGGATTATCAAAGTAGTACATAATATCTTTCACATAACCAGCATCGAGGGTTTTAGGAGGTTACCCATCTCCATGAGTAGCAAGTACACCTATTTTTTTTGGTATTTCGTGTTCCGTATCCATAACTAAAGACAGAGAACAACTAAGAACAGCAAATAAAAATTACTTAGTGATAAAGCAAACAAGCACACACGAGAATATTCACCCCACGCTATAACTCCCCGGCAACGGAGCCAGAAAAAGGTCTTGAGAACCCACAAGTATAGGGCATCGCAACAATTTTCGATAAGTAAGAGTGTCGAACCCAACGAGGAGCTACAGGTAGAACAAATATTCCCTCAAGTTCTATCGACCACCGATACAACTCTACGCACGCTTGACGTTTGCTTTACCGGAAACAAGTATGAAACTAGAAGTACTTTGTAGGTGTTTTTGCGTAAGCTTGCAAGAAAGTAAAGAGCACGTAAATAAAGACTAGGGGCTGCTTAGATAAAGACACAACTAAATTAGTTTTAGTAGAGAGCTTTTTGTTACGAGAAAGTTATTTGTCCCTAGGCAATCGATAACTAGACCGGTAATCATTATTGCAATTTTATTTGAGGGAGAGGCATAAGCTAACATACTTTCTCTACTTGGATCATATGCACTTATGATTGGAACTCTAGCAAGCATCCGCAACTACTAAAGATCATTAACGTAAAACCCAACCATAGCATTAAAGTATCAAGTCCCCTTTATCCCATATGCAAACAACCTACTTACTCGGGTCTGTGCTTCTGTCACTCACGCCACCCACCATAAGCAAATCATGAACATATTGCAAACCCTACAACAGGAATCCCTCACGCTTGTGCGACACGGAGAGCACCATAGGACAGCACCAATAATAAAACATGCAACTCAAACCAATCTTGATCATCAAATAACCCATAGGACAAAACAAATCTACTCAAACATCATAGGATAGCCATACACCATTGGGAAATAATATATAGCGTTGAGCACCATGTTTAAGTAGAGATTACAGCGGGAAAGAGAGAGGTTACACCGCTGCATAGAGGGGGGAAGAGTTGGTAATGATGGCGGTGAAGTTGTTGGTGAAGATTGCGGTGATGATGATGGCCACGGTGGCGTTCCGGCGCCACCGGAAGAGAAGGGGAGAGGGGGCCCCTTCGTCTTCTTCTTCCTTAACCTCCTCCCTAGATGGGAGAAGGGTTTCCCCTCTGGTCCTTGGCCTCCATGGCGTCGGAGGGGCGAGAGCCCCTCCGAGATTGGATCTATGTCTCTATTTCTCTCTGTTTCTGCGTTCTGTTCTGGTGCCTTTTCACCGTTTCGTATATATATGGAGATCCGTAACTCCGATTGGACTGAAACCTTCGCCGTGATTTTTTTTTACCAAAAATTAGCTTTCTTGCGGCCGAAGAAGGGCATCAACCGCCTTACAGGTGGCCCACGAGGGTGGGGGGCGCGCCCTCCTGGTACGGGCGTGGGCCCCTGCCTCATGGCCACCTCGGACACCGTTTCACGTTGATCTTTCTCCCAGATTTTCCAAATATTCCAAAAATAAGCTCCGTCCGTTTTTATCCCGTTTAGACTTTGTTTGATATGGATATTCTACGAAACCAAAAACATGCAACAGACAGGAACTGGCACTGGGCACTGGATCAATATGTTAGACGTATCACTCCCCGGCAACGGCGCCAGAAAATAGCCTTTATGACCCACAAGTATATGTGATCAATTGTAGCTCTTTTCGATAAGTAAGAGTGTCGAACCCAACGAGGAGCAGAAGGAAATGACAAGTGGTTTTCAGCAAGGTAATGTCTGCAAGTGCTGAAATTGTAAGTAGCAGAGTAGTTTGATAGCAAGATAATTTGTAACGAGCAAGTAACGATAGTAGTAACAAAAGTGCAGCAAGGTAGCCCAATCCTTTTGAGGCACATGACAGGCCAAAACGATCTCTTATGATAAGCAAAGCGTTCTTGAGGGTAGACGAGAATTTCATCTAGTCACTTTCACCATGTTGGTTTGATTCGTGTTCCATACTTTGATAATTTGATATGTGGGTGGATCGGTGCTTAGGTGCTGTTCTTACTTGAACAAACCTCCTACTTATGATTAACCCTCCCGCAAGCATCCACAACTATGAGAAAAGTATTAAGAATAAATTCTAACCATAGCATTAAACTTTTGGATCCAATCGGTCTCTTACGGAATAGCGCAGAAACTGGGGTTTAAGCTTCTGTCATTCTCGCAACCATCATCTAGTTGCTACCCCCACAATGCATTCCCTTAGGCCCAAATATGGTGAAATATTATGTAGTCGACGTTCACATGACACCACTAAGGGAATCACAACATACATACTATAAAAATATCGAACACATATCAAGTTCACATGATTACTTGCAACATGATTTCTCCCCTGACCTCAAGAACAAAAGTAACTACTCACAAATGATAATCATACTCAAGATCAAAGGGGTATTAAATAGCATATTGGATCTGAAAATATAATCTTCCACCAAATAAACCATATAGTAATCAACTACAATATGTAATCAACACTACTAGTCACCCACAGGCACCAATCTATAGTTTCGGTAACAAGATTGAACACAAGAGATGAACTATTGTTTGAGATGATACGGTGCTATTGAAGATGTTGATGGAGATTGCCCTCCTCAAGATGGGAGAGTTGTTGGTGATGATGATGACAATGATTTCCCCCTTCGGGAGGGAAGTTCCCCCGGTGGAATCGCTCTGCCGGAGGGCAAAAGTGCTCCTGCCGAAGTTCCGCCTCGATACGGCGGCACTCCATCCCAAAAGTCTTCTCCTTATTTTTTCTAGGTCAAAATGACCTATATACCAGAAGATGGGCACTGTAGGTGGGCCTGGGTGAGCACAACCCACCAGGGCGTGCCTGGGCTCCCTGGCGCGCCCAGGTCGGTTGTGCCCACCTGGTGGGCCCCCTCTGGTAGTTATTTGCTCCAATATTCCTCAAATATTCCATAAAAAACCTCGTGAAGTTCTAGCTTGTTTGGAGTTGTGCAGAATAGGTAGCCTAACGTAGCTTTTCCAGGTCCAGATTTCCAGCTCCCGGAATTCTCCCTCTTTGTGTATACCTTGCATATTATGAGAGAAAAGGCATTAGAATTACTCGAAAAAGCATTATTATGGATGAAAACATCATAAATAACAGTAAGAAAACATGTTGAAAAATGTACTATCACACATCTCATCCAATTTGAGACTTGGGGGAGTTTCCCCTATATATTGGGTGAGAGAAAGAAAGCATGCCAAAGAAACTACATGAAGTTAATATGCATGATCAAGACTTCCAAGAACTCATACCAAGTGACAAAGAAATGCCACGTGAAGAAAAGATACCAAATGAATAAATCAACACTTGGAGGATATTAACTGAAAGATACATCAAGGAATTATATATCCATTGATACATGCAAAAAGAAAGATGTCAAACTCCCAAAAGAGAGAATGGTTCCAAACAAACCAAGTGCTCTACAAAGTTTCATGATGGCACAAAGTACCAAAAAGAAACAGTTTGCATTCCACCAACACACACTTGATAAGGATCACAAGGTGAGCGTTCTAAGAAAAATAGGATAGCTCCCCCAAGCATTGTGCATTATAGAGAATTTGCATTTGAATACAAAAGGCACAAGATGGGATCTCCGCTTTCACTATATCTATACAAACACTAGACAAGCTCAAGGAAATAACAAGATCCACAAGTGGTATGGAATACAATGGGAGTTGACACAATCCTAGGCAAGAGATAAGGCAAATAAAAGCAAAGGCCAATGTAAGGATGATCAATAATTTCTACCACACATAAGTGAGTACCAATTGTCAAAAGACAAGAAGTAATTGGAAATAATTCCCGTTGGTAGATAGCAAGGATATCCAACATCATCTTCACACCAAACACAAGCAAATTGCAACTTGTAGAGCTAACATGCCACCTAGGAACAAGATAATTTACAATATCAATTCTAGGTGACAATATCTCAAATGTACACATTTTCTAGGCTTGTAATATGCACATAGCATATTACTCCCCCATAATGTGATACCAATAAAAACATAACAAGAGGCAATAAGAGGATCCAACAAGATATAATTGATGGACTATTTAGAATTTGAATTCCTCATGAGAAGACATACCACATAGCGACTACAAAAATTCTTATTAGTGCACAAAATAGAGTGTACAAAGCACATCACTCCCCCACAATGGGATATTCCTTTAATCTCTCACAAGAGCCAACTACGATACAAACAAGATGCATAAGGCTCAACGTATGACACACATGTACATGATGTGCAAACCAACACACACGTACTTGATTACTCAAGATAAGCAATTTGGAGACACAACATATACAAATACATGCAAGGAACAAAACAAAAACATGCAAAGGGGCAAGTAACTTTCAATGTAAACAATTTAAGTACAAGTTACCGGAAGGAGGCACATCGGATATAGTATAGAAACTTGATAACCCAATTGACCTGGCTTGAGACAATAAGAGTGATGAAGTCCCCTTAATTCTTCATAATGTAGCCAAGTCTCAATGCCCTCCAACAACACCTATTGATCAAGTTTGAGCTTGTTGGTCCCCAACCAAGTTGGGTCCTAAGAGATTAGTCATAATAGGCTTGGCAACCCAAATGGTTCTTTGCTTGAAACTACTTTGAGTACCAAGCAACTTGGCAAACACATTTCCAACCTTATCCTTCCCAAGAGAATAGATATCATCAATAATAATTGGGTTGGATAAGTTACCACTAGTGCAGGAGGAAGAAAGGTGACCTTTCTTGCGACATAGGTAGCAACATCTACTCTTCACTTTCTTCTCACTTGATTTCTCAAGTTGAGAAGCATTAGCTTGAGTTTTATTGGGAAGAGGCCTTTCTTCAACTTGAAGTTGAGCATGAGAATGAACTTGTGGTCGCTTCCCTTGTTGCTTGTCACTAATGGCCTTCTTCTTCAAAGGGCAAGATCTAACATGATGCCCTTCAATTTTGCACTTGAAGCAAATGATCTTGGCCGAATTCTTGACTTGTTTTTGGCCCTTCTTCTTGTTGCTCTTGGACTTCTTCTTATTATTATTGGAGTTGAATCTAAGTCGACCTTTGTCATTGGGGGATTTTTTTACACTCAATATATTGTTGAGTGTGGCCTTCCCTTCATGACACTTTTCCAAGTCTTTCTTCAAAGAAGTGACTTGGGATTGAGCTCTTTGATTTCCTATACATGGTTAGTCTCAACACAAGCACTAGAGGAAGTATAAGCTTCATCGTTAGAGCAACAAGTCAAGGAAAGCAATTCATCACAAGATGTACCAATGTTATGCATGGATGAATCACGAGGACTAGCACAAGGCAATATAGCATTTTGACTAAAAGTATTAGTGCTAGTATCCACATGAGGCTCACTAGATGTTACCGTAGCAATCATGACCTCATGAGCTATCATTAGCACATTATGGGATACTAGAAGATCATCATGAGAGCTTGAGAGCTTTTCATGGCTTTCTTCCAATTTCCCATAATTGCTAGATAGCAACTCAAGTTGATCCCAAAGCTCAACATTCTCCTTCAAAATGGATGCTTCACAAGTAAAAGAGTTAGTAGCACAAGCATAATCAATAATAGCAAGAGGAGAAGGCAACTTTACAAGCTCTTTTGAATATGAACCTTTAAGTTGTGCATGAGACTCGGTGAGTTTGATGAGCTCACTCTTAATGACCCTTGAGCTATTTTCGAGGTGCCCAAAGTCCTCAAGGAGTTTCGCATGCACAACTTCAAGCTTCTCATTTTTAGTTTAAAAAACATTGGCTACCTCAAGAGCTCTATCATGAGATTCCATTACTCTAGATATTCAAGAGCTTGAGAGAGGTTCGCAATCTCATTAGCGTAATCACGCTCATGACCTTCCATTTTATCAATGGTGACCTCATGCTCCTCGATATGAGATTCCAACTCCTCAATATATTTCTTGCCCTCAATGGCAATGGACATGATTTCCATGAAGTTGGAACGAGCAATTTTATTTTTATGAAGAGCTTTAAAAACCATTTCCCCCTTAATATTTGAGGAGGCAACGGTATCATTCTCTTCATCATTATCATTATCAACGTCATCATCAAGAGACATATTGGGGTTCAAATTAGGAAATACCTTTGAAGCCTTAGCCATAAGGCAAAAAGCAATCGATGATGATGTAGGATCCCTTGAAGCACCGTTCAAGACCACATCTTGTTCCATGGAGTGTTGGGTTTCCTCTACATTGTTAGCACAACAACTCGAGGAAATACATACATTTTTATCATGACAACAAGATATAGCAAGCATATCATAATGAGATTTACTCAAGCAATTTCTACATGATATGCACGGACTATAAACACAAGCATGTGAAACATGTAAGGTGCATTAAGTGTTAAAGTCCAAAGATGGAGCATTGCAACAAGGAAGTGACGAAGGATCATCAACAATAAGCCCACTATCATCATTGCAATGAACACCACTACTCACCATATCATTACCTTGTGGCAAACCACATGTAGGTGAAGTAGAAGAAGTTGAGAAGGCAACACGGCCGGAGGTGGAGGGAGAACAATCATCCCCACAAATCTTGGACACACCATATTTATCTTGAAACTTTGTCCACAACTCACGAGCATCCCGGAACGACATGAGTTGAAATATAACTACATTTATCAAAGCATCGAAAAGCACATTAGAATCTTGAGCATTGAGATAAGAGTTTTTCTCATCCTCTAAAGATAAATCTTTGGGAATCCATTGGAGGAGAAAACCCCATATCTACAATTCGCTCTAAATTTGGGTCCATGACCCTAAAGATATTAAGCATGCAAATTACCCAAACATCAAATTTTGTGACATCAAAACTAAGAGTATTAGAGAATCCTAATCCCCTAGTCGACATCTTTAGTCTCTAGGCGGTAAAGCCTAATAAAGAGAGATGAGGCTCTGATACCAATTGAAAGACCGTGGATGTCGCCTAGAGGGGGTGAATAGGCGCTTTAAAATAATTACGGTTTAGGCTTGAACAAATGCGGAATAAACCTAGTGGTTAATTTGTCAAGCACAAAACCTACAACAGCTAGGCTCACCTATGTGCAGCAACAACTTATGCTAAGCAAGACAAACAACTAGGTGATAGAAAGACATATGACAAGAAACAATATGGCTATCACAAAGTGAAGTGTATAAGTAAAGGGCTCGGGTTAGAGATAACCAAGGCACGCTAAGACGATGATGTATCCCAAAGTGCACACCCTTGCGGATGCTAATCTCCATTTGGAGCGGCGTGGAGGCACAATGCTCCCCAAGAAGCCACTAGGGCCACCGTAATCTCCTCACGCCCTTGCACAATGCAAGATGTCGTGATTCCACTAAGGTACCCTTGAGGGCGGTCACCGAACCCATACAAATGACAACCCTTGGGGGCAGTCACCGAACCCGTACACTTTGGAAACCCTTGGGGGCGGGCACCGAAACCCATAAAATTGCTCGGTGCGATCTCCAAAACCTAATTGGAGACCCCAACGCTTGCCCGGAGTTCCACAATAATTGAGCTCCGAACACCACCAACCGTCTAGGGCACCAAAGCACCCAAGATGAACAAGCTCAAGGGTACCAAGCACGCAAGAGTAATAAGCTTCTCAACTTGTAACTTCCACGTATCAGCGTGGAGAACTCAAACCGATGCACCAAATGCAATGGCAAGGGCACATGGAGTGCCCAAGTCCTTCTCTACCAAATCCCACCAAAGCAACTAATGCTTGGCAGGAAAATGAGAGGAAGAACGAAGAAGAGAGCACGAAGAACTCCAGGATCTAGATCCAAGGGGTTCCCCTCACTTAAAGGAGAAAGTGATTGGGGGAAATGTAGATCTAGATCTCCTCTCTCTTCCCCCCCCCCCCCAAAACTAGCAAGAATCCATGGAGGGATTGAGAGATAACAAGCTCGAAGAAGGTCAACAATGGGGGAAGAACACGAGCTTAAAAGATTATGTTCAATGGAGAAGATGACCCCCTTTTATAGGTGGGGAAAAATCCAACCGTTATGCTCATAGCCCGCACAGAGCGGTACTACCGCTTGTCCTCACAGTACTACCACTAGGGGTAGCGATACTACCTCAAAGTGTAGCGGTACTACTGCTTGCGAGCGGTACTAAAAAATACATCCATGCCTACCACCGCTGGACTTAAGATGAGTTTTTGGTCCAGAGAGGAAGTAGCCACGGAAGTAGCCGTGGTAGTACCGCTCCCAAGAGTGGTAGTAAAAAATTACATCCCCTCCAAGCGGTAGTACTGCTCCCATGAGCGGTAGTACCGTTGTAGCCTCTTTAAGGACACCAAAACTGACACAACTTCTGCAAACGGACTACGAATTCAACGAAACCAAGTTTGTTGGAAAGGTAGCAACAAGGGCTAACACAATCTTGATAGAAATAACAACAAGAAGGAAATTAGAAAAGGCCCATAAGAAAATGGTGAGAACCCTTCCTTGAAAAAGACTGGTAGAACCTCCAACACCGAAAACGCAACAAAAGAAGCATGTGAACTCCGTTTTTGATGAACTCGGGCTTGTCAAGAAGATGACCATAAGCTCCAAATCTCACAAGGATAAAACCAAACAAGAACCAAGAAATATGATGCAAGCATGCAATGGTTTGAGCTCTCTACGAACGATACGATCAAGCTACTCATTTGAGAGGCTCCCTTGATAGTACGGCAATCGATCCTATAACCCGGTCTCCAAACTACCACCATGAGAGCGGTAAAATAGAGAACCTATAAGGGCAAACCTTTGCCTTGCACGAAGTCCACTTGAGCTAGATGATGATGATCTTGACTCCCTCAAGTTGGACCACCTTTTGTGCTTGCGTTGGCTCGATGAAGGCTAGTTGATTGCTCCCCCGCACTCCACTATGGGTGAGTCACACTTCGGCACACCTTCACAAGTCCATTGTCACCATAATGGACGACAAGCTACAAGCATGATTTCTTCGTGATGCTCCACTTGTACTTGCACAACACAACCTTGATTTGATGTCATCCTCCATGGGTTGTATGTGATCTTCCTCTTGACGCAAGCCCATGGAAGCAAACCTAACCCCACATAGAACTGTCACAAAGACCATGGGTTAGTACACAAAGCAAAATGGACAATGCTTACCAAACCGTGAAATCACTTGAGCCCACTCGGTGTATCTTCTATGCTTTGTGTGATGATCAACTTGAATCACTCTATGTACTTAGTCTTGATCAACCTTGACTCTTTCCAGCTCTCTTCCTTTGGATGATGTCTTGAAAGTACACATGAATGATCACACAATCTTCTTCTTCAAGACATGCTTGCAATAAGCTCAATACTCACATGACCAAACTTTGGATAATTCCTTAATAGCACCTTGGTCAACTCATAAACTCCTTCAAACCAACACATGGACTTCAAGAAATGCCCATGGACAAATCCTTCAAATATAACTCAATGCAACCATTAGTCCATAGAGAATGTCATCAATTACCAAAACCACACATGGGGGCACCGCATGTCCTTTCATCGGTGTTCCCAGGGAGGTAATCGAGCACCACCTTGTTGTTTGCCCACATGCCCGACCTGTCAAGCAGAAAGTTCGAAAGCAAGCCTTAGAGAGGCGGCAGTTTATTGCAGAGGAAATTAGGAAGCTTGAGGCAGCTGGTCTGGTCAGAGGAGTTTTGCATCCAACATGGTTAGAAAACCCAATGGTCGTGCACAACACTAAAGGGAAATGGAGACTTTGCATTGATTTTACAGATCTCAACAAGGCTTGCCCAAAGGACCCATTTCCCTTGCCACGCATCGACCAGATTGTGGACTCCACTTAAGGTTGTGATTTGCTCTCCCTTTTTGGATGCGTACTCTGGGTATCATCACATCTTCATGTCCAAAGAAGATGAAGAGAAGACCTCGTTCATCACCCCATGTGGTATGTATTGCTTCGTGTGCATGCCTTTCGGGTTAAAGAGTGCTGGATCCACCTTTGCAAGAGCAGCCCAGATTGGTTTTGAACCACAGTTGCACAAAAACATTGAGGCTTATATGGATGATATTGTGGTCAAGACCAAGGACAGATCGACCCTCATTCAGGATTTGGAGGAGACATTTGCTAATTTGTGCAAGATCAACTTGAAGCTAAATCCGGAGAAGTGTGTGTTTGGCGTTCCCTCCAGTAAGCTACTTGGGTTCTTTATGTCCCATCGTGGGATCGAAGCCAACCCTGACAAGATCAAGGCTATCGAGCAGATCTGGGCACCCAGGACAGTCAAGGATGTGAGGCGTCTGACAGGGTGTGTTGCCGCACTTAGCAGATTCATCTCCAAGTCTACCAAGCGCGCCCTATCGTTCTGCAAGATTTTGAATAAGGCGGGGCCCATGAAGTGGACCCTGGAAGCAGACATAGCTTTACAAGAGTTGAAGGCCTACTTGTCCTCTATGCCCACTTTGGTTGCCCCGAAACCACAAGAGTTGTTGCTACTGTATCTAGCGGCAACTAATCAAGTGGTTAGTGCAGCCCTAGTGGCATAGCGGGAAGTAGAGGAATCAGAGAGTGAACAAGGTCCGACATGACCTAATAAGGATCAGAACAGAGAGGAGCACTACAGCAGGAACGACCCCAAGGACGCGGCAAGAAAGAAAGTGGTGCAGCGCTCAGTGTATTTCGTCAGTTCCCTGTTACAGGGGGCTCGATCGAGGTACTCTAGCATGCAAAAGTTGATTTTTGGCCTCATCGTGGCCTCAAGGAAACTGCGCCACTACTTCCAAGCCCATGAGATCACGGTTGTCACCTGCTTCCCATTGCAAAGGATACTCCAAAACCCGGAGGCTGCCGGCAGAATAGTGGACTGTGCTTTGGAGTTGTCCAGCTTTGGCTTGAGGTTTGAGAGCGCGTCAACAATTCAGAGCAGGGCATCGGCAGAGTTTATTGTATAAAGGAGGCCAACCCCTGATGAAGAAGTGCCAGAAATAGTTATCCCCGGCAAGGAAGTTCCCTAAGAATCGATTATGTATTTTGATGGAGCATTCTCCCTACAAGGTGCAGGGGCTGGCATGCTTCTCGTTGCCCCCACTAGGGAGCACTTGAAGTACGTCGTCCAGATGCACTTTCCTCGGGAGGAGGCAACCAACAATACAGTAGAGTATGAAGGGCTCCTTGCCAGGCTCAGGATTGCAAGAGAGTTGGGAATCAAGAAACTGATCATTCGACGAGATTCACAGCTTGTGGTAAGACAAGTCAACAAGGATTACCAAAGTCCATTGATGGAGGCATACATTAAGGAAGTGAGAAGATTGGAGGAGCACTTTGACGGATTGCAAACAGAGCACATACCCGTGCGGAAAATAGCATAGCTGATCATCTGTCAAAGTGTGCTACGCAAAACCTTCCTGTGGAACCAAGAACTTTTGTTCTCCGTCTTACTCAGCCCTCCGTATCCCCAACAACAATGGCCCAGAAAAGGGGGAAGATGGACTCCGGTAAGCCTCTCCCGGTAGAGCCTCCTGGGGCTCCTGGTAGGGACCCTGCCGGAAACAACTCCCCATCACTTGCTGGACCACACCCTCCAGTCGGGCCAATGGTCCCCGCAGGAATGTGCCCCCGCAGATGAGGAGGTGCCGCTAGTCCTTGTTGCCGAGCCCCAGGCTCCAACTTGGCCAAGGCACATAGTCCATTTCCTCCAAACCAAAGAACTTCCTGATGACCAATATGAGGCTGAAAGAGTAGCCCTGAGGGCCAATATGTATCAGTTTGTCGATGGCACTCCATACAGAAGGAGGCCAACACTGTGAAATTGAAGTGCATCTGCCCTGGAAGAAGGAAAGGAACTGCTGGCTGAAATACACAAAGGCATGTGCGGCTCCCACATTGGATCAAGGGCATTAGTTCAGAAAGAATTCCGGCAAGGATTCTATTGGCCCACAGCCCTCCAAGATGTGGTCGAGCTAGTCACCAAGTGTGAAGCCTACCAGTTCCATTCCAAAAACATCCACCTGCCTGCACAAGCTCTTCAGACAATCCCTTTGTCATGGTCGTTTCCGGTTTGGGGGCTCGATATCCTCGGCCCTTTCCCCCGAGCTGTCGGGACTTTGAATTCTTGTCCATTGCTATCGACAACTTTACAAAGTGGCCAGAAGTAGCCGTCGTGAGAAAGTTGACTGCTTAGTCAGCTATCAAGTTCTTGAAAGAATTGGTGTGCCGTTATGGAGTCTGATATGTCTCCTTCGTATCTACTTTTCCAAACACTTTTGCCCTTGTTTTGGACTCTAACTTGCATGATTTGAATGGAACTAACACGGACTGACGCTGTTTTCAGCAGAATTGCCATGGTGTTATTTATGTGCAGAAACAAAAGTTCTCAGAATGACCTGAAACTTCACGGAGATTATTTTTGGAAATAATAAAAAATACTGGCGAAAGAATCAAGGCCAGGGGCCCACACCCTTTCCACGAGGGTGGGGGGCGTGCCTGCCCCCCAGGGCGCGCCCCCTGCCTCGTGGGCCCCCTAGAGCTCCACCGACCTCAACTCCAACTCCATATATTCGTGTTCAGGGAGAAAAAAATCAGAGAGAAAGATTCATCGCGTTTTACGATACAGAGCTGCCGCCAAGCCCTAAACTCTCTCAGGAGGGCTGATCTGGAGTCTGATCGGGTCTCCGGAGCGGGGAATCCGTCGCCACCGTCATCATCAACCATCCTCCATCACCAATTTCATGGTGCTCACCGGCGTGCGTGAGTAATTCCATCATAGGCTTGCTGGACGGTGATGGGTTGGATGAGATTTATCATGTAATCGAGTTAGTTTTGTTAGGGTTTGATCCCTAGTATCCACTATGTTCTAAGATTGATGTTGCTATGACTTTGCTATGCTTAATGCTTGTCACTAGGGCCCGAGTGCCATGATTTCAGATCTGAACCTATTATGTTTTCATGAATATATGTGAGCTCTTGATCCTATCTTGCAAGTCTGTAGTCACCTACTATGTGTTATGATCCGGCAACCCCGAAGTGACAATAATCGGGACCGCTCCCGGTGATGACCATAGTTTGAGGAGTTCATGTATTCACTATGTGTTAATGCATTGGTTCGGTACTCTACTAAAAATATGCATTAGTATCCCTTAGTTTCCATTAGGACCCCGCTGCCACGGGAGGGTAGGACAAAAGATGTCATGCAAGTTCTTTTCCATAAGCACGTATGACTATATTCGGAATACATGGCTACATTACATTGATGAATTGGAGCTAGTTCTGTGTCACCCTATGTTATAACTGTTACATGATGAACTGCATCCGACATAATTCTCCATCACCGATCCAATGCCTACGAGCTTTTCACATATTGTTCTCCGCTTGTTTACTTTACCGCTACTACTGTTACAATCACTACAAAACTATAACTGTTACTTTTGCCACCGTTACCGTTACTTCCATACTACTTTGCTACTAAATACTTTGCTGCAGATATTAAGTTATCCAGGTGTGGCTGAATCGACAACTCAGTTGCTAATACTTGAGAATATTCTTTGGCTCCCCTTGTGTCGAATCAATAAATTTGGGTTGAATACTCTACCCTCGAAAACGGTTGCAATCCCCTATACTTGTGTGTTATCAAGACTATTTTCTAGCGCCGTTGCCGGGGAGCATAGCTCTATTCTTTGAGTCACTTGGGATTTATATCTCCTGGTCACTATGAAGAACTTGAAAGACGCAAAAACAAAAATTTATCCCTCAACTACGAGGGGAGGTAAGGAACTGCCATCTAGCTCTGCACTTGATTCACCTTCTGTTTTGAGTAAGCTTGCGACACCTAAACCTGCTTCTGCTATTAATTCTAATATGTCGCATATTATTGGTGATGCCACTTCAGCTATGCATGATACTTATGATGAAACTACTTCTATGCTTGATACTACTGTGCCACTTGGTGAATTTCTTGATGAACAACTTTCTAGGGCTAGAGAGAATGAAATTATTGAAACTAATAATATTGATGAAAGTGATGATGAAGATTCTCCCCCTAAATATGAATTGCCTGTTGTACCTGAGGGTTATGTTATGGATGAAGAAACTGCTAGAGACTTTCTTGCTTGCAATGATAGAAGTGATCTTAAGAAATTATTAGCTAAGCTGAAACAAAAAAACTCTGAATGCTAGAATGAAATATGATCCTGCTTATGCTACTTCACCTATCTTTGTTACTGATAAGGATTATGAATTCTCTGTCGACCCTGATATAATTATTTTGGTTGAATCTGATCCTTTCCATGGCTATGAATCTGAAACTGTTGTGGCACATCTTACTAAAGTAAATGATATAGCCACCCTGTTTACTAATGATGAGAAAACTCACTACTATTATATCCTTAAAATATTTCCGTTCTCATTAAAGGGTGATGCTAGGATATGGTTTAATTCTCTTGATCCTGGTTGTGTGTGTAGTCCCCAGGATATGATTTATTACTTCTCTGCTAAATATTTCCCTGCTCATAAGAAACAAGCTGCTTTAAGGGATATATATATAATTTTGTGCAAATTGAAGAAGAGAGTCTCCCACAAGCTTGGGGGAGGCTTCTCCAATTACTTAATGCTGTGCCTAATCATCCTCTCAAGAAAAACGAAATACTTGATATTAGGGCTGGGCATATAACCCGAAAACCGATGTCCCGAACTGAAATAACCGGCACCGAAGCCGAATTCACCGAACCCGGGAACTTCGGTTGTATGTCCGGTTTGCATTTGATGAAAACTGAATTTAGTCCGGTGAATTCGGGTTTATTGCCGGGGTACCCAAATAGACCGAAACCCGAGTAATCACAGGGTCCGACCTGCACGCCTTTTGCTGTACTCAAGTGCTCTTTCCACTGCTCGAGTGCACGAGTCCCACGGCCGCATCGGGAAGAAGCGAACCTAAGTAGTACCACAGTGAGCCGTCGTCGCTACATATTTTGTGTAAAAGACAAAGTACTAGTAGTACTTCTCTCGAGTACTAAAGGAGCTTCCACCGCTAATTTTATAGAGTGAAGTCTAGCTCGGGAGAATCAATAGCAGACTAGCAGTAGTAGCTACGAGTAGTACGCAGACCTACAAGCACTGTGCATCAGAATAAAATTATTGAGGTTCCTGCTGCTACGTGTACGTACTACTGTACATTCATCAGAATAGAGGCAGTGATTCCATTTGTTATTTAATATATATCTCGGTGCTGTTCGGTAGAACCGACCACCGAACCGAAATTTCGGTGCAGAGAATCATCGGTTAGCTAATATTTTACTGACCGATCGGTCCATGCTTTGGCAAAACCGAAATTCTGAATTGACCGAGGAACCGCCCCGGTCGGTTCGGGGGAACCGAACGCCCAGGCCTACTTGATATCTTTTATAATGGACTAATCGGTGCTTCCAGAGACCACCTGGATAGTTGGGTTGGTTCTGTTTTCAGGGAAAGAACACCAGATGAAGCTGAAATTCTATTGAATAATATGTTGACCAATGAAAATAATTGGACACTTCCTGAACCAACTAAGCCAACTCCGAAGAAAAGGGGTGTTCTATTTCTCAATCCTGAAGATATGCAAGAGGCAAAGGAATCTATGAAATAAAAAGGTATAAAAGCTGAAGATGTTAAGAATTTACCTCCTGTTGAAGAAATACATTGTCTTAATTTACCGCCTATTGAAGAAATACATGATTTTAATCCATTACCTATTGAGGAAGTACACAGTCTTGATAACCTGACACAGGTAGTAAAGGTAAATTCTCTCTATAGATATGATAAAGCTGAAATCCCTCCCAGTAAATTTGCTAGCCAATGCTTAGATGAGTTTGATGATTTTATGGTTAAGCAAGAAAACTTCAATGCTTATTTTGGTAGAGAATTAAAATGTAATGCTTATATGATTGACCACTTGAGTGATTATATGTCTAGACTTAAAGGTGAACTTAAACTCATTAGTAAACATGCTTCTATGGTTACCACTCAAGTCGAACAAGTACTTAAGGCTCAGAATGATTTGCTCAATGAATTGAATAGTAAGAATAACGATTTTGTTGTTAGAATTGCAACTAGAGGGGGTAAAGTGACTCAGGAACCTTTGTATCCTGAGAGCCACCCTAAGAGAATTGAGCAGGATTCTCAGAGAACTAATGTAGATGCACCTAGTCCTTCTAAAAAGAAGAAAAAGAAAAATGATAGGACTTTGCATGCTTCTAGTAAACCTGTTGTTGACACACCTGAGAATCCTAGTGATATTTCTATTTCTGATGCTGAAACACAATCTGGTGATGAACATGAACCTAGTGATAATGTTAATGATAACGTTCATGTTGATGCTCAAACTAGCAATGATAATGATGTAGAAGTTGAACCTCATGTTGATCTTGATAACCCACAATCAAAGAATCAACGTTATGATAAGAGAGACTTTGTTGCTAGGAAACACAGTAAGGAAAGAGAGCCATGGGTTCAGAAACCCATGTATTTTCCTCCCAAACCATCCAAGAAAAAGGATGATGAGGATTTTGAGCGCTTTTGCTGAAATGATTAGACCTATCTTTTTGCGTATGCGTTTAACTGATATGCTCAAAATAAATCCTTATGCTAAGTATATGAAATAAATTGTTACTAATAAAAGAAAGATACCGAAAGCTGAAATTTCCACCATGCTTGCTAATTATACTTTTATGGGTGGAATAGCAAAGAAACTTGGAGACCCAGGAGTACCAACTATACCATGCTCCATTAAAAGAAATTATGTTAGAACTGCTTTATGTGATCTTGGAGCCGGTGTTAGTGTTATGCCCCTCTCTTTATACCGTAGACTTGATTTGAATAAGTTGACACCTACTGAAATATCTTTGCAAATGGCTGATAAATCAACTGCTATACCCGTCGGTAATTGTGAGCATGTGCCTGTTGTGGTTGCAAACGTTACTATTTTAACAGACTTTGTTATTCTTGATATTCCCGAGGACGATATTATGTCTATTTTTCTTGGAAGACCCTTTTTGAGTACTGCAGGGGCTGTTATTGATTGCAACAAAGGCAATGTCACTTTTCATGTTAATGGTAATGAGCATACGGTGCACTTTCCGAGGAAACAACCTCAAGTTCATAGTATCAATTCTATTGAAAAAATTCCATCGATTAATATTGGAGGTTTTGAATTTCCTCTTCCTACAGTCAAAAAGAGATATGATATTCTTATTGTGGGGGATGTGCATATCCCCATTGAGGTAACATAGTGTTATTCAAAATTCCTCCGGTTCCATGTTATTCGGAATGAGTTTGTTAACAAGACTTGATCAACCTTGTTAGTGGATTCATTTTGATGAGCATGAGATGGATGAAGTTAGAAGGCACAACCTTCTGTACCCTCATTCTACTTTCTGTTATTTAGTTGAAATAAAGTAAAAATAGTATTTTCTGTCAGTTTTCTGAATTAGCAGTGCAATAAAAAATACCCCGAAAATAAAAGTTCTCCAAATGCCCCGAAACTGAAATATGATTTTTCTTCTGGAATATTTGAGAATATCTGGCACTAAGAACACAGCAGGGGGAGCAAGCACCTGGCCACGAGGGTCCACGGCGCGCCCACCCCCCTGGGCGCGCCCCCTGCCTCGTGGGCCCATGGTGGCTCCCCTCCACTTATTCCAGCCACCACACCGTCCTTCTTCCTACAAAAAAAATCACCAACTAGCTCAAGCACGAGTTCTAGCTCATTTTGCTGCGATTTTTGATCTCCTTGCTCAAAGCACCTCTCACAAAACTGCTTTGGGGGATTGTTCCTTGGTATGTGACTTCTCCAATGGCCCAATTAGTTTTTGTTCTAGTGCTTTATTCATTACAAATTTGTGCTGCCTAGGTGACCATGTTCTTGAGCTTGCATGTCAAATTAATATGGTCCCAAGTAGTTCTAATGCATGATATAGTCTCTAGGCACTTGTAGGAGTAGTTGCTATCAATTTTGTTGAGTTTGGTTCACTTTTATTTGAAGTTACTAAAATTTCAGAAATTTTTAGAAAATGATGAAGAGATTTTTGAGAGGCTCTTTGAGCCGAAGCTCGAAGGATAAGCAAAGTGAAGAAGAAGATAGGCCCAAATATAATCTGCCTCGCACCACGGAGGTTCGGCCGTGTGAATGGCCTTGTGATGATTTCTTGAGAGCAGCCGGGATTTATGACGATTTTTATGAATTGGCTGAGAATGCAGGCCTCACCGACTTCCTCCGCGACCAACGCGAACAGTATCTCTTACTCACTAATACCTTTGTGCAAAATTTTCATTTCCATTCTAGGGGGTCACCACCTATGGTGGATTTTTATTTATATGATGAGTATAAGGAGATGACCCTTCATGAATTTTGTGAGGTTTGCAAGTTGCCCTTTTCGGGCATCGTAGAGGAACCACATCGTGACGATGTGGATGGGTTTATTGATACCATTGCTGTAGGGGAAACGAGGAAGGTTTTTGACGCACAAATTACTAGCATACACTTTCCTGTTCTACGTTACTTTGCTATATTTGCTAGTAGATGCTTAATTGGTCGCGGAAACTGTGGCAATCTAAGTGCCCCTGACATTGTTATTTTGTTCCATGCCTTGTTTTGTGATGACACATTTAGTATGGGCGCTATTGTTGCAAAGCGGTTAAATCTTAACCATACTAAGGGCCCTATCTTGGGAGGCATCTTCGCCTCTCGCCTCGCTGCATACTATAACATACCTATTAGGCATTATGAGAAAGAAGAAAAGTTGCTGCCTCCTGTTTATCTAGATTATAAGAGTATGGTAGCACATGATTTTATTGTTAAGAATAGGGAAAAGGCACTTAAGTACAAACTGTTATTTGATAAAAATCACCCTGAGACTATTACCTTGCCTACTCCTTCCCTGTTTGACTTATCTGCAGGCAAGTATCTCGTTCCGCTGGCGGCCATCCACGCCTATTGTAACCCTACATCAGCTACAGAGCCAGAGCCGGAACCACAATTTGATCCTCCACGACAGTCTGATTACCAGTGGGATCCGGAGGCGATTGCCAACCAATGGCAATCCGAGGCTTCTTCCCAGTACGACCCAACTACAACTTTGGATATCCGCCAGGCCAACTGTGGCCATAGACCAACTTAGGCCAAAAGCCTAAGCTTGGGGGAGTAAGTATCACTCACCGACATTACATTTATGTTTATACACCCATTGCTAGATGTCTGTGCACATACTTTTTCACTGTAATATCCATGCTAGTTTATTTTCCTTTTTATGTTTTCTTCTTGCGTGTTTGATAAACCTTAAGAAAAACAAAAAAATTAGTTGTAGCGTTTAGCTAGTTTACCTTTCTTGCTGTAGTAGTAATAAATAAAAGAAAACTCAACAATATTTCATGTTGTTCTTTTGCTTGTTGGGAACTTTCCCGTGTAAATAGTTTTATTTATTTTCTTTTCTTTGGGGGTCGATAGGAGAAGACCATAATAAAATTGTTGAAGTGGCTCTTATATGCATTATTGTTGATTTAACCAAGAGCCCATATTGCCTTGTCTTCTCCTGTTTATTGAATAATCACAGATTCTAGCTTAGTCCAATGCACGTGCACTATTATTATTATTATTATTCACATCGTTCAGTCATGCAAGTGAAAGGCAATTATGACGATCTATGATGAACTGCTTGAGATGAGAGAAGCTGGTATGAACTCGACCTCTCTTGTTTTTGTAAATATGATTAGTTCATCGTTCCTGATTCAGCCTATTATGAATAAACATGTCTGCAATGACAATTAGAGATTATAGTTGCTTATGCCATGCTTAATTAGCTAGGAATTTTTAATGGTTTACCTTGCATGCAAACATGCTATTAAAATGGTTGTGATGTGGTATGATGGAGTGGTATCCTCCTTTGAATGATTCAAGTGACTTGACTTGGCACATATTCACACATGTAGTTGAAACAAATCAACATAGCCTTCACGATATTTATGTTCATGGTGGATTATATTCTACTCATGCTTGCACTCAATGTTTATTAATTTCAATGCATGTTCATGACTGTTTTCGCTCTCTAGTTGGTCACTTCCCAGTCTTTTGCTAGCCTTCACTTGTACTAAGCGGGAATACTGCTTGTGCATCCAATTCCTTAAACCCCAAAGTTATGCCATATGAGTCCACTATACCTTCCTATATGCGGTATCTACCTGCCATTTCAAGTAAATTTGTATGTGCCAAACTCTAAACCTTCAAATGAAATTATGTTTTGCATGCTCGAATGGCTCATGTATCAACTAGGGTTGTCCGTATCTTCCATGTTAGGCGGATTATTCTCAAGAGGAGTGGACTCCGCTCCTCACTGACGAGAAAATGGCTAGTCACTGGGATGCCCAGTCCCATGCTTTATGCAAATCAAATCAAAATAATTGCAAACAAAACTCCCCGGGACTGTTGTTAGTTGGAGGCACTCGTTGTTTCGAGCAAGCCATGGATTGATGCTTGTTGGTGGAGGGGGAGTATAAACTTTACCATTCTGTTTGGGAACCACCTATAATATGTGTAGCATGGAAGATATGGCCATCTCTTGGTTGTTATGTTGACAATGAAAGTATGCCGCTCAAAATATTATTTATCTCTATTTCAAAATCGAGCTCTGGCACCTCTACAAATCCCTGCTTCCCTCTGCGAAGGGACTATCTATTTACTTTTATGTTGAGTCATCACCCTCTTATTAAAAAGCACCAGTTGGAGAGCACCGCTGTCATTTGCATCCATTACTATTAATTTATATTGGGTATGACTATGAATGGATCTCATTTACCATGACTTACAATGTTTAGCCAGTCCTTGATCTTTAAAGGTGCTCTGCATTTATGTTTTGCGGTCTCAGAAAGGGCTAGCAAGATACCACCTTGTTATATCATATTATGATTATTTTGAGAAAGTGTTGTCATCCGAGATTTATTATTATTGCTCGGTAGTTGATTATGCCATTGATATGAGTAAACATGAGACCTAGGAGTTGTTGTGAATATGGTTAGTTCATAATCTTTGCTGAAAACTTGAATGCTAGCTTTACATATTTACAACAACAAGAGCAAACAGAGTTTGTAAAAGTTTTTCTTTATCACTTTCAGTTTATCACCTGAATTTCTTGAGGACAAGCAAAGGTTTAAGATTGGGGGAGTTGATACGTCTCCGTCGTATCTACTTTTCCAAACACTTTTGCCCTTGTTTTCGACTCTAACTTGCATGATTTGAATGGAACTAACCCGGACTGACGTTGTTTTCAGCAGAATTGCCATGGTGTTATTTATGTGCAGAAACAAAAGTTCTCGGAATGACCTGAAACTTGACGGAGATTATTTTTGGAAATAATAAAAAATACTGGCGAAAGAATCAAGGCCAGGGGGCCCACACCCTTTCCACGAGGGTGGGGGGCGCGCCCCCTGCCTCGTGGACCCCCTGGAGCTCCATCGACCTCAACTCCAACTCCACATATTCGTGTTCGGGGAGAAAAAAATCAGAGAGAAAGATTCATCGCGTTTTACGATACGGAGACGCCGCCAAGCCCTAAACTCTCTTGGGAGGGCTGATCTGGAGTCCGATCGGGTCTCCGGAGCGGGGAATCCGTCGCCATCGTCATCATCAACCATCCTCCATCACCAATTTCATGATGCTCACCGCCGTGCGTGAGTAATTCCATCGTAGGCTTGTTGGACGGTGATGGGTCGGATGAGATTTATCATGTAATCGAGTTAGGTTTGTTAGGGTTTGATCCCTAGTATCCACTATGTGCTGAGATTGATGTTGCTATGACTTTGCTATGCTTAATGCTTGTCACTAGGGCCCGAGTGCCATGATTTCAAATTTGAACCTATTATGTTTTCATGAATATATGTGAGTTCTTGATCCTATCTTGCAAGTTTAGAGTCACCTACTATGTGTTATGATCCGGCAACCCCGAAGTGACAATAATCGGGACCACTCCCGATGATGACCATAGTTTGAGGAGTTCATGTATTCACTATGTGTTAATGCTTTGGTCCGGTACTCTATTAAAAGGAGGTCTTAATATCCCTTAGGACCCCGCTGCCATGGGAGGGTAGGACAAAAGATGTCATGCAAGTTCTTTTCCATAAGCACGTATGACTATATTCGAAATACATGCCTACATTACATTGATGAATTGGAGCTAGTTCTGTGTCACCCTATGTTATGACTGTTACATCATGAACCGCATCCGGCATAATTCTCCATCACCGATCCAATGCCTACGAGCTTTTCACATATTGTTCTTTGCTTGTTTACTTTACCACTGCTACTGTTACAATCACTACAAAACTATAATTGTTACTTTTGCCACCGTTACCTACTAAATACTTTGCTGCACATATTAAATTATCTAGGTGTGGCTGAATTGACAACGCAGTTGCTAATACTTGAGAATATTCATTATCTCCCCTTGTGTCGAATCAATAAATTTGGGTTGAATACTCTACCCTCGAAAATTGTTGCGATCCCCTATACTTGTGGGTTATTAGAGTCCCGTCAAGGATCATTACTAACAACAACACCCAGTTCACGAGTCGCGCCTTCATGCAATATGTTCATGCCCTCGGAAGCAAGATCTCATTTGCCTCTATTGCACATCCCAGAAGCAATGGACAAGCTGAGAGGGCGAACGCTGAAGTGTTGCGAGGACTCAGAACAAGAACATTTGATACGCTGCAGAAGCACGGTGGGCGGTGGATCGATGAGCTGCCAGTAGTTCTCTGGTCCCCCAGAACAACACCAAATCGAGCTACCGGGCAGACTCCCTTCTCCCTAGTCTATGGGGAAGAAGCAGTTATCCCCACGGAACTCATTTACGGGTCACCTCGAGTGCTTGCCTATGATGAAGTAGTGCAAGAACAGCACCGGCGTGACATTGCTGTGCTTATCGAGGAGAACCGTCCCCGGGCTGCTACGCGTGCTGCATGCTATCAGCAAGCCCTACGTCATTATCACAGCCGTAGGGTTCATGCCCGGTGTTTTGAGGAAGGTGACCTTGTCTTAGGTGTGTTCAGTCCGCCAAGGGTACAAACAAGTTGACGCCAAAGTGGGAAGGCCCTTACCGGGTAGTTTGAGTCACCAAACCTGGCGTAGTCCATCTGGAGACTGGAGATGGTATTCAATTGCAAAACTCATGGAATATTGAGCATCTCCGCAAGTTCTACCCGTAAGGGGCGGCTGTCGGGCCCTGCCCGGTAGCCACCCTTTTGTACAGGCCTTGCCTCAGTTGCATGTAACCCCTTGTACAAAGCCAGGCACAGACCCTGAGCAACAAAGAAAATGAATGAAGCATTGGGGGCCCCCGACAAGTTGCATGCATGCGTTCCCGCCATGAACTTGGCCTTTAAAGGGAGATGGAAAGATGAACCAGCACTATGATCTCCGGCAAGCCAAACAGATAAGTTCTATCTCCTGTCCATAGATGTTCTATAAGCAAATACTTATGTATAGGAAAACCTTGCCACTTTTTGAAACTTAGGTGCTCCCATTCCTTGACTCGAATGTTGCTTCGGTCAGGATGGTCGCAGTATCCTTTGATGAGAAAAAAGTTGGCGGGGGGCTCGTCCCTCTTTACAGTTTGTGCCCAGTAGGCTTAGTCCCTGACAACCAAATAGAGGATACTGGAAGATAGCCTGCCGAAGGAAACTCGTTTATTTACAAATATAGAGGCATTACACCTCTGCATGGACATATACATGCATGAGTTCCCAGCAAGGTTCATCTTTTTCATTAAAATGCTTACCAGACAAGTACAGACCTTACAGGACACAAACATGGACTCGAGAGATTACATTATTTGAACTAAAAATTTGGCAAGTGCCTACAGATTTAAGATTGAAACACGATAAGTGCCCTTTAATGCCCTTTCTTGTCCCTCTCCTCCAAGGCATGGCGGTAGAAGGTGAAGGGGGCAAAAGGAGCGCCTGAGCAGAAGCCCAGCCTGACCCCGTCGGGCTCCAAAAGAGGTAGCCCGGCGGGGACAGGAGAACATCGGCGAACGCATCGACTGAGAGCATGGTGGAGGCGACCCGTCAATCGCCACCGCCAGGGCCAGCAGGACGCGGCAGGGCTAACGGAGCTGCAGCCTACGAGGAAGCCTGCCGGGGTCTAGCTGGAAGGCTGCTGGAGGAAGCCGGGAGGCACCATCCCCACCTCTGCATCCAACTCCCCGACAAATCACCTTGCCGGAAGGAGAGGCAGGTGAAGATGATGGTGCTGCCGCATGATGAAGATGGTGCGGGCGACACTCAGCCGGAGTTAGAGTCGTCGCCCTCCCGGCCGCTGCCATCACCGTCACTGTCCTCCTCGTCGCTTTTGCTCGAGGAGGAGCTTTCATCGTCGGTGGAGCTCTCTGCGCAGCACCCTAAGCAAGCTCTCCATTAATTTAAACTGGAGAACGTGCCCCTCCGACAAGCTAAGGGCTCGAGCAAAGGTCTTCCAGCCACGGTAGAGGTACATAACATGAGGAGCAGGGAAGTCAACATCCACCCATATGCCGCCATTCCCACAGCCCCTCATGTGCAACCTTAGTGCATGCGGCTCTTCGAGCTCCATTACTCGTGCGAATGGAGTAGGAAGGCGGAGCTGGCCGCACAGAGGCTTGTACAACCTAATGACGAACTCTCGAGGTTGGTCTCCGACGCGGACTTCCATCAGGGGAGGAGCGTCCGGTGGGGGCGCGGCCAAAACGCTGCTCCGTCCTCCTTCTCCTCGAGCGCCACGACGACCACAACCTCGCCCCTCCTTCCTCCTCTCACGGTGGGTTCCGCCACCGCATGGTCCGGAGGGGGAGGGATGCGCTGTCGAGCAGAAGCTCTTGTCGCCGCCACTGGATTGCCACCGTGCCCTCGTCCCCTCACCATGGCGAGCAAAGAAAGATTGAGGAGAGGGAGGAAGGAGTGTGTGTAAGCAAGCGCACCACTCCCTCCCCCCTTTTTTATAGAGGGAGGGGGTAGGGGGCTGGCTTCTCACTCAGGAAACGGCCACCCCGCTCCCCCAATATGGCCTCCCTGAGCCTTCAGTGGCTCGGGGAATCTGGGCCGACCCTCTGCTCCAACCAGCGACGCCTGGTTTTTTGCCATGGCACTCGTCCCTACGCTCTCCACGTCCACCACCTACCCATCCTAATGCATGAAGTACACGTGGCGGACGCGCATAAAGCGGGGGACGAGTGGGATGGCAGTTTTTGCTCCGTGATCGTGGGGCGTGGGCAAACTGCAGGCCATGATCTGAGTTTTTTCCGTAATTGCGCACAACGCGTGGGAAAACCGGAAACTAGCCCAGACTCAAGATTAATGAAGAAGCAAAGAAGATATCAAGGGGCCAGCCACATCGACACCCCTGCTGTGCACTTATTAGGGCCTACCCCAATGACGCCTGACAGCATGTTCGAGGCAGGCCCGGGGGCTTCTATCGGTGCAACAAACCCTGGGTCCATTGTCCAGACTGTGCACAGGCACGAGAACAAGATCACAACTCCAAGGTCAGACCAAGGCACAAGAGATCAGATCTTCAAGAGACCAGGATGCAGCTCAAGAGAACCAAGACCAATTTAGAGAAGTAAGATACTGCCAAGAGAAAAGCCTCCCTTGTTGGGCAGGAGAGCCTGGCAAGGACGAGGTCGTCCCCGGAAGCAAGCCTCCAGGTCACCTCGGCAGGCTTGCTGAGGCCTACGAAAGCAGAACCACCTCACCACACCACCTCATCACGACGCAAGTCATTGACCAGTGCGGTGTCAAGCCGCAAAGTGACTAAGTGGCAGCTATTTGCCACATGGAATTCACTTCCTACAGGAAATACCTACAAGTGACACCCGTCCTGCCACGTGTCGAGCAAGCAGGCGCGAAGCTAGCAAAATAGCCCGGCAGGGCCTGCCGGGCGAGCAATGATGTGACATTGAGCGGCACATTTAATGCGCTTTGTCAGCCTACAGAGTTAGGTATAATAGCACTGTTTGCTATCTAATCAATGCATAATGAGTGATTTGCCACTATGGTCACCCCGTTTTGAATAAAAGGAGGCCCAAGGCAACCATAGAAAGGGTTAGCGAGTCAACCCCCTCACACATTCATACGCGCGTAGCCGTTTTCGCCCCTAATGACCCACAAGTATAGGTGATCAATTGTAGCTATTTTCGATAAGTAAGAGTGTCGAACCCAACGAGGAGCAGAAGGAAATGACAAGTAGTTTTCAGTAAGGTAATGTTTGCAGGTGCTAAAATTGTAAGTACCGGAGTAGTTTGATAGCAAGATAATTTGTAATGAGCAAGTAACAATAGTAGTAATAAAAGTGCGGCAAGGTATCCCGATCCTTTTGAGGCAAAGGACATGCCAAAACGGTCTCTTATGATAAGCAAAGCATTCTTGAGTGTACACGGGAATTTCATCTAGTCACTTTCATCATGTTGGTTCGATTTGTGTGCGCTACTTTGATAATTTGATATGTGGGTGGACCGGTGCTTATGTGTTGTTCTGACTTGAACAAACCTCCTACTTATGATTAACCCTTCCGCAAGCATCCGCAACTACGAGAAAAGTATTAAGAATAAATTCTAACCATAGCATTAAAATTTTGTATCCAATCGGTCACTTACGGAATAGCGCATAAACTGGGGTTTAAGTTTCTGTCACTCTCGCAACCGACCATCTAATTGCTACTCCACAATGCATTCCCTTACGCCCGAATATGGTGAAGTGTCATGTAGTCGACGTTCACATGACACCATTAAGGGAATCACAACATACATACTATCAAAATATCGAACACATATCAAGTTCACATGATTACTTGCAACATGATTTCTCCCGTGACCTCAAGACCAAAAGTAACTACTCACCAATGATAATGATGATTTCCCCCTCCGGGAGGGAAATTCCCCCGGCGGAATCACTCCGTCGGAGGGCAAAAGTGCTCCTGCTCAAGTTCCGCCTCGAGGCAGCGGCGCTTCATCCTGAAAGCCCTCTTATTATTTTCAAGGTCAAAATGACCTATATACCAGAAGATGGCACCAGAGGTGGGCCGAGGAGGCCACAACCCACTAGGGCACGCCTAGGGGCCCTGGCGCTCCCAGGTGGGTTGTGCCCACCTGGTGGCCCCCCTCTTGTAGTTATTTGCTCTAGTATTTCTTGTATATTCCATAAAAAATCCCCATGAAGTTTCAGCTCATTTGGAGTTGTGAAGAATAGGTAGCCTGACGTAGCTTTTTCAGGTCCAGATTTCCAGCTACCGAAATTCTCCCTCTTGGTGTGTACCTTGTAAATTATGAGAGAAAAGGCATTAGAATCACTCCAAAAAGCATTATTATGGGTAAAAACATTATAAATAATAGTAAGGAAACATAATGTAAAATGGACGTATCAACTCCCCCAAGCTTAGACCTCGCTTGTCCTCAAGCGAAAACCAAAATCGAAAAAAATGTCCACATGCTTTGAGAGAGAGGTGTCGATAAAAACAAAATACGGACATAGAAGCATCATGCTGATTATTAGAACAACAACAAAATTAAACATAGGACTCTTTATCATAGAACTTTTATCATATACTTCTCATGAATAAGTGATATTCATTACACAATCGAAGTATAAAGAAAAAACTCTATTAGAAACCAAGAAACTATGTTCCCAGTCAGCTTTGCAACTACAATTCATCATCTTTTCAGGAAGGGTCACGTGTCGGAGCCTTTAGGCAAGTGCACATACTCAACCATCATATAGTCTTCTTTGATTGCTAACACTCACCTTGTACCCATGAGCAAAACGTTTCAACTGGACACATAGAAAGATAGGGTCTTATAGTTTTGCCTCCCAACATATTCTCCTCAAGGATGGTGTCAACAATAATAACTCATGCTATGTATATTCAACTGGACATATGTGCCTAGATCTTTCCTCACCACATGATGATTGCCGAAGGAGAAAATAAAGGGAATAGAAGGAAAACTTTGACTCTTTGCATAAAAGTAAATACATAAAAGTAAAAGATAGGCCCTTCGCAGAGGGAAGCAGAGGTTGCCATGCGCTTATTTGTTTGTATGCTAAACCCCTTAGTGCAAAAGAATGTTAGTTACATTGCCCCTTGTGATAGCGATCTTTATTATGCAGTCTGTCGCCTTTATTCTTCACCATCACAAATTCGTGCAACGCTCAATTATCTCTTACACTAAATGATCTCACACATTTAGAAGCAATTTTTATTGCCCTTTTGCACCGATGACAACTTACTTGAGGGATCTTGCTCAATCCCTAGGTAGGTATGGTGGACACTTGAAAATAAGATTTGGGTTTAAGGGTTTTTGGATGCACAAGTAGTATCTCTACTTAGTGCAAAAATTTTGGCTAGCGAAGATAGGGGGCAAGCGCCACATGTTGAAGGATCTATGACAATATGACTTCTAAGTGAATATAAACAAACATAATCATTACATTGTTTTAATTGTCCAACGTCAACAATTTTGGCATATAATGTTTTGATGAGGGCTCACAATCACAAACGATTTCTAGGATAGTATATTTATATGTGAATCTTCTCTTCCCTTATTAATTCTTTCATGAGTTGCATCATTGACTACTGCTATGTTTGTCAATCTCTAATAAAATTTTCTACTTATACTTTTCCTTATGTGGTCCCTTCACCTACCACAGGATTAGTATATATATAATCTTATTGGTTTATTTATGTCCTTTCATTTATTTACTTTCTCCTTTTTCTTTCTTTATTTCTTTTCTTTTATTTCCAACATGGTAATAAAGAAAGTAAAAACTCAAACTAAACTTTATTATATAACTTGCACATGATTACAAGGACAGATCACTAAGCAAACTCTCAAAGAAGAAAGGATCAAACTAAACTTTTATTCATCTAAATGCAAGAGATCGAACTCGGAAGCCAAGGGGAGTGCCCATACCTGATACTCAATTCTCCTTTGGTGGTGAAGAAGATGATTGTGGAGATGAAGTAGTGTTCTTGTCCTCGGATTTCCATGGCAGTGGTCCACCATCATAAGAGGAGGAGTGAGTCTCACGAGTACTGCAACTAGCAGCCAAACTCATACCTTTGAACCTCGCCTCATATTCAAAGACTTGGTTTTGGAGGTCATAGATCTGGCTTTGGAGGATGTTGATTTGCTCGTTGAGGGTGAATACGATGTCCTTCATGGGCTTGTCATCCACCTCGAGATCACGGGAAAGGTCTGTGATCATGAGGTGATTGGCATTGAGCCCACGCTCCACCGTCCCCTTGCACCGGAAGACTTCCTACTCCATGGCTTCAAGCCTAGCCTCCACGATTCCTGTGCCCTTGGGACCTTTCTCATCGCGGATGTACATCACCCCCTCATGCATCTGGATGGTTTGAGGGTGATGTACCACCTCCCGTAGATAACGGTTGATGACATTCTTGAAGAACTTGTCCTTGGAGGAGCTTCAAGAGGCCATGGTAGATGGGATCTGACAAAAAATAGCAAGGAAAAAGAGAACGGAGGATTTCTTCGCGATACAGTGACTAACAGGTTCGGGAAGTATATATAGATTTTTTACCTGGAGGGCAAGCATATAGGAGAAAAACGGAGTACGGAAGGTGTCCCAGGTGGGCACAACCGTGCCCACCAGGGGACGCTTCCTCGAAGTTTCTTTATTTCAAAAATTCTTAAATATTCTAAAACTGATAAATATTCCAAAGCAGATTTTTCAGAGTCCGTTTACTTACCGTATCACGTACCTCCTTATTTTCACGATTTTGGAGTGTTTCGGAATGACTCTTTTATGTGTTCTTCCGGTGTCAAAGTTCGGATAATATTACTGTAGCGCCCAAGATGCGATTATATCCTAATCACATGATGAATTCATGATTGGGGCACAATCGCATTTCGAGCGCATAGCAAGGTGGATATCATTACAACATACCATGTACAGAATAGATGAGAATACAAGATAAAGGCTTACACTCGCCACAAGCTACATCATTCATAGAACAGTTCATCAATACAAAGCAATCATCATACAAAAGAGAAGGATCCGACTAGGGATGAGATCAAACGAAAATGAAGAACAACAACCACCCTGCTAATCCCAGGCTCCCCGACCCGGGACCTAATCCCTTGATCGAAGAAGAATAAGAACTCCAAAGCAATCAAGCATCGCTCTCACGTCAGATCATCGTATTACCTGTACCTGCAAGTATTGTTGTAGTAATCTGTGAGCCACGAGGACTCAGCAATCCCATTACCATGGGTATCAAGACTAGCAAAGCTTAATGGGTATGGAACGGATAAGTGGTGAGGTTGCAACAAGCAACTAAACAATGTATGGTGGCTAACTTATGAGTACAACAATAAGATGAGGAACTACGCAACGGTCGCAAACTAGTAATGATTAATAAGTGATCCTGAACTACTTACATTCAAACATAACTCAACCGTGTTCTCCTCTCGAACTTCCCTGAAAAGAGACAGTCATGGTTACGCACGCGGTTGGTGTATTTTAATTGAGTTTACTTCAAGTTCACTACAACCGGATATTAACAAATTCCCATCTACCACATAACCGCGGGCACGACTCTCGAAAGTTTAAACCTTGCAGGGGTGTCCCAACTTAGCCCATGACAAGCTCACGGTCTGCGGAGACAATCCTCCATCTCAGGACCCTCCGATCAGACTCAGAATCCCGGTGCACAAGACATTTCGACAATGGTAAAACAAGTCCAGCAAGACCTCTCGGCATGCGGACACCCTGATAGTAGCTGCGCATATCTGGTCTCAGGCCACGTCCGGATGGGACAAGCTACGAGTAAAACCAGCCCTTGAGTTTCCCCGAGGTGGCCCCGTAGGTTGCCTGTTTGGGACCAACACCATCAGCGCTGGCCCCGCTGTATTGTGTTGAATAACGAACCTCGGGTAGCGCTAACTCCATATGCATCAAATTTATTATCATTTTTAGTTATTATGTTGGGCAAATGGTAAAACCAATGTTGGGTCTTGCTGGAAGAGTTTTATTCAAAGCGAACTGTCAAGAGGGGCCCATAAACCCTCACCGTGTCTGGGACGCAAAATCAAGGAACATAACACCGGTATGACATAAACTAGGGCGCCATGAGTGGAACAAAACACCAGGCAAAAGGGGCTGAGCAAAGCGGTAACATAGCCAAACAACGGTTTGCTAGGACAATGGAAAAGTTTAGAGGCTATCATGGCGATTTGGGAGGCTTGATAAACAAGTGGTAGGTAGCGCGACATAGCGATAGCATCGAGACAACTAGCATAGCAAGATAGTAGTGAGATCCAAGGTAACAGTCATCTTGCCTGAAATCTCGCTAGGAAGGAGACCGAATCCATGAAGTAGATGAACCAACATAGTCAAACGGATACTCACAATCGCAACATTACCGAAACTATCAAGATGAAGCACAACTGGAAAGAAGCAAACAACATGGTAAACAACAAGCATAGTCATGGCATGATGCACAATCAAGTATGATGCATGTCTGGTTTAATGAGTCATGGCATGGCAAGGTGCAACAAACAATACTACAAGTTAAGTGGAGCTCAATATGCAACGAGTTGCTTATTGATGAAACACCACATCAACTATTTAGTTCATTCTCGTTTAGCTACTCATCAATATTAAATGTTGTTAAACATGGCAAGAGGTGAAACATAAGTAAACTAACTATTTAGGCAAGTTTAGATGAGGCCGGAAATAACAAACAACAATTCCGGAAAATCCTCATGTACATATTTTGAATTAGCTACTATTCTGCCCTAAAACATATTTTAATGTTGTTAAACAGTAAAACAAAGTGCAACATGTTAATCTATGCATTTTTTCTAGACAAGTTACATATATAGTTTATTAAATTTGGAGCTATGGTTAATTAGCTATGAAATAAATCATTTTAACATGTCATTATTAAATGCAAACGTCAATTTAAGCATTTCAAACATGGATGAAAGTGGCATATTCTGAAACTAGATGAAATTCTAAGCATTTTACACATATAAAATATTTTAAACCGATGCATGGTTTGTGAGTTATTATATGCATGATCAAGAGGGACTTTTTTGCAAAACTGGCATCTCTAAAAAATAGCAAAATTCGCTGAACTGAAAAAAAAAACATCAATGGGACGAATTTTCACTTGGACCAACAATGGAAGGGTGGGCGCAGCGGTGGCTTACCATGGGCTGAGGCCCAGTTGGTGGAGGCGACTGAGGCAAATCTGGAGCAGGCCGGATCTGGAGGGGAAGCAAGCTGGGCCTTGGAGCTGGCTGGTGACACAGGGCCCACGTGGAAGGATGAAGCGGTCAATGGGCGCTAGCGGGACGAGGCGCTGGTCCACGCGAGCGAAGCAAAGGGCGGGGTCGAGCTCGTTCCCGAGCAGAGGATGACGGTGGCGGACATGGCGCGATCCCGGCAATGCGGACGAGGTGAGGAGGAGAAGATCCAGGCGGGGGCATGACGAACGGAGGCTGACAGAGGCGGGTCCGGCGATGGCTTGCAGGCGGAGCTGAAGAAGGCAGCGCCTATCCTCTGTTCAACGAGGGAGAGAGTTTCAGAGAGAAACAAATTGTCACACCCTGCATTTTGTAACATGTCATTTGCATTAATAAAGCATGAAAATTTGGACCAACAAAAACTTTTGCATTATTTGGCTTTTATTTAGGAGTTGGTTTTCTCTGTATGTTTTGTTTCAAGTGCTCATTAAAGTCAACTACTCCACCTTCTGTACTTCATCATCTTGCCCCAAACTTCTGCCCAATGATCATGCCATGTGTATAGTGCAATATAGTATTTTCTTACAAAAATAATTTGGCAAAATAGTATTTTCAAAAAATAGTTTTCCAAAAACCCACTGAATTGAGGTTTGCACTACAAGTACTTGATTTGGGGTATGAAAAATATTTCAAAGAGTATATTTGAAACCTATTAGATATAGGATTCCCATAAACCACAAAAATATAATTTTAAAAGTTATTTTCCTATTTTATTTAAAAGATTTTTCTTAAGGCCAGAAATGGTCTTTAATAGGGAAAAATTATCTATTGTTTCAAAAATATTTGACAAAAATCAGGGAAACTCAGTGGACATATATTTTCCATATATAAGTGTTTCAACACATGGTCATGATCAAAATATTGGACAAAACCTCCCAAAACCATTTCTGCCCATTTCAAGGATTTGAAATATTTCTACAGGAAATATTTTCATAAAATTCCACGGAAAATCCAGCAAGTCACAAATGCATATTGTGATTACCTTCAGAGCCTCATCTCAATTAAGGTCAGTTTGGTTCACCAAAATGTACCAAAACCCTCTCTGACCAGAATCAAATTTGAGCATCTTTGTACTACCAACTTTCTCTCCTTGACCCCAACTTTTGTGATCATGTTCATATGACCAAATGAGGCCACTACACCAAGTGGTGCATCAAGGAGAAATGATTTGCTCAACTAGATCTGCACAAGTTCATTTCTGCTAATTTCTAGGGTTTACAAAAGTTGCATTGGCAACTTTGCCCAAATGAGCTCAAAATTGGTGGAAGGCCCTAATTATATTTGACATTTCACCCTGTGGAGTCTCATGGCAAATGGAAATCATCTACTTGCCCAAACCAGCATCAAACGCCTTCTGCCACTTTACCAAAATCCCATTTTTTGCCTCTTCCACTAATCTCCATTGGCTCAACTTTCTACCACGACCCCTCCTAGCCCCCCTCTAGCACATGTATGCTTTGCTGCCCAAGGAAGCAATGATGAAGGGGGGAGAACCCCATTTTTCTTCTCTAGACAGTGGATTCCTCCCTCTCTCTTAGCCTCCTTCTCTGCTCTCAGCTTTCCAGAGCATCCAAGGCTCTCCCCAGCTTTTTCCCATGCCCCCTTCAGCTGCCAGACGCAAGTGGACGCGCGCGGACGCGGGAAAGCTGCGGATGCTGGCCAAAGTCGCGCTCTGGAGCGCCTGGCAGGGCACCCGACCGTTGACGCCGCATCTCCCGGCCACCTCGAGCCTCCCCCGCGCGCCAGTCGATGCCCCTCGACGTCTGCTCCACGCCAGCGGGCCGCCCACTTGCTCCCGCGCCCTCCTCTCTCTCCTGTAGCTCGCGCCTGAATGCCGCCCTGCTCGGCCAATGCTCGCGCCGCTCCTGGCCCACCCGCAGCTCGTCCCGCTCCTCCTCTCTCTTCCTGGCACCCTAGACCACTCCCACGAACACCCCCGAGCCCTCCATTCCCTCTCTAACAGCCACCCGAGCCGATCCCGCGGGCACCCGTAG
Organism: Aegilops umbellulata; assembly: GCA_032464435.1. NCBI lineage: Eukaryota > Viridiplantae > Streptophyta > Magnoliopsida > Poales > Poaceae > Aegilops > Aegilops umbellulata. Next base: position 175,548,951 of record CP136058.1, read on the forward strand.
ACCGCGCCTACGGTGGACCTCGGACAACCTATATAAGGCGACCCCGAGCCTCCCTCTCACTCCATGTCGCTCCCGCACACTCCTAATCCACCTCACGCACGACCCATCTGTCCCCAGAGCCGCTCGAGCTCAAGATCGAGCTCGAGTTCCGCCGCTTCGGCGTGTCGGCGTTCGCACGGTACAAGCCTCCTCTGCCCCCGTTCTCCCTCGATCTGGAACCGCGCGGCATCACTGACCCTTCCCATGTCTTCCCCCACTCTTTTTGCAGCCGGGAACGGCCGGAACCACCGTCGCCCGAAGCACCTCCGCCGCGTGACCTCGTTGCCGGCGAACCAGGCTGCTCCGGTGACCAACTCCACCTCCACCCGAACGGCAACACGACGCTGAGCCCAGCCGTGCCCTCGCCCGACCTCGCCATGCCCTGCATCACCGCCGGTGAGCTCGCCAGCCGTCTGGACTCGGGGTTAGGGATGACAGGCGGGCCCCGCCTGTCAGCCTCTCCCCTCCATCGCCTCTCTCTCTCTCGCTGACACCTAGGCCCCGCCCGTCAGGTTTAAACCTGGCGTGCGCGCGCACCAGTGCGCTGGGCCGCCTCTCGGACTGGGCCTGCTGCGCTGCGGCTGTTCTGGCCCAGTTGCACAATGCTCCTTTTCCTTTTTCTTTTCTGTTAGACTTTAAAAAATTCCACAGGATTAAATAAATATCCAAATGCAATAATTGCAGCTCCTAAATTCTTGTAAAAATCTCACCTATTTAATGGTGTAACTTTCATACATGCCCAACCAACTTTTCTGTGTTGTTCAAATTTAAATTCAAATTTGAACAATTAAATCCTTGTGTGAAAATCCATTGCTCTGTCTCTGTAGCTCCAAATCCAAAAATAAGAATTTTCCCCTTCTTAGTTTTAACCCTAGTATTAACAAAAATGAGTTGACCTTTTTCTGAGCACTTTGGTTTTTCTATTTTATTATTGCCTTATTTTGTCATTATTATTTTGCGACGATAGATTGCTTTGCTGACGAAGGAGTTGGACCACAAGACTTTGAAGACCCAGAAGACTATGCTGAGCCAGGCAAGCAGCCCTTTGACCATGTCTATGAAACCCTTTTTATGCATGACATATAGCACCATACTGTTGTTGCAACGAAATCATGATGAGGTGGAACCACTTTGATGGTTTGCCTCCGTTACTTCCTCGTTGGTACTTGCATTGTGGATGACCCTACCTCCTTATGAGGGTTATGCCGGTGGGAGTAGATAGGATGCTAAAGTAGTTGCTACGCAAAAAGGGACGGGAATATGCATGGTGGTGGAGACAAAGTATTTTCAAAAGACTTTTCGTAAACCCCATCGGGTGCCACTTATGCCCGGGGGAGATGATGAGTTGGGTAGCCACTTGATGACGAAGTGGTGTACCGAGGCAAGTGTGTGTTGTTTTTCAAAACGGATTGGTTTAAGTTGCGACCGTTATTCCAACCTTACATGCGCAACCACAATACCCTTATATGGGAAAGGGCATTATTGATTACCTAGGTCGATACTAGCTTGGAGCCCACATTACTAGTGACGGGAGAGTTGTTGTTGCACTCTCTCAGGATGGGGTCGTGCCAGGTAGGGCGGCTATGACTGTTTTCACAGGGCACCAGACACACCGTTGGTACCCTGTGCTTGTGGTATCTGATGAATATGGGAGCGAGGCTCCACAATTTTAATATGTGAAATGTTGGGCACGGGGGTTACTACCAATCGAGTGGACTCTATGTTTGTGTCGTCTAGGGAAAGATAGTGATCGGGTGCTTACCCCGGGTACTTGAGGTACCGCGGGTCGTGGATGACACGGAAGTTCCTCGGATCTTGTGGGTAAAGTGTGCAACCTCTGCAGAGTGTAAAACTATTCGAATAGCCGTGTCCACGGTCAAGGACAGTTGGGTAACTGCTCTTGGGCTACGTCCACTTGTTTACAAACCGGTGTGTGTGTTGGATAAGTGGGAAGAACCACCTGGGTCAGGTCAAAGGACTTGACATGATTGAGTTGGGAATGAATCCCACTCCATTTATGTTGATATCTGTAACCAGTCCCTATGGTTACTTGAATTCTCATGATGCATGCTTTGCAAGTTGTTGAACATGTCATAGCACTCAAAATTAGCTTTCTGCAAAAATTTACCTATATCATGCATTGTTGTATCTTGAGCCAAAACATGGGTTGCTTGCGAGTACATTCAAAGTACTCATTGTCTTGCCACTGGTTATTTAATTGGCCAGGCATAGAAGAACAGGAGTTCGAAGAAGAGTTCTTTGGAGACGAACATGCGAACTAGGACGTTTCCCAGTCAGAATGCCTGTAGGGTTAAGGCAGATGGCATGGGTTCTATTTATCGACGAAGATTTCTGCTGCTTAAGTTTATTTGGTATTCAGCCCTTGTGGCTTTATCTATGTAAGACTTGACCATAATGGTTATAATTTCTGTAATATGGTATGTATGGATGTAAGACTCTTGTTATTCAGCTTCTGTGTGTTCGGTGAGCATTGATCTCTGGGATCACTGTACACGTGCATTTGGTGATCACGACTTATGAGTCGGGGTCCCCACAGAGCTGGTATCAGAGCCATCCTTACTGTAGGAAGCCTTAGTTAGCATGGACGTTAGTTAGAGTGAGTGAGGGAGTCCTGGATTAGGGGGTATCCGGACAGCCGGACTGTAACCTTTGGCCGGGCTGTTGGACTATGAAGATACAAGATTGAAGACTTCGTCCCGTGTCCGGATGGGACTTTCCTTGGCGTGGAAGGCAAGCTTGGCAATACGGATATGTAGATCTCCTTCCTTGTAACCGACTCTGTGTAACCCTAGCCCCCTCCGGTGTCTATATAAACCGGAGGGTTTAGTCCGTAGGACACAAGAAACAACAATCATACCATAGGCTAGCTTCTAGGGTTTAGCCTCTTTGATCTCGTGGTAGATCAACTCTTGTACTACCCATATCATCAATATTAATCAAGCAGGAGTAGGGTTTTACCTCCATCGAGAGGGCCCGAACCTGGGTAAAAACACCATGTCCCTTGTCTCCTGTTACCATCCACCTAGACGCACAGTTTGGGACCCCCTGCCCGAGATCCGCCGGTTTTGACACCGACATTGGTGCTTTCATTGAGAGTTCCTCTGTGTCGTCATCATCAGGCTTGATGGCTCCTTCGATCATCGTTAGCGATGCAGTCCAGGGTGAGACTTTTCTCCCCAGACAGATTTTTGTATTCGGCGGCTTTGCACCGCGGGCCAATTCGCTTGGCCATCTGGAGCAGATTGAAAGCTACGCCCCTGGCCATCAGGTCAGGTTTGGAAGCTTAAACTACACGGCCGACATCCATGAAGACTTGATCTTTGACGGATTCGAGCCCTTGCCAAGTGCGCCGCACTGTCATGATGGGCATGATTTAGCTCTGCCGCCAGACAATGTTCAGGAGATCGCACCTGCAGTCGCTCCGACCTTCAATTCAGAGACAATTGCGCCATCCATGGACGGGTGGCTGGACCCCGCCACGGAGGCCACAGACTCAACGACGATCGAGCCGAATACCAACCTCGCCCTTCGCGAGGCCCGTGACTCCAAATTGCCGGACTCTCCTCCAGACTCCGAGCTACCCGCGCCTTTGCCAATCGAATCCGATTGGGCACCAGTCATGGAGTTCACCGCCGCGGATATCTTCCAGCACTCGCCCTTCGGCGATATACTGAATTCACTAAGGTCTCTCTCCTTGTCAGGAGAGTCTTGGCCGGATTATGACCGGCAGGATTGGGATGCGGATGACGAAGAAATTTGATGCCCACCCACCACCCACTTCGTAGCCACTGTCGATGATTTGACCGACCTGCTCGACTTCGACTCCGAAGACATCGACGGGATGGATGACGATGTAGGAGACGAACAGGAACCAGCGCCTACAGGGCACTGGACAGCCACCCCATCATATGATGTATACATGGTGGACACACCCAAAGGAAACGACGACGAGGAACAGAGGGACGCAGCGAAGGATCGTTCCCTCGAAAAGCAGACAAAGCGGCGGTGTAAGCGCTGCTCCAAACCCCGCCTCGACAGAAGCAGTGGTCATACAGACCCAGCAGCAGAGCAGGTTGAGCCAGCGGACGATGAAGACATCATTGAACAACCGTCCGACGATGGCAACACGGAGAATCGAACCGAACAACCCGTCTCAGGCGAAGATACCACGCCGGATAAATTCCTGGAGCAGGAGAACCTCCATAAAAGGCTCATCGCCACTGCGCGTAGCCTGAAAAAGCAGAAGCGGAAGTTCAAGACTGCAGAAGATGCACTTAAAATCAGATGGAACAAAGTACTCAACACCGCAGACAAATACGGCGGCAGTCGCCGCACAAAGAGCTACCCAAGGAGAAAGCTACCGCCTGAATTTGATGAGGAGGCCTTAGAGCCCCCGCAATCAAAAAACAAAACAGCCACCCGGTCGGATAGACGACCTCATGGCCAACATAGAGCGGCAAACGACGCCGCACACAAGTTAGCACGCGATCCACATGAGGACTCGCACCAAAAAGATGGCCCAACTAGATCCATCTACGGACCAAGAAGGCGCGTTCAAACACGCAACACAATACAACAAAATTCCAAACACCATGGCACACCCAAATACAGGGGTGCCGCACACCCCCTATGTTTCACCGATGAGGTGCTGGACCATGAATTTCCAAAGGGATTCAAACCCGTAAACATAGAGGCATACGACGGAACGACATACCCTGGGGTCTGGATTGAGGAATATATCCTCCATATCCACATGGCTAGAGGAGACGATCTCCACGCCATAAAGTATTTACCCCTCAAGCTCAAAGGGCCAGCCCGGCATTGGCTCAAAAGCCTCCCCGAAAACACTATTGGAAGTTGGGAAGAGCTCGAGGACGCCTTTCGGGCAAATTTTCAAGGGACCTATGTCCAACCACCGGATGCAGACGATTTAAGTCACATAACCCAACAGCCCGGAGAGTTAGCCCGCAAACTTTGGAACAGGTTTCTTACTAAAAAGAACCAAATAGTCAACTGTCCGGACGCCGAAGCCTTAGCAGCTTTTAAACACAGCGTTCGAGACGAATGGCTCGCCAGACACCTCGGCCAAGAAAATCCAAGAACAATGGCTGCATTAACAAGCCTCATGACCCGCTTTTGCGCGGGCGAGGACAACTGGTTGGCAAGATGCAGCACCAGTGACCCAAGTACATCCGAAGTCAGGGACGGGAACGGAAAGCCACGATGCAGCAAAGACCAGCGCTGGAATAAGGAAAATAGCCCGAAGAGCACGGCAGTGAATGCCGGATTCAAAAGCTCTTGGCGAGGTCAGCAAAAGCTACCTCTCAAAGAAAACACGGACGAACTGTCCAGCCTAAACAAAATTTTGGACAAGACATGTCAAATCCACAGCACCCCTGATAAACCTGCAAATCATACCCATAGAGAATGTTGGGTCTTCAAGCAATCCGACAAACTCAACGCCGAACACAAGGGGCTGGATACACCAAGTGAAGACGATGACCGACCCCGCAAATAAAGCACTGGGGAACAGAAGAAATTCCCATCAAAAGTAAAAACAGTAAACGTGTTACACGTGACAAAGGGGAGAAGCAAAGTGGCACCCGTAGAGATATGTGCCCTAGAGCCTATCACAACGAAGTCCCGTCACTGGTCATCCAAACCGATCACCTTAGACAATCGGGATTACTCCGCAAGTACCCGGCACGCAGGATGGGCTGCCCTGGTGTTAGACCCGACAATTGACGGATACTACTTCACACGAGTCCTAATGGATGGCGGCAGTAGTTTGAACCTGATATATCAGGATACGGTCCGCAAAATGGGGATAGACCCAACAAAAATTAGCCATAGCAATTTCGTTTAAAGGAGTAGCACCAGGCCGAGGGGCTCATTGCACGGGCTCCCTCTTACTAGAAGTTATATTCGGCTCTCCCGATAACTTCCATAGCGAAAAGCTAACCTTCTACACCGCTCCGTTTAGAAGTGGCTATCAAGCACTACTGGGGCGCAACGCTTTCGCTCGCTTTAACGCAATACCGCACTATGTGTCTCTCACGCTTAAGATGCCCGGTCCACAAGGCATCATTTTAGTAAAGGGAAACATTGAGCACTCCTTGCGCGCGGAAGACTGTGCGGCTGCCTTGACAGCCACACACTAAACTGGCTCACCAAACAGAGCGCCTAACAGGTCGTTAAGACCACGGACACGGTTGGACGAGTCCGGCGTAACTGTATAATATATAAAGGTTTGATGGTTATACACCCCTATACAAGGGGCTCCGCGCATGTAAACAAGCAGCAATAAAACTCAATTCTTCTCACCTTGAATCATACTTTGTTTATTTAGAATAACATACATTTTGCACAACTACTTTTTCAACTAAGTTCCTCTCTTTTACAGATGAACATCGTGCTACACCCGTCCAGGATACGGCACAACGGAGACACAGGTGCAGACGTGCAGCAGGGACCCATTCCAAGGATTCTTTTTTAGATTAAGACCCTGCGTAAACCTTTTTTACTGTCTCTTGTTGATACACATCCCCCGGATCCTCAGAATAACCGTGTGGGAGGCTGGCGTCTTGGCATGTGGCCACGTCAGCGTATTGCATGTACCTGGACACCAGGGGCTTATTGCAAAGGGCACCGTTCAGCCTGTTTTATATCAAAAAGACCGAATACCTTAGGGAGTGTTCGGCGTCGCGAGTTTGGCCTTATATGCATTAGCTCAGAATCATGTCTTTGGTCAAATATTGGGTTTGCCCGGCTCCTGTGTTTTGCTGCCTTACATTCCGCTCTATCGGCTAAGGCGGCACCAGGAGAACTACTGTGATTGTGCCTCGGTTCGGCCAGGCGAGCACCTCAGTAGAGAAAGCCGAAAACTGACTGTCATGATATAGCGTGAGACTGGTCAACCACTTGATGACCTAGCGGAATCTTAGAATTCCTCTGCCTTAACGAAGGGCCGTTTTCCGGCCAGGCATATACGCGCCCCGAATTCGGATGAGCGCGAAGCCACCAGGGGCTATATAGTAGCCCCACTGTCAAACTCCTATGGCTAAGTGAAAGTGATAAAGCATTATAGTCCGATTGCCTAGTTCGCTGCGCTGTCACCTCCTTAATGGACCAAGATGTTGGATCAAGTGTGAATATGCGCCTTCTGCGAACACTCTCGCATTATATGCGTGGGGGCTGAAGCCGACGACTGCCATCTTTCAGGTTATATTCATATATACATAAACGGGCACATAGGAGGTATTATAATTCTTGCAGGCATAAGTATAAAAAAGCCTTTACATTTAAGCAAACATTGTTTTCAATAGGAATACATGACATTCGAACATAATATTCTTAGAGCACTACGCCTCTATTGAACGGGCACCCTCAAGAACTTCTTGGAAGTAGTGCTCGGCAGGCACTCGACGGTGGCCTCCATCTCCGCCCAGTATGTCTTCACACGGGCAAGGGCCATCCGCGCACCCTCTACGCACGCCGACCTCTTCATCGCGTTGATATGAGGTACTGCACCAAACTAAAGTAACTCTTCGGCTTTGGCCTTTCCGGCCACAGATGACCCACGACATACTTCATGGCAAGTACGGACAATCTATTTAGCTCGGCCCATTCGGCCAGCCGATCAGTCAATGGAAGCGAACGCTCTGGATCATTAAACTGTGACCAGAACAGCTTTCCCACTTCGCGATCCTTTTGATCACGGAAGTGTTCGGCCGCATCGGCAACACTCACCGCTAAATCCAGATATGCGTCCGCAGAACTCCACAGCCGGTCCAAAGGAGCATATTTCGGATCTCCGAACTTCATCTGCAGCATAAAGGGCTTCCCAGCCGTGATATCTCCGGCTTGACGCAGCTCCTCGTTCTTTGCTCTCATCGCAGAGCGGATATCCTTGGCCGCCATCGAGGCCTTCTCCAGGTCTGTCCTCTTCACTTGATCTTCTTTTTCAAGAAGCTTATAACGGTCAGCTGCGTTCTTCAATTCCACAGCCATCCTGGCCATTTCCTCCTTGCTTTGGCAATGAGCAGCTTGTTCGGCTTTCAGCTCCTCGATTGCCTTTAAGGCAGCCGCGTCGCTTTTTCTGGCTTGTTCCTTGGCTCGGGCAAGTTCTGCCCGCAGGTTCTCCACGGCCGCAGCTCCATCTGCATTAAACACACATGTTATAGATACTGGCATCATGCTCCTCTTACCATGTGTCTCCGGAGAAATCACATACCTTGTGCCTCGTCAAGCCGCTTGTTGACAAGCACGATGTCGGCATCTACCATGTCAAGTTGCCGCTCTAACTTGGCAAATTCAGCAGTCTGGCTGGCCACCGGACACTTCGCCACCTGCATATGAAGGGGCAACATTATACCTGGGACTATGATCCTCTGTGTGTTGTCGTCTGCGACAGCACCCAGAGTCTCAGGGGCTACTATCTATACAGGGCGCATCTTAAACATATGCGGTACTGTTAAAAAGGTGCATCACTTCGCGTACCTCAAAGCCCGTCAGTAGACTCATGACAGCTTCATGCAATCTGCTTTCTATGGACGAAATCCTTTCGACTACCATACCCATTAACGTGCGGTGCTCCTCTGAGATAACTACTCGTCCTAGCAGATCCCTCAGCATGCTTGACCGCACACCAGGCGGTGCCGGACTCTTTTGATTGTTCTTTTCAAAAGCCGGATTCTGAGGGCTTCGGGTGGCCATATGACTGCCTTCTGGCCTCGCCGGATCAGGATAAACCCGCCGCGACGATACTTCGGGGTCGCCCGCCCCATGAGGCAGTATGGCAGGGGGAGGCGTTCCGCTCTCCATCATCTCCGGAAGAAGACCCCCCGAAGACGAGCTCTGCTGGGAAGGACTAAGATCCGAACTGCAAAGATAAAGGCTTCGGTTATTTTTCTCAGAGGTAAAGCAAGGTTCTTCCTCATTATTAAGTACCCTTTCACTTACGGCTCGGTAGAGGGATGATCCCCCTGAGGGCATGGTATGGCCGGGGTATCGCCCGGCACAGGATCCTCTGGCGAAGATTTCTTCCCCCGTTTTGAGACCATTGTCTCTGGGTCCTCAGAGGCGGTCCTCTTCTTTCCCTGAGGAGAGGAAGTTTTGATTCCTCCCTTCTGGTTAACCCCTTTATCTTCGGAGGCGGTAGTTCCCTTGTTTCCCCCTTTATCTTCTCCCGAAGGCACTGGATAAGGCGCAATCTCCAGCATCCTGATTAGCACAGGGTCTGGCGAGGTCTTAGGGAGGGGGGCCGGACACCTGATCAACTTTGCCTTCGCTATCCACTCCTGGTTAAAGAGCGACTTTTTTAAGGGCGATGTTGCAATAAATAAACAGATGGGGTGTTCGGATCAGGGGCTACTTACTTGGGTATCCGGACGATTGTAGCTCAGACCTGCATCCTCAGTGGAATCCGGACACATTGCTTGTGGTCCGAAGAACAGTTTGTACATCTCCACGGGCGTCATGCCAAGGAAATGTTGGACAGCTCGCGGTCCCTCCGGGTTAAACTCCCACAGGCGGAGGGGACGACGTTTGCAAGGCAGGACTCGGCGAATCAGCATGACTTGCGCCACCACGACCAGATTAACATCTCTCTAGGAGATCTCAAATGCGGCTCTGCAATACGGGCACGTCCTTTACTGGCCCCCAGTCTAATCCTTTGCTGATCCGTGACATTAGTCGTGGCGGGGGGCCCGAGAGAAAAACAGGCGGAGCGACCCACTTGGTACCCCTGGGAGCTGTGACATAAAACCACTCTTGTTGCCATAAGCTTGACTCCTCTTGGAAGGAGCCCTCGGGCCATGGGGCGTCAGCATTCTTGCTTATTATGGCACCTCCGCACTCTGCTTGCCGTCCCTCGATCATCTTCGGCTCCACTTTGAAGGTCTTGAGCCACAATCCGAAGTGAGGGGTGATGCGTAGGAAAGCTTCGCACACGGCTATGAATGATGAGATGTGGAAGATAGACTCCGGAGCTAAGTCGTGGAAGTCCAGCCCATAATAGAACATGAGCCCCCTCACGAAGGGATCCGGCGTTAAGCCTAGCCCTCGGAGAAAGTGAGAAACGAACACGACGCTCTCACCGGGCTAGGGAGTGGGAATAACCTGCCCTTGTGCAGGTAGCCTATGCGGGATTTCGCCGGTCTAGTACCTGGCCTCCCTTAGCTTTATTATGTCTTCCTCCGTCATCCATCGCCCTTGAAGGTTGGATCCGGACATAATCGAAGCGCCTGAATCTGGAGCTTCGGGTGTTGGAACTCGAGGCGGGAGGCGGATTGGATTGAGATCGAAAGAAAAAGTAAGGCCTTGGTCTCTTTATAAAGAGGTGGAATACCGAGATCCCTCCATGTGACTGTTTGGGACTTACCTTTGATCGAGGGGACATACCAACGGGCACGATTGGGTTACCCACGTCCGAGTTGATGAGAATCCCGTGAATAAAGGGGACACGATCTCTGCTTCGACAAGACGTGCCAAGGAAACCGCCTCGCAAAACGCGCTAAGGTGGGACAGTAAAAAACGATTCGAATAAAGGCTTGGCTGTGGTGTGATGTCACGCTACAGAATACGTCAGCAGATTAGATTTGTGAAAATATTATTCTCTCTACGATGGTATGTGGAACTTGTTTTGCAGAGCCGGACACGATCCTCGTGTTCAAAATCTTCCATGAAGTATTCGGAGGAGGAACCCGCCTTGCAATGCCGAAGACAATCTGTGCGCTGGACTCGTCGTCATTGAAGCCTGGTTCAGGGGCTACTGAGGGAGTCCTGGATTAGGGGGTATCCGGACAGCCATATTGTAACCTTTGGCCGGACTGTTGGACTATGAAGATACAATATTGAAGACTTCGTCCCGTGTCCGGATGGGACTTTCCTTGGCATGGAAGGCAAGCTTGGCAATACAGATATGTAGATCTTCTTCCTTGTAACTGACTCTGTGTAACCCTAGCCCCCTCCGGTGTCTATATAAACTCGAGGGTTTAGTTCGTAGGACACAAGAAACAACAATCATACCATAGGCTAGCTTCTAGGGTTTAGCCTCTTTGATCTCGTGGTAGATCAACTCTTGTACTACCCATATCATCAATATTAATCAAGAAGGAGTAGGGTTTTACCTCCATCGAGAGGGCCCGAACCAGGGAAAAAACATCATGTCCCTTGTCTCCTGTTACCATCCGCCTAGACGCACAGTTCGGGACCCCCTACCCGAGATCCACCGGTTTTGACACCGACAGTGAGACTATCTACAAAATTACCTATATACCTGCGTTTTCTAAAAATATCCCAAACATGGGTCATATCTCCTCTATTGACCCTTCCCCTTCCACTTTTGTAGATGGTCATCGTACCCGAGGACCTCCTGACCACTGGATTTCCCGTGCTTCTTGAGGACAGCCTCAAGAAGTGCCAGTTCACTCGAGCCCCCACCTTCTCCTATCACGAGCACTGGATCAACAGCACCAAGAAGGAGTATCACGTGGAGGTAGTCCTGAGGGCGAACGACTCTCCGACAAGCTGGTTCTTTGAAGGACCACAGACGGCGACCCTGCTCCTCGCCGTTGAGACTGCTGCACTCAAGGCATTGACTCGCCTTCGGGATCTTCTGCCAGATATGGCAAGAGAGCCAGCCACTCGCTACCTGCCTTATCGTAAGGAGGGTGATGACGAGAAGAGCGCACCAGCTCCACCCATGGACGAGGGACTTCCTTTCCGTTTCCAGACCTACTTCAGCTTGTGTGCTGACAGCCTGGCACAGCACTTGGCCTCGGAGTCGATGGAGCTTCGGATGGAACTCCATGAGACAAAGGAACTCCTCCGCCTAGCTCAAACAAAGGCATACAGGATCAAGAAGGATGGTGCACCCCCTGGACAACCCGTTGTTGCCTATCGAGGCGGGCGACCCCCACAGGTTACGCATGCCAAGGGATCATCTCGGCCACGCCGTATGACGGCGATGGAATATCGCAACCTCTTCGTGGTGCCACCGGCGAAGCAGTGTCGTGTTCAGCTCCTCCACTCCCCCACTCCCTCAAGTGACGAAGAAACTGAGACAGATGAAGATGAGGAGGAAGACCCAGAGGAGCCAGAATACGCGACCAAGCATTCAACCACTTAGACACCGCTCGGGACTAAGATAGGCCAGTCCATAACCCTTAAGGTAGGGTAGGTCGTGTACCCCTTATGCGAAGTCGAGTCCATGTAATGGTTCAAATGAAACCATGTTGTGTTGTGTTTGCTTTCAGCTTGTTTTGATGGGAGTCGTACCTTCCCTTCGGGAACTTGTAAACGACTACATCACCCATCTGGTTTTAATGCATGAGTTTGGCCCTTCTGGCCTTTTCTTAACTTAAAATTGTGTCACGTCCACCCCCTTACTAGGCACCCCATCTATATTTCTTTCCCTCATCTTTCCCAATCATGAGACCTTGACCGCTCCAACAGGATGCCTGTTGTAACACGTACTGGTGCCTCTACTCAGCAGCAAGAAGCCGGAGCAGGAGCTAGTCAGGACCAAACCCAAGGACAAGCTCCAGCACCGCCACCACCTCCAAACACGGACATGGCTCAGCTTCTCCAAGCCTTCCGGGAGGAACGCCAAGCCAACACCGCAGCCCTCCAGATGATTGCCCAAGCTGTCAACCGCCAGTCGACGGGGAATGGCAATGGGCGTTCCATGTTGGCAGAATTCAAGAAGCATGCACCACCCACCTTCATCGAGACTGTTGAACTCCTAGATGCAGACGACTAGGCCCGCACCATTAAGGATCTGTTGGAACTAGTCGGCTGCACTGAAGGCCGCGAGAGGGTGGCATACGCTGCCCACTGTCTCGGGGGAACTGAGAGCTTGGTGGGATGGATTCAAGGTCATGCATGCTGGGCAAAACATCACTTGGAATGACTTCAAGGCAGAATTCCGCAAGGCCCATATTCCTTCCAGAATTATGGCCATCAAGAAGCCTGAGTTCCGAGCCTTGAAGCAAGGAAATATCACTGTCAAGGAGTACATGCAGAAGTTCAGTGTTCTCTCAAGGTATGCTCCTGAGGATGTCAGCACTGATGCTGCCAAAAGAGAGCGCTTCATGGAAGGCCTTAACCAGACTCTGCAGTACTCGCTTGTTGTGTGTGACTGCCCAACCTTTCCTGATCTGGTGAACAAGGCACTCATGCTTGAGGACAAGCGACGTGCTTTGGATGATACCCGTAAGCGCAAGATGGTCAGCAAGAGTAGCTCCAGCAACCAGAGGCCTCGCCCATGGCAGCCAGCCCCGGTCAAGCCAACCTATCAGCAGCCAAGAGCCCCTGCACCCCGCACCAACTATCAGCCTCAGCAGTACGCCAACCCGAGGCCAGCTTACAACAACCCCAATAACAATGCCGGCAAAAGCAGCAACCCCAATCAAGTCACTTGCTTTGGGTGTGGTTAGCCAGGACACTACTCCAAGAATTGTTGGGGAACGTAGTAATTTCAAAAAATTTCCTACGTACACGCAAGATCATGGTGATGCATAGCAACGAGAGGGGAGAGTGTTGTCTACGTACCCTCGTAGACCGAAAGCGGAAGCGTTATATCAACGCGGTTGATGTAGTCGTACGTCTTCACGATCCGACCGATCCAAGCACCGTTACTCCGGCACCTCCGAGTTCTTGGCACACGTTCAGCTCGATGACGATCCTCGGGCTCCGATCCAGCAAAGCGTCGAGGAAGAGTTCCGTCAGCACGCCGGCATGGTGACGATCTTGATGTACTACTGACGCAGGGCTTCGCCTAAGCACTGCGACAATATGACCAAGGTGGAATTTGGTGGCAGGGGACACCGCACACGGCTAAGGAAAGATCTCAATGATCAATAGTGTGTACAAGGGGTGCCCCTTGCCTCAGTATATAATGGAAGGAGGAGGAGGAGGCCGGCCAAGCCAATTGGTGCGGCCAAGATGTGGAGTCCTACTAGGACTCCAAGTCCTAGTAGGAGTCCACCAAGAGGGGAGGAAGGGAGAAGGAAGTGGAGGAGAAGGAAAGGTGGCCGGCCCCCTTTTCCCTAGTCCAATTCGGACTAGAGGGGAGGGGGGCGCAGTAGCCTTTTTCCTCTTCCCACTAAAGCCCATCAAGGCCCATTACTTCTCCCGTAATCCCGTAACTCCCCGATACTCCCGAAAATATCCGAATCACTCAGAACCTTTCCGATGTCTGAATATAGTCGTCCAATATATCGATCTTTACGTCTCGACCATTTCGAGACTCCTCGTCATGTCCCCGATCTCATCCGGGACTCCGAACTCCTTCGGTACATCAAAACTCATAAACTCATAATATAACTGTCATCGAAACCTTAAGCGTGCGGACCCTACGGTTCGAGAACAATGTAGACATGACCGAGACACTTCTCCAGTCAATAACCAATAGCGGGACCTGGATGCCCATATTGGCTCCTACATATTCTATGAAGATCTTTATCGGTCAGACCGCATAACAACATACGTTGTTCCCTTTGTCATCGGTATGTTACTTGCCCGAGATTCGATCGTCGGTATCCAATACCTAGTTCAATCTTGTTACCGGCAAGTCTCTCTACTCGTTCCATAATACATCATCTCGCAACTAACTCATTAGTTGCAATGCTTGCAAGGCTTAAGTGATGTGCATTACCGAGAGGGCCCAGAGATACCTCTCCGACAATCGGAGTGACAAATCCTAATCTCGAAATACGCCAACCCAACATCTACCTTTGGTGACACCTGTAGTACTCCTTTATAATCACCCAGTTACGTTGTGACGTTTGGTAGCACCCAAAGTGTTCCTCCGGCAAACGGGAGTTGCATAATCTCATAGTCAAAGGAACATGTATAAGTCATGAAGAAAGCAATAGCAACATACTAAACGATCGCGTGCTAAGCTAATGGAATGGGTCATGTCAATCAGATCATTCAACTAATGATGTGACCTCATTAATCAAATAACAACTCCTTGTTCATGGTTAGGAAACATAACCATCTTTGATTAATGAGCTAGTCAAGTAGAGGCATACTAGTGACACTCTGTTTGTCTATGTATTCACACATGTATTATGTTTCCTGTTAATACAATTCTTGCATGAATAATAAACATTTATCATGAATTAAGGAAATAAATAATAACTTTATTATTGCCTCTAGGGCATATTTCCTCCAGTCTCCCACTTGCACTAGAGTCAATAATCTAGTTCACATCACCATGTGATTTACCAGCAATAGTTCACATCGCCATGTGATTAACACCCATAGTTCACATCGATATGTGACCAACACTCAAAGGGTTTACTAGAGTCACTAATCTAGTTCACATTGCTATGTGATTAACACCCAAAGAGTACTAAGGTGTGATCATGTTTTGCTTGTGAGATAATTTTAGTCCACGGGTCTGTCACATTCAGATCCGTAAGTATTTTGCAAATTTCTATGTCAACAATACTCTGCACGGAGCTACTCTAGCTAATTGCTCCCACTTTCAATATGTATCCACATTGAGTCTTAGAGTCATCTAGATCAGTGTCAAAACTTGCATCAACGTAACCCTTTACGACGAACCTTTTGTCACCTCCATAATCGAGAAACATATCCTTATTCCACTAAGGATAATTTTGACCGCTGTCCAGTGATCTACTCCTAGATCACTATTGTACTCCCTTGCCAAACTCAGTGGTAGGGTATGCAATAGATCTGGTACACAGCATGACATACTTTATAGAACCTATGGCTGAGGCATAGGGAATGACTTTCATTCTCTTTCTATCTTCTGCCGTGGTCGGGCTTTGAGTCATACTCAATTTCACACCTTATGACACAGGCAAGAACTCTTTCTTTGACTGTTCCATTTTGAACTACTTCAAAAACTTGTCAAGGTATGTACTCATTGAAAAAACTTATCAAGCGTCTTGATCTACCTCTATAGACCTTGATGCTCAATATGTAAGCAGCTTCACTGAAGTCTTTTTTTTTGAAAAACTCCTTTCAAACATTCCTTTATGCTTTACAGAATAATTCTACATTATTTCCGATCAACAATATGTCATTCACATATACTTATCAGAAATATTGTAGTGCTCCCACTCACTTTCTTGTAAATACAGGATTCACCGCAAGTCTGTATAAAACTATATGCTTTGATCAACTTATTAAAGCGTATATTCCAACTCCGAGATGCTTGCACCAGTCCATAGATGGATCGCTGGAGCTTGCATATTTTGTTAACACCTTTAGGATTGACAAAACCTTCTGGTTGCATCATATACAACTCTTCTTCCAGAAATCCATTCAGGAATGCAGTTTTGACATCCATCTGCCAAATTTCATAATCATAAAATGCGGCAATTGCTAACATGATTCGGACAGATTTAAGCATCGCTACGGGTGAGAAAGTCTCATCATAGTCAATCCCTTGAACTTGTCAAAAACCTTTTGCGACAAGTCGAGCTTTGTAGACAGTAACATTACCATCAGCGTCAGTCTTCTTCTTAAAGATCCATTTGTTCTCAATTGCTTGCCGATCATCGGGCAAGTCAACCAAAGTCCATACTTTGTTCTCATACATGGATCCCATCTCAGATTTCATGGCTTCAAGCCACTTTGCGGAATCTGGGCTCACCATCGCTTCTTCATAGTTCGTAGGTTCATCATGATCTAATATCATGACCTCCAGAACAGGATTACCGTACCACTCTGGTGCGGATCTCACTCTGGTTGATCTACGAGGTTCAGTAGTATCTTGATCTAAAGTTTCATGATCATCATCATTAGCTTCCTCACTTATTGGTGTAGGTGTCGCAGAAACAGTTTTCTGTGATGTACTACTTCTCAATAAAGGAGTAGGTACAGTTACCTCGTCAAGTTCTACTTTCCTCCCACTCACTTCTTTCGAAAGAAACTCCTTCTCTAGAAAGTTTCCGAACTTAGCAACAAAAGTCTTGCCTTCGGATCTGTGATAGAAGGTGTATCCAACAGTTTCCTTTGGATATCCTATGAAGACACATTTCTCCGATTTGGGTTCGAGCTTATCAGGTTGAAGCTTTTTCACATAAGCATCGCAGCCCCAAACTTTAAGAAACGACAACTTTGGTTTCTTGCCAAACCATAGTTCATAAGGCGTCGTCTCAATGGATTTAGATGGTGCCCTATTTAACGTGAATGCGGCCGTCTCTAGAGCGTATCCCCAAAACGATAGCGGTAAATCAGTAAGAGACATCATAGATCGCACCATATCTAGTAAAGTACGATTACGACGTTCGGACACACCATTATGCTGTGGTGTTCCAGGTGGCATGAGTTTGTGAAACTATTCCACATTGTTTTAATTTGAAGGCCAAACTCGTAACTCAAATGTTTTACCTCTGCGATCATATCGTAGAAACTTTTATTTTCTTGTTACGATGATTCTCTACTTCACTCTAAAATTCTTTGAACTTTTCAAACGTTTCAGACTTATGTTTCATCAAGTGGATATACCCATATCTTCTCAAATCATCCGTGAAGGTCAGAAAATAATGATGCCTGCTGCAAGCCTTAATATTCATCGGACCACATACATCAGTATGTATGATTTCCAATAAATCTGTTGCTTGCTTCATTGTTCCGGAGAACGGCGTTTTTAGTCATCTTGCCCTTAAGGCATGGATCGCAAGCATCAAGTGATTCATAATCAAGAGATTCCAAAATTCCATCAGCATGGAGTTTCTTCATGCGCTTTACACCAATATGACCTAAACGGCAGTGCCACAAATAAGTTGCACTATCATTATTAACTTCGCATCTTTTGGCTTCAATATTATGAATATGTGTATCACTACGATCGAGATCTAACAAACCATTTTCGTTGGTGTGTATGACCATAGAAGGTTTTATTCATGTAAACAGAACAACAATTGTTCTCTAACTTAAATGAATAACTGTATTGCAATTAACATGATCAAATCATATTCATGCTCAACGCAAACACCAAATAACACTTATTTAGTTTCAACACTAATCCCGAAAGTATAGGGAGTGTGTGATGATGATCATATCAATCTTGGAACCACTTCCAACACACATCGTCACCTTGCCCTTTAACTAGTCTTTGTTCATTCTGCAACTCCCGTTTCGAGTTACTAATCTTAGCAACTGAACTAGTACCAAATACTGAGGGGTTGCTATGAACACTAGTAAAGTACACATCAATAACATGTATATCAAATATACTTATGTTCACTTTGCCATCCTTCTTATCCGCCAATCACTTGGGGTAGTTCCGCTTCCAGTGACCAGTCCCTTTGCAGTAGAAGCACTTAGTCTCAGGCTTAGGACCAGACTTGGGCTTTTTCACTTGAGCAGCAACTTTCTTGCCGTTCTTCTTGAAGTTCCCCTTCTTTCCTTTTGCCCTTTTCTTGAAACTAGTGATCTTGTCACCCATCAACACTTGATGGTTTTTCTTTGATTTCTACCTTCGCCGATTTTAGCATCGCGAAGAGCTTGGGAATATTTTCCGTTATCCCTTGCATATTATAGTTCATCACGAAGTTCTACTAACTTGGTGATGGTGACTAGAGAATTCTGTCAATCACTATCTTATCTGGAAGATTAACTCCCACTTGATTCAAGCGATTGTAGTACCCAGACAATCTGAGCACATGCTCACTAGTTGAGCGATTCTCCTCCATATTTTAGCTATAGAACTTGTTGGAGACTTCATATCTCTCAACTCGGGTATTTGCTTGAAATATTAACTTCAACTCCTGGAACATCTCATATGCTCCATGACGTTCAAAACGTCTTTGAAGTCCCGATTCTAAGCCGTTAAGCATGGTGCACTAAACTATTAAGTAGTCATCATATTGAGCTAGCAAAACGTTCATAACGTCTGCATGTGCTCCTGCAATAGGTCCGTCACCTAGCGGTGCATCAAGGACATAATTCTTCTATGCAGCAATGAGGATAAACCTCAAATCACGGATCCAATCCGCATCATTGCTACTAACATTTTTCAACACAATTTTCTCTAGGAACATATCAAAATAAACACAGGGAAGCAACAATGCGAGCTATTGATCTACAACATAGATATGCTAATACTACCAGGACTAAGTTCATGATAATATTAAAGTTCAATTAATCATATTACTTAAGAACTCCCACTTAGATAGACATCCCTCTAATCCTCTAAGTGATCACGTGATCCAAATCAACTAAACCATAACCGATCATCACGTGAAATGGATTAGTTTTCAATGGTGAACATCACTATGTTGATCATATCTACTATATGATTCACGCTCGACCTTTCGGTCTCCGTGTTCCGAGGTCATATCTTATATGCATAGCTCGTCAAGTATAACCTGAGTATTCCGCGTGTGCAACTGTTTTGCACCCGTTGTATTTGAACGTAGAGCCTATCACACCCGATCATCACGTGGTGTCTCAGCACGAAGAACTTTTGCAACGGTGCATACTCAGGGAGAACACTTCTTGATAATTTAGTGAGAGATCATCTTATAATGCTACCGTCAATCAAAGCAAGATAAGATGCATAAAAAAATAAACATCACATGCAATCAATATAAGTGATATGATATGGTCATCATCATCTTGTGCTTGTGATCTCCATCTCCGAAGCACCGTCATGATCACCATCGTCACCGGCGCGACACCTTGATCTCCATCGTAGCATCGTTGTCGTCTCGCCAATCTTATGCTTCCACGACTATCACTACCGCTTAGTAATAAAGTAAAGCATTACATCGCGATTGCATTGCATACAATAAAGCGACAACCATATGGCTCCTGCCAGTTGCCGATAACTCGGTTACAAAACATGATCATCTCATACAATAAAATTTAGCATCATGTCTTGACCATATCACATCACAACATGCCCTGCAAAAACAAGTTAGACGTCCTCTACTTTGTTGTTGCAAGTTTTACGTGGCTGCTACGGGCTTAAGCAAGAACTCATCTTACCTACGCATCAAAACCACAACGATAGTTTGTCAAATAGACTCCGTTTTAACCTTCTCAAGGACCGGGCGTAGCCACACTCGGTTCAACTAAAGTTGGAGAGACAGTCTTCCGCAAGCCATCTATGTGCAAAGCACGTCGAGGGAACCGGTCTCGCGTAAGAGTACGCGTAAGGTTGGTTCGGATCGTCTCGTCCAACAATACCGCTGAACCAAAGTATGACATGCTGGTAGGCAGTATGACTTGTATCGTCCACAACTCACTTGTGTTCTACTCGTGCAAATAACATCAAACCATAAAAACCTAGGCTCGGATGCCACTGTTGGGGAACGTAGTAATTTCAAAAAAATTCCTACGTACACGCAAGATCATGGTGATGCATAGCAACGAGAGGGGAGAGTGTTGTCTATGTACCCTCGTAGACCGAAAGCGGAAGCGTTATATCAACGCGGTTGATGTAGTCGTACGTCTTCACGATCCGACCGATCCAAGCACCGTTACTCCGGCACCTCTGAGTTCTTGGCACACGTTCAGCTCGATGACGATCCTCGGGCTCCGATCCAGCAAAGCGTCGAGGAAGAGTTCCGTCAGCACGACGGCGTGGTGACGATCTTGATGTACTACTGACGCAGGGCTTCGCCTAAGCACTGCGACAATATGACCGAGGTGGAATTTGGTGGCAGGGGGCACCGCACACGGCTAAGGAAAGATCTCAATGATCAATTGTGTGTCCAAGGGGTGCCCCTTGCCTCAGTATATAAAGGAAGAAGGAGGAGGAGGCCGGCCAAGCCAATTGGTGCGGCCAAGATGTGGAGTCCTACTAGGATTCCAAGTCCTAGTAGGAGTCCACCAAGAGGGGAGGAAGGGAGAAGGAAGTGGAGGAGAAGGAAAGGTGGCCGGCCCCCTTTTCCCTAGTCCAATTCGGACTAGAGGGGAGGGGGGGGCGCAGCAGCCTTTTTCCTCTTCCCACTAAAGCCCATCAAGGCCCATTACTTCTCCCGTAATCCCGTAACTCCCCGATACTCCCGAAAATATCCGAATCACTCAGAACCTTTCCGATGTCCGAATATAGTCGTCCAATATATCGATCTTTACGTCTCGACCATTTCGAGACTCCTCGTCATGTCCCCGATCTCATCCGGGACTCCGAACTCCTTCGGTACATCAAAACTCATAAACTCATAATATAACTGTCATCGAAACCTTAAGCGTGCGGACCCTACGGTTCGAGAACAATGTAGACATGACCGAGACACGTCTCCGGTCAATAACCAATAGCGGGACCTGGATGCCCATATTGGCTCCTACATATTCTACGAAGATCTTTATCGGTCAGACCGCATAACAACATACGTTGTTCCCTTTGTCATCGGTATGTTACTTGCCCGAGATTCGATCGTCGGTATCCAATACCTAGTTCAATCTCGTTACCGGCAAGTCTCTCTACTCGTTCCATAATACATCATCTCGCAACTAACTCATTAGTTGCAATGCTTGCAAGGCTTAAGTGATGTGCATTACCGAGAGGGCCCAGAGATACCTCTCCGACGATCGGAGTGACAAATCCTAATCTCGAAATACGCCAACCCAACATCTACCATTGGAGACACCTGTAATACTCCTTTATAATCACCCAGTTACGTTGTGACGTTTGGTAGTACCCAAAGTGTTCCTCCGGCAAACAGGAGTTGCATAATCTCATAGTCATAGGAACATGTATAAGTCATGGATAAAGCAATAGCAACATACTAAACGATCGGGTGCTAAGCTAATGGAATGGGTCATGTCAATCAGATCATTCAACTAATGATGTGACCTCATTAATCAAATAACAACTCCTTGTTCATGGTTAGGAAACATAACCATCTTTGATTAATGAGCTAGTCAAGTAGAGGCATACTAGTGACACTCTGTTTGTCTATGTATTCACACATGTATTATGTTTCCTGTTAATACAATTCTAGCATGAATAATAAACATTTATCATGAATTAAGGAAATAAATAATAACTTTATTATTGCCTCTAGGGCATATTTCCTTCAAGAATTGCCCCAACAAGAAGCCCGACGCCCCGCGCCCCAATGCGCAAAACCCAGTACCAGGCCGCGGGATGCCACCAAGGAACCAAGCTTCCCACAACCCGCCCAATAATGGCAAGGGTCGTGTGAATCATGTCACTGCAGAAGAAGCCCAGGAAGACCTGTACGTCGTGTTGGGTACGTTGCTTGTTAACTCAGCACCTGCAACGGTCTTGTTTGATTCTGGAGCCACGCATTCATTTATCACCCAAGAATTTGCATTAAAAAGTGGCATGACCCCTACACCCCTGAATAACCCTATGGTGGTACAAACCCCCGGAGCTGAGATGAGAGCCAAGGTAGGTTGTAAGGGAGTCGGGATCGTCATTAACGGGGTAGATTTCCTAGCAGACCTTATCATCTTAAGATCGCAAGGCTTGGATGTGATCTTAGGAATGGATTGGCTCATCAAGCACCAAGGCTTGTTAGATTGTGCCAACCGAACTGTCACTGTGACCAATGACCAAGGAGTCAAAGTTAAATTTGCCTCCAACCCCTCCTCTGCTCAAGCCACCCAAGTCAACTGTCTGACTGAAGTTGGATTGGAGCAAGTGCCGGTAGTATGCGAATACCCTGATGTCTATCCTGATGAGCTACCAGGAATGCCTCCTGACCGAGACATTGAGTTCATCATCGAGCTCATGCCCGGAGCAGGACCCATCTACAAGAAGCCTTATAGAATGGGACCGGAAGAGTTAGCAGAGTTGAAGAAGCAACTGGAAGAGCAGTTGAGGAAGGGATTTATCCGCCCTAGTGCCTCCCCTTGGGGATCACCTATTCTGTTTGTGGCAAAGAAGGACGGTACTATCCGCTTATGCATTGACTATCGTTCCCTCAATGAAGTTACAATCAAGAACAAGTATCCACTTCCCAAGATTGAAGATCTGTTTGATCAACTCAATGGGGCCAAGGTGTTCTCCAAGATCGACCTTAGATCTGGGTACTACCAGCTGAAAATCAGACCCCAAGATATTCCGAAGACGGCATTTGTGACCAGATATGTCCTGTATGAGTGCACGGTCATGTCCTTTGGATTGACCAATGCCCCAGCTTACTTCATGTATCTCATGAATAAGGTCTTCATGGAATATTTGGACAAGTTTGTCGTCATCTTCATTGATGACATTCTTGTCTTCTCGAAGACGGAAGAAGAGCACGAGCAACACTTGAGGATGGTCCTAGACAAGCTTCGAGAGCACCAACTGTACGCCAAGTTCAGCAAGTGTGAATTTTGGCTACATGAGGTTGGATTCTTGGGTCATAAATTGACTGCCAAAGGATTGTCAGTGGATCCCACCAAGGTCCAAGCCGTGACTGAATGGCAAACCCCGAGCATTGTGAAGGAAGTCAGAAGCTTCCTCGGACTCGCGGGATATTACCGCAAGTTCGTTGAAGGTTTCTCAAGCATTGCCCGACCCATGACCCAGCTCTTGAAGCAGAACAAGAAGTTTGAATGGACGCCGAAGTGCGAAGAAAGCTTCCAGGAGCTGAAGAAGAGATTGACCACCGCCCCAGTCTTGGACACACCTGATATTCACAAAGAATTTGTGATATATTGTGATGCATCGAGAGCCGGGCTTGGAGGTGTTCTTATGCAAGAAGGCAGAGTCGTAGCATATCTGTCCAGACAGCTACATCCTCACGAAGAGAACTACACTACTCATGACCTCGAGTTGGCAGCTGTAGTTCATGCCCTGAAAACATGGTGGCATTACCTCCTAGGGAAGCGGTGTGAGATATACACGGATCACAAAAGCCTGAAGTATATTTTCACTCAGAAGGAATTGAACATGAGGCAGAGAAGATGGCTAGAATTGATCAAGGATTATGATCTCAGTGTTCAATACCGCCCTGGAAAGGCTAATGTGGTAGCAGATGCATTAATCAGAAAGGATTGTTCCTTGAATGCTATGCTTAAGGAAAAGCTACCCGCCTTGTATAAGGAACTTGAAAGCTTCGGATTGGAACTGGTTGCACCAGGATTCTTGGCCAACCTCGAAGTCAAGCCTACCCTGATGGATGATGTTAAGGAAGCTCAGAAGGGACATGAGAGTATTGAAGGCATCAAGAAGAAGATGAAGCAAGGCAATGCCCCAGGATTCTCAGAGGATGAGAAAGGAATTGTGTGGTTTGGAAATCGCATTTGCGTACCCAACAAGAGTGAGCTCAAGAATCTGATTTTGCAAGAAGCTCATGACACCCCGTGTTCCATCCACTACGGAGGAACCAAGATGTATCAGGACCTAAAGGAAAGGTTCTGGTGGCATGGCATGAAGAGAGAGATAGCCACTTTCGTCGCTAAGTGTGACATATGCCAAAGGGTCAAAGCTGAACATCAGCAACCCGCTGGATTGTTACAACCTCTCAAGGTGCCTGAATGGAAGTGGGATAAAGTCGGAATGAACTTCATCACTGGATTACCCAGATCGAATAAGGGACATGACTCCATCTGGGTCATAGTCGACCATTTGACCAAAGTATCCCATTTCATTCCTGTCAAGACAACCTACAAGGGGAACCAGTTAGCCAGTCTCTACATCAACCGAGTTGTAAGCCTTCATGGTGTTCCCAAGGAGATTGTGTCGGATAGAGGAACCCAATTTAACTCAAGGTTCTGGAAGAAGTTCCAAGAGGCCATGGGGACCAAGTTGTCCTTCAGCACTGCTTTCCACCCCCAGACCGGAGGACAGACAGAACGAGTGAATCAGATACTCGAAGATATGCTCCGAGCCTGTGTCTTAGCATATGGAGCTAAATGGGAAGATTGCCTCCCTTTTGCCGAGTTCTCCTACAACAACAGTTATCAGTCAAGCCTTCAGATGGCACCGTTTGAGGTGCTATATGGGCGGAAGTGCCGCACTCCCTCAATTGGTCCGAGACCGGAGAAGGAATAGTCTTTGGGCCTGATATCCTCCGTGAAGCAGAAGAGCAAGTCCAACTTGTCAGAGAGCGTTTGAAGACTGCCAAGTCAAGACAGAAGAGCTACGCCGACTCACGTCGTCAAGACATGACCTTCCGAGTTGAAGACCATGTCTATCTCCGGGTCACACCTCTCAAGGGAACCCAGCGCTTCCATGTCAAAGGAAAGTTCGCACCAAGATACATCAGCCCCTTCAAGATCATTGAACGGCAAGGAGAAGTGGCTTACCAGTTGGAACTGCCACCTGAACTATCCGATGTGCACAACATATTCCACGTGTCACAACTCCGGAAGTGTCTCCAAGTTCCAGACAAGCCTGATCTTTACAAGGACGTCGATCACAAAGCCATTGACCTTCAGCCTGATTTGACTTACCGTGAGAGGCCCATCTGCATTTTGTATGAGGCTGAGCGACACACCCGAAGCCGCGCCATCAAGTACTTCAAGGTCCAGTGGAGCAACCACACTGAAGCAGAAGCAACCTGGGAACATGAAGACTACCTTAGATCCGAGTTTCCGTATCTCTTTAAAGCCTAGTTTAGGAATCTCGGGGACGAGATTCTTGTAAGGGGGTAGGTCTGTTACACCCTGCATTTTGTAACATGTCATTTGCATTAAAAAAACATGAAAATTTGGACCAACAAAAACTTTTGCATTATTTGGCTTTTATTTTGGAGTTGGTTTTCTCTGTATGTTTTTTTTCAAGTGCTCTTTAAAGTCAACTACTCCACCTTCTGTACTTCATCTCCTTGCCCCAAACTTCTGCCCAATGATCATGCCATGTGTATAGTGCAATATAGTATTTTATTACAAAAATAATTTGGCCAAATAGTATTTTCAAAAATTAGTTTTCCAAAAACCCCTGAATTGAGGTTTGCAATACAAGTACTTGATTTGGGGTATGAAAAATATTTCAGAGAGTATATTTGAAACCTATTAGATATAGGATTCCCATAAACCACAAAAATATAATTTTAAAAGTTATTTTCCTATTTTATTCAAAAGCTTTTTCTTAAGGCCAGAAATGGTCTTTAATAGGGAAAAAATATTTTATTGTTTCAAAAATATTTGACAAAAATCAGGCAAACTCAGTGTACATATATTTTCCATATATAAGAGTTTCAACACATGGTCATGATAAAAATATTGGACAAAACCTCCCAAAACCATTTCCGCCCATTTCATGGATTTGAAATATTTCTACAGGAAATATTTTCATAAAAATCCAAGGAAAATCCAGCAAGTCACAAATGCATATTATGATCACCTTGCAGAGCCTAATCTCAATTAAGGTCAGTTTGGCTCACCAAAATGCACCAAAACCCTCTCTAACCAGAATCAAATCTGAACAGCTTTGTACTACCAACTTTCTATCCTTGACCCCAACTTTTGTGATCATGTTCATATGACAAAATGAGGCCACTAAACCAAGTGGTGCATCAAGGAGAAATGATTTGCTCAACTAGATCTGCACAAGTTCATTTCTGCTAATTTCTAGGGTTTACAAAAGTTGCATTGGCAACTTTGCCCAAATGAGATCAAAATTGGTGGAAGGCCCTAATTATATGTGAAATTTCTCCCTGTGGAGTCTCATGGCAAATGGAAATCATATACTTGCCCAAACCAGCATCAAACACCTTCTGCCACTTTACCAAAATCCCATTTGTGGCCTCTTCCACTAATCTCCGTAGGCTCAACTTTCTACCACGACCCCTCGTAGCCCCCCTCTAGCACCTGTGTGCTTTGCTGCCCAAGGAAGCAATGATGAAGGGGGGAGAACCCCATTTTTCTTCTCTGGACAGTGGATTCCTCCCTCTCTCAGCCTTCTTCTCTCCTCTCAGCTTTCCAGAGCATCCAAGGCTCTCCCTAGCTTTTGCCCATGCCCCCTTCAGGTGCCAGACGCAAGTGGACGCGCGCGGACGCGGGAAAGCCGTGGATGTCGGCCAAAGTCGCGCTCTGGAGCGCCTGGCGGGGCACCCGACCGTTGATGCCGTGTCTCCCGGCCACCTCGAGCCTCCCCCGCGCGCCAGTCGATGCCCCTCGACGTCCGCTCCACGCCAGCAGGCCGCCCACTTCCTCCCACGCCCTCCTCTCTCTCCTGCAGCTCGCGCCACAACGCCGCCCCGCTCGGCCAATGTTCGCGCCGCTCCTGTGGCCCGCCCGCAGCTCGTCCCGCTCCTCCTCTCTCTCCCTGGCACCCTAGACCACTCCCACGAACACTCCCGTGCCCTCCTTCCCTCTCTAACGGCCACCCGAGCCGATCCCGCGGGCACCCGTAGACCGCGCCTACGGTGGACCTCGGCCAGCCTATATAAGGCGACCCCGGGCCTCCTTCCCACTCCATGTCGCTCCCGCACACTCCTAATCCACCTCCCGCACCACCCAATTGTCCCCAAAGCCGCTCGAGCTCGAGATCAAGCTCGAGCTCCGCCGCCTCGGCTCGTTGGCGTTCGTGCGGTATAGGCCATCTCCGCCCTCGTTCTCTCTCGATCTCGAACCGCGCGGCATCACTCACCCTTCCCCTCTCTTCCCCCACTCTTTTTGCATCCGGGAACGGCCGGAACCACCGACGCCCGAAGCACCTCCACCGCGTGACCTCGTCGCCGGCGAACTAGGCTGCTCCGGTGACCAACTCCACCTCCACCCGAACGGCGACACGACGCTGAGCCCAGCCGTGCCCTCGCCCAACCTTGCTGTGCCCTGCATCGTCGCAGGTGGGCTCGCCAGCCGTCTGGACTCGGGGTTAGGGATGACAGGCGGGCCCTGCCTGTCAGCCTCTCCCCTCCATCCACTCTCTCTCTCTCGCTGACGCCTGGGCCCCGCCCGTCAGGTTTAAACCTGGTGCGCGCGCGTGCACCAGTGCGATGGGCCGCCTCTCGGACTGGGCCTGTTGCGCTGCGGCTGTTCTGGCCCAGTTGCACAGTGCTCCCTTTCCTTTTTCTTTTATGTTAGACTTGCAAAAATTCCACAGGATTAAATAAATATCCAAATGCAATAATTCCAGCTCCTAAATTCTTGTAAAAATCTCACCTATTTAATGGTGTAACTTTCATACATGCCCAACCAACTTTTCTGTGCTGTTAAATTTAAATTCACTTTGAACAATTAAATCATTGTCTGATAATCCATTGCTCTGTCTCTGTAGCTCCAAATCCAAAAATAAGAATTTTCCCCTTCTTAGTTTTAACCCTAGTATTTAACAAAAATGTGTTGACCTTTTTCTGAGCACTTTGGTTTTTCTGTTTTATTATTGCCTTATTTTGTCGTTATTATTTTGCGACGATAGCTTGCGTTGCTGACGAAGGAGTTGGACCAGAAGACTTTGAAGACCCTGAAGACTTTGCTGAGCCAGGCAAGCAGCCCTTTGACCATGTCTATGAAACCCTTTTTATGCATGACATATAGCACCATATTGTTGTTGCAACGAAATCATGATGAGGTGGAACCACTTTGATGGTTTGCCTCTGTTACTTCCTCGTTGGTACTTGCATTGTGCATGACCCTACCTCCTTGTGAGGGTTATGCCGGTGGGAGTAGATAGGATGCTAAAGTAGTTGCTACGCAGAAAGGGACGGGAATATGCATGGTGGTGCAGACAAAGTATTTGCAAAAGACTTTTCGAAAACCCCATCGGGTGCCACTTATGCCCGGGGGAGATGATGAGTTGGGTAGCCACTTGATGACGAAGTGGTGCACCGAGGCAAGTGTGTGTTGTTTTTCAAAATGGATTGGTTTAAGTTGCGACCATTATTCCAACCTTACATGCGCAACCACACTACCCTTATATGGGAAAGGGCATTATTGATTACCTAGGCCGATACTAGCTTGGAGCCCGCATTACTAGTGACTGGAGAGTTGTTGTTGCGCTCTCTCGGGACGGGGTCGTGCCAGGTAGGGTGGCCATGACTGTTTTCACAGGGCACCGGACACAGCGTTGGTACCCCGTGCTTGTGGTATGTGATGAATATGGGAGCGAGACTCCACAATTTTAATATGTGAAATGTTGGGCATGGGGGTTACTACCAATCGAGTGGACTCTATGTTAGTGTCGTCTAGGGAAAGATAGTGATCGGGTGCTTACCCCGGGTACTTGAGGTACCGCTGGTCGTGGATGACACGGAAGTCCCCGGATCTTGTGGGTAATGTGTGCAACCTCTGCAGAGTGTAAAACTATTCGAATAGCCGTGTCCATGGTCAAGGACAATTGGGCAACCACTCTTGGGCTACGTCCACTTGTTTACAAACCGGTGTGTGTGTTGGATAAGTGGGAAGAACCACCCGGGTCAGGTCAAAGGACTTGACATGATTGAGTTGGGAATGAATCCCACTCCATTTATGTTGATATCTGTAACCAGTCCCTATGTTTACTTGAATCCTCATGATGCATGCTTTGCAAGTTGTTGAACATGTCATAGCACTCAAAATTAGCTTTCTGCAAAAAATTACCTATATCATGCATTGTTGTATCTTGAGCCAAAACATGGGTTGCTTGCGAGTACATTCAAAGTACTCATTGGCTTGCCACTGGTTATTTAATTGGCCAGGCATAGAAGAACATGAGTTCGAAGAAGGTTTCTTTGGAGAAGAACATGCGAACTAGGACGTTTCCCGGTCAGAATGCCTGTAGGGTTAAGGCAGATGGCATGGGTTCTACATATAGACGAAGATTTCTGCTGCTTAAG
The DNA here is from genome assembly GCA_032464435.1 of Aegilops umbellulata. NCBI lineage: Eukaryota > Viridiplantae > Streptophyta > Magnoliopsida > Poales > Poaceae > Aegilops > Aegilops umbellulata. The sequence continues at coordinate 175,578,665 of CP136058.1, forward strand.
TTTATTTGGTATTCAGACCTTGTGGCTTTATCTATGTAAGACTTGACCATAATGGTCATAATTTGTGTAAGACGGTATGTATGGATGTAAGACTCTTGTTATTCAGCTTCTGTGTGTTTGGTGAGCATTGATCTCTGCGATCACTATACACGTGCATTCGGTGATCACGACTTATGAGTCGGGGTCCCCACACAAATTGGGAAAGGGAATGGGGAGGCCGAGAGGGGCCTTGTCGAACGGTGGGCAAGTCACCGGCGGCGGTGCGACGGCAAGGCGCAGAACCAGCGCGAGGGCGAGGACTTGGCAAGGCAGGGGAGGTTCGGAACAAGCAGGACGCGGCCTCTGGCAGTGGGACTTGCAGCGGCAGTGGCGGGGCATGGCAGCATGGCGCAGGGGCGTCAGCGGAACGGGGAAGATCGGGAAAGTTCAGGGGCACCGCGGGCGGCGTTCTTGTCAAGGTTCTCCTCCGGGAAGAAGATGGCAGTGTTGTTGTTACAGAGAAAAGAGAGGGAGTCCAGTGAGACAGAGAGAGCTTCAGCGAAGGAGAGAAAAGGGGCATGGCGGTGAGGATGGCCTGCTGGTTTGGGTGAGGAACCGAGCAGCTCCGGCGGTGGCGCTCGCCGGCGCAGTGCTGGAGACGGCAGGGAGCAAGGTCGCTCGGGGCTTGGTGCAGCTGGGCGTAGAGGAGCTCCATGTGGTTGCGGGCTGGAGGTAGCGCCTCGATCCATTCGGGAACGAGCGCTCAGGCTGGCTGCACGACGGTCGTGGATGCCGGTGGGACAAGGAGCAGAGGCGCTCGGGCTGGTGGTGGTTGCTTGCTCGAGAGATTGAGGGAGAGTGGGTGGCAGTTAGATGGATTGGAAGGATCGATCGGGCAGGATCCTGAGGAAAGAGGAGACCAGGTGGAGGCGCTGGTTGGACCGGTGGAGAAAACAAGTGGCGGCGCACCGAAGGAATGGATGGATGGATGGGATAGGGCTAGGGTTTCATCTGCATATATATAGCATGTGGGTTAGATTAGGGCTGTTCAGTCCCTCCGATCGTAATCGGACGGCCCGGGTTAAATAGGCTAGGAAAGTTTATATAAGAAACGATGATGTTTTATAGATGTTTGGGGATGATCCGAACCCATCGGTGATGACTGAGCGGGTCGGGTTCGGGACAGCTTTTGGATGCGCGCGAGGGGTTGATGCACTGTGCAAAGAGGTGTTAGGTGGTTTGACAAGAGGGAATCGAAAACCCGGTTGGTCTGATAAAGGCGAACTGAGACAAAGAAGAAGTGGCCACTACGAACGGATGCAAGTTTTATGAAAACATGCAGATGCAATGCTCATGATGACATGATGAAATGCAACAAACAAATAAATAACACAGCTGACACGCAAAACATGGAGGCATCTGGAGCATCAGTCTTGGGTCGTCACAACACTCCTCCACTTACAAGAGATCTTGCCCCGAGATCTAGGGATGGCACCGGAGAGAAGCGGAAGAGGAAGAGGTAAAACAAAGTTGCTTTTACAAACGAGTGAAACCACGAACCTTGAGAGGTTGAACAAATTGAAAGAATGAATGAAATGGAGATGAACGAGATTGCAAACATCCCGTTAGGAAGAGGAGCAAGGAATACAACGAGAACCAAGAGCTCAAGGGACAAGATAGATTTGAACCACTCCGGTTAAAATTAGATGCACAATGAATGAGATAAAAGAATTCGGACAACACTCCAGTTGAAAAGAGACGCAAAACATGATAAGATAAAAGGAATTTGGATGGAGGACACAACACTCCTGTTGAATGGAAAAGCAAGGAAAAGAACATGATCTATACAAAATGAGATGATGGGTCGAAGAGAGCAACATCACAATGCCTCTGGAACAAATGTAAGAATGGAATCAAAAGAACGGAGAAGAAAACAACATGTTCTACCTCAATTGAATTTGAAAAGCATCCTGACAAGAGGGATTGAATGGAGTTGTTTGAAAAACAACAGCGGTAAGAATAAGCTTGTTGTGGGCTTATGGAAATAACTCAAAACTTAGAGGTGAATACATGCCACTACGGAAAACAATTGATTGCATGAGAGCAACACGGACATGAAAACTCTTTCATCGAGAAGAGAAGGAGAAACTTGGATCATTGGTGAGCACCACAAATAGCAACATTCCCAATGGAACGCTTCAGGTGAAAGATAACCCAAGATAACTCTAATGAAGAAATGATGGGTTTAAATATCTCATTCTTGATAACTTGTGAATCATCAAACACGATGGAAAATTGTCAAGAATGATATAAGACCACCTCAAAAGGTAATGAAGAAGAATTGCACTTCAGAATGCAATATGAAGAATGCTTGAGCTCCTCCAACAAGAATTATGATGGAACACTTCAAGGATGAATTTAATCCTTGATGAACCACCATGAAGAAACTCTTGAAGAACTCCGGTAAGAAAAGAAATGGTAGGAAGGAAGTGAATGTTGAAAAATAACAAGATGAAAACCGTGTGATGATTTAGATGGAGCTTCACGATGAAATAATTGAGAGACCTTGGAACTTCGAAAAGAAAAGATGAAGCATCTCAAACCGAGAATGTGATATGATGAACAACTCCAGAAAGAAAGATGAATCACTTGTAATCAAGAATTCACTCATCATGAATAATCTCTGGAAGAAAAGAATTGAATCACCTCGAGGAAATAAGAACAAGATTTATTGTAGGCTTATCCTTCATCAAATTAAATTGATGACAAGCAATGGATTTGGCATACTACTTATTCCCGTTGAAAAGGATTAAGGAGAGATATAGCGCAAACTTGAGAAAGTCTTCAACGAATCACCAGTAGAATTGGAAACAACAAATAAGTTGATATGATAACAAGGAAGAGAAAACTTGAACGAACCACCGTAAGAATTTGAAACAAACAAAGAAAAGAGAACGAATCACCGGAAGAATTGGAGAACGAGAGTTGAAAATTGAGAAGGAAAAATCATTTTGAGATGATGGCCTCTGGAGAATCAAGACGAAAAGACTCCTAAAATGCTTCAGTTGGGTGAAAAGAATTCTCACAATCGAACACAATTATGAGAGGATGGCATCAAGCTTGAACTACGCGTCTTTGGAAGAACGGGTAATGATTTAAGAGGAACTCTTGTTCGGTCTTCAAATGTTGAGGATGACAATGAGAAACACCACCATTTATTGTTGAGGCACTCCGAAACAATGAAGAATAGAAATGTTGAACCAACGATGAAAAGAATTTGAAAGCAACCTTGGAGAAGGCATATGACTGATGATAATTCATTCTTACGTTAAACTTTGAAATGAGTTTGAGGATAGCTCCAGAAAAATTAGAAGAGCCAGGTAAGATCTTGGGAAAAAGACCTGTGGGTTAGGGCCCACTCAAAAGAAACATTGTTGAAAAGATTGCTTAAAAAGAGAGATTGCACCGGTTGAATTAAATGGCTTGAATGAGATAACAACCTCGAAATAGCTTGAACTGATTGATAATGGAAACATGAATCTTCTGAGATATCTTCGGCACTCCGGAGCAAAAGAGTGGCAAGAGGTGAATGATTAAGAGGTGCACCGGCATGAGATAGCATTTGCAATGAGGAAAGGGATATGATCAGCAAAGCTTGAATTTAATCCATTGGAGAAGAAACAAGAACGAAGGATGATGAACTTGAAACTATTGAGCATCTTCATGCGAAATCATCGGATCAAAACTTGAAAGAAAAGGATGATGATTTTGCATGAATAAAAGGATACTTGATTACGACTTCGAGCTCCATGAAGAAAAAGGGTGGGGCAGTGGGAAAACAAAGGCAACTTGGACAGATGGAACGAACACCGTTGAGAAAACTGATAATTGATCCTGCAAATGTGGAGGGGGTCGGCTTAACTTGAAGAGAATCACGCGATTGGAAAAGAATTGGCCCGACCATTCTGCATGATCAAAAGGATTAGTATTCCCATAGAAATATGAGAACACCGCTTAGGATAGGTATGGAATCAACACTTGACATCGAAGCAACTCGAATACCACAACTCAAAACAAAACAAAGGATTTGGCTTGCAGAATAAGTTGGAAACAAACATATGATAGATCCCATGTCGTATAATGTGTCTGTTGGAAAGATATCCTATGTGATACTTGAATTCCCACCTAAGAACTCCCGAAACTTTCTAGTTATGCAATCTGGTGTTGGGGATACAGGGAGGCACAAACATCTCACACAACTAACAAGCCCTATGCTCCAACTGTATCCATCCTTCAACACATAACCAAGAAACCTTCAAAAATTGTGTACCTCAGACCTTCGAAAACATCCGATATACTAGATGTGGCAATACATCTGATCGCTCTCCCCAGTACTGGGTGTCGTCAAACTACTCTCACCACAAAGAGTATAGAAGCGTTTTCGATGTCGGTGACCTCTGGTATTCCAGAACTAAAACGATAAGCACTATGACGAAAAAACCTTTGAGCTCAACTCCCCTGGACACTGGCACAACCCCTAAATGTCAGGAGGCACCAGGACAGAAACCCTGTCACAATGATATCACAAAGATCCAACAATACCCGTGTGATCCTAAAAAAATTGAGTGAAAAAGGATAGAAGAGTGGGAAAACACCTACGTCATGATTCCTCACCAGAGCGACGAAGGGGCTGAGGAGTAAACAGAAGTCCTACTCTTCGATATAACTAGACTCAAAAATAGTTTTCTTCTAGACTCAACAGCGGCAGCGGTTCGATCAATCAAGCGGGCTCCTAAAGTCGGTAAGGCTCTAATACCAACTTGTAGCGCCCAAGATGCGATTCTATCCCAATCACGTGATGAATTCATGATTGGGGCACAATCGCATTTCGAGCGCATAGCAAGGTGGATATCATTACAACATACCATGTATTGAATAGATGAGAATACAAGATAAAGGCTTACACTCGCCACAAGCTACATCATTCATACAACAGTTCATCAATACATAGCAATCATCATACAGAAGAGCAGGATCCGACTACGGATAAAATCAAACGAAAACGAAGAACACCAACCACCCTGCTAATTACAGGCTCCCCGACCCAGAACCTAATCCCTTGATCGAAGAAGAAGAAGAACTCCAAAAGCAATCAAGCATCGCTCTCACGTCAGATCATCGCATTACCTGTACCAGCAACTGTTTTTGTAGTAATCCGTGAGCCACGAGGACTCAGCAATCCCATTACCATGGGTATCAAGACTAGCAAAGCTTAATGGGTATGGAATGGTTAAGTGGTGAGGTTGCAGCAAGCAACTAAGCATTGTATGGTGGCTAACTTACGAGTACAAGAATAAGATGAGAAACTACACAATGGTCGCAAACTAGTAATGATCGATAAGTGATCCTGAACTACTTATGTTCAAACATAACTCAACCGTGTTCTCCTCTCGAACTTCCTTGAAAATAGACAGTCACGGTTACGCACACGGTTGGTGTATTTTAGTTGAGTTTACTTCAAGTTCACTACAACTGGATATTAACAAATTCCCATCTGCCACATAACCGCGGGCACGGCTCTAGAAATTTTAAACCCTGCAGGGGGGTCCCAACTTAGCCCATGACAAGCTCACGACCCGCGGAGACAATCCTCCATCTCGGGACCCGACGATTAGACTCGGAATCCCGATGCACAAGACATTTCGACAATGGTAAAACAAGCCCATCAAGACCTCCTGGCATGCCGACACCCTGTAGTAGCCGTGCGTATGTCGTCTCAGGCCACATCCAGATGGAATAAGCTAAGAGTAAAACCAGCCCTCGAGTTTCCCCGAGGTGGCCCCGCGGGCTGCCCGTTTGGGACCAACACCATCCGCACTGGCCCCCGTGTATTATGTTGAATAGTGAACCTCGGGTAGCGCTAACTCCCTATGCGTCAAATTTATTAACATGTTTAGTTATTACGTTAGGCAAATGGTAAAACCAATGTTGGGTCTTGCTGGAAGAGTTTTATTCAAAGCGAACTGTCAAGAGGGGCCCATAAACCCTCACCGTGTCAGGGACGCAAAATCAAGGAACATAACACCGGTATGACGGAAACTAGGGCGGCATGAGTGGAACAAAACACCAGGTAAAAGGCCGAGCCTTCCACCCATTACCAAGTATATATGTGCATTAATTAAATAAGAGATATTGTGGTATCCCATTATATCCATGTCCCAACATGGAACAAAATGCAACTGCACCTGCAACTAGCAACGCTATAAGAGGGGCTGAGCAAAGCGGTAACATAGCCAAACAACAGTTTGCTAGGACGATTGAAAAGGTTAGAGGCTATCATGGCAATTTGGGAGGCTTGATAAAGAAGTCGTAGGTAGAGCAACATAGCGATAGCATCGAGACAACTAGCATAGCAAAGATAGTAGTGAGATCCAAGGTAACGGTCGTGTTGCCTGAAATCCCGCTAGGATGAAGACCGAATCCGTGAAGTAGACGAACCAACATAGTCGAACGGATCCTCACAATCGCAACATTACCGAAACTATCAAGATGAAGCACAACCGGAAAGAAGCAAACAACATGGTAAACCAACAAGCATAGTCATGGCATGATGCACAATCAAGTATGATGCATGTCCGGTTTAATGAGTCATGGCATGGCAAGGTGCAACAAACAATACTACAAGTTAAGTGGAGCTCAATATGCAGCGAGTTGCTTATTGACGAAACACCACATCAATTATTTAGTTCATTCTCGTTTAGCTACTCATCAATATTAAATGATGTTAAACATGGCAAGAGGTGAAGCATAAGTAAACTAACTATTTAGGAAAGTTTAAATGAGGCCGGAAATAACAAACAACAATTCTGGAAAATCCTCATGTCCATATTTCGAATTAGCTACTGTTCTGCCCTAAAACATATTTTAATGTTGTTAAACAGTAAAACAAAGTGCAACATGTTAATCTATGCATTTTTTCTAGACAAGTTACATATATAGTTTATTTAATTCGGAGCTTCGGTTAATTAGCTATGAAATAAATCATTTTAACATGTCATTATACAAATTAAATGCAAACGTCAATTTAAGCATTTCAAACAAGGATGAAAGTGGCATATTGTGAAACTAGATGAAATTCTAAGCATTTTACATATATAAAATATTTTAAACCGATGCATGGTTTGCGAGTTATTATATGCATGATCTAGAGGGACTTTTCTGCAAAACTGGTATCTCTAATAAAATAGCAAAATTCGCGGAACTAGGAAAAAACATCTACGGGCCGAATCTGCACTTGGGCCAACAGTGGAAGGGTGGGCGCAGCGGTCGCTCACCATAGGCTGAGGCCCAGTTGGTGGAGGCGGCTGAGGCGGATCTGGAGCAGGCCGGATCTGGAGGGGAAGCAGGCTAGGCCTTGGAGCTGGCTGGCGATGCAGGGCCCACGTGGAAAGTTGAAGCGGTCAACGGGCGCTGGCGGGACAAGGCGCTAGTCCAGGCGAGCGAAGCAGAGGGCGGGGTCGAGCTTGTTCTCGAGCAAAGGACGACAGTGGCGGACTTGGCGCGATCCCGGCGACGCAGACGAGGTGAGAGGAGCGGATCCAGGCGGGGGCGTGCCGAACGGAGGCCGATGGAGGCGGGTCCAGCGACAGCTTGCGGGCGGAGCTGAAGAAGGCAGCGCCTATCCTCTGTTCAACGAGGGAGAGAGTTTCAGAGAGAAACAAATCGGGGAAGGGAATGGGGAGGCCGAGAGGGGCCTTGTCGAACGGTGGCAACTCACCAGCGGCGGCGCAGCCGCAAGGCGCAGAACCAGCACGGGGGCGAGGACTTGGCGAAGCAGGGAGGTCCGGGACGAACGGGACGCGGCCGTTGGCAGCGGGACTTGCAGCAGCAATGGCGGGGCATGGCAGCATGGCGCAGGGGCGTCAGCGGAACGTGGAAGATCGAGGAAGGTCGGGGGCACCGCGGGCGGCATTCTCGTCGAGGTCCTCCTCCAAGAAGAAGATGGCGGTGTCGCTGTTACAGAGAAAAGAGAGGGAGTCCAGTGAGACAGAGAGAGCTTCAGCGCAGGAGAGAACAGGGGCAGGGCAGTAAGGACGGCCAACTGGTTCGGGCGAGGAACGGAGCATCTCCGGCAGTGGCGCTCGCCGGCGCGGTGCTGAAGACGTCAGGGGAGCGAGGTCGCTCGGGGCCTGGTGCAGCTCGGGCGCAGAGGAGCTCCTCGTGGTTGCGGGCTGGAGGTAGCGCCTCGATCCATTCGGGAACAAGCGCTCGGGCTGGCTGCGCGACGGTCGTGGATGCCGGTGGGACAAAGAGGCAGAGGAACTCGGGCTGGTGGTAGTTTCGCTCGAGAGATCGAGGGAGAGTGGGTGGCGGTTGGTGTCGGGGAAAGTAGTAATTTCAAAAAAAATCCTATGCACATGCAAGATCATGGTAATGTATAGCAACGAGAGGGGAGAGTGTTGTCCACGTACCCTCGTAGATCGAAAGCGGAAGCGTTAGCACAACGCGGTTGATGTAGTCGTACGTCTTCACGATCCGACCGATCAAGTACCGAACGCACGGAACCTCAGAGTTCAGCACACGTTCAGCCCGATAACGTCCCTCGAACTCCGATCCAGCCAAGTGTTGAGGGAGAGTTTCGTCAGCACGACGGCGTGGTGATGATGATGATGTTCTACCGACGCAGGGCTTTGCCTAAGCACCGCTACAGTATTATCGAGGTGGACTATGATGGAGGGGGGCACCGCACACGGCTAAAAGATCAAACGAGCAATTGTTGTGTCTCCAAGGGGTGCCCCTCTCCCCGTATATAAAGGAGTGGAGGAGGGGGAGGGCCGGCCTAGCTATGCCGCGCCCTAGGAGGAGTCCTACTCCCACCGGGAGTAGGATTCCCCCCCCCCTTCCAAGTAGTAGGAGTAGGAGTCAAGGAAAGGGGAGAGAGAAGAGAAGGAAGGAGGGGGAGCAGCCCCTCCCCCTAGTCCAATTCGGACTAGGCCTTGGGGGGCGCGCAGCCTCTCCTCTCTCTTTCCCCTAAAGCCCAATAAGGCTCATATACTCCCCGGCGAATTCCCGTAACTCTCCGGTACTCCAAAAATACCCGAATCACTCGGAACCTTTCCGATGTCCGAATATATCGATCTTTACGTCTCGACCATTTCGAGACTCCTCGTCATGTCCCCGATCTCATCCGTGACTCCGAACTACCTTCGGTACATCAAAACACATAAACTCATAATAAAACTGTCATCGTAACGCTAAGCGTGCGGACCCTACGGTTCGAGAACTATGTAGACATGACCGAGACACGTCTCCGGTCAATAACCAATAGCGGAACCTGGATGCTCATATTGGATCCCACATATTCTACGAAGATCTTTATCGGTCAGACCACATAACAACATACGTTGTTCCCTTTGTCATCGATATGTTACTTGCCCGAGATTCGATCGTCGGTATCTCAATACCTAGTTCAATCTCGTTACCGGCAAGTCTCTTTACTCGTTCCGTAATACATCATCCCGCAACTAACTCATTAGTTGCAATGCTGTCGGGGGATATCGGCCTCCACGAGCACCTATGGGGACGGAGCCCCTTGTCGGTTCAGCGGGGGCGGAGGTTGCACAAAGAGCAGATCGAGGCGACACACACACACAACGATTTTACCCAGCTTCGGGCCGCATGGATGCGTAAAACCCTACTGCTGCTTGTCTGGTTGATTGGAGCTCTTGCTCTGGAGCGCAAGAAGCTACAGTAAGTTGGAGCTGGACGTAGACGAGGGTCTACTGGGCGTCCTCCTGGTTTTCTGTCTCTCCTCTCTAGGGTTCGATCGGGGTCCGGGGTCTGGCTCCCCCTCTACGTGCGCATGGGCCTCCTTTTATATGCTAAGGGGTTTCCCACAGGTAGCGACGTAGGTGAGGGTAAAAATGGCAAGGAACTGTGCGAACAGTGGCCGCACAGTGCTATCGCACCTAACTCTGACGGCGGGGGACAAAGGCATTAAATGCCCGTCTGGATCGCCTGAACAGTGCCGAGGCGGACCGTTAGGGGCGCCTCTGCTTGCCACGCGGGCGACTCCGCCAACGTCGCATGCCACGTGCGAGCCCCAGGTTGCGCAGCGCCCCGCCACGTGTCTCTGGGGAAGCCCCAGAGTGACGCGTGGGCAGGTGAGCTGGAGCGCATGCCTGAGGTGGTGGTTAGCCGCGGCGAGTGGCTTGCCGTGGTGGTCGTCTTGCCGCACCTGAGAGCTTGTCGCTCGTCAGGCCTTGCCGAGGCGCGCGGAGCGCCGCGGCGGGCTTCTCTTGGTGCGCCTTGGCTTGGCCGTCCCGGCGAGCTCCTCCCGCTGGGGCCTTGGTGCTTCGGCTTAGTCGTCCCGGCAAGCTCCTCTTGCCGGGGCCTTGTCGCCTTGGCCTGGCAAGCTCCTCTTGCCGGACCTCGCCTTCTCGGCCCGGCAAGCTCCTCTTGCCGGGGCTTGGTCTTCTCAGCTCGATCACTTGGCCTTCGTCCGGCCCAGAAAGGGCCGTGGAGGCTCTTGTCGCTCCCCTGGCCGGCCTTGCCGCGGTACGCTACTACTGCCCGTGCACAAGTTCGGGGTACTAAGGTACCCCTACTTTAGTACACCGACAGGAGCCCCCGGGTCTGGGCCATACATGGTGCCGAGCGTTGTTGGGCCAGGCCCTAACAGTGCACGGGCACGCGTGGCCTGGGTTGCGCTGCTCCTTAACTCTGTGCCCGTCGCGCCCTCCCCAAGTGGCGCGCGCTTATCGCGGCTTCGTGGGGGGGGGGGGCGAGGCGTGCGAGACGTGCGTGACGTGGGTGGCGTGTGCGGGGCTGAGGCCCGCAGGCATGCGTCACGTCGGGCACGACTCCTTTATTTGGAAAGGCGGAACGTCCGCCCCCGCTCCTTCCTTCTTCCTTCTCTTAGATCCCTGGTCCCCTCTCCCCAACTGTCATGGAGAAAGGGAACCCTGGTCCTTCTTCGGTGGCGGCAAGGGTAGCCGCCAGGCAGCGAGCCCCTCCTCCCCTTGCACCCGCGGCGGCGGAGCCAACCGTAAGGGGAAGGGGGAGGGGGCGAGGTCGTGGACGAGGCCGTGGACGGGGCCAAGGCGCTCGAGGCGGGCAGGACGGCGCGCCGGCCTCGCCTCCGCCGGCGGCTCCGTTTCCCGCGGCGGTTCATCTCGGGGACGACCCCTGCGAGTTCATCATCAGGCTGCGCCGGGCGCCTCGCCGTCGCCTCCGCCTCCCGGCTCCTTTCGCGGACGTCTTGGAGGCGGAACAACACGAGACGCTGAGACTGCGCATGAGGGGCTGCGGGATCAGTGGTACGCGAGTCCACGTCGAATCCCGAGCCCCCGGCGTGATGTGTCTTGGCCGCGGGTGGAAGATGTTCGCCCGGATCCACATCTTGGCGGCGGGGTTCACCCTCCATTTCAAGCTGATGGAGGGCGATCTCCTCTCCGTCAAGGTCTTCGGGGACCTCGGCACCCGGGCCCGGTGCTGCGTGGATAGTTCCTCCGACAGCGAAGGCTCCTCCTCGAGCGAGAGCGACGAGGAGGGGAGCGACAGCGACGACGAGGGGGGCGGTCGCCGGGATGACGGGCACGACTAGGCGCTAGTCGCAGCTCCGCGTGGCACCGGCGGCCCCCATCGTCCGCGTCGTTGGCGCCGTGAACTCCCCGGGGTCGTCTCCTTGGGCGGCTGGCGTAGGGAGGCTGCGGAAGAGGAAGAGGGCGGGCGGCAAGGCCGCTGCCTCGTCTTCCAGCTTCGCCCCAGACGCCGCCACCACCCCTGCTCGCGGCGACGATCGCCGGGGTCTTCTCTCCGGCCCGGCAAGCTCCTCTTGCCGGGGTTTCGTCTTCTCGGGCGGCTGGAGTGGCGAGGCTGCGGAAGAGGCTGGCGGCAAGGCCGTCAACTCGGAGTACGAGGGCTAGATGCCCTCGACAGCGTGTGACATCCCGCGGCCTCCTTCTCGAGCTCCGCTTCCGGCGCCGCCGTCTTCATCCGGCCTTCGGAGCCCCGGGGCGGAGCCCCGGATGCTCTCTTGGCGTCTTCTGCCACCCGTAGCTCGTCTAGGCGCCCCTTTTGTCCTTCTCGCCTCCTTGCCCTACCTCCTGAGGAGAGAGACAAGAAAGGGATTATGGGCACCTTATCTCTTTTTATCTTGTAAGCCCTCGGGCCTTAGTTGTATTTAAATCTTGTAATCCCATCTTTCATGTTTTTCATTCTCTCTGAGCTGTACCTGAGTGGAATGTTTTTAATGAAAAGGGGATGTTTGCCGGATCATTTGTCTCGCGGGTACATCCCGCGGCAAGGGGCGGACCCTTTGCACCGTTAAGATAGACACTTCCCTGCCCGGCAACGGACCCTGCCGTCCCCCCGCGCCTCTCGGCCCTCCTCACGCTCTTGGCGGAGGCAGGGAGAAGGCGGGTTCTGGCCCCTCGCTTCCTCCCCTTGCCGCCGCGGCTACTATCCGAAGCGGGCCCCGGGAACGCGCTCCGGGGTTTGCCGCTTAAGAGAGCACGGCAGCTTTTTAGGAGGAAGCAAGGTTTTCACATTCCGCAGCTTATGAGAGAATGCATGATAAGGGATGTAAAGACTTATCTGAGGTTGCGGCCTCCAGCAACTCTGGCTTGCCGGGAGGCGGGTGCTGACTCGCCCTTCTCCCCTTCTTCGTCCTTGAGCGGCTCGGCAAGGGTAGGCAGTTCCCGCGAGCCAAAGGGAAAGGACGGGAAAAAGACGCGAACTCGACCTCTAAGTTAGGGGTTAGCGACTGTTAGGCACTATCAACCCTAACCAAGGACGAGACTCGACTCAGCATGCATGCTAAAACTTGGGGGGGCCCAGCGCGTCATTGCGGCCAGGGTCTGCGCCTGGCTTTGTACAAAGGATTACATGCGTCTGCGGCAAGACTTTTGTACAAAGAGTTGGTTGCCGGACGGGGTCCGACAACCGCGCCTTACGGGTAAAACTTGCGAAGATGCTCAATGTTCCAGGAATTGCTCACTGGAGTACCATCTTCGGTCTCGAGGCGGACGGCGCCGGGCCTCGTGACTCGTTTCACCCGGTAAGGGCCTTCCCACTTTGGCGTCAACTTGTTGTGTATCTTGGCCGACTGAACGCGCCGAAGAACAAGGTCGCCTTCCTCGAGGCTCCTGGCTTTAACTTTGCGACTATGATAGCGACGCAGAGCTTGCTGGTAGCGAGCGGATCACACATCAGCCTGGAGACGATCCTCCTCGAGGAGCAGTGCGTCATCTTCACGCGACCGCTCTTGCTCAAGCTCATCATAAGCGAGCACTCGAGGTGACCCGTATACGAGTTCCGTGAGGGTAACTGCTTCTGCTCCATAGACTAGAGCAAATGGTGTCTGGCCGGTGGCTCGATTTGGCGTCGTTCTGACCGACCAAAGAACCGCCGGCAGCTCCTCGATCCAGTTCCGTCCGCGCTTGAGCAGCTTGTCAAAACTTCTGGTCTTGAGCCCGCGCAGTACCTCGGCGTTGGCCCTTTCCGCTTGACCGTTGCTCCGGGGATGAGCAACAGAAGCGAAGCAGACCTTGGTGCCGAGATCTTGGGTGTACTGCATGAAGGCGTGGCTTGTGAACTGCGTACCGTTGTCGGTGATGATCCTGTTTGGGATCCCAAAGCGGCAAACAATCGACCTGAAGAATTTGATCGCGGACTGGGCGGTCACCTTTCTCACCGGTTCCACTTCTGGCCACTTTGTGAACTTGTCGATGGCAACGAACAAGTACTCAAAGCCCCCGATGGATCGGGGGAAGGGGCCGAGGATATCGAGCCCCCAGACCGAGAAGGGCCAGGACAAAGGGATCGTCTGGAGAGCTTGAGCTGGCTGGTGTATCTTCTTGGAATGGAACTGGCACGCTTCACACTTGGTTACTTGTGCAGTTGCATCCTGGAGGGCTGTGGGCCAGAAGAAACCTTGCCGGAACGCCTTTCCGGCAAGTGCTCTGGCACCAATGTGGTGTCCACATATGCCTCCGTGTATCTCCGCCAACAGCTTCTGTCCGTCTTCCCGGTGGATGCACTTCAATTTCACCCCATTGCGTCCTCTTCTGTACAGTGCGCTGTCAACGAACTGGTACATACTGGACTGCCGGGCTACTCTTTCAGCTTCTTCTTGTTCTTCGGGAAGTTCTCCTGTCTGGAGGAAACGGACGATCTGCTGCGCCCACGTCGGAGCCTGTGGCTCGACGACGATGACTAAAGGCATGTTGGCGGCTGCGGGAACATCAGCTTCTACGGCGAGGACTTGGGGCTCAGCCGGAGCTTGACGTTCCCCGGCAAGCTCGCCGGGGCATGGCTTGCCGGGAGCGCCTGCTTCGTCGGACAAACCCTGGGGCTTGCCGGAGCGGGCAGCTCCTCAGCACTCTTGGCATCGATCTCGAGGACTCTCTTGGCGGCGGCTTCGGGAAGCTCTGCCGGGAGATAGTCGCCGGAGACCGATTTCCTCTTCTTGCTTGGCCCGGTCGATGGTGTCACGGATGGCTGAGTCAGCTTGAGCACAAAAGTCCCTGGTTCCACAGGTAGCTTTAGTGCGGCGCATTTTGACAGGCCGTCGGCGATGTCGTTCTCTGCTCTTGGAACGTATTCCATTTGCAGGCCGTCAAAGCGCTCTTCCAGCTTCCTCACTTCATCAACGTAAGCTTCCATCAACGGGCACTGGTAATCCTTGTTCACTTGGCGGACGACGAGCTGCGAGTCACCCCTGACAATGAGCTTCTTGATCCCAAGTTCCGCCGCGATCCTGAGGCCGGCGAGCAAACCTTCATACTCTGCTGTATTGTTGGTTGCTTGCTCCTTGGGAAAGTGCATCTGGACGATGTACTTGAGGTGCTCTCTGGTGGGCGCGATGAGCAGCACGCCGGCACCGGCGCCTTCCAGCGAAAAGGCACCATCAAAGTACATCAGCCACTCTCTGGTTGCTTCCTTGCCGGGGATGCTCGTCTCTGGAATTTCTTCGTCCGGTGTCGGCGTCCACTCTGCTATGAACTCTGCCAATGCTCTGTTCTGGATGGTCGAAGTGCTCTCGAACCTGAGGCCAAAGCTTGACAGTTCTAGTGCCCACTCGACAATCCTGCCTGTTGCTTCGGGATTCTGCAGTATCCTCTTAAGCGGAAAGCGAGTGACCACTGTGATCTCGTGTGCTTGGAAGTAATGGCGCAGCTTCCTCGAGGCCATGAGGAGGCCGAAGAGCAATTTCTGCACACCAGAGTACCTCGATCTAGCCCCCTGCAGGAGGGAACTGACGAAGTAAACTGGGCGCTGCACCATCCTCTTCCTCTGCACTTCCCTTTGCGCTTGCGCGGATCCGCCTTTGCCGGGGCCAGAGCTTGTCGAGGAAGCCCCCTGCTTGCCGTCGGACGTGCTTGCCGTGGCTGCTGGCTCGTCATCAGCTTCCCTCTCTGCAACTAACGCAGCACTAGCCACTTGATTGGTTGCCGCTAGGTAGAGCAGCAACTTCTCTTGCGGTCTAGGTGCAACAAGTATAGGAGCGGAGGACAGGTATTTCTTCAAGTCTTGCAGCGCAGCCTCCGCTTTCGGAGTCCATTTTACTGGACCTGCCTTTTTCAGGATTTTGAAAAACGGCAGGGCGCGTTCCGCAGACCTGGAATAAATCTGCTGAGAGCCGCCACGCAGCCGGCAAGTCTTTGCACGTCCTTGACACGCGTTGGTGCTTCAATCTGCTCGATGGCCTTGATCTTGTCGGGGTTGGCTTCGATCCCACGCTGAGACACGAAGAAACCGAGAAGCTTGCCGGAGGGAACTCCGAACACGCACTTCTCAGGGTTGAGCTTGAGGCTGATCATGCGCAAGTTCGCAAAGGTCTCTTCCAAGTCTTGAACCAAGGTTGCCTTGTCTCTGCTCTTGACCACAATGTCGTCCATGTAGGCCTCCACATTTCTGTGGATCTGTGGCTCGAAAGCAGTGTGGACAACCCTCGCGAACGTCGAGCCTGCGTTCTTTAGTCCAAAAGGCATCCGCACAAAACAGTACGTGCCGCATGGAGTGATGAACGCAGTCTTCTCTTCGTCTTCTTCGGCCATGAAGATCTGGTGGTACCCGGAGTAGGCGTCAAGGAAGGAAAGCAGGTCGCACCCGGCCGTGGAGTCAACAATCTGGTCGATGCGCGGCAAGGGAAATGGATCTTTAGGGCAAGCTCTGTTGACATCGGTGAAATCGATGCAAAGCCTCCACTTCCCATTTGCTTTGCGCACGACGACATGATTGGCCAACCACGTCGGATGGAGCACGCCTCTGACGAGGCCTGCCGCTTCCAACTTCCTGATCTCCTCCGCGATAAACTCTTGGCGCTCCACTGCTTGTTTCCTGACCTTTTGCTTGATGGGCCGCGCATGAGGACAGACGGCGAGGTGGTGCTCAATCACTTCCCTGGGAACGCCGGGGATGTCAGATGGTTGCCAGGCAAACACATCGACATTCCCCCGCAGGAAAGCGACGAGTGCGCCTTCCTATTTGGGGTCGAGAGTGGCACTAATGGTGAAGGTACCACCAGTGCCGTCCTCCTTGGCGGGCACCTTCTTGGTCGCTGGTGGAGCAGCCGTCGTCTCCTTGTGTTTACCGGCGGGGCTCGATGGTGCGTCCTCAACGACAGCGCAGCGCTCCGAAGAGGCGTGCTTGCCGGAGTGGGCACCAGAGCATTCGCCGGGCTTGGCCTTCTTGCCGGCGGGGCTCGATGGCACGTCCTCGACGGTAGCGCAGCACTCCGAAGAGGCGCGCTTGCCGGAGTGCGCGCCAGAGCATTTGCCGGACTTGGTCTTCATGCCGGCGGGGCTCGATGGCACGTCCTCGATGGCAGCGCAGCACTCCGAAGAGGCGCGCTTGCCGGAGTGGGTGCCAAAGCACTTGCCGGACTTGGTCTTCATGCCGGCGGGGCTCGATGGCACGTCCTCGATGGCAGCGCAGCACTCCGAAGAGGCGCGCTTGCCGGAGTGGGCGCCAAAGCACTTGCCGGAGTTCTTCTTTCCCCCGGGAGCTCCAGCGGCAAGCGGGCCGCGGGCCGTTGCCGCTGTTGCGTCCCGGTATATTTGGTCGGCGCAGATAAGGGCATCCTTCTTGTCGCCGGGGACAGAAATGACGCTTATCGGGCCAGGCATCTTGATCATGTTGTACGCGTAGTGAGAGGCCGCCATGAATTTGGCGAGCGCTGGTCGGCCGAGGATCCCGTTGTAAGGCAACGGGAAGTCGGCGATGTCAAAGGTGACCCTCTCAGTCCTGAAATTCAGCTCGCTGCCAAATGTGACCGGCAGCGTGATCTTTCCCTTCGGCTTGCTCCTTCCCGGGTTGATTCCTTGGAATGTACCGGTTTCTTCGAGCTCGCTGTCGGGAACTTGGAGTCTCCGGAGAACAGCAGAGGAGATCAGATTCAAGCCGGCCCCGCCGTCAACTAGCACCTTAGTGACCTTGAGGTTGCGGATCGTTGGGGAAACCAACATCGGCAAGCACCCGACCGCGGTTGTGCGATCAGGGTGGTCCTCAATGTCGAAGATGATAGGCGTGCTGGACCATCTCAGGGGTCTGCGTGACTCGACGGGTGGCTCCACTGCATTGACCTCCCGCACCCACCGCTTAAGCTGGTGGTGTGAAGTGTGCAGGGAGGCACCGCCGTCTACACACAAGACCTCAGTGGCTTTCTGAAACTCCTGCTCGCTGGTCTCGGGGTCTTCCATGTCTTCGTCGTCGTCATCGTCTTCGCCCTTGTCGCGCCCCCGGGGAGGTCTGTCTGCTTGCCGCTGCTTGTCCTTGCCGCGGCGCTCTCCCGGGCCGGGGCGCTTCGTGCCGGATCCTCCGCCACCTGCTTGGGCTCTCTCCTTGTCGCGTCGTGCGTACTCAGCCTTCTGCAGGTCGACGAGCCGCTCGACTTGCTTGCAACTCTGGAGGTCGTGGCCCCTGGTACGGTGGATCTTGCAGTATTTCTTGTCGGTACCGTCCCGCTTATCGGCAGCCGCCACCGCCCGGCAGTTGGCGCACCCGACAACCTCCTTGCCGGGGCCTCCCGCCTGGGCTTTCTTGGCGGAGCCCTCGCTGCCGGACTTCTCGACAACCAGTACTTCTGGGTTTTCCTTCTTTTTGCCGTTCCGCCGCCGGCCTCTCCTTGCCAGGGCGGTACCTTCGCGGTCGGAGTCTCCTTCTCCAACACTTTCTCCGGGGAGCTTCCTCCCCTCCTCAGCGCGTGCACACTTGTCGGCCAGGGCGTAAAGCTCGCTGACCTCCTTGATTTTACACATCGCCATCTCCTCCCGCATCCTGCGGTTACGCACGTTCTAGTGGAACGCGCTGATCACCGCGGCGGGGTGGACGTCTGGGATGTTGTAGTGCACACGGCTGAACCTCTGGATGAACTTGCGCAAAGGCTCCCCCTCCTTCTGAACAAGCAGATGAAGGTCGCTTGCCTGGCCATGGGGTTTGTGGCCGCCCGTGAAGGCGCCAACAAACTGATGGCATAGATCTGGCCAGGAGGAGATGGAGCCGTCCGGCAAGTACATGAGCCAGGATCTGATGTTGGGCTTGAGTACCAGCGGGAAGTAGTTGGCAAGGATCTTATCGTCCCGTCCCCCGGCAGCCTGCACCGCAATGGTGTAGATGCTGAGGAACTCAGACGGATGCGACTTGCCGTCGTACTTCTCGGGCACGTCGGGCTTGAAGTTCTTTGTGCTGGGCCACTGGACTTGCCGAAACTCGCGGGTGAACGCGGGGCAGCCTACCGAATACGGCAGTTTGCCTGGTTCCCCCGGTGCGTGCATGTCTCCAGCGGGCCCAACGCACTGGTCTGATTGACGGCGCGCCTCTCTTCTGCGCTCGATGCGGGTTCGAGCGTCTTCTTCCCTTCGTGAATGAAGGACTTGGCGTTGGTTGCGGCGAGTTCGCGGGTTCGACGACGTGGTGGAGTCGTCGTCGAGGTGAGCCCGGCGAGTCGGCGACCGTGGCTTCTGGGGCGGGGAGTGCACTGTGGTCGCACCCCCGCAATTCTTGGCGCCATCGGTTCTCGCCTGGGTGACTGGCCGCGGCTGCGACGCGCTGTGCTGCCGTGGAGTGTCACCGTTGGCGAAACCGATGAGGCTCTGGATGGTTGCCCTCCAGCCGTCGAGCTTGTCCGCCGTCGGAGGGTAGTCTAGGAGTAGCTGAGCTCGCGCGAGAGCTTCCGCTGGGGTGGCGGGCAGAGGCTGCGAACGGCGCGAGGAGCGGGATGTGCTCGAACTCCTAACCATGTTAGAAGGAGCAGCCCCCGGTCCAGGCAGCCGCGCGACGCTCGTTCCGGCATGCTGGATCGCATGCTGGTCCTGAGCACCTCGGGACCCACCAGCACGGTCTGGGTCCAGCGAGCGTATGGTACCATGGGTACTATGACGCTGCTGGTTTCGCGCCTCCTGGGAGGGGCGCGGGGCGAGCTCGGACGTCGCGGGACCAAGAACTGGTTCGACGGCGCCCGTTCCTCCGCCGGCGTCCTCCCCACCACCCGTCTGCTCCATGGGCGGTGGGTTCGATGCTGACGGACCAGTCGCCTCCGGAGCTTTCTTCTTCGGCGCCATGCTGGTGCAAACAATGAGAGTCTGGCTCGCGTGGACGCCGGATCTGATTCACACGACCTCGACGCACCCCTACCTGGCGCGCCAAAGATGTCGGGGGATATCGGCCTCCACGAGCACCTATGGGGATGGAGCCCCTTGTCGGTTCGGCGGGGGCGGAGGTTGCACAAAGAGCAGATCGAGGCGACACACACACACAATGATTTTACCCAGCTTCGGGTCGCATGGATGCGTAAAA
This sequence comes from Aegilops umbellulata, assembly GCA_032464435.1. Taxonomy (NCBI): domain Eukaryota; kingdom Viridiplantae; phylum Streptophyta; class Magnoliopsida; order Poales; family Poaceae; genus Aegilops; species Aegilops umbellulata. The sequence goes on from CP136058.1 coordinate 175,598,444, forward strand.
CCCTACTGCTGCTTGTCTGGTTGATTGGAGCTCTTGCTCTGGAGCGCAAGAAGCTACAGTAAGTTGGAGCTGGACGTAGACGAGGGTCTACTGGGCGTCCTCCTGGTTTTCTGTCTCTCCTCTCTAGGGTTCGATCGGGATCCGGGGTCTGGCTCCCCCTCTACGTGCGCATGGGCCTCCTTTTATATGCTAAGGGGTTTCCCACAGGTAGCGACGTAGGTGAGGGTAAAAATGGCAAGGAACTGTGCAAACAGTGGCCGCACAGTGCTATCGCACCTAACTCTGACGGCGGGGGACAAAGGCATTAAATGCCCGTTTGGATCGCCTGAATAGTGCCGAGGCGGACCGTTAGGGGCGCCTCCGCTTGCCACGCGGGCGACTCCGCCAACGTCGCATGCCACGTGCGAGCCCCAGGTTGCGCGGCGCCCCGCCACGTGTCTCTGGGGAAGCCCCAGAGTGACGCGTGGGCAGGTGAGCTGGAGCGCATGCCTGAGGTGGTGGTTAGCCGCGGCGAGTGGCTTGCCGTGGTGGTCGTCTTGCCGCACCTGAGAGCTTGCCGCTCGTCAGGCCTTGCCGAGGCGCGCGGAGCGCCGCGGCGGGCTTCTCTTGGTGCGCCTTGGCTTGGCCGTCCCGGCGAGCTCCTCCCGCCGGGGCCTTGGTGCTTCGGCTTAGTCGTCCCGGCAAGCTCCTCTTGCCGGGGCCTTGTCGCCTTGGCCCGGCAAGCTCCTCTTGCCGGACCTCGCCTTCTCGGCCCGGCAAGCTCCTCTTGCCGGGGCTTGGTCTTCTCAGCTCGATCACTTGGCCTTCGTCCGGCCCAGAAAGGGCCGTGGAGGCTCTTGTCGCTCCCCTGGCCGGCCTTGCCGCGGTACGCTACTACTGCCCGTGCACAAGTTCGGGGTACTAAGGTACCCCTACTTTACACCGACAAATGCTTGCAAGGCTTAAGTGATGTACATTACCGAGAGGGCCCAGAGATACCTCTCCGACAATCGGAGTGACAAATCCTAATCTCGAAATACGCCAACCCAACAAGTACCTTCGGAGACACCTGTAGAGCACCTTTATAATCACCCAGTTACGTTGTGACGTTTGGTAGCACACAAAGTGTTCCTCCGGTAAACGGGAGTTGCATAATCTCATAGTCATAGGAACATGTATAATTCATGAAGAAAGCAATAGCAACATACTAAACGATCGAGTGCTAAGCTAACGGAATGGGTCAAGTCAATCACATCATTCTCCTAATGATGTGATCCCGTTAATCAAATGACAACTCATGTCAATGGCTAGGAAACATGAACATCTTTGATCAACGAGCTAGTCAAGTAGAGGCATACTAGTGACACTCTGTTTGTCTATATATTCACACATGTATTACGTTTCCAGTTAATACAATTCTAGCATGAATAATAAACTTTTATCATGAGAATAAGGAAATAAATAATAACTTTATTATTGCCTCTAGGGCATATTTCCTTCAGCTGGATGGATTGGAAGGATTGATCTGGCAGGATCCCGAGGAAAGAGGAGACCAGGTGGAGGCGCTGGTTGGACCGGTGGAGAAAACAAGTGGCGGCGCACCGAAGGAATGGATGGATGGATGGGATAGGGCTAGGGTTTCATCTGCATATACATATAGCATGTGGGTTAGATTACGGTTGTTCGGCCCCTCTGATCGTAATCGGATGGCCCGGGATAAATAGGCTAGGAAAGTCTATATACGAAACGATGATGTTTTATGGATGTTTGGGGATGATCCGAACCCATCGGTGATGACTGAGCGGGTCGGGTTCGGGACAGCTTTCGGACGCGCGCGAGGGGTTGATGCACTGTGCAAAGAGGGGTTAGGTGGTTTGACAAGAGGGAATCGAAAACCCGGTTGGTCTGATAAAGGCGAACTGAGACAAAGGAGAAGTGGCCACTATGAACGGATGCAAGTTTTATGAAAACATGCGGATGCAATGTTCATGACGACATGATGAAATGCAACAAACAAATAAATAACACAGCTGACACGCAAAACATGGAGGAATCTGGAGCGTCGGTCTTGGGTCATCACAATTACTTTCAACGTTAATGGGCGTACCTGAGATATGATGTTTTATTCGTTGCCCATTGACAACCTTCGGGTTAGTACCTTTGGGATTATTTATTTTGATGGCTCCGGACCGGTAAACCTCCTCGATGACATATGGGCCTTCCCATTTTGAGAGGAGTTTTCCTACAAAGAATCTAAAATGAGAGTTATACAAAATAACATATTCTCCAACCTTAAACTCACGCTTTTGAATTTTTTTTCATGCCATCTTTTAACTTTTTCTTTAAATAATTTTGCATTTTCATAAGCTTGGGTTCTCCACTCATCCGGAGAGCTAATATCAAATAACCTATTTTCACCAGCAAGGTTGAAATCATAATTGAGCTCTTTGACGGCCCAATATGCTTTATGTTCTAACTCAAGAGGCAAATGACAAGCTTTCCATAAACCATTTTATATGGAGACATACCCATAGGATTTTTATATGCTGTTCTATAAGCCCAAAATGCATCGTCTAATTTCTTAGACCAATTCTTCCTGGACCTGTTAACAGTCTTTTGCAAAATTAATTTTATTTCTCTATTGCTAAGTTCAACTTGACCACTAGACTGAGGATGATAAGGTGATGCAATTCTATAGTTAACATCATACTTGGCAAGCATTTTACAGAGAGCACCGTGAATAAAGTATGAACCATCATCAGTCATTAAATATCTAGGGACTCCAAACCTTGGGAAAATAACTTCCTTAAGCATCTTAGTAGAGGTGTTGCGATCAGCACTACTAGTTGGAATAGCTTCTACCCATTTTGTGACGCCCGGATAATTAAGCGACAGTAAAACTCTGCTAATGATGCCACGTCACCTTTGTCACTGTAGTTAATCTTGGATTAGTCAAAACCGATTCAAATTCAAAATTTAATTATAGGCAAACAATAAAAGTTTTCGGATGATAAAACTAAAATGTTCGGGGTGAGCCAGATAATTAATAAGTAAATCCGGTGAAGAAAACCACATTGTTATAAAATGCTTAAATGCTTTAAAATAAATAAAACTGCAGCAAAACAATTATTAAAAGCCTCTTATAATTTATAAAGTGTTAAACTAATTTTTTATTGGATAACCAAATTGTATTATTATAGTAATGCTAACTTAGAGACTATTTTATAGTTTGTAAAACTAGAATAAAAGAAAATAGAAGAAAATAGAAAGATAAAAATAAATAGAGAGGAAAAGAAAACCAAGAAAAATAAAAGACAACTCCCCCCCCCCCGACTGGGCCTTGGCCCAGTTGATCGTGTGGCCGAGACGGCCTGCCGGCCCATCCCACGCCCGTGACCTACTGGCCCAACTGCCATCTACCTAACCCCCCACTCCCCGCTGACCTAGCCGCTACCCGCACATCCCCTCCTCTCGTCTCCCCACGTTCTCTCTCTCCCACTCCCGATCCAATCGGGACCGGGATCGATCCCGCCCGGCGCTACCCACCACCGCCGACCGAAGCCACCTTGCAGCACCCATCCCCGGCGCCGCCCCGCCCTGTCACCGCCTCCTCCTCACCTCACCCTCGAGTCGCCCCCGACGCCCGTCCGCACGCCGCCCCCGATCTGGGTCTGGGACTCGGTCCCGACGCCACCGCCGCTCGTCGTCTCCGGCCCCGCCCCGCCATCGCCGCCTCGACCGCGCCGTCGCCAGAGCCCTCCCCTACCGACACTTCATTGCACCCGAGGCCGTCGCCCCAGCGCGACCCCCCCGACCTCGCCTCTTCCCCGGACGGCAGCTGGCGCCCCCGTCGTCGCGCTGCAGCTCGCCATCGTCCGCGCCCCGCCGACCATCGCCACATCGCCGGACTGCTTCCTCTCCGGCGCCGTCGTCCCCGACCCCCTCCACGACCCCCGCTGCCCAGACCCTACTCCTCCCCGTGAGCTCCCCCTCTCTCTCCCCGTGTCCCGCCGGGCCTGTCAGCTCCGACCACCGCAGCACACCGTGCCCCGCCTCCCGCCTCTCCCCCCCCGCTGCGTTGCCGCGCCGGCGTGCCCTCAAGCCCGCGCGCGCCCCCACTTTCCTTCCCCTGTGCGCGCACGACCGCAGCAGTCGTCGTGCCCGCCCGCCTTCGCATCGCCCGCGCCGTGGCCGCCCCCTTCCTTCCCCGACGCGGCTCTGGCCCCTGCTCGCCGCCGTCCACCAATGGCCTCGTCCCGCTTCGGTCATGGCCATGCCGTGGCCACCGTCCGCTGCGACCACGCGCGCCCCTGGCCGTGCCCCGGTGCCGCCCCTGGGCGAGCGCCTGAACGAGCGGGTGCTAGGCACCCGTTAGCGCCGGCGCCTGCTAAGCCCCCTGGGGCCGCTGACATGGGGGCCCCACCCCCAGAACGTTTTTTGTTTTTTTTTAAAGAAAGAAAAGAATTACTAAAAATAATAAATAAATAATGAAATTAATTAATTAATTAATTAATTAACTTAATTAATTTTGATTAAATTAACTAATTAAGGTTAATTAACCTAATGTTTAATTAACCTAATTAACTACTGCTAATTAGCTAAATTAATTAATATGACAATGGGGCCCACACCCCCTAATTAATTTTGATTAAATTAATTAAATTGGTTAATTAAAATGTGTCACTGACTAGTGGGACCCACTGGTCAGGTTGACCAGTCAACCCTGTTGACTGCTGGCGTCAGCATGACATCATGCTGATGTCATTAATCTATTTTCGAATTAACTAATTAATTAAATTCCAGAAATTAATATAATCTTTAGAAAATCATATCTTTTAATCCGTAACCCGGATTAAAATACTTTCAACATGAAAGTTGCTCAGAACGACGAGACGAATCCGGATACGCAGCCCGTTCGTCCGCCACACGTCCCTAACATATCAAACTCGCAACTTTCCCCCTCCGGCTCCTCTGCCCGAAAACGCGGAACCCCGGGGATACTTTCCCGGATGTTTCCCCCCTTCACCGGTATCATCCCATACCACGTTAAGGCACCTCTAACGCCGTTACTTGTCATTTCATGCATCACTATGCCTCTGCTTATTTAAATATTTATTGTTTCTCCCCCCTCTTCTCTCGATAGACACCGAGACCGACGCTGCTGCTGCCCTGTTCGACTACGGAGTTGACGATCCCTCTCTCTTGCCAGAGCAACCAGGCAAGCCCCCCCCCCCTTGATCACCAGATATCGCCTACTCTCCTCTATATTGCTTGCATTAGAGTAGTGTAGCATGTTACTGCTTTCGTTATTCCTATCCTGATGCATAGCCTGTCTTTGATACTGCTGTTGATACCTTTACCTGCAATCCTACTACTTAGTATAGGATGCTAGTGTTCCATCAGTGGCCCTACACTCTTGTCCGTTTGCCATGCTATACTACTGGGCCGTGATCACTTCGGGAAGTGATCGCGGGCATATACTATTTACTTTACACTTTTACCTGTGATACTGTTCGGAGTTGGGGGCTGAAGGGGCAGGTGGCTCCATCCCGGTAGAGGTGGGCCTGGGTTCCCGACGGCCCCCGACTGTTACTTTGTGGTGGAGCGATAGGGCAGGTTCAGACCACCTAGGAGAGAGGTGGGCCTGGCCCTAGTCGGCGTTCGCGATACTTAACACGCTTAACGATATCTGGGTATTTGATCTGAGTCTGGCCATTTGGTCTATACGCACTAACCACCTACGCGGGAGTAGTTATGGGTATCCCGACGTCGTGGTATCAGCCGAAGCACTTCTTGACGTCAGCGACTGAGTGGCGCGCGCCGGATTGGACTGGAACGCCACTAGGCTAGGTCTGCTTCCGGCCGCGTTCGCAACGTGCAGGTGTGCTCAGGGCGATGGGCCCAGACCCCTGCGCGCTTAGGTTTAGACCGGCGTGCTGACCGCTCTGTTGTGCCTAGGTGGGGCTGCGACGTGTTGATCTTCCGAGGCCGGGCATGACCCAGAAAAGTGTGTCCGGCCAAATGGGATCAAGCGTGTTGGGCTATGTGGTGCACCCCTGCAGGGAAGTTTATCTATTCGAATAGCCGTGTCCCTCGGTAAAAGGACGACCCGGAGTTGTACCTTGACCTTATGACAACTAGAACCAGATACTTAATAAAACACACCCTTCCAAGTGCCAGATACAACCCGGTGATCGCTCTCTAACAGGGCATCGAGGAGGGGATCGCCGGGTAGGTTTATGCTATGCGATGCCACTTGGAGGACTTCAGTCTACTCTCTTCTTTATGCTGCAAGACGGAGGCGACCAGAAGCGTAGTCTTCGATAAGACTAGCTATCCCCCTCTTATTCTGGCATTCTGCAGTTCAGTCCACTGATATGGCCCTTTACACATATATCCATGCATATGTAGTGTAGCTCCTTGCTTGCGAGTACTTTGGATGAGTACTCACGGTTGCTTTTCTCCCCCCTTTTCCCCCTTTCCCTTCTACCCGGTTGCCGCAACTAGACGATGGAGCCCAGGATCCATACGCCACCTTCGACAACGACTCCTACTACTCTGGAGGTGCCTACTACTACGTGCAGCCCGCTGACGACGACCAAGAGTAGTTAGGAGGATCCCAGGCAAGAGGCCGGCGCCTCGTTCGATCTGTATCCCCGTTTGTGCTAGCCTTCTTAAGGCAAACTTGTTTAACTTATGTCTGTACTCATATATTGTTGCTTCCGCTGACTCGTCTATGATCGAGCACTTGTATTCGAGCCCTCGAGGCCCTTGGCTTGTATTATGATGCTTGTATGACTTATTTTATTTGAAGAGTTGTGTTGTGATATCTTCCCGTGAGTCCCTGATCTTGATCGTACACATTTGCGTGCATGATTAGTGTACGATTGAATCGGGGGCGTCACACATTTAGTAACATAATCAACAGCAACCAAAATATGTGTATACCTGATAGTAGTGGTAACGGTAACAAAAGTAACGGAAGCAAAAGTAATATTTTTGGTGTTTTGTAGTGATTGTAACAGTAGCAACGGAAAAGTAAATAAGCGAAGAAAAGTATGTGAAAAGCTCGTAGGCATTGGATCGGTAATGGAGAATTATGCCGGATGCGGTTCATCATGTAACAATCATAACATAGGGTGACACAAAACTAGCTCCAGTTCATCAATGTAATGTAGGCATGTATTCCGAATATAGTCATACGTGCTTATGGAAAAGAACTTGCATGACATATTTTGTCCTACCCTCCCGTGGCAGCGGGGTCCTAATGGAAACTAAGGGATATTAAGCCCTCCTTTTAATAGAATACCGGAACAAAGCATTAGCACATAGTGAATACATGAACTCCTCAAACTATGGTCATCACCAGGAGTGGTCCCGATTATTGTCACTTCGGGGTTGCCGGATCATAACACATAGTAGGTGACTATAGACTTGCAAGATAGGATCAAGAACTCACATATATTCATGAAAACATAATAGGTTCAGATCTAAAATCATGGCACTCGGGCCCTAGTGACAAGCATTAAGCATAGCATAGTCATAGCAACATCAATCTCAGAACATAGTGGATACTAGGGATCGAACCCTAACAAAACTAACTCGATTACATGATAGATCTCATCCAACCCATCACCGTCCAGCAAGCCTACGATGGAGTTGCTCACGCACGGTGGTGAGCATCATGAAATTGGTGATTGAGGATGGTTGATGATGACGATGGCGACGAATCCCCCTCTCCGGAGCCCCGAACGGACTCCAGATCAGCCCTCCCGAGAGGTTTTAGGGCCTGGCGGCGGCTCCATATCGTGAAACGCGATGAATCCTTCTCTCTGGTTTTTTTCTCCCCGAAAGCAAATATATAGAGTTAGACTTGAGGTCGGAGGAGCTCCAGGGGGCCACGAGGTAGGGGGCGCCCTAGGGGGGAGGGCGCGCCCCCACCCTCGTGGACAGGGTGTGGGGCCCCTGGTCTTCATCGTTTGCAAGGATTTTTTGTTACTTCCAAATAGACGTTCCGTGGAGTTTCAGGTCATTCCGAGAACTTTTGTTTCTGCACATAAATAACACCATGGAAAGTCTGCTGAAAACAGCGTCAGTCCGGGTTAGTTCCATTCAAATCATGCAAGTTAGAGTCCAAAACAAGGGCAAAAGTGTTTGGAAAAGTAGATACGACGGAGACATATCAACTCCCCAAGCTTAAACCTTTGCTTGTCCTCAGGCAATTCAGCTGACAAACTGAAAGTGATAAAGAAAAACTTTTACAAACTCTGTTTGCTCTTGTTGTCGTGAATATGTAAAGCCAGCATTCAAGTTTTCAGCAAAGATTATGACTAACCACATTTGCAATAACTCTCAGGTCTCATGTTTACTCATATCAATGGCATAATCAACTAGCGAGCCATAATAATAAATCTCGGATGACAACACTTTCTCAAAACAATCTTGATATGATATAACAAGATGGTATCTCGCTAGCCCTTGCTGAGACCACAAAACATAAATGCAGAGCACCTTTAAAGATCAAGGACTGACTAGACATTGTAATTTATGGTAAAAGAGCTCCAGTCATAGTCATAACCAATATAAATTAATAGTAATGGATGCAAATGACAGCTGCGCTCTCCAGCTAGTGCTTTTTAATAAGAGGGTGATGACTCAACATAAAAGTAAATAGATAGGCCCTTCGCAGAGGGAAGCAAGGATTTGTAGAGGTGCTAGAGCACGATTTTGAAATAGAGATAAATAATATTTTGAGCGGCATACTTTCATTGTCAACATAACAACCAAGAGATGGCGATATCTTCCATGCTACACACATTATAGGCGGTTCCCAAACAGAATGGTAAAGTTTATACTCCCCCTCCACCAACAAGCATCAATCCATGGCTTGGTCAAAACAACGAGTGACTCCAACTAGCAACAACCCTGGGGGAGTTTTGTTTGCAATTATTTTGATTTAGTTTGCATAAAGCATGGGACTGGGAATCCCGGTGACCAGCCATTTTCTCATGAGTGAGGAGCGGAGTCCACTCCTCTTGAGAATAACCCGCCTAACATGGAACATAAGGACATCCCTAGTTGATACATGAGCTATTCGAGCATACAAAACAGAATGTTTATTTGAAGGTTTAGAGTTTGGCACATACAAATTTACTTGGAACGGCAGGTAGATACCGCACATAGGAAGGTATAGTGGACTCATATGGAATAACTTTGGGGTTTAAGGGATTGGATGCACAAGCAGTATTCCCGCTTAGTACAAGTGAAGGCTAGCAAAAGACTGGGAAGCGACCAACTAGAGAGCGACAACAGTCATGAACATGCATTAAAATTAATAAACATTGGATGCAAGCATGAGTAGGATATAATCCACCATGAACATAAATATCGTGAAGGCTATGTTGATTTGTTTCAACTACATGTGTGAACATGTGCCAAGTCAAGTCACTTAAATCATTCAAAGGAGGATACCACCCCATCATACCACATCATAACCATTTTAATAGCATGTTGGCACGCGAGGTAAACCATTATATCTCATAGCTAATCAAGCATGGCACGAGCAACTATGATCTCTAATTGTCATTGCAAACATGTTTATTCATAATAGGCTGAATCAGGAACGATGAACTCATCATATTTACAAAAAACAAACCCCGCAAAAAAAATATTTACAAAAAACAAGAGAGGTCGAGTTCATACCAGCTTTTCTCATCTCAGTCGGTCCATCATATATCTTCATAATTGCCTTTCACTTGCACGACCGAACGAAATGAATAATAATAAGAGTGCACGTGCATTGGACTAAGCTGGAATCTGCGAGCATTCAATAAACAGGAGAAGGCAAGGCAGTATGGGCTCTTGGTTAAATCAACAATAATGCATATAAGAGCCACTTCAACAATTCAATCATGGTCTTCTCCTATCGAACCCCAAAGAAAAGAAAAGAAATAAAAGTTATTTACACGGGAAAGCTCCCAACAAGCAAAAGAAGAACGGGAAATATTTTTGGGTTTTCTTTTTAATTATTACTACTACAACAAGAAAGTAAACTAGCTAAAGCTACACTAATTTTTTTGGTTTTTCTTAAAGTTTAATAAACACACAAGAAGAAAGCAAGAAAAAGAAAATAAACTAGCATGGATATTACAGTGAAAAAGTATGAACACTGACATCTAGCAATGAGTGTGTGTAAACATAAATGTAATGTCGGTGGGAAATACGTAGTCCCCCAAGCTTAGGCTTTTGGCCTAAGTTGGTTCATTGCCACGGATGGCCTGGCGGATACCCATAGGTGTAGCTGGGGTCGTACTGCGATGAAGAGGACTCTGACTGCCACTGGCTGGCAGTCATCTCCGGATCCCAAAAGTAATCAGACTGTCGTGGAGGCTCAAATTGTGGTTCCGGCTCCGGGGCTGGTGTAGGGTTCCAGAAGGCTTGAATGGCCGTCCACGAAACGAGATAAGGACCTTCAGATAAATTAAACAAGGAAGGAGCAGGCAAGGTAATAGTCTCAGGGTGATGTTTATGAAAGAACAATTTGTATTTAAGCTCCCCTTCCCTATTCTTAACAATAATGTCATGCGCTAGCATACTCTTATAATCTAAATAAGCATTGGGCAGCAATTTTTCTTCTTTCTCATAGAGCCTAATAGGTATGTTAAAATGTGCTGCTAGGCGTGAAGCATAAATACCTCCAAAGATCGGGCCCTTAGTATGGTTCAGACTTAACCGTTTAGCAATGATACCGCCCATACTAATAGGGTTATCGCGGAATAAACCATGGAACAAAATGAAATATCAGGAACACTAAGGTTTCCACAGTTTCTGCGTCCAATTAAGCAACGACTAGCAAATATAGCAAAGTAGCGTAAAACAAGAAAATGTATGCTAGTGATTCTTGCATCGGAAACCTTCCTGGTTTCCCCCATAGTAATGGTGTTAATAAACCCATCCACATCTTTATGATGTGGTTCATCTAAGGTACCCTCGAAAGGTATTTTGCAAACCTTACAAAATTCATCTAATGGCATCTTCTTCACAACATCATATAAATGAAACTCTACTGAAGGAGGTGATTCCTTAGGAAAATAGTAGAAGTTTTGCACAAAAGTATTAGTGAGTAAGAGATACTGATGACGTTGGTCACGGAGGAAGTCGGTGAGGCCAGCATTCTCAGCCAATGAATAGAAATCATCATAAATTCTGGCTTTTCTCAAGAAATCATCGAAAGGCCATTCACACGGCCGGACCTCCATGGTGTGAGGCAAATTATATTTGGGACTCTGTGCTTCTTCATTTTTCTTTTCCTTCGAGCTTCGGCTCGATGAGCCCCTCAAAAATCTCTTCATTATTTTCTGAAATAATCTGAAATTTTTAGTAACTTCAAACAAAAGTGAACCAACCTTAATAAAATTGATAGCAACTACTCCTACAAGTGCCTAGAGACTATATCATGCATTAGAACTACTTGGAACCATATAAATTTGACATGCAAGCTCAAGAACATGGTCAGCTAGGCAGCACAAATTTGCAATGAATAAAGCACTAGAACAAAAACTAATTGGACCAATGGAGGAGTCACATACCAAGGAACAATATCCCCAAGCAGTTTTGTGAGAGGTGCTTTGAGCAAGGAGATCGAAAATCGTAGCAAAATGAGCTAGAACTCGTGCTTGAGCTGGATATTGGTGTTTGTGGGAGGAAGAAGGAGTGTATGGGTGCAGGAATAAGTGGAGGAGGCCACCGTGGGACCACGAGGCAGGGGGCGCGCCCTGGGGGGTAGGGCGCGCCCTCCACCCTCGTGGCCAGGTGCTTGCCCCTCCTGCTGTGTTCTCAGTGCCAGAAATTCTCAAATATTCTAGAAAAAATCATATTCCATTTTCAGGGCATTTGGAGAACCTTTATTTTTGGGGTATTTTTATATTGCACAGATAAATCAGAAAACAGACAAAAAAATACTATTTTTTACTTTATTTCAACTAAATAACAGAAAGTAGAAAGAGGGTACAGAAGGTTGTGCCTTCTAGTTTCATCCATCTCATGCTCATCAAAAAGAATCCACTAACAAGGTTGATCAGGTCTTGTTAACAAACTCATTCCGAATAACATGGAACCTGAGAAATTTCGAATAACACTATGTTACCTCAACGGGGATATGCACATCCCCAATAATAAGAATATCATATTTCTTCTTGACAGTAGGAAGAGGAAATTCAAAACCTCCGAATATAATCGATGGAATTTTTCCAATAGAGTTGATACTATGAACTTGAGGTTGTTTCCTCGGAAAGTGTACCATATGCTCATTACCATTAACATGAAAAGTGACATTGCCTTTGTTGCAATCAATAACAGCCCCTGCAGTATTCAAAAAAGGTCTTCCAAGAATAATAGACATACTATCGTCCTTGGGAATATCAAGAATAACGAAGTCCGTTAAAATAGTAATGTTTGCAACAACAACAGGCACATCCTCACAAATACCGACAGGTATAGCAGTTGATTTATCAGCCATTTGCACATATATTTCAATAGGAGTCAACTTATTCAAGTCAAGTCTACGATATAAAGAGAGAGGCATAACACTAACACCGGCTCCAAGATCACATAGAGCAGTTTTAACATAGTTTCTTTTAATGGAGCATGGTATAGTGGGTACTCCTGGATCTCCAAGTTTCCTTGGTATTCCACCCTTAAAAGTATAATTAGCAAGCATGGTGGAAATTTCAGCTTCCGATATCTTTCTTTTATTAGTAACAATATCTTTCATATACTTAGCATAAGGATTCATTTTGAGCATATCAGTTAATCGCATACGAAAAATATAGGTCTAATCATTTCAGCAAAGCGCTCAAAATCCTCATCATCCTTTTTCTTGGATGGTTTAGGAGGAAAGGGCATGGGTTTCTGAACCCATGGTTCTCTTTATTTACCGTGCTTCCTAGCAACGACGTCTCTCTTATCATAACATTGATTCTTTGATTATGGGTTATCAAGATCAACAACAGGTTCAATCTCTACATCATTATTATTGCTAGGTTGAGCATCAACATGAACATCATCATTAACATTATCACTAGGTTCATGTTCATTACCAGATTGTGTTTCAGCATCAGAAATAGAAATATCATTTGGATTCTCAGGTGGTTCAGCAATAGGTTCACTAGAAGCATGCAAAGTCCTATCTTTTTTCTTTTTCTTCTTTTTAGAAGGACTAGGTGTATCAATATTATTTCTCTGAGAATCTTGCTCAATTCTCTTAGGGTGGCCTTCAGGATACAAAGGTTCCTCAGTCATTCTACCAGTTCTAGTAGCCACTCTAATAGCGTAATCATTTTTCTTACTATTCATTTCATTGAGCAAATCATTTTGAGCTTTAGGTACTTGTTCTACTTGAGTGGTAACCATAGAAGCATGTTTAGTAATGAGTTTAAGTTCACCTCTAACATCAGCCATGTAATTACCCAAGTGTTCAATCGTATCGGTATTGTATTTCAATTGTCTACCAAAATAGGCATTGAAGTTTTCTTGTTTGACAATAAAATTATCAAACTCTTCTAAGCATTGTCTAGCAGACTTATAGTGAGGAATATCACCTTCATAAAACCTATAGAGAGAATTTACCTTTACTACTTGTGTCGGGTTATCAAGACCATGAGTTTCCTCAATAGGTAATGGATTAAGATCATATGTTTCTTCAACAGGCGGTAGATTAAGACCATGTATTTCTTCAATAGGAGGTAAATTCTTAACATCTTCAGCTTTAATACCTTTTTCTTTGATAGATTTCTTTGCCTCTTGCATATCTTCAGGGCTGAGAAATAGAACACCTCTCTTATTCGGAGTTGGTTTAGTAATAGGTTCAGGAATTGGCTTCGGAGCTGGCTCAGAAAGTGTCCAATTATTTTCATTTGTCAACATATTATTCAATAGAATTTCAGCTTCAACCGGTGTTCTTTCCCTAAAAACAAAACCAACACAACTATCTAGGTAATCTCTAGAAGCATCGGTTAGTCCATTATAAAAGATATCAAGTATTTCATTTTTCTTAAGAGGATGATCAGGCAAAGCATTAAGTAACTTGAGAAGCCTCCCCCAAGCTTGTGGGAGACTCTCTTATTCAATTTGCACAAAGTTGTATATTTCCCTCAAAGCAGCTTGTTTCTTATGAGCAGGGAAATATTTAGTAGAGAAGTAATAAATCATATCCTGGGGACTACGCACACAACCAGGATCAAGGGAATTAAACCATACCTTAGCATCACCCTTTAATGAGAACAAAAATATTTTAAGGATATAAAAGTAGCGAGATTTCTCATCATTAGTGAACAGGGTGGCTATATCATTTAATTTAGTAAGATGTGCCACAACAGTTTCAGACTCATAGCCATGAAAAGGATCAGATTCAACCAAAGTAATTATATCAGGATCAACAGAGAATTCATAATCCTTATCGGTAACACGGATAGGTGAAGTTGCAAAAGCAGGGTCAGGTCTCATTCTATCATTAAGAGATTGTTGATTCCATTTAGCTAATAACCTCTTGAGTTCATATCTATCTTTGCAAGCTAAAATAGCTAAAGAAGCTTCTTTATCAAAAACATAACCCTCAGGAATAACAGGCAAGTTTTCATCATCACTTTCATCAATATAATCAGTTTCAATAATTTCTTTCTCTCTAGCCCTAGCAATTTGTCCATCAAGAAATTCACTAAGGAGCACCGTAGTATCAAGCATAGAAGTAGGTTCATCATAAGTATCATGCATAGCAGAAGTGGCATCATCAATAACATGCGACATATCAGAACGAATAGCAGAAGCAGTTTTAGGTGTCGCAAGCTTACTCAAAACAGAAGGTGAATCAAGTGCAGAGCTAGATGGCAGTTCCTTACCTCCCCTCGTAGTTGAGGGATAAATTGTTGTCTTAGCGTCTTTCAAGTACTTTATAGTGACCAGCAGATATAAATCCCAAGTGACTCAAAGAATAGAGATATGCTCCCTGGCAACAACGCTAGAAAATAGTCTTGATAACCCACAAGTATAGGGGATCGCAACAGTTTTCGAGGGTAGAGTATTCAACCCAAATTTATTGATTCGACACAAGGGGAGCCAAAGAATATTCTCAAGTATTAGCAGTTGAGTTGTCAATTCAACCACACCTGGATAACTTAGTATCTGCAGCAAAGTATTTAGTAGCAAAGTAATATGATAGTAGTGGTAACGGTAACAAAAGTAACGGAAGCAAAAGTAATATTTTTGGTGTTTTGTAGTGATTGTAACAGTAGCAACGGAAAAGTAAATAAGCGAAGAACAATATGTGAAAAGCTCATAGGCATTGGATCGGTGATGGAGAATTATGTCGTATGCGGTTCATCATGTAACAATCATAACGTAGGGTGACACAAAACTAGCTCCAGTTCATCAATGTAATGTAGGCATGTATTCCGTATATAGTCATACGTGCTTATGGAAAAGAACTTGCATGACATCTTTTGTCCTACCCTCCCGTGGCAGCGGGGTCCTAATGGAAACTAAGGGATATTAAGGCCTCCTTTTAATAGAGTACGGGAACAAAGCATTAGCACATAGTGAATACATGAACTCCTCAAACTATGGTCATCACCGGGAGTGTTCCCGATTATTGTCACTTCGGGGTTGCCGGATCATAACTCATAGTAGGTGACTATAGACTTGCAAGATAGGATCAAGAACTCACATATATTCATGAAAACATAATAGGTTCAGACCTAAAATCATGGCACTCTGGCCCTAGTGACAAGCATTAAGCATAGCAAAGTCATAGCAACATCAATCTCAGAACATAGTGGATACTAGGGATCAAACCCTAACAAAACTAACTCGATTACATGATAGATCTCATCCAACCCATCACCGTACAGCAAACCTACGATGGAATTACTCAAGCACGGCGGTGAGCATCATGAAATTGGTGATAGAGGATGGTTGATGATGACGATGGTGACGAATCCCCCTCTCCGGAGCCCCGAACGGACTCCAGATCAGCCCTCCCGAGAGGTTTTAGGGCTTGGCGGCGGCTCCGTATCGTAAAACGCGATGAATCCTTCTCTCTGGTTTTTTTCTCCCCGAAAGCAAATATATAGAGTTGGAGTTGAGGTCGGAGGAGCTCCAGGGGGCCCATGAGGTAGGGGCGCGCCCTCCCCCCTCATGGACAGGGTGTGGGCCCCCTGGTCTTCATCTTTTGCAAGGATTTTTTATTATTTCCAAATAGACGTTCCGTGGAGTTTTGGGTCATTCCGAGAACTTTTGTTTCTGCACATAAGTAACACCATGGAAAGTCTGCTGAAACAGCGTCAGTCCGGGTTAGTTCCATTCAAATCATGCAAGTTAGAGTCCAAAACAAGGGCAAAAGTGTTTGGAAAAGTAGATACGACGGAGACATATCAATATCCATTAGAGGAAGGAAAAGGTCCCATGTAATCAAATCCCCAAACATCAAATGGTTCAACAGCAAGTGAATAATTCATAGGCAGTTCTTGATGATTGCCGATATTACCTATCCTTTGACATTCATCACAAGATAATACAAACTTACGGGCATCCTTGAAGAGAGTAGGCCAAAAAAATCCAGATTGCAATACCTTGTGAGTAGTTCTGTCTCCAGCATGATGCCCTCCATAAGCTTCGGAGTGACATTTCTGTAGGATTTGTCCTTGTTCATGCTCAGGTACACAACGTCTAATAATACAATCTACTCCTTCTTTATAATGATGTGGGTCATCCCAAAAGTAATGTCTTAAATCATAGAAGAATTTTTTCTTTTGTTGGTATGTAAAGCTAGGTGGTAAATATTTGGCAACAATGTAATTAGCATAATCAGCATACTAAGGAGTACTATGAGAAATATTTATTGCAGCTAACTGCTCATTAGGAAAACTATCATCAATAGGTAGTGGGTAATTAGGCAAATTTTCAAGCCTAGACAAATTATCAGCTACTGGGTTCTCAACTCCTTTTCTATCAATAATATGTAAATCAAATTCTTTTAACAAGAGAACCCATCGAATAAGTCTAGGTTTAGCATCTTTCTTTTCCGTAAGATATTTAATAGCAGCATGGTCTGTGTGAACAGTTACTTTAGAATCAACAATATAAGGTCTAAACTTATCACAAGCAAACACACTGCTAAGAATTCTTTTTCAGTAGTAGCATAGTTTCTTTGAGCACTGTTTAGAGTTTTACTAGCATAATGAATAACATTCAGTTTCTTATCAACTCTTTGTCCTAGAACAGCACCAACAGCATAATCACTAGCATCACACATAATTTCAAAAGGCAAGTTCCAATCAGGTGGTTGAACAATAGGTGCAGAAATTAAGGCTTTCTTGAGTGTTTCAAAGGCCTCTAAAATATCATCATCAAAAACAAAATGAATATCCTTTTGCAAGAGACTAGTGAGAGGCCTAGAAATGTTAGAGAAGTCTTTGACAAATCTCCTATAGAAACCAGCATGACCTAGAAAACTACGAATACCTTTTATATCTTTAGGACATGGCATTTTCTCAATTGCATCACACCTTAGCTTGGTCCACTTCAATACCTCTTTCAGAAATTTTATGACCCAAGACAATGCCTTCATTAACCATAAAGTGGCACTTCTCCCAATTCAAGACAAGATTTGTTTATTCACATCTCTGCAAAACTCGCTCAAGATTGCTTAAACAGTCATCAAAAGACTTCTCATAAACAGAAAAGTCATCCATGAAAACCTCAACAATCTTTTCACATAAGTCAGAGAATATAGTAGTCTTACATCTTTGAAAGGTGGCAGGTGCATTACATAAACCAAAAGGCATACGTCGATAAGCATATGTTCCAAAGGGACAAGTAAAAGTGGTATTTTCTTGATCAGGTTGAGAAACAGGTATTTGTGAAAAGCCAGAATATCCATCAAGGAAGCAAAAGTGTGTGTGCTTAGATAATCTTTCAAGCATTTGATCAATAGAAGGCAGAGGGTAATGATCTTTTCTAGTTGCCTTATTTAGTTTTCTAAAATCAATTACCATTCTGTAGCCTGTAACAATTCTTTGTGGAATAAGTTTTTTCTTATCATTAGGAACAACAGTAATACCTCCTTTCTTACGAACACAATGAATAGGACTTACCAATCTACTATCAACTATAGGATAGAATATACCTGCTTCCAGAAGTTTTAATATTTCCGTTCTTACCACTTCTTTCATCTTTGGATTTAACCGACGTTGGTGATCAACAACGGGTTTAGCATCAGGTTCCATATTAATTTTGTGCTGACATAGAGTGGGACTAATGCCCTTTAAATCATCAAGAGTATATCCAATAGCAACTCGGTGCTTCCTTAGAACTTTCAATAATCTTTCTTCTTTGTGTTTTGAAAGGTTTGCACTAATAATAACAGGATATATCTTCTTTTCATCAAGATAAGCATATTTCAAAGTGTCTGGCAATTGTTTTAATTCAAACATAGGATCGCCTTTAGGTGGAGGAGAACCTCCTAGAGTTTTTTCGGATCACGGGTTCCGGCAAAACCCTCAAGGTTCGAACACTAGGGTGCGCACGAAGATCTCCCCCTACCGATCCACGTCCTAGCTTTACTAAGATCTCATGGACTAACTCGAAGAACTCGCAACACAAAGAACACAAGATTTATACTGGTTCGGGCCACTGTTGTGGTGTAATACCCTACTCCAGTGTGGTGGTGGTGAATTGCCTCTTGGGCTGAGGATGAACAGTATAAGGGGAAGAACAGCCCCCTGAGGTTGAGGTGTTCTTGTGCTTAGTGAACTTGTGTGGGTGAGGATTCAATCAGCTCAGGCTCAGTTGCCTTCTACTGTGGTGGCTAGTACGATTTATAGAGGCCCTGGTCCTCTCCCCAAATATTGAGCGGGAAGGGAGCCAACAACGGCTAATTTGAAAGGGGACAACTAGTATAACTTATCCTGACAAAAGCAGTCTTCGCCTGCAAAAGGCTCTGGTAGTGACGCCGCCTTGGGCTCCATGGTGACCTCCGTCTTGCCGTCCTGCTGGTCTTGGTCTCGTTGCACTGATATGGAAACCTTTACTTGACTCATCGGTACTCCACACCTACGCTTGCCTCCTTAGCACCAAAGAGGAAACAAGGACACTGCGCGCGCTGGTGCCCACCTGGCGCCCGCCTGGTCTCGATCGTCATGGCTCACGTCACGAGAACCTCGCGAGGATTGCCTTGCCTTGATCTCTCCGCCCCTCGTGGGCCAGCCCGGCGAGGCCGCTCCTGAGGAGGTCTTGTGTCATCCGCCTCGTGAGGCTTGGCCCCTCGCGAGGGTCTTGAATGCCTTGTTGATGAAGATGGGCCGTACGGACCTGCTATCAGAGCTACGCCATGGGCCGCAGGCAGGCAAGTCTAGGGACCCCCGTTCCCAGAACGCCGACAGTAGCCCCCGCGCCCAAGGCACACTCGGGCTTGGCTTCGAGGCGAAGCCAAAGGTCAAGGGCGGAGCGTTGCGGGCCCCAATAGCCTGCGGCCTGGGTCGACGCATGACAGTTGATTGGACGTGGGCGTCTCCGCTTCCCCATGCTGCCTCGGCAACTGCCCGACTTGACAAGTCCGTGTGACATGCAAGTAAAACCATCATTACCTGTGATCGTGGGGGTGCTGGTTGGCCTTCTCCTACTATAAATGAGGAGGGGGAAGAGCCCCCGTCGCCCATCTCTTCCCATTCCGCTTGCTTCTCCTTCCTTGCTCCATGATACATCTCCAACGTACCTATAATTTCTTATTGTTCCATGCTATATTATATTCTATTTTGGATGTTTAATGGGCTTTATTATACACTTTTATATTATTTTTGGGACTAACCTATTAACCGGAGGCCCAGCCCAAATTGCTGTTTTTTTGCCTATTTCAGTGTTTCAAAGGAAAGGAATATCAAACGGAGTCCAAACGGAATGAAACCTTCGGGAACGTGATTTTTGGAACAAACGTGATCCAGAGGACTTGGAGTGGACATCAAGAAACGAACGAGGAGGCCACGAGGCAGGGGGCGCGCCTACCCCCCCCCCCCCCCCCGGGCACGCCCTCCACCCTCGTGCGCCCCTCGTAGCTCCACCGACCTACTTCTTCCTCCTATATACCTACATATCCCCAAACCATCAGCAGAGGAGCCAAAACCCTATTTCCACCGCCGCAACCTTCTGTACCCGTGAGATCCCATCTTGGGGCCTTTTCGGGCGCTTCTTCGGAGGGGGCATCGATCACGGAGGGCTTCTACATCAACACCATTGAAGGAAATATGCCCTAGAGGCAATAATAAAGTTATTATTTATTTCCTTATACCATGGTAAATGTTTATTATTCATGCTAGAATTGTATTAACCAGAAACATAATACATGTGTGAATATATAGACAAACAGAATGTCACTAGTATGTCTCTACTAGACTAGCTCGTTGATCAAAGATGGTTAAGTTTCCTAGCCATAGACATGAGTTGTCATTTGATTAACGGGATCACATCATTAGGAGAATAATGTGATTGACATGACCCATTCTGTTAGTTTAGCACACGATCGTTTAGTATGTTGTTATTGCTTTCTTCATGACTTATACATGTTCCTATGACTATGATATTATGCAACTCCCGTTTACCGGAGGAACACTTTATGTGCTACCAAACGTCACAACGTAACTGGGTGATTATAAAGGTGCTCTACAGGTGTCTCCGAAGGTACTTGTTGGTTGGCGTATTTCGAGATTAGGATTTTTCACTCCGATTGTCGGAGAGGTATCTCTGGGCCCTCTCGGTAATGCACATCACTTAAGCCTTGCAAGCATTGCAACTAATGAGTTAGTTGCGGGATGATGTATTACGGAACAAGTAAAGAGACTTGCTGGTAACGAGATTGAACTAGGTATTGAGATACCGACGATCGAATCTCGGGCAAGTAACATACCGATGACAAAGGGAACAACGTATGTTGTTATGCGGTCTGACCGATAAAGATCTTCATAGAATATGTGGGAGCCAATATGAGCATCCAGGTTCCGCTATTGGTTATTGACCGGAGACGTGTCTCGATCATGTCTACATAGTTCTCGAACCCGTAGGGTCCGCACGCTTAGTGTTACGATGACAGTTTTATTATGAGTTTATGTGTTTTGATGTACCGAAGGTTGTTCGGAATCCCAGATGTGATCACGGACATGAAGAGGAGTCTCGAAATGGTCCAGACATGAAGATTGATATATTGGACGACTATATTCAGACACCGGAAGTGTTCTGCAGAAGTTTCGGATAAAACCAGAGTGCCGGAGGGTTATCGGAACCCCTAGGGGAACTAATGGGCCTCGATGGGCCTTAGTGGAGAGAGAGAGAGGGGCGGCCAGGGCAGGCTGCGCGCCCCTCCCCCTCTGGTCCAAATTGGACTAGGAGAGGGGGGCGGCGCCCCCCTTTCCTTCTCCCTCTCCCTCTCCTTCCTTCCCCCTCTCTCCCTTTTGGTGGAAACCTACTAGGACTTGGAGTCCTAGTAGGATTCCCCTCTTGGGGGCGCGCCATAGAGGGCCGGCCGGCCTCCCCCTTGCTCCTTTATATACGGGGGCATGGGGGCACCCCAAAGATATAACAATTGATCTGTTTGATCTTTTAGCCGTGTGCGGTGCCCCTCTCCACCATAGTCCACCTCGATAATACTGTAGCAGTGCTTAGGCGAAGCCCTGCGTTGTTAGAACATCAACATCGTCACCACGCCGTCGTGCTGACGAAACTCTCCGTCAACACTCGGCTGGATCGGAGTTCGAGGGACGTCATCGGGCTAAACGTGTGCTAAACTCGGAGGTGCCATGCGTTCGGTGCTTGATCTGTCGGATCGTGAAGACGTACGACTACATCAACCGTGTTGTGCTAATGCTTCCGCTTTTGGTCTACGAGGGTACGTGGACAACACTCTCCCCTCTCGTTGCTATGCATCACCATGATCTTGCGTGTGCGTAGGAAATTTTTTAAATTACTATGTTCCCCAACAGTGGTATCAGAGCCTGGTTTTATGCGTTGATGTTATATGCACGAGTAGAACACAAGTGAGTTGTGGGCGATATAAGTCATACTGCTTACCAGCATGTCATACTTTGGTTCGGTGGTATTGTTAGATGAAGCGGCCCGGACCGACATTACGCGTACGCTTACGCGAGACTGGTTCTACCGACGTGCTTTGCACACAGGTGGCTGGCGGGTGTCAGTTTCTCCAACTTTTGTTGAACCGAGTGTGGCTACGCCCGGTCCTTGCGAAGGTTAAAACAGCACCAACTTGACAAACTATCGTTGTGGTTTTGATGCGTAGGTAAGAACGGTTCTTGCTAAGCCCGTAGCAGCCACGTAAAACTTGCAACAACAAAGTAGAGGACGTCTAACTTGTTTTTGCAGGGCATGTTGTGATGTGATATGGTCAAGACATGATGCTATGTTTTATTGTATGAGATGACCATGTTTTGTAACCGAGTTATCGGCAACTGGCAGGAGCCATATGGTTGTCGCTTTATTGTATGCAATGCAATCGCCCTGTAATGCTTTACTCTATCACGAAGCGGTAGCGATAGTCGTAGAAGCATAAGATTGGCGAGACGACAACGATGCTATGATGGAGATCAAGGTTTCGCGCCGGTGACGATGGTGATCATGGAGGTGCTTCGGAGATGGAGATCACAAGCACAAGATGATGATGGCCATATCATATCACTTATATTGATTGCATGTGATGTTTATCTTTTATGCATCTTCTCTTGCTTTTATTGACGGTAGCATTATAAGATGATCTCTCACTAAATTTCAAGATAAAAGTGTTCTCCCTGAGTATGCACCGTTGCCAAAGTTCGTCGTGCCTAGACACCACGTGATGATCGGGTGTGAT
Source organism: Aegilops umbellulata (assembly GCA_032464435.1). Classification (NCBI taxonomy): domain Eukaryota; kingdom Viridiplantae; phylum Streptophyta; class Magnoliopsida; order Poales; family Poaceae; genus Aegilops; species Aegilops umbellulata. The sequence continues at coordinate 175,621,323 of CP136058.1, forward strand.
AAGCTCTACGTCCATCTACAACGGGTGCAAGCCAGTTTTGCACACGCAGAATACTCAGGTTAAACTTGACGAGCTTAGCATATGCAGATATGGCCTCGGAACACTGAGACTGAAAGGTAGAGCGTGGATCATATAGTAGATATGATCAACATATTGATGTTCACCATTGAAAGCTACTCCATTTCACGTGATGATCGATTATGGTTTAGTTGATTTGGATCACATGATCACTTAGAGGATTAGAGGGATGTCTTTTTAAGTGGGAGTTCTTAAGTAATATGATTAATTGAACTTAAATTTATCATGAACTTAGTACCTGATAGTATCTTGCTTGTCTATGTTTGATTGTAGATAGATGGCCCGTGATGTTGTTCCGTTGAATTTTAATGCGTTCCTTGAGAAAGCAAAGTTGAAAGATGATGGTAGCAATTTCACGGACTGGGTCTGTAACTTGAGGTTTATCCTCATTGCTGCACAGAAGAATTACGTCCTGTAAACACCGCTGGGTGCCAGGCCTGCTACTGATGCAACTGACGACATTAAGAACATCTGGCAGAGCAAAGCTGATGACTACTCAATAGTTCAATGTGCCATGCTTTATGGCTTAGAACCGGGACTTCAATAACGTTTTGAATGTCATGGAGCATATGAGATGTTCCAGGAGTTGAAGTTAATATTTCAAGCAAATGCCCGGATTGAGAGATATGAAGTCTCCAATAAGTTCTATAGCTGCAAGATGGAGGAGAATAGTTCTGTCAGTGAGCATATACTCAAGATGTCTGGGTATAATAATCACTTGATTCAACTGGGAGTTAATCTTCCTAATGATAGCGTCATTGACAGAATTCTCCAATCACTTCCACCAAGCTACAAGAGCTTCGTGATGAACTATAATATGCAAGGGATGGATAAGACAATTCCCGAGCTCTTCGCAATGCTAAAGGCTGCGGAGGTAGAAATCAAGAAGGAGCATCAAGTGTTGATGGTCAATAAGACCACTAGTTTCAAGAAGAAGGGCAAAGGGAAGAAGAAGGGGAACTTCAAGAAGAACAGCAAGCAAGTTGCTGCTAAGGAGAAGAAACCCAAGTCTGGACCTAAGCCTGAAACTGAGTGCTTCTACTGCAAGCAGACTGGTCACTGGAAGCGGAACTGCCCCAAGTATTTGGCGGATAAGAAGGATGGCAAGGTGAACAAAGGTATATGTGATATACATGTTATTGATGTGTACCTTACTATAGCACCTGGGTATTTGTACTGGTTCTGTTGCTAATATTTGCAACTCGGAACAGGGACTATGGATTAAGCGAACACTGGCAAAGGACGAGGTGACGATGCGCGTGGGAAATGGTTCCAAAGTCGATGTGATCGCGGTCGGCACGCTACCTCTACATCTACCTTCGGGATTAGTATTAGACCTAAATAATTGTTATTTGGTGCCAGCGTTGAGCATGAACATCATATCTAGATCTTGTTTGATGCGAGACAGTTATTCATTTAAATCAGAGAATAATGGTTGTTCTATTTATATGAGTAATATCTTTTATGGTCATGCACCCTTGAAGAGTGGTCTATTTTTGATGAATCTCGATAGTAGTGATACACATATTCATAATGTTGAAGCCAAAAGATGCAGAGTTGATAATGATAGTTGTCGGTGTCAAAACCGGCGGATCTCGGGTAGGGGGTCCCGATCTGTGCGTCAAGGTCGGATGGTAACAGGAGACAAGGGACACTTTATTTTACCCAGGTTCGGGCCCTCTCGATGGAGGTAAAACCCTACTCCTGCTGGATTAATATTGATGATATGGGTAGTACAAGAGTAGATCTACCACGAGATCAAGGAGGCTAAACCCTAGAAGCTAGCCTATAGGTATGATGATGGTTATGATGTGTTCTGTCCTACGGACTACAACCCTCCGGTTTATATAGGCACCGGATAGGGTTAGGGTTACACAGAGTCGGTTACATTGGTAGGAGATCTTGAATATCCGCATGCCTAGCTTGCCTTCCACGCCAAGGAAAGAACCTTCCGGACACGGGATGAAGTCTTCAATCTTGTATCTTCATAGTCCTGGAGTCCGGCTGAAGATATACTTCGGCTATCCGAACACCCCCTAATCCAGGACTCCCTCAGTAGCCCCTGAACCAGGCTTCAATGACGACGAGTCCGGCGCGCAAATTGTCTTCGGCATTGCAAGGCGGGTTCCTCCTCCAAACTCTTCAGGAAGATAATAGACACCAAAATAGTGTCCAGCTCTGCAAAACAAGTTTCCGCGTATTGCCATATAGAGAATAATACAAACACAAATCAAATCTGCTGACGTATTCCCTAGTGCGTCATAACACTGCGACCAAGCCTTCTGTATGGATTATTTTTTGTTATTCCACCGTAGCACGTTCGACGAGGCGGTTTCCTTGGCACGTCTTGTCGAAGCAGAGATCGTGTGCCCTTTTAACGGGATTCTCATTAATACGGACGTGTGTAACCCAACCGTACCCGATAAGCACGGCGTGTGAGCGGCAAGCGAGTTTTATTAGGTAGGTGGGGACGCATAACGGCATCAGCCTATATAAGGGGATAAAGATCCACCTCTTTCACCTACGCCTTCTTCCTCCTTTGCCCATCCATCTCCTGCGCACTCAAGCTCCAACGCCCAAGTTCGCTCTTTCTTCCCCAACCTGCTCCAGCGATGTCCGGAGCGGGTGGCAAATGGATGGCTTCCTCCGTTACGGAGGGTCAAATCAAAAAGCTTAGGAAGGCCGGATATCTGTCCAAGGACATCCCGCACCGGCTTCCAGATGCGGGGCAGCTTCTTCCCACCCCAAGGCCCCATGAGAGGGTAGTTTTTCTCCCCCATTTCCTCCACGGACTGGGTTTTCCACTTCACCCTTTTGTCCGGGGGATCATGTTCTACTATGGCCTGGACTTCCACGATCTGGCCCTGAAATTTATCCTCAATATCTCGGCGTTTATCATCGTGTGTGAGGCCTTTCTCCGCATTCGCCCCCACTTCGGCCTCTGGCTCCAGACATTCAACGTCAAGCCCAAGGTGGTGTCCGGCACCCAGGTGGAGTGCAGAGGTGCTATGGCCGGTAAAATGGCCAACGCACTCTGGTTCGATGGCTCCTTTGTGGAGTCCTTAAAGGGGTGGCAGGCAGGGTGGTTTTACATCACCAAGCCACGTGACTCGAAATGGGTCACGGCCCCTGAGTTCCGATCCGGACCCCCCAGGCGGCTCATGTCCTGGAAAGAGACGGGCCTATCATGGGGCAACGAGGAAGAAGTGACCGGACTGCAAACTTGCATTCGGTCCCTGATGGACAAGCCCATCCGGCATGTCAACATCATCCAGGTCATGCTCGTTCGCCGGATCCTCCCGTGCCAAGAACGGGAGTTCGCTTTGTGGGAATTCGACCCGGCGCAGCACCAAACCCTCAATAGGCTCTTCGACACGACGTATGAAGACGTCTGGAAGGTGCTAACCAAAGGCGCTGAGTGCCCCACATCCGCTTCCGAGGACCGCGGATACAGCTCGCAGCGCAATGCTGGCGAGGTAAGCTATTTATACCTTTCACAGGTTCGTTTAAGCCTTTCTACATAGATTAACTCCATGTGGGATCTAAAAAACTCCCTTTGCCTTTGACAGGTGTGGCTGAAGATAGCCGGACCAATCAATTATCTGGCTCCTCTGCCCGAAGACCCAGCCCCAGCTCTCTTAGAGAAGCTGCTGGCTCCGGCGCCCTATGTGGTGCCGGAGAAGAAGGTCAAGAAGAAGAAGACCACCGGGACTCGAAAGAGTGCCCGCAATGTGGTGGTGTCAAGATCGTCATCTGGCGAGTCTGCGACGCCCTCCTCTCGTGAAAATGAGGAGGAGGAACAAGGAAGCTCTCCCCCTCCAGCGAGGGGAGCGAAAAAGAAGAAGGCCGCCCCAACAGGGGAGGCCGAGGGGTCGAGGAAAAGGAAGACCCCTCCGCCGGACTACTCCCCCAATGCCGAAGAGGGCGGAAACGACTGGCCGGACAGAACCAAGCGTCCGGCGACATCGTAAGTATTCACATACTAGAATGACTCATAGTATCTTCAAGTGCGCAGCTTAATCTAATGTCGAATGCTATTGGCGCAGCCCGCCCCGAGCCGCACTCGATGATTCATCGAGCAGCTCCCTGGATTCGTCGGACATAAACTCTGTCCCGCCCGTAGTCTCCCCCAGCGGGGCGGACGACGCCAAAGCGGCGTCCCGCCGAACAAGGCAGGAGGAGGTGGTCCTGGAGGAGCCGCAAGGCAATCCTCACGACCCCAGGAGTAAAGGGGATGAAACCCCCCAGGGCTCCCAGTCCGGCTTTGTGCCGGACACCGCGCCGGACTCAACTGTCCCGGCTCGCGGTGGGCGAACTCCTTCCAAGAGGAGTAAGCCGTCTGAGCCGGCAACCTCTGTCCAACCAGAGGCGCCGGATAGTCTGTTGGAGGCGCTTGAAGGCACCACCATCGACGAGGAGCACCGTACTGTTATGAGTGCGGTGGTCCAAAGGGTTCAGTCCGCCAAGAGCGGACTGAATGAAGCTTGCGCTAGCCTTCTAACAGGCTTCCAGGTAAGCAAAAAATATGCTAAATTCATTACCGCATAGACAGTAGACCCTGATGCTCTGTTTGGTGTTCGAAAAGAAAAGCCAAATAGAGGATTCAACAATTTTCGCAGGAGTCTAATAAAAAGTCTAATATGCGTGTGCAGGCTTCCCTGCTGTCCACCGCCGCACTGACTGCGCAGGTGGAAGTCCTGAAAAAGGACCTCGAGCGGTCCGAGCAAGAGCTCGGCCATGCCAAAAGGCAGCTCGTGGAAAAGGAAGGTAAGAAATACCCCTTAGAAAAAAGAAAAAAGAAAAAGGAAAAAAGGTGCCTATAGAGAGGCTTGATTGCAAAAAGAAATAACAGGATTGTACTGCTTATTGAAGGGACCACGACCGAGGTGGCAACCCTAAAGCAGGCGTTGACTGAGGCCGAAAATAAAGCGGCCGAGGAGCGCGCCGAGCGAGAAAAGCTTAGGGTCCAAGTCGGCGAGTTGCAGCAAGAGCTGCAAGCTCTCATGAAGAAACATGAGGGTTTGGAGCTTGAGGCAAAAACGCAAGCATCCGAGCTCGTGTCGGCTGTTGAGGCCACCAAGAGTGCCAAGGCCGAAGCCCAAAAGGCCCTCCAAGAGTTGGAGGATGTGAAAAAGATAGCAGCGGGTAAGGCATTCTTAATGCAAAGTAGGAATATAAAGGTGAAATACCTATTACTTACCCGAATCCGGAGTTCTCCAGGGGCGTTCTTCGATCTTCCCCGCAGCGCATCCGACGCCGCCGCATTCTACCGAGCTGAGGAGGATAGCTCGACGGAGAGTGTGTTCTGGTCTCAGTATTCTGAGGCCGGACACCCTTTGCCCTTAAGCGATCAGCTGAAGCAGCTGGCCGAGCTCCACAAGGCGGCCGAACAGGCCATGAAGGGCTTACTAGTTCGGCTGTGGCCTGGAGAGGCCCTGCCTGGGAGCTACTTCGGGCTGGTGCGGCGGCTGGTGGAGGCCTGTCCACAGCTTGAGGTCATCAAGCGCTCCGTCTGCATAGAAGGTGCCCGGAGGGCCCTTGCCCGTGTAAAGGTACACTGGGGCAAGCTGGACGGAGAGAAGCTGGTGAAGGACGGGCCGCCGCAGGGGAAGGAGCATCGCAAGCCCGAGAACTACTCCAAGTAAGTTCTCGCTGGAGCTCGCCTTGTCACGGATGAGTGTGCCAAAGATGTAATATTTCAATGAAACTCGCTCGTTTGTATCCTGTGCGCTGAAAACTTGTTCATATGCACTTAAGCAATGCTTTCTGAATTTAAAATATTATTTTTTGTGCGGCCGTTTATCAATAACTGAGAGATGGCGAGTCGTCGGCTTCTGCCCCCATGCAACTAGTGCTGGGGTGTTCAGGATAAACCTGAGGGCTCTTGTTCCCATAGTTGGGTCCTTCGAGGGAGGCGCTCAGCACAGCAAACCAGGCCATCGGACTATAATGCTTGAACACTCTCACTTAGCCATAGAACGTTATAATATTAAATTTCGGCGAAGCCCCTAATTCGGAAGGCCGAATTCGGGTCACTATCCACGCCTTTAGCCGGACTTGACCAGCTCTCCGCTCGAAGCGGCATAAGCCTTTAGGGACTCGAAAAACCTCTCGAGCAGCGACCGGTCTCGCGCCTTATCATGACAGTCCGTTTTAGCTTTCTCCACTGAGGTGCTCACCCACATGATCTGGGGCACAATCGCAGTGGTTCTCCTAGTGCTACCTTAGCCGACAGAACGGAACGTAAGGCACCAAAACATAGGAGCCGGGCAAACCCAACATATGACCAAAATCATGACTCGGAGCCGATGCATATAATGCTATAAGTTCGGGGTGCCGCACTTGTGAAAGTGGACGGACTTCTCACACCAGATAAAAGGGTAATAAAGCCCCTGGCGTGGTGCCGTACCATGGTGTACGGGTGCGATCATGTTATTTGAGTGAACATATGTATATTAAAAGAAGATAATGCAAAAAATAGACGAAAAGCTATGCATTATTTATGAGGAGGCTGTTTATTCAAGCCGATCGATACAAGTAGTGCGAAAAAATTTAGACTATTTAACATGTCCTGACCAGGCGCAGGCCGCGGAATGTAGAAACAGATATATCGCTCGAAATAGAGACCACCTGAGAGTTCCGTGATGCGGCGTTGTTTTGTCTGCTTTCCTGGGTCCTGTATCGTCTGTGCGGCAGCGAGGCCGAACACTGTATCCAGAGTATGGAGTCCTGAAAAAAAAGAAACTGGCAGCCCCTAGTACGTTTGACGCCGTATTGTTGGCATGCCGTTTGATCTGCCCCTTCCCCTATGCCCATGGAATTGTAAGGGCGTAATTGTGTATTCGAGGTACTAGCTCCGCTATGTAGCGATGGCTGGGGTTGGGGCCGTATTGCTACGCGTGCTCTGAACGCGCCAGTCGGTCTTGCTGCGGGTTATTCCGGACGCGTTTTGCCTTGTCCTGCTTTGTAGCGGCCGGACTCGAGATCTGTCCTAACAGGCTGCTTTGTACCTCTGCCGCGAGGGCCGCCGTGTGTTCCTCCGTATGGATGGAGCGTTCGGTGTTTCCGCTGACCGTGATTACACCTCGAGGGCCTGGCATCTTGAGCTTGAGATAGGCGTAGTGCGGCACCGCATTGAATTTAGCGAATGCGGTTCGTCCAAGCAGAGCATGATAGCCACTGCTGAACGGGACTATGTCGAAGATTAACTCTTCACTTCAGAAGTTGTCCGGAGATCCGAAGACCACATCAAGTGTTATGGAGCCTATGCAATTGGCTTCTACACCTGGGATGACGCCTTTAAAGGTCGTCCTTGTGGGCTTGATCCTTGATGGATCTATGCCCATTTTCCGCACTGTATCCTGGTAGAGCAGGTTCAGGCTACTGCCACCGTCCATGAGGACTCTTGTAAGGTGAAATCCGTCAACGATTGGGTCAAGAACCAATGCGGCGAAACCGCCGTGACGGATGCTGGTGGGGTGGTCCCTTCGATCGAAGGTGATCGGGCAAGAGGACCATGGGTTGAACTTTGGGGCGACTGGCTCCATCGCGTATACGTCCCGTAGCGCACGCTTCCTCTCCCGCTTGGGAATATGAGTCGCGTATATCATGTTCACCATCCGCACTTGTGGGGGAAACCCCTTCTGTCCGTTGTTGTTCGGCGGCCTGGGCTCCTCTTCGTCATCGCTCTCTAGCCCCTTGTTCTTGTGTTCGGCTCTTAACTTGCCTGCCTGCTTGAACACCCAACAATCCCTGTTGGTGTGATTGGCTGGCCTTTCGGGGGTGCCGTGAATCTGACACGAGCGGTTGAGTATTCGGTCCAAACTGGACGGGCCCTGGGTATTATTTTTGTATGGCTTTTTCCGCTGACCGGATTTATGGCCTCTGAACCCGGCGTTTACTGCCGTATCTTCATTGTTGTCACTGCTGACGCGGCGTTTCTGTTTATTCCGTCGCGACCTGCCACTTTCGTCCTTGGTATCTGAATTACCTTGCTTCTTCGATAAGTTGTTGCTGCGAGCTAGCCAGCTATCTTCGCCCGCGCAAAAGCGGGTCATGAGTGTCGTGAGGGCTGCCATGGATTTCGGCTTTTCCTGTCCCAGGTGCCGGGCGAGCCACTCGTCACGGATGTTATGCTTGAAGGCTGCTAAGGCCTCTGCATCCGGACAATCGACTATCTGATTTTTCTTTGTTAGGAACCGTGTCCAGAATTGCCTGGCCGATTCTTCTGGCTGCTGGATTATGTGGCTTAGGTCGTCGGCGTCCGGTGGCCGTACGTAGGTCCCCTGGAAGTTGTCGAGGAATGCGGCCTCAGGGTCCTCCCAAGAGCCGATCGAATCTGCGGGGAGGCTGTTAAGCCAGTGCCGGGCTGGTCCCTTAAGCTTAAGGGGTAAATATTTGATGGCGTGCAAATCATCCCCACGTGCCATGTGGATGTGGAGGAGATAGTCCTCAATCCATACTGCCGGATCGGTCGTACCATCGTACGACTTGATGTTGACGGGTTTAAAACCCTCTGGGATTCTATGATCCATTACTTCGTCTGTGAAGCATAGTGGGTGTGCGGCGCCCCTGTACTGGGCTATGTCTCGACGCAGTTCGGAGGAGCTGTGCCTGTTGTGTTCGGCCCGGCCGGATTTATTGTGTCCGGAGTGAAAACTATCATGTGCCGTCGGGCGTCCGCGTGATCCATAGATCGATCGTGTTTGCCTTGCTTTGTCCTCCAGGACGTCTCGCAGGTCTGGTTCATGTTCCCGTGCCTTGGTAAAGCGGCTGCGGGACGTGGCTTGTTTAGATGTTCGACAGGCTTCTCTGTCGCGGCCGCGAGGTGGACGATCTGCCATGTCTTGGGCTTCCTCCTCTGATTGGGGTAGCGGCCTGTGCTTAGGATAGTTTTTGGAGGGGCGTCCGAGCTCGTGCTCTTCGGCCGCAAGGACTTCAGTCCATGTGTCAGCTAGCAAATCTTGATCAGCTCTAAGCTGTTGCTGCTTTTTCTTTAGGTTGTTCGCCGTGGCTAAAAGCCTGCGTTGAAAGCGCTTTTGTTCGGTGGGGTCCGATGGTACGATGAATTCATCGTCGCCGAGGCTTGCCTCGTCTTCGAAGGGAGGCATGTAGTTATCATCCTCGACCTATCGCTCTGCCGCTCTCTCATGAGGGCGGTCTTCTCCATCTTCCTGTGCCGAATCCTGCTGGTTTTGGTGTTCTTCGGCGCTGTCCGGGGTAGTATTATCTCCCGTGCCGGAATCACCGTTTCTGCTGTGGCGGGATTTGGAGCGGCGCCGCTGACGTCGGCGTTTTGGAGGCTTTTTTGAAGTGCCATCCTCCGATGTTCCATCGTCGTCTCCATCTTTTGGAGCATCCACCATGTATATGTCGTATGACGAGGTGGCGGTCCAACGCCCTGCAGGTGCTGGTTCTTGCTCGTCTCCTCCTTCGTCGTCCATACCGTCGAAGTCTTCGGAGCCGAAGTCGAGCATGTCGGATATATCGTCGACAGTGGTTATTAAGTGGGCGGTGGGTGGGCTTTGAATTTCTTCGTCGTCCGAATCCCAACCTCGCAGGCCATAATTTGGCCCGGGCTCTCCTGACAAAGAGAGAGACTTGAGAGAATTCAGAATATCACCAAAAGGCAAATACTGAAAGATGTCCGCGGCGGTGAACTCCATTACCGGCGCCCAATCTGATTCAATTGGCGGGGGCGCGGGAGGTTCGGAGTTCGGAGAAGAGTCCGGCTCCTTGGAGTCATGTGCCATGCGGAGTGCGGGGCTTGCGTTTGGCTCAATGGCTTTTAAGATTGCAGCCCCCGAGGTGACGTCCAACCGTTCATCCTCAAAGAACGCAGCGGGCTCCGAATCGAGGATCGGGGCCGGAGCGTATGCGGCCTCCAGGACACTGTTCGGAGGCAGAGCTATATCATGCCCCTCGAGATAGTGCGGCGCGCTTGGCTGTGGCTCGAATCCGTCAAAGATCAAGTCTCCGCGGATATCTGCCGTGTAGTTTAGGCTTCCAAACCTGACTTGATGGCCAGGGGCGTAGCTCTCGATCTGCTCCAGATGACCAAGCGAGTTGGCCCGCAGAGCGAAGCCGCCGAAGAAGAAGATCTGTCCGGGGAGAAAAGTCTCACCCTGGATGTAACGCCCTCGATGCGGCTATAGCTCCCACGTGTCGAGGCACGACTTAGAGGCATAACCGCATTGAAAGCAATGTCGCAAGTGAGGTAATCTTCACACAACCCATGTAATACATAAGGGAAAGAGGTACATAGTTGGCTTACAGTCGCCACTTCACACAATACATAAATAAACATTCATCATCCAGATTACACTCAAGGTCCGACAACGGAACCAAAATGAAAGAAGACTACCCCAAATGCTACACATATCCCCGAATCACCCCAACTGGGCTCCACTACTGATCATCAGGAAAAGACACATAGTAACGGCCACGTTCCTCGTCGAACTCCCACGTGAGCTCGGTCGCGTCATCTGCACTGGCATCGTTGGTACCTGCAACTGTTGTGGTAGAATCTGTGAGTCACGGGGACTCAGCAATCTCACACCCGCGAGATCAAGACTATTTAAGCTCATAGGTAGGATAGGGTTGTGAGCTGGAGCTGCAGCAAGCGACTAGCATATATGGTGGCTACAACGCAAAAGAGAGCGAGAAGAGAAGCAAAGCACGGTCGTGAAGCTAGAAGTGATCAAGAAGTGATCCTAGAACAACCTACGTCAAACATAACTCCAACACCGTGTTCACTTCCCGGACCCCGCCGAGAAGAGACCATCACGGTTACACACGCGGTTGATGTGTTTTAATTAAGGTCAACTTCGGGTTTTCTACAACCGGACATCAACAAATTCACATCTGCCTCATAACCGCGGGCACGGCTTTTGAAAGATAATACCCTGCAGGGGTGTCCCAACTTAGCCCATTATAAGCTCTCACGGTCAACGAAGGATATTCCTTCTACCGGGAAGACCCGATCAGTCTCGGAATCCCGGACTACAAGACATCTCGACAGTAATAAAACAAGTCCAGCAAAGCCACCCGATTGTGCCGACAAATCCTGATAGGAGCTGCACATATCTCGGTCTCAAGGCACATCCGGATAAGTCAAGCTACGAGTAAAACCAGGCCTCGAGTTTCCCCGCGATGGCCCCGTAGGTTGCTCGGTTCGGGCCAACACTCGAAGGAGCACTGGCCCGGGGGGGTTAAAATAAAGATGACCCTCGGGCTCGCGAAAACCCGGGGGAAAAAGGCTTAGGTGGCAAATGGTAAAACCAATGTTGGGCCTTGCTGGAAGAGTCTTATTCAAAGCGAACTGTCAAGGCGGTCCCATAAATCACCCAACCGTGTAAGGAACTCAAAATCAAGGAACATAACACCGGTATGACGGAAACTAGGGTGGCAAGAGTGGAACAAAACACCAGGCATAAGGCCGAGCCTTCCACCCTTCACCAAGTATATAGATGCATTAATTAAATAAGAGGTATTGTGATATCCCAACAAGTAAACATGTTCCAACAAGGAACAAACTTCATCTTCACCTGCAACTAGCAACGCTATAAGAGGGGCTGAGCAAAGCGGTAACATAGCCAATCAACGGTTTGCTAGGACATGGATGGTTAGGGGCTGACATGGCAATATGGGTGGCATGATATAGAAAGTGGTAGGTATCGCAGCATAGGCATAGCATAAGAGCGAGCATCTAGCAAGCAAAGATAGAAGTGATTTCGAGGGTATGGTCATCTTGCCTGCAAGGTTCTCAGAGTTGTCGAAAGCTTGGTCCTCGTAAGCGTTCTCAACAGGTTCCTCGTTCACGTACTCGTCTCCCGGCTCTACCCAAAGCAAGAACACAAGCAAAGGGGACAACATCAATCACGATGCAATGCGCAAGCAACATGATGCAAAACATGGCAGGATATGCGAGATGGGATATGCAATGCATATGCGTGCTTCGGAAGGAAAAATATGAACAAGGCATAATCTTGGCAAACCAAGTATGCCACTGGATATGTGAGGTGATTTCGTTTGAAATCGATATAAAGATCACCGGAATCGGATGCATGGTTTGCAAATGACAAGCAAAACAAGAATGACAATAATCTGCCATTAACAGCATGATGCTACTTAGCAAACAACAAGTAATTAAGCTACTGCACCCAAACATATCAACAAAGCACATGACAGTAATCTACTCAAGATGCTTGACAAAATATGAACACTGAGCTATGGCTAAATCACACCATAACAGGTTCAAACAAGCATGGCAAAAGTGCAAAAGATAAGAGGTTCACAGACTGTGAAAATAACATGCCAGAAATTAACATCAGGATGACATGTTTAGAGCAATGAAACAACATGCTAAAGGAACAGGACATAGCAAAATAAGGCAAGGAATGAATCTACTAAAAGCACTTAACAAAAGTCCCTTACTGACCATAAGCCAAAAAGGATCAGAAAATATAATAACACCCATGTCAATTAAGCAAGTTTCGTTACAGGTTTCAGACTTGGCAGAAAACTGGACATGTCAAAAACAGATAACAAGTAGGCATGTTTACGAGCTCGATGCACTCACTATAGAGTATTACATGATAAACTAAGCATACATACATCAAGAAGACATGGCATACAAGCAATACATGGAAAGTATAACATCATAGCATGCAAGGATCAACTACAACAAGCTTGGCAAAATCGAATAACATGTAAACAATCTGCCAGAAACATTTTTTAGCAAAAGTAGAGCTCGATTAACTCAAGCTATGGCACTCCATAATTACAAACAAAGGCACGAATGGATAGAGCAAATCCATATGTACAAAACACTCTTACTGATCATGCTCAAAAGGGGCATATATCTCTCTGAAACAACATGAACACATGGCATAAAACTAACAGCAGGCAATGACAGTGAAATTACTAAGTCTCTGAAATCAGCAACATTAAGTACCCTAGTTTGCATGCTTGTGCTAGTCACCACATAGATCACAAAAATACATAGTAAAAACCACTGCAAAGATAGCATGGCATATTACAAAACTCATGTAGGACTCAACTTCATAGGGTGCACACATCAATCATGGAAAAAATGACAAAAGTGCATGTTCTGATAGGAATCAGAAACTAACATCACATAGCCCTCTTCCAACAGCATTTCGGGCATCAAGATGAGCTCAAATGAAAATGATGCAATGCGATGAAATGATGTACTCATCGAGGCTAACAATTTGAAATATTACACGCACGAAACGGAGCAATATGCAGCAAGTTATGATGCGATGAATATGCGACAATTATGCAAAATTATTGGGACTTAGCAGATTTCGAGGGGGGAGAGAAAGTCAACCCAGGCGGTGGATCCAGATCCGGTGCGCGCGGGCACGCGGCTCGAGGCGGACGGCTCACCGGAGAAGGGCGCCGGCGAGGAGGAGGGCTCCGGCGTGGAGGCGGCCGGCACCGGCGACGGGAACGCACGGGCGGCGCGGGGAGGCCGCGGGAGGAGGGAGGCGCGGGGCGGCGAGGCGCCCGACGGGAGGGGAATCTGTCTAGGGTTAGGGTGGAATGGACCCGGGATTTTGGAGGGGGAGGTATATTCAAAGCGAACTGTCAAGGCGGTCCCATAAATCACCCAACCGTGTAAGGAACTCAAAATCAAGAAACATAACACCGGTATGACGGAAACTAGGGTGGCAAGAGTGGAACAAAACACCAGGCATAAGGCCGAGCCTTCCACCCTTCACCAAGTATATAGATGCATTAATTAAATAAGAGGTATTGTGATATCCCAACAAGTAAACATGTTCCAACAAGGAACAAACTTCATCTTCACCTGCAACTAGCAACGCTATAAGAGGGGCTGAGCAAAGCGGTAACATAGCCAATCAACGGTTTGCTAGGACATGGATGGTTAGGGGCTGACATGGCAATATGGGTGGCATGATATAGAAAGTGGTAGGTATCGCAGCATAGGCATAGCATAAGAGCGAGCATCTAGCAAGCAAAGATAGAAGTGATTTCGAGGGTATGGTCATCTTGCCTGCAAGGTTCTCAGAGTTGTCGAAAGCTTGGTCCTCGTAAGCGTTCTCAACAGGTTCCTCGTTCACGTACTCGTCTCCCGGCTCTACCCAAAGCAAGAACACAAGCAAAGGGGACAACATCAATCACGATGCAATGCGCAAGCAACATGATGCAAAACATGGCAGGATATGCGAGATGGGATATGCAATGCATATGCGTGCTTCGGAAGGAAAAATATGAACAAGGCATAATCTTGGAAAACAAAGTATGCCACTGGATATGTGAGGTGATTTCGTTTGAAATCGATATAAAGATCACCGGAATCGGATGCACGGTTTGCAAATGACAAGCAAAACAAGAATGACAATAATCTGCCATTAACAGCATGATGCTACTTAGCAAACAACAAGTAATTAAGCTACTGCACCCAAACATATCAACAAAGCACATGACAGTAATCTACTCAAGATGCTTGACAAAATATGAACACTGAGCTATGGCTAAATCACACCATAACAGGTTCAAACAAGCATGGCAAAAGTGCAAAAGATAAGAGGTTCACAGACTGTGTGAAAATAACAACATGCCAGAAATTAACATCAGGATGACATGTTTAGAGCAATGAAACAACATGCTAAAGGAACAGGACATAGCAAAATAAGGCAAGGAATGAATCTACTAAAAGCACTTAACAAAAGTCCCTTACTGACCATAAGCCAAAAAGGATCAGAAAATATAATAACACCCATGTCAATTAAGCAAGTTTCGTTACAGGTTTCAGACTTAGCAGAAAACTGGACATGTCAAAAACAGATAACAAGTAGGCATGTTTACGAGCTCGATGCACTCACTACAGAGTATTACATGATAAACTAAGCATACATACATCAAGAAGACATGGCATACAAGCAATACATGGAAAGTATAACATCATAGCATGCAAGGATCAACTACAACAAGCTTGGCAAAATCGAATAACATGTAAACAATCTGCCAGCAACATTTTATAGCAAAAGTAGAGCTCAATTGACTCAAGCTATGGCACTCCACAATTACAAACAAAGGCATGGATGGATAGAGCATAACCATATGTTCCAAAAAACTCTGACTGATCATGCTCAAAAGAGGCATAGATCTCTCTGAAACAACATGGACACATAGCATAAAACTAACAGCAGGCAGGGACTTGGTGAAATTACTAAGTCTCTGAAATCAGCAACATTAAGTACCCTAGTTTGCATGCTTGTGCTAGTCACCACATAGATCACAAAAATACATAGTAAAAACCACTGAAAGATAGTATGGCATATTACAAAACTCATGTAGGACTCAACTTCATAGAGTGCACACATCAATCATGGCAAAAATGACAAAAGTGCATGTTCTGATAAGAATCAGAAACTAACATCACATAGCCCTCTTCCAACAACATTTCGAGCGTCAAGATGAGCTCAAATGAAAATGATGCAATGAGATGAAATGATGTACTCATCGAGGCGAACAATTTGACATATTATACGCACGAAACGGAGCAATATGCAGCAAGTTACGATGCGATGAACATGCGACAATTATGCAAAATTATTGGGACTTAGCAGATTTCGAGGGGGAGAGAAAGTCAACCCAGGCGGTGGATCCAGATCCGGTGCGCGCGGGCACGCGCTCGAGGCAGCCGGCTCGCCGGAGAAGGGCGCCGGCGAGGAGGAGGGCTCCGGCGTGGAGGCGGCCGGCACCGGCGACGGGAACGCGCGGGCGGCGTGGGGAGGCCGCGGGAGGAGGGAGGCGCGGGGCGGCGAGGCGCCCGGCGGGCGGCGGCGCGAGCGTGCGGCAACCGGGCGGCGGCGCGGCGGCCGGCGACGGCGCGGAAGGCGGTGGGAGGCGGCGGGCGCGGGCAGAGAAGGCGCGGGGAGCCGCGGGCGGCGGCGGGCCGGGGAGGGCCGGCGCCGGGCCCCGCGGGCCTGGCGCGGCCGGCGGCGAGGTGGGACTCAGGGGCGCCACATGGCAGCCCGTGGTTGGTTGGCGGCAGCGGGCGGACACGTCCGCTGCCCGGATTTTCGTCCGGCGGCGGCGGGAGGGGAATCTGTCTAGGGTTAGGGTGGAATGGACCCGGGACTTCGGAGGGGGAGGTATATTTATAGGTAGGAGGAGCTAGGAGGCTCCAAATTGAGTGCGATTTTCGGCCACGCGATCGTGATCGAACGGTGATGGACATGGGAGTGACTTAGATGGGTTATTGGGCCGTTTTGGAGGGGTTTTGGGCTGCAACACACACGAGGCCTTCACGGTTACCCGGTTAACCGTTGGAGTACCAAACGACCTCCGAATGACCCGAAACTTGACAGGCGGTCTACCGGTGCTATACCAAGGCCACTTGACAAACCTCGGTCCATTCCGAGAAGGTTTAATACCCGCTCATGGAAAAAGGTAAAAGGGGACGCCGGGGGACATAGGAGCGCCGGATTGGAAAACGGACAACGGGGAAAATGCTCGGATGCATGAGACGAACACGTATGCAAATGCAATGCACATGATGACATGATATGAAATGCATGACATGAACAAAATGCAAAAGAGGGAAAACCCAACCACGGAGGGAATATTATATCACAATGCCGAAAATGGCAAGAGTTGGATTACAAATATGGCAAGTTACATCCGGGGTGTTACAACACTCCACCACTACGAGAGGATCTCGTCCCGAGATCTAGGACTGAAAGAACTCCGGATACTCAGAACGGAGGTGGTCCTCGCGCTCCCAGGTGTCTTCCCGGTCTGAATGGTGTGACCACTTCACTTTCAGGAATTTGATTGACTTGTTGCGAGTCTTGCGCTCAGTTTCTTCAAGAATAGCAACGGGATGCTCCTAATAGGACAAATCTTCTTGAAGATCAATCTCTTCGAAGTTGATGGTGCGCTCAGGCGTCTTGAAGCACTTGCGAAGCTGTGACATGTGGAAGACAGCGTGCACATTTGCAAAGTTGGAGGGAAGCTCAAGTTGATAGGCGAGATCGCCTCGTTTGCCGATGATCTTGAAAGGACCGACGTATCTAGGGGCAAGTTTCCCCTTGATACCGAAGTGACAAGTTCCTTTCATTGGAGAGACGCGGAGGTAGACATGGTCTCCGATATCGAAGGCCAAATCATGATGTTTGCTATCGTAATAGCTCTTCTGGCGCGATTGTGCGTCTTTGAGGTTCTCACGAATGACCTTGCACATTGCCTCAGCCTCTGAGATCAAATCGTTGCCAAGTAGTTGGCGTTCGCCCGTCTCAGACCAATTGAGAGGAGTACAGCACTTTCTGCCATAGAGGATCTCGAATGGGGCTTTGCCCGAGCTGGCTTGAAAGCTGTTGTTGTAAGAGAACTCAGCATATGGAAGACAATCCTCCCACTTCATGCCGAAAGAGATAACACAAGCCCTGAGCATATCTTCAAGAATTTGGTTGACACGCTCGACTTGTCCACTAGTTTGAGGGTGGAAAGCTGTGCTGAAGCGAATATTTGTGCCCATGGCCTTCTGAAAAGAATCCCAAAACTTGGAGGTAAAGATGCTGCCACAGTCTGAAGAGATCAATTGTGGAATGCCATGCAAGGAGACAATTCTGGAGGTGTAGAGCTCTGCCAGCTGTGCTGCTGTGATAGACTCTTTGATAGGGAGAAAATGAGCCATTTTAGTGAGCTTGTCGATGACGACGAAGATAGCATCATTTCCACGCTTGGACTTAGGAAATCCAGTCACGAAGTCCATTTCGATATGATCAAACTTCCATTATGGAATAGCAAGAGGTTGGAGGAGACCAGCTGGTCGTTGGTGTTCTGCCTTTACCCTTCTGCAGACATCACATTCATTCACGAATTAAGCAATCTCTCGCTTCAATCGAGTCCACCAATACGACTGCTTGAGGTCATGGTACATCTTCATACTTCCAGGATGAATTGACAGAAGAGAGTTGTGCGCTTCATTCATAATGACTTTACGAAGATCACCCTTGGGAACCACGATCCGGTCCTCGAAGAAAAGAGTATCTTTGTCATCGACTCGATAGCACTTGTATTTGGAAATGCCCTTGTCAATACCACATTTCACCTTCTTCACCATGGTATCCATCAGTTGTGCCTCACGAATTTGATCTTCCAAAGTAGGAGAGACGATGAGGTTGGCAAGAAAACCTTGAGGAACAACTTGGAGATTCAACTTGCGGAAAGCTTCACAGAGATCCGGTTGAAAGGGCTTGAGGATTAAGCTGTTGCAGTAAGCCTTCCTGCTCAATGCGTCCGCAATCACATTAGCCTTGCCTGGAGTATATTCAATACTCGGATTATACTCTTGAATCATTTCGACCCATCGAGTTTGCCTGAGGTTGAGGTTGGGCTGAGTGAAGATGTACTTGAGACTCTTGTGATCGGTGAATATGTCCACTTTCCTTCCCAACAGGAGATGTCTCCATGCTATTAGTGCGTGGACAACTG
This sequence comes from Aegilops umbellulata, assembly GCA_032464435.1. Lineage (NCBI taxonomy): Eukaryota > Viridiplantae > Streptophyta > Magnoliopsida > Poales > Poaceae > Aegilops > Aegilops umbellulata. Next base: position 175,639,893 of record CP136058.1, read on the forward strand.
CCGCCAACTCAAGATCGTGAGTGGGGTAGTTCTTTTCGTTGGGCTTCAACTGACGAGAGGTATAGGCCACAACCTTCTTCTCTTGCATTAAGACGGCACCGAGGCCCTGAAGAGAAGCATCACAGAAAACTTCATAAGGCTTGGATTCGTCAGGAGGAGTCAGAACTGGAGCAGTGACGAGTTTCTCTTTGAGAGTGTTGAAAGCAACGTCACACTCAGGAGACCAGACATACTTCACATGCTTCTGGAGGAGGTTGGAAAGAGGTTTTGCAATCTTTGAGAAATTCTCAATGAATTTTCGGCAATAGCTTGCAAGTCCAAGAAAACTGCGAAGCTGCTTGACATTCTGAGGAGGTTCCCAATTCACAACTGCAGACACCTTCTCAGGATTAACAGCGATGCCCTTGGCAGAGATGATATGGCCAAGATAAAGAACTTCATCAAGCCAAAATTCACATTTGGAGAACTTCGCATATAATTTATACTCTCTGAGCTTGTCGAGCACCCATCGCAAATGTTTGGCATGATCCTCCTTATTCTTGGAGAAGACCAAAATATCATCGAGATAGACCAAGACAAATTCGTTGATGTAGGGGTTGAAGATGAAATTCATCAAGCGAGTGAATGCTGGAGGAGCATTGACAAGGCCGAAAGACATGACAGTATATTCATAAGAACCAAAGCTTGTTCTGAATGCTATCTTGGGAATATCTTCTTCACGAATGCGAATTTGATGATACCCCATACGAAGGTCAAGCTTGGAGAACACTTTAGCACCTTTAATTTGCTCAAATAGCTCATTGATGTTGGGAAGTGGGTACTTGTTCTTGATTGTCTTCTTGTTTAATGGACGGTAATCAACGCAAAGTCGGTCCGTGCCATCCTTCTTCTGGACAAAAGGAACACCACAACCCCAAGGAGAAGAACTCGGTCTGATCAGACCCAGACGCTCTTGTTTATCGAGTTGTTTCTTCAATTCCTTCAGCTCATCTGGTCCAAGCTTGTAAGGACGCTTGCAAACGGGTTCCGTGCCAGGCTCAAGATCAATAACGAATTCAACTGGCCGGCGGGGAGGCATACCCGGAAGCTCTTCTGGAAAAACATCTTGGTACTCACAAACGACTGGAATTTGAGAGATAGCATCCAATTCACCATTCTCATTGAGAGAAAACAACCGAATGGTATCATCACGAGCGGCATAGATGATCACATCGTCAGAAGAGTGAGTCAATTGAATTTCCCTGGCAGCACAATCAAGTTGAGCCTTGTGCTTAGAAAGCCAGTCCATCCCGAGAATAAGATCAATATCAGAGTCACCAAGAACAATTGGTTTAGCCAGAAATCTATAGTCGCCCATCTTGATAGAAACATCCGGAACCACCAAACTAGAGCTCAAACGTTTACCAGGAGAAATGACAGCCATGGGTCTATCCAAATTAGAAGACGTGAAATCATGCTTGGCAAAAAACGGTCTTGACATGAAACAATGCGAAGCACCAGTATCAAATAAGACTTTTGCAGGAATATCATTAACAGGAAGGTTACCCATGATCACTTCAGAAGAATCCTCTACTTGAGCTGCATTCATCATGTTCACCTTGGCATGCTTAGGATTATGCTTGACCACTGCATTGTTAGAAGATCTCAGAGGAGGAGGAGGCGGAAGGCGCCTTTGGTTGAAGCACTTGTTCGCATAGTGACCCTTCTGCTGACATTTGTTGCAAGTCACCTCTGAGAGCGGACGGTGATAAGGAGCACTTGGCCTTGGAGCTTGGTTCTGAGACTTGTTCTGATAGCCAGGGTTGGGTGGGTGGGAAGATCCACGACCACCTGAGTTCTTCTGCTGATAAGGCTGACGGAACGAAGGAGGATGAGGCAACCAGAACTTCTGTTGCTTAGCTGCCACAAGTGAGGAAGAAGAAGACTGAACTGCATCTCTGACTCTCTTCTTAGATGCCTCACACTTGAGCTGAGCAGCTTCTTGTTTCAGCGCCATGTTGTAGAATTCATCATACTTTAACGGCTCGAAAAGCACGAGAGCAAGTTGCAGATCTTCTCTGAGACCACGCCTGAATTGGTAGATCATACTCTTCTCATCAGGGATGTCTTGCCACGCAAAACGAGAGAGCTTCTGGAACTGAGTGTTGTATTGATAGACAGACATGTTGCCTTGCTTGAGATTGCGGAATTCCTCACGCTTACTCTCAACAACACTTTCTGGAATGTGGTGAGCTTTGAAGTCACGGCGGAAATCATCCCAGGTAATCACACGACCTCCTATGGAATCTTTGTATTGCTGGAACCACTCAGCAGCTTGATCCTTGAGTTGAAAAGAGGCAAACTTGACAAAGTCCTCAGGTCTGACATTACTGCACTCGAAATGCTTGCTGATATCCACAAGCCAATCATCGGCGTCTGTGGCCTCGACACAGTAGCTGAAGGTCTTTGGCTGATTAGCAAGGAACTGGTTGAGTGAAGCGAAGTGCGGCTGATTGTTGCCTTGGCCTTGATTCCCTTGATTACCTTGCCCTTGGTTGCGATCTTGCAAGAGCTGAATCAGAATCTGAGTGTTGGCATTTGTTGCAGTCATCAAGGCTTGCCATGCCTCTGGAGGCGGAGGTGGTGGAGGAGGGTTAGCCTGACTTCCTTCATTGCGTTCCGGATTCTGACGCGTTGGCGGAGCCATCCTGAAGAGGGTGACATCCATTAGCATCTTGAAAAAGATATATTCATGCTGAATCAAAGGATCGAAATTGCAACATATAGTCTTCACAATAAACATCCGAACGAGAATGAACGAATGAATTCCAAAGTAAAGCATCACACTTCCATAAGTTGAGAAGCCACTTAGAAAAAAAGGTATGGAATAAAATTAACAAGGTACGGATGTGAACAAATACTTGGTAAGGATTACCCAATCACGAACCAAATATCTGCAGGAAGAAGTACTAGAGCTACATGAATTTCCACTTATAAACTCCCAAAACTTTCTGGTTATGCAATCAGGTGTTGGGGATACAGGGGACACAAAAATATATCACCCAAACTAACAATACCTAGATCCAGCTGTATCCATCCTTCAACACATAACCAAGAAACCTTCGGAAATCATCTACCTCAACCTTCGAAAAGCATCCGTTATACGAGTCATGGCAATACTCCCGCACTCGCCTCAGTACTGGGCTATCAGGGTTATCTCACCAACAACTGTACAAAAGAGATTTTCGATGTCGGCGTACTAAACTCAGGTATTCCAGAACTGTAACGATAAAATTATGACGACAACACCTCGGAGCTCAACTCCCCGGGACACCTCCACTAAAACCCCTGCTGACGGGAGGCAACCAAGACAATGTTGTCATCATAAAACCATCGGAACGATTCTAAGATACCCGCGTGATCCTAAAAAAAATTTAGTGAAATTTGAGAAGAGAAGAGTCAAAACTCTACGTCAGGATGCCTTACCAGAGCGATGAGGAGACTGGGAAGTAAAAAGAATTCCTAAGCTCTCCGATATATAATTCCTAGATGACTCAAAACATTTTTTTCTCGACACAACTCGGCCACTAAAAACGATCAATCAGTGGGGGCTCCTAAGGTCGGGGAAGGCTCTGATTACCAACTTGTAACGCCCTCGATGCGGCTATAGCTCCCACGTGTCGAGGCACGACTTAGAGGCATAACCGCATTGAAAGCAATGTCGCAAGTGAGGTAATCTTCACACAACCCATGTAATACATAAGGGAAAGAGGTACATAGTTGGCTTACAGTCCCCACTTCACACAATACATAAATAAACATTCATCATCCAGATTACACTCAAGGTCCGACTACGGAACCAAAATGAAAGAAGACTACCCCAAATGCTACATAGATCCCCGAATCACCCCAACTGGGCTCCACTACTGATCATCAGGAAAAGACACATAGTAACGGCCACGTTCCTCGTCGAACTCCCACGTGAGCTCGGTCGCGTCATCTGCACTGGCATCGTTGGTACCTGCAACTGTTGTGGTAGAATCTGTGAGTCACGGGGACTCAGCAATCTCACATCTGCGAGATCAAGACTATTTAAGCTCATAGGTAGGATAGGGTTGTGAGGTGGAGCTGCAGCAAGCGACTAGCATATATGGTGGCTACAACGCAAAAGAGAGCGAGAAGAGAAGCAAAGCACGGTCGTGAAGCTAGAAGTGATCAAGAAGTGATCCTAGAACAACCTACGTCAAACATAACTCCAACACCGTGTTCACTTCCCGGACCCCGCTGAGAAGAGACCATCACGGTTACACAAGCGGTTGATGTATTTTAATTAAGGTCAACTTCGGGTTTTCTACAACCGGACATCAACAAATTCCCATCTTCCTCATAACCGCGGGCACGGCTTTCGAAAGATAATACCTTGCAGGGGTGTCCCAACTTAGCCCATTATAAGCTCTCACGGTCAACGAAGGATATTCCTTCTACCGGGAAGACACGATCAGTCTCGGAATCCCGGACTACAAGACATCTCGACAGTAATAAAACAAGTCCAGCAAAGCCGCCCGATTGTGCCGACAAATCCTGATAGGAGCTGCACATATCTCGGTCTCAGGGCACATCCGGATAAGTCAAGCTACGAGTAAAACCAGGCCTCGAGTTTCCCCGCGGTGGCCCCGCAGGTTGCTCGGTTCGGGCCAACACTCGAAGGAGCACTGGCCCGGGGGGGTTAAAATAAAGATGACCCTCGAGCTCGCGAAAACCCGGGGGGAAAAGGCTTAGGTGGCAAATGGTAAAACCAATGTTGGGCCTTGCTGGAAGAGTCTTATTCAAAGCGAACTGTCAAGGGGGTCCCATAAATCACCCAACCGTGTAAGGAACGCAAAATCAAGGAACATAACACCGGTATGACGGAAACTAGGGTGGCAAGAGTGGAACAAAACACCAGGCATAAGGCCGAGCCTTCCACCCTTCACCAAGTATATAGATGCATTAATTAAATAAGAGGTATTGTGATATCCCAACAAGTAAACATGTTCCAACAAGGAACAAACTTCATCTTCACCTGCAACTAGCAACGCTATAAGAGGGGCTGAGCAAAGCGGTAACATAGCCAATCAACGGTTTGCTAGGACATGGATGGTTAGGGGCTGACATGGCAATATGGGTGGCATGATATAGAAAGTGGTAGGTATCGCAGCATAGGCATAGCATAAGAGCGAGCATCTAGCAAGCAAAGATAGAAGTGATTTCGAGGGTATGGTCATCTTGCCTGCAAGGTTCTCAGAGTTGTCGAAAGCTTGGTCCTCGTAAGCGTTCTCAACAGGTTCCTCGTTCACGTACTCGTCTCCCGGCTCTACCCAAAGCAAGAACACAAGCAAAGGGGACAACATCAATCACGATGCAATGCGCAAGCAACATGATGCAAAACATGGCAGGATATGCGAGATGGGATATGCAATGCATATGCGTGCTTCGGAAGGAAAAATATGAACAAGGCATAATCTTGGCAAACCAAGTATGCCACTGGATATGTGAGGTGATTTCATTTGAAATCGATATAAAGATCACCGGAATCGGATGCACGGTTTGCAAATGACAAGCAAAACAAGAATGACAATAATCTGCCATTAACAGCATGATGCTACTTAGCAAACAACAAGTAATTAAGCTACTGCACCCAAACATATCAACAAAGCACATGACAGTAATCTACTCAAGATGCTTGACAAAATATGAACACTGAGCTATGGCTAAATCACACCATAACAGGTTCAAACAAGCATGGCAAAAGTGCAAAAGATAAGAGGTTCACAGACTGTGAAAATAACATGCCAGAAATTAACATCAGGATGACATGTTTAGAGCAATGAAACAACATGCTAATGGAACAGGACATAGCAAAATAAGGCAAGGAATGAATCTACTAAAAGCACTTAACAAAAGTCCCTTACTGACCATAAGCCAAAAAGGATCAGAAAATATAATAACACCCATGTCAATTAAGCAAGTTTCGTTACAGGTTTCAGACTTGGCAGAAAACTGGACATGTCAAAAACAGATAACAAGTAGGCATGTTTACGAGCTCGATGCACTCACTATAGAGTATTACATGATAAACTAAGCATACATACATCAAGAAGACATGGCATACAAGCAATACATGGAAAGTATAACATCATAGCATGCAAGGATCAACTACAACAAGCTTGGCAAAATCGAATAACATGTAAACAATCTGCCAGAAACATTTTATAGCAAAAGTAGAGCTCGATTGACTCAAGCTATGGCACTCCATAATTACAAACAAAGGCACGAATGGATAGAGCAAATCCATATGTCCAAAACACTCTTACTGATCATGCTCAAAAGGGGCATATATCTCTCTGAAACAACATGAACACATGGCATAAAACTAACAGCAGGCAATGACTTAGTGAAATTACTAAGTCTCTGAAATCAGCAACATTAAGTACCCTAGTTTGCATGCTTGTGCTAGTCACCACATAGATTACAAAAATACATAGTAAAAACCACTGAAAAGATAGCATGGCATATTACAAAACTCATGTAGGACTCAACTTCATAGGGTGCACACATCAATCATGGAAAAAATGACAAAAGTGCATGTTCTGATAGGAATCAGAAACTAACATCACATAGCCCTCTTCCAACAGCATTTCGGGCATCAAGATGAGCTCAAATGAAAATGATGCAATGCGATGAAATGATGTACTCATCGAGGCTAACAATTTGACATATTACACGCACGAAACGGAGCAATATGCAGCAAGTTATGATGCGATGAATATGCGACAATTATGCAAAATTATTGGGACTTAGCAGATTTCGAGGGGGGAGAGAAAGTCAACCCAGGCGGTGGATCCAGATCCGGTGCGCGCGGGCACGCGGCTCGAGGCGGCCGGCTCACCGGAGAAGGGCGCCGGCGAGGAGGAGGGCTCCGGCATGGAGGCGGCCGGCACCGGCGACGGGAACGCACGGGCGGCGCGGGGAGGCCGCGGGAGGAGGGAGGCGCGGGGCGGCGAGGCGCCCGGCGGGCGGCGGCGCGAGCGCGCGGCGACCGGGCGGCGGCGCGGCGGGAGGCAGTGGGCGCGGGCAGAGGAGGCGCGGGGAGCCGCGGGCGGCGGCGGGCCGGGGAGGGCCGGTGCCGGGCCCCGCGGGCCTGGCGCGGCCGGCGGCGAGGTGGGGCTCAGGGGCGCCACGTGGCAGCCCGTGGTTGGTTGGCGGCGGCGGGCGGACACGTCCGCTGCCCGGATTTTCGTCCGGCGGCGGGGGGAGGGGAATCTGTCTAGGGTTAGGGTGGAATGGACCCGGGATTTTGGAGGGGGAGGTATATTTATAGGTAGGAGGAGCTAGGAGGCTCCAAATGGAGTGCGGTTTTCGGCCACGCGATCGTGATCGAACGGCGATGGACATGGGAGTGACTTAGATGGGTTATTAGGAAATTTTGGAGGGGTTTTGGGCTGCAACACACACGAGGCCTTCACGGTTACCCGGTTAACCGTTGGAGTACCGAACGACCTCCGAATGACCCGAAACTTGACAGGCGGTCTACCGGTGCTATACCAGGGCCACTTGAAAAACCTCGGTCCATTCCGAGAAGGTTTAATACCCGCTCACGGTAAAAGGTAAAAGGGGACGCCGGGGGACATAGGAGCGCCGGATTGGAAAACGGACAACGGGGAAAATGCTCGGATGCATGAGACGAACACGTATGCGAATGCAATGCACATGGTGACATGATATGAAATGCATGACATGAACAAAATGCAAAAGAGGGAAAACCCAACCACGGAGGGAATATTATATCACAATGCCGAAAATGGCAAGAGTTGGATTACAAATATGGCAAGTTACATCCGGGGTGTTACACTGGACCTCATCGTTGTTGATGATCAAAGGAGCCATCGGGCCTAAAGGCGACGACACAGAGGAACTCTCAATAAAAGCACCAATGTCGGTGTCAAAACCGGCGAATCTCGGGTAGGGGGTCCCGATCTGTGCGTCAAGGTCGGATGGTAACAGGAGACAAGGGACACTTTATTTTACCCAGGTTCGGGCCCTCTTGATGGAGGTAAAACCCTACTCCTGCTGGATTAATATTGATGATATGGATAGTACAAGAGTAGATCTACCACGAGATCAAGGAGGCTAAACCCTAGAAGCTAGCCTATAGGTATGATGATTGTTATGATGTGTTCTGTCCTACGGACTACAACCCTCCGGTTTATATAGGCACCGGATAGGGTTAGGGTTACACAGAGTCGGTTACATTGGTAGGAGATCTTGAATATCCGCACGCCTAGCTTGCCTTCCACGCCAAGGAAAGAACCTTCCGGACACGGGACGAAGTCTTCAATCTTGTATCTTCATAGTCCTGGAGTCCGGCTGAAGATATAGTTCGGCTATCCGAACACCCCCTAATCCAGGACTCCCTCAATAGTGCAACTTATTTGTGGCACTGCCGTTTAGGTCATATCGGTATAAAGCGCATGAAGAAACTCCATACTGATGGACTTTTAGAACCAAATGATTATGAATCACTTGGTACTTGCGAACTGTGCCTCATGGGCAAGATGACTAAAACACCGTTCTCCGGAACTATGGAGAGAGCAACAGATTTGTTGGAAATCATACATACAGATGTATGTGGTCCAATGAATGTTGAGGCTCGTGGCGGATATCGTTATTTTCTCACCTTCACAGATGATTTAAGCAGATATGGGTATATCTACTTAATGAAGCATAAGTCCGAAACATTTGAAAAGTTCAAAGAATTTCAAAGTGAAGTTGAAAATCATCGTAACAAGAAAATAAAGTTTCTATGATCTGATCGTGGAGGAGAACTTTTGAGTTACGAGTTTGGTCTACATTTGAAACAATGCGGGATAGTTTCGCAACTCACGCCACCCGGAACACCACAACGTAATGGTGTGTCCGAACGTCGTAATCGTACTTTACTAGATATGGTGCGATCTATGATGTCTCTTACTGATTTACCACTATCGTTTTGGGGTTATGCTTTAGAGACGGCCGCATTCACGTTAAATAGGGCACCATTGAAATCCGTTGAGACGACGCCTTATGAACTGTGATTTGGCAAGAAACCAAAGTTGTCGTTTCTGAAAGTTTGGGGCTGCGATGCTTATGTGAAAAAGCTTCAACCTGATAAGCTCGAACCCAAATCGGAGAAATGTGTCTTCATAGGATACCCAAAGGAGACTATTGGGTACACCTTCTATCACAGATCCGAAGGCAAGACATTTGTTGCTAAGAATGGATCCTTTCTAGAGAAGGAGTTTCTCTCGAAAGTAGTGAGTGGGAGGAAAGTATAACTTGATGAGGTAACTATACCTGCTCCTCTATTGGAAAGTAGTTCATCACAGAAACCGGTTTCTGTGACGCCTACACCAATTAGTGAGGAAGTTAATTATGATGATCATGGAACTTCAGATCAAGTTGCTACTGAACCTCGTAGATCAACCAGAGTAAGATCCGCACCAGAGTGGTACAGTAATCCTATTCTGGAAGTCATGCTACTAGATCATATGAACCTACGAACTATGAAGAAGCAATGGTGAGCCCAGATTCCGCAAAATGGCTTGGGGCCATGAAATCTGAGATGGGATCCATGTATGAGAACAAAGTGTGGACTTTGGTTGACTTACCCGATGATCGGCAAGCAATTGAGAATAAATGGATCTTCAAGAAGACGACTGATGCTGACGGTAATGTTATTCTCTACAAAGCTTGACTTGTTGCGAAAGGTTTTCGACAAGTTCAAGGGATTGACTACGATGAGACCTTCTCACCCGTAGCGATGCTTAAGTCTATCTGAATCATGTTAGCAATTGCCGCATTTTATGATTATGAAATTTGGCAGATGGACATTCCTGAATGGATTTCTAGAAGAGGAGTTGTATATGATGCAACCGGAAGGTTTTGTCGATCCAAAGGGAGCTAACAAAGTGTGCAAGCTCCAGTGATCCATTTATGGACTGGTGCAAGCCTCTCGGAGTTGGAATAAATGCTTTGATAGTGTGATCAAAGCATTTGGTTTTGTACAGACTTTTGGAGAAGCCTGTATTTACAAGAGAGTGAGTGGGAGCTCTGTAGCATTTCTAATATTATATGTGGATGACATATTTTTGATTGGAAATGATATAGAATTTCTGGATAGCATAAAGGGATACTTGAATAAGAGTTTTTCAATGAAAGACCTCGGTGAAGCTGCTTACATATTGGGCATTAAGATCTATAGAGATAGATCAAGACGCTTAATTGGACTTTCACAAAGCACATACCTTGAAAAAGTTTTGAAGAAGTTCAAAATGGACCAAGCAAAGAAAGGGTTCTTGCCTGTGTTACAAGGTGTGAAGTTGAGTAAGACTCAATGCCCGACCACTTCAGAAGATAGAGAGAAAATGAAAGATGTTACCATGTATGCAATGCTGTGTACCAGACCTGATGTGTGCATTGATATAAGTCTAGCAGGGAGGTACCAAAGTAATCCAGGAGTGGATCACTGGATAGCGGTCAAGAACATCCTGAAGTACCTGAAAAGGACTAAGGATATCTTTCTCATTTATGGAGGTGACAAAGAGCTCATCGTAAATGGTTACGTTGATGCAAGCTTTGACACTGATCCAGACGATTCTAAATTGCAAACCGGATACGTGTTTACATTGAACGGTGGAGCTGTCAGTTGGTGTAGTTCTAAACAAAGCGTCGTGGCGGGATCTACATGTGAAGCAGAGTACATAGCTACTTCGGAAGCAGCAAATGAAGCAGTCTGGATGAAGGAGTTCATATCCGATCTAGGTGTCATACCTAGTGCATTGAGTCCAATGAAAATCTTTTGTGACAATACTGGAGCAATAGCCTTGGCGAAGGAATCCAGATTTCACAAGAGAACCAAGCACATCAAGAGACGCTTCAATTCCAATCAGGATCTAGCCCAGGTGGGGGACATAGAAATTTGCAAGATACATACGGATCTGAATGTTGCACACCCGTTGACTAAGCCTCTTCCACGAGCAAAACATGATCAGCACCAAGGCTCCATGGGTGTTAGAATCATTACTGTGTAATCTAGATTATTGACTCTGGTGCAAGTGGGAGACTGAAGGAAATATGCCCTAGAGGCAATAATAAAGTTATTATTTATTTCCTTGTATCATGGTAAATGTTTATTATTCATGCTAGAATTGTATTAACCGAAAACATAATACATGTGTGAATATATAGACAAACAGAGTGTCACTAGTATGCCTCTACTAGACTAGCTCGTTGATCAAATATGGTTAAGTTTCCTAGCCATAGACATGAGTTGTCATTTGATTAACGGGATCACATCATTAGGAGAATAATGTGATTGACATGACCCATTCCGTTAGCTTAGCACATGATCGTTTAGTATGTTGCTATTGCTTTCTTCATGACTTATACATGTTCCTATGACTATGAGATTATGCAACTCCCGTTTACCGGAGGAACACTTTGTGTGCTACCAAACATCACAATGTAACTGGGTGATTATAAAGGTGCTCTACAGGTGTCTCCGAAGGTACTTGTTGGGTTGGCGTATTTCGAGATTAGGATTTGTCACTCCGATTGTCGGAGAGGTATCTCTGGGCCCTCTCGGTAATGCACATCACTTAAGCCTTGCAAGCATTGCAACTAATGAGTTAGTTGTGGGATGATGTATTATGGAACGAGTAAAGAGACTTGCCGGTAACGAGATTGAACTAGGTATTGAGATACCGATGATCGAATCTCGGGTAAGTAACATACCGATGACAAAGGGAACAACATATGTTGTTATGCGGTCTGACCGATAATGATCTTCGTAGAATATGTGGGAGCCAATATGAGCATCCAGGTTCCGCTATTGGTTACTGACCGGAGACGTGTCTCGGTCATGTCTACATAGTACTCAAACCCGTAGTGTCTGCACGCTTAACGTTACGATGACAGTTTTATTATGAGTTTATGTGTTTTGATGTACCGAAGGTTGTTCGAAGTCCCGGATGTGATCACGGACATGACGAGGAGTCCCGAAATGGTCGAGACATGAAGATTGATATATTGGACGACTATATTCGGACACCAGAAGTGTTCCGGAGAAGTTTCGGATAAAACTGGAGTGCCGGAGGGTTATCGGAACCCCCGGGGGAACTAATGGGCCTCGATGGGCCTTAGTGGAGAAAGGGAGGGGCGGCCAGGGCAGGTCGCGCACCCCCTCCCCCTCTGGTCCGAATTGGACTAGGAGAGGGGGCGGCGCCCCCCTTTCCTTCTCCCTCTCCCTCTCCTTCCTTCCCCCTCTCTCCCTTTTGGTGGAAACCTACTAGGACTTGGAGTCCTAGTAGGATTCCCCTCTTGGGGGCGCGCCATAGAGGGCCGGCCGGCCTCCCCCTTGATCCTTTACATACGGGGGCAGGGGGCACCCCAAAGACATAACAATTGATCTGTTTGATCTTTTAGCCATGTGCGGTGCCCCCCTCCACCATAGTCCACCTCGATAATACTGTAACGGTGCTTAGGCGAAGCCCTGCGTCGGTAGAACATCACCATCGTCACCGCGCCGTCGTGCTGACGAAACTCTCCCTCAACACTCAGCTGGATCAGAGTTCAAGGGACGTCATCGGGCTGAACGTGTGCTGAACTCGGAGGTGCCGTGTGTTCGGTGCTTGATCAGTCGGATCGTGAAGACGTACGACTACATCAACGCGTTGTGCTAACGCTTCCACTTTCGGTCTACGAGGGTACGTGGACATCACTCTCCCCTCTCGTTGCTATGCATCGCCATGATCTTGCGTGTGTGTAGGAATTTTTTTAAATTACTACGTTCCCCAACAACCATAGCCTCTCCGATGATGTGTGAGTAGTTTACCTCGGACCTTCGGGTCCATAGTTATTAGCTAGATGGCTTCTTCTCTCTCTTTGGATCTCAATACAAAGTTCTCCTCGACTCTCTTGGAGATCTATTCGATGTAACTCTTCTTTTGCGGTGTGTTTGTCGAGATCCGATGAATTGTGGGAGTATGATCAAGATTCTCTATGAACAATATTTGAATCTCCTCTGAATTCTTTTATGTATGATAGGTTACTTTTGCAAGTCTCTTCGAATTATCAGTTTGATTTGGCCTACTAGATTGATCTTTCTTGCAATGGGAGAAGTGCTTAGCTTTGGGTTCAATCTTGCGGTGCTCGATCCCAGTGACAGTAGGGGAAACGACACGTATTGTATTGTTGCCATTGAGGATAAAAATATGGGGTTTATATCATATTGCATGAGTTTATCCCTCTACATCATGTCATCTTGCTTAAAGCGTTACTCTGTTCTTATGAACTTAATACTCTAGATGCATGCTGGATAGCGGTCGATGTGTGGAGTAATAGTAGTAGATGCAGGCAGGAGTCGGTCTACTTGTCATGGACGTGATGCCTATATACATGATCATACCTAGATATTCTCATAACTATGCTCAATTCTATCAATTGCTCGACAGTAATTCGTTTACCCATCGTAATACTTATGCTATCTTCAGAGAAGCCACTAGTGAAACCTATGGGCCCCGGGTCTATTTTCCATCATATTAATCTTCCAACACTTAGCTATTTTCATTGCCGTTTATTTTATTTTGCATCTTTATCATAAAAATACCAAAAATATTATCTTATCATCTCTATCAGATCTCACTCTTGTAAGTGACCGTGAAGGGATTGACAACCCCTTTATCGTGTTGGTTGCGAGGTTCTTATTTGTTTGTGTAGGTGCGTGGGACTCAAGTGTGGTGTCCTACTGGATTGATACCTTGGTTCTCAAAAACTGAGGGAAATACTTACGCTACTTTACTGCATCACCCTTTCCTCTTCAAGGGAAAACCAATGCAGTGCTCAAGATGTAGCACTCCACTGCTAGCAGCGACACCAATGGCGCCCATTCGGAGGTTTTTCGCTACCCTTGTACGCCCAAGACAGGGGATCAGGAGGAACGAGCAACGAGCGTCGGCGCGCGCGCCGCAGCCACGGTCGCCGTGCCGCGCTGCCGCACGTCGCCACCCCTGGAGTCCACGCCAGACTCCTCGCGCGAGCTTGTTTTGTGGGCGGCGATGCCCCGAGCACTTGGATCCGCTTCCCGCGGTTCTTCTCCGACGTGATGCCGCCGAGGGGACCCCTCGAGCTCTGGCTGCAGCATGCCAACTGCGACGCTCCGGCGACAGGAGCAGAGGTTGAAGTGGTCTCCTCCGGCAAGATCTTCATGACCCGTGGCTGGGGGGGTCGTGCGGGTTTGCCGCGCTAAGGGCGCCCTCACGATTCACTTCGATTATGATGGCGCCTCCACGCTGTCCTTCAAGGTCTTTGATGCGGAGGGCCGTCGCCATGAGTGTTGCCCTGGTGGGGAGCGCCAGGATGATGCGCGCCCCGCCTGCGGCTCCTCCAGCAGCAGCAACTCTTGGGAGTCCAGTGGTTCTCCTGAGCTCTATGAGACTCCGGAGACGAGCAACGACAGCAACATGCCCCCGAGCTCTTGCCGCGCCCGGAGTAAGGTTGCGGCGTCCAGCCGCCATCGTCGCTGATCTGGATGGGGTTGGCGCCGGCCTCCCGTGGCCCACTGTTGATGATGACGTCGGCCATGGGGCGTGTGGATAGGATTCCCCTAAGTCCTCGTCTTTTGTTCCCTGCGAGGAATCAAAAAGTACAACGCGGGGGCGTGTAAAGGGTCTGTATTGTCTTTTGTTGATATTATCCTTATTATGAGAATTAGCGAACGCATGTCCTGTTTAGGCTTGGCCTCCCCTTTCCAACCTCGCAACAGCTTGTTGCTCTACACTGACAGGTCCCGGTCCCCAGGCAAGCTGCAGCCGTCGCTGGTATGCCAGGTCGCGTGACGTGGTCAAGGCCAGGAGGTGAGCGGCCCGAGGTCCAGTAAGAGCTCCTGAGGCGCGATGCTCAGGAGGTACCCTTTTGCGCTCAAGCAACCGTGGTAAGGTAAGAAAGGGGGGCGGCGTTGCCGCAACAAGACTGCGGCGAGCATGACCCCTAGGCTCCAACGATTAGCCGACCTGAGCGCGGGACTTATCATGACGATTCGGGGTTGATTCCTCGTGATGCGCCAGGTTCGTGCGTAGGCGTCCGCAGCGTAGCTAGGTCAGGCCCATACGAGCCTCCCCCTCTTTCCCACGCTCTCCTTCATGCTCTACGTCCTCAGGTCCTGGCCCTCGAGCGAGCTCAGCCGCTCTGGTATGCCAAGTCGCGTGCCGTGGTCAAGGCCAGGGGGTGAGGGCTGGAGAGCCAGTAGGAGCTCCTGAGTCGCAATGCTCAGGAGCCCCCCTTTTAACGCGCAAGCGGATCGCACGGGAGAAGAGGGAGCTCGCGGTGTCGCCTGCCGTCGTCCTCAGGAGATTCCTACAAGCCAGCACAAGGAGAGACAGAGTTTGACATTATGGTTGTCAGGCGGCCACTTATCGCTTTGCTAGAGAACGGGGGCACTGAGGGCCCGATGAGGTGGCGCACGTGGCCAGAGCTCGGATGCTCAAATTTGTCGACATTGCAGGGACGGACCCATGCACAAGGGGTGTGCCAAAGTGGGAAACTCTCGAGGTAAGTGCCAATCAAGCAGGTGATAGTCATAGGTAGGTTAAGCATGGAAAGCGTACTAGCTCAAGTAAATGCAGGGAAGATACATGCCACTGGGCCTGGCCCGAGCGGCTTGGGGATGATGCAGCCTGATGGGCGCCCCCAGCAAGGTAAGCTAAAGACATGAAAAGGGATACATGCCACAGGGACGAACCCACGTGGCCTGGGAATGCTGCAGCCCTAAGGGCGCTCCCAGCTAAATAAACTTGGAAAATGTCACCTGGTTCTGTTGATGAAGGGACGTTGGAGCAATCGAAGGTATGCGGCGAAGTGGTTGCTCTTCACGAGCCACCGCGGCCCTGAGCCTCGGGAGGCTCTAGGGACCCAGGCGGTTCCTTGAGGACCATCTCCATCTCCATCAGGACGACATGGTGCCTGGCCTCCTGAATCGCTAGGGTGTGCTGCAAGTTGCGCTGATAGGCGGACGCCATGCTCGGCGGGCCAAAGGGCATGCGAACGTAGCTATGCGGTGGGCCCTCGCAGCGTCCCACGCGCGAAGGCCAGAAAAGCTCCTGAGATGCGGCCCTGTTGAGCCCTGGGACATCGATGCAGACGCGTAGCCCGGCATCCTCGCCTGGATGGGAGGCTGCGCCAGGTGAACGGCGATCGCCGCGCATGGCCCTCGCATCTTGCAGCTCCTGGGTGGTCTTGGTGATGAACTCCTGAGCGGTGGGCGCTCCTCGCCCTATGTTCTCTTGAGGAAAACGTGCCGTGAAGCACGCCTCCAAGTGGTGCCCAAGCGCCTCCCTCGTGATGTTGGCAAGGTCTGAGGCCCTCTAGAAGAGAGCCCCCAAGCCCTGCCCGAGAAGGGCGTCGGGCGCGCTTTCCTATGCGATGGAGGGAGGTGCCCCAGGTGTGGGCGCTGATCCTGACGAGGTACCACTCACGACTCCACCCTCGTGAGGTCCTGCGCGGAGCAGCTGCTTCTTCTTCTTGGGGGTGACCTCAGGAGGGTGCTCGCCCTTGCTGTCGGGGTCGTCGATTGCTGCAGCTTGGAAGGCGCGCTAGAGGGAGCACACCGCATCTCTTTCTTCGCATGGGACCGTGATGATTCCGCTGCTTCCCGACATCTTGAGGATATTGTAGCTGTGGTGGGTCACCGCCATGAACTTGGCCAGGACTGGATACCCGAGGATAGCATTGTACGGCAGACGGATGTGTGTGACGTCGAAGTCGATGAGCTCGGTGCGGTAGTTGTTGCGTTCTCCGAAGGTGACAGGGAGGCGGACCTGCCCTATCAGTGTGGTGGAACCGTTGGTCACTCCTGAGAAAGGCTTGGTGGGCTGAAGCTGGTCGTAGGGCACTTGAAGGTTGTTGAACGTGTCGACGGACAGGACGTTGAGCCATGCGCCGCCATCGATGAGGGTCTTGGTAACTTGCACGTTGCTGATGAGTGGTGAGCAAAGCATCAGGAGAACGCCAGCAGTGGCCGCACACTTGAGCTGATCTGCCGAACTGAAGGTGATGGCGCACTTGGACCACCTGAGCGGGCGTGTGGCTTCAAGCTTGGGGAGGACTGCGTTCACTTCACGAGAAAATTGTTTAAAGATACGATGCGAGGCTGGGGCCTGAGCTCCGCCCAAGATGCACGCGATAGCTCGCGGCTCTTGGAAGCCCCTAGCCCCCTCGTCTTGATGGTGGTCGTCGTTCTTTCTTGGTGGTGGAGGTAATGGGGGAAGACCGGCGTTGCCCTGAGGTTGATCCTCACGAGGCTGCTCCCTCTAGGCGCCCTTGCGAGGCTGATCCTGCCAGCGGTCCTCACGAGGCCGGTCGCGCCACTCCTGGCGCGGGCCACGATCATCCCATCGTCCGCCACCACGTCCTCCTCCTCGGTCATAGCCCCGGTTGTTGCGCTCGGGGTGTTGACCGAAGCGTCCTTCTCGAATGGCTCTGAGGTCTTGACAGTCACTGGTGTTCTGGCTATGTAGGTTGTGGAAGGCGCAGAATGGTCGGCTGTTCTTGGATGACTCGGGCTGGTCTCTGCCGCGCTTGGTGTTCGGTTCCGCCGCGGGCACGACTGCTCCCTTGCGCTTCACGTCCTTGGCCTTGGCTTTCTTCTCCTCTAGGTCCGCAGCCGGGAGCTCGAGGAGGGAGAGGCGCCCCTCCTCAGCTCTTGCGCACTTGGTAGCCAGGTTGAACAACTCTAGAGACGTGCACAGCTCCTCATGGATGGCGAGCTCCTCCTTCATCTTGACGTCACGGACGCCATCAAAGAACGCGGAGATGATGGCCTCATCCGTCACCTTGGGGATCTTGAGGCGAACGTTGTTGAAGCGCTGGATATACTTCTGGAGGGTTTCTCCTAGTTGTTTCTTGACGCGGCGTAGGTCACCCGCGGCAGGTGGGCGGTCGCGGGTGCCCTGGAAGTTTGCGATGAAGCGGTTGCGCATCTCGTCCCAGGAGGAGATCGAGCCTGGAGGCAGGTTCAGGAGCCACGAACGAGCGCCGTCTTTGAGCGCCATGGGGAACCAGTTCACCATGACTTTCTCGTTGCCGTTGGCCGCCTCGATGCTCAGCTCGTAGAGCTGCAGGAACTCCGCGGGGTCGGGGGTGCTGTCGTAGCAAGGAGGCAGATCCGACTTGAACTTGCCCGGCCAGGCGATGCTACGCAGCTCGGGGGTAAAGGCGCGAGAGCCGGCCGTGGTCACCGGGGCCCGTCTTGGAGGTGGAGCTTGGTCTTGGCGCCCACGCACTGATAACCCACAAGTATAGGGGATCGCAACAACTTTCAAGGGCGTGGGCCCCCTGGTCTTCATCTTTGGCGAGGATTATTTATTATTTTTTCTAAGATGTTCCGTGGAGTTTCAGGTCATTCCGAGAATATTTGTTTTCTGCACATAAAACAACACCATGGCAATTCTTCTGAAAACAGCGTCAATCCGGGTTAGTTTCATTCAAATCATACAAGTTAGAGTCCAAAACAAGAGCAAAAGTGTTTGGAAAAGTAGATACGACGGAGACGTATCAACTCCCCCGAGCTTAAACCCTTGCTTGTCCTCAAGCAATTCAGTTGACAAACTGAAAGAAAGAAAAACTTTTACAAACTCTGTTTGCTCTTGTTGTTGTAACTATGTCAAGCCAGCATTCAAGTTTTCAGCATAGATCATAACTAACCACATTTGCAACAATTCTTAGGTCTCATAATTACTTATATCAATAGCATAATTAACTAGCAAGTCATAATAATAAATCTCGGATGACAACACTTTCTCAAAATAATCATAATATGATATAACAAGATGGTATCTCGCTAGCCCTTTCTGAGACCGCAAAACATAAATGCAGAGCACCTTTAAAGATCAAGGACTGACTAGACATTGTAATTCATAGTAAGAGAGATCCAATCATAGTCATACCCAATATAAATTAACAATGATGAATGCAAATGACAGTTGTGCTCTCCAGCTAGTGCTTTTTAATAAGAGGGTGATGACACAGCATAAAAGTAAATGGATAGGCCCTTCGCAAAGGGAAGCGGGGATTTGTAGAGGTGCCAGAGCTCGATTTTGAAATAGAGATAAATTATATTTTGAGCGGTATACTTTCATTGTCAACGTAACAACTAAGACATGGGGATATCTTCCATGCTAAACACATTATAGGCAGTTCCCAAACAGAATGGTAAAGTTTATACTCCCCCTCCACCAACAAGCATCAATCCATGACTTGCTCGAAACAACGAGTGTCTCCAACATACATCAGGTCTCAGGGGGAGTTTTGTCTGCAATTATTTTGACTTAGTTTGCATAAAGCATGGGACTAGGCATCCCGGTGACCAGCCATTTTCTCATGAGTGAGGAGCAGAGTCCACTCCTCTTGAGAATAACCTACCTAACACGGAAGATAAGGACAGCCTTGGTTGATACATGAGCTATTCGATTATACAAAACAGAATATTTATTTGAAGGTTTAGAGTTTGGCACATACAAATTTACTTGGAACGGCAGGTAGATACCGCATATAGGAAGGTATGGTGGACTCATCTGGAATAACTTTGGGGTTTAAGAGATTGGATGCACAAGTAGTATTCCCGCTTAGTACAGGTGAAGGCTAGCAAAAGACTGGGAAGCGACCAACTAGAGAGCGACAACAGCCATGTACATGCATTAAAATTAATAAACATTGGATGCAAGCATGAGCAGGATATAATCCACCATGAACATAAATATCATGAAGGCTATGTTGATTTTGTTTCAACTACATGCGTGAACATGTGCCAAGTCAAGTCACTTAAATCATTCAAAGGAGGATACCACCCCATCATACCACATCATAATCATCTCAATAGCATGTTGCCATACAAGGTAAACCATTATAACTCATAGCTAATCAAGCATGGCACAAGCAACTATGATCTCTAATTGTCATTGCAAACATGTTTATTCATAACAAGCTGAATCAAGAACGAGGGACTCATCATATTTACAAAAACAAAAGAGGTCGAGTTCATACCAACTTTTCCCATCTCAGTCAGTCCATCATATATCATCATAATTGCCTTTCACTTGCACGACCGAATGATGTGAATAATAATAAGAGTGCACGTGCATTGGACTAAGCTGGAATCTGCGAGCATTCAATAAACAGGAGAAGACAAGGCAATATGTGCTCTAGGTTAAATCAACAATAATGCATATAAGAGCCACTTCAACAATTTAATCATGGTCTTCTCCTACTGACCCCCAAAGAAAAGAAAAGAAATAAAAACTATTTACACGGGAAAGCTCCTAACAAGCAAAAGAAGAACGGGAAATATTTTTGGGTTTTCTTTTTAATTACTACTACAGCAGAAAAGTAAACTACTACTAATTTTTTTTGTTTTTCTTAACGTTTAACAAACACACAAGAAGAAAGCAGGAAAAAGAAAATAAACTAGCATGGATATTACAGTGAAAGAGTATGAGCACCGACATCTAGCAATGAGTGTGTGTGAACATAAATGTAATGTCGGTGAGGAATACGTACTCCCCCAAGCTTAGGCTTTTGGCCTAAGTTGGTTTATTGCCAGGGATAGCCTGGCGGATACCCGTAGGTGTAGCTGGGGTCGTACTGCGACGAAGAATAGTTGGGATCATACTAATGTGCAGCGGTTATCGCCTGCTGAGCTGCAGCGTGGAGTCGAGCTGCCTCTGCTCTCCTCTCGTACTCTTCTGCCTCCTCTCTAGTAATAACATATCTTCTTTTTGTCTGTGAGTCAAAGAAGGCAGGAGCAGGGAGAGTAATACGGAAAACACGTCGTTTATCAAAAATTAAACGATATAAGAGAGGCGATTCAGGCCTCTCGACAAACTGGTGCGAAGCCATAGAGTTAAAATCTAAAAAGGCAGGAGGCAACTCTGTATCACCCTCATGAATGTCTATCTCAAGAAAATGAGCTAAGCGGGTTGCATAAATTCCTCCAAAGAAATCTCCATTATGTCTATTATGATGCAACCTACGAGCTACAATGGCTCCCATATGATAAGATTGGTCTCCTAACACAGCACTCCTAAGAATGCTAAGATCAGGGACACACATGCGACATGCTTCATCCTTAGCATTTATGCATCTACCGATGAAGAGAGCAAAATAATGTATAGCAGGAAAGTGAATGCTCCCTATGGTAGCCTGCGTTATATCTCTAGATTCCCCCACAGTTATACTAGCAAGAAAGTTTCTAAATTCAGATTTAGGGGGATCCCTAACACTACCCCATGATGGAAGTTTGCAAGCAGAAGTGAAATCCTCTAAGTCCATGGTATAAGATTTTTTCATAGAGATCAAACATGACTGAAGGAGAATTATGCGAAGATGAATACTCAAACCTCCTCACAAATGAACTTGTGAGATCATGATACTGGGGGCATTTGTTAGCCTCAAAATCCTCAAGACCGGCATTGTGCAAATATGCTTTGAATTCTTCTTTAATTCCTGCACGGTCCATAAAATTTTCCGACGGCCATTCGCAAGGCCGTACTGGAGCGTCTCTTGGTGGATCCTCATTAGCATCACGCATAGCAATCATGGGTCCTTGCTTCTTAGAGGAACCACCTTGGAACATCTTCCTAAGCATATTGTTTTTCTCTAAAAAAATCTGAATTTTTTAGTAACTTCAAACAAAAGTGAACCAACTTCAATAAAACTGATAGAAACTACTCCTACAAGTGCCTAGAGCCTATATCAAGCATTAGAACTACTTGGAACCATATAAATTTGACATGCAAGCTCAAGAACATGGTCACCTATGCAGCACAAATTTGCAAAAAATAAAGCACTAGAACAAAAACTAATTGGACCAATGGAGGAGTCACATACCAAGGAACAATCTCCCCAAGCAGTTTTGTGAGAGGTGCTTTGAGCAAGGAGATCGAAAATCACAGCAAAAGTGGCTGGAACTCGTGCTTGAGTTGGTTTTTCAGGTTAGTGTGAGACAGAGGAAGAAGATGGATGCTGGGATAAGTGGAGGAGGGCCACCGTGGGCCCACGAGGCAGGGGCACGCCCACCACCCTCGTGGCCAGGTGGCAGCTCCTCCCGCGGTAATTTTTGCATAGTAAATCCTTAAATATTCCCGAAAAAATCATATTAAATTGGCATGTCATTCTGAGGACTTTTATTTTCAGGATATTTTTATATTGGACGGATAAACCAGGAAACAGACAGAAAAATACTATTTTTACTTTATTTCTACTAATTAACAGAAAATATAGAGAGGGTATAGAAGGTTGTGCTTCTAGTTTCATCCGCCTCATGCTCATCAAAAAGAATCCACTAACAAGGTTGATCAAGTCTTGTTAACAAACTCATTCCGATAATCATGAAACCAGAGAAATTTCGAATAACACTAAGTTACCTAAACGGGGATATGCACATCCCCTATAATACATATATCATATTTCTTTTTGACCGTAGGAAGAGGAAATTATAATCGATGGAATTTTTCCAATGGAGTTGATACTATGAACTTGAGGTTGTTTCCTCGGAAAGTGTATCGTATGCTCATTACCATTATCATGAAAAGTGGCATTGCCTTTGTTGCAATCAATAACAGCCCCTGCAGTATTAAGAAAATGTCTTCCAAGAATAATAGACATACTATCATCCTCGGGAATATCAAGAATAACAAAGTCCGTTAAAATAGTAACGTTTGCAACCACAACAGGCACATCCTCACAAATACCGACAGGTATAGCAGTTGATTTATCAGCCATTTGCAGAGATATTTCAATAGGTGTCAACTTATTCAAGTCAAGTCTATGATATAAAGAGAGAGGCATAACACTAACACCGGCTCCAAGATCACATAAAGTAGTTTTAATATAATTTCTTTCAATGGAGCAAGGTATAGTAGGTACTCCAGGATCTCCAAGTTTCTTTGGTATTCCACCCTTAAAAGTGTAATTAGCAAGCATGGTGGAAATTTCAGCTTCCGGTATCTTTCTTTTATTAGTTATGATATCCTTCATATATTTAGCATAAGGATTTGTTTTGAGCACATCAGTTAATCGCATACGTAAAAAGATAGGCCTAATCATTTCAGCAAAGTGCTCAAAATCCTCATCATTCTTTTTCTTGGATGGTTTCGGAGGAAAAGGCATGGGTTTCTGAACCCACGGTTCTCTTTCTTTACCATGTTTCCTAGCAACAAAGTCTCTTTTATCATAACGTTGATTCCTTGATTGTGGGTTATCAAGATCAACAGCAGGTTCAATTTCTACATCATTACCATTACTAGGTTGAGCATCATCATGAACATCATCATTAATATTTTCATTAGGTTCATGTTCATTACCAGATTGTGTTTCAGCATCAGACATAGAGATATCATTTGGATTATCAGGTGGTTCAGCAATAGGTTCACTAGAAGTTTGCACGGTTCTATCATTTTTCTTTTTCTTCGTTTTAGAAGAACTAGGAACATCAATATTATTTCTCTAAGAATCTTGCTCGATTCTCTTAGGGTGTCCTTTAGGATACAAAGGTTCCTGAGTCATTCTACCAGTTCTAGTAGCCACTCTAACAGCATAATCATTTTTCTTACTATTCATTTCATCAAGCACTTCTTTTTGAGCTTTAAGTACTTGTTCTACTTGAGTGGTAACCATAGGTGCATGTTTGCTAACAAGTTTAAGTTCACCTTTAATATTAGCCATATAATCACCCAAGCATCTAATCATATAAGCATTTTCTTTTAATTGTCTACCAAAATAAGCATTGGAGTCGTCTTGCTTAAACATAAAGTTATCAAACTCCTCCAAGCACTGACTAGCAATTTTAGTAGGAGGGACTTCAGCTTTATCATATCTATAGAGAGAATCTACCTTTACTACCTGTGTCGGGATATCGGGATCAAGAGGTTCTTCAATAAATAAAGGATTAAGATCATATGTTTCTTCAACAGGCGGTAAATTAAGACCATATATTTCTTCAATAGGAGGTAAATTCTTAACATCTTCAGCTTTAATACCTTTTTCTTTCATAGATTTCTTTGCCTCTTGCATATCTTCGGGACTGAGAAATAGAACACCTCTCTTCTTCAAAGTTGGTTTAGGAATAGGCTCAGTAATTGTAGCCGGAGCTGGCTCAGGAGCTGCCCAATTATTTTCATTTGTCAACATATTATTCAATAGAATTTCAGCTTCATCCGGTGTTCTTTCCCTGAAAAGAGAACTAGCACAACTATCCAGGTAATCTCTGGAAGCATCAGTTAGTCCATTATAAAAGATATCAAGTATATCAGGTTTCTTAAGAGGATGATCAGGCAAAGCATTAAGTAACTTGAGAAGCCTCCCCCAAGCTTGTGGGAGACTCTCTTCTTTAATTTGCACAAAGTTATATATTTCCCTCAAAGCAGCTTGTTTCTTATGAGCAGGATATTTAGCAGAGAAGTAATAAATCATATCCTGGGGACTACGCACACAACCAGGATCAAGAGAATTAAACCATATCTTAGCATCACCCTTTAATGAGAACGGAAATATTTTGAGTATATAGAAGTAACGCGATCTCTCATCATTAGTGAACAGGGCAGCTATATCATTTAACTTAGTAAGATGTGCCACAACAGTTTCAGATTCATAGCCATAAAACGGATCAGATTCAATCAAAGTAATTATATCAGGATCAACAGAGAATTCATAATCCTTGTCAGGAACACAAATAGGTGAAGTAACAAAAGCAGGGTCGGGTTTCATTTTATCTCTAAGTGATTCTTTGTTCCATTTAACTAATAACCTCTTGAGCTCATATCTATCTTTGCAAGCTAAAATAGCGGCAGAAGATTCCATATCAAAAAGATAACCCTTAGGAATAACAGGCATATTTTCATCATCACTTTCATCATCGTATTCAGATTCAATAGTTCCTTTTTCTCTAGCCCTAGCAATTTGTTCATCAAGAAATTCACTAAGGGGCACAGTAGTATCAGGCATAGAAGCAGTTTCATCATAAGTATCATGCATAGCAGAAGTGGCATCATCAATAACATCCGACATATCGGAACGAATAGCAGAAGCAGGTTTAGGTGTCGCTAGCTTACTCATAACAGAAGGTGAATCAAGTGCAGAGCTAGATGGCAGTTCCTTACCTCCCCTCATAGTTGAGGGATAAATTGTTGTCTTAGCGTCTTTCAAGTTCTTCATAGTGTCCAGCAGATATAAATCCCAAGTGACTCAAAGAATAGAGCTATCCTCCCCGGCAACGGCGCCAGAAATTAGTCTTGATAACCCACAAGTATAGGGGATCGCAACAGCTTTCGAGGGTAGAGTATTCAACCCAAATTTATTGATTCGACACAAGGGGAGCCAAAGAATATTCTCAAGTATTAGCAGCTGAGTTGTCAATTCAACCACACCTGGAAACTTAGTATCTGCAGCAAAGTGTTTAGTAGCACAGTAATATGATAGTGGTGGTAACGGCAACAAAAGTAAAGACAGTAAAAGTAATATTTTTGGTATTTTGTAGTGATTGTAATAGTAGCAGCGGGAAAGTAAATAAGCGTAAACAAGTATATGGAAAACTCGTAGGCACCGGATCAATGATGGATAATTATGCCGGATGCGGTTCATCATGTAACAGTCATAACATAGGGTGACACAGAACTAGCTCCAATTCATCAATGTAATGTAGGCATGTATTCCGTATATAGTCATACGTGCTTATGGAAAAGAACTTGCATGACATCTTTTGTCCTACCCTCCCGTGGCAGTGGCGTCCTATTGGAAACTAAGGGATATTAAGGCCTCCTTTTAATAGAGAACCGGAACAAAGCATTAGCACATAGTGAATACATGAACTCCTCAAACTATGGTCATCACCGAGAGTGGTCCCGATTATTGTCACTTCGGGGTTGCCGGATCATAACACATAGTAGGTGACTATAGACTTGCAAGATAGGATCAAGAACTCACATATATTCATGAAAACATAATAGGTTCAGATCTGAAATCATGGCACTCGGGCCCTAGTGACAAGCATTAAGCATAGCAAAGTCATAGCAACATCAATCTCAGAACATGGTGGATACTAGGCATCAAACCTAAGAAAACTAACTCGATTACATGATAAATCTCATCCAACGCATCACCGTCCAGCAAGCCTATGATGAAATTACTCACGCACGGCGGTGAGAATTGGTGATGGAGGATGGTTGATGATGACGACAGCGACGAATCCCCCTCTCCGGAGCCCCGAACGAACTCCAGATCAGCCCTCCCGAGAGGTTTTAGGGCTTGGCGGCGGCTCCGTATCGTAAAACGCGATGATTTCTTCTCTTTGGTTTCTTTCTCTCCGAAAGCAGATATATAGAGTTGGAGTTGGCATCGGAGGGCATCCAGGGGGCCCACGAGGTAGGGGGCGCGCCCTAGAGGGGGGCGCCCCCACACTCGTGGACAGGGTGTGGGCCCCCTGGTCTTCATCTTTGGCGAGGATTTTTTATTATTTTTTCTAAGATGTTCCGTGGAGTTTCAGGTCATTCTGAGAATATTTGTTTTCTGCACATAAAACAACACCATGGCA
The DNA here is from genome assembly GCA_032464435.1 of Aegilops umbellulata. NCBI lineage: Eukaryota > Viridiplantae > Streptophyta > Magnoliopsida > Poales > Poaceae > Aegilops > Aegilops umbellulata. Next base: position 175,666,525 of record CP136058.1, read on the forward strand.
ATTCTGCTGAAAACAGCATCAATCCGGGTTAGTTTCATTCAAATCATACAAGTTAGAGTCCAAAACAAGAGCAAAAGTGTTTGGAAAAGTAGATACGACAGAGACGTATCACGCACCGCCACGGCAAGCGGCGCGGGGCCCTACCGCGGCAAGCGATCCGGACGTGGAAGTGCGGGGAGTGGTGGAGCGTTCCCTTGCGGTCGAGGGACTTCTTGATAGCTTCTTTCTTCACGCGCGGGCGCCGGACGAGGTGGGTCGCATCATGGAGCCGCGCGCCTTGGCGCTAGGGCGACGACTTGGTGCAAAGGCGGTGGAGGTGCTCCGTGAGCCACGTCGCCCGTATCTGGCGGAGGACAAGGCAGCGAGAGGGACGGCGCAGGGGAGCCCCCTGCGGCACTACCAAGCTCGGTGATGCGGTCGAGCCAGTCCTCATAGAGGTCGTCGACTGGGCCGTAGTGCAGGAGCTTGTGCGCCATGAGGAGCGCGGCCCGTGCGTCCGTGGGAGCGTGGTGAGAGTGAGACGACGAACCAGCGGGAGTCAGCGATGGAGTGGCGATGCGGCCGTCCTGCCGCACCGAGGGGTACAATGAGGATGCTTGCTGCTCATTCCCCACTGGGCCGGTGGCGGCGTTGGCGGCAGGCGACGGAGACCGACGGGGTGGGCCGCCAACGGGAGCTGTCTGAGCAACGCGGGTGGCGAGGGCCGTCCGGCGCTCAGCGCGAGCACGACGCGCGTCCGCCATGGAGATGATGAAGCAACCGGACGTGGAGCAACGGAAGGGAAGCTTTGGCACACCCCTACCTGGCGCGCCAAATGTCGGATCACGGGTTCCGGCAAAACCCTCAGGTTCGAACACTGGGGTGCGCATGAAGATCTCCCCCTACCGATCCACGTCCTAGCTTTACTAAGATCTCACGGACTAACTCGACGAACTCGCAACACAAAGAACACAAGATTTATATTGGTTAGGGCCACCGTTGTGGTGTAATACCCTACTCCAGTGTGGTGGTGGTGGATTGCCTCTTGGGCTGAGGATGAACAGTACAAGGGGAACAACAGCCCCCTGAGGTTGAGGTGTTCTTGTGCTTGGTGAACTTGTGTGGGTGAGGATTCGATCAGCTCAGGCTCAGTTGCTTTCTACTGTGGTGGCTAATCCTATTTATAGAGGCCCTGGTCCTCTCCCCAAATATTGAGCGGGAAGGGATCCAACAACAGCCAATTTGAAAGGGGACAACTAGTACAGCTTATCCTAACAAAAGCAGTCTTCGCCTGCAAAAGGCTCTGGTCGTGACGCCGCCTTTGTTGGGTATCGTAGCAGAAATTTAAAATTTTCTACGCATCACCAAGATCAATCTATGGAGTAATATAGCAACGAGGGGAAGGGGAGTGCATCTACATACCCTTGTAGATCGCTAAGCGGAAGCGTTGCAAGAACGCGGATGAAGGAGTCGTACTCGCAGCGATTCAGATCGCGGTTGATTCCGATCTAAGCGCCGAACAACGGCGCCTCCGCGTTCAACACACGTGTAGCCCGGTGATGTCTCCCACGCCTTGATCCAGCAAGGGGAGAAGGAGAGGTTGGGGAAGACTACATCCAGCAGCAGCACGACGGCGTGGTGGTGAAGGAGGAGTGTGGCAATCCTGCAGGGCTTCGCCAAGCACCGCGGGAGAGGAAGAGGACTTGGGAGAGGGGGAGGGTTGCGCCAGAACTTTTGGTGTGGCTGCCCTCCCACCCCCCACATATATATAGGGGCAAGGGAGAGGGGGGCGGCCCCTTCAGATCCAATCTGAGGAGGGGGCGGCGGCCAGGGGGGTTGCCTTTCCCCCCAAGGCAAGGGGGCACCCCCCTTTAGGGTTCCCCCAAACCCTAGGTGCATGGGCCCTAGGGGGAGGCGCCCAGCCCACTAAGGGGCTGGTCCCTCTCCACACACACAGCCCATAGGGCCCTCCGGGGCAGGTGGACCCTCCCGGTGGACCCCCGGAACCCCTTCGGTGGTCCCGGTACAATACTGGTAACCCCCGAATCATTCCGGTGACCGTATGATGACTTCCCATATATAAATATTTACCTCCGGACCATTCTAGAACTCCTCGTGACGTCCGGGATCTCATCCGGAACTCCGAACAACATTCGGTAACCACGTACATCTATTCCCTATAAACCTAGCATCATCGAACCTTAAGTGTGTAGACCCTACGGGCTCGGGAGTCATGCAGACATGGCCGAGACAACTCTCCGATCAATAACCAACAGCAGGATCTGGATACCCATGTTGGCTCCCACATGCTCCACGATGGTCTTATCGGATGAACCATGATGTCAAGGATTCAATCAATCCTGTATACAATTCCCTTTGTCTACCGGTATAGCACTTGCCCGAGATTCGGTCGTCGGTATCTCGATACCTTGTTCAATCTCATTACCGGCAAGTCTCTTTACTCGTTCCGTAACACATCATCCCGTGATCAACTCCTTGGTCACATTGTGCACATTATGATGATGTCCTACCGAGTGGGCCCAGAGATACCTCTCCGTTACACAGAGTGACAAATCCCAGTCTTGATTCGTGCCAACCCAACAAACACTTTCGGAGATACCCGTAGTGCACCTTTATAGCCACCCAGTTACGTTGTGACGTTTGGCACACCCAAAGCACTCCTACGGTATCCGAGAGTTGCACAATCTCATGGTCTAAGGAAATGATACTTGACATTAAAAAAGCTTTAGCATACGAACTACACGATCTTGTGCTAGGCTTAGGATTGGGTCTTGTCCATCACATCATTCTCCTAATGATGTGATGCCGTTATCAACGACATCCAATGTCCATGGTCAGGAAACCGTAACCATCTATTGATCAACGAGCTAGTCAACTAGAGGCTTACTAGGGACATGGTGTTGTCTATGTATCCACACATGTATCTGAGTTTCCTATCAATACAATTCTAGCATGGATAATAAACGATTATCATGAACAAGGAAATATAATAATAACTAATTTATTATTGCCTCTAGGGCATATTTCCAACAGTCTCCCACTTGCACTGGAGTCAATAATCCAGTTCACATCACTATGTGATTAACACTCAAGGTCACATCCCCATGTGACTAACACCCAAAGAATTTACTAGAGTCAATAATCTAGTTCACATTACCATGTGATTAACACTCAATGAGTTCTGGGTTTGATCATGTTATGCCTGTGAGAGATGTTATAGTCAACGGGTCTGTACCTTTCAGATCCGTGTGTGCTTTACAAATCTCTATGTCATCTTGTAGATGCAGCTACCACACTCTATTTGGAGCTATTCCAAATAACTGTTCTACTATACGAATCCGGTTTACTACTCAGAATCATCCAGATTAGTGTCAAAGATTGTATCGGCATAACCCTTTACGACGAACTCTTTTACCACCTCCATAATCGAGAAAATTCCTTAGTCCACTAGTTACTAAGGATAACCTTGACTGTTGTCCTGTGATCCTTTCCTAGATCACACTTGTACCCCTTCGTGTGCGGTAAACAACATAGCATACTTTAGAGCCTACGTCTAAAGCATAGGGGACGACCTTTGTCCTTTCTCTCTATTCTGCCGTGGTCAGGTCTTGAGTCTTACTCAACACTCATACCTTATAACACAGCCAAGAACTCCTTCTTTGCCGATCTATTTTGAACTCCTTCAAAAAATCTTGTCACGGTATGTATTCATTTGAAAGTACAATTAAGCGTTTTTTATCTATCCTTATAGATCTTGATGCTCAATGTTCAAGTAGCTTAATCCAGGTTTTCCATTGAAAAACACTTTTCAAATAACCCGGCATGCTTTCCAGAAATTCTACATCATTTCTGATCAACAATATGTTAACAACATATACTCATCAAAAATTATATAGTGCTCCCACTCACTTCTTTGGAAATACAAGTTTCTCATAAACTTTGTATAAACCCAAAATCTTTGATCATCTCATCAACGCGTACATTCCAACTCCGAGATGATTACTCCAGTCCTTAGAAGGATTGCTGGAGCTTTGCATACTTGTTAGCATCTTTCAGGATTGACAAAACCTTCTAGTTGTATCACATACAACCTTTCCTCAAGAAAATCGTCGAGGAAACAATGTTTTGACATCCTATCTGCAAGATTTCATAAATAATGCAGTAACTGCTAACATAATTCCAACAGACTTTTAGCATCGCTACAAGTGAGAAAGTCTCATCGTGGTCAACTCCTTGAACTTGTCAGGAAGCATCTTAACGACAAGTCGAGCTTTCTCAATGGTGACACTTACCATCATTGTCCGTCTTCCTTTTAAAATCCATCTGCACCCAACAGCCTTACGATTATCAAGTAGTTCTTTCAAAGTTTACACTTTGTTTTCATACATGGATCCTCTCTCGGATTTTATGGCCTCGAGCCATTTTTGGAATTCGGGCCCACCATCGCTTCTCCATGGCTCGTAGGTTCATTGTTGTCTAGCAACATGACTTCCAAGACAGGATTACGTACCACTCTGAAGTGGTATGCATCCTTGTCGTCCTATGAGGTTTGGTAGTGACTTGATCCGAAGTTTCATGATCACTATCATAAGCTTCCACTTCAATTGGTGTAGGTGCCACAGGAACAACTCCATGTGCCCTGCTACACACTAGTTGAAGTGACGGTTCAATAACCTCATCAAGTCTCCACTATCCTCCCACTCAATTCTTTCGAGAGAAACTTTTCCATGAGAAAGGACCCGATACTAGAAACAATCCCTATTGCTTTCGGATCTGAGACAGGAGGTATACCCAACTGTTTTGGGTGTCCTATGAAGATGCATTTATCCGCTTTGGGTTCGAGCTTATCAGCCTGAAACTTTTTCACATAAACGTCGCAGCCCCAAACCTTTTAAGAAACGACAGCTTAGGTTTCTCTGAACCATAGTTCATACGGTGTCGACTCAAACGGAGTTGCGTGGTGCCCTATTTAAAGTGAATGTGGTTGTCTCTAATGCCTAACCCATAAAATTATAGTGGTAATTCGATAAGAGACATCATGGTATGCACCATATCCAATAGGGTGCAGTTATGATGTTCGGACACACCATCACACTATGGTGTTCCAGGCGGTATTAGTTGTGAAACAATTTCCACAATGTCTTAACTGTGTGCCAAACTCGTAATTCAGATATTCATCTCTATGATCATATCATAGATATTTTATCCTCTTGTCACGACGATCTTTCAACTTCACCCTGAAATTACTTGAACCTTTCAATAATTCATACTCGTGATTCATCAAGTAAATATACTTAGCATCTACTCAAATCATCTGTGAAGTAAGAACATAACGATATCCACTACATGCCTCAGCACTCATTGGACTGTACACATCAAGATGTATTACTTCCAACAAGTTGCTTTCTTGTTCCATCTTACTGAAAACGAGGCCTTTCAGTCATCTTGCCCATGCGGTATGATTTGCATGTCTCAGGTGATTCAAAATCAAGTGAGCCCAAACGATCCATCTATATGGAGTTTCTTCATGCATATATACCAATAGGCATGGTTCGCATGTCTCAAGTGATTCAAAATCAAGTGAGTCCAAAGATCCATCAACATGGAGCTTCTTCATGCGTTTTATACCATTATGACTCAAATTGCAGTGCCACAAGTATGTGGTGCTATCATTACTATCTTATATCTTTTGGCATGAACATGTATATCACTACGATCGGGATTCAATAAACCATTCTTTTTAGGTGCAAGACCATTGAAGGTATTATTCAAATAAACAGAGTAACCATTATTCTCCTTAAATGAATAACCGTATTGCGATAAACATAATCCAATCATGTCTATGCTCAACGCAAACACCAAATAACAATTATTTAGGTTTAACACCAATCCCGATAGGAGACGGAGCGTGCGATGCTTGATCACATCAACCTTGGAAACACTTCCAACACATACCATCGTCTCACCTTTGGCTAGTCTCCATTTATTCTGTAGCCTTTTATTTCGAGTTACTAACACTTAGCAAGCGAACCGGTATCTAATACCCTGCTGCTACTAGGAGTACTAGTAAAGTACACATTTAATATAATGTATGTCCAATACATACTTCTCTCAGCCTTGCCAGCCTTCTTCATCTACCAAGTATCTAGGGTGGTTTTGCTTCTGTGTCCGTTCCCCTTATCCCAGAAGCACTTAGTCTCGGGCTTTGATGTCTACTACACAACCTTCTTCTTGTAGACGTTGTTGGGCCTGCAAGTGCACAGGTTTGTAGGACAGTAGCAAATTTCCCTCAAGTGGATGACCTAAGGTTTACAATCCGTAGGAGGCGTGAGGATGAAGATGGTCTCTCTCAAGCAACCCTGCAACCAAATAACAAAGAGTCTCTTGTGTCCCCAACACACCCAATACAATGGTAAATTGTATAGGTGCACTAGTTCGGCGAAGAGATGGTGATACAAGTGCAATATGGATAGAAGATATAGGTTTTTGTAAACTGAAAATATAAAAACAGCAAGGTAACAAGTGGTAAAAGTGAGCGTAAACGGTATTGCAATGATAGGAAACAAGGCCTAGGGTTCATACTTTCGCTAGTGCAAGTTCTCTCAACAATAATAACATAGATAGAACATATGACAAGCCCTCAACATGCAACAAAGAGTCACTCCAAGGCCACTAATAGCGGAGAACAAACGTAGATATTATGGTCGGGTACAAAACCACCACAAAGTTATTCTTTCAAATCAATCCGTTGGGCTATTCCTATAAGTGTCACAAACAACCCTGAAGTTTTTACTAGAATAACACCTTAAGATACAAATCAACCAAAACCCTAATGTCACCTAGATACTCCATTGTCACCTCAAGTATCCGTGGGCATGATTATACGATATGCATCACACAATCTCAGATTTATCCAACCAACATAAAAGTACTTCAAAGAGTGCCCCAAAGTTTCTACCGGAGAATCAAGAACGTGTGCCAACCCCTATGCATAGGTTCCCAATGTCACGAAACCCGCAAGTTGATCACCAAGACATACATCAAGTTTTCTCATAAAGACTCAATCCGATAAGATTACTTCAAAAGGGGAAACTCAATTCATCACAAAGGAGTAGAGGGGGAGAAACATCATAAGATCCAACTACAATAGCAAAGCTCGGGATACATCAAGATCGTGCCATAGAAGAACACGAGAGAGAACACGAGAGAGATCGATCAAACACATAGCTACTGGTACATACCCTCAGCCCTGAGGGTGAACTACTCCCTCCTCGTCATGGAGAGCGCCGGGATGATAAAGATGGCCACCGGAGATGGATCGCCCCTCCGGCAGGGTACCGGAAAGGGGTCCCGATTGGTTTTGGGTGGTTCTGGAGGCTTGCGGCGGCGGAACTCCCGATCTATCTTCTGTTCTAGAAGTTTTAGGGTACGACGGTATATATGGGTGAAGGGGGAACGTCGGTGGAGCTACGGGGGCCCCACGAGGCAGGGGGCGCGCCCAGGGGGGAGGGTGCGCCCTCCACCCTCGTGACCGCCTCGTGGCTCTTCTAACGTGGGGTCCAAGTCCATCAGGTGGGTTTCCTTCCAAAAATAACTTCTCTAGTTGATTTCGTTCCGTTTTGACTCCGTCTGATATTCTTTTTCCTCGAAATACTGAAATAGGCATAAAACAACAAATCTGGGCTGGGCCTCCGATTAATAGGTTAGTCAAAAAAATAATATAGAAGTGGATAATAAAGCCCAATATTGCCTAAAATAGTAGATAAAGTAGCATGGAGCAATCAAAAATTATAGATACGTTGGAGACGTATCAAGCATCCCCAAGCTTAATTCCTACTCGTCCTCGAGTAGGTAAATGATAAAAAGAGAATTTTTGATGCGGAGTGATACTTTGGCATAATTTCAATGTAATTCTTCTTACTTGTGATATGAATATTCAGATCCGAAAGATTCAAGACAAAAGTTCATATTGACATAAAAGTAATAATACTTCAAGCATACTAACTAAGCAATTATGACTTCTCAAAATAACATGGCCAAAGAAAGTTCATCCCTACAAAATCATATAGTTAGGCTATGCTTCATTTTCGTCACACAAAGATGTTCCCAACTTCTATACCCCCGACGACAAGCCAAGCAATTGTTTCATACTCAAATAATCTCAAACTTTTTCAACCTTCACACAATACATGAGCGCGAGTCATGGACATAGCACTATGGGTGGTATAGAATATGATGATGGGGATTGTGTGGAGAAGACAAAAAAGGAGAAAGTCTCACATCAACGAGGCTAATCAATGAGCTATGGAGATGCCCATCGATTGATGTTAATGCAAGGAGTAGGGATTGCCATGCAACGGATGCACTAGAGCTAAGAATGCTCAACAAAAGAAAACTAGTGGATGTGCATCCAACTTGCTTGCTCATGAAGACCTAGGGCATTTTGAGGAAGCCCATCGTTGCAATATACAAGCCAAGTTCTATAATGAAAAATTCCCACTAGTATGAACAAGACAACTTATGAGACTCACTATATGAAAATCATGGTGCTACTTTGAAGCACAATATATGAGACTCACTACATGAAGAACAAGGTGCTACTTTGAAGCACAAGTGTGGAAAAAGAGATAGTAGCATTGCCCTTTTTATTTTCTCTTTTTTTGGGCCTTTCTTTTTTTTCTTTTTGGCCTTTCTCTTTTTTTTTATTGGGCAATGCTCTAATAATGATGATCATCACACTTCTATTGATTACAACATAATGGTTACAACTCGATACTAGAACAAGATATGACTCTATATGAATGCCTCCGGCGGTGTACCGGGATGGTGCAATGAATCAAGAGTGACATGTATGAAAAATAATGCATGGTGGCTTTGCCACAAATACGATGTCAACTACAAGATCATGCAATGGCAATATGACAGAAGTAAAGCATGTCATGATGATGATGATGATGATGGTGGTGGAAGTTGCATGGCAATATATCTCGGAATGGCTATGGAAATGCCATGATAGGTAGGTATGGTGGCTGTTTTGAGGAAGATATAGGGAGGTTTATGTGTGAAAGAGCGTATCATATCACGGGGTTTGGATGCACCGGCGAAGTTTGCACCAACTCTCAATGTGAGAAAAGGCAATGCACGGTACCGAAGAGGCTAGCAAACGACGGAAAGGTAAAAGTGCGTATAATCCATGGACTCAACATTAGTCAAAAGAACTCATATACTTATTGCAAAAAATTAGAAGTCATCAAAAATCAAGTACTACGCGCATGCTCCTAGGGGGATAGATTGGTAGGAAAAGACCATCGCTCGTCCCCGACCGCCACTCATAAGGATGCACAAGCCAGGTACACTTCATGCTTCAAATTTGTTACACAACTTTAACCATACGTGCATGCTACGGGACTTGCTAACTTCAACACAAGTATTTCTCAAATTCACAACTTGATGAGGACATGACTACCTTGGATACGACCAAAAATATTGCATACATGCATATTTGTCAAGTGATTTCTAGTGTCAACTATTCAATAATCTATTTATATTATCCAGAACAAAAATACTTCACACACTTTTGTGTTTTGTCTAATTGCAGGTGTATGGGACATTTGTACAATCCACATATCAAGATAAGGGAAAAAGAGAAGTTTAGGTGCTGTTCAAAAAGTCCCTTCACGTCACTTTTGGGCCAAGAGAAGATAGAGTCCAAGTCTCTCACGTTCTGGATTCAGATTCGGACTGCATAGACATACCTGACTCAAAACGGCAAGAACTTTTTCATACGGACTCCGAATTGGGTGATTCTTTTTTTTGTTGGAAAGTAGATTTCGTCCTCTTTCGACTCCAACTAGATTCAACTTTAAATTCGTCCGAAGCATTGAGATATGGATGAAACAATCTGACGCTGCAGCAAAATCCGAGTCAAACAACAAGTCCAAAGGTGTTGCATCACCTCCACTTGGGCCCATGAGCCTTATACGACCTAGGGTTGGTTTTAGGCTGCCTTGGGACGTCCTCCCACCTCCTTGGCCGCCACCCCTTGCTCCTATATAAGTAGATCCACCTAGTAGCTTTTTCCTTGGGATTTGTTTAGTTAAAAGTTAGCCATTGCAACTTCGTGTACGTCGTTTGTGTCCAACGACCAGACCAAGACCGCTTACGGATCCCCACCATTATCAATACTTCATATATATTCGCAATATTCAGATTGCTTTATCATATTCTTGCTCGTTCTTTGATTGCTTGCAGGAATAGACCTTCGTGGTCAGGCTGATCGTGCTTCCGGTATCGTCAGTAACCTCAGGAGAATGGTTTAGCGATTGTTAAGGCGCAACGTCGTGTACGTTTGTAGTCGGATCGTCAAAGTTGACTCCACCAAATCGATAGTTATCATCTCATCGAAAGATCAGGACCCTCGCCTCTATCAAGTGGTATCAGTTTTCAGGTTGCTCGGTGAGAATTTCCAGTTATCCCTAGATTAGATTCATTTTCTTACCTATTGTCCAAGAAAAAGCCACACAAAAAAGTTAGATCTGTTCATCCTTTGTCCAAGCCAGTCTGAACCTTTGCATAATCTTTTTAGTGTTTTGCTTTGTTGAATTTGCGGTTACATCGTCGTGTCAAGTTGCTGGTCTTAGTGTCTAGTACTTTAGAGTTTCGAGTTCTGCTCACAGTTTGTCACGCCACCGCCGCACCATCTTCATTGTCGTTGCCATATACCACCACCGCGTCATTATTGCATCCGCTGTCCACCACCACCATTCATCAATTTCCACCATGTACTCCCCATCATTCATTGTCATAATCATACTTGAGGTCGTTCGCGTCATCACTAGATCCAATCTGCATCTTATCTAGCTTGTTTGTGAAAAAAAAGAGAAAGAAAAAAAGTGAGAGAAAAAAAGAAAAAAGAGGAAAAAAAAGAGAAAAAAAAGTGAAAAAAAAGTGAAAAAAATTCCGTGAAAAAAGGAGAAAAAAATATTCAGAGTGTGCTCCGCCTTTGTTACGCGTCGCGCCGTGATTTTTTTTAGTGTTCTAGGCTCGCGTCTCTAGCACGGTCTAGCCTAGGACCAGCACAGTACCGTCGTTGAGCATTTATTCAACATTGCATCTCTGAATTGATTATTGCTGATCTTTTGCTACCATATATTTGGCCTTCCAAGCTCCACATATTTCTACACCGTGTATACATACGCTCACCTGGCAATCGCTTTACTCAATCTTTAGAGTTATTTGACACCGCTGGTTGCCGGTCACCACCTGCTGCATGGTAAGAACTTGTAAGACTTTGATATTTGCTATACTGTGAGCGTTTTACCACCACATCCTAGTAGTTCATAGGAACATTAGTCTCGGATTTTGTTTCTTGTTTTTCTACTAAATATGGCAGGTTCCATAGTCAGTTGGGCTTCATCAATCGTGGGAGACGTGCCACCAGCTCCAAAAATACAACCACCGTCACAAGAGGTGCAAAGACATAAGAATACGCACAATCAGGTTTTTGTTTCCATGCCACCTTTTAATGGTCGTTTTAAGCCTGACTTATATATTGAATGGGAGTTTGAAATAAATGTTATATTTGCTTCCCATGATTTTTCGGAACGTAAAAAAGTTAAGCTTGCGGTTGCTTCTTTCACTAGTTTTGCTACTGTTTGGTGGAGTGAACATTGTCGGTTATACCCTGATTATGTACCTACTACTTGGGATGATTTAAAACTTGTCATGAGAGATAGATTTGTCGATGTTTATTATACTCGTGGCATGATTAAAAAACTACAACATTTAAAACAAGGTAGTGACACTGTAAGAAAATATTATGATGATTTACAAACTACCTTGTTGCATTCCTTTTTAGAGGAAAGTGAAGAAGATTTTATGGATAGATTTTGGGGAGGATTAAACCGTGATATTCAGGAGATACTAATTCATGAAGAATGTTATCCTATGGACCATTTGTTTCATCTTGCTTGCAAAGCTGAACAGGAAATAAAGAGGCGTGATGCCCACAAGACAAACAAGCATAAGGTGCACATCCAAGGAGTTGAGACGGTCCTTCCTTCTACCACTGTGCCTACTATGACAACAACATCCGTTGTTGTGAGCACTACATCAGCTCCATATTATGACCCGTCTCTGCCGAGAGTTCCAACATCATCTGAGTTGATAACATGAGGTAATGAAAAAGGTACTGATCTTCTAACTTCGCATGCGAATGATGAATGCCTTGTCGATTTAAATACACCATGTGATGCTCTAGCCACTACATTGATCACACCACCTATTTTAGATGATTATGCTGATGATTTGACTTTGCCATGTGATCAAACAACTGCAATATCAAGAATTTTGAGTGCACCCATTGAATTAACCCTTGATGTGAAAGAACCATGTGAATCAGGCACTAAAACTAATTTGGATCAACTACGTTTGAAAATAATTGTGTCAATGTTTAATCATTTTGATATGACCTCTAATCTTGGTGATGATTCTGTGTCAAATGACTTATTGCATGTTGGCTTATTTAAGCATGTTGTAGCATGTATATTTTATGCAAGTAAGGTTTATTCACCAATATTGGGATGGTTTAATGATGAATATTGTCAATCTTTTCATATGAATAAGAGCTTCACTTATATGTGCAAACTGAGTTGCAATACTTTCATGCCTTCTACTTCTTGTGATAATATTTTGGCTTTATATTTTATTCACTATGAAAGTTACTCATGTATACATGTGTCATATGTGCAAATTCCACGGGAAGTAAAAATTGATGACATATACATATACAACATGTACACCTTGTCTCTTTTGTTAGCCACATTTCAGATAAAGCAACGCCGAGGACGGCTTTATTTTCAAGAAGGGGAGGATGATGAGGACATGACTACCTTGGATACGACCAAAAATATTTCATACATGCATATTTGTCAGGTGATTTCTAGTGTCAGCTATTCAATAATCTATTTATATTATCCAGAACAAAAATACTTCACACACTTTTGTGTTTTGTCTAATTGCAGGTGTATGGGACATTTGTACAATCCACATATCAAGATAAGGGAAAAAGAGAAGTTTAGGTGCTGTTCAAAAAGTCCCTTCACGTCACTTTTGGGCCAAGAGAAGATAGAGTCCAAGTCTCTCACGTTCTGGATTCAGATTCGGACTGCATAGACATACCTGACTCAAAACGGCAAGAACTTTTCATACGGACTCCGAATTGGGTGATTCTTTTTTTGTTGGAAAGTAGATTTCGTCCTATTTCCACTCCAACTAGATTCAACTTTCAATTCGTCCGGAGCATTGAGATATGAACGAAACAATCTGATGCTGCAGCAAAATCCGAGTCAAACAACAAGTCCAAAGGTGTTGCATCACCTCCACTTGGGCCCATGAGCCTTATACGACCTAGGGTTGGTTTTAGGCTGCCTTGGGATGTCCTCCCACCTCCTTGGCCGCCACCCCTTGATCCTATATAAGTAGATCCACCTAGTAGCTTTTTCCTTGGGATTTGTTTAGTTAAAAGTTAGCCATTGCAACTTCGTGTACTTCGTTTGTGTCCAACGACCAGACCAAGACCGCTTACGGATCCCCACCATTGTCAATACTTCATATGTATTCGCAATATTCAGATTGATTTATCATATTCTTGATTGTTCTTTGATTGCTTGCAGGAATAGACCTTCGTGGTCAGGCTGATCGTGCTTCCGGCATTGTCAGTAACCTCAGGAGAATGGTTTAGCGATTGCTAAGGCGCAACGTTGTGCACGTTTGTAGTCGGATCGTCAAAGTCGACTCCACCAAATCGATAGTTATCATCTCATCGAAAGATCGGGACCCTCGCCTCTATCACAACTACTCAACTAGCACGACTATGATATTATCACCTCCATATCTCAAAACAATTATCAAGCATCAAACTTATCTTAGTATTCAATCCACTAAAATGAAAGTTTCACATATCTTGAATACCAAGTATATTAACATTAAGAAAATTACCATGCTATTAATGACTCTCAAAATAATCTAAGTGAAGCATGAGAGTTCATCTATTTCTTCAAAATAAAACCACCATTGTGCTCTAAAAGATATAAGTGAAGCACTAGAGCAAATGACAAACTACTCCAACAAGATATAAGTGAAGATCAATGAGTAGCTAAATAATTATTATGCAACTATGTGAAGACTCTCTCTCATTTAAAAATTTCAGATCTTGGTATTTTATTCAAACAGAAAGCAAAGCTAAAGAAAATAAAATGACGCTCCAAGCAAAACACATATCATGTGGTGAATAAAAATATAGATCCAAGTAAAGTTACCGATGAACGAAGACGAAACAGGGGATGCCATCCGGGGCATCCCCAAGCTTAGGCTCTTGGTTGTCCTTGAATATTACCTTGGGGTGCCTTGGGCGTCCCCAAGCTTAGGCTCTTGCCACTCCTTATTCCATAGTCCATCGAAGCCTTACCCAAAACTTGAAAACTTCACAACACAAAACTTAACAGAAAACTCGTGAGCTCCGTTAGCGAAAGAAAACAAAACACCACTTCAAGGTACAGTAATGAACTCATTCTTTATTTATATTGGTGTTAAACCTACTGTATTCCAACTTCTCTATGGTTTATAAACTATTTTACTAGCCATAGATTCATCAAAATACGCAAACAACACAATGAAAACAGAATCTGCCAAAAACAGAACAGTCTGTAGTAATCTGTAACTAACGCAAACTTCTGGAACTTCAAAAATTCTAAAATAAATTGGTGGACCTGAGGAATTTGTCTAGTAATCATCTGCAAAAAGAATCAACTAAATAGCACTCTGCAATAAAACGTTCTAGCTAATCTCGTGAGCGCTAAAGTTTCTATTTTTTACAGCATGATCATAAAGACTTCACCCAAGTCTTCCCAAAGGTTCTACTTGGCACAAACACTAATTAAAACATAAAACCACATCTAAACAGAGGCTAGATGTGTTATTTATTCCTAAACAGAACCAAAAAGTAAGAAACTAAAATAAAATTGGGTTGCCTCCCAACAAGCGCTATCGTTTAACGCCCCTAGCTAGGCATGATGATTTCAATGATGCTCACAAAAAAGATAAGAATTGAAACATAAAGAGAGCATCATGAATAATATGACTAGCACATTTAAGTCTAACCCACTTCCTATGCATAGGGAGTTTGTGAGCAAACAACTTATGGGAACAACAATCATCTTGCATAGGAAGGTAAAACAAGCATAAGTTCAAAATTTTAAGCACATAGAAAGGAAACTTGATATTATTGCAATTCCTACAAGCAAATGTTCCTCCCTCATAATAATTTTCAGTAGCATCATGAATTAATTCAACAATATAACCAGCACCTAAAGCATTCTTTTCATGATCTACTAGCATAGAAATTTTATTATTCCCCACATAAGCAAAATTCTTCTCATGAATAGTAGTGGGAGCAAACTCAACATAATAACTATCATGTGATTGAAAATTAAGATCAAGATGACAAGTTTCATGGTTATAATTATTCTTTATAGCATAGGTGTCATCACAATAATCATCATATATAGGAGGCATGCTTTCATCATAGTAAATTTTCTCATCAAAGCTTGGGGGACAAAAAATATCATCTTCATCAAACATAGCTTCCCCAAGCTTGTGGCTTTGCATATCATTAGCATCATAGATATTCAAGGAATTCATACTAACAACATTGCAATCATGCTCATCATTCAAATCTTTAGTGCCAAACAATTTAATGCATTCTTCTTCTAACACTTTGGCACAATTTTCTTTTCCATCATACTCACGGAAGATATTAAAAAGGTGAAGCGTATGAGACAAACTCAATTCCATTTTTTTTGTACTTTTCTTTTATAAACTAAACTAGTGCTAAAACAAGAAACAAAAAGATTCGATTGCAAGATCTAAACATGTACCTTCACTTACCTAGCCTCCCCGGCAACGGCGCCAGAAAAGAGCTTGATGTCTACTACACAACCTTCTTCTTGTAGACGTTGTTGGGCCTGCAAGTGCACAGGTTTGTAGGACAGTAGCAAATTTCCCTCAAGTGGATGACCTAAGGTTTATCAATCCGTAGGAGGCGTGAGGATGAAGATGGTCTCTCTCAAGCAACCCTGCAACCAAATAACAAAGAGTCTCTCGTGTCCCCAACACACCCAACACAATGGTAAATTGTATAGGTGCACTAGTTCGGCGAAGAGATGGTGATACAAGTGCAATATGGATAGAAGATATAGGTTTTTGTAAACTGAAAATATAAAAACAGCAAGGTAACAAGTGGTAGAAGTGAGCATAAACGGTATTGCAATGATAGGAAACAAGGCCTAGGGTTCATACTTTCGCTAGTGCAAGTTCTCTCAACAATAATAACATAGATAGAACATATGACAAGCCCTCAACATGCAACAAAGAGTCACTCCAAGGCCACTAATAGCGGAGAACAAACGTAGAGATTATGGTCGGGTACGAAACCACCACAAAGTTATTCTTTCAAATCAATCCGTTGGGCTATTCCTATAAGTGTCACAAACAACCCTGAAGTTTTTACTAGAATAACACCTTAAGATACAAATCAACCAAAACCCTAATGTCACCTAGATACTCCATTGTCACCTCAAGTATCCGTGGGCATGATTATACGATATGCATCACACAATCTCAGATTTATCCAACCAACATAAAAGTACTTCAAAGAGCGCCCCAAAGTTTCTACCGGAGAATCAAGAACGTGTGCCAACCCCTATGCATAGGTTCCCAATGTCACGAAACCCGCAAGTTGATCACCAAGACATACATCAAGTGTTCTCATAAAGACTCAATCCGATAAGATTACTTCAAAAGGGGAAACTCAATTCATCACAAAGGAGTATAGGGGGAGAAACATCATAAGATCCAACTACAATAGCAAAGCTCGGGATACATCAAGATCGTGCCATAGAGGAACACGAGAGAGAACATGAGAGAGAGAGATCAAACACATAGCTACTGGTACATACCCTCAGCCCCGAGGGTGAACTACTCCCTCCTCATCATGGAGAGCGCCGGGATGATGAAGATGGCCACCGGAGATGGATCACCCCTCTGGCAGGGTACCGGAAAGGGGTCCCGATTGGTTTTTGGTGGTTCTGGAGGCTTGCGGCGGCGGAACTCCCGATCTATCTTCTGTTCTGGAAGTTTTAGGGTACGACGGTATATATGGGTGAAGGGGGAACGTCGGTGGAGCTACGGGGGGCCCACGAGGCAGGGGGCGCGCCCAGGGGGAGGGCGCGCCCTCCACCCTCGTGACCGCCTCATGGCTCTTCTGACGTGGGGTCCAAGTCCATCAGGTGGGTTTCCTTCCAAAAATAACTTCTCCAGTTGATTTCGTTCCGTTTTGACTCCGTCTGATATTCTTTTTCCTCGAAATACTGAAATAGGCATAAAACAGCAAATCTGGGCTGGGCCTCCGGTTAATAGGTTAGTCCCAAAAATAATATAAAAGTGGATAATAAAGCCCAATATTGCCTAAAACAGTAGATAAATTAGCATGGAGCAATCAAAAATTATAGATACGTTGGAGACGTATCAGGCTTGGGTTCAACTTTGGGTTTCTTCACTAGAGCAGCAACTGATTTGTCGTTTCATGAAGTATCCCTTTCTTGCCATTGCCCTTCTTGAAACTAGTGGTTTTACTAACCATCAACAATTGATGCTCCTATTTGATTTCTACTTTCGCGGTGTCGCGAATAGCTCAAGGATCATCATATCTATCCCTGATATGTTATAGTTCATCACGAAGCTCTAGTAGCTTGGTGGCAGTGACTTTGGAAAACCATCACTATCTCATCTGGAAGATCAACTCCCACTCGATTCAAGCGATTGTAGTACTCATACAATCTGAGCACATGCTTAACGATTGATCTTTTCTCCTTAGTTTGCGGGCTTAGAAAACTTGTCAGAGGTCTCATACCTCTTGACGTGGGCACTAGCCTGAAATCCCAATTTCAGTCCTTGGAACATCTCATATGTTTTGCGATGTTTCAAAAAAGCGTCTTCGGTGCCTCAATTCTAAACCGTTTAGCATTACGCACTGAACTATCATGTAGTTATCAAAACGTGTATGTCAGATGTTCGCAACATCCACAACCGACGCTCGAGGTTCAGCTCACTAAGCGGTGCATTAAGGACATAATCCTTCTGCGCAGCAATGAGGACAATCCTCAATTTACGGACCCAATCCGCATAATTGCTACTATACTTTCAACTAAATTTTCTCTAGGAACATATCTAAAATAGTAGAACTAAATCGTGATCTACGACATAATTTGCAAAGTCTTTTTGACTATGTTCATGATAATTAAGTTCATCTGATTATTTAATGAACTCCCACTCAGATAGACATCCCTCTAGTCATCTAAGTGATACATGATCCGAGTCAACTAGGCCGTGTCCGATCATCACGTGAGACGGACTAGTCATCATCGGTGAACATCTTCATGTTGATCGTATCTTCTATACGACTCATGTTCGACCTTTCGGTCTTCCGTGTTCCGAGGCCATGTCTGTACATGCTAGGCTCGTCAAGTCAACCTAAGTGTATTGCGTGTGTAAATCTGGCTTACACCCGTTGTATTCGAACGTTAGAATCTATCACACCCGATCATCACGTGGTGCTTCGAAACAACGAACCTTCGCAACGGTGCACAGTTAGGGGGGACACTTTCTTAAAATTATTGCGAGGGATCATCTTATTTAAGCTACCGTCGTTCTAAGCAAATAAGATGTAAAACATGATAAAGATCGCATGCAATCAAATAGTGACATGATATGGCCAATATCATTTTGCTCCTTTTGATCTCCATCTTCGGGGCGCCATGATCATCATCGTCACCGGCATGACACCATGATCTCCATCATCATGATCTCCATCATCGTGTCTTCACGAAGTTGTCTCGTCAACTATTACTTCTACTACTACGGCTAACCTTTAGCAATAAAGTAAAGTAATTACATGACGTTTATGTTGACACGCAGGTCATAAATAAATTAAGACAACTCCTATGGCTCCTGTCGGTTGTCATACTCATCGACATGCAAGTCGTGATTCCTATTACAAGAACATGATCAATCTCATACATCACATATCATTCATCACATTCTTTTGGGCCACATCACATCACATAGCATACCCTGCAAAAACAAGTTAGACGGCCTCTAATTGTTGTTGCATGTTTTTACGTGGCTGCTATGGGTTTCTAGCAAGAACGTTTCTTACCTACGCAAAACCACAACGTGATATGCCAATTTCTATTTACCCTTCATAAGGACCCTTTTCATCGGATCTGATCCGACTAAAGTGGGAGAGACAGACACCCGCTAGCCACCTTATGCAACTAGTGCATGTCAGTCGGTGGAACCTGTCTCACGTAAGAGTACGTGTAAGGTCGGTCCGGGCCGATTCATCCCATGATGCTGCTGAATCAAGATAAGACTAGTGATGGCAAGTAAATTGACAAAATCGACGCCCACAACAACTTGTGTTCTACTCGTGCATAGAAACTACGCATAGACCTAGCTCTGATACCACTGTTGGGTATCGTAGCAGAAATTTAAAATTTTCTACGCATCACCAAGTTCAATCTATGGAGTAATCTAGCAACGAGGGGAAGGGGAGTGCATCTACATACCCTTGTAGATCGCTAAGCGGAAGCGTTGCAAGAACGCGGATGAAGGAGTCGTACTCGCAGCGATTCAGATCGCGGTTGATTCCGATCTAAGCGCCGAACAACGGCGCCTCCGCGTTCAACACACGTGCATCCCGGTGACGTCTCCCACGCCTTGATCCAGCAAGGGGAGAAGGAGAGGTTGGGGAAGACTCCATCCAGCAGCAGCACGACGGCATGGTGGTGAAGGAGGAGTGTGGCAATCCTACAGGGCTTCGCCAAGCACCGCGGGAGAGGAGGAGGACTTGGGAGAGGGGGAGGGCTGCGCCAGAACTTTTGGTGCGGCTGCCCTCCCACCCCCACATATATATAGAGGCAAGGGAGAGGGGGTCGGCCCCTTCAGATCCAATCTGAGGAGGGGGCAGCGGCCAGGGGGGTTGCCTTGCCCCCCAAGGCAAGGGGTGCGCCCCCCTTTAGGGTTCCCCCAAACCCTAGGCGCATGGGCCCTTAGGGGGATGCGCCCAGCCCACTAAGGGGTTGGTCCCTCTCCACACACAGCCCATAGGGCCCTCCGGGGCAGGTGGACCCTCCAGGTGGACCCCTGGAACCCCTTCGGTGGTCCCGGTACAATACCGATAACCCCCGAATTATTCCGGTGACCGTATGATGACTTCCCATATATAAATCTTTACCTCCGGACCATTTCGGAACTCCTCGTGACGTCCGGGATCTCATCCGGGACTCCGAACAACATTCAGTAACCACGTACATCTATTCCCTATAACCCTAGCGTCATCGAACCTTAAGTGTGTAGACCCTACGGGCTCGGGAGTCATGCAGACATGGCCGAGAAAACTCTCCGGTCAATAACCAACGGCGGGGTCTGGATACCCATGTTGGCTCCCACATGCTCCACGATGATCTCATCGGATGAACCACGATGTCAAGGATTCGATCAACCCCGTATACAATTCCCTTTGTCTACCGGTATAGCACTTGCCTGAGATTCGATCATCGGTATCCTGATACCTTGTTCAATCTCGTTACCGACAAGTCTCTTTACTCATTCCGTAACACATCATCCCATGATCAACTCCTTGGTCACATTGTGCACATTATGATGATGTCCTACCGAGTGGGCCCAGAGATACCTCTCCGTTACACGGAGTGACAAATCCTAGTCTCGATTCGTGCCAACCCAACAGACACTTTCGGAGATACCCATAGTGCACCTTTATAGCCACCCAGTTACGTTGTGACGTTTGGCACACCCAAAGCACTCCTATGGTATCCAGGAGTTGCACAATCTCATGGTCTAAGGAAATGATACTTGACATTAAAAAAGCTTTAGCATACGAACTACACGATCTTGTGCAAGGCTTAGGATTGGGTCTTGTCCATCACATCATTCTCCTAATGATGTGATCCCGTTATCAACGACATCCAATGTCCATGGTTAGGAAACCGTAACCATCTATTGATCAACGAGCTAGTCAACTAGAGGCTTACTAGGGACATGGTGTTGTCTATGTATCCACACATGTATCTGAGTTTCCTATCAATACAATTCTAGCATGGATAATAAACGATTATCATGAACAAGGAAATATAATAATAACTAATTTATTATTGCCTCTAGGGCATATTTCCAACAGCCTTGGGCTCCATGTGACCTCTGTCTTGTCGTCCTGCTGGTCTTGGTCTCGTTGCACTGATATGGAAACCTTTGCTTGACGCCTCGGTACTCCACGCCTGCGCTTGTCTCCTTAGCACCAAAGAGGAAACAAGGACACTTCACACGCTGGCGCCCGCCTGGTCTCGATCGTCATGGCTCACGTCATGAGAACCTCGCGAGGTTTTCCTTGCCTTGATCTCTCTGCCCCTCGCGAGCCAGCCCGGCAAGGCCGCTCCTGAGGAGGTCTTGTGTCGTCCGCCTTGCGAGACTTGGCACCTCGCGAGGGTCTTGAATGCCTTGTTGATGAAGATGGGTCGTACGGGCCTGCTATCAGAGCCACGCCGTGGGGCGCAGGCAGGCAAGTCTGGGGACCCCAGTTCCCATAATGCCGACAAGTTTCAATAGGCAAATTGTGTTTAAGCAGAGGATGTTGTTCAAAGAAAATTTTATCTATTTCATTTCTTTCATGCATATGTAAATCATTTTCATGATCTAGCAAATATTGTTCTAAAGGATCAGTAGGTGGAACGGCAATAGAAGCAAGACCAATTAATTCATCCTTACTAGGCAATTCTTTTTCATGAAGATTTCTACTAAACTTGGAAAAAATAAACTCATGAGACTCATCACCAAAGCTAACACCAACAGTTTGCTTCTTACAGTCTATCTTAGCATTAAATGTATTCAAGAAAGGTGTACCGAATATAATGGGACAAAAATCATCTTGTGGGAACCAACAACAAGAAAATCAGTAGGGTATTTTATTTTCCCACACAAGACTTTAACATCTCTAACAATCCCAAATGGTGATATGGTGTCTCTATTAGCCAGTTTAATAGTAACATCTATGTCTTCTATTTCTGCAGGTGCTATGTCTTTCATAATTTCTTGATAAAGGGTGTAAGGAATAGCACTCACACTAGCACCCATGTCACATAAACCATGATAAAAGTTATCTCCTATTTTAACTGAGATGACAGGCATGCCAACAACAGGTCTATGTCTATCCTTTTTATCAGGTTTGGCAATTCTAGCGGCTTCTTCACAGAAGTAAATAACATGCCCATCTATATCTTCTTCCAAGAGATCTTTAACCATACCAATGCTAGGTTCTACTTTAATTTGTTCATCGGGCTTAGGTGTTCTAATATAGCTTTTGTTAACCACAGTTGAAACTTTATCGTGTTCCTTTATCCTAACAGGGAAAGGTGGTTTCTCAATATAAGCAGAAGGAACAACTGGATCAACATTATAAAGTATAGTTTCTTCTTTAACTGGTACCGGTTTTTTAATTTCTTATTTAATAGGCGGGTGATATTTAAACCACTTCTCTTTAGGAAGTTCAACATGAGTAGCAAACGATTCACAAAAGGAGGCTACTATCTCAGAGTTAAGTCCATATTTAGTGCTAAGTTTTTTAAAAGCATCGGTATCCATAAAAGATTTAACACAATCCGATTTTATTTTAATACTTGACTCTTTACCTTCCTTGAGTTCCCAACTTCAGAGTTGCATTTAATTCTTTCCAAAAGATCCCACCGGAATTCAATAGTCTTCTTCATAAAAGAACCAGCACAAGAAGTATCAAGCATGGTTTGATCATTACGAGAAAGCCGAGCATAAAAATTCTGGATAATAATTTCTCTTGAGAGCTCATGATTGGGGCATGAATATAACATTGACTTAAGCCTCCCCCAAGCTAGAGCGATACTTTCTCCTTCACGAGGCCAAAATTTATATATGTAATTCTAATCACGATGAACTAGATGCATAGGATAAAAAATTTGGTAGAACTCCAATTTCAAACGATTCCAATTCCATGATCTAATATCATCGCATAGCCTATACCATGGAAATGTTTTTCCCTTCAAAGACAAAGGGAAAACCTTTTTCATAGCTTGATCCCTGGGTAAACCTGCAAGCTTAAACAATCCACAAATTTGTTCTACATATATCAAGTGCATATCAGGATGTTCGGTTCCATCTCGTGCATAAGGATTAGCTAGCAGTTGTTCTATCATACCCGAAGGAATTTCATATTTAATATTTTCAGTAGGTGCAGTAGGTTGAGGGGTAGCTAATTATGGTTCCATATGAGGTGAATATACCCCGAACAAACCCCTCAAAGGATTATTTTTCCATAGTATCAAGTAACAATAAATTCCAGCACACTATATAAATGTTTTCTTACCAAAATCCAAATACCAAAGGCACTTCACTCCCCGGCAACGGTGCCAGAAAATAGCCTTGATGACCCACAAGTATAGGGGGTCAATTGTACCTCTTTTTGATAAGTAAGAGTGTCGAACCCAACGAGGAGTAGAAGGAAATGACAAGTAGTTTTCAATAAGGTAATGTCTGCAAGTGCTGATATTGTAAGTAGCGGAGTAGTTTGATAGCAAGATAATTTGTAAGGAGCAAGTAACAATAGTAGTAATAAAAGTGCAGCAAGGTAGCCCAATCCTTTTGAGGCAAAGGACAGGCCAAAACGGTCTCTTATGATAAGCAAAGGTTCTTGAGGGTACACGGGAATTTCATCTAGTCACTTTCATCATGTTGGTTTGATTTGTGTTCGCTACTTTGATAATTTGATATGTGGGTGGACCGGTGCTTAGGTGTTGTTCTTACTTGAACAAACCTCTTACTTATGATTAACCCTCCAGCAAGCATGCGCAACTACGAGAAAAGTATTAAGAATAAATTCTAACCATAGCATTAAACTTTTGGATCCAATCGGTCCCTTGCGAAATAGCGCATAAACCGGGGTTTAAGTTTCTGTCACTCTCGCAACCCACCATATAATTGCTACTCCACAATGCATTCCCTTAGTCCCAAATATGGTGAAGTGTCATGTAGTCGACGTTCACATGACACCACTAAGGGAACCACAACATACATACTATCAAAATATCGAACACATATCAAGTTCACATGATTACTCACAAGATGATTTCTCCCGTGACCTCAAGAACAAAAGTAACTACTCACAAATGATAAACATGCTCATGATCATAGGAGTGTTAAATAGCATATTGGATCTGAACATATAATATTCCGCCAAATAAACCATATAGTAATCAACTACAAGATGTAATCAACACTACTAGTCACCCACAAGCACCAATCTATAGTTCCGGTAACAAGATTGAACACAAGAGATGAACTAGGGTTTGAGATGAGATGGTGTTGTTGAATATGTTGATGGAGATTGCCCTCCCCAAGATGGGAGAGTTATTGGTGATGATGATGACGATGATTTCCCCCTCCGGGAGGGAAGTACCCCCGGCGGAATCGCTTCGCCGGAGGGCGCGCCCTGGTGGGTTGTGCCCACCTGGTGGCCCCCCTCTAGTAGTTATTTGCTCCAGTATTTCTTATATATTCCATAAAAAATCCCCATGAAGTTTCGGCTCATTTGGAGTTGTGCAGAATAGGTAGCCTGACGTAGCTTTTTCAGGTCCAGATTTCCAGTTGCTGGAATTCTCCCTCTTGGTGTGTACTTTGTAAATTATGAGAGTAAAGGCATTAGAATCACTCCAAAAAGCATTATCATGGGTAAAAACATTATAAATAACAGTAAAAAAACATCATGCAAAATGGACGTATCAACCCCGAGGCAACCCTGTCGGGCAAAGCGTGTTGCGCTCGCCGCCATTTTTTCTACCATCAATCCACCAAAGCAGGAGTAGCGTTTTACGCCTCACGTCGGCCCGAACCTGGGTAAAGACTGCCTGTGTGATCTTTGTCGTGCTGTTCGATGCTCCTATGCTCTTTGTGCAACGTGCCATCCCCCCGCCGAACCAGCAAGGGACACTTGGTCCCATAGGTGGTCGTGGTTTCCCACGACAGTCGTAGGCAGACGGGCCTGGGTACCCCCAGTCCCACGGGCCCGACAAGAGTGTAGAAGATTTCTAGAAACAAAGTTTAGTCCCGCATAGAAATGTTCTATAATCATCCATAAACTTAAACCATGAATGGGACAATTTCTTATCATTAATTTCATTCTTTCTCAAGGTTGTGCAACATGTTCATGCTCAGGTTGCTTAAAATTCATAATTTGATTTCTAAGAGAAATAATTTTAGCGGGAGGAAAATAGTTGGCAATAAAAGCATTCTTACACTTACCCCAATTATCAATACTATTTTGGGCCAAGGATGAAAACCAAGGTTTAGCACGATCTCGTAGTGAGAACGGAAATAATTTCAACTTAACAATATCATTATCCACATCTTCTTTTCTTTTGCATATCATCTAATTCAACGAAATCATTAAGATGGGATGCATCATCTTCATAGGACTTCCAGAAAATTATTATTTCATAACAAGATTTAGCAAAGTGGCATTAATATCACATGACTTCGCACTAGTGGCAGGAGGAGAAATTTGAGTACTAATAAAATCATTATTATTAGTATTTGAAAAGTCACACAACTTGGCATTTTCTTGAGACGCAGCGACAAAGCAAGCAAACGAGCAAACAAATTTTTTTGTGTTTTAGTGAGGGAGATGAAAACGAGAGGCAAAGGCAAATAAAAAGCAGAGCAAGTAGATGATAGTTTGTGCGAAGGTACTTGATAGGTTTTGATGATGCATCCCCTCGGCAATAGCACCATAAATCCTTCCTGCTACTTGTGAGCTGTGTTGGGATTTTCCTCGAAGAGGAGAGGAGATGCAACACAGTAGAGATAAGTATTTCCCTCAGTGTGAACCAAGATATCAATCTAGTAGGCGAATCACACAAAGCCTCATGAACAACACATACACACACAAAAGCAAATACTTGCACCCAACGCAGGCAAGAGGGTTGTCAATCCCCTTGAACTTGTTACTTGCAAGGATTAATTCTGATAACGGTAGATAGAAAAGTAAATTACAAAACAAAAAAATTGCAACAAGGTATTTTTGGATTTTATTTTAACATATAAGAAGCCGAGTCGACCCGCCCTCCCGAAGTTCCCTCAATTTCGCTGCATTTTGGCCGTTCGATTGGCCTTGCACGGGTCAACACAGTTGCACTGACCGTTTGATTTTTACAGACTATTTTGACACAGAGTTGATTCGTGGCTATCGATGACCGATGGGCTCAACTAGTCCTGGCCATGGGCAGCCCGGCCCAACACCGCTCCCAGCCCGGGCTCGGGCCTAGATTTTGAGCCCGAAGGCCGGGCCGGGCCGGCCCGAAGCTCGACGGGCTTTTACGTGTTTGGGCCGGGCTCGGGCCCAGAAAACAGGCCCGATGGCCGGGCCGGGCTCGGGCCTGGGTTTTTTGTGTCGGGCTTGGCTAGGCCCGGCCCGAGGTATGGCCAGGTATAGGCTCAACGAGATCTTTCATTGGCCGGGTTTGATTTTCCCGGATGAGGCCACTCCTGACGCCTCGCGTGGCTCGTCGCGCGCTGACCAGGGCGTGCATCGTGGGCGGTGCAAAGGAGTTGGCTGACGCATGCGCACCTCATTTGTGCGTCCTCGTCCTGATGACAGGCGGACTGATGCTACTGCCTGTCCCACTCGTCGGCTGTGTTGCATGTGCGCCTCACGAGATGGCTTGGCTAAGACTAGCCATAGTGGGAGTAACTTCAGCAGTAACATCGAGTCCAACTCAGCAAATTTGCTTATGTGGCAATGAGTTAATGAGGAGAGAGGTACTTGTAGTAACTTAGCTAGTTACTGTAACATCACATGTCCCAATGCAATATGAGTCTATAATCTAATAAATGAAGCTCTCCATGTTACCACACTTATGTTACTATCCACTATGAAGGTAGTAATATAGTCTAGGAATATGTGTATGTTACTAGTGTATGTTACTCTCCATTGTGGCTAGTCTAATGCGCGCGCAAGCATTGCAGCGCTCGAATTCCGACCGTGGGTGGTTGTTCCTGATTAAGAAAGTTCATCAGGGCGCATTAATTCAAGATTAAGAAAATGAGGCCCCCATCTAGTTAAAATTGGGGGGCATTAATTGTGAGATGGAAAGCAGGGATCGTAGAATATAGGTGCATGGACTGATGGAATATTACGTGCATGCATCGATCGTGAAATCAGTACGTGTGTCCGCTATGTGAATACATGGAAACTACTCGAGGTTGATTTGGAAAGGGATTCAACGCAGTCAAAACTTGATTGGGGTGGCACGAAGTGGATCGCGCGTTGGAATGCGTGGTCGCGAAAAAGTCTTCTCGCACGAGATGATGGGTGGGTGGTTTGTGTTTAGAGAGAAACGAGAGAGAGGGGGTAAATGATGGAACAATTATTTCATTGATTGAAGATTGGGGTATTTATACCCTCATTACAAGGCGGTTGCCAAAACATGGCCACTCACATAGCATGGATTTACAATTAATTAATCTAATCAATTAATTCCTAACACTCCCCCTAATCAATGCTTGTCTTTGTGAATATACATCATCTTGACAAAGACTCCTCCTAATATGTATTTGCCTTGAAGGTTCATCATCTTCGTCTTGGAAAAGTCTCCTCCAAAAACCCTGTGGGAAAAATATGAGGAGAATAATGCAGATATGTTGCTAAAACTCCTTTAAACCCAGTGAAAAAAAATAAGGAGAAAATGATGCAACATATAATGATTATTGTCTCTTGATAACTCATATGAGAAAAACCTTTGAAGAAGGAGAAAACTCGCTTGTGAGTTTAGAGAACAATAAATATGCTTTGTATACTTTGCTTTTAAAAACCCCAATGGGGAAAAACTTGAAAGTATTGCATATGATCTTAAAAAGATATTGCCTCATTAAAAACCATTATGAGAAACTTTGAGAGAGAACTCATACGGGAAAAAGAGTGCAATCTGACATGCCATTGAAAACTCCTTTAAACCCCAGTGGGAAAAATATACAGAGAAAATGAGATGGCATATGTGAACACTTGTATTTATATTGTCTCGTTAAATACCTTTTATGAGAAACCATGAGGGAAAACTCATGAAGGAAAAAAACAATATATGTAATTTGATGATTGTTAACAGGTTATAGTTTGGGAGATTACTCCCCCTCAACTTTGCAAATTTGGAGGATGTGTCATACCAATTTCATTGACATGATTATGACATTGTGAATAATCTGTAGGATTTTCACAGTATTTTGTTTGCAAATTATTTCCTCACTTTTCTATAATTTGTGAGGATGAGTAATTTCGAGCAATGTCCTTTTATGACATTTTTCTTCATATAACCTGTAGGTATTGTGTAACACAAGTGGAAGCATCTTGATAAATCAAGTTATGTGATTCTGATGAATCTCAACCACATGATTTTGAGTGTGGTTTATCATTCTGCTGAGCCGTGCATATTTTGCAATGCTTTTAGATAAAGCAATTATGTTAGAATGATAAGTGGAAGTACTCATTAGAGTCTATTTAGATGACTCCCAGAGAAGACTATTTCGATGAATTCTGTCATTAATGTGGCATTGTTGGGATCAAATAAAGAACCAATATCATTTCATATATCATGGTCATATCTTGATTTTCCTGATGGAACTGCCCAAGATTTATTGTGAGCTTGAGATATAAGTTGATATTTTTTATATCGACCATATACCTTCATTGGGGGTTGCACTCTAAACAAAGATAGCAAATATAGTGTCAGGCCTGACGTAGTTTGCAATTATATGAGTGCGTTGGTGTTAGTGAGATAGATAACCTTAGGTCCTGATATCACTTCATTATCACCCCTGGATATGAATGGATTTGTATCCTACCAAGGCAGCATGACCATACATGTCCTTTATTGTTATGATATATCTGTATTGAACTTCTCATATATACTTTGGATATATGTAGACTGATATGTATTCTTGAGAGAATGCTCAAGTTATAAGCTTAAGCTAAATTTGGTTGAATCCAAATTTTCCGTCTTAAGATGATTTTGTGTATGTTTAGGTCTTATATAGACATTGATGATGAGGTCATCAATATACATTGAGGTGATGAAAGGAAATGAAATTGATTCCTTAATTAAGCATGTAAATAATCATAATTATTCAAGTAATCCTTTTGAAGAAGGAACTCATTTAGTCGGTAGTACCATATGATATCCGACTATTTCAAGTCATAGAGTGACTTATGAAGTTTTACACTAAACTTGTTGCGATTTGCTTTTGGATTCGGAAGTATAAGCCCTTCAGGGACTTCAATAGAGATTTCCGAAATGAGTGACTCATATGAGTATGTAGCCACTTCATCCACCAACTGCATGGATAATATATATTTTTTTATTGCCAATGATATTTAGTATCGAAACATAGTTCCACTCATACCAAGCGGGTATGTTACATCGTAATTGATGTCGGGTCTCTGCGTGAACCCTTTTGCTACAAGCCTCACTTTCTCACCACCTCATTGACTTTGTCTATGAATGAGAAGTTTTTAGTATTTCACATGAAAGATACTTATGAGGAGTTGGTATTACTACGGTAAATACCACTCGTTTGCAGAGTGAGTGCTATTCTTCATTACTTGCTTCCTTTTATGTGAACCAATATGAGTGCAAGAGGCACTCTACCATGGATTTTGGTTCTGGGCCCAAAAGGTTTTAGCAATTTGAGAAGAAATATATGTCGACAAATGTAGTCTTTAGTTTATATGATTCTGATGAAATCATGGAAGTTCGTGGATAAATATTTATTCTTTTTTAACTCCTTGTGATTTCCTACAACAAATGGAGTCAAGGTGTTTCGATGTCCCGGCACCAAAAAAAATTGTGCACATTTATGCTGGGCTTTGGATGATGAGCATCCAGTGAGGTGTCTTTCAACTTGATGTTTAATTTCATTTACTGGCTGAGGAATTGATTTCCTCTGTATCCGCGGAAGCATAAGAGAAGTTATATCTCGTGTTGTCAGATTTTCTCCCCCTCTTGCTCTCATTTGGAGAGAAGAATGGTTTATCAGGTACCTCCACTCTTTCTGACACTTTACTCCAGGAATATAGAATTTAGTAACACCTTGTCATCAGTAAATGTATGTGGCAGATTTGCAATGTGTTGCAAATATATGATTCTCTAAACTTCTAGTTTAGATTCTTTGAGTACGTGGTTATAAGGATTGAATGTCAATAACATTTCTAATTTATTTCTCGGCATTCTTGGTACTTATCTCCCCCTAATGTCGGGAAAAATCCTTTTTGCTGATGCAATCAGCATACGGGCTATGAATAATTTTGATTGACGGATAAATTATTATTCCTCACATAGATCCCTAATTTTCTGTGAGTGCCCATTGATATACGCTGGAGTGGTGATATCGGTATGTAACCGAATTATCGCAGATGGGAAATACTTTGTTGATTTCCACGTAGTTACTACAAGGGGAAAGTAGTATGATATGCAGTTGATATAAGTTAGATCATACTTACATTGTGTAAGGCCGTATGTGTCCGGTAAGAGGCTGGTAAATTTACAATTCTTTAAAAAAATGGTCATGTAATTCATTTGACTATCTTTGATAAGAAATTTAGTTAAACCATTCTGGGTATGTACATAGAGTACTGAATGCAATTACAAAATACTCGTGAAATGAGTTCCCCGACATTGTCCATTCGAATGGGTTTATTCTTATTTCAGGAGAATTTGCTCCTACTTTGTTAAGTCAAGCAATTTATTGGGTAAGATCATGGTTGTGTGTGATAAGAGACACACTTGAAAACATTTTGCGAATGTGTATATGAGTACCATGAAGTATCTAAATTACCCCAGATAATGGTTAAGCAATCCACATATATCTTTTGAATGTGTTCAAGGAAGAATAATTAAGTGGCCTGCTTAGAATTTTAAGGTGAGAGTGCCTTAAACTGATTTTCCTATGGCACATGTGGTGCACATAAAATCTGATGATTTGGGAAAAAAATAACTTGATAAACTGTGACCAACAGAATTGTCAGTAATTTTCTAATCATCCCCAAACCAGGATGACTAATGTTATTCAACCAAATATTGAATTTACTAAGAGTTAGAAAATTATTTTCTACGCAACAATATTGAGCATGAATTGAAACATACAGTCAAATTTATCAAATACTGTATCTGAAGGATATGATATTTGACATCCTACTACATGTAGTAGTACAAGTATAGGCTAATAATATGTTGGGATAATTAGGAGATTACCTGAGGTCTCCAATATTATTGAGTGCAAATGTGTTCATCCTCCATTTTCTGCGCTAGACTTTTGGTCCTCCTTCTGATGAAGATTCCGAGAACAATCCTTTACCAGAATCTGGTTGTTATTTGCAAATTTTCAAATTTGTCCCATTGAACTTATTGGCCTTTTAATAAATTTATGGTGTGGTTCGACCATATGTTTGAGGGTTTGGTAATCATAGGTACAATATTTATATAACCACACATTTGACAAACTTGAGAGTTGTCTTTTGATCATTTGAAAACGACCGATTCCTATTAAGAGAAAATTCTGTCTTTGGTTGTCTATTAGCCTCCACTTTACTTCGAATTCCTCATAGTTCTATTTTGTGACCACTAACTTGCATACTATTCTCGATACTAGCAAGAGTTTTAAATTATGGTATAGCACCCATTGGGTGAATCTGATGATTTTAAGAAATTCCATGTTTCTTGATCATAATAAAAAAATAGTATCATCTTAAGAGGATGTAAAGTGCATTAAGGGCTTTTCAACTGGATCTGTATATAGGAAAATATTTGATCACGAGATCTCAACTTGAAGTTGATTAAAGTGACAGAATTGTGAGATGCAATAGACTTGATGTTTTCAAATCGAATGGGTGATCAATCGTAATGTGCTCATGGCAGCATGTTTCTCTCAAGGGAAAAATGTAGTGAATAAATATTCATCCATAATTACTTAGTTTGAGAACTGAGTGAAGTTGATGACATATAAAATGCAACATGTATATACTTAGCTATCAAGAGAATAGCCATTGCAGAAGGTGGTGTTGTAGTGGCAATAGGCCACGGGTGGACACAATGACTGATGTCATGAATCATCTTAAAATAAATACTCCCACCTAATCATGAATTTAGTGCATTTGGAAATGTCAGGCATGTGTTACATGAAAATACTCATGGCCAAGATGATCCTTGGTGAACCTGGGTGTATCCTACAATACAACAGATGTGATGAAATCATTGCCAATGTTTTGGACTTCATTCTTGAGAAATTATGTGACTTCAGAGTCACTACCAAAACACATAGACTTTTCATGTTTATCATTGGTTAGTCACTATGAAAGTATAACCACAATTTGATGTGGACCTAGCAATAGTGTTTGAGACACTCAACCATTTCTATAAATTGTGGTATCCATTTTAATGAACGGACGACACTATAATTAAAATAGTGACATAGGCTCCACTGCCATGTATTTTACCAATGTAATAGAAGGTAGTTACCGGTATGTGCAAATATCTGCATAGTTGTCTATGACATATTAAAGCAAAATGAGGCTTGAATAAATGATATTTGTGGAAAATATTTGCCATTTCAGCATGTAGTGTTCATGCATGAATACATTTTACTATGAGAGTAAATATCTTTTTTTTTAGTTAACAACAACAATTGCTTCAGAGGAGCAATTTATTTTTATGATAGCTGATGCTATACACTCGTATGTGTAGACCTCCATTTATATAGAATAACACTTTGAAGATAGTCACCGGATGCGGTGTAGATCTCGCGGTAATAGAAAACATAGTCTGACTTTTGCTCAGTAGATGTTCATAATTCTATTACCTTATGTTATGCAAAATGTATGAAATCACATTGAAGGTAGTCATCTGTCAAAATGACGTGATGTAGACCTTGTAGTAATAGTGGATAGTCTGCAAAATTTGCAGTAGATGCCAGTATTACCTTATGATATCTTGAGGTAGTCACATATAATATTAATATTTGGAAGAGCACTTCGAAGGTAGTCATCTTATCAAAATGACAAGATGTAGACCTCACAATACTAATGGATAATCTGCAAATTATGCAGTAGATGCCACCAATACCTTGTGATTCACAAATAATTTTTTTAGGTAATCCCACACTATAATTAATTATTTTTGCGGGCAAAACGACCCACACTATAATTTTGTGTGAGTTTACTTCAACATTTGCAAGAAAAATATATATTTCAATTGCTAATATGAAGTTGTTGTACATTGTTACATGTTATAGAGTTTGCATGAGGCAAACAAATTGAACATGTTACATTTCTTCTTCTTCTACACTTTACATCAAGTACATGGACTAAACTAGAGAATAAACCAAGTCCGAGGACTCCTGTACCCTCAATTTGCAGGAACGTATATGTGAATATACACAAGTACAAGGGCTAAACTGTAGCAATGCCAAAGAGATAAGATTCCTCATCTCTCTTGAGCGGTTCCAAATCGGGAGTTCTTCCCATAACTGCCGCGTACTGCCGGCCAGAGAAAACTGACTGCGCCGCGTGCGTTTAAGGGCGTTCTCTAGCGACCGTGCCGCCAGGAGCCTCGAGGGGAGTCCGCCTACAGCGAGTCGCGCCGTAGGGCGGCGCTGCCGTGTTGTTTCTCGTCGTGGCCGCGACGGGCGGAGAGGGGCGCAGTCACGGCCATTTGTCGACTGCGACGCTGGCCCGCGCTGCCTTCGAGAGCGGGCCATGGCCGTTCCTTCGCGTCGCGCGCCTGATGGCTTCGACCATGGCCGTTGCGTCGACGTCATTGGGTGCCGTGGGCTGGCCGTGGCGAGGAAGGCTGCGGATGCGGTTACGGGCGCTGTCGTTGGCGTCTAGGAGAAGGGAAGGAGCGACACCTATGCCGGTCGCGGCTCAGAGACGTCAGGTGCTCCGCGCTGGAAGCCGCTTCGCGCCGAGGCCGAGGGCTGCGGTGGATGGCCTGATGGCCACACACTGCCACCGGATGAGAAATTCTATCAATTTCGTCCCCCGTTCGGTCCTCGCCCCTTTTCTCTGTTTTCTTTCTACTTCCCTATTCTTCTCGTCTTGGTAGATGCAGGGAATTTCCAATTCTCTGGATTTCGTGCTTTCGTCTCATGGTGCCCTTGTTGCTCTTTGCATAGTGTATCCAGTGTTCATTGGAGTTGTCCGTGGATGCTCTCGGTAGAGGCGTACTGATAACGTGTTTAGAGAGAAACGAGAAAGAGGGAGTAAATGATGAAACAGTTATTTCATTGATCGAAGATTGAGGGAGGCGGTTGCCAAAACATGGCCACCGATATATAGCATGGATTTACAATTAATTAATCTAATCAATTAATTCCTAACAGTTTGCATGCGGCCATGGGTTGCGGGGTTGGTTGCGCGGGCTGACGCAGGGTGGGCCGGCGTATGTCCACCCGGTTGTTCGCTCACATTTTGCTGCGGTGCAATGACATGTGGCCCGTGCTTCATCTGGTCCCTCAAGTCGGTCGGAGTGGTTGTGCTGCGTGCGTGTTTTGGTTTGATTCGTGTGGTGGGAAGAGACTCGGTGAATTCAGCCTCGCATCCCCAGACCCAGTCAACAACTCCCTCAACAGCGATTTGATATACGAGTACGAGTGGGAAAGAGAGATGGACCGACGCGTTTATACCCGCACAACGCATACACACCCACCTCGCGTACTGTGACAGGTGGGTCGTGTTGGCTGCTGGTCCCATAGATCGGTGGATGGGCTTGTTTTTTTATGTGTGTGGTGTTGCGTCTCATCTGCATTTGGAGAGAGAGAGGCTGGGCTCGACCGTTCGATGCATGTGCGCGTGGGGCCCTGGCTGATCGATGCATCATACGGGCGTCGTGGGTGCCTCACCTCCCGGTCTTTTTGGACTAGCAAAATATCTCGCGAGCCATGGGGGCCTCCAGTTTTTCTTTCCTTCTCTCCAATCTCCCTTCTGAGATCCAGCGCCTTTATCAAGTAAAGTCGCGCTGCAACTTTATCCTTCTAATCTCCATCCAATTCATATTCTACGGTCTAGATCACACATGGAGAAAGGCTCTCAACACTTAACAGTTTTCAGCATAGCAACAAACATCAATACAAACTACCTGCAAACAACGATGCAGTGGCGCTTGAACTCGGTTTTATTTAACATATTGAAACCCAAAAAATAAAGAACTGCATATACTCATGAGCAGCCTATAAAACAAAATTTAGTCTGGTTATACAGTAGTGCATTATGCAATCAAAGTGGAATAAATCAATTGCAGTTGACACTAAATTCAGTAGAACTTGATATTAAAAGGCTGTAGCGCATAATGTCTGAATGCTACAGCAATAAGTGTCAATGTTGAGTAATCATCTACACAAAAGCAGGCCATTTCACTTATACATTTAGGCCAAAAGAGACTATCGCAGCCCCCCAAAATACTGTTGTTAGCACTGTCCAAAA
Organism: Aegilops umbellulata; assembly: GCA_032464435.1. Classification (NCBI taxonomy): domain Eukaryota; kingdom Viridiplantae; phylum Streptophyta; class Magnoliopsida; order Poales; family Poaceae; genus Aegilops; species Aegilops umbellulata. The sequence continues at coordinate 175,702,202 of CP136058.1, forward strand.
TACTACCTAACAACTTTGAAGATACTAGATCATATCATCATAAAGATATGATCGTCAACTCGTGAAGTTGTCAAGAGCTCGGTAAAGCTGTCAATTGCATCATATTCTCGACGCTTCTCACTATTTTCTTTCACATGCACTTGCACTTCAGGTTGCAGACTAATGTCATTGTTCTCCACTTGCACTTGAGGCTGCGCACTATTTTTTTTCTTTTGTTGTTGTTGCTGCTGCCAATAAAAATGAAAACTTATGTTGTTAGTACAGAAATGAATAACAACTCATATTACATACATACTACACCTTACCTTTGCTCCTTTTTTTGTCGTTGCCGTTGATTTAGTTGGCTTTCGTCCTTTGCATAATTTATCAAACCAGGTTGGATTTCTCCTTAAATTTTTAGATGAAACCTCTTTTTTCTTCAGTCGTGCAGAACTAAGCAAGTCATTGGCTTGCTGCACATTTGGGTCAACATTTTCTTGGTCATTGGAACATGCATCAGTAGCACCAGTGGCTGATGCATTGAGTTTATCCTCTAGTTGTGGCCAAAGACAAGCAAGTGCATCTTCTAGCATCAAACGACATTCGAGAGAGTTGGCTATTTTATATGTCATATCATGAAATTTATGAGACATATCTTTGTACCAAAGTTGAGCTTCCAATTTTGGATTTTCTACCACTTTCCTTCCTTGCCTGTCATGTATACTTCCGTTGCGTGCTTCTCTAGTCCATCTCTTTAGGAGATAATGTGTTGGCAATGTCTTTACATTCATCAAATCAAGAACTTTCAAACTATGCCCACACAATATTCCAGCCCTATTGAACATTTGACAACTACATGAAGCGGTTTGGTTCAACGGATCACCAATCACTATGCGCTCCTCCTCCTCCTCATAAGTCAAATCACCATGCAACCTCCCAATAGCAACAGCAAATTGGTTATTTTCGTCCAACACTCTAGTGCAAGCAGCCATGGATCTTTCATATTCACTTTGGAAAGCTTCAAAAATAGTTGGAGTGTACACTTTGCTTGCTTGCACCAACATGGGTGTGCACATCTTGATTCTTGGCAATTTTTTTCTTGCCTCATATTCAGATTCCAATTCCTTTCTCCTTTTTACTTCAACCGTTCTCTCAAAATGCTTCAAGAATCGGACAATATGGAAATCAGATTTCAAATGGTTCTTCAATGCATTGTTGAAACTCTCACTTAGTTGTGTACTTCTCACTCCCAAACTGAAGACATCTCTCATATAACATTCAACCCATTTTTCTTTCACCTTGTAGATGCTATCTAACCAAGTTTGCTTATGCACTTTATGTCTCATGTTGTCAAATGCTTCTTGAAATGCTGCCTTGTCCTCATAGCCATACATACAAGCACTAAAATCGGAGAGAATATGAGATTCCTCCTCCCCTTCATCTTCCTCTTCCACCTCGCCTTCATCTTTCTCATCATCCTTGACTGGAGATAAATGTTTGACAGCATTCATCATAATGTGAAAGGTGCACAGTCCGTGATATGATTCCGTGAATACTTTCTCTATAGCTTTTCCCATTGCTACATCTTGATCCGTATAAATAGTTCTAGGTTGTCGTCCATTATATGCAGCTAGAAAAGTCTCAAATAGCCATGAAAATGAGTCCTTCGTTTCATCAAACAACAAGGCAGTACCAAAAATAGTGGTTTCTCTGAACTGATTGAGCCCAAGAAAAACACCAAATGGCCTATACTCTTTATTTGTGCCAAAAATAGTGTCAAAAGTGACAACATCACCAAAATGTGCATAGTCAAGGATCATCTTAGCATCGGCCCAGAATATGTTGGTTATATCCTCCTCACAATCCAACTGTAGTGCATATTGGAATGATGGATTGTCAACAATTTTTTCATGAAAATATTTCAACATACTTCCAGCTTGTCCAAAAGCCAACTCCCTCTGTCGTTTGGTTCGCAAATGATTTTTTTGGTCACGGCAAGTATATCCAAGGTTAATCGGTCCACCAACTTGACGAGAAGCGAACTCATGTGCAGCTTGTGGCATAATGCCGGAATCATCAGCGGTTTCAATTTCAAAAGCTTGTCGTTCTGAAATCTTTCTTTGGGATATCATCAAGTGGCGGGTTTGTGGCAATTGAAGCAAGTGGTTGTGTTCAAGCACAACCTCAGTTACTTCATAGTTTCCGGCCTCTCGATCCAATTGGAAACACATACGAGCTTGGCAATTGGTTCTTGTTTCAGCTCTAAAATGCTTTGGCGCTGTCTCAGTTAGCCCTTTTCTTCGATGACCCTCGTTGGAACAAACAAATCTGCATGAACCAACCTGACCATCAAGTCTGCTTTTGTTTGCGTATCTCCTTCTCACATCAAAGCCGGTGTGACTGTAACGCCCCGAGACCGATGCTCCAGACGCCTTCCATGTTTTGCGTGACCGCCGTGTGTTTTATTTGTTTGTTGCATTCTTCATCGCATCACCCGCATTGCATCAACACTTCGTTGCCGTCATTTTTTTCAAAACTTGCATCTGCTCGTAGTTGCCGCGTCCCCCCTTGCCTTCGTTGCCCGTTCCGAGACCAACCGTGTTTTCGGTTCCCTCTTGTCAAACCACCTAATCTCTCTTCTCTTCTCTTAGCTCGATAACGTCTACAAAACTCCGCCAGGTCCAACCTAACCTCTCTCGTCAGCCCGCGGCCCTACTCGCGCGCGCGTCCGAAAGCTGCCCCGGACCCGACCCGGACAGTCGTCACCGTTGGATCCGGATCATCCCCTAACGTCTACAAAACATCTCTGTTTTGTTAATTGGACTTCCTATTCTATTTATTCTTGACCATCCGATTTTGATCGGAGGGTTCGTTTTGCCCTAAGCTAACCAACCTACCTATATAAACTAGACCAATCCCTAAAACCTAGGCATCGTGTCCCATCCTTTCCATGCCGCCGCCGCCACACACCCACCTTCTCCTCGGGATCCCCTCGATCCATCCATCCAGTCGATCCACCCACCTCCTCAATTTGCAAACCGAGCCAACCACCTTCTCCTCTCGATCCATGGTCGTCTCCTCCCTGCCTTCTTCGCCAACCACCAAATCGAAGCCCCGTGCGCCCCACCACCTCGTCCTCGCGGGCACGACCACCGGAGCGCCACCTCGCAGGACCTCTCGCGCGCTCGATGCTCGAGCTCCTCTGCCCGGGCGTCCCACGCGCCTCAAGTCCCCGTCGTTGCCGAACCTCGCCGGAGCCCGAAGGCCCCGCGTCAAGTCCCTCTGTTGCGTCTGCCTCCTGCGACCTCCTCTGCTTCACGACGAGCCCGCAGCCTCCTCGCGCGACCTCCCGCAGGCCCGTGCATGTGCCCCCCTGGCCTCCTCAAGCCGAATCTCTCCAGCCACATCGATCCACCGCGAGCAGCACCACTAGCAGATGAGCTCCGCGCCGCCCCTTCCTTCCTTTCCCGCTTCTCTCTTCTCCCTCTCACATCTCTGTCCCGTTTTATTTTTCCGACAGGGAACCATCAGCCGAAGCCATCCGCACCGCTCGAGCTCCTCCCTGCACAGCGCGACCCCGTCGCTGGCGACCCGTCTCCGGCCATCCCCATCGTCAGTCACCTCGCCGCCCCTTGACCGGCTCGCCGGAGCTCTGCTCCCAGCCACCGCCGCCTCGCTCGCCTCCTCTGCTTCATCCTTGCGCGAGGAGGACGACCAGCGCCCGCGTTGACTTCCCAGTCGCAAGCCTCCAGGCAGCTTCGTCCCTCCCTCAAGGCCCAGCTCACCTCGCTCGGTCCAGCTGCGCGCCTAGCAGCCCAGGAACCGGCCTGCTAGACCTCCTCCACCGACCTGGGCCAAGGCCCGATGTGAGCAGCCCCTTCCAGGCCTCTCCTGTACACTATTGGGCCAACTAGATACGGCCCGATGTGTTTTTTTCCCGTCTGGCGAATTTCTCTATTATCCAGTAATTTACCGTTTTACAGAAAAGACCCTCATCTTCATACATTTAATAACTCATCAACGGTGCATCATATTAAAATAAATTATATATGAAACTTGCTCAGAATTTTGTCCAGTTTAATTATATGTCATTTTCAACCATGTTTGAAATGTTTAAAATGATGTTTGATTAAACTTGCTCCTATGCCATGTTAAAATGATTTAATTCATAACTAATTAACCGTAACTCGGATTTAAATAAATTATATATGTAAATGGGGTAGAATTTTGCCTAGTTCAACATGGTGGCCTTACTTTGCATGTTTAACAACAATAAAATATGGTTTTAGGCAGAACAGTACCAAATTCAATATATGCATATGAGGAGTTTCCGGAATTGTTGTTTGTTGTTCCCGCCTCATTTAAACTTGTCTAGATAGGTAGTTTTGTTGTGCTTCACCCCCTTGCCATGTTAAAAACATTTAAAATTGTTGGGTACATAAACAAGAAAGAACTAAATAATTGTTGTGGTGTTTCGTCAATATGCAACTCGTTGCATATTGAGCTCCACTTAATTTGTAGTGTTGTTTGTTGCATTTGCCATGCCATGCTTCATTAAACCGGACATGCATCATTCCTGTTTATGCATCATGTCATATTCATGTGTTGTTTGTTTACTATGTTGTGTGCTTCTTTCCGGTGTTGCTTCTTCGGGTTGATTTCCGTTATCATCGCGTTTGTGAGGACCCGTTCGACTACGTCCGTTTGTCTTCTTCATGGACTCGTTCTTCTTCCTTGCGGGATCTCAGGCAAGATGACCATACCCTCGAAATCACTTCTATCTTTGCTTGCTAGATTGCTCACTCCGTTTGGTACTGATTTTCTGAAAAACCAAAAATAAATAGAGAACATCAACCGACACTAGGCACTGGGTTTATATATTAGTCTTCAAAAATGATATAAAATAGCACAATAAGTCATACAAAGTATCCAATATTGATAACATAATAGCATGAAATAACAAAAATAATTGTAGATACGTCTCCAATGTATCTATTATTTTTTGGGCGGCGGGTGCAAGAGAGAAAATGGATGCACATAAAGATGGATGGATGGATGCGCGGGTCCGGAAGGGTTTTTAGGCGGGCTGGGGTTTTGGAGTTCTACGTGGCTATCGTCCAAACTCCCATAAAGCCTCCAAAATTGTTTGATTTTTTTTCACAGAAAAAAAGCGTCCGCATCGGTATACATGTCTGTGATTTTTTTTAGGGAAGGCTACCATGGCTAGCTTTATTGATTAATCAATAGAGATACATCATCTACAAGTTTGCTCACTAGACAATCTGGAGGCTCATCAGTCCAACTAGAAGAAACTTTATTACAATAACAAAACCTGTAACGATCCGAATCTGATAAGATTCGATGTCTTTATGCTCGCTGTGCTAGTCCTTGGATCGACTCGCTGGCACACACAGTACATATGAATATCAAATAACAAGAGTGCATCATTTACTACAACATATGATCCAGAATTTATAAAGTATTACAAACTGAATAGCACATGGCTAACTTATTCAATAGTAACAGCGGAATGGTAGCATAATAAACGATGAGTCCATCGATGCCTACTGGAGAACATGTTGAGTGAAGACTCGCGACCCTATTGTATCTCAACGATCATATAAAAATCCTGCAACATGATAAGTTGCAGCCACAAAGGGTCAATACATTGAATGTATTGGCAAATCACACAGTATGATATAGCAAACCTACATCCACAAGTAAAGTGTGACAAACAAAACACTCAAGTTAATTTGGAGAAGAATGTCTTCACCTACCTCCACTGCCTGAACTCACAATCGTCCCTAATTTACTCGCCCAAGATAACCCAAAGATTCTAAATAAACATGACAAGAACTTGAGAAGTATCTCTCAAGTGCGCTCTGTCAGTGGTGCATTCTCTAGGAACAATAGAGCGCTCTGCCAAGGACACATTCACCTGATTTAAGTTCCGAAAACTATACCTCGCCTCAAGTGCGCTCTGTCAATGGCGCATTCTCTAGGGACAATAGATTGCTCTGCGAGTGACGCATTCACCTGGTTAATAATCCTGAGCATACGACTATAAACACTGACCACTTCCATGAATCACTCGACACATGCCCACGTCTACCATAATAAGTTGATCACACCATCACATAAGACAATCAATACCAAAACATGACAACACGGGATACACATATCAGGCCAAATATATATATCATTAGCATAAACGACACATGCATAGCAGAATATAAGATGAGCATAATCAAAAAGTGTAACTTGCCTTGAACGTTGTTGAAGTAGTCTAACGATTAATTCCGATCCGCTTGATACTTCGGACAATCTATACGATTAACGAAGGCACCGATAAATAAATTGTACTCACATAACCCCACAATAAAGTCAACAACAAGGAATATAAAAACTCAATTAACAGAATATATCAATAGGTATATCTTATCTACATGTTAGTAGGATCACAATGCAGAAAGAATCAACTAATTTGGATCGACGGTTTCAAAGATATGGCCTCCGGAAGGTTAAATTCAAATTTAAAAGTTTCAAAAATTAGATTGGATATGTGTTCTGAATAGTGGGGATCATGATGAAGAATTTGGCGTTGGTTTCATCCAATTTGAATAAACGATGCAAAAGCTGTGAGGGTTTGAAAAACATGAAAAAATCTGCCTTTTTTCTATTTAAAACAAAATGCTTGCCACGTGGCACGACGTGGCTGGTTGGAAACTGTTCGCTGTTGTGGCTATTGACGAACGTCTACTGAATAGTGCATACCGGGTCAGAAAAGAAAACAACTCTTAATCTAGGCGGTCCAACTTCGATCGGACGGCACGGGGATACTCACCGGAAACAGAGGCTGGGTGGTCGCCGGAGTTGGAGAAGAACGGTGCACGGCGGTTCGGACTTCGACGGTGCACTCGTTCCGGTGGTCACTGGGGCTCCGGGTAGATACACCTGGACACGTAGAGGGACAGAGAACTCGATGGCGTCCTTGGTGGCGACGAACGCGTCCTCCGGTGGCGATACACTGTGGCTGGAGCTCGGGCGGCGATGATCTGCTTCGGGACGAGCTCGGAGCGCTCGGTTCGGTACTCCCCTGTGCGAGATAGAGGGTCAAGGCGATAGAGGAGATCAATACGAAGAGTAAGACGTGGAGAGTGTTGGAATATTAGGCATCGTTTCCATGATTAATTCCAGCATATTAAACATGACGATAGCAGCTACAAACATGTAAAACTCCAATACAGTAGATGCACTAATCAACATGCAAAATAGCATCAACAGATCGCTAAACACGTACACACTAAACATGTTTAGACAACGAACAGAGACACTGCGCACGTACCGAGCGTTTGCAGATGAAGCAGCGGTGCCCGTTGCGGCGATGTTGTTGATGACAACGTTGGTGATGATCGGTCGAAGACGGCGTCGGTGGCGAACCGCCGCAGCAGCAGGTAGACGAGCCGTGGTGGAAGCAGCGAGCAGTCGCGCGAGGCGCTTCCCAAAAACCTAATTCGCCCTCTCCCGTACAGGATCACAAGAGCGAGTGGTTCCGGAGACCTGCTCTCCCGTTCGACGGTGCACGCCGGCGCTCGGGATGGAGTAGACTTCGGTGGCGGCGCAAGGAACGAGAGTAGCAAAACCCTAGATTTGTTTTCGGTCGTTTGCGTCGCAGGCAGTGCACAACTTATATAGTGCGGCTCAGAAAAACCCTAACGGAGGCGAACGTGGGCCGAGTCCACGTCGCGCACGTTCGGGTCGGTTACAGTAGCCCACGATCCGGGAGCGACCCGAATTGGCTAACAGTTGACACGTCTGTCACGTTTTTCCTGCACAGCAAAAATAAGCTCGGCTCGGCGAGATTCCCGCAACCCGCGGCGCGTCGTGACGAGACGGGCGGGCGGTGCGTGCGTGCGAGCGGCGGTGTCGTCGGAGGAGGAGTGCGCGAGAGGCTCTCCTGTTCTCACTCACTTACAAGTGGTAGAACACTCCATCTTATAAGGTGGTGTACATCTCCTCCAACTTCCATGGTGGGACTAAACTTTAGCTCCCACTCCCCACTCCACTAGCAAGTGAGCTGCCACAAACATGGGCCCATTTGAGATTTTAGAATTTGCTTATTGGGCTGCCCCAAATAATGGGCCCAATTCTAACAATCCCCCACCAGATCTCAAATGCCCATTTAGAGTTTTGCCAATCCTCGCTACTTGTTTATATACCAGTGTTTCAGCAGAGACTGTTAAGTTGAACTTCCGCCTAGAGCTTTAAGCTACATCTGCCAGCAACTTGAACAATGGACTATGCCTTGAATTGCAAGCTTGTGCCAACAGACTTCACTCAAAGTCATAACCGGTACCTGGCTGCCAGTAGCCTACCCCGCGGGTGGAGCATATACGTCGTACTCCCTGGTCTCTTCATGAGTTTACTAGAGATCACCCAAATCTCATAGACTGCGACGTTTGACAGTCGGACTCATATAGGTGTGTTCTTTCAAGAATGCTCTGTAGGACAACATCTTTGCTATGAATAGCCAACATGAACACATTAAGGCAATATTGCCAACCTGCCTTACAGCACTTGAGAGTTCTGCATCTTCACTAGAGAGGGTCTCACATAGAACTCTCCTCAGTTAAACCAATAGCTTGTTCTTCCCAGGTCCTAATTCACGGGATCTCCGATCACATAGGTTGGGTTACCACTATGGTGTAACATCCACGGGTCTCATACCCATCTCTCTCGATGCACCTTCTATCACATTACGCGATAGTCCCTTCGTAAAGGGATCTGCCAGGTTTTTGTCTGTCTGAATATATGTGACAGTTATCACTCCGGAGTTTCTCATTTTCCTGACAGACTTGAGACGTCTCTTAATGTGTCTTGATGACTTCGCATTATCCTTTGTACTGTTCACTTTGACAATTACTGTTTGGTTGTCACAGTTCATAAGGATCGCCGGTAATGGTTTTTCAACCACCGGCAAGTCCATCAAAAGCTCACGCAGCCAATCCGCCTCAACAGTGGCTGTATCTAAAGCAGTAAGTTCTGCTTCCATGGTTGACCTCGTCAATATGGTTTGTTTACAAGACCTCCATGACACTATGCCACCTCCAAGAAGAAATGCATATCCACTTGTGGCATAGAGCTCATCAACATCTGAGATCCAGTTGGCATCACAGTATCCCTCGAGCACAGCAGGGTGCCCTGAATAGTGTATCCCATAGCTCATTGTACCGTTGAGATAACGCATGACCCTTTCAAGTGCATGCCAATGATCAGTACCCGGGTTAGACATGAACCTACTCAATTTGCTCACAGCAAAAGAGATATCAGGTCGTGTTGCGCTCGCAAGGTACATGAGCGAACCGATCACTTGAGAGTATCTTAGTTGATCTCTCGGTCCTTTCTTATTCTTTCGCAGTGTCACGCTGGGATCATAAGGCGTTGGAGAAGGCTTGTTGTCTATAAAGCCAAACCGGCTCAAGACCTTCTCAACATAATGTGATTGCGTTAACGTAATCCCACTCTCATCCTTAATCAGCTTAATGTTCAGAATCACATCAGCTTCTCCCAGATCTTTCATATCAAAGCAACTTGATAGAAAAGACTTGACTTCAGTTATCACACTCATACTTGTACCAAAGATCAGTATGTCGTCAACATACAAGCACAGTATAACCGTATCGCCCCCACCATGGCGATAATAAACGCACCTATCAGCCTCATTAATGACAAAGCCCGCAGAAGTTAGAGTTCTGTCAAACTTCTCATGCCATTGCTTAGGTGCTTGCTTCAGCCCATACAAAGATTTTAACAATTTGCACACCTTTCTCTCTTCACCCTTTACCACAAACCCATCAGGCTGATCCATATAGATTTCCTCTTCCAACTCTCCGTTAAGGAAAGCTGTCTTTACGTCCATTTGATGAACGATAAGACCATAAGAGGCAGCCAGGGAAAGTAGTACACGAATGGTGGTCAGTCTAGCAACAGGTGAATAGGTGTCAAAATAATCTTCGCCTTCTCGCTGAGTGTAGCCCTTGGCTACAAGTCGTGCCTTGTACTTTTCAATAGTACCATCAGGCCTTAGCTTCTTCTTAAACACCCACTTACAACCCACTGGTTTGCAACCATAGGGTCGTTCAGATAACTCCCAAGTTCCATTGGAAAGAATCGATTCCATCTCACTATTGACAGCTTCTTTCCAGTCATCTGCATCAGGAGATGCAAATGCCTCTGCAATGGACGTGGGAGTATTGTCCACAAGGTACACAATGAAATCATCACCAAAGGATTTTTCAACCCTCTGTCTCTTACTCCTCTTGGGAGCTTCATTGTCATCCTTCTCATGGATTTCCTCAACATGTGGTTGTTCAGAATAATCACTAGATGTACTAGATTCAGGAATGAGCTCAGAAGAAAATCTAGCAGGTCTATGCATATCTTTCATAGGAAACATATTCTCAAAAATGTTGCATCACGAGATTCCATAATACTATCAACATGCATATCAGGTACCTCAGATTTAACCACTAAAAATCTATAGCCAACGCTACGCTGAGCATAGCCTAGAAAGACACAATCCACTGTCTTTGGTCCGAGTTTGCGTTTCTTGGAAATTGGAACGTTGACCTTAGCCAAACATCCCCAAGTGCGCAAATAAGAAAGTGATGGTTTTCTCCCAGCCCACTCCTCATAAGGGGTCTTATCTTTATTCTTGTTCGGAATTCTATTCAGGACATGACATGAAGTCAATAAAGCCTCCCCCCACCATGCCTTAGATAAACCAGCAGTGTCCAACATGGCATTCACCAAGTCGGTCAGCGTGCGGTTTTTCCTCTCAGCAACCCCGTTTGACTGAGGCGAGTAGGGAGGCGTCCTCTCGTGAATAATACCATGTTCCTCACAGAAATCATCAAAAACTTTGGGAAAATACTCTCCACCACGATCCGACCTAAGGCGTTTGATCTTTCTCTCTAATTGATTTTCAACTTCAGCCTTATAGATTTTAAAGTAGTCTAATGCCTCATCTTTAGTTTGCAACAGATAAACATAGCAGAATCTAGTAGCATCATCAATTAACGTCATGAAATATCTCTTTCCACCTTTTGTCAACACACCATTCATCTCACACAGATCAGAATGTATGAGTTCTAGAGGTGCCAAGTTTCTCTCCTCGGCTGCCTTGTGAGGCTTCCGAGGTTGCTTTGATTGCACACAACTATGGCACTTAGAACCTTTGGCAATAGTGAAATTCGGAATTAAACTCATACTGGAAAGCCGAGACAGTAAACCAAAATTAACATGACATAAACGAGAGTGCCAAACACTAGCATCCGAATCAACATTGTCACAAATATGGTATACTGACTTATTACAAAACTCAGAAAGTGATAAGCGGAACAAGCCTCCGCACTCATAGCCTTTACCAATAAATTGTCCAAATCTCGACACAACTACTTTATTGGACTCAAATACTACTTTAAACCCATCTCTGCAGAGTTGGGAGCCACTAACGAGATTCTTGTTTATAGTAGGGACATGCTGCACGTTCCTCAGCTGCACGATCTTTCCCGAAGTAAACTTCAGATCTACCGTGCCAACACCATGAACAGTAGCATGCGAACCGTTCCCCATTATGACGGGAGAATCTCGGACGACCTGATAAGAAGTGAACATAGAGATGTCAGCACACACATGAACATTAGCACCCGTATCAATCAACCAACTTGGAGATTGAAAAGCTGAAAGCACAAACGGTAAATTACCGTACCCATCAGCACCGCTAGCGGTCACGACGTTGACATTCTTCTTCCGGTCTGCACGGTCTGGGCAGTCCTTGGAGAAGTGGCCGACTACTCCACAGGTGTAACACCCTAGTCTGGCCAGCTTGTTCGGCTTCTTCTTCTTCTTGAAGGAAGTAGTATTGACAGGCACATTTGTCGGAGGCTTGTAGTTCCCTTTCTTGCTGTTGTTGCTGTTCTTGTAGTGTGAGTTTTTCTGCACCATGTTGGCGCTAGACTGACCCTCAACACCTCTCTCATGAGCGTCCTTAGCCCGAGCTTTCTCCTCAACATCAAGAGACGCTATCAGGTTTTCAACCGATATCTCCTGTCTCTTATGTTTGAGCGTTGTGGCGAAGTTCCTCCACGAAGAAGGCAACTTTGCAATTATGCACCCAGCCACAAACTTGTCAGGTAGGACGCACTTGAGTAGTTCAAGCTCCTTTGCAATGACCTGTATTTCATGAGCCTGTTCGACTACGCCACGGTTGTTCACCATCTTGTAGTCGTTAAAGCTCTCCATGACATACAGTTCACTGCCTGCATCTGTTGCACCGAATTTAGCATCCAGTGCATCCCAGAGCTCTTTGGCGTCTGTTATGTGCATATACACATCTCGCAGACGACCCTCAAGAACACTCAGAACACAGCCTCTGAAGGCAGTAGTGGCATCCTTGAACTTAGTCTGATCTTCCTCAGACATAGCTCCTTCAGGTTTGCCCTTACTGACCTCCCAGATCTTCAGGGCCTCAAGCCAGAGTTGGCACTGAATCTGCCACCTCTTGAAGTTGACCCCGGTAAACTTATCCGGTTTCATCGCATCGGTAAATCCAGCCATTGATAAATTAGGAAAATGCCTACAATTAGGTTTTTGGATTGTTGGAATATTAGGCATCGTTTCCATGATTAATTCCAGCATATTAAACATGACGATAGCAGCTACAAACATGTAAAACTCCAATACAGTAGATGCACTAATCAACATGCAAAATAGCATCAACAGATCGCTAAACACGTACACACTAAACATGTTTAGACAACGAACAGAGACACTGCGCACGTACCGAGCGTTTGCAGATGAAGCAGCGGTGCCCGTTGCGGCGATGTTGTTGATGACAACGTTGGTGATGATCGGTCGAAGACGGCGTCGGTGGCGAACCGCCGCAGCAGCAGGTAGACGAGCCGTGGTGGAAGCAGCGAGCAGTCGCGCGAGGCGCTTCCCAAAAACCTAATTCGCCCTCTCCCATACAGGATCACAAGAGCGAGTGGTTCCGGAGACCTGCTCTCCCGTTCGACGGTGCACGCCGGCGCTCGGGATGGAGTAGACTTCGGTGGCGGCGCAAGGAACGAGAGTAGCAAAACCCTAGATTTGTTTTCGGTCGTTTGCGTCGCAGGCAGTGCACAACTTATATAGTGCGGCTCAGAAAAACCCTAACGGAGGCGAACGTGGGCCGAGTCCACGTCGCGCACGTTCGGGTCGGTTACAGTAGCCCACGATCCGGGAGCGACCCGAATTGGCTAACAGTTGACACGTCTGTCACGTTTTTCCTGCACAGCAAAAATAAGCTCGGCTCGGCGAGATTCCCGCAACCCGCGGCGCGTCGTGACGAGACGGGCGGGCGGTGCGTGCGTGCGAGCGGCGGTGTCGTCGGAGGAGGAGTGCGCGAGAGGCTCTCCTGTTCTCACTCACTTACAAGTGGTAGAACACTCCATCTTATAAGGTGGTGTACATCTCCTCCAACTTCCATGGTGGGACTAAACTTTAGCTCCCACTCCCCACTCCACTAGCAAGTGAGCTGCCACAAACATGGGCCCATTTGAGATTTTAGAATTTGCTTATTGGGCTGCCCCAAATAATGGGCCCAATTCTAACAGAGAGGTGGTGCAGATACCCTCAGGTGATGCTGGAATCGACGGCAACAGAAACGCCTCGAGGTGGAACTCCGGCGAGATCCGATCGGGAGCTCCAGGGCACGGGAGTAGGAGATTTTGTGAAAAATCGTGCGAGGAGGAGTTGGGGATCTTGTATAGAGTAGCTCCCATGGCCTAGGGGTCAAGAATCGATCGCAAACATCGATTCGATTCGGCTCGGTGCTCCTGTGTTCAGGACGAACACGTCTCCAGGAGGGAGATGACAGACGGGCCAGGCTCGTCAGCGAGACAGGGAAAGAAAAGAAAACGGAAAGGGAGAGAGAGCTGCGGGATGGGCTAGGGAAATGGGCCGGCCTGCTAGCGGCTGCTGCGTGCGCTGCGCGCGGGGGCGAGATATAGATGGGCCGCTGTGCAGCCCGACTGCACAGTGTAACCGTTTCCTTTTTTTTAAACCTCGTTACAGGAAGTAAATTAAGCTAAAAAATAGGAAATTAAATACTAGAAAAATACCATAACAGAAAATAAAACATCATTACCAATTATAAAACAGTGAATATTTTTACAACACAAAAGCATTTTTGAAAAAATATTTTATGCAAAACAAGCACATAAAGAGCATTATAACAGCTCTAAAATAACTGAGTTTCAACAAAGTCAAAAATAATTTATGTAGACTCCAGAATATATTCTTAGCATTTTCCAAATATATTTAATGGAGGAGAAGTCATATTATCTCCACTCCAAAAAATTTGCCTTGAGTTGGAAAACACTTTAAATAAACAAAAAATTCAAATATGCATAGAAATCATGATGACAAAGAATGATCCTATTAACATTCCAAACCTTAAAATTTGGGATGTTACAAAACCTAGATAGCACATGCGCCGCTTGATTTGCTAACCTAAAATAATGCTTAAACTTGACATTCCCAGTCAAGGTAGAGATGTCCACACATTCCGCGAATATCGCCGCCGCTGCGTTCCACCAAGTACTCTGACTGGAACAACAGTTGATCACCGTTAGCGAGTCGGATTCCGCTTCAACCCATTGGAACCCTAGGCTATTTGCCAAGTTTAGTCTGTCTCGTCGCCATTGCCTCTGATGACATTGTGTCCGCTGCATAGGGGATAAACTTACATTGAGCTGCAAGGAAAATACCTCGTTCATCTCTAATAATTGTTGCCGTAGCTCCAACTCCTTCGCCCGCGAAAAAGGCCGCGTCCACATTAAGTTTGACAAACTTTGGGTCCGGCTTCAACCATCTTGCCTCCTCTGTCACAACTATCTTCGCCATGGCTCGCTGATAGTTGCTTGTAATCGCTAAGACCGAGAAAGACCATCTTACCAGTGGCGGGCAACTCTCATTTAGAGACATTAAAACTGAGCACTTTTCCATCCCTCTCAGGACATCAGGCTTTTGAGCCATCAGATCTCGCCCTCTAGACATTCTTGGCCGTGAGATGCACTTCTAATCCCGCATGGGTGGAGAGAACTGGATTGGGTTGCTCCCATAACAAAATCTGGCGTTTCTTGTTAATATGGCCTGCTTAGCATTGGGCTGTGCCTACTTGGGCTTGCCGGGTTCTACCTCTCTCCGGAATCGCTCGCTCCTCCCCAACTTCGGTCCTCTCTCGTGGCGGCAAATCGTGCGTTGGTGCCTCGATGGGTCCAGGGCGGGGAGGGCACCACACGATGGTCTGGCATTCATGGGATGGGGCAACGAACCGTCCCTTTAGTTGAGTGCAGAGTTTGCGGAAATAAATCACCATTGCTAATAGACTTTAATGGCGATCGAAATGCGCCACTCACGGATGCCAATAATTGCATGCCGGTTACCATGCCGCTCAGTGCTCCACGCATGTACATATACAGTCGCATTGTTCCTTCCCCACGCCTTCTTTATTTCGGCAGTGGCGTCTCGGGCAGCCATTGTTGAGCCCCTCTTTCTCAATGGAATTCATGATTCATTATTACTGATGCTGTTATTTCTTCTCCCAGCTTGATGCATCTGCTCTAGGTCGGTGGATTTGACATGGGTCTACTTAGTTTCCTTCTCCCTTGCTGCAGATTCCCCTTCTTCCTACCTTCCCTCTTTTGCACAATTAGTAATGGGTTCGTACTTCTTAGCGCCGATCTATTTCTCTTCCAATTTGATTCAAGTGGTGTTAATGGTTGGGTTGGCGACTGGTTACTCACTTGGCTGAAGGTATGTAACGCCCCGAGACCGACGCTTCAGAAGCCTTCCAGTTATTTCGTTGTTGCCGTGTGTTTTGTTGTTGTTGTTGTTGTTGTTGTTGTTGTTGTTGTTGTTGTTGTTGTTGTTGTTGTTGTTGTTGTTGTTGTTGTTGTTGTTGTTGTTGTTGTTGTTGTTGTTGTTGTTGTTGTTGTTGTTGTTGTTGTTGTTGTTGTTGTTGTTGTTGTTGTTGTTGTTGTTGTTGTTGTTGTTGTTGTTGTTGTTGTTGTTGTTGTTGCATTCATCATTGCATCATCCGCATTGCATCCGCATGTTTTCATAAAACTCGTTGTCGTTTGTAGTTGCCGCTTCTCCCTGTGTCTCCGTTTATCTTTTGTCAAGCCCTCTTGTCTTCGTCGACCTCTCTCAAACCCCCTCGTGCGCGTCCGAAACTGCCCCGAACCAGAACAGGGCTGTCGTTACCGATAGGTCCGAATCATCCTCAAAATATTTTCAGTTTCTTCTTTGAACTTCCCTACCTTTTTTTTTCTTCTTAACCCTCGGATCTAAATCGTGTTGTCCAGATAGCACCGAGCCTAGTCTACTCGCTATATATATATCCGAGCAAAAACCTAGGCTAGCCGTCCCATCCAGCCATTCCATCCCACCGCCGCCACCCACCTGCCTCTTCTCGATCTCCCCACCAGTCCAACCATTGCGCTACGACAAGGTTCCTCTTTCCTCGGGATCTTGCCCGATCCACCCAACCAGGGCATCCCTTCGGATCCCTCCTTCCCGCGCCCCCTCTCGATCCAGGAGCCCGAGCTCCCCTGCATGAGGCTGTCGTCTTCGACCGGCCTCGTCGGAGACCAACGCCCCGCTGCCTTCTCCTTCCTGTTCGATCCGGAGGAGAGGAGCTCCTCCATGCTCCTCCTCGCGCCGATGGCCACCGGCCACCCGCGTAGCAGCAGCTCCATGTCGGAGCTCCATCACCACCCGTTGCCCCTCGCCGGAGCAATACCAGCAGGACCAGCCCCGTCGCCCTCTCCTTCCTTCCTCCACTTCTTCTCTCTCGCTCCCTCTGATGGTGTCGCGACGCCGCCGTTTTGCAGGAGCCTGCCGCCCATGGATCTCCTGGAGGTTCCCGTCGCCTCCGCCTCGTTCCAGGGAGGGAAGCCCTCGCGCCCGCTCCTCCCGTCTGCCTGAGCACCGCCGCTTCGCGACCCCGCATCCCTCGCCGCCGGGCTCTGCTTCCCCTGCATCCTCTGCTTCGAGCAGGACGACGAGCGCACGCTGCCGCCCGCGTTGACTAGTCCAGTGCCAGCCTGGACGAGGGCCACTCGCCGCGCGAGGCCTCCTCTGCTTCGCTCGCAGCCCAGATGCCCAGCGCTTTCTCAAGCCCAATGTGAGCAGCCCAGTCGGTCTAGATTCAGCCCGTGTAGTTTTTTCCCTTGCTGCGAATTTATCCTTTTATCCAGAAAACTGCATATTTACACAAAAAACCCTCAAACTTCATGCATAAAATAACTCATGAACAGTGCATCATATTAAAATGTTTTATATATGTAAAATGCTTAGAATTCTGTCTAGTTTCATAATATGCCACTTTCATCCATGTTAAAAAATGTTTAACTTGCTGTTTGCTTTTATCTTGCATAAATAGCATGTTAAAATGATTTATTTCAAAGCTAAATAACCGTAGCTCCATTTTAAATAAATTATATATGTAAATGGGGTAGGAAAATGCCTAGTTTAACATGGTGCACTTTATTTTGCTGCTTAACAACATTAAAATTGTGTTTAGGGCAGAACAGTAGCTAATTCAAAATATGCATATGAGGATTTTTCGGATTTGTTGTTTGTTGTTTCCGGCCTCATTTAAACTTGCCTAAATAGTTAGTTTATTTATGCTTCACCTCTTGCCATGTTAATCAACATTTAATATTGTTGGGTACATAAACGAGAGCGAACTAAATAACTTGAATGTGGTGTTTCGTTAACATGCAACTCGTTGCATATTGAGCTCCACTTAATTTGTAGTGTTGTTTGTTGCACTTTGCCATGCCATGCATCTTTGAACCGGACATGCATCATCATTGGTTGTGCATCATGCCATGTTTATGTGATGGTTGTTTACCATGTTGTTTGCTTCTTTCCGGTGTTGCTTCTTCTCGATAGTTCCGGTAACGTTGCGATTGTGAGGATTCGTTCGACTACGTCCGTTTGTCTTCTTCATGGACTTGTTCTTCTTCCTAGCGGGATCTCAGGCAAGATGACCATACCCTCGAAATCACTTCTATCTTTGCTTGCTAGTTGCTCGCTTTTTTGCTATGCCTATGCTGCGATACCTACCACTTGCTTATTATGCCTCCCATATTGTTAAACCAAGCCTCTAACCCACCTTGTCCTAGCAAACCGTTGTTTGGCTATGTTACCGCTTTGCTCAGCCCTCTTATAGCGTTGTTAGTTGCAGGTGAAGATGAAGTTGTTCCTTGTTGGAACATGGAGATGTTTTTCCTTGATTGGAACATGTTTACTTGTTGGGATATCACAATACCTTTTATATTATTAATGCATCTATATACTTGGTAAAGGGTGGAAGACTCGGCCTTATGCCTGGTGTTTTGTTCCACTCTTGTCGCCCTAGTTTCCGTCATATCGGTATTATGTTCCCGGATTTTGCATTCCTTACACGGTTGGGTGATTTATGGGACCCCCTTGACAGTTCGCTTTGAATAAGACTCCTCCAGCAAGGCCCAACCTTGGTTTTACCATTTGCCACCTAAGCCTTTTTCCCTTGGGTTCTGCAGACTCCAGGGTCATCTTTATTTTTAACCCCCCCGGGCCAATGCTCCTCTGAGTGTTGGTCCAAACTAGAGCCCTTTGCAGCGCCACCTCGGGGAAACTTGAGGCCTGGTTTTAGTTGTACGGACTGCTCATCCGGTGTGCCCTGAGAACGAGATATGTGCAGCTCTTATCGGGATTTGTCGGCACATTCGGGCGGCTTTGCTGGTCTTGTTTTACCATTGTCGAAATGTCTTGTAGCCGGGATTCCGAGGCTGATCGGGTCTTCCCGGTAGAAGGAATATCCTTCGTTGATCGTGAGAGCTTATAATGGGCTAAGTTGGGACACCCCTGCAGGGTATTATCTTTCGAAAGCCGTGCCCGCGGTTATGAGGCAGATGGGAATTTGTTAATGTCCGGTTGTAGAAAACCTGAAGTTGACCTTAATTAAAATACATCAACTGCGTGTGTAACCGTGATGGTCTCTTCTCGGCGGAGTCCGGGAAGTGAACACGATGTTGGAGTTATGCTTGACGTAGGTTGTTCTAGGACCACTTCTTGATCATAGTTGTTCGACCGTGCTTTTGCCTTCTCTTCTCGCTCTCATTTGCGTATGTTAGACACCAGATATGCTAGTCGCTTGCTGCAGCTCCACCTCACTACCTTCTCCTACCCATAAGCTTAAATAGTCTTGATCTCGCGGGTGTGAGATTGCTGAGTCCCCGTGACTCACAGATACTTCCAAAACCAGTTTGCAGATGCCGATGAAACCGTGCAGGTGACGCACCCGAGCTCAAGGAGGAGCTCGATGAAGATCTTGTTCATTGTGTTGTTTCGTTTCAGTTGATCAGTAGTGGAGCCCAGTTGAGACGATCGGGGATCTATGTAGCATTTGGGGTAGTCTTCTTTTATTTTGGTTCCGTAGTCGGACCTTGATTGTATATGTATGATGTAATGCTTTACTCATGTATTGTGTGAAGTGGCGATTGTAAGCCAACTATGTATCTCTTTCCCTTATGTATTACATGGGTTGTGTGAAGATTACCTCACTTACCACATTGCTTTCAATGCGGTTATGCCTCTAAGTCGTGCTTCGACACGTGGGAGATATAGCCGCATCGAGGGCGTTACAAGGTATCCTCATGCTATTGATTTCCATTGCCTAACGGCCAAGTTCATATCTGTGTAAATCTGTGTATATGTGTCTATTATTCCTACAATATCATTGTATTTTCTATGCATATTATTTATAGAAATAATTCCACTGCCTATGGACGTGACAATTGGCAGCACTGTTGAACGGAGGAGACATCTCAAGTTCGTTGTCTACAATAGCCCAATCCTGCTATGCATGCTTTTTTATTTGGGGTTGGAGTTACAAGAGGTGCTGATTTGTTATTTTCCATCTGGGTTCACTTTTCTTTGTAAGGCTTTTTTTAGTAGTAGTGACGTTCACTTTTCTTTGTAAGGCTTCATCTCATAGGGGATGTCGTGAAGGCGCGAGGCAACAATGACGTTCCCCTCCTGTTGTGATGACATGACGTGGTGGTAATGGCTCGATGAAGCAAAAAATGCGCAAGAAACCATGGTGCCGTTACTTTGCCCAATCTTCAATCTCCCATACTAAATATTCTCTAGCTTCGTCTCATAGAGGATGCCGTAAGTTAGAAACAAATATTTTCTCTTACACGTGCCCTGTTCCCTTAACTCTCTTGCTACACAGGTGGATTCCATAAGTTTAACTGAGGCTGTCTACTAAGCACATCACTTCAATAAGTTGCTTATCTGACTGTTACATAGCTATACGAGTTTGCCTCTTCCTATAAGCAACTTTTTTAATTCCTGCTGGCTACGTTTAGAGTAGTAGAGAAAATAAATAAACTCTAGAATCGCCACTGCCTGGTGTCCTATAAGTATGAATGATAAATCATTGTCATTTCGATATTTTCTACATCTCATTTTTTGTATACTAAATTTCTGTATATACCTTGTCTTAACTTGTACATTCGGATGAGTTTCATCTAATGATGTCAGACTACTTCAATGAGTATGAATGATAAATCATTGTCATTTTGATATTTTATACATTTTGTTATTGTACTTTCAGATGGATTTCATGTCAAGATGTCAGACTACTTCTGTGACAATATTGTTTCCACTTGTTCTTGCTTAAAGATGCTTCCCACATAATCAGACTTGTCATCTTTTGGTTTGTTTTTTAGACATGTGTAGTTAAGCTATCTGCTTCCAAAGACCATAAGGAAGTCCAAATAATAACACCTTTGACACAATGTGTGGAGGTAATGAAAGAACCATACGTTCAGATCTTTGTGGAAAACATTATATACTACTACAAGATAATGTATTGCATCTTTGTAAATAACACTTCAGTGGGGATGATATGTTATTATTATTCCGGAAATGAAGACCTATATTCTTATCATGATTGGTTAAAATACTATTTGGTAGATACTTATAATTTAGATTTATATGGTTACTTTGATACTAACATCTATTTTTTATCTTCATGCTTTGATATATTTACTAAATTCCTAGCATTCCATCATCATAATGGATGGGCGCAGCAACGCGTGCCATCGATGATCTAGTTATGTGTTATAAGGCGGCGTGTCCATCAGAGATACCAACATCCCACCACTATGACCTGTTTAATCTTCAATGTCGGCATTAGAGGTAGTGGCGTTTGATCAATAGACAAGATATATACTCCACTAGTTGAATGCCCGTGCGTTGCTACGGGACAAGAAACTTATGTATAGGGACGTTGATAAAAATGTCATGCGTTGCTACGGGACAAAAAAATTATGTATTGGAACATTGATAAAAATGTCATTGTAATTCATGAGCATGTGCTTACGAATGCATCTGGACAAGTATCGTCTTAAACTTGCTACCATTGTACGATGCTGATAAAAATGTCATGCGTTGCTATAGGACAAAATTTACGTATATGGACATTGATAAAAATTTCATTGTAATTCACGAGCATGTGCTTACCAATGCGTCGGGACAAATATCAGCTTAAACTTGGTACCATTGTACAGGCAATCACCCCATGCCAGTCAAGTTTCTTTCCTTGGCGATTGCATAAACATAATGCATATACAAGTTGACATAAAAATGCATGTGTGCAAAAAATCATCATATAGCAGTTCAAAAACATTAGGATTCCTCTTCAACTTGAAATGTGCTTTGACATCACATGGAAGCAAAAGCAAAGCAAATAACTAATTATCACTTATTAAACTATTACAAAGTTGATTCCAGCAAACAAATTGCAAATACAAGCATACTTAAAAATAATAATAACAATGCACTTCTCTTTTTGGAGCACACACCGATCCACTTTTCTCCTTTTCTACAAGTTGGAGGACATGATGACCGCACCTTCACGTCCATATCTTCTAGCTACGGTCCGGTCACTCCCGTTGTTGTCCCCCTTACCTCCTGTCACTGCCTTCCTTTTTGTCCTCGTGTTGAAATTCTCAATGCCAAGAACTGGCTAGCTCAATAACAACACCAATGGCAGTTACTCTTGTCCAAATAGCTGACAATGCAATTAAGATTTTTAATTATAAGTAAGGAACCAAAGTAAATGGACATTTGGGCTAGCCTAAAATAATGGAAGATTTTTAGAAGTGTAATTCCAAAGATATTAGCTACCAATGTGAAAGTATCAAGCATGGTTTGAGCAAAAATCCATATGACCATGCCTGCAACTTCCAACATTTTTAGAATCAAATTCAAGACCTTTTAGTTAGGAAGCAACCACAACATAAACCAGATTGATATATTTGTGTCTGTATATTTGTGTCATAGACAGATCTATAATAGGTAAACGGCAAAATGATAGATAAGTGGACTATCATCTACAGACAAAACAAGAAAGAATAACTACCTACCTTACAAAAGTTAAGCCTCCAGGAGTAACACTGTGGTGCCCAGATAGTTTCCAACATGTGCTACTGAAAACATGTTGAAAGCTATCTAGGAAATTGTTACATATTGGAAACTATATGGGAAAATGTTACATGTTGGAAACTATGTGGACAAATGTTACATGTTGAAAAACATGTTAGATACTATCTGGTAATCGGCTAATGACAACGAGGCGAAGATTTTCCCGCTGGCCATAAGCTGAAACACTTCCCCATGGATCTTCTTCTTTGAAAGAAAAATGTAACCCTCACATGCACAGTGTTCTGCGGTCGTGACCTAATTGTAGGAGATGAAATGTAAGCAACTATGCTTTAACTGTGTATGCAGGTGCATTAACATTTCTTCACATTTAAAAGATTCCAACATGACTACATGGTTACAACCGTGCAATTATCTCCTAAAATGATTAGGCGGGTATTGTTGGTTGAATGATCAGGAGCATGGTCATAATGCCATGTCCAGTAGCCTGTGGTCGAAAGTAGAAAACAAAATTGGATTAGTTATTCACGAAACAAATACGTGTAAAAACAAAGGTAATAAATTATTTGTAGATGCATAACGCGCGAAAAGAATTGTGTACATACTGGTTCATATATGGCTCCTTAAGGAAACAAAAGAAGTTGTCTACATAATAATCAAGTAGAGAGAAGAGGAGAAACCATATGAGAAAGAACAATTCAAAGATCACTCAGACCTCATTTAATTCCACTTTGTACCTAAATATTAATAGAACGATAATATAGTCATACATAAAATAAGAGATAACCAAATTGGGCATACAAACAGGAGCACTTACAATTGTTGTTCTGTATCAAACCATTTGCTGGACCTTGTGCATGGAGAACCTGCAAGTCAATAGATGATTCTTTCTTCTTTTATTGTACTGGAAGTTGTTCCATTAGAATCAAATAAAGACCAAGCAAAAGGAGATACAATAAGCACTGATGTAAGATGAGCCTGGAGTATATTCTTCACTGAAGTCCCATGCAGTTTTGCAACACCTACGTTGTTGTGGACTTGGACAATGGGACATGCACACGCATGCCTTTGGTTTCAGTCCAGAAGGTGATGATGCTTGGGCCGACAGTAAAGGCAAAACTGCAGAATCTTGATTATTTGGTCTTGTGTGCACTTAGCCATATAGCATATTAAAATTAATCCAATCAAGCTTGCTGATCTAGCTATTGTCGGCCACCTAATGCTTTCCCTATGATTTTTGTTGCCTTAGATCGGTCCTACAACTGATGCATGGCCTCTATTGGCGTTCCTATCCAAGTGACTTCAAGCCTCGTCGGAGAATTTATGGTCACGCCACCCATCTGAAGCTCGTCTCCATCTCCATCGATATGCCCATGTACGCCGTGAACCATGTACGAGCTGCTCCGCCCACGGCCACCTCCACTGCTACCATTACAGTTTCGATGAATTTGTACTCCGACAATGGATTAAACAATCGGACATTGTTGAAGGAATTTTTTGTTGCCTACAACCATTAGAAAGGAGTTTTGATTCTTGTTCTACGCAATGTCATATAAACACTGCCCTGCAAACAATTACCATGCATGCAAGGGCAACATATCATATTTTTTATGGCTGGAACGGGAAGCAGAAACATAAAAATTGATGACCTTTCACCAACGGTACAATTGATGGCATTTAATAGTCTAGAAATATACTCTGGCCGAAGATTGTGACCAGTCTGAAATTAGCGTTTGAAGGAAGATAATGGTTATCGTAGAACTTACCGGATAGGCATGGATCTGCCACTCCAATCTAATTTCGCAGGCTGCGATGTGCTGCCCCTCGAGGTCGTCGTTCATGTGGAAATTCACGGGGAGGACGATGACGATAGTCGATGGGATGAAGTGGTCGAGATGGGGATATCCAACCTTGCCTTTGGTCCTCTAGCCGAGCTGTTGTATGCACGTCTCGCGGGTCAGTGGTCTTGGTTCCCGTCGATTGCTCCGGTGAGAGGGCAGGTGGAGCCGGGCCATAAGCCTCAGTAAGGGCGCCGTCGCAGGTGTCGACTTTCGTTCTCTGCCGTGGAAGCCGGAGCGAAAGGATGGAGGATAGAGGCGGAGCAGGGGTCTATGACGAGAAAAAGAGAGATTGCGTGTGAGAGGGCTGTTGATGCCAAGTTGAGCGAGGAAGGAGTAGGCCGGGGGCGACGTTTTTTCTCGGCAGGAGTCGCGAGATTGAAGGAGGCCGGTGACGGCGATCTTTCTCGGGAGGAGTCGCGGGATTGGGGCGAGGGGTTAGGGAAAGATGGGGCGGGAGGTGGGGCTTGCATACGTGGGCTTTTTCGTTCCTACAATTTTTCTCCTTCTTTTTATCGTGCCTTCATGGGTGCCCCTTTTTCTCTTCGTGGTTGCCTTTTCCGACTGCGTGCGATCGTGCGAAGGGGGCGGGGAAGGAGGTCGAACCATCGAAGGAGGTCGAATCATCACAACGTTCGATCCTTTTTTAATAATAAAGATAATGACCGACCCAAATCTGTCAACATTTGCTGCTGTGTTGATAAAATCTGCCAATCCAAGCCGGTTCCACATGTCTGTTTTAGATAGGTATAAACACGTCCAGACCGTCCCTTAAAACGGTTTGACGGGAGATGCCCTTACCCTTTCTTTTGCACAAAAATTCCAATTAACCCCCTGTACCCACTCCAGGGTCGTCTCCTCCCGCCGCACCCCACCAAACCCGCCCGCGATCCCCATCTCTCTGTTTCCCACACAGACCTCCGCCGAAGAAGCAACCGCCCTTCTCCCCCCTCCATCAGGCAGCTCGCCGTCGTCGCCAACTCGCCAAGCCTCGAGGGAAGGAACGACACACAGATCCGGACCTTGCTGGTAAGGCCAGGCACAACCTCCGCTTCTCATCTATTATAAGTTCTTGAGTCCGTAGCCGACCCGAGAGATCCCCTTCAGAGCGGTTCTTTCACACGTTGCTTTGTCCGAGCTCGTCGTGAGTTTCTTGTTAGGCTTAAAGATTCTTGTTAACTACGTGTCTCGCTGCCGTGGTAGCTCAGGTTGCGGTTCTTGTTCCTGTGTTTGTTTTAGTGTGGACGAGCTCTCATTTGTATTTTCAGTTCTTGTACATGTGGAATAACCTGCCCAGTTGCAAGTAATCAGTGATATCGATAAGATGATAATTATTCGAAGTTGTATTTTGTTAGATATGTGAATGTGTAAAGTGATACATTGCTTGGCTGATGTGTTGATGCAACATAACATATTGTTTAGAATGAGATCTTTTGCGCTTGTTAAGAGTGAAATTGTAGTTATGCACTCAAATTCCGTGTAAATAAATATATGCAGTTAGCCGAGGACATGATTTGCACTTGCAGATTGAGCTGCTTTCTTATGATGATGGTCTTGCAGATGTGGCTTGTCATTCGTTCACCTGAGATTAATAAACTCCGTTAGTCAATCATGGAACAACAACAATTCAAGCCATCTCTCCCCCCGTCTGATACTCCTATGGATAACCAGGATTCATCTCCACTTCCTGCCGTTACTACTGCTGATCCTGTTCCACGTGCTCTTTCAAATGATTCCGCGACACAGGCTGCCAGTCCAAATCCTGTTGCCCCTTCATCTCCTTCTGCTCCAACTTCTGCCACCACACAAGATGCTGCAGGACGCGAGGCACCATCATCCATGTTTTCTACATCAGGCTTATCTTCCTGGGCGAAAAATCTGAAAATCCCTCAGCCTTCTTCAGGTCAAGAATCACCAACAGGTAAAAATACCGTTTCCCGTCTCGCTAGTGGCCTTGGATTGCGGCTGTCTCCAAAAGATCCACAGCAAGATGAGAGTGCTGAAGGCAGCACAACCCCAACTACTGCACAAGCTGGTGTTTTTGGTTCCTTGACAAGAGGCATTGTGGATTCCTCTAAGAATGCTGTTAAGGCAGTGCAAGTTAAGGCTCGCCACATGGTCTCACAGAATAAGAGACGATATCAGGTACACTTATAGGTGTTCGAATATGAAATCTTGGGTGAACCTTTATATCTTTCAAACGCATTTCTTTTATTTTTCAGTTCTCATAGTATTGCACTAACATGATCAGGACAAGCATACATGCCTCTAATTGAGCAACAATGTTGTTCCTCTTTCATCATGGAAACTCTAATAGTCCGCACACAATTCCTTGAATGCTATGTTTGCTCCATTGCTCGCTTCTGACTTATGAAAAATGATGGTGTGTGTCGTTGAAAATGCCTTCTTCCAGCACCAAGTCATCCATGTTAGGAGGTTTTAGACATTAATATGTGTTCATATTTAGCATGCATCTTCTCACAAGTCACATGCCGTTTGGTTCAAGGTTCATATTTGCATGTTCTTAGCTGGGTTCGGTAAGCAGTCTCATGCCTCATGATTATGATAATTCATCAGTCTTTTGCTACTTTGATAATAGCAAGGACAATCAAGAATGCTATATGGAGAGGAGGGTCAAACTTTACTACTCCCTTCGTCCCAAAATTATACATCCGTATCTAGACAAATCTAAGACAAGAATTTTGGGACGGAGGGAGTATTTTGGAGAATTAGAGTAATGATCTGTGTGATTATCTTTAAAAGATCCTTGGTAGTCAGTTATTTTCTCGAACACCTTAGAAACTATACGAAAAACAGTAGGCAGGATGGTTTCACTCAATAATTTAGCTTTTGTGGCCATAGCAGCAAGACAATAGATGTTGACAAATTTCTCGTTCTTATAATAGGAAGGAGGATTTGATTTAGACATGACATATATTACAGAGAACATAATTGCTATGGGTTTTCCTGCCGGTGATTTGAGCTCAGGGATTTTCGGATATTTTGAGGTCAGTGTCACACTTTGAAGTTGGAGCTCCTTTGTATTGTCTCTAGAATTAAACACGTCAATACCTCTATTGCAGGGCTTTTATCGCAACCACATGGAGGAAGTCATCAGGTTCTTTGAAATGCATCACAAGGTAGCTTTTACTATCTATTAAGTTTCTAACATACATGATAAATTTTAGGTTTTTAAGAGTGCCTTACAGATATATGTCTGATATTTACTTGTTTATGCTTCCATATGTTTCTTGCTACCTTGACCATGCTGCACTAACTTAATAACATGAGTTCGCTTCTCTTTCTCGCAAAAAGAAGCAGCTTGCTTCAGTGTAGGCATGCCCTCTGAATATGACACAGGAATAACTTCTCGAAGACACTAGCGCCAGAATAGTTGATAACTTGTTCACCTCAAGTATCTACATCAAGGGGTTTGATCAATGTTTTAAGGCGAGGCGAGGCGCCCTAGTACCGCCTCACCTTTTAGTCGCTTAAAGCGTAAGGTGAGGCGACATAATTAGACAATTCTGAACTACTATGAGCAGCAGAGTAGAGAAGAATTTGGTAGAGACACACCTTGAAATTGCTGGTTGTAGAGCCCACATAGCATCCATCCCTCCCATCCTCTTTGCACTTGCTCTTCTCCAAAACAGAAAGCGGCATGAACATGAACAAATATGTTATAACTTAATAACTTGTCCACAAATAATGAAAAAACAGAGAACTAAACGTGAGCAAAACTGCAAAAGTGAAAAACAAGATAACTAGCATGACTGCAGTGCATGATATATTGCACAACCAGTTAACCACATGACATTAGTCATGAATCCTGATTCTTAAACATCACTACAACAAAGCCTTTAGTCCCAAGCAAGTTGGGGTAGGCTAGAGGTGAAACCCATAAGATCTCGCAACTAACTCATGGTTCTGGCACAAGGATAGAAAACTTCCACGCACCCCTTGATGGATAAGTCTGTGTACTAGGGTCGTTGTGGGGCTGCAGCACATGGTCCTTGTGGCAGTTAGGATAGAGTGCCTGACCATCAAGGACTGGCAGTTAGGATAGCATCTTAGACTGGCATCTTAGCAGTTAGGATAGCATCTTAGACTGGCATCTTAGCAGCATCTCAGCATATGCTTGGCTGGCTAGCAACCTATAAGTATGTATCCCCGACCCCTCAGGTTGGCATGGCATTGTGTGAGAAATAAACCAACGGAAATTGTCCCAACTCTCCTTGTGTCATCCACAACTATCAATGCTCAGGTTCAAAGGTCTAACAAGTGGTATCAGAGCCTCGTTATCTTGTACCCTGAGCATTTCCTGTGAGCAGCCTAAGTCGGTAGTAGCAGTTGCTCCGTCTGCCTCTGGTTACCTTCCTCCCTCTGGACCGTCGAGCAGCAGCTCGTCTTCAACAGCCTCCTCTTCACGCAACAACCCCCCTGCAGCGAGCCATGTCTGCAGGTCGCTCTCAGCACACGGCTACCTCGAGCATATGGCGCCGGCAGGAGGCCGAGCGCGCCGTGGCAGAGGAGCGTGAGCGAACAACTGTGGCAACAGCTGCTGCGGCAGCAAGGGTGTCGAGGCTGGCTGCAGCGGAGCTGGCAGCGGCCAGAGCGGAGGTAGAAGCAGCCAGGGCGGAGGTAGAAGAAGCAGCAGCAGCAGATGCAACACGTGAGGCTACGGCGGATGCCAAGGTACTCCGCGGCGGCTCCGGCAGCTCCAACAGCTCCGCGCCTGCGGGCGCTGACGCAGACCGCGCCAAAGTGGCGCAAGAGCGGACGGCGCAGTGGGCAGCCGAGCACGCCCGCGCTCCAGGTGGAGGTGCGCACCGCGACGGCGGCTGCAACGACCAGGACCGCGGCCTCTACGAGGTCCGGACTGTGGTCAGGGATGTTGGTCCCAGTGCTGGGTGGCCTACCCTCACTAAAACCAACTATGTCGAGTGGGCCGGGATCATGAAGATCAGGCTCCAGGTGCGGCGCATGTGGGAGGCAGTCCAGGACAGCAACGTCGACCACCAAGAGGACCGACGGGCGCTGGACGCCCTCATCGCCGCAGTCCCGCCCGAGATGCAGTTCTCGCTTTCCAGCAAGCGGACTGCCAAGGAAGCTTGGGACGCCATCGCCGCGGCACGCATCGGCAGCGACCGTGCTCACAAGTCCACTCTGCAGGCACTTCGTAAGGAGTGGGAGAGCCTGGGTTTCAAGCCAGGTGAGGACGTTGATGACTTTGCTCTCCGTCTCAACACTCTGCTGCAGAAGTTGGTGAAGTTTGGTGATGCCACCTACACCGAGGAGAGAGCCGTCGAGAAGCTTTTTCGGTGCATCCCCGAGAAGTACAAGCAAATGGCTCGGTCGATCGAGTCTTTGCTGGACCTCTCCACGATGACAATCGAGGAGGCGATAGGTCACCTCAAGGTCGTCGACACCAACGAGCCACAACCTTCCTCGGGGCCCATCACCACTGGCGGGAAGCTGCTCCTAACTCGGGAGCCATGGGATGCCAGCCTTGGTGACAGGAAGAAGGGGGAGCCTTCTTCCACGACGGGCGGCCGCAAGCGTGGCAAGCAGCGTAAGACGCGAAGAGCCCCCCCGGGCAGGGCACAAGGACGTGCCGAAGGTGACGCCCGCGGAGGCGCCAAGGACGGCGCCGCTGGTAAGCCCAAGCCGGCACAAGACAACAGTTGCCACAACTGTGGCCGGTTTGGCCATTGGGCCAATGAGTGTCGGCAACCACGACAAGGCCAGGCTCACGTCGCACAGGCGAAGGAGGAGACGGCTCTGTTCATGGCGCATGCAAGCATTGAGCTATCTTCAGCGACACCAGTCGCAAAAGCTCTCATCCACCTCGACGAGCCAAAAGCAAACGCTCTTCTCGGCGATGGCTCCGGGAAGGACAAGACTACGGGTGGTGCCTCAACACCGGCGCCACCCACCACATGACCGGTCAAAGGGAATTCTTCGCCGAGCTCGACTCCGATGCGCGAGGCTCCGTCAAGTTTGGGGATGCCTCCGCTGTGGAAATTAAGGGCGTCGGCTCCGTCATCTTCACCACCAAGACGGGAGAGCACTGGCTGCTCACCGGTGTCTACTACATCCCCGCGCTAAGGAACTCCATCATTAGTTTGGGACAACGGGATGAGAACGGCTCACGCGTGCTGATTGAGCATGGGGTCCTACGCATCTGGGATCGCCAGGGTCGCCTTCTCGCCAAGGTACCCAGAGGTGAAAATCGACTTTACGTCCTTGATGTGCAGGTGGCACAACCGGTCTGTCTTGCTGTCCGTCGGGACAACGAGGCGTGGCAATGGCATGAGCGCTTTGGGCACCTTCATTTTGAGGCCCTGAAGCGTCTAAGTGCCAAGGAGATGGTACGAGGCCTGCCATGCCTCGACGATGTGGAGCAGTTCTGCGACATTTGCGTACTGACGAAGCAGAGACGACTCCCCTTTCCCCAACAGGCGAGTTTTCGGGCCAAGGAGAAGCTGGAGCTCGTGCACGAAGACTTGTGCGGCCCGGTGACGCCAGCCACACCAGGAGGTCGACGCTACTTCTTGCTGCTCGTCGACGATCTCTCTCGCTACATGTGGGCGATGATTCTCGGCAGCAAGGGAGAAGCGGCAGACGCCATCAGGCGCGCGCAGGTTGGTGTGGAGGCTGAGAGCGGCCGCAAATTGCGCGTGTTGCGCACTGACAACGGCGGCGAATTCATGGCGGCTGAATTCGCGTCGTACTGCGCCGATGAGGGCATCCAGCGCTACTACACGCCGTACAGCCCGCAGCAAAACGGAGTCGTCGAGCGGCGCAACCAGACGATTGTGGGGATGGCTCGGGCTCTCCTCAAGCAGAGAGGGATGCCGACTGTTTTCTGGGGAGAGGCGGTGCTGACGGCCGTCTACATCCTCAACCGCTCGCCTACTAAGGCACTCGACGACAGGACACCGTACGAGGCCTGGCATGGGCGGAAGCCGGCGGTCTCCCATTTGCGGGTCTTTGGCTGTCTTGCGTTCGCTAAGGAGCTCGGCCACATCGGCAAGCTCGACGACAGGAGCACCCTGGGAGTCTTCATCGGCTACGCGGAGGGCTCAAAGGCCTACCGCATCCTCAACCCAAAGACACAGCGTGTGTGCACGGCGCGAGACGTCGTGTTCAACGAAGGGCGAGGGTGGCAATGAGACAAGGCGGTGGACGACGGCTCGACGCTGACGTATGACGACTTCATTGTCGAGTACGCCCACTTCAAGGAAGCCGGGGGAGCAAGCAGCTCCTCTTCGCCAGGCACGTCTACCCCGGCCCCCAAAACTACATCGACTCCGGTGCCTGCTACGCCGAAGGCACCACAACTGGCGACGCCGCATACTCCAGCCCCGGCAGTCACCACTCCGGGTTCGTCTTCATCAGCACCAGCTCACGCAGAGCACAACCCGATGAAGTTCGCTTCCCCGCTCACTCACGACGGGGAGTGTGTCGACGCGTATTATGGAGGCGAACAGCTGCGGTATCGCACGATGGATGATCTACTCGGCGGCCAGCAGGTGCCGGGACTGATGCCACGTGACCTGGAGGCGCAACTACAACTCGCATATGAGGACGGCGAACCACGGTCCTTTGCAGAGGCCGAGAGAGATGCGGCATGGCGCGCCGCGATGCAGTTGGAGATGGATGCGGTCGAGCAAAACCGCACCTGGGAGCTCGCTGACCTCCCTCGTGGTCACCGCGCAATCACCCTTAAGTGGGTGTTCAAGCTGAAGAGGGATGGAGCCGGCGCCATCATCAAGCACAAGGCTCGCCTGGTGGCCCGAGGCTTCTTGCAGCAGGAAGGAGTCGACTTCGACGGCGCCTTCGCTCTCGTGGCACGGATGGAGTCCGTGCGACTTCTCCTTGCGCTGGCTGCCCAGGAGGGCTGGTGTGTCCATCACATGGATGTCAAGTCGGCATTCCTCAACGGCGACTTGAAGGAGGAAGTCTACGTGCATCAGCCACCGGGATTTGCGATTGCCGGCCAGGAGGGCAAGGTACCCCGCCTGCGCAAGGCTCTCTATGGCCTACGGCAGGCACCTAGGGCGTGGAACGCCAAGCTGGATTCCACGCTAAAGAAGATGGGCTTCGAGCAAAGCCCGCATGAGGCTGCCGTCTACCGACGGGGCAGTGGAGGAAATGCCCTGCTGGTGGGCGTCTATGTTGACGACTTGGTGATCACCGGCACCAAAGATGCAGAGGTAGCGGCGTTCAAGTAAGACATGAAGGCCACCTTCCAGATGAGTGATCTGGGGCTCCTCTCCTTCTATCTAGGGATTGAGGTGCACCAGGACCACTCCGGGATCGCGCTTCGACAGTCCGCCTACGCCAAGCGCATCGTTGAGCTAGCTGGGCTCACCGACTGCCACCCAGCTCTCACTCCGATGGAGGAGAGGCTGAAACTGAGCCGTGACAGCACGGCGGAGGAAGTGGATGCTACGCAGTACCGACGCCTTGTGGGGAGCCTTCGCTACCTCACCCACACACGGCCGGACTTGGCATTCTCCGTCGGCTATGTCAGTCGGTTCATGGAGCGACCGACGTCAGAACACGAGCAGGCAGTGAAGAGGATCATCCGCTACGTAGCAGGGACCCTCGACCACGGCCTCCACTACCCTAGGTGTCCGGGGGCGGCACACTTCGTCGGGTACAGCGACAGTGACCACGCCAGCGACATCGACACCAGCAAGAGCACGAGCGGGATCCTCTTCTTCCTCGGCAAGTGTCTCGTGAGCTGGCAATCAGTCAAGCAGCAAGTGGTGGCCCTGTCCAGCTGTGAGGCTGATTACATAGCGGCCTCCACCGCCTGCACTCAGGCGCTCTGGCTCGCTCGACTGCTTGGTGATCTTCTCGTTCAAGACACCAGAACGGTGCAGCTCCTGGTGGACAGCAAGTCCGCCCTGACCCTGGCAAAGAACCCCGTGTTCCACGAACGGAGCAAGCACATCCGACCGAGGTATCACTTCATCCGCAGCTGTGTGGAAGAAGGGAGCATCGAGGCGAGCTACATCAACACCACGGACCAGCTCGCAGACCTGCTCACCAAGCCTCTTGGGAGGGTCAAGTTCCTCGAACTTTGCTCCAGGATCGGGATGATTCAACTCTCCCACAAGACGACGTACAAGACTTAGGGGGAGAATGATGGATAAGTCTCTGTACTAGGGTCGTTGTGGGGCTGCAGCGCATGGTCCTTGTGGCAGTTAGGATAGAGTTCCTGACCATCAAGGACTGGCAGTTAGGATAGCATCTTAGACTGGCATCTTAGCAGTTAGGATAGCATCTTAGACTGGCATCTTAGATTGGCATCTTAGCAGCATCTCAGCATATGCTTGGCTGGCTAGCAGCCTATAAGTATGTATCCCCAACCCCTCAGGTTGGCATGGCATTGTGTGAGAAATAAACCAACGAAAATTGTCCCAACTCTTCTAGTGTCATCCACAACTATGAATGCTCAGGTTCAAAGGTCTAACACCCCTGTCCATGGCTAGTTCCTCGGTGATTCTTAAAACATTACTACAATGGCATAAAAAACGTCCACATAATACCAGCATAGCAAAAGGCTTAAGGCTTGTCAACTCTCTCATGTCTCTCAACTCTCAACTTTCATCTCCAAGTCTCAATAACCATCATATAACTCATCCATGGTGACATTGGTGTTTTCTCCACCATCTTGGTCAACATTGGTTGGATCGTCATCATTGCTCACACTATCATCATCAATCACAGTCTCAATCATCCTCCTCTGTGTTGGGTGTACTTGAGTATTGCTCTAACTCCTCTTCCTCATCTTTTGCAAGAATTGTTGGCCGTGTTGGTGTAGGTCTCTTGTGCTGCCTTATGTATGCCACACAGACGCTTGACGCCCCCCTATGAAGTGTAATAGCTGTCCTAGGAAGATTGCGACCTCGAAAGGTTCGAAGATGCACCAATAGCCACACCAACATCCTCCCATGTAATGTCAACAGGACACCCTCGAGCACCTTTGGTGGTGACATTGTTGCGTCAACCCATTCATTGCCCCAATCAAAAACCTCAGCTTTTGTCGCTCGCCTTCTCACACCTCTTTTGAAACCTATGCATCTTCTGGTTGTATGAAACAAAGACACATCATTCATTCTTTTCCATTGTAACGTGTTTCCTTTCTTTATATGGATCTACAAATAGCAAATAAAATGAATAACTAGGTTGCTGAAATTACTATTGAATAAACACAGAGAGTTTACTAGTTGACTCGCAAATTCAAATGTGCTCCGATTTCTGTCACAGCCAAATGATGAAACACAAAGACTAACAATACGCTTTTCAAAGCTTTGTAGCTCAATGGTCTGACCACAATATGCACACCACAAAACAATTAACATGTAAAAATAAACATATATGAAGAGTCTGTCTATAAATTACATTGCTGGAATTACCTTGCAGAAATTAACATGCTGCATTCAACATGACTCACGAGGGTTTCCTTTCCCCATGTTGATCAATTTTGTTTTGAAGATTGACATCAAGTACCATTTTTGCAAGTGCATCATTAAAGCAGCTCCTTAGCTTCACAACTAAGGCATCATCATTTTCTCTTTACTGTTGGCTGGTAGGGCTCACCGGAGCTGAGCACGATAAAGTGAATGTTCTGCGCCGCGTGCAAACCTGCAATTTCTCTGTTTCTTTCTCCTCTATCTATTTGAGCTGCAATGCCCATGATCCGTGGCGTTCGTTCTATCCCACGAATGAATCGTGCTTGAGTACAAGACTCGCTCAAAGTTTGTTAGAAACCCGAGCTAAGCTCTAACAGAAACGGGAAATAAAGAAAAAACCAAAATGGCGCCGTGGCAGCCTAAAAGTGCTAGGAGCGCCACCATCGCCTGCTGATCCTCACGGCGCGGGATGTCGTCGTCCTCGATGGCGTTCCAGAGGCGCTTGCATATTCACCTGCATGACCAGGGCCAGTCGGTGTAGTTTGTCATGTTCAGCATGGGAAAGGAGAGTCCACTGCTGCCGCCGCCGATCTCCCGGACGACCTGCTGCATGACCAGCTCCCCCCTTGCCGCACTCGGCTGTGGTCGCGGCTCACGTCCCGTGGCCTCAGTGGCTGCGACTTGGAGGCATGGGAGGGAGAGTTTGTCTGCCCTCCGCTGCTGTGGTCGCGGCTCACGTCCCGTGGCCTCAGTGGCTGCGATTTGGAGGCATGGGAGGGAGAGTTTGTCTGCCCTCCGCTGCTCAACATGTCCACCGGTCACCGGTTAACAAGGCTCTGATGCCAATTGTCGGCCGGAAGAGCTTACGGGAGCTGAGCATGATGAACTCAACACACAACAACAACAACAACAACAACAACAACAACAAAGCCTTTAGTCCCAAACAAGTTGGGGTAGGCTAGAGGTGAAACCCATAAGATCTCGCGACCAACTCATGGCTCTGGCACATGAATAGCAAGCTTCCACGCACCCCTGTCCATAGCTAGTTCTTTGGTGATACTCCAATCCTTCATGTCTCTCTTAACGGACTCCTCCCATGTCAAATTCGGTCTACCTTGACCTCTCTTGACAATCTCCGCACACTTTAGCCGTCCGCTAAACACTGGAGCTTCTGGAGGCCTGCGCTGAATATGCCCGAACCATCTCATACGATGTTGGACAAGCTTCTCTTCAATTGGTGCTACCCCAAGTCCCCAACTCTATCTCGCACACACACAGACAATGTTTTGCGCCATGTGCGTACTTGCGACTTCTCTACCCCGTTTTCGTCTATTTATTTGAGCTACAATGCAACATGCAACGCCCGGATTAAGCGACACATCAGCCAACTCCAAGAAGTGTCCTCCGGATTATTTATTAACAAGGAAGTTAATCAAATGGCGCTCCCTTCTATCCAACCAGCCATCCGACATGAGTTTCCTTCTCTGTTATTTCCATGCTGCCTCATGTTGCCCCCTACTTGTTTCCTTGACACAATCATTAAGCAATGGCTCTCTCTCAGGTCTTGGTTCATAGGCACTAGGAGGCTTGTACCCTGAACCATATTGGCAAGGGGCTTCAATTGCAATCTCAAATTGTCTACTGCTTGTAGCATTAAATGGTATGCCACACTCACAGAAGAACAAATGCTCACTGCACATTCACATAGTGCCTCTCTTCCTTAGTCTTTGTGCTGGACTCCATAGTGCTTTGAGAACACCAAAAGCGCCTTTCATCTACAAGATCCTCAGGTGTTCTTCGAAACATGGCAACAATTTGCTTGGAACTATTGGCAGCAGCAGCAGCGGACTTGCCTTTTGCTGACATGTTGGTAACAAATGCTCTCTTGTTCACTATTGGAGGCCATGCTGAGTTGGAGAACCGAGCAGGCTGGGGTGCATGAGGTGCTACTAGCTTGGGAGCAACAGCAGCATACTCCACTATCAGGCCATAGGAGACCAAGACGAGACAGTGGAGGCGACAGTAGAGAGTAGAGGCGTTGCAGTCCGGTGAGGCAGCTGCCTGGGTGTCGTCATCTAATGAAGCAGCCGTGACGGCATCCTCCACTGGACCCCGTATTGCTACGGGCCAAGGAGGCCAGAATATACACATGCTATATATGCAAATATACCCCTATATAAAGGAGGAAGTACACATATCTATTACATGGACAAGGCGGATGCCTTTCGTAGATGTCAAAGGCGGCTCGACGCCCTGGACTTGGGGGGCACCCTGACGCCAAAGCGTCGCATAAAAGCAATGGGTTTTAGCATTTCTATTATGATGAATGTGCAAGTTAACCTTTTCATCTGTTGTACAATGCATACCTTTGTTAAGGTGATGAATGCCTTTTTCATTTGCTTGAGGGTGGTAATTCATCTATGATATTTTGCTTCTATGCTTTGTTAGACCTATCTTCTCTATTTTTACCAATGTGCAATACTACTGGAAGTTTTGCAGTTAAGGACTCCTGTGGATCAAACCTATAACACATGTTTCTTGAAGTTCGGTAGATCTCGTGAAATGTCGTTGGGGTAGTTAACTTTTAGTTAAATGTCATTGGAGGACAATTATGTTTTCTAGTTGATCTTCGTTTACATCAATTACAAAGTTCAGTTACAAATGTTACTTGAACTATTTGTGCCTTTTAACCTCTATATTTATTATTATGTTACAGGGGAAATATAAGGTGTATAACCTTTGCTCAGAAAGGCTGTACGATGCATCTCTTTTTGAGGGAAAGGTATGGGCAGCTTATATATCTGTTTATGTCCCTGTCCTGTCACCACCAAGAAATAATTTGAAAATTTCCAATCACTTGCTTCAGTTTCCTTCACACAGTTTGATAATGAAATAATCATTTTTGT
Organism: Aegilops umbellulata; assembly: GCA_032464435.1. Lineage (NCBI taxonomy): Eukaryota > Viridiplantae > Streptophyta > Magnoliopsida > Poales > Poaceae > Aegilops > Aegilops umbellulata. Next base: position 175,739,903 of record CP136058.1, read on the forward strand.
TCAATATTCATATTTGATGTGTATATTTTAGGTTGCATGCTTTCCTTTTGACGATCATAATTGTCCTCCGATACAACTTGTCATATCATTTTGCCAAAGTGCATACTCATGGCTGAAGGAAGACATAGAAAATGTGGTGGTTGTCCATTGCAAAGCTGGGAAAGCAAGAACAGGGTTGATGATCTCCAGCCTTCTAGTATACCTAAAGGTAAAATCAGTATTTGCGTTACATGCTAATTAAAATTAGCCATGCCAATTCTCCTACCAATTTTGAGGGTTAATAAGATTGGAAGCTTGTGCATCATATGTATGGACAGTTCTTTCCTACTGCGGAGGAGTCCATTGAATACTACAACCAGAAAAGATGTGTAGATGGAAAAGGGCTTATTCTTCCAAGCCAGATTGTGAGTAACCCTCGGATTATTTTAATTTATTTATATAACAATGCATTATTCTTAATTTGCTGGAAAAAATTACAGAGATATGTGAAGTACTTTGAGCGTATCTTAACTTACTTCAATGGTGAAAATCAGCCGCCTCGCAGGTGTTCACACTACTTCCTCCATGATTTCAGTATGATCTGCATGTATCTCATTTGTAAATGATTAAGCATGTGCCACACTTTCCAGGTGCATGCTTAGGGGATTTCGCCTTCATAGGTGCCCCTATTGGATCAGGCCATCAATTACTGTGTCCAATCACAATGGTATCTTACATCATGAATTGAACTTGAAATGTTCATCTCACATATCATATAGTAAAAGAGTAGCTTGTTGTTCTTTTTCTATGATTAGCAGTTTTTCTCCTCTGCATTGAGTAATAACCTATTGTGCAGGTGTTCTTTTTTCTACGAAGAAGCATCCAAGAACGAAAGAACTAATGGTATGCCTTTCCATCAATAAACCACTCTGGTTTTTGTTCATTAAATAAACATTCTTGTTTATGTTCAGTAGTTTGTGGCTTTCTGCTTACTCTGAAAATTATCGGTTGAGTATCACGAATATCTGTGCAGGTTGTTCATATTATTGATTGCGCCCACTTTGTTTTTGTAGGCTCATAGCGGAAACCGCATAGTGTTAAAAAGGTTCTTAAAAAAATCAGTGGCCTAGTACTGTCTTCTATAGCTTGAAGCAGTTGTATGAACATAGCCTAGTACCGTCTTCTATAGCTTGAAGCAGTTGTATGCCCAACATTTTCAGTACCAGTGGGGTGTTACATTGGTAAAGAAATGTAATGGTTGTTATATCATAATGTAAATGATATTAGGTCCAAGAGAGAAATGAAACTAACAAATATTGAACACTATTTTTTTGTGTTGATTCTTTGCTTCCTCAACAATAGATACATGCCTCCTCTAATATACCGATGGCTTATAATATTTTGTAATATTTCTTGCTTAACTAACTGGTCTTGTATTGCTCCCGATTTTCCTATATAAAGGACAGACCTGTTAAGTAGTATTAGTATTGGTCTAGGAGTTCTTATTAGGCTATGTCTCTTTCCTTGTACCCCAAGTCTTGTGTAATATATATGCCTCTTGGGCTATGCAATCGAGATGAGGTGCATCCATAACTCATGCTCCATCCAATCTTGCGCCGCCATAATCCTCTTGGCTTGCTGCTGATTTCTTCTCCTGTCCACACGCGTGCCTGCCTCTGGTCGCTGCTGCTTCCGCGCACGCCACGTGCTGCTCCCCTTAGTCAATGCCTCTACCACATGCCACTGCACACTGCCAAACAATCGACCTGCTGGCTTCTGCTTTGCCTAGCCGGCCTTTGCTCCGCGCCTATCCACTGGCCCTCCACCTCTGCTCCACCCCGATTCACCGACCCTCCACCTTGATCCGCCGGCCCGCTGACTTGTTACAGGAGCACAATACTTTTGGAATCTAGATATGTTGGCTTCTACCTTACGTGTCTTGCGTGTTTCTATGGATTTTGCATTAGTGAAGCTAAACACAAAAACAATTCTATAATGGAAGTACATTTGGAATTTGTGTGGTTGCTACTTGAGCAGCCCACTTTGTTATCTCTTTTCTTTTCCTTCTTCTTTGTTTCAGGCTTTATTTAGCATAATCTAGTAGGTTTCCAGTTTTGTTGTTTCCATAAAACAAAATACCACCACCAACAACAATAAAGCCTTTAGTCCCAAACAAGTTGGGGTAGGCTAGAGCTGAAACCCATAATATCTCGAAACCAACTCATGGTTCTGGCACATGGATAGCTAACTTCCACGCACCCCTGTCCATGGCTAGTTCTTTGGTGATATTCCAGTCCTTCAGATCTCTCTTTACGGACTCCTCCCGTGTCAAGTTTGGTCTACCCCAACCTCTCTTGACATTGTCAGCACATTTTAGCCGTCTGCTATGCATTGGAGCTTCTGGAGGCCTGCATTGAATATGTCCAAACCATCTCAGAAGATGTTGAACAAGCTTCTCTCCAGTCGGTGCTAGCCCAACTCAATCCCCTATATCATCATTCCAGACCCGATTCTTTCTTGTGTGGCCACACATCCATCTCAACATGTGCATCTCCGCTACACCTAACTGTTGAACATGTCGCCTTTTAGTCGGCCAACACTCAACGCCATACAACATTGTGGGGCGAATCCCCGTCCTATAGAACCTGCCTTTTAGCTTTTGTGGCACTCTTGTCACAGAGAACGCCAAAAGCTTGGCACCACTTCATCCATCCGGCTTTGATCCGATGTCTCACATCTTCATCGATATCACCATCCTTCTGCAGCATTGACCCCAAATATCGGAAGGTGTCCTTCTGAGGTACCACCTACCCATCAAGGCTAACCTCCTCGTGCCTAGTAGTACTGAAACTGCACCTCATGTACTCAGTTTTAGTTCTACTAAGCCTAAAACCTTTCGATTCCAAGGTTTGTCTCCATAGCTCTAACTTTCTGTTAACCCCCGTCCGACTATCATCGACTAGCACCATATCATCCGCAAAGAGCATACACCATGGGATATCTCCTTGTGACCTCATCCATCACCAAAGCAAAACGATAAGGGCTCAAAGCTGACCCTTGGTGCAGTCCTATTTTGATCGGGAAGTCATCAGTCTCGCCATCGCTTGTTCAAATACTTGTCACAACGTTATCGTACATGTCCTTGATGAGGTTAATTTACTTTGTTGGGACTTTGTGTTTCTCCAAGGCCCACCACATGACATTCCGTAAAACAAAGTACCAAAAACCTCAAAAGATATTCCAAACTCTCTTATTTCACTATGACCTAGAGAAGCTGTTTCTTTTATTATATATTTGATCTATTCTCTAAATGCATGAAGTCTCTCTGCTCTCATTTGGTAACTTAATTTTCAACCCATTTTCAGCCAGAAGATTTCTGGTTTAGTGCACCAAAGAAGGGAATTATGGTTTTCGCGTTGCCCGGGGAGCCTGGATTAGCAGAGGTAGCTGGTGATTTCAAGATTCAGTTTCATGATCGGCAAGGAGATTTCTACTGGTAAGCTCCTTTTTTCTAATAATGTATCATTCCTTTACATAAGTATCTTGCTTTAGTTGCAGAAATCTACATATATATATATATATGTATATATATATATACATATATATATACATATATATATACATATATATATATGTATATGTATATGTATATATATATATATATATATATATATATATATTCTGATGGCATCAAAATCTTACATGGGAAACTGGAAATAAATTATATTCTTAATTATATTTTACACTTGTCTTTTTCAGCTGGCTAAATACAACAATGATGGAGAACAGAGTGACACTGAATCCAACTGATTTTGATGATTTTGACAAGGTAATCGATGCTTCATTGCTGATTTTGACAAGGTAACTGATTATTTTGACTAGGTAGGTACACATGCAAATTGCACGTAGGAGCTTATAGATATAACCAAAGTATGAACGAATATCGATATACCACATGATAAACAGGTAAACATGTTAGTTTGGAGTCATATATGCATGGCGTAGATGTAGATTTAGTTCTCGTGGTTCATCCCATTGAAAATCAAATTATAACTACAGAATATTTGAAGACTGCAAGGTATAATATAGTACATGAAAATGTCAAATATATCCAGCACATTTGTCCTTAGGTATCTCATATTGCAGTTTTGAGTAGCTAGTATTGCATCTTCAAAGACAAATGGAATTATGAACGTGTTGTTATAACTTTGAGTTTTTTTGTGAAGTAAGAGTGAATGGAATTTTTTTTATAGAAACAAACTTGGGGGAATTAAAGTATGGAAGGATCTAGAACAAATGAGAAGTGCCTGCGAAGTGAGGTTTGTGCATATTGCGCATTGTGAATCATATATAGTAAAAAAAGGAATGGCAATTCATTCGAAAAAAAGTTTGGATAGTTAAAGTATGGAAGATTCTAGAACAAAAAAGTGTTTGGTGTTTTTGAATTTGTGTATATTGTGCACTCTAAATCATAAAGTAAAAAAGAGTGACAATTCATCTACAAGAAAAAAAGTTTGGATAATTAAACTACAACATGGGATGAGGTTGCGCTTATGTAATTGCTAAATCAATTCCGGAGTTGTTATTGACCACACCAGGGCACGGTCAACCTGATCACAAAGTTCCAGTCCCTGTAAGCAGTTGAAGAACAAGCAAGACCTATGATTTGCAATATAAACTGCTGAATGTTGGGTTTCCGTAAGAGGTCTTGGGTTGGTTGTTACACAAATGAAATATATGAATTTGCAACTATGGCGAATTTGTACCTAAACAAAACCCAAGTCTAAACGATGCCCTGGAGGGGTTGGGGGGGGGGGGGCAGGGGGGGGATCAACCCTTAGTCGGTTTCTCCACTAATACGAAATCGAAACCTATTGCCCTTTATTTCGATTTTACATGGGCCTGGCCCAAAAGTGAGGTGGCACAATACCTAAGGATGATTATGGATGAAATTATGAAGTGTTATCGTGTGTGCTTTGTCCATGCCTTCATGTGTCATTATGGCTCCCTCAAAGTCCTGAAATGACGTGTGCGAACTCTGGTGATTGGTCCTTGTCTTTTTGTTACTTGAGCAGGTGTACCTGTGAGATGTGTGGGTGTAACTGCAGTAGGGGATGTCCTCATCAGTGCACGTGGTAGAATCCGATGGAGTGAAGATGATATCCAACAGCCAATAGTGCTCGGATTTACCACCTCTGTATCGTCGGTTTATCTTCATCCAATGTCCAATATTCAAACTTGTTAATACATTAACGGAAGTTTATTTCAAAAAATAAAAATATTGAACTATTCAATAAGATGCACGCTAAATATCCACTTTATATTGTTGAGTCCACATGACAGTTTTAGGCCCTGTCCGGGACACGGTTGTGTAAAGCCATAGTTAAAAAAGGCGTGCCTAGCTCTAGGCGATAGCAAAACGCCTACCGCGTAACTGCGCTTAATCTGCACATAATTGCGCATAAGCATGCGCTTTGGTCAGAAATCGCAAGGAGGTGGTAAAACACACAATTAACGCCTAGCGCTTTTTTGAACTATGTGTAATACATAGGAATATGAGTAAGTGTAGGAATGGGGAAGGATCACACCTGCAAAATAAAGGAGCCGAAAAACCACAGGAAAACATAAGGAGCGTGCGATTTGGGTGGTTGCAGGAGAACGAAGGAATGGTACTGGTACACCTGTTATTAATCATGGTTCCATGAATATTTTATTTGCCTTTCCTTTCTCCCATTGGCATCGAGTAGATGCGCGCCTTTCCTTTCTCCCAAACTTTAGGTTGGAAAATTTTCCCACAGGAACAAATGTTCCTTTGAAATTCCTGCAGATTTCCTACGGACCCAATGCACCCTTATTCCATGAGTTGCCATGTGTAATGCAAGGTTTGGCTCTAGTTGAGCTGTAGCAGACTTGGTACATTTTATATTTGTCATTGATGAAAATGATTTATATTACTAGTAGTAAGTGAAGAAAACATTTTGCCCAGTGATGAGTCATTTATCTTGAGTTCACCTTGTTGCCCTTTGTTCAGACTCTTAACTAACTATTGTGGTATCCAGAGAAAATTGCCGTCACCAGGATTCCAGGTTGAGATCGTTCTGGTAGATTATAGTGGTTCACAACCACCAAAACAAAAACCAGCTGATGGATCTGCTGATAAGAAGTCTGATGCTGATTCCTCTACGAGCAGCAGTGCCAAAGACAGCAATGCTGCACCTGTAGAGTCCAAGAAAGAAACTGGAAGTGATGATAAGGATGATGTTTTTTCTGACAATGAAGCAGAAGATGGATCATCCAAGGGCAGGAAGGAGGTCTCCAGCAGTGGTCAAGGTGGAGCAAATGGAGCCAAAGCTTCTGAAACAAGTGATGCACAACAGGAGCCATCAGCTGTTGCCAGCGGAATCGAGAAAATAACCATTTCGGGCGATCAAGGAATTGCAAGGGCAGCTGACGCTATCTCTCTCAAAACTGAAGCTAGCAGCAAGAGCGGCTCCACCAAAGCACCCCCCCCTGCTGTGGAATCATCCAGCTTGAGCGAGTTCAAGGCCATCGCCGCAGACGCTTCGGTCTTCTCATTTGGAGATGAAGATGACTACGAAAGCGAATAGGGCCCTCTGCTTTCGCAGGTGTTTGGTTTGTCATGTGTACATTTTCACTCTTCTAAGACCCATGATGGAATGTCACTATAAAGCAAAGCTGGAAAGAATTGATTTATTTTTGTGTTTTGCGTTTATTATAGCCCTTTAATCAGGGTGCAATGTTGTACCTTGACCAGATCTGAACTTAGCGACTGAGAATGTTATAACCATTTGATTCTCCAAGCTAGACCAGGTCGTTTCTTTTCATGCACAAAATGGGTTGTTAGAGCATTTCCAGCCGTTTGGCCCCCCAGCGCACCTGGGGAAGGCCTTTGCGCGTTTGCGCCAGTGGTTTTTTTGGCCCGAGGGGAATCAAGTTTCCAGCCGCGCCCTCAGGTTTCGGCCCCCAAACGCCCAAAAAATCAAAGTTCTTTTTCGCTACAAAAAACAACATAAGTTCGGCGATCATCATGCCACAGGTCGGCGATCGAACATAGCCAAAGTCCAGCAATCAAAAGGATAGGAAAATAGACATGAAACTCAAATGGCAGGCTCCTCTATAGGGGTGGGAGAGGTCGGCGTTGTGGGCACAGTTGCAGTGCTTGCGTTGGTGTCGGCGTAGGCGTGGGCATAGTGGCAGTGGTCGTCGCCGGTCTCGACATCTAGTTCAAGATGAGGTTGCGTTCTGCCAGGTACCACACCGTCACCTGCTGGTCCATCGTCGCCATCTCTGCTCCCATCAGGAACGCCAGGTCGGTGTTCCTCTTCTTCGCGACGACGTTGGTCCTGAGAAAGTCGAGCTTGACGTCCTGCTTCGTCATCAGCGCCGACCACCTCGCCTCGGACTTCTCCCTCTTGGCGGCGTGGCTCCTGGAGTCGGCGATGCACTGCTCTACCGACGACTGCAGCCGTTTGGCAGCGGACGCTGAGTCTCTGGTTGCTTTGGCTTTCTTGCTGCCATCATGACGCCTTCTGCCGCCGCCGACGCAGGCGCATTCGGTTGTAGACACTATCCTTGGTCTTGGCGAGACCGAGCCTACACTCTGTCCATTTCTCGCACGACTCTATCCTGGTGAAGACATGAAGGAACTTGAAATCCTGGCCGTTGTTGTCCTGGCGAAACATGTCGAACATTCGAACCATCTACACAGACAAAGAACAAGTGTCGGCGAAGTACACGGCGAAGAGCTGGGCCGGCGAGTGATGGACATACCTGAAGCTCGACGTTAACGCCGCTCTTCGGCCGAGCAATGACCTCCTCCTGAATCCCATGCCACTTGTTGCAGGCCTGTTGGATGGTCGCCCAATGGTCGGCCATGGCCTTCTCGTCGCAATCCATGTGGATGCTGGCGAAGTCGGGGTCGACCAACTTGCGCTCATCGAACGCCGTCTTGACCCTTCTCCAGTAGGTGTCGGCGTTCTGATTCGCGCCGGTGATTGGGTCGATGCTGACAGTCTTCCATGCTTCGGCGAGGCACCTGTCTTCCTTTGGCGTCCACTTGACGCGAGGCTCACCCGGTCCGGCTTTGGACGGCCGCTTCTTCTTTCTCCCTTTGGCCGCTGGCTCCGTCGGTTCTTCCTCTTCCACCTCCTCCTCGACATCGTCATGCTTGACATCCTCCATGTCGACGGCGGTGTCCAGTGTTTCGTCTTGCGTGCGAAACCCGGGGCACGAAGTGGCGGCGGCTGAGTCGTCCGTGATGATCTCGTCCATGTCGGTATCGGTGCTGCTAAACTATGGCGCCGAGCCTGGTGTGAAGGGTAGGGGTCCACGACGCAGAGTTGGTGCAGGCGAGCCTGAGTACATCGGCGAGTAGCCGTACTGGGTGTTCAGGCCGGCGATGAACGCGGGGAGGGGCGTGCGCGGGTCGGGGGGGAGGGGAGGGGGAGGGGTGCAGAGCCATGCAGAAGGTGATGTTGGGGTTGAAGCCGCCAAGCGCGTCATCATCGGCGTACTCAGGTGAGGGCGCGTACCCCCACACTAGCAGTGAGAAGTTGGCCGGCGACGTGGCGCTCTGCTGGCTGCCCCACGCGCCTTGTGGGTACTGGCCGGCCTGTTGAGGCGGAAGGAGCTGGCACTCGTTCGCTATGCCCGTGCGAGACGTCTCCTCCTGCTCCGCCTTCGCGTCCTTGGCCTTCTTCATGTTGAGCTTGTTCCGCTGATCGTTGGTGACCGCCGCCCGGCGATCAACGTCAACCTTCCACTGGGCGTTCGTCAAGCCCGGGGGGCTTGGCGTCGGCGCCCTCAGCTTCCTCGGCTTTGACTGGGCGGAATCAGTGGCTAGGCGAGGGGCACATACTTCTTCGATGGCATGGCGCGCGGATCTGGGGAGAATGGCGGGAGTTGCGGGGGAGACGGGGGGGGGGGGGGGGTGGGGAGGAAAAGGGAGGGAAAAGCGGAAAACGGCGGGAAAATCGGCTGGTGTCCCCGACAGTGCGGGTCCATGCGTCTTTTCGCTTCAGCTGGTGTCCCCAGGCTCCTCCCGGTGCACTAGGTTCTGCTTGGGTTCGCCGGTTGTGATTTCGGCCCAAACTAACTAAAAACAAGGATCTGAGGGCGCGACTGGGCGATTTTTCTGCACCGGCGGTAAAAAGGGCGCTCTGGGGGCCTGTTGGAGGGCGGCTGGAGATGCTCTTATTTCCACTCTCTTGTCGGGTAAACCTGCAGACGGCCGAGGGGACAACATTAACTACGGAAGCGGATAGGTCCACTGTTTCGCAGGTGTTGGTTTGTATGTGGGACACCATTAGACATCAGACTACTAATAGTTTGCATCTATCAGACCAGTCGAAGGCTATCCGATTGGAAGCATGGTGTACTTTGGATTTGGTAATTATTCCACACAGTGATTAGGTGCTATCGATGGCTAATTTGCCGCTGCTTCCTAACTACTTCCACAACGCACGCACTCCACTCTTGCCTCACTCCTTGTTGCCAACCATGCAAATCTTTCTGTAACTACTGTTTCCATTTTTTTTCGAAAAGGGGGGTTTCCCCGGCCTCTGCATCAGCATGATGCATACGACCATCTTATTAATCCAAACAAATAAGTTCCAACAAGGTCTCAAAGTCTCCAAATGTGAAAAAGAGAAACAAAGGCTCACACAGAACCAAAAAGGCTAGAAACACAAACTAGCCACAAGAAGGATGCCACAACCGTCTGGCTAAAAAGAGATAGGAAAACTAATTGCCTATCCTATTACATGACCGCCATCCAAACCGGTTGAAGATATCCCAAGCTACCGTCTCCCAGCGGATAGATCCAGTAACCAAACGCTCCCTGGCCTCCGTCGGAGTGAGTAGCGACCAGGAACGAATCAGCGCCGTAGCTCTGAAGATAACCTGCAAAAAATGAATGTGTGTTGTCCTGTTAAAAACCAAACCATTCCTGCAATTCCAGAGCGCACACACCAAGGCGCTGACTCCTACACGAATATGTCGCGCTAACCCAGGCTCTACCCCGTTAAGCCACATTCCAAATAACGTGTTGACTAAACTTGGTGGAGAAATATTGAAAGCAATATGGACTGTCCTCCATAAAAGTTTAGCTAGTGGGCAATCAAGAAAAAGGGGTTTAATCGTTTCATCCCGATCACAGAAACTACACCTAGTAGGTCCTGTCCAATTACGCTTTGTCAAGTTGTCCTTGGTTAAAATAACTTGTTTGTGGAGAAACCACATAAACACTTTAATTTTCAAAGGAACTTTGATAGCCCACACATGTTTGGAACTAGGAATGGAGCTTGAATCGATCACATCAACATACATTGATTTAACTGTAAATTCTCCCGACCTAGTAAGCTTCCAGCGTAATTTATCGGGTTGTTGGGAAAGCTGAACATCCATCAGTCTCCTTACTAGATGTAACCATTCTTCCCAACGATTGCCCACTAACGCCCTTCTGAACTGAATATTAAGGGGGATTGATTGAAATACCGTTGCAACAAAAACCTCATGTCGTTGAACAATGCGATACAACGACGGGTACTGGATGGCTAGGGGTACCTCTCCGAGCCAAGTATCCTCCCAGAATCTCGTACTGGCTCCGTCACCAACTATAAACTTTGTCCTATTAAACAAGGAAAGCTTTACTTTCATAAGCCCTTTCCAAAAGGGTGAATCAGTCGGTCTTACTGTGACCTGAGACAAAGTTTTGGTTTGAAGATACTTATTACGAAGGATTTGTGCCCAAGTGGCGTCAGTTCCGCTAGATAACTTGCACAACCACTTGCTGAGAAGACATCTGTTCTTGACCTCAAGATTCTCAATCCCAAGACCCCCTTGGTCTTTCGGTCTACAGATGATATCCCATTTGGCTAGACGGTATTTTCTTTTTAGCTCATCACCCGGCCAAAAGAATCAGGATCGATAAAAGTCCAGTCTTTTCCTAACATCAACTGGGACTTTGAAAAAACACAAAAGAAACATAGGCATACTCGTGAGAACCGAATTAATCAGAATTAAGCGGCCTCCGTATGACATGAGCTTGCCCTTCCAGCAACTCGTTTCTTTTCAAATCGGTCCTCGATGCATTTCCATTCTCTGTTTGTCAGCTTACGATAGTGGATTGGTATTCCTAAGTATGTGAAAGGCAAAGCCCCTAAATCACACCCAAACAATTGCTTGTAAGCCTCTTGTTCATCATTGGCTCTACCAAAGCAGAACAATTCGCTTTTATGAAAGTTAATCTTTAACCCAGTCAATTGTTCAAATAAGCATAACACCAGCTTCATATTTCTCGCTTTTGCCAAGTCGTGCTCCATAAAGATGATTGTATCATCGGTGTACTGGAGGATGGACACCCCTCCATCAACGAGGTGAGGTACAAGGCCCCCGCACTTGACCCGCCTCCTTAGCCCTTCCTATCAAAATTGCCAACATATCCACTACAATGTTGAACAAAATAGGTGACATCGGATCCCCTTGTCTTAGGCCCTTGTGTGTCTGGAAGTAATGACCGATCTCGTCATTCAATTTAATTCCAACACTCCCTTTTTGCGTATATGATTCAACCTGGCGTCGTCAGACTTCATCGAAACCTTTCATACGCAACGCCTGTTGTAGGAATGGCCACTTTACTTTACCGTACGCTTTCTCGAAATCCACCTTAAAAATAACTCCATCTAATTTTTTCGAGTGGATTTAATGGAGCGTTTCATGCAGGACCACCACCCCTTCCAGGATGTTTCTATCCGGCATGAAAGCAGTTTGGGAATGCTGCACCACAGAATGCGCAATCTGTGTGAGCTGATTCGTCCCAACCTTTGTAAAAATTTTGAAACTAACATTGAGAAGGCAGATCAGCCTGAACTGCTCGATTCTCAAAGCATCTGTCTTCTTAGGAAGCAGTGTTATTGTTCCAAAATTTAAGTGAAATAACTGAAGCTGTCCAGAGAATAGATCGTGGAACATTGGAAGTAAATCCCCCTTAATAATATGCCAACATCTTTTGTAAAACTCTGCCGGGAATCCATCCGGCCCGGGAGCCTTATTGTTTCTCATCTGCATTATAGCATCAAAAACCTCCTTCTCCGAGAAAGGGGCAACCAGAATATCATTATCATTAGCAGTTAATTGAGGCACATCCTCAATCCCGGACTCATCGAGGGACACACAACTATCCTCCGGAGGTCCGAATAACTGCTTATAATACTCGGTGATGTAAAGTTTCAGGTTGTCCTGCCCTACAATTGTTCCTTCATCTTGCTCAAGCTGGAAAATTCTCTTCTTTCTGTGTTTGCCATTAGCAATCAAATGAAAGAATTGAGTGTTTGCATCCCCCTGGACCACTCTACGAACTTTAGCTCTCAACGCCCACTTCAACTCTTCTTCGCGGAGAAGTTCTTTCAACCTCATCTCCGCATCCAGCTTAAACTAGAACTCTGCAGGTTGCAAAATCGTGGATTCGGCTTTAATATCGAGGGACTGAATCAGAGAAAGGAGCCTGTCCTTTTCAATCTTATAAATCCCACTAAGGTGTTTAGCCCATCCCCGTAGGAAGCTTCTCAAATGTCTAATCTTATTCTGCCACCGCTCGACAGAAGTCTTGCCTCCTCTATCTTTAGCCCATTCCCTGGCTATCAGATCCAGGAAGCCTTCTCGTTCAAACCAAGCAAGTTAGAAGGAAAAGGTGTTTTTGTTTCCCACGTGGTTTGGCTCACCTGAGTCCACGAGTAGTGGTGTGTGATCCAATATACTGCGCGAGAGAGCCTGAACCGTTACGAGAGGGAACTTCTGTTCCCACTCGACGCTCGCAAGGACTCGATCCAACTTCTCGTATGTCGGATTTGGCAAAGCGTTGGCCCAGGTAAATTTTTGACCAGAAAGCTCTATCTCTCTCAGATCCAAGCTTTCAATGATGGTGTTAAACATAAACGACCATCTTCCATCAAAAGTATCATTATTCTTTTCCTCTCTCCTCCTAATGATGTTGAAATCACCCCCAACCAGAATCAGGAGCTGCTCGGAACCGCAAATTCGAACCAAGTCCGCCAAAAACTCCGGTTTAAACTCGGGTTGTGCGGCACCATAAACCGCCACCAGAGCCTAGTTAAACCCATCAGCTTTAGACCTAACCCGAAATTTAACCGCGAAGTCACCCATCACTACACTTCGGACTTCCAGTGAATCGCATCTCACTCCAAGCAGGATCCCACCGGATCTTCCTCGCGGGGGAAGGCAATGCCAATCAAAATCGACACCCCCCGATAGCATGTTAAGAAACTGAGGCGCAAAATTATCCCTACCAGTCTCCGAGAGAGCAGCGAAATCTAATCGATGCTCTAGAGTCGCCTCAGCAAGAAACCTTCTTTTAGCCAAGTCCTTCATACCTTTGCTATTCCAAAAGATTCCTTTCATATGTCATCATGAAATTTTTTGGCCGTCCGAATCCTAGAACTCCTACGAACCGTTGACGCGGGTTAAACCTTCCGCTTCCACTTACGCTTGGGTTTACTATGGTCCTCCATCCGGTCCTCATAGCCGGGCTCTGGTGGTTTATTCACTACATTCTCTAGGCTAACCTCCTCCTCCTCGGATTCAGTAGTGGATGGTGAAAGGTCCGCACAAAAATTATCGAGCACTCTCACCCCCAACGCATCAATCTCAGCATCATTCATAGGTCTTACTACTGCTAGGTTTCGAATAGTTTCTAAAGCGCGTTCCGCTTCCAATTCAAGGAGATCATTAACCGAGTTGGAGATTTAACTATTAGTACTCCCTAGTGAAACTCCTAATTGGTTTGCATTATTTATAATCTCATCCTTAGAATAATGCAAAATAGAATTGGACAAGTTGACGGACATACTAGTGGTGACCTCAATGTCATGAAGCTTGGCCGCCCTCATAGCGCACCTTTGCTGCATGTCATCAACGTCCGGGTGGTCCTGGATACGAGAACTCATCTGTCGCCCCGCAGAGATCGGGTCGGGGATCCCACCAAAGGCAATGACCTCCTCCCGAGTAGTGCCACTCGGAGGCGGCGGCGGAGAGCTCCCAAGGCGTACGGACGGAAAGCCGGGGGAGGGAGGCGCCGGCGCCGCCTGCCGGAACACCCCCTGCCCCAACTCTCAAGCCAGGGGGCGTCACCGTCCCGACTGCTGAAGGAGAAGGAAGGTCGGGGCCACCTGCCCTAGACTCCCACCCAGCACCACTTGAGATATGGCCTCACTAGCCGCCGCCGAGGGGGAAGGAGTCGGGGCCACCTGCCCCAGACGGTCTCCCCCACGGCCGGCCGTCAACGGTGCGGCCGGCGTCGCTGGCGCCAGGATAGGGGGAGAAGAAGTCGCGGCCACCTGCCCCGAACTCCCCCCTAGGCATAACCTCCAAAGCAGCCGACATCTGTCGGCACGTGACCACAGGGGGTGCTGGGAGGAGTGAAACCACCTGAGGCTCCACGTCCCCTCCCCCCTCCAAGGTCGTCGTCGAGTGTACCGTCAAACAGTCACCCACCACGAGACGATCAGCAGTCTAAAAATCCAGCACCGGGAGCGAGCACTCGAAAGCATCATTAGACTCCACCCGGTCGCTCCAAAGCCTAGGAGGGGCAGACGCAGGCTCAAAGGATCCAAAACGCAAAGTACTCTTCGGCATCGACGGAGATGGGGCCGGTTCTACCCCGGGCCCAGTCTTGGGCAACTGAGCAACTGGTCCCGACCCGTTGGACCTCTCTCGTCCAGCCTCATCAGTCGGATCCTCCCTAGCACCCGCATTGTCGTCACCCTCATGCATATCCACATCAGCCCCATTAACCGCCTCAGCAAACAACTCTGAATCCTCAAACTCAATCTCAAGAGGAAACACCTCTCCCCTATAGGTCCAGTTAACCACATCCGGAATGAACTCGATGTCCAGAACACTCACTAGCAGTCGGGCCACCCCATGGGCGCGAGTGAATGCCATATCCACTTTCTCAGTTTTGCCAACCATGATACCCAGACTACCCACAACTCGAGCATCCGTCAGAGACTCAGAGGGTGCCCCAGAAAACCGTAGCCACACCTGAGTGAGGGGCTTTCCCTTAGGCTCCACTCTCTTCCACTCATGAAACTCTAGAATGCAATTAGTGCCGTGGACGTTGCACAACCCAAAGCTCAGCAACCGCCGCAAGTCCTCTACCGATGGGAAGTCAACCCTGAACACACTGTCCTCGATGTGGACAAGCTCCCACTGAAAATCACCAGGAGCCAGTTCCTGAAGCCTCTGCACAATCTGAGCCTCGGAAACCGCTCCCTGGGTAGCTTTCACAATTCCAGTAGTCAGGCTCTGCGTCTCAACTGGAATCTCTCTCACAGCCGGGGACTCAAAGAACATCAGCTCAGCACAATATACTCCATACATTGTAAGAGCCGGAGCCTGATCACGCAGAAGCGGGCAATCCCCCGTGGCATGCGTTGGCTTACCACACGTATCACACAACTCAGCCACGCACTCAACAATGAAGTGACCCTTCTCACCACATCGATAGCATAGCATCTTCTCTTTCTTACGCGCCCACTTGGACGCCCTCTCAGACTCAGTCCTGATGCCTGCGTCAGCTGAAGCACCAGTCATAGAAACATCTGCGTTGGCAAAGGCCGTCACTACCTCCATAGCCTGGCTAGGCAGTGCGGTCGCCTGAGCGGGATCGGCCGCCACCTCGGTAGCCTGATGGTCCACAACGGCCGGCGGCGGAGGTTGTCTGCGGAATCGACCACAACCACCCCCACGACCACCACGGAGACTACGGTAGCCACCTCTCTGCCGATAATCCGGCCTAGAAGCACCCTCGACAAAACCGCCCGGAGGGCCAAGGAACGGCCTCTCAGCGGAACCATCACTCTGCCAAGCATAACCACGACCACCTCCCGTAGATGACGATCCACGGTGTTGACCATCCCCATAAGCATCATAGCCATCGTCCCCTCGGGGCGGATCAGTAGACTCTCCAGCCACCTTGTCCTGTCTCGTCTGCGTAGGTCCCAAGCGCTTTTGCGTCGGCCTTGCCACATAGTGAGGCGGCGGCGCGGCACAAGACTGCACGCCGGCATAGTGGCCTGGGCAACCGGGCGTGGGCCATTAGCTTGGCCAACCGGCCGAGGGCCATTATGCATCGGCGGCCTCGGCGGAGCAGCTCCACGCCCCACAGCCGTAGGAGTCGGAGGCCTCGGCGGAGCAGCGCCACGCCCCACGGCCAGAGCTACCGAGCTAGGCGCCGGCGGCCGAACTCCGGGCTGCACGCCAACGCCGCGACCTGTTGTCGCCGTGGTCGCACCACCAGGAGGACCGGTGCCCCGACCCGCAGACAAGGAAGGCACCCCCCCTCGACCGACGCCATGCACGGGTAGGGGCGGAGCGGCCCGGCCGCTGCCAACGCCCGGCGGCAGCGCACCACCGCCACGCCCCCCCGCCAGATGCGGCCTTTGCGAGCACTGCCATGGCCCCGAGAGGCGGAATGCGCCGAGCCCGGTCGTCCCCCGCGGAACAAAACCGCCGCGTCGGCGTCCGACAAAGAACCCTAGGGCGCAGCGATGGAGGCGGTAACGACGATCGGGACACAATGCATGCCTCGACCCTCTCGACGTGCTCAATAACCGGTTCTGTCTGGGCCACATAGCCAACAAACCCCGGCCCAGAGACTCCTAGCGGCCCACTAATGGAAAACCTCTCCTCGCGGCCCAGGAGCGAATTCAAACGCTCCTGGCGAGCCGCTCTGATCTGGGACGCCGTGACCGCCGGCGGCGCTGCCGCGGTCACCTCCAGCGCCGATCGAGCCCGTGCCCGGCGAGAAGACTTTCTTCTAGTAACCGTAGTCCAAGAATCTGGCCGAATCAGATCGAAAATAGTCAAGTTCGGAAGACGTACCTTAGGTAGGGGGCCTTTCCATGGCCGGAGCGCGGAAGCCGCCGTCCTCCGATGAACAATCCGGCGAACAACCTCCATGTTATCCTTCGGAAGCAGACCTTGCCGCGCCGGCACGACACCCTCCACAATCGTAGCCACTTCCTCCTCCGAATACCCGGGATTGAACGCCTCACAGATCACATCCGATAGGCTCGGTGAGTACCCCTCCGACGAGACGCCGGAGCAGTCCCCGTCGTCGTCGTCCTCTTCGTCAGGGTCAGCGAGAGCCGAGAACCTAGGCATCGCCCGCATCGCCCGTGTTGCCTTAGACATGCACCCACGTACTGATCGATCCATGGATTGACTTTTTCAGGGCGGCTGGGAGGACGACGAGGACGTCTATGATGCGGCATGCCACGAGGCACTGGAGGAGGCCGGAGTCAGGGGCAACATCAATGTAACTACTCGTACTCACACATCAACTACTGCTTCCATAAATCACGTCAATCTCGCAAATCTTTTTTGTAACTACGTCTTCCATAAATCACATGAATCTCCATTCTTGCTTTTCACGCCAAGCTACTCCTTCCATTTTTATATACAAAGCCACAAACATATATTACAGATATCAAGGTAAAAATTAATGCCTACTTAAGGCAATGTTGCAAGCTAGTCTTTTTTCTCACTCGACGTGTTAATTAATGTGTATTTTTCTCTTCAACACATAACAAGACAACCCTCTTACTCCTCATTGGTTGATTAATGTGGTACACGATAACCAACCTTCTCACTCCCACATGCATGTAAGGGGTATTAACGTCCTCGGTTGCTAGTACGAGGCAAACCTCAACAATTTTACCTCGATTGCTGTTAGTGGCTTTGTATAAATGCAAATTATAACTTTGATAGTGGCCTTGTATACAAAAATAGAGGGAGTATTTGTTTCCATAAGAAGAAGATTTGAATCCATTATCATTTAAATTCGGATTTGCTATTTCACATCTAAATGTGAAAATAGTTACATCACATCTAACTTTCTAACCACATGATTTAGACATCAAGATTCGTGTTCTTTGATTCTTTTTCGTTTGTTCAAAGTGCTTGAGGACGTCACGCGCCTATTCTTTCATTTGTTCAAAGTCGGGACAGAGTCGGTCAAACTCAACGACAAGAGGATGCATTTTGTTCGCTTCAGCGTTGATCCATTTAAGCACCGATTGACGCGGCGTTGCTTTGTTTGTGCTCATGTGTGTTTGTAGGTACCCTGCTTGTGGTGCATGTGCAATGACTGTGTTTTTCTGGTTTCTTTGTCTTTTTCCCTATTTCTTCTTTTTTCATTTGTGTGTTTCAAATTTGTAAACTTTTTCAATTCATGATTTTCTTATTTTTATTTTTTTCTCCTTTCCATTTTTTAAATTATTGAATTCTCGAATCATTGTTAGTTGACAGTCCACCACCAAAAAGGGGGTTGTCTTTCTTTTTTGTCTCAGTTGCAAGTCCATCCTCAACTTGTAACTGAGGTTGATCTTCTTTTGTCCCAATTGAAATCACACCCTTGACTCGTAATTGGGTCTCGACATTTTTTTGTTTTAGTTGCAAGTGTACCCTCAACTCGTAACTGGGGTCCGAACTTCTTTGTCCCAATTGCAAGTCCACCTCAACTCACAACTGAGGCCCAACTTTTTTCTCTCAGTGCAAGTTCACTCTCGATTCGCAACTGGAACCCAATATTTTTAGTCCCAATTTCAAGTCCACCCTCGACTCATAATTAGGGGTCCGACCTTTTTTTTCCAGTTGCAAGTCCACACTCGACTCATAACTGGGGCCCGACCTTTTTTTGTCTCAGTTGCAATCCCACCCTCAACTCGCAACTGGGACCGGACTTCTTTTCTGCCCTCGACTCGCAACTGGGGCCCAACATTTTTTGTCCTAGTTACAAGTACACCCTCGACTCATAACGGGGACGCGACCTTTTTTTGTCTCAGTTGCAATCCCACGCTCAACTCACAACTGGGCCCAAATTTTTTGTCTCAGTTGCAAGTCCGCCCTTGACTTGCAACTTGGGCCCAACACTTTTTTGTCCTAGTTGCAAGTCCACCCTCGACTTGTAAAGGGGACACACCCTTTTTTTTGTCTAAGTTGCAAGTCCACCCTTCACTCGCAACTTGGGCCCGGTCTTTTTTTGGTCCCAATTGCAAGTCCACCGTTGACTCGCAATTGGGGCCCGACGTTTTTTGTCTCAGATGCAATGCCATCCTCGACTCACAACTGGGGGTTCGACCTTCTTTTTGTCCTAGTTGCAAATCGATCCTGGACTCGTAATCGAGGCCCAAACTTTTTTTCATTATATAATACATTCTTTTAAACATCACAAACATTCTTTTGAAATGTATGAACATTTTTTAAATGGTGAAAACAATTTTTTATTGAAACTTTATGATTAAAACAAAAATAAACTAAATTTATTCATGTTTTTTTAAATAGAATTTTCAAAAATAAAAATAAGCTAAACTGTTTGGGGATTTTCAAAATTTCTTCGCTTTTTTTTTCAAATTTTGTTTGTGAAGAAATTTTTTGGAATACCAAATATTGTTCTTATTTAAAAAAATTGGAATTACAAAATTTATTCACATTTGAAAAAGAGTTTTCATTTTTTTTGCATTTTAAAAAATATTCGACATTTCAAAATTGTTGACAATTTGCAAATAAGGTTTCATTTTTTTAAAGCGTCTTCTAATCTTGATGTTGTACTATGTTCTTTATCACTTCCAGCTTCTAAATATTCAACAACAACTATTAGTTGGAGTGGTAGGCACTAGTGTTTCCCAATGTGAAGTTCCAAGTTTGGTTCCAAAGCAGCGGAGTCTGTAATTTGATTTTTTTGTCGCGCTCCAGCGGCCGGTAGATGTGATATAGTTAGACCCATTTAAATTTGCTTCCATGTGTTTTGTTTGACTTTGCTCCAGAATATTGCAAAATTAAATCTGCTTGTGTTTATTAATGATGTTGCATCAATAGTGAAGTAAACTTGCTACGCTTAACAGAAAATTGACTATAGGATTGTTCTAACAAAATAAGACATCCGTATATACAAAATAACCATTATCATGAGTACACAGAACACATGCTTCAAACATGCCATTCTAAGAAATACAAGTGTACTCAAGTTTTCTCTCATCATATAAAAATCATGCTTCCAACCCTACAAACCATGCTTTTAATTGCTTCTGCTGATGTCACAACTTAGATGTGAAATATTAGATGTGATATATTCAGAACCATTTAAATTTGCTTCCGTGTGACTTTGATCCAGCGTAATGCAAAATTAAATCTGCTTGTGTTTATCAATGATTTTGCATCAACAGTGAAGTAAACTTGCTACGGTTAACAGAAAATTGACTATAGGATTGCTCTAACGAAATAAGACATCCATTATCTATATCTATATCTATAGTACTATATAGTGTACCAGTAATATGACATATGAGCCGTTGGATCTTTACAATCGGACGGTTGTAACTAACAGGTTCAAATATGAGGAAATGTGGCATCATGTGTGCCATTCGACCTGGCAATCCAACGGTCAATATTCCAGGGATTCGCTGTGAGGGGCCCTTCTCCTGCCGTCAGCCATCTGAGCTGACTCCTCGACAACTTTCACGTGAGACTGGCCATGTTAGACGAGACAAGGTAGTACTCCTATTCCATTGCAGACTGGAAGCAACTAGACGTGAGCACCACTGTAGAAATTTACTCCTCACGTGAGTGCCTCTGAATGCATGCATGAAGGCATTTCTTATTTTTCTCAAAAGTAGTACTTCCTTCGTAAACTAATATAAGAGCGTTTAGAATACTAAAGTACTGATCTAAACGCTCTTATATTATTTTACAGAGGGAGTAGTATATTGTAGAAAAGAATGCACGCATTGGGTCGCTACTAATCGTTGAGAGAAATATTCAAACAATCAGTTGGAAATTTATACTTAGATTTTCTGTTGTTTTTTAACAAGATGTTAAGTTGCTTAAAATACTGTGAGGTCGACGACAGACAAATAAAATAGAGTTTATAAGAAAACTCCGACTTAAAGGTGTGAAAAGGTGTAAATTATTACATTAAACTAATTTTCTTTATATTTAAAATTGAATTTCGAAAACTAGAAGAGTTCATGAACATGTCAATAACATTTTATTTTGGAAAAAAATATATGATTCTTCTAATGCATTTTCGATAGAGAAATTCGTTGCGCTAATGTGATTTCACTAGATCATGATTGGCGCGCGTTGCTGCGCCCGTCTATTTATGCAATAAAATGATATGAATTTCTATACATGCAAGGAGACAAAAGATAAACATAATTGAATCAAATATATTGAAAAGGATACAATAGTCTTTTTGCATGTTATACGTGTCTTATTCATATAACAAAAAACAAAGTACAAGTCACGTAAAGACTGACATGACAAAACTGAAAAGATAGCAGAACGTATCTGAGCTTGACACCAACACACATCACTTGCCTCCGGCACCACCACAACAGCCACGAAGAAAAAAATGACGAATCACCTCCTCACCTGAGCTCGACGCGGCTCCATCGCTGATATACAGCTTTGCGGACCTCCAAGGTGGCTCACCAAAAGTGAAGTCCTTACCGTTGAACGAATTAGACCGGGGCAACACCCCAGACACGCCATCGAACTCCAGATCTAGCACCCCACCACGACTAAAACAACGAAGGAGGAAACCATATCTGCCATCCACGAACCACGAGCCCAACACATGCTCCGTCTTCCAGATGTCGTCGATGCAGATCACAATCTGCATCCGCTCCTGGACTACCTCCCAAGCTCCGCGCTGATGCTGGAGCAAACGCCGTCGCAACGGCGGAGCCCGAGGACACAGGTCCACCACGAGGATGCCGTCGCCGCCACGCCATCCTTGCTTGAACAGACTGATTTCCAAATCCATCCCTAACCATAGGACCGATGGCCTCGTCAGGGAAGAATCCGAAGAATATTTATTCAGCATTGTCATCGTCGCCGCCGAAGCAAAGACGGTGAACAACCTAAAAACCTAGACTACGAGAGAGTAAAAACGATCCACACGCGTGGATCCGGCGACCCCCCTCACCACCGACGACCGAGGTCGCCGGTGGAGGAGAGCCGGCGGAGAGCGGCGTTGGAAGATCGGCCTCCCCTGGCGGCGGCTAGGGTTCCAGCCGCCAGGGACGAGAGGAAAATAGGAAAGTCTTACGCACGTCCCCTCCGTAAAAGGATACAATAGTGTGACAAAAGTTGTTTCATAGAAGTTGTGTATACCATCTACATACCCATTTGTAGCTTTGGCTACTTTCAAATGAAAAGGTCAAAAATAAATTGACGTAATAGCTCTCACTTTAACTTACACAACAACATCGAACTACTAAGAACAACTTGAAAACACATCTAAAGGTTAACAGGGTTGATCAAGAAGCAACAACTAAGTGTAACACCCCGGATGTAACTTGCCATATTTGTAGCTCCAACTCTTGCCATTTTCGGCAATGTGATATGCTATTCCCTCTGTGGTTGGGTTTGCCATCTTTTTGCATTTTGTCCTTGTCATGCATTTCATATCATGTCATCATGTGCATCGCATTTGCATACGTGTTCGTTTCATGAATCCGAGCATTTTCCCCGTTGTCCGATTTGCAATCCGGCGCTCCTATGTTCCCCGGCGTCCTCTTTTACCTTTTTTTCCATGAGCGTGTATTAAACTTTCTCGGAATGCATCGAAGTTTGTCAAGCGGCCTTGGTATAGCACCAGTAGACCGCCTGTCAAGTTTCGGGTCATTCGGAGGTCGTTTGATACTCCAACGGTTAACCGGGTAACCGTGAAGGCCTCGTGTGTGTTGCAGCCCAAAACCCCTTCAAATCAGCCCAATAACCCATCTAAGTCACTCCCATGTCCATCGCCGTTCGATCACGATCGTGTGGCCGCAAACCGTGCTCAATTTGGAGCTTCCTAGCTCCTTCTACCTATAAATATGCATCTCCCCCTCCAATTTTCGGGCAAACCCTAGCTCCCCGCTCCCTCCGCGCGCCGGACACGTCCGGTCCGCGCCGGACGAATCCCGCCGCCGCCGTCGCCCAATCAGGGTCTGCCACGTGTCCCGCGCCTGCCGTCCCCGCCGCCGGCCCGCGAAGCCCGCCGCGGTCCCTCCCGCGCCCGACCCGGGCCGCGCCCCGCCGCCTCCGCCCAGGCCGCGCCCCTGACCGCGCCCCGCCGCCTCGCGCTCGCCGCCGCCGCCGCCGCCTCGCCTGCGCCGCCCCGCGCCGGCGCGCCTCGCCGCCCCGCCGCCGCACCAGATCGCCGCCGCCCGCCGTCGCCGCCTCCGCCCCGCGGTCCCGTACGCCGGCCACCGCGCGCCGCCGCCTTTCCCCGTCGCTCTCCGGCGAACTCCGCCGGATCCCGATCTGGATCTGGAACCCTAGGTTGACTTTCCCCTCCCCTCGAATCCTCTAAGTCTTTTCTGAGATTATTTTGTTGCATGTTCATCGCTTCATAACTTGCTGCATACTGCTCCGTTTCGTGCGTATAATATGTCAAATTGTTCTTGTCGATGAGTGCATCATTTCATCTCATTGCATCTTTTTCATTTGAGCTCATCTTGATGCCCGAAATGCTGTTAGAAGAGGGCTATGTGATGTTAGTTTTAGATCTGTTTCAGTAGATGCACTTTTGTCATTTTTGCCATGATTGATGTGTGCATCTTATGAACTGGAGTCCTACATGTGTTTTGCAATATGCCATGCTACCTTTCCAAGGGTGTATGCCATGTATTTTTGTGATCTTTGTGGTGACTAGCACAAGCATGCAAACTAGGGATCATATTGTTGCTGATTTTAGGGACTTAGTAATTTCACTAAGTTATTCCCTGCTGTTATTTTTATGCCATGTGTTCATGTTGTTTCAGAGAGATCTATGCCTATTTTGAGCATGATCAGTAAGGGTGTTTTGAACATATGGATTTGCTCTATCCATCCATGCCTTTGTTTGTAATTATGGAACACCCTAGCTTGAGTCAATCGAGCTCTACTTTTGCTATAAAATGCTTCTGGCAGAATGTTTACATGTTATTCGATTTTGCCAAGCTTGTTGTAGTTGATCCTTGCATGCTATGATGTTGTTCTTGCCATGTCTAGCTTCTATGCCATGTATTCTTGGTAGGTGTATGCTTATTTTATCATGCAATGCTCTGTAGTGAGTGCATCGAGCTCGTAAACATGCCTACTTGTTATCTGTTTTTGACCCGTTCAGTTTTCTGCTAAGTCTGAAAACTGTAACGAAACTTGCTTAATTGACATGGGTGCTATTATATTTTCTGGTCCTTTTTGGCAAATGGTCAGTAAGGGACTTTTGTTCAATGCTTTGAGTAGATTCATGCCATGCCATATCTTGCTATGTACTGGTCTTGTAGCATGTTGTTTGCTTGCTCTAAACATGTCATCCTGATGTTAATTTCTGGCATGATAGTATTTTCACCAAGTCTGTGAACCTGTTATCTTTTGCACTTTTGCCATGCTTGTTTGTACCTGTTGTGGTGTGATTTAGCCGTAGCTCAGTGTTCATTTTTGTCAAGCATCTTGAGTAGATCACTTCCATATGCTTTGCTGATATGTTTGGGTGCAGTAGCTTAATTTCTTGTTGCACGCTAAGTGGCATCATGCTGTTAATGGCAGAATCTTGTCATTCTTGTTTTGCTTGTCATTTGCAAACCGTGCATCCGATTCCGTTGATCTTTATATCGATTTCAACCGAAATAACCTCACCTATCGAGTGGCATACTTGGTTTGCCAAGATTATGCCTTGTTCATCCTTGTCCTTCCGGAGCACGAATATGCATTGCATATCACATCTCGCATATCATGCCATATTTTGCATCATGTTGTTTGTGCATTGCATCGTGGTTTATAGTTGTTCCTTTGCTTGTGTTCTTGTTTTGGGTAGAGTCGGGAGACGAGTACGTGAACGAGGAACCTGTTGAGAACGCTTACGAGGATCAAGCTTTCGACAACTCTGAGAACCTTGCAGGCAAGATGACCATACCCTCGAAATCACTTCTATCTTTGCTTGTTAGATGCTCGCTCTTTTGCTATGCCTATGCTGTGATACCTACCACTTGCTATATCATACCACCCATATTGCCATGTCAAACCTCTAACCATCCTTTCCTAGCAAACCGTTGATTGGCTATGTTACCGCTTTGCTCAGCCCCTCTTATAGCGTTGTTAGTTGCAGGTGAAGATGAAGTTTGTTCCTTGTTGGAACATGATTATGTTGGGATATCATAATATCTCTTATTTAATTAATGCATCTATATACTTGGTAAAGGGTGGAAGGCTCGGCCTTATGCCTGGTGTTTTGTTCCACTCTTGACACCCTAGTTTCCGTCATACCGGTGTTATGTTCCTTGATTTTGCGTTTCTTACACGGTTGGGTGATTTATGGGACCCCCTTGACAGTTCGCTTTGAATAAGACTCCTCCAGCAAGGCCCAACTTTGGTTTTACCATTTGCCACCTAAGCCTTTTTCCCCCGGGTTTTCGCGAGCCCGAGGGTCATCTTTATTTTAACCCCCCCGGGCCAGTTCTCCTTCGATTGCTGGTCCAAACTAGAGCCCTTTGCAGCGCCACCTTGGGGCAACTTGAGGACTGGTTTTAGTTGTACGAACTGCTCATCCGGATGTGCCTTGAGACCGAGATATGTGCAGCTCCTATCAGGATTTGTCGGCACGTTCGGGCGGCTTTGCTGGATTTGTTTTATTACTGTCGAAATGTCTTGTAGTCCGGGATTCCGAGACTGATCGGATCTTCCGGGTAGAAGGAATATCCTTCGTTGACCGTGAGATCTTATAATGGGCTAAGTTGGGACACCCCTGCAGGGTATTATCTTTCGAAAGCCGTGCCCCGGTTATGAGGCAGATGGGAATTTGTTAATGTCCGGTTGTAGAAAACCCGAAGTTGATCTCAATTAATATACATCAACCGCGTGTGTAATCGTGATGGTCTCTTCTCGGTGGAGTCCGGGAAGTGAACACGGTGTTGGAGTTATGTTTGACGTAGGTTGTTCTAGGATCACTTCTTGATCACTTCTAGCTTCACGTCCGTGCTTTGCTTCTCTTCCCGCTCTCTTTTGCGTTGTAGCCACCATATATGCTAGTCGCTTGCTGCAGTTCCACCTCACAACCCTATCCTACCTTTAAGCTTAAATAGTCTTGATCTCGCGGGTGTGAGATTGCTGAGTCCCCGTGACTCACAGATTTCTACCAAAAACAGTTGCAGGTGTCGACGATGCTAGTGCAGATGACGCAACCGAGCTCAAGTGGGAGTTCGACGAGGAACGTGGTCGTTACTATGTGTCTTTTCCTGATGATCAGTAGTGGAGCCCAGTTGGGACGATCGGGGATCTGTGTAGCATTTGGGGTAGTCTTCTTTTATTTTGGTTCTGTAGTCAGACTTGAGTGTAATCTGGATGATGAATGTTTATTTATGTATTGTGTGAAGTGACGACGCCAACTATGTATCTCTTTCCCTTATGTATTACATGGGTTGTGTGAAGATTACCTCACTTGCGACATTGCTTTCAATGCGGTTATGCCTCTAAGTCGTGCTTCGACACGTGGGAGATATAGCCGCATCGAGGGCGTTACAAGTTGGTAATCAGAGCCTTCCCCGACCTTAGGAGCCCCCACTGATTGATCGTTTTTAGCGGCCGAGTTGTGTCTAGAAAAATGTTTTGAGTCATTTAGGAATTATGTATCGGAGAGTTTAGGAATTCTTTTTACTTCCCAGTCTCCTCATCGCTCTGGTAAGGCATCCTGACGTAGAGTTTTGAGTCTTCTCTTCTCAAATTTCACTATTTTTTTTAGGATCACGCGGGTATCTTAGAATCGTTCCGATGGTTTTATGATGACAACATTGTCTTGGTGCCTCCTGTCAGCAGGGGTTTAGTGGAGGTGTCCCGGGGAGTTGAGCTCCGAGGTGTTGTCGTCATAATTTTATCGTTGCAGTTCTGGTATACCTGAGTTTAGTACGCCGACATCAAAAATCTCTTTTGTACAGTTGTTGGTGAGATAACCCTGATAGCCCAGTACTGAGGCGAGTGCGGGAGTATTGCCATAACTCGTATAACGGATGCTTTTCGAAGGTTGAGGTAGACGATTTCCGAGGGTTTCTTGGTTATGTGTTGAAGGATGGATACAGCTGGATCTAGGCATTGTTAGTTTGGGTGATATATTTTGTGTCCCCTGTATCCCCAACACCTGATTGCATAACCAGAAAGTTTCGGGAGTTTATAAGTGGGAATTCAAGTAGCTCCTAGAATATCTTTCCGACAGATGCATGATATGGGATTGGGTAAATCTCTATCATATGTATTTGTTCCGGCTTATTCTACAAGCCAATCCTTTGTTTTGTTTTCAGTTGTGATATTCGAGTTGTTTCGAGGCAGATGGTGATTTCCATATCTTTATCTAAATGGCTTCTCAGCTTATGAAAGTGTGATGCTTTACTTTGGAATTCATTCGTTCATTCTTGTTCGAATGTTTATTGTGAAGACTATATGTTGCAATTTCGATCCTTTTGATTCAGCTTGAATATATGTCTTTCAAGATGCTAATGGATGTCACCCTCTTCAGGATGGCTCCGCCAACGCGTCAGAATCCGGAACGCAATGAAGGAAGTCAGGCTAACCCTCCGCCACCACCTCCGCCTCCGGAGGCATGGCAAGCCTTGATGACAGCCACCAATGCCAACGCTCAGATTCTGATTCAGCTCTTGCAAGATTGCAACCAAGGGCAAGGTAATCAGGGAAATCAAGGCCAAGGCAACAATCAGCCGCATTTTGCTACCCCCAATCAGTTCCTTGCAAATCAGCCAAAGACTTTCAGCTACTGTGTCGAGGCCACAGACGCCGATGATTGGCTCGTGGACATCAACAAGCACTTCGAATGTAGCAATGTCAGACCTGAGGATTTTGTCAAGTTTGCCTCTTTTCAACTCAAGGATCAAGCTGCTGAGTGGTTCCAACAATACAAAGATTCCAGAGGAGGTCGTGTGATTACCTGGGATGATTTCCACCATGACTTCAAAGCTCATCACATTCCAGAAAGTGTTGTTGAGAGTAAGCGTGAGGAGTTCCGCAATCTCAAGCAAAGCAACATGTCTGTGTATCAATACAACACTCAGTTCCAGAAGCTCTCTCGTTTTGCTAAGCAAGACATCCCTGATGAGAAGAGCATGATTTACCAATTCAAACGTGGCCTCAGAGAAGATTTGCAACTAGCTCTCGTGCTTTTTGAGCCATTAAAGTATGATGAATTCTACAACATGGCACTGAAACAAGAAGCTGCTCAGCTCAAGTGTGAGGCATCTAAGAAGAGAGTCAGGGACGCAATTCAGTCCTCTTCTTCCTCACTAGTGGCAGCCAAGCAACAGAAGTTCTGGTTGCCTCCTCCTCCTCCGTTCCATTAGCCTTATCAGCAGAAGAACTCAGGTGGTCGTGGATCTTCCCACCCACCCAACCCTGGCTATCAGAACAAGTCTCAGAACCAAGCTCCAAGGCCAAATGCTCCGTATCATCGTCCGCTATTAGAGGTGACTTGCAACAAATGTCAGCAAAAGGGTCACTATGCGAACAAGTGCTTCAACCAAAGGCGCCTTCCACCTCCTCCTCCTGTGAAATCTTCCAGCAATGCAGTTGTAACGCCCTCGATGCGGCTATATCTCCTACGTGTCGAAGCACGACTTAGAGGCATAACCGCATTGAAAGCAATGTCGCAAGTGAGGTAATCTTCACACAACCCATGTAATACATAAGGGAAAGAGATACATAGTTGGCTTACAATCGCCACTTCACACAATACATGAGTAAAGCATTACATCAAACAGATACAATCAAGGTCCGACTATGGAACCAAAATAAAAGAAGACTACCCCAAATGCTACACAGATCCCCGATCGTCCCGACTGGGCTCCACTACTGATCAACTGAAACGAAACAACACAATGAACAAGATCTTCATCGAGCTCCTCCTTGAGCTCGGGTGCGTCACCTGCACGGTTTCATCGGCACCTGCAAACTGGTTTTGGAAGTATCTGTGAGTCACGGGGACTCAGCAATCTCACACCCGCGAGATCAAGACTATTTAAGCTTAAAGGTAGGACAGGGTAGTGAGGTGGAGCTGCAGCAAGCGACTAGCATATATGGTGGCTAACATACGCAAATGAGAGCGAGAAGAGAAGGCAAAAGCATGGTCGAACAACTATGATCAAGAAGTGATCCTGAAACTACTTACGTCAAGCATAACTCCAACACCGTGTTCACTTCCCGGACCCCGCCGAGAAGAGACCATCACGGTTACACACGCGGTTGATGTATTTTAATTAAGATCAACTTCGGATTTTCTACAACCGGACATTAAAAAATTCCCATCTGCCACATAACCGCGGGCACGGCTTTCGAAAGATAATACCCTGCAGGGGTGTCCCAACTTAGCCCATGATAAGCTCTCGCGATCAACGAAGATTATTCCTTCTCCCCGGGAAGACCCGATCAGTCTCGGAATCCCGGCTACAAGACATTTCGACAGTAATAAAACAAGACCAGCAAAGCCGCCCGATGCGCCGACATCCTGATAGGAGCTGCACATATCTCGTTCTCAAGGCAACACCGGATGAGCTGTCCGTACAACTAAAACCAGACCTCAAGTTTCCTTGAGGTGGCGCTGCAAAGCGCTCTAGTTCGGACCAACACTTAGACAAGCATTGGCCCGGGGGGGGGGGGGGGGCTAAAATAAAGATGACCCTCGGGCTGGCCGACCCAAGGGAAAAGGGATAGGTGGTAGACAAATGGTAAAACCAATGTTGGGCCTTGCTGGAAAAGTCTTATTCAAAGCGAACTGTCAAGGGGGTCCCATAAATCACCCGACCGCGTTAGGGACGCAAAATCCGGGAACATAATACTGATATGACGGAAACTAGGGCGGCAAGAGTGGAACAAAACACCAGGCATAAGGCCGAGCCTTCCACCCTTTACCAAGTATATAGATGCATTAATTAAATAAGATATATTGTGATATCCCAACAAGTAAACATGTTCCAATCAAGGAACAACATCTCCATGTTCCAACAAGGAACAAACTTCATCTTCACCTGCAACTAACAACGCTATAAGAAGGGCTGAGCAAAGCGGTAACATAGCCAAACAACAGTTTGCTAGGACAAGGTGGGTTAGAGGCTTGGTTTAACAATATGGGAGGCATGATAAGCAAGTGGTAGGTATCGCAGCATAGGCATAGCAAAAGAGCGAGCAATCTAGCAAGCAAAAATAGAAGTGATTTCGAGGGTATGGTCATCTTGCCTGAGATCCTGCAAGGAAGAAGAATGAGTCCATGAATAAGACAAACGGACGTAGTCGAACGAATCCTCACAACTCTGGAACGAAACCGAAGCTAACGAGAGAAACAACCCGAAACCAAACAAAACAACATGGTAAACCAACAAGCACAAACATGGAATGATGCACAACCAAGTATGATGCATGTCCGATTTAAATATGCATGGCATGGCAAGTGCAACAAACAACACTACAAATTAAGTGGAGCTCAATATGCATCGAGTTGCATATTGACGAAACACCACATCAAGTTATTTAGTTCTCTCTTGTTTATGTACCCAACAATATTAAATGTTTTTTTAAACATAGCAAAAGGTGAAGAATAATAAACTAACTATTTAGGCAAGTTTAAATGAGGCCGGAAATAACAAACAACAAGTCCGGAAGAACCTCATGTTCATATTTTAGATTTGGTACTGATCTGTCCTAAAGCATATTTTAATTTTGTTAAACAGCAAAATAAAGTGCACCATGTTAAACTAGGCATTTTTCTACCCCATTTACATATATAGTTTATTTAAATCCGGGTTACGGTTATTAAGTTATGGAATAAATCATTTTAACATGGCATTTAAGCAAATTAATTGCAAACATCATTTTAAACATTTTAAACATGGATGACAGCAACATATTATGAAACTAGATGAAATTCTAAGCATTTTACATATATAAAGTTTTTACATATGATGCATGATTAATTAGCTATTAGATGCATGAACATTAGGGTTTTTTCGGCAAAACTGCACTCTCTGGAAATAGGGCAAAATGCAGAATGGGAAAAAACATGACATGGGCCGAATCTGGCTGGGACAATAGTGTACAGGAGGGGGCACTAGATCTGGGTGCTCACCAGGCCGCATGGGCCGGCTCGGTGGGGAGGTTGGACGCAGGCTGGGCCTTGGAGCCCACCTGGCAGTCGCTTGCTGACGAGGCACAGTCAACGCGGGTGTCGACCACGTCGTCCTACTCTCGAACAGAGGCAACAACGGGATTTGGCGCGATGCAGAGGACGGGCAGAGCAAGTTCTGGCGAAGGCGGAGCCTCTCCGGCAAGGCGAGGACGGCGCGGTGGCTTGCGCGATGCCACGCGGGAAGGAGGGCGTCGGCCAACGCCCGAACGACTCGAGGCAGAGGTAGGGGCGTCCTCCTGGTCGATGCAGAAGCAGAGGAAGAAGGCGCGGCGGCGCAGAAGCTTGGCTGATGGAGGCGAGCGGCACTGGGCGTCAGGTGGTGCGGGGAAGGCCGAGACGGTCCCGATCTGGGAGGACGACGGCTGGCAGCCAGATCAATGGCTGGAGACGAAGCTTGACGGCGGTGTGGGCGTGACGCAGGGACTAGGCGGCGGCTGCTGGGCCTGATTGCTACACGACACGGTAGGCAAGCGAGGCTGAGGAGGGCGCTCAGGAGCGGCGGGAATCAAGTACGGAGGAGCCGGGCATGGAGCATCCAGGCGCGCACGACAAGAACTTGGCGATGGTGACTTCCTCCTTGCGGCTCCTGCACGGATGCACCTGGGAGAGAGAGAGAGCATGAGAGGGAAAGAAACCAGGAGAAGGGAAAGGAAGGAGAGGAGCGAGCGTGGCTGGCCTGGATCTGGCAGCGCACGGGGAGGTCTTATTGGAGCTGCTGCTCATCGCCGGCGGCGGTGGCTGGCTCGATCCGCTCGGGGTCGAGGTGAGTGCCTCTGCGGGAGGATGCGGGAGACGAGGCTTGGTGTGGTACTGCTGCGGGAGGAGTCCGGCGAGGAGGCGGGAGGAGCAGGCCGCGGAGGCCTCGGGCGGCTGTAGGGGCTCGGGCTCCTCGATCCAGATTGAGGCAGGGAGGAGCTACGCTTTGGATTGGCCGGGCACGGAAAGCCGAGTGGAGGTTGGTGGGGCGGCGGCGCTGCGACGGGTGGATAGGACAAGGTCCCTAGGTTTTAGGGTTGGACAGGTTTATATAATAGGGACTAGGTTTAGAGGCTATCTCGTTCCTCCGATCTTAATCGAACGATCGTGAAATAAATAGCTACGAAGCCCAAATAAGAAAACGGTGACGTTTTATAGATGTTAGGGGATGATCCGGATCCAACGGTAACGACAGCCTGAGTCGGGTTCGGGAGAGTTTCGGACGCTCACGAGAGGGGGGTTTTGATGCACTGTGCAAAGAGGGATTAGGTGGTTTAACAAGAGGGAATCAAAAACCCGGTTGGTCTGCAATGGTCAACGACTAACGAATGCAAGTTTTGAAACAAAATGACAGCAATGAAGTGCCGATGCAATGCGGATGATGCGGTGATGAATGCAACAAACAAACGGAACACATGACAACAACGAAAAAAAACATGGAAGCCATCTGGAGCGTCGGTCTTGGGGCGTTACAACACTCCACCACTACGAGAGGATCTCGTCCCGAGATCTATAATGGCACCGGAGGGGAAAACGGAAGAGAAAGAGAAGAGGTAAAACTAAGTTGCTTCTTTGACGAACGAGTGAAACCATGAACCTTGAGAGGTTGAGCAATTTAAAAGAAAGAGTACAACAGGGATGAACGAGATTGCAAACAATCCGGTAGAAAAGAGGAACAAGGAGTATTACGAGAACTTGAAGGTTGAAAGACATGGAAATAAGAGCTTCACGAACGAAAAGAATATGACCACGTCGGTACGATGAGATAGCCAAGGAACAAGAATGACCGAATTTGGACAGCACTCCGGTAGAAAAGAGAAGGAAACTGATAAGATGAAAAGAAATTGAAGAGTTGACACAACACTCCGGTTAAATGGATAAGCAATAAAAGAACATTAGGATGAGTTGGGTCGAAGAGAGCAATATCACAATGCTTCCGGAACGAACGAATAGAAGCTAAATCGTTAGGAAGAAAGAAAGTAGAAGAAAATGATAACTTGTACCAGCAATGAATTTGAAGGCATCCTTAGAAACAAGGATAGAATGGAGTTGGTGAAAATTAAACAACAAAAGAATAAGGTTGTTGTGGGCTTATGGAAAACATCTCAAAATTACGAGGTGAAATTCTGCCACTAATGGAAACAATAGATTGAATTGATATCAGCAAGGAGACGAGAAACTTATTTCACCGGGAGGACAAATGAAGAACTTGGGTCATTTAAAAGCACCATAAATAGCAACAATCCTTAGGGAAAGCTTTAAGTGAAATATAACCCAAGATAACTCCAATGAAGAGATTGATGGATTTAAAATACCTCATTCTTGACAACATGTGAATCATGAAGCATGAAGGGAAATTGTCAAGAATGACATAACACCACCTCAAAAGATAAGGTAGAAAGAATTGCACTTCGGAATGCAAGAAGAAGAATACTTGAACTCCTCAAAACAAAACATGTATTGAGCACCATGTTTAATTTTGAGTATAGCTTGGCGGATCATAACTTCGAGAAAAATCTTGAAGAACAAATGAAGAATGAAAAGAATCCTTAACGAACCACCATGAAGAGCCTCCATGAAGAACTCCGGTAATGAAAGGATGATAAAAATAAAGATAAGTTGAAAACACAAGGTGGAACCTTGCAATGATTTAGATGGAGCTTCGCGATGATGTACCCGAAAAAACTTGAAACTCCGTAAAAGAATGATGAGCAATTGAAACCAATAATTTTTTATGCACCTCCGGAATAAGGAATAGAATTTACTCGATGAAACAAGAATAAGGATTACATTATGCTTATCCTTCACCAATTTAGATTGATGACAAGCAACGGATTTGGCATACTACTTATTCTCGTAGAAAGGATTAAAATAGATATGGCGCAAACTTGAGAAAAGTCTTCAACGATCCGCCTGTAGGATTGGAAAGAGCGAATGAATCTATATGATAACGAAGGAAGAGGAACTCTTGAACGAACCATCGTAAGAATTTAAAACGAACGAAGAAAAGATACAGAAACACCGGGAAGAATTAGAAAATGAAGGAAGATACTTGAGAGAATTTAGATACATGAGAACGAAGAGATCATGAACTGAATAGAGGGTATTTGAATGATGCACCGGTAGGATTTGGAGAACAATAGCTGAAAGCTGGAATGAATAATTCTGAGATGATGGCTCCGGAGAAAAGAAGTGGAAACAACTCATGAAATGCTCCGGATGGGTGAAAAGAATTCTCACAATCTCAAATAATTATGAGAGGATGGCATCAAACTAAAACAATGAATCTTGAAGAGAATGAGACAAGATTTAAGAGAAACTCTTCTTCGATCTTCCAATGTTGAGAATGACGATGAGAAACACCACCATGAATTATTGAGGCACTCCGGAACAATGAAGAATAGAAAGGTTGAATTAACGATGAAAGAATTTGAAAGATCTTGGAGAAAGACATATGACTGATGATAATTCATTCTTACGTCAAAATTGGAAAAGAATATGAGAATAGCTCCGGGAAAATAAAAAGAGTCAGCTAAGATCCTGGGAAAAGACATGTGGGTTATGGGCCCACTCAAAAGAAACACCGTTGAACGATTACTTGAAAGGGAGAACACACCGATTGATTTAAATGGCTTGAATGAGATAGCATCCTCAAAAGAACTTGAGTGAATTGAGAATCTAAACTTGAATCTTCTGAGATATCTCCATCACTCCGGAACAAATGAATAGTGTCGGTGTACTAAAGTAGGGGTACCTTAGTCCCCCGAACTTGTGCACGGGCAGTCGTAGCACCCCGCGGCAAGGCTTGCCAGGCGATCGCCAAAACTCTTCGTGGTCCCTTTTTGGGCCATCCAAGAACAAAGTATTTGAGCCAAGGCCCCGGCAGGAGGAGCCTGCCGGGAAGGCCACCCGAAGAGAGCAAGGCCCCGGCAAGAGGAGCTTGCCGGGACGCCCGCTCGAAGCACAAGGCCCCGCAAGAGGAGCTTGCTGGGAAGGCCGACCGAGGCACGGCAAGATACTTGCTGCGACGTGCCCCACGTCCCGGCAAGGACCGGTGAGCGACAAGTTCCCGGGCGCGACAAGGACCCAACCGCGGCAAGGCGTTTGCCGCGGCAAGTCACCACCCTGCGCCTGCGCTCCAGCTCATCCACCCACGCGTCGCTCTGGGGCCATTCCAGGCGTTCGTGGCGAGAGGCTGGGCAGCCAGGGGCATGCGGTGGCAAAGCAACGCTGACAGAGTAGCCATCATGGCAAACGGTGGCGCTCCAGACGACCCCTTTCCTGCACCGTCTGGGCGACGCGGACGGGCATTTAATGCCCTTGTCCCCTGCCGTCAGAGTTAGGTATGATAGCACTGTGCAAACAGCCGTACCCAACACAGCATTTCCAGTTTTACCCCCGCCTGCGTTGCCACCTGTGGGTAACCCCTTGCACATATAAAAGGAGGCCCCATGCGCAACAGAGAAGAAAAAGAGGCCATTCACGCTCGGTCTCGCCAGCAGCTCGCGTGTACTGTAGCACCACACGCTCTTGAGCAAGAACACAATACCAAACCACAAAGCAGCAGTAGGGTTTTACGCATCCGTGCGGCCCGAAGCTGGGTAAACCCCTCGTGTG
Organism: Aegilops umbellulata; assembly: GCA_032464435.1. NCBI lineage: Eukaryota > Viridiplantae > Streptophyta > Magnoliopsida > Poales > Poaceae > Aegilops > Aegilops umbellulata. Next base: position 175,775,718 of record CP136058.1, read on the forward strand.
CACCGCCTCGATCCGCTCTTCGTGCGACCTCCGCCCCCCGCCGAACAAAGAAAGGGGCTCGGTCCCCATAGGTGTTGGTGGAGGCAGATTTCCCACCGACATCTTTGGCGCGCCAGGTAGGGGGCGTCGAAGTTGTGCGAACCTGATCCGGCGTCTGCACAGGCGAGATCTCCATCATCTTCATTGACATGCCACCAAAGAAGAAGGTTCCGGAGGTGGCTGGTCCGTCTGCGTCGAACCCACCGCCCCTGGAGCAAACGGGTGGTGGGGACGGCACCGGCGGCAGAACGGGCGCCACCGAGCCAGCTCATGGTGCCACGGCATCCGAACATACGCTGACACCTCTCGGCGCAGGTAAGCCCTGGTATGACCAGGCAGCCTCTCGCCCCATTCCATGGAGCGGGGACAGTTAGCCCCACGGATCTCGCATACGGGCCACCTCGAGTGCTCGCTCACGCTGAGCTCGAGCGAGAGCAGCTGCGACGAGATGGCGCGCTGCTCCTCGAGGAGGACCGTCTTCAGGCCGCTGTGCGAGCTGCTCGCTACCAGCGAGCTTTGCGTTGCTTTTATAGCCGCAAAGTTAGTGCCAGAAGTTCCGAGGAAGTGGGAAGGCCCTTACCGGGTGAAACGAGTCGCTAGGCCTGGTGCTGTCCGCCTTGAGACCGAAGATACCACTCCGGTGAGCAACTCCTGGAACGTCTGGCATCTTCGTAAGTTTCGCCCGTAAGGCGCGGTTGTCGGACCCCGTCCGGCAACCACCCTTCTGTACAAAGTCTTGCCGCTGTTGCATGTGATCCTTTGTACAGAGCCAGGCGCAGACCCTGTGCGCAGATTGAGTTCATGTGCTCCGCGCACCTTGTCGATCTCATGCTCTTTATCCTTTGCATGCATTATCTGACACTCTGTGCAGCACTGACCCCCGGTAAGCAACGGCGAGCCCCATGTTTCGCCTTGCCGGAAAGCGACCTTGCCGGGCAGCGAGCCACGGAAAAGCTAAGTTGTCAAAGTTTGAGCAATCGAGTTTTTAAAATTTTGAGGTTATTCTCCTCGAACGACCGTACTTTGCATGGAAAACCTGTGCGCGGAGGGACCGGCTCGTGGCTAGTTGCGCCCTTACTTCGTTCCGAGTCCGCTCAACAACTTAAGTGTGCTACAACTAGAGTGGCATCCTTACTTTGTTTCGAGCTCGCTCGGCAGCTTAAGTGTGCTGCGACTGCAGTCGCAACACTTACTTTGTTTTTGAGCCTGCTCAACAATTTAAGTGAGCTGCAGCTAGCCGCGGCGAGGTTTCTTGCCGGTAATGGCGCCGCTGGCGGGCTGCTGATGTCCCGCACTCAGAGCCCGCGGCAAGGCGGAGGCCTATGCCGTCAAGTCCCCAAAAGCGTAGGGCAAAAACATACAAAGCACGGAATCAAGTAGAGGAGATAACAGTGCAATCACTACCTAAGATAAAGTTATATTACAAGATAACTTGTCGCAGCCCTAATGAATCGTTCTCATGACTCGGCCAGCGGCAACAAGAAAAGAAAAGGGTAGGCGGCCTAATCCACGCGGTCGCCCTCGGTCCTCTTGATCCCGGCCACCCTTTCCACGATGGGCGCGACGAGGGCCCTGATCTCCTCGAGGTCAGCGTCTGCCGGCAGGGATTTGAGGACGTTGGTGAGCCTGATGCCGGGGTTGCGGAAGGCGATCTTCACCAACACCTTCTCGAGGGCTCCGGCGATGGCATCGCGCGTCTCGCCAGCCAGCTGCTCTGGGATCGCGTTCCGGAGATGCTGAAGGGCCGCCGTCACGCCTTTGAAGAATGAAGTAAGCTTGGTGCTGGGTGGGAGATTCGCGTCGGAGGGATACTCATGACCCTCCATCCCCAGCAGCGACAGCTCCTTGTCGATGGAGGCGGCGATGTCCACCAGACCCTCCGTCCACTGCTCCACCATTGCCCTGAATTCGTTCTGGGTGACTGCGGCGCTCTCCAACAGCGCCTCGTTGTCCGCGACCTCCTTCCGCAAGGTCACCTCTTGCTTCTTGGCGCTGTCCAGCGCCTTGGACAAGGTGTCTAGCTTCAGCTCGAGATCAGCGTTGGAGTCCTTGGTGGCATCAAGCTCCTTGATCTTCTCGGCGAAGCGGCCCTGCAGCTCGCCGAGGGTGTGGACACCCTTCTCGCGCTGCTGTTTGAGCGCGGCGAGCTCCTCACCGCTTGCCTTGAGATCAGTGTCGAGCTGCGCCACCTTCGCCTCCAGCGCCTTCTTGGCAGCCTCGGCGGCCGCGGCAGCATCTTGCGCCTCCTTGAGGGCTCCGCCGAGCGCTTGCTCGCGCGCGGCGTCTTCCTCCTCGTGGCTGGCGAGGCTGGCTTTCTGCTGTGCCAGCTCGCCCTCCCGTGCGGCTAGCCCCGCGGCGGCAAGCCTTTGCTGCTCTTCGGCCTCTGCCTTCTTGAGGATGAAGGCCGTCCGCGCCTCGTCGAGCTGCCTTCGCTCCTCCGCCAAGGATCGGAGGGCCTCTTGGTTGAGCTCCCGTAGCTCCCCGGTGCGCTTCTCCATGTCTACTCCCGCCTTCGTGACAAGCGCTTCCCGGCGTTCCACCTGGGCTTGTCGGGCGCGGTAGAGTGACACCAGCTTCCGGAGCAGCCGCTCCTCCTCAGGCTCGCCGCCACTGCTGCCTGGCGCATCAACCAGCGTCAGCCCGGCGGAGGCGAGCACCTCTCCATCCAAGGTCTCCCCCTCGACCGGCGCCCTGAAAGTCGACTCCCAGGGGAGCTTGATGAATATATCATCGCCGGCCTTCAGGTAGACGCCTGGCTGGGGATCCTCGGGGCCCGACGCTGTTGCGGAGGCGGGATCGGCGGTCGGCGCAGTGCTTGGCGCTCCTGCGGCCCCAGGGCCGTTAGTACGATCACCGACCCCCTCGCCCGCGGCTGCTGCGGCAGCCTTGGCGGCCTCCTCGTCGGCCGGATCTTCAGCACCGTCCGCCGCTCCGGTGGCGGCCACGCTGTCGGTACGGCCGCGCACGTCCTCCTCGACGACGACCTCGGTCTCCATCGGGTCCGTGGCGGGCGGGTCTGAAGGCCGAAAGAGGGGGAGAAGTCAAGCAACTATCCGAAGAAGAAGGACCCCAGGGGAGTTTCGAGGCAAGAAGGTTACCTTGTCCAGGGTCTGCAGTCACGGTCTCCGCCGCCAAGGGGTCGCCGGTGCTGTCCCTCGCCGGAGACTGCTCCCTTGCCGGGGACTGCTCCCTCGCCGGAGACTGCTCCCTTGCCGGAGACTGCTCTCTTGCCGGGGATTGCTCCCTTGCCGGAGATTCCTCCCTCGCCGGGGAACCCCCCTTGGCGGTGTGGTTGTAGCGGGTGGCGCATCATGGGCGGTCTCCGGACGCTCCTGGCGGGGCTGCTCTGCTCCTACGCAAATCGTCAGCCAGATGCCAGGAAAAACGAAGGGTACCCGGGCGCGCCCAACGGCAGAAAGCAAGCCGTATGCTTACGCTGGGGGCTGCGCTGGGGGCTGCTCAGAGGATCAGCTGGCGGCTCCGACAAGGTCATCTCAGGCGCACCCCCTGCCGTCACGGTGGGCTCGTCGTCGAGGATGACCACCGGGACCTTGGCTCTCTTTGCCGCCCTCTGAGCCAGAGTCCTGAAAAGGGGAAATTCAGAGGAAAGCAAATGAGATGCGAGACACAACTACAAGAATTGAAGAAACACAAGAACAGCGGGGATCTTACTCCTCTCCCTCTTCCTCGTCGGAGCTAAGCGCGGAGAAGTCGAAGACTGGCTCGCTTCTGGCGCGAGGAGGCGGAGGAGTAGGCTCCCTCGGCCGCTTGGCGGAGGCAGTGGTGGCGCTAGCCCGAGACGGCTTTGCCCCGGCCGCCGCCGTGGCGCGAGGGGCGGCAGGAGCAGAAGCAGCGGCCTGCGAAGACCCCGCTCCCGCTGAAATAGCGGAGCGCGTCACGCGGCGCTGCGGCTGTTGGCTCGGTTGCCGTACCACCTCTCCGGCCTTGCGGAGACGCCTCCGTGGTTGAGCCGGGGGCTCCGCTTGCGACGAGCTGCCCGAAGGTCGGGAGGAAGAGGCGTCAGCCTCCGGCAAGCCGCTCGTGCCCTCGGTGGACTCGTCCGCCCCTGCGCCGTGCCCGGCAAGCTCTTCCTCGCCGGAAAACTCCGCTCGGTCGGCAAGGCTTTCCGCCTCCGCTGCGTCCGTCTCTGCCAATGTGAAGCCGAACTCGCCCGCGGCCGCGGCTGCCGCCGCCTCTTCCATCCTGGAGGCGATGCGCGCCAACTCCGCGTCGGTGGTGTCTCGGGTGAGGCCCTTCTGCTCGTCGGCGTCGACTGGCCTCTCCACCAAGTCGTCGAAGAACGCCCGCACGACATCGTCGGCGGGCTCCTTCCAAGTGGAGTCGATCCCGTGCGAGTCGCACAGCGGCATCATTGCAAGGATGCAGCTCAGCGACAAATTGTTGCATAGCGGGACGACGCCTCTCCCCACGATGCCGCGTTCGACGCGTGCCGTTCGGGGAGGACGTGGTGGATGCAGAAGCAGATGCAGCGTGACCCAGGCCACGCGTGCCCGTGCACTGTTTTGGGCCTGGCCCAACAGCGCTCGGCACCGTGTATGGCCCAGGCCCGGGGCTCCTGTCGGTGTACTAAAGTAGGGGTACCTTAGTCCCCCGAACTTGTGCACGGGCAGTCGTAGCACCCCACGGAAAGGCTTGCCAGGCGATCGCCAAAACTCTTCGTGGTCCCTTTTTGGGCCATCCAAGAACAAAGTATTTGAGCCAAGGCCCCGGCAGGAGGAGCCTGCCGGGAAGGCCACCCGAAGAGAGCAAGGCCCCGGCAAGAGGAGCTTGCCGGGACGCCCGCTCGAAGCACAAGGCCCCGGCAAGAGGAGCTTGCTGGGAAGGCCGACCGAGGCACGACAAGATACTTGCTGCGACGCGCCCTGCGTCCCGGCAAGGACCGGTGAGCGACAAGCTCCCGGGCGCGACAAGGCCCCAACCGCGGCAAGGCGTTTGCCGCGGCAAGTCACCACCCTGCGCCTGCGCTCCAACTCATCCACCCACGCGTCGCTCTGGGGCCATTCCAGGCGTACATGGCGAGAGGCTGGGCAGCCAGGGGCATGCGGTGGCAAAGCAACGCTGACAGAGTAGCCATCGTGGCAAACGGTGGCGCTCCAGACGGCCCCTTTCCTGCACCGTCTGGGCGACACAGACGAGCATTTAATGCCCTTGTCCCCTGCCGTCAGAGTTAGGTATGATAGCACTGTGCAAACAGCTGTACCCAACACAGCATTTCCAGTTTTACCCCCGCCTGCGTTGCCACCTGTGGGTAACCCCTTGCACATATAAAAGGAGGCCCCATGCGCAACAGAGAAGAAAAAGAGGCCATTCACGCTCGGTCTCGCCAGCAGCTCGCGTGTACTGTAGCACCACACGCTCTCGAGCAAGAACACAATACCAAACCACAAAGCAGCAGTAGGGTTTTACGCATCCGTGCGGCCCGAAGCTGGGTAAACCCCTCGTGTGCACTGCCTCGATCCGCTCTTCGTGCGACCTCCGCCCCCCGCCGAACCAAGAAAGGGGCTCGGTCCCCATAGGTGTTGGTGGAGGCAGATTTCCCATCGACAAATAGCGAGAGGTGAATGATTAAGAGGTGCACCGGTACGAGAAAACATTAGAAACGAGGGAAAGATATGATCGATAAAACTTGAATTGGAACCACCGGAGAAGAAAAGAATGACGAATGATGAACTTGAAACTGTTGAGCATCTTCATGGGAAATCACCGGATAAGAACATTGAAAGAAAAGAATGAAGAGACATCCCACAAATAAAAGGATACATGATTAAGAAATCTGAGTCCTTGAAGAAAAAGGGTGGGAGGGCGGGAAAACAAAGGCAACTTGGGGACGGCTGAAACGGATACCGTTGAGAAAACCAAGAATTGGTCTTGCACAAATTGAAAGGATCGGGTTAACTTGAAGATAAATCACGCCGGTTGAAAATAATTAACATGACAACCTCGATGATTGACAGGATTAGCAATCCCATAGAAATATGAGAACACCGTTTAGAAAAAAGGTATGGATCAACACTTGACATCGAAGCAACTCGAATACCACAATTAAAACAAAACAAAGGATTGGCTTGCAGAATAAGCCGGAACAAATACATATGATAGGGATTTACCCAATCCCATATCATACATCTGTCGGAAAGATATTCTAGGAGCTACTTGAATTCCCACCTATAAACTCCCGAAACTTTCTGGTTATGCAATCTGGTGTTGGGGATACAGGGGACACAAAATATATCACCCAAACTAACAATACCTAGATCCAGCTGTATCCATCCTTCAACACATAACCAAGAAACCTTCGGAAATCGTTTATCTCAACCTTCGAAAAGCATCCGTTATACGAGTTATGGCAATACTCCCACACTTGCCTCAGTACTGGGCTATCAGGGTTATCTCACCAACAACTGTACAAAAGAGATTTTCGATGCCGGCGTACTAAACTCAGGTATTCCAGAACTGCAACGATAAAATTATGACGACAACACCTCGGAGCTCAACTCCCCGGGACACTTCCACTAAACCCCTGCTAACAGGAGGCACCAAGACAATGTTGTCATCACAAAACCATCGGAACGATTCTAAGATACCCGCGTGATCCTAAATTTTTTTTAGTGAAATTTGAGAAGAGAAGAGTCAAAACTCTACGTCAGGATGCCTTACCAGAGCGATGAGGACACTGGGAAGTAAAAAGAATCCTACTCTCCGATACATAATTCCTAAATGACTCAAAACATTTTTCTAGACACAACTCGGCCGCTAAAAACGATCAATCAGTTGGGGCTCCTAAGGTCGGGGAAGGCTCTGATTACCAACTTGTAACGCCCTCGATGCGGCTATATCTCCTATGTGACGAAGCACGACTTAGAGGCATAACCGCATTGAAAGCAATGTCGCAAGTGAGGTAATCTTCACACAACCCATGTAATACATAAGGGAAAGAGATACATAGTTGGCTTACAATCGCCACTTCACACAATACATGAGTAAAGCATTACATCAAACTGATACAATCAAGGTCCGACTACGGAACCAAAATAAAAGAAGACTACCCCAAATGCTACACAGATCCCCGATCGTCCCGACTGGGCTCCACTACTGATCAACTGAAACAAAACAACACAATGAACAAGATCTTCATCGAGCTCCTCCTTGAGCTCGGGTGCGTCACCTGCACGGTTTCATCGGCACCTGCAAACTGGTTTTGGAAGTATCTGTGAGTCACGGGGACTCAGCAATCTCACACCCGCGAGATCAAGACTATTTAAGCTTAAAGGTAGGACAGGGTAGTGAGGTGGAGCTGCAGCAAGCGACTAGCATATATGGTGGCTAACATACGCAAATGAGAGCGAGAAGAGAAGGCAAAAGCATGGTCGAACAACTATGATCAAGAAGTGATCCAGAAACTACTTACGTCAAGCATAACTCCAACACCGTGTTCACTTCCCGGACCCCGCCGAGAAGAGACCATCACGGTTACACACGCGGTTGATGTATTTTAATTAAGATCAACTTCGGGTTTTCTACAACCGGACATTAAAAAATTCCCATCTGCCACATAACCGCGGGCACGGCTTTCGAAAGATAATACCCTGCAGGGGTGTCCCAACTTAGCCCATGATAAGCTCTCGCGATCAACGAAGATTATTCCTTCTCCCCGGGAAGACCCGATCAGTCTCGGAATCCCGGCTACAAGACATTTCGACAGTAATAAAACAAGACCAGCAAAGCCGCCCGATGCGCCGACATCCTGATAGGAGCTGCACATATCTCGTTCTCAAGGCAACACCGGATGAGCTGTCCGTACAACTAAAACCAGACCTCAAGTTTCCTTGAGGTGGCGCTGCAAAGCGCTCTAGTTCGGACCAACACTTAGACAAGCATTGGCCCGGGGGGGCTAAAATAAAGATGACCCTCGGGCTGGCCGACCCAAGGGAAAAGGGATAGGTGGTAGACAAATGGTAAAACCAATGTTGGGCCTTGCTGGAAAAGTCTTATTCAAAGCGAACTGTCAAGGGGGTCCCATAAATCACCCGACCGCGTTAGGGACGCAAAATCCGGGAACATAATACCGATATGACGGAAACTAGGGCGGCAAGAGTGGAACAAAACACCAGGCATAAGGCCGAGCCTACCACCCTTTACCAAGTATATAGATGCATTAATTAAATAAGATATATTGTGATATCCCAACAAGTAAACATGTTCCAATCAAGGAACAACATCTCCATGTTCCAACAAGGAACAAAGTTCATCTTCACCTGCAACTAACAACGCTATAAGAAGGGCTAAGCAAAGCGGTAACATAGCCAAACAACGGTTTGCTAGGACAAGGTGAGTTAGAGGCTTGGTTTTAACAATATGGGAGGCATGATAAGCAAGTGGTAGGTATCGCAGCATAGGCATAGCAAAAGAGCGAGCAATCTAGCAAGCAAAGATAGAAGTGATTTCGAGGGTATGGTCATCTTGCCTGAGATCCCGCAAGGAAGAAGAACGAGTCCATGAAGAAGACAAACGGACGTAGTCGAACGAATCCTCATAACTCCGGAACGAAACCGAAGCTAACGAGAGAAACAACCCAGAAACAAAAAAACAACATGGTAAACCAACAAGCACAAACTTGGAATGATGCACAACCAAGTATGATGCATGTCCGGTTTAAATATGCATGGCATGGGAAGTGCAACAAACAACACTACAAATTAAGTAGAGCTCAATATGTATCGAGTTGCATATCGACGAAACACCACATCAAGTTATTTAGTTCTCTCTTGTTTATGTACCCAACAATATTAAATGTTTTTTTAACATAGCAAGGGGTGAAGCATAATAAACTAACTATTTAGGCAAGTTTAAATGAGGCCGGAAATAACAAACAACAAGTCCGGAAGAACCTCATGTGCATATTTTAGATTTGGTACTGATCTGTCCTAAAGCATATTTTAATGTTGTTAAACAGCAAAATAAAGTGCACCATGTTAAACTAGGCATTTTTCTACCCCATTTACATATATAGTTTATTTAAATCCGAGTTACGGTTATTAAGTTATGGAATAAATCATTTTAACATGGCATTTAAGCAAATTAATTGCAAACATCATTTTAAACATTTTAAACATGGATGACAGCAACATATTATGAAACTAGATGAAATTATAAGCATTTTACATATATAAAGTTTTTACATATGATGCATGATTAATTAGCTATTAGATGCATGAACATTAGGGTTTTTTCGGCAAAACTGCACTCTCTGGAAATAGGGCAAAATACAGAACGGGAAAATACATGACATGGGCCGAATCTGGCTGAGACAATAGTGTACAGGAGGGGGCACTAGATCTGGGTGCTCACCAGGCCGCATGGGCCGGCTCGGTGGGGAGGCTGGACGCAGGCTGGGCCTTGGAGCCCACCTGGCAGTCGCTTGCGGATGAGGCGCAGTCAACGCGGGTGTCGACCACGTCGTCCTACTCTCGAATAGAGGCAGCAACGGGATTTGGCGCGATGCAGAGGACGGGCAGAGCAAGTTCTGGCGAAGGCGGAGCCTCTCCGGCAAGGCGAGGACGGCGCGGTGGCTTGCGCGGTGCCACGCGGGAAGGAGGGCGTCGGCCAACGCCCGAACGATTCGAGGCAGAGGTAGGGGCGTCCTCCTCCTGGTCGATGCAGAAGCAGAGGAAGAAGGCGCGGCGGCGCAGAAGCTTGGTTGACGGAGGCGAGCGGCACTGGGCGTCAGGTGGTGCGGGGAAGGCCGAGACGGTCCCGATCTGGGAGGACGACGGCTGGCAGCCGGATCAATGGCTGGAGACGAAGCTTGACGGCGGTGTGGGCGCGACGCAGGGACTAGGCGGCGGCTGCTGGGCCTGATTGCTACACGACACGGTAGGCAAGCGAGGCTAAGGAGGGCGCTCAGGAGCGGCGGGAATCAAGCACGAAGGAGCCGGGCATGGAGCATCCAGGCGCGCACGGCAAGAACTTGGCGATGGTGACTTCCTCCTTGCGGCTCCTGCACGGATGCACCTGGGAGAGAGAGAGAGCATGAGAGGGAAAGAAACCAGGAGAAGGGAAAGGAAGGAGAGGAGCGAGCGTGGCTGGCCTGGATCTGGCAGCGCACGGGGAGGTCTTGTTGGAGCTGCTGCTCATCGCCGGCGACGGCGGCTGGCTCGATCCGCTCGGGGTCGAGGTGAGTGCCTCTGCGGGAGGATGCGGGAGACGAGGCTTGGTGTGGTACTGTTGCGGGAGGAGTCCGACGAGGAGGCGGGAGGAGCAGGCCGCGGAGGCCTCGGGCGGCTGTAGGGGCTCGGGCTCCTCGATCTAGATTGAGGCAGGGAGGAGCTACGCTTTGGATTGGCCGGGCACGGAAAGCCGAGTGGAGGTTGGTGGGGTGGCGGCGTTGCGACGGGTGGATAGGACAAGGTCCCTAGGTTTTAGGGTTGGACAGGTTTATATAATAGGGACTAGGTTTAGAGGCTATCTCGTTCCTCCGATCTTAATCGAACGATCGTGAAATAAATAGCTACGAAGCCCAAATAAGAAAACGGTGACGTTTTATAGATGTTAGGGGATGATCCGGATCCAACGGTAACGACAGCCTGAGTCAGGTTCGGGAGAGTTTCGGACGCTCACGAGAGGGGGGTTTTGATGCACTGTGCAAAGAGGGATTAGGTGGTTTAACAAGAGGGAATCGAAAACCCGGTTGGTCTGCAACGGTCAACGACTAACGAATGCAAGTTTTGAAAAAAAATGACAGCAACGAAGTGCCGATGCAATGTGGATGATGCGGTGATGAATGCAACAAACAAACGGAACACATGACAAGAATGAAAAAAAACATGGAAGCCATCTAGAGCGTCGGTCTTGGGGCGTTACAGCAGTGGTCAAACATAATCCTAAGCATGCCAAGGTGAACATGATGAACGCGGCTCAAGCGGAGGATTCTTCGGAAGTGATCATGGGTAATCTCTCAGTTAGTGATATTCCTGCAAAAGTCTTAGTTGATACTGGCGCATCGCATTCTTTCATTTCAAGACCTTTTGTGGCTATGCATGATTTGGTTACTCAAGTTTTGCCGAGACCTTTGTCTATTGTCTCTCCGGCGCGACAGTTGTCTTCTCGAGCTTATGTCCCGGATGTTTCCATCAAGATGGGCGACTATAGATTTCTGGCTAAACCAATTGTTCTTGGTGACTCTGATATTGATCTAATTCTCGGGTTGGACTGGCTTTCTAAGCACAAGGCTCAGCTTGATTGTGCTTCCAGGGAAATTCAATTGACTAACTCTTCTGACGATGTGATTATCTATGCCGCTCGCGATGAAACCATTCGGTTGTTTTCTCTCAATGAGAAGGGCGAATTGGATCCTATCTCTCAGATTCCAGTCGTTTGTGAGTACCAAGATGTCTTTCCAGAAGAGCTTCCGGGTATGCCTCCTCACCGGCCAGTTGAATTCGTTATTGATCTTGAGCCTGGCACGGAACCCGTTTGCAAGCATCCATACAAGCTTGGGCCAAAAGAGTTGAAGGAATTGAAGAAACAACTCGATGAACAAGAGCGTCTGGGTTTGATCAGACCGAGTTCTTCTCCTTGGGGTTGTGGTGTTCTTTTTGTCCAGAAGAAGGATGGCACGGACCGACTTTGCGTCGATTACCGTCCATTGAACAAGAAGACAATCAAGAACAAGTACCCACTTCCCAACATCAATGAGCTATTCGAGAAACTTAAAGGTGCTAAAGTGTTCTCCAAACTTGACCTTCGTATGGGTTATCATCAGATTCGCATTCGTGAAGAAGATATTCCCAAGACAACATTCAGAACAAGCTTTGGTTCTTATGAATATACTGTCATGTCTTTCGGCCTTGTCAATGCTCCTCCAACTTTCTCTCGAATGATGAACTTCATCTTCAACCCCTACACCAACGAATTCGTCTTGGTCTATCTCGATGATATATTGGTCTTCTCCAAGAATAAGAAGGATCATGCCAGCATTTGCGATTGGTGCTCGACAAACTCAGAGAGTATAAATTCTATGCGAAGTTCTCCAAATGTGAATTCTGGCTTGATGAAGTTCTTTACCTTGGGCATATCATCTCTGCCAAGGGCATTGCTATTAATCCCGAGAGGGTGTCTGCAGTTTTGAATTGGGAACCTCCTCAGAATGTCAAGCAGCTTCGCAGTTTTCTTGAACTTGCAAGCTATTGCCGAAGATTCGTTGAGAATTTCTCAAAGATTGCAAAGCCTCTTTCCAACCTCCTCCAGAAGCATGTGAAGTATGTCTGGTCTCCTGAGTGTGACGTTGCTTTCAACACTATCAAAGAGAAACTCGTCACTGCTCCAGTTTTGACTCCTCCTGACGAATCCAAGCCTTATGAAGTTTTCTGTGATGCTTCTCTGCAAGGTCTCGGTGCTGTGTTAATGCAAGAGAAGAAGGTTGTGGCCTATACCTCTCGTCAGTTGAAGCCCAACGAAAAGAACTACCCCATTCATGATCTTGAGTTGGCGGCAGTTGTCCACGCTCTAATAACATGGAGACATCTCCTGTTGGGGAGGAAAGTGGATATTTTCACCGATCACAAGAGTCTCAAGTACATCTTCACTCAGCCCAACCTCAACCTCAGGCAAACTCGATGGGTCAAAATGATTCAAGAGTATAATCCGAGTATTGAATATACTCCAGGCAAGGCTAATGTGATTGCAGACGCTTTGAGCAGGAAGGCTTATTGCAACAGCTTAATCCTCAAGCCCTTTCAACCGGATCTCTATGAAGCTTTCCGCAAGTTGAATCTCCAAGTTGTTCCTCAAGGTTTTCTTGCCAACCTCATAGTCTCTCCTACTTTGGAAGATCAAATTCGTGAGGCACAACTGATGGATACCATGGTGAAGAAGGTGAAACGTGGTATTGACAAGGGCATTTCCAAATACAAGTGCTATCGCGTTGATGACAGAGATACTCTTTTCTTCGAGGACCGGATTGTGGTTCCAAAGGGTGATCTTCGTAAAGTCATTATGAACGAGGCGCACAATTCACTCCTATCCATTCATCCTGGAAGTACAAAGATGTACCATGACCTCAAGCAGTCGTACTGGTGGACTCGAATGAAGCGAGAAATTGCTCAATTCGTGAACGAATGTGATGTCTGTCGAAGGGTGAAAGCAGAACATCAACGACCAGCTGGTCTACTCCAACCTCTTGCTATTCCAGAATGGAAGTTTGATCATATCGAAATGGACTTCGTGACTGGTTTTCGTAAGTCCAAGCGTCCAAATGATGCTATCTTCGTCGTCATCGACAAGCTCACTAAAGTGGCTCATTTTCTTCCTATCAAAGAGTCTATCACAGCAGCGCAGCTGGCAGAGCTCTACACCTCCAGAATTGTTTGGCATTCCACAATTGATTTCTTCAGACCGTGGTAGCATCTTTACATCCAAGTTTTGGGATTCTTTTCAGAAGGCCATGGGCACAAACATTCGCTTCAGAATAGCTTTCCATCCTCAAACTAGTGGGCAAGTCGAGCGTGTCAACCAAATTCTTGAAGATATGCTCAGGGCTTGTGTCATCTCTTTCGGCATGAAGTGGGAGGATTGTCTTCCATATGCCGAGTTCTCTTACAACAACAGCTTTCAAGCGAGCTCGGGCAAAGCCCCATTCGAGATTCTCTATGGCAGAAAGTGCCGTACTCCTCTCAATTGGTCTGAGACGGGCGAACGCCAACTTCTTGGCAACGACTTGATCACAGAGGCTGAAGATATGTGTAAAGTCATTCGTGAGAATCTCAAAGCCGCTCAATCGCGCCAGAAGAGCTATTACGATAGCAAACACCGTGATTTGGCTTTCGAGATCGGAGACCATGTCTACCTCCGCGTCTCTCCAATGAAAGGCACTCGTCGCTTCGGTATCAAAGGTAAACTTGCCCCTAGATACGTTGGTCCTTTCAAGATCATCGGTAAAAGAGGCGATCTCGCCTGTCAACTTGAGCTTCCTCCCAACTTTGCAAATGTGCGCGATGTGTTCCATGTGTCACAGCTTCGCAAGTGCTTCAAGACACCTGAGCGCACCATCAACTTCGAAGAGATTGATCTTCAAGAAGATTTGTCTTATCATGAGCATCCCGTTGCTATTCTTGAAGAAACTGAGCGCAAGACTCGCAACAAGTCCATCAAATTCCTGAAAGTGAAGTGGTCTCACCATTCAGACCGAGAAGCCACCTGGGAGCGCGAGGACCACCTCCGTTCCGAATACCCGGAGTTCTTTCAGTCATAGATCTCGGGACGAGATCCTCTCGTAGTGGTGGAGTGTTGTAACACCCCGGATGTAACTTGCCATATTTGTAGCTCCAACTCTTGCCATTTTCGGCAATGTGATATGATATTCCCTCCGTGGTTGGGTTTCCCGTCTTTTTGCATTTTGTCCTTGTCATGCATTTCATATCATGTCATCATGTGCATCGCATTTGCATACGTGTTCGTTTCATGAATCCGAGCATTTTCCCCGTTGTCCGTTTTGTAATCCGGCGCTCATATGTTCCCCGGCGTCCTTTTTTACCTTTTTTTTCGTGAGCGGGTATTAAACTTTCTCGGAATGAACCGAGGTTTGTCAAGCGGCCTTGGTATAGCACCGGTAGACCGCCTGTCAAGTTTCGGGTCATTCGGAGGTCGTTTGATACTCCAACGGTTAACCGGGTAACCTTGAAGGCCTCGTGTGTGTTGCAGCCCAAAACCCCTTCAAATCAGCCCAATAACCCATCTAAGTCACTCCCATGTCCATCGCCGTTCGATCACGATCGTGTGGCCGCAAACCGTGCTCAATTTGTAGCTTCCTAGCTCCTTCTACCTATAAATATGCATCCCCCCTCCAATTTTCGGGCAAACCCTAGCTCCCCGCTCCCCTCCGCGCGCCGGACACGTCCGGTCCGCGCCGGACGAATCCTGCCGCCGCCGTCGCCCAATCAGGGGCTGCCACGTGTCCCGCGCCTGCCGTCCCCGCCGCCGGCCCGCGAAGCCCGCCGCGGGCCCTCCCGCGCCCGACCCGGGCTGCGCCCCTCCGCCTCCGCCCGGGCCGCGCCCCCGACCGCTCCCCGCCGCCTCGGGCTCGCCGCCGCCGCCGCCCCGCGCCGGCGCGCCTTGCCGCCTCGCCTGCGCCGCCCCGCCGCCGCACCAGATCGCCGCCGTCCTCCGCCGCCCGGCTCCGGCGCCGACCGCGCCCGCCGTCGCCGCCTCCGCCCCGCGGTCCCGTACGCCGACCACCGCGCGCCGCTGCCTTTCCCCGTCGCTCTCCGGCGAACTTCGCCGGATCCCGATCTGGATCTGGAACCCTAGGTTGACTTTCCCCTCCCCTCGAATCCTCTAAGTCTTTTCTGAGATTATTTTGTTGCATGTTCATTGCTTCATAACTTGCTGCATACTGCTCTGTTTCGTGCGTATAATATGTCGAATTGTTCTTCTCGCTGAGTACATCATTTCATCTCATTGAATCTTTTTCATTTGAGCTCATCTTGATGCCCGAAATGCTGTTAGAAGAGGGCTATGTGATGTTAGTTTTAGATCTGTTTCAGTAGATGCACTTTTGTCATTTTTGCCATGATTGATGTGTGCATCCTATGAATTGGAGTCCTACATGTGTTTTGCAATATGCCATGCTATCTTTCCAGGGGTGTATGCCATGTATTTTTATGATCTTTGTGGTGACTAGCACAAGCATGCAAACTAGGATCATATTGTTGCTGATTTCAGGGACTTAGTAATTTCACTAAGTTATTCCCTGCTGTTATTTTTATGCCATGTGTTCATGTTGTTTTAGAGAGATCTATGCCTATTTTGAGCATGATCAGTAAGGGTATTTTGAACATATGGATTTGATCTATCCGTCCATGCCTTTGTTTGTAATTATGGAACATCCTAGCTTGAGTCAATCGAGCTCTACTTTTGCTATAAAATGCTTCTGGCAGAATGTTTACATGTTATTCGAGTTTGCCAAGCTTGTTGTAGTTGATCGTTGCATGCTATGATGTTGTTCTTGCCATTTCTAGCTTCTATGCCATGTCTTCTTGGTAGGTGTATGCTTAGTTTATCATGCAATGCTCTGTAGTGAGTGCATCGAGCTCGTAAACATGCCTACTTGTTATCTGTTTTTGACCTGTCCAGTTTTCTGCTAAGTCTGAAAACTGTAACGAAACTTGCTTAATTGACATGGGTGCTATTATATTTTTTGGTCCTTTTTGGCTAGTGGTCAGTAAGGGACTTTTGTTCAATGCTTTGAGTATATTCGTGACATGCCATATCTTGCTATGTCCTGGTCCTGTAGCATGTTGTTTGCTTGATCTAAACATGTCATCCTGATGTTAATTTCTGGCATGATAGTATTTTCACTAAGTCTGTGAACCTGTTATCTTTTGCACTTTTGCCATGCTTGTTTGAACCTGTTCTGGTGTGATTTAGCCGTAGCTCAGTGTTCATCTTTTGTCAAGCATCTTGAGTAGATCACTGCCATATGCTTTGCTCATATGTTTGGGTGCACTAGCTTAATTTCTTGTTGCACGCTAAGTGGTATCATGCTGTTAATGGCAGAATCTTGTCATTCTTGTTTTGCTTGTCATTTGCAAACCGTGCATCCGATTCCGTTGATCTTTATATCGATTTCAACCGAAATAACCTCACCTATCGAGTGGCATACTTGGTTTGCCAAGATTATGCATTGTTCATCCCTGTCCTTCCGGAGCACGAATATGCATTGCATATCACATCTCGCATATCATGCCATATTTTGCATCATGTTGTTTGTGCATTGCATCGTGGTTGATAGTTGTTCCTTTGCTTGTGTTCTTGTTTTGGGTAGAGCCGGGAGACGAGTACGTGAACGAGGAACCTGTTGAGAACGCTTACGAGGATCAAGCTTTCAACAACTCTGAGAACCTTGCAGGCAAGATGACCATACCCTCGAAATCACTTCTATCTTTACTTGCTAGATGCTCGCTCTTTTGCTATGCCTATGCTGCGATACCTACCACTTGCTATATCATGCCACCCATATTGCCATGTCAAACCTCTAACCATCCTTTCCTAGCAAACCGTTGATTGGCTATGTTACCGCTTTGCTCAGCCCCTCTTATAGCGTTGTTAGTTGCAGGTGAAGATGAAGTTTGTTCCTTGTTGGAACATGATTATGTTGGGATATCACAATATCTCTTATTTAATTAATGCATCTATATACTTGGTAAAGGGTGGAAGGCTCGGCCTTATGCCTGTTGTTTTGTTCCACTCTTGCCACCCTAGTTTCCGTCATACCGGTGTTATGTTCCTTGATTTTGCGTTTCTTACACGGTTGGGTGATTTATGGGACCCCCTTGACAGTTCGCTTTGAATAAGACTCCTCCAGCAAGGCCCAACTTTGGTTTTACCATTTGCCACCTAAGCCTTTTCCCCCCGGGTTTTCGTGAGCCCGAGGGTCATCTTTATTTTAACCCCGCCGGGCCAGTTCTCCTTCGATTGCTGGTCCAAACTAGAGCCCTTTGCAGCGCCACCTTGGGGCAACTTGAGGACTGGTTTTAGTTGTACGGACTGCTCATCCGGATGTGCCCTGAGACCGAGATATGTGCAGATCCTATCAGGATTTGTCGGCACGTTCGGGCGGCTTTGCTGGATTTGTTTTATTACTGTCGAAATGTCTTGTAGTCCGGGATTCCGAGACTGGTCGGGTCTTCCCGGTAGAAGGAATATCCTTCGTTGACCGTGAGAGCTTATAATGGGCTAAGTTGGGACACCCCTGCAGGGTATTATCTTTCGAAAGCCGTGCCTGCGGTTATGAGGCAGATGGGAATTTGTTAATGTCCGGTTGTAGAAAACCCGAAGTTGATCTCAATTAAAATACATCAACCGCGTGTGTAACCGTGATGGTCTCTTCTCGGTGGAGTCCGGGAAGTGAACACGGTGTTGGAGTTATGTTTGACGTAGGTTGTTCTAGGATCACTTCTTGATCACTTCTAGCTTCACGTCCGTGCTTTGCTTCTCTTCCCGCTCTCTTTTGCGTTGTAGCCACCATATATGCTAGTCGCTTGCTGCAGTTCCACCTTACAACCCTATCCTACCTTTAAGCTTAAATAGTCTTGATCTCGCGGGTGTGAGATTGCTGAGTCCCCGTGACTCACAGATTTCTACCAAAAACAGTTGCAGGTGTCGACGATGCCAGTGCAGATGACGCAACCGAGCTCAAGTGGGAGTTCGACGAGGAACGTGGTCGTTACTATGTGTCTTTTCCTGATGATCAGTAGTGGAGCCCAGTTGGGACGATCGGGGATCTGTGTAGCATTTGGGGTAGTCTTCTTTTATTTTGGTTCTGTAGTCGGACCTTGAGTGTAATCTGGATGATGAATGTTTATTTATGTACTGTGTGAAGTGGCGACTGTAAGCCAACTATGTATCTCTTTCCCTTATGTATTACATGGGTTGTGTGAAGATTACCTCACTTGCGACATTGCTTTCAATGCGATTATGCCTCTAAGTCGTGCTTCGGCACGTGGGAGATATAGCCGCATCGAGGGCGTTACACTAAGCCTTCAATCAATGGACTAATTGTAGTAACCTGAACAATAATAAGCAGGAAGTAAGAGTTATACTTCAGGAATCAGTTAAACATCCACGTACGGATTAAGTCTGCCAAAGCCGCTCGATGGATGCTAAACTTTTTGTGAGTAGCACAGTACACACTACATGCCATGTCAAATAATTGCCGAATCTAAGTTCTAAATGTGAATTTCTTTATAAGAAGAAAATCATGAATGTGTGCACCGCTAATAAATGATATCATAATAGTTTCCATATAGAAAGAAAAGCATACATCGTTATTCTTATATTTCAGGAAATCAAATGCATATATAAATGATTCATCTTTGGTTTCTGATGTCTATATTGATTTATATTTTTCTGGTGTGTCTTGAAACAGTCTATGGTTTAGACGTGTGCATCGTATTAGCGAAAATCATTCGTACAATCCACAAGACAAATAACTTACTTAATAGAGAACAAAACTTGTAAGTAATTAAACTGCAAGAAGTTACAGAAATAAAATGGACAATATGTGAAAGAAGCAATGCCATGTTTTGGAGGTAAATCTAGCCTGAAATGGGAATAGAGAAGCATTGCATGACCTCTCGGCAGATCAAAACCTATATTGTTTTCTTTACACTCCGACTTGGATTGTTATTTAGTTCAATAGAGAGTTACAAGCTACACTATTTTGCAGATGATTCATAAGCATTTGAAAATTCAAGGAATGATGTGAGCATATACATGTATTAGCTTTTGAAGGGCCTTCTTTTTTGGCAAGAAAGCTTCTAAAGAGCCTATGCTTTCTAATTCTCTAATAATAGGTAGACATTAAATTTATTTTTAAAAGGATAATTAAGAGAATATACTACTACTGCCCAGTGATAAATATGTGGTTTAGTACAACCTCGGCAATTGATCTTTTGTCGTAATTTGGATCAAGGAATGTCTACAAAACTCAAAAAGAAATGAGAGTCAGTATATCCTTGCTAAAGATTATTAGACCAATAGTAGAATTACTGAATCATCATATTAGAATCAAAATACCCGTGATGCATGATCTGCAATACCCATCCGTCATACCCATCTGTCATTTGCAGCAGCTGATGGTTTGTCGATAGGCAAGTTTTAACTACGCATGGTAGACCCATCATCGAAATATATAAACTTTAGAGCTTATAGTAACTGATCATCTCCCAAATAATACCTATAGATAGAACACATGTTCTAATCTTCCTGACATATTTTTGATTAATTAAGAAACATCAACTTAGCTTCACCCTTTTGCATCCCAAGAAGATGAGTCCTCACGAAGCTTTGTACCTTGTTGTAAACCTCATTGACCTAACCTGTATAGAATCAAGAGAAAAGTTAAGGGAAGATGGATGGGGACTGAGATAGAGTTGAGAAGCGGAAAAAAGCATACCTAGAATAAACTCAATCACATATTAATATCGATGGTCATTAAAAGTCTCTTAATTCTGGTAATGAAGTAAATATTTTTCATTGAAGAAGAGCGCAAAGCACAGAGAAGCCAATGCATAGTCATCTGTGGTGAAAAATTTTCTCCCTGGTCACTCAAAAATCTGGAAACTGATACCTGCACAACATGCCTTGTGAATTTGTGAGATAAAGCCTGAGAAGATCGAGTGTGAAAGATGGAAGATCAGGCAGATAGCAGTACCTAAGTTCCCTGCACATTTTTTTCCTAGCATAGATTATTGGGGAAAGTTTAATTCAATATTAATCTCTTTGGCATCATTGAGCCGTTCACCTCAAACCATCATGATATGAGGGCTTTGTCACAGTCGCCTCGCGCTTTCATGAAAGTAAACTGCTGCATACAACAAAAAATAGTACCGTTGCATGAATGATACAGAAACGCAAACTAAGAAATCGTACATCCTTAATGCATGGATAATGGTAGTCCATGTGAACTTACTAAATGAGTGGCAGCCATATAATCTCTTAGTAGCACATGCACCGATATGTAGAAGTAACAAAACAAAGAAGAACATCTAAAGAAAAAATGAGCAGGCAACTATTTCTTCAGAGCAAGTGAACATGCTGTGAAACACCACGTCATGCTTATGAATTGAACATCAGGAAGGAAGAAAATACCACATGCCGGTGTTGAGACCAACGCCACAGTGGACCACCACGACACACAACATACTGGCCGGTGCGCTATTTTTGGAGTCTTTCTGATCCGCTGTCTATGTTGACTAACCGTTTATTTCCACCATGTTGAAATCAAATCGGGGGAGAGAAGGGAGGAGGGGATTCCCTGTGAGGACATACGAACGGAGCATTGGGCTACGAACCTACCATGCAACAGACATCACGGAGATGGGATCTTGGAGGGAGAGGGCACACGCAGGGACGGACGACATCACGGAGGGAGAGGGGATACACCGGCTCGCCCCGCATCGACCAGTGGGGCATTCACACATGAGGGACTGGAGCGAGGTTGAATTGGTCGATGATGGATGAGGTGGTGGCCGCGGCGGCGGCGGCGTGCCTAGGCGGTCTGAGGGGAGGGAGAGGCCGACGAGGATGTGAGCCGGGGTGTCGGCGGCGGCGCAAGCAGGGGTGAGACCAGAGACGGGTCGTCGCTACATCGATGGACCCGGATTAACCACACGCCTTCAAAAAGGCTACCAGAATAGCAGCCCATCATGACAATTGGCCCAGTTCGCGACCTAACCTCAAATCGGACGACCGTGGGTGTCCCAGAAACAAAATCTAATGGTTCACAAGTGAGAATGCGTGAGAGGGCTGGAAAGATGCTCGGTTATAATATATCTAAATGTGAGGAGCTAAAAAAAAGTTTTCACAAGTTCCCACTAGAAAACATAAATGTACTTCCGAAAATTACATTCTAATTTTATAATAAGACATGAGATTAGTTTTAATTTAAATGAGTTATTGTTGTGATTACACATAATAATATAACGTGCAAAGCACGTAAAAATTACTAGTATACAAAATAAACATTATCATAAGTACACATAACACATGCTTCAAACATATTAGTGATGCCATTCCAAGAAATACAAGTGTACTCAATTTTTCTTTCATCATATAAAAATCATGCTTCCAACGCTGCAAACAATGCTTTTAATTGCTTTGTGCTCCCTACCTAAAGAAATATAAGAGTGTTAAACACTTTTATAACACTCTTATATTTTTTTTACGCAGGGAGTACATAACATGTATACTTCCTGCCTACTATGTGGTACGACATCCCAGTCCCTCCTTGCTCTGCTCCATCAACCGTGTCCTACTTAGAGCATCTCCAGCCGCGCCCCCAACAGGCCCTCCCCAGACATTTTTGCCGCGCCGGCGCCGAAAAAACGGCCCAGTCGCCCCCTAGAAGCCCGTTTTCGCCGGCTCGGGCCGAAACTGGTGCCGACGGACCTAGGCAGAACCCGGCGCCCTGAGGGGTGCCTGGGGCGCCGGCACAAGCGAAAAGGGCGCGTGGGTCCGCCCTGTCGGCGAGTCCGGCGCCTATTCCCGCCGTTTCTTCCCGCTTTTCCCCCACTCCTCTCCCATTTTCTCCTTTCCTCCCGCCAATCTGCCTCCCGCTCGCCTCCCAGCCGGCCGCCATGCCACCGAAGAAGTACGTCGTCCCCCGCGCGGCGGCAACCGCGACCACCTCCGTCGCCCAGCCGAGGCAAAGGAAGCCGAGGGCGCCGCCATCCAAGCCACCGGGCATGTCAAATGCCGAGTGGAGGGCGGAAGTTCAGCGACGGGAGGCTGTCACCGCCGACCAGCGGAACAGGGCCATCGCCAAGAAGGCCCGCGACAACGCGGCGCGCGTGGCTGCGGCTGTCGCATCGGAGGACCAAGCCGAGGCCGAGGCGACTCGCGCGGGGATGATGAATCTGCCCGGCAGCCACGCCCAGTACGCGCCCTGGGGACAACAAGGCGTCGGCTCTCCGTCGCCGCAGCCATGGGGATCGCCCTCGCCGGGCTACGCCACGGGGACGCGTACGGTGGGTTCAACCCAAACGTTACCTTCCCCCATGGACAACCGGCCCAGCGCACGCCCTCGCCCGCCTTCGTCGGCGTGGAGTACCCTCCATACAACTACTCGCCGCTTGCCTACGCTTCCTCACCGACGCCCCCACTCCGCCGTGGCGCGCTGCCCTTCTCGCACCTCGGCGACACCGATGAGACCGAGGCCGACATGGACGACATCATCACGGCAGGTTCGGCCGCGGCCGCCGCGTTTCTCGGGTTCGTCACCCAGGACGAGACAGTTGATCTCGGCGGCGGCATGGACAGCGAGCTCGGCTACGTCTACGGCGAGGACGAGCAAGAGGAGCAGGAGAAGGAGGAAGAGGACGACGACAAGGAGGAGGAGGAGGAGGATCCGGCGCCTGTTCTGGCGAAGGGGTGCAAGAAGAAGAAGCGGGCGGCCAGGTCAGGCGAGTCGCACATCAAGTGGGCGTCCAAGGAGGAGGAATGCCTTGCCGAAGCATGGAAAGTCGTCTGCCTCGACCCGACCACTAGCACGAACCATAGCATCGAGACGTACTGGGACCACATCAAGACCGAGTTCGACGAGCTTGCTGCCGAGTTCGACGAGCGCAAGCTCGTCGACCCCTACTTCAAAGGCGTCTACATGCAATGCGGCTCGAAGGCGATGGTGAACCATTGGGGGCGTATCCAGGGGGCGTGCAACAAATGGCATGGGGTCGTCGAGGAGGTCGCGGCTTGCCCGGAGAGCGGCGCCAGCGTTGAGGATCAGGTATGCCCCGCCGGTCTCCCGCCTCTCTTCATCGTCTGCGCCCGCCAACTGTTTGTTTCTCCGCGCAGTTGCTGCGCATGTTCGCCCTATATCGGCAGAGCAACCACGACGCCGAATTCAAGTACCTCCACGTTTACAAGCGCATTGACAAGTGCAAGAAGTGGGTGGAAGTCCGGCGCACCCTCGACAAGGCCAAGGAGACATACAAGCCAGACGCGCCAACTCCGGGCGCGCCAGAGGGGCGGCCGGATGGCAACAAAGGGGCCAAGAAGGGGAAACACGCCGACGCGGCTACCGCGCGAGTGCAGGAGTCCATCAAGCATTGCCTCACCGACGCACAGGCCTGGTCCGCCTTGCGTGAAGAGAAAACCGCGGCGTGGTGGTCGTCGTTGCTGATGAACAGCGCCATCAAGCTCGACCTGCTCCGGACCAACGTCGCCGCGAAGAAGAGGAACACCGACCTGGCTTTTCTGATGGGCGGGGAGGACATGCTCCAGAGCACCGACGAGAAGCTCAAGGCGTGGTACATGGCGGAGCGCGACCTCATCCTGAACCAGCTGCCAACGACGGCGACGCCAACTCCCGCGCCCACGCCCACGCCGACGCCAAACCCGAGTGATGACGCCTCCACGACGCTGCCCAGCACCAGCAGCACCGAAGCCGCGCTGACACCGCCCAGCACCGAAGCAGCTCCGACACCGCCAAGCCCACACACGCCGACTCCACCGACGCCTGAGGCTGACCCCGCTGAGTGATGCGTTGCTGAAAGCACAAGTGCTCCCCAGGTGGTTTGGGTAATTAATGTCAACATATCTCTTGTTGGACTAACACTTTTATCTAGTATATTTCAGACAAGTTCAACAATGGAGTGGCATGGACTAAAGGATGTGGGAACTCCTTCAAGATGCTAAGGACAAAGGATTGGCTAAAGCTTCAAGCTCAAGACTCTTCATTTTACATTTTTAGTGATCCAAGATCACATTGAGTCCATAGGAAAAGCCAATACTATCAAGGAGGGATGAGGTGTTGCTTAATGAGCCTTTTGCTCCATGTGCTTAATGATATGCTCCAAAATCCTCAGCTACTTTCCCATATCCACATATGCCCAAACCCTAACCATATCGGTCCTACCGAGTTGCATGTCAGTCCCATTGAAAATCTCTAACGGTCACTAGGTTTACTATTTTGGTCCGACCGAGTTTGTTGATTCGGTCCCACCGAGATTGGTAAATTGTGTGTAACGGTTGGATTTTGTGTGGAGGCTATATATACCCCTCCACCTCCTCTTCATTCGTGGAGAGAGCCATCAGAACACATCTACACTTCCAACTCATATGTTCTGAGAGAGAACTACCTACCCTTGTGTTGAGGCCAAGATATTCCATTCCTACCATATGAATCTTGATCTCTAGCCTTCCCCAAGTTGCTTTCCACTCAAATCTTCTTTCCACCAAATCCAAATCCTGTGAGAGAGAGTTGAGTGTTGGGGAGACTATCATTTGAAGCACAAGAGCAAGGAGTTCATCATCAACACACCATTTGTTACTTCTTGGAGAGTGGTGTCTCCTAGATTGGCTAGGTGTCACTTGGGAGCCTCCGACAAGATTCTGGAGTTGAACCAAGGAGTTTGTAAGGGCAAGGAGATCGCCTACTTCGTGAAGATCTACCGCTAGTGAGGCAAGTCCTTCGTGGGCGATGGCCATGGTGGGATAGACAAGGTTGCTTCTTCGTGGACCCTTCATGGGTGGAGCCCTCCGTGGACTCGCGCAACCGTTACCCTTCGTGGGTTGAAGTCTCCATCAACGTGGATATAGGATAGCACCACCTATCCGAACCACGGGAAAAACATCCGTGTCTCCAATTGCGTTTGAATTCTCCAAACCCTTCCCTTTACATTCTTGCAAGTTGCATGCTTTACATTCCGCTGCTCATATACTCTTTGCATGCTTGCTTGATATGTATTGTGTATGTTGAAATTGTGCGTAAAACTCCACTCAAACCGAAAAAGCTTAAAAATTGCAACTTTAGCACTAAGTGTCTAATCACCCCCCCTCTAGACACACCTACTTCTAGATCCTACAGTTGCGCACGCGAACTTGTGGCGCTCTGTTTTTTGTACGCCTGACTACATCCGATCGCCGAACTGTGACTTGTGATCGCCGGACTTGTGGCGTCTTTTGTGATGAGCGGGAACGACCAAGTTCGAATTTTCCGCATCCTGGGGGCGGCGCCTGGGGGTGTGACTGGGAGCTAGGTCGCCCCCAGGGGCCGAGCTAGCGCCGGTTCGCCCCCAGGCCGCTCTTTTTAGGCGCCCTGGGGGGCCGAACGGCTGGAGATACTCTTAGCATCGCTGACTTCCTTCTTCCCCAAAAATCTGCTTGTGTCAACATTTATTATATCGAGGCTGTGTTCGGCCAATCTGCGTGGGATTCGTGGCATATCCGAAGGGTGCCAGGCGAAAATGTCCCAATTCTCGCGCAAGAATGCTCTTAGAGCAGCATCAACCGCCAGATCCAGCCATGCCCCAATTGCTGCTGTTTTATTGGGATCCGTTGGGTGGACTTGGAATTTGACTATTTCATCTGCTAGTTTGAAAGAAGTGGATTTAGGCCTTTTATCAAGAATTCTGTCATCTCTATCCACTATGGAACGCAGAGCGGTGAGCTCGTCGGCCGCAAGGTCTTCCGACAGTGCCTCGAGGGCCAGGGATGCGGTTTTGTTTTCGGAGCGGAGTGTTATGTCCGGATCACTGGCGATAGTGATAACACCGTTGGGCCCGGGCATTTTGAGCTTCATGTACCTGTAATGAGGTATGTCTTGAAAGCGTGTGAATGCATCTCGCTCTAGCAGGGCATGATATCCGCTATTGAAAGGTTCCACCTGGAAGATTAATTCTTCAAACCTGTAGTTCTCAGGCATGCCGAATACCACATCAAGTTTTATTTTTCCCGAACACCGCACTTCTCGACTGGGGATGATACCTCGAAAGGTTGTACTGCTCTGCATGATTCGGCTCTTGTCTATTTGCATTTTATCGAGCGTGTCCTCATAAATGAGGTTCAGTCTGCTGCCGCCGTCCATGAGCACTTTAGTGAGCCGAAAGCCGTCTCTACAATTGGGTTTAGAACCAAAGCGGCTGGTGCCTGGACTGATCGGGCCCTAGGTTCATCATTAGCATTGAAGGTTATCGCCATATCGTTCCAAGGGTTCATTGCGGCTACTTGGTTGACTTCGGCGAGGTCGCAGAGCGCCGTCTGACGCCGATTATTTCAAGAAAAGTTCTCGAAGACTTTAAACACATAGAGATCGTTATTCTCGGGGGAGTACCTCGGCGTGGTAGTGTTAGTGAGTGTCGGTGTCAAAACCAGCGGATCTCGGGTAGGGGGTCCCGAACTGTGCGTCTAAGCTCGATGGTAACAGGAGACGGGGGACACTATGTTTACCCTGGTTCGAGCCCTCTCTATGGAGGTAATACCCTACTTCCTGCTTTATTGATCTTGATGAATATGAGTATTACAAGAGTTGATCGACCATGAGATCGTAATGGCTAAACCCTAGAGGTCTAGCTTTTATGACTATGGTAATGAGTATATACCCCTCCAGACTAAGTCCTCCGGTTTATATAGACACCGGGAGGATCCAGGGTTACAGAAGGTCGGTTACAAAGAAAGGAATCTACATATTCGGTCACCAAGCTTGCCTTCCAAGCCAAGGAGAGTCCTATCCGGACACGGGTGCAGTCTTCTGTCTTGTATCTTCGCGGCCCATCAGTCCGGCCCATGGCTAACAGGCCGGACGCCCGAGGACCCCTTAGTCCAGGACTACCTCAGTAGCCCCCGAACCAGGCTTCAATGACGAGGTGTTCGGTGCGCAGATTGTCTTCGGCATTGCAAGGCGGGTTCCTCCTCCGATGGCTTCCAAGTAATGTATTCGGCTTTTAATTCAATGCCGCACCCCTCGGCTTATATGCATCGATGAGTTCAGCTTCCACGTGTCGGGCGAATGCAGACGGTGAGGGTATTTTTTGCAAATAACACCCTAGCCATGCAAGAAAGAGTGTCTATTTAAAGAGATTGGGTCTCAGATCCATTCGGCACCACGCAGAGAAAATCCTCATAGATTGCCAGGAAAGACCATTCCAATATGGCTAGCATTCCCAGCTCCTCCTCCCATTCTGACCTAGAGAAAGGCGAGTGGGACAGGTGCTCTGTGTCCCACAGTCAATTGGCGAAGTTGCAAACGCAGGGATATCTCCCGCCTGCGGATCTGGTCCTCGTTCGAGCAGGGCTGGCTTCCTTCAACGGCAAAACCCAGGCGGAGGATTTCCCCAATCCATCTGCGGGGGAACGAGTGCGCTTTGTCCCCTATCTGCTGAGGGGCGTAGGATTTCCAATTCACCCATTCCTCCGAGGGCTTCTGGAGTATTATGGCCTCCAGCTGCACAATTTTACCCCAGCCTCCATCCTGCACATTGTGGGTTATGTCGCTTTATGCAAACTATTCCTGGGTTGTGAGGCCCATTTTGATCTGTGGAGAAAGTTGTTTTGTCTTGTACCACGCAACCACGAGGGATCGATATTCGAAGTGGGCGGGGCCGAAATATGGTGCATTGCTGAGACCGGATACCTATCCCGCACACCGAAGAAAGCTTCTGAAGAGTGGACCTCTGAACATCGATGAGGTCGTACTTCCAGATCCAGTACGTAGGGGCCTCCCTGAGTTTGCAAGTGTTCCTCTAAAGAAACGCCACAACTGGCACCCTCGGAGCCTCGAGGAGGAACATAGTGCGGAAGTCCGCCAACTCCTGAGCAAGATCAGGACGCTTGCCCAGTCCAGATATACGATAGTCGAAGTGATGGCGACCTCCATAGTGTGGGGGGTCCAGCCACTTCAATATAGAGGACTTCCCATGTGGAACTACAATGGGGAAGATGACGCCTTCCGCTGCGGCAGGAAAGGTCTAGACACCCCTGCCACCCTAGCCAAAATATTGGCCGAACTATTCAAAGGTGAGGAAGAGGAGTTCCTGCACAACACGCACAGAGTAGGATATTCCATGTACAGTCCTCCTAGCTGGGTAATCCCCCAACTCTTCTGCTCTACCCATTCCACTCACTGAGCTTCGTTCGATGAATATTAACCCGCCCGTTTATAACAGCACTGGCGAAGGATTTCTGAGGGGCTTCACAACCCCGCCCCACAGCCCGAGGGCCACAACCGGGACCTTGACCCCGAATTCGAAGAGGATCTGGATATATTCATGGTGCTCGAGAATGGCGTGTTTTACTAGGAGAGCTATGATGGCACCGAAGTGGCCACCATC
This sequence comes from Aegilops umbellulata, assembly GCA_032464435.1. Taxonomy (NCBI): domain Eukaryota; kingdom Viridiplantae; phylum Streptophyta; class Magnoliopsida; order Poales; family Poaceae; genus Aegilops; species Aegilops umbellulata. The sequence continues at coordinate 175,804,382 of CP136058.1, forward strand.
GCCGACTACCCTGGTCTTCTCCCCGCTTCGCACGTAAGTAGTCAGGAGATATCTCCCCCGAAAGGGTTCCCTCATTCCGCCTCACCCACCGCACTATTTCGTGCTTCGAAGGGGAGGCGCTCGACATACCATGCTACTCCAGGAGCGACTCCAAAGAGAGCGGCTCCCGCACCAGGCAAGCCTTCGAAGAGGAAGGCAAACGAAGACACGGTCGGGCTCTCGTCAAATAGGTATGGGTTTGCAAATATGTTTTTCTAATAGTCGCATCCAACTGGGACTTTCATGTTCGTCCCGTATCAGGAGAAGAGTTCGTCGGACTGTGTCTGGGGGTCCGGTCAGCAATACTCCCAACAGTCGGGATGCAGCCCCAGCCGAGGGGACGGGGGCCGATATGGGAGTGACACCGGACTGTCCTTCGGTCGAGGGCTCGGAAAATATGTCCGTTACCAACTCGGAAGTGGAAAGCGCCATGAATCATCGGCACCGGAGGGCCATTTTACGAGACCATCGCTTTTTGGAAGAGGCGTTTAATGCCTTCAGCTCGGCTGATGCATACATCCGAGCTGCTCGAGATGGGCTTGGCAGAGCCACAAAGCAGCATTTAAAAGATGTGCAGGTAAGTTTACTGTGTCTCAGTATGATAACCGTATGCCAGTATCCCCCGAGACTTAAAGTAGTTGGAACAACTGATTTGAGGATCGTTGCATAATCAGGTTCTTTCAGAGAAGAACGACGTGCTAGCACAAGAGCTAGAAAGATGCCGGACGTAGTTAAACGCAGTGACCGCCAAACTGGAAAAATCCAAGGCGGCGTCTTCCGGTAATATTTCCCTCCATCGAGAAATAGTTATTTTATGGCGACCGTGTTAACATTGTGGCTTTATCTCATAACAGGATCATCGGATCAACTGGAGGAAAAAGAGTCGAAAAGACTGGATGCCGCAGGCGAGCGGGTTTTGACCCGTGTCAGACAAGAGAAAAACAAACTCCAAGATGCAAACACCCAGCTGGGCGAAGAGCTGAAGGATGTGCGGGCCCAGGTAGCCGACTCCGTGAAGGAGAACAAAAAGCTGTGAGGCGGCATATTTAGTATGTGGACGTATTTACCTCATAACAGTTTGGGTGTAAAAGTAGCTGATATAGCTGTGATTGCAGGTATGTTGACAGGCCGTCCCGAAGAGGAGGTGTCCGGATCATCAAGTGATCTTCTGCAAGGGCTGTCGCATTTGCACGAGCAAGCTCGGCTGACGATGCGGAGTGTAGCGAAGGCCTTATGGCCATCCGCCTTCCCTCCAGGGAGTATGGAGAAGCTTGTAGAGCTGTTCAAGGGAGCGCGGCGGCGTATCCGACTATGGAAGATATCGGCCTGCCGAGAGGTTGCACGAGAGGCCTGGGCCATGGTAAGAATGCGGTATACCAAGCTGGATCCGAATGACATGGCCCGGGTCAGACCGCTAGGGTCAAATGGGGAAGAAATTCCCGTTAGTTTAGTATATGACCAAGTAGAGGTGGCTTCTAGATATTCCCAACAGGATTGTAAATTAGACCACCTGTTGGACGATATAGAGTAGGAAGTTTTTAAGTCCTAAGTGACTATGTACTTTCCTTCTAGCTGGATTGTGAAACGATTGTCATGGCCGACCTTTTTGCTTCGACCTCTCGACCCGAAGGTGCGGAGTGTTTCCGAATACCTGAGCGGCAAAATAAACCGGGGTATGCGTGGAAACCAGGCGTAGGGGTCATACTTGCTTGAACAGACAAGTTGTATCTGGCTAGTTATGTTATATTACATTGAAATTGTAAGAAACATCTTCCAGAGAGAATAGTTCCGTTAAGGGTTCCTTTCCTTTGGTGTGCATGCATCTATGTGCATGTCTGGACTAAAAGGGCAGCCCCGGTGCATGTAGCTCCCGCTTGCGCAGGGTCCGGGGAAGGGTCCGACCATTTTGGGTCTATTGTACGCAGCCTTTCCCTACATTTCTGCAAGAGGCTGTTTCCAGGACTTGAACCCGTGACCTCTTGGTCACAAGGCAGCAGCTTTACCACTGCGCCAAGGCTCCCCTTCATGTGCATGTCTGAACTATGATGAAAAAATCACAGTGTGTATAACTTCTGGGGGTTCATAATGGAACGAGTGCAAAAACATATTTAGTTCACCAACCGAATATTCCCTTAAGAACGCTAGCTTTCGGCTTCACCCAGTCTGAGGTACACATCCGGATGACCCGGCAGTAACAATCGCAGAGGTGCTCCCTTTATGCCCTAGCCGAACTAACGGGAACGTAGGGCATAAGCACATGATCCAGGCAACCCAGCTTGGCCAAAATTTAAGTCATATCGATGCATATAATGGCAAAGAAAAGGTACATATGGGAGAAAACGCATATGTGATGAGCTTGATGCTTGGAAAATAGAAATAGCAAGCTTATGTCCAAGAAGCCCGCAGGTATAATAGACGTACATAGTTGAAGATGTATGCGTCAGGGGTGCACGGCCTAACCGCACGAAAGACTTTAAGGCTAAAGAGAAGAAACGAAAAGAGAGAGAAAATGATGAGAACAATAAGGGGAAGGAGACGAACAAAGAGTTTGGCGCTAGGCATAGAATCTTCGGAGTCTGGCCACGTTCCAGGGGTTCGGCTCTAATAGATTGTCTGACACATCATGCAAGCAGTACGCCCCTCCGGTGAGAACTTCGTCGATGATGAAGGGACCCTCCCACTTGGGCTTGAGTTTGTCCTTTTTCTTCTCCGGCAGGCGTAGAACGAGTTCGCCGACGTTGTAAGTTTTGGCCCGCACTTCTCTGCTTTGATACCTGCGAGCCTGCTGTTGATAAAATGCGGAACGAGCTTTTGTGACGTTGCGCTCCTCCTCCAGGGCGTCTAAGCTGTCCTGCCGATCGAGCTCAGCCTCTCTCTCTCTCTTCGTACATGCGCATTCGAGGTGAGTCATGAATAATGTCGCAGGGTAGTACTGCCTCTGCACCATGCAGCATGAAAAAAGGTGTGTATCCGGTAGTGCGATTGGGAGTGGTCAGCAGCCCCCAGAGTATGGAGTCAAGCTCCTCAACCCAATGCTTGTTTGATTCTTTCAAAGACCGCACTAGTCTAGGCTTAATGCCGCTCATAGTAAGACCATTGGCTCGTTTGACTTGACCATTTGTCTGTGGATGATAGACAGAGGCGTAATCGAGCTTGATGCCCAGATTAGCGCACCAGGTTTTCACTTAGTTGGTTGTGAAGTTGGAGACGTTATCAGTGATGATGCTATGTGGAACACCATAACGGTGTACGACGCCGGATATAAAGTCTATTACTGGCCCGGACTCGGCCGTTTTAACTGGTTTGGCCTCTATCCACTTGGTGAATTTATCCACCATGACCAGCAAATATTTTTTCTTATGGCTTCCTCCTTTAAGGGGTACAACCATATCCAGTCCCCAGACCACAAAAGGCCAAGTGATGGGGATTGTTTGTAGGGCGGTGGGGAGAATATGGCTTTGGTTGGCGAAGAGTTGGCATCCAACGCAATGTTGGACAATGTCCTATGCATCCGCTTGGGCCGTCGGCCAATAGAACCCTGTATGGAAGGCCTTCTAACAAGGGCCCGAGCCGCGGCGTGGTGCCCGCCAAGACCGGCATGAATCTCAGCCAGGAGCTGCCGCCCCTCCTCCTCGGAGATACATCTTTGAAGGACTCTGGTAGCGCTTTTCTTATAGAGCTCTCCATCGTGAAGCTTGTAGGCCTTCGAACGCCGGATAATGCGGCGAGCCTCATTCTAGTCCTCAGGAAGCTCCTTCCTGTTAAGGTAGGCTAGGAAGGGTTCGGTCCATGGGGCAATGACTACCATGATGAGATGCGTCAGCGGCGTTATTTCGGTGGCTGAGCCTCCGATGATGTCGGTGTTTTCAGAATTTGGGGTTATGTTCGGATCCGGACTAGTGTTGCCGCTTTCCCCCTGCCACACCATGGATGGCTTAAAAAGCCTTTCCAGAAAGATATTAGGTGGGATGGGGTCGCACTTAGCGCCGATACAAGCAAGAACATCCGCCGCTTGATTACTTTAGCGAGCCACATGATGGAACTCGAGCCCCTCAAACCGAGCCGACATTTTTATGATGGCATTACGATAAGCTTCCATCTTCGGATCTTTGGCGTCAAAGTCTCCATTTATTTGAGATATTACAAGGTTTGAGTCCCCACGCACTTCAAGGCGTTGTATGCCCATGGAGACAGCCATCCGGAGACCATGCAATAAGGCCTCTTATTTGGCTGCGTTGTTGGAGTCTGTGTATAGTATTTGGAGTACGTACTGAACGACGTCTCCAGTAGGGGACGTTAAAACGACTCCCGCTCCTAGCCCTGCCAGCACTTTGGAGCCATCCAAATACATAACCCAATTGGAATATGTGTCGTACTCTTTAGGGAGTTCAGCCTCTGTCCATTCGGCAATGAAGTCAGCTAGTACTTGGGATTTAATAGCTCGACATGGTTTGTATGTAATATAAAATGGAAGGAGCTCAATGGCCCATTTAGCAATCCGGCCGGTGGCATCGCGGTTGTTTATTATGTTGTTGAGTGGTACTTCGGAAGCCACCGTGATCAAACACTCCTGGAAGTAGTGTCGTAGCTTTCGGGATGCCATAAAGACCGCGTATGCTATCTTTTGATAATGGGGGTACCGAGATTTGCATGGTGTAAGGACAGTGGATACGTAGTATACTGGCTTCTGAAGCGGGAATTTGTGTCTGTCCTGTTCTCGTTCAACGACGAGCATGACGCTCACCACCTGATGTGTTGCCAATATGTATAATAACATGGGTTTGCCGATGTTTGGCGCGGCCAGGATTGGGTTGCTCGCTAGAAGGGTTTTTATTTCCTCCAGTCCGGCTGTTGCCGTGTTCATCCACTCGAAGTGATCGGTTCGCCGCAGAAGGCGATAGAGTGGCAGTGCCTTTTCTTCCAATCTGGAGATGAAGCGGCTTAGAGCTGCCACGCAACATGCGAGTTTTTGGACTTGTTTGAGGTCCGTGGGCGTGGCCAGATGAAGCCCAACAGTTTTCCAGCGGGGACGCCGAAAACACACTTTTCCCGATTGAGCTTAATGTCATAAGTGTGGAGGTTGTCGAATGTGAGACGTGAATCGTCTATTAGTGTTTCGACGTGCCTAGTTTTGATGACGACGTCGTCCACATAAGCTTCAATTGTCTTGCCGATCTTTTTCTCCAGGCATGTTTGAATCATGCGTTGGTATGTGGCGCCGGTGTTCTTGAGCCCGAAGGGCATGGTGTTGAAGCAGAATGGCCCATATGGGGTAATAAATGCCATTGCAGCTTGATAGGACTCCTTCATTTTGATTTGATGGTATTTGGAATATGCATCCAGGAAACACAATGAGTCATGTCCCGTGGTAGCATCGTTGATTTGAGCAATGCGGGGGAGGGGGAAGGGATCCTTAGGGCAAGCCTTATTGAGGTCTTTAAAATCGATGCACATGCGCCAGGATTTGTCCTTCTTTGGTACCATCACCAGGTTTGCCAGCTAGTCCGGATGTTTTATTTCTCTGATGAATCCGGCCTCGATTAACTTGGCCAGCTCCTCCCCCATAGCTTGGCGTTTGGGTTCGGAAAAGCGCCACAGTGCTTGTTTGACTGGTTTGTATGCCTTTAATATATTGAGGTTATGTTCGGTTAGCTCACATAGGATTCCAGGCATGTCAGAAGGGTGCCAGGCGAATATATCCCAGTTTTCATGAAGGAAATCCCGTAGTGTGGCGTCGACCGTTGGGTCTAGTTGTGCTCTAATGGATGCTGTCTTCTTGGGGTCCGTTGGGTGGACCTGGAATTTGACTATTTCTTCTGCTAGTTTGAAGGAGGTGGATTTGGGTCGTTTGTCTAAGATCACATCGTCCCTATCCACCATAGAGCGCAGTGCGGTTAATTCTTCCGCCGCGAGGGCTTCAGATAATGCCTCAAGGGCCAAGGATGCGGTTTTGTTTTCGGCACGAAGTGCTATGTCCGGATCGCTCACAAGAGTGATTATGCCATTTGGTCCGGGCATTTGAGCTTCATGTACCCGTAATGAGGTATAGCTTGGAAGCTTGTAAAAGCATCTCGCTCGAACATGGCGTGGTATCCGCTGCTGAAAGGAGCCACTTGGAAGGTGATTTCTTCGGACGGATAATTCTCCGGCGTGCCGAATACCACGTCAAGTGTGATTTTTCCCGCATACTGTGCCGCCCGACTGGGAATGATTCCTTGGAAGGTCGTGCTGCTTTGCTCAATGTGGCTTCTGTTTATTTCCATCTTGTGGAGAGTATCCTCATATATGAGGTTTAGTCTGCTGCCGCCGTCCATCAGGACCTTGGTGAGTCGAAAGCCATCCACGATGGGACTGAGGACTAAAGCGGATGGTGCTCAGACTATCCTGAATTTTGGTTCATCACCGGCATTAAAGTTTATAGCCGTGTCGTTCCAAGGGTTTATCGTGGCGATTTGACAGACTTCAGCGAGGTCGCCGAGTGCCCTTTTGCGCTTATTGTTTGAAGCGAATGTCTCAAAGACCGTCAATACTTTGGGGTCGTTGTCTTCTGGAGGGTGTTGCTCTGGGGTGTTTTTTGTAAGGATGTCCTTGCCGCTCTTGGCTACCTGCCGGAGTATCCAACATGCTCTAAGGTTGTGGGTTGGTATGGTGTCCGGTGTTGTGTGTATTTTGCATGGGCCATTGAGCCATCCCTCCAGAACGGTTCCGCGCCGCATAATGGGTTTATATTTCTTGGCTACTGGACTGGGCGTGTCATGGGGATGCGCCCTTTTCGCCTTGACCAGTGGTTGAGTTGGGACCGATGGCTCTCAACAAGCTGCCTGATCTTTCCAAGCGCTTTCCATTGCACTGTACTTCTGTACGATAGTTGCCAAGTCAGCGAAGTGTAGTATGTGGCAGCGATTAATGGCGTTGAGGATTCCTTCGTTCGTGCAATTGTTGCAGAACGCTGATATCGCGTCCTCGTCGCGGCAATCTTTAACCTTGTCCTTGACAAGGAGGAATCTGGCCCAGAAGTGGCGGACCGTTTCCTCAGACTGCTGTTGTATGCTATTGAGAGCGCTTATGTCTGGGTGGGTGGCTGGGATTGGATCCGGACCCTGACCCGATCGATGATACGGGGTCTGTAGGTTTTCCAGACTTAACAGTCCGGGCTCCGAAGTATCTTCTGGTTGCTTATGCCAGCCGTCCGATTCTATGTACGGAAGGCCGGTCACCTCCTTTTGCTGGTGGGTATCTGGCTCTGCAGGGTCGGCAATCTGAACATAGTCCGTCTTCAGTATAGGCGATTCCCAGGGCGTCGATGCGATCAAGGAGCTCGTTTAAATACGAAATCTCCGCCGGATCCATCTGCTTGGAGTGTTTGGAGTCGATACGAAGGGGATTTTTGATTGCCCGAGAGGTCATCGTCGGCTAAACGGCCGAACGGGCGGTCATGGTAAAGCCTCCCAGCCGGAGGGTTTGGCCTGGGGCCAGTTTTCCTCTGGCGGTAATATTGCGTTTAGGGACAAGGCGAGTCAACGATCCTGTCGTTGACGACACAGTGGAACTCTCAATGAAAGCACCAATGGCGGTGTCAAAACCGGCGGATCTCGGTTAGGGGGTCCCGAACTGTGCGTCTAAGGTCGATGGTAACAGGAAACGGGGGACACGATGTTTACCCAGGTTCGGGCCCTCTCTATGGAGGTAATACAATACTTCCTGCTTTATTGATCTTGATGAATATGAGTATTACAAGAGTTGATCTACCACGAGATTGTAATGGCTAAACCCTAGAGGTCTAGCTTGTATGACTATGGTAATGAGTATATCCCCTCCGGACTAAGTCCTCCGGTTTATATAGACACCAGGAGGATCTAGGCTTAAACAAGGTCGGTTACAAAGAAAGGAATCTACATATTCGGTCGCCAAGCTTGCCTTCCACGCCAATGAGAGTCCTATCCGGACACGGGTGCATTCTTCTGTCTTGTATCTTCGCGACCCATCAGTCCGGCCCATGGCTAACAGGCCGGACGCCCGAGGACCCCTTAGTCCAGGACTCTCTTAGTGAGGATGGCCTCACCACTTTTAGCCACCTGCCAGAGTATCCAACATGCCTGAAGGCTATGTGTTGGTTCGGAATTTGGCATCGTGTGTATCTGACAAGGCTTGTCAAGCAAGTCATCAAGGACAGTTCTATGTCCCGGTAAGGGCTTAATTTTCCTTTCCTTGAAGTACTGATCAGGTGCCCCGTAAGGGTGCATCCTTTTTGCTCGACCGGTGGGTGGCTTAAAGGCCGGTGGTTCCCACCGAGCTGTGTGGGCTTTCCAAGCGCTTTCCATTGTGCAATACTTTTGTACCATGTGTGCCAAATCTGCAAATGCAGTATGCGGTGCCAATTGAGGGCATTGAGGATCCCCTCGTCGGTACAGTTGCAGCAAAAGACTGATACCGCATCGTCGTCGCAGCAATCTTTAATCTTGTTTTTAACAAGTAGGAATCTAGCCCAAAAGTGATGGACTGTTTCCTGAGGTTGCTGTCGTATATACATTAAGTTGCATATGTCTGGGGAACTAGAATTGCTTGGAGAGTATTGATTGTGGTGGGCGGGCGGGCTTAAATTCTAACCCTGATCCGTCGTGGAATCCGGATTTTGGAAAAATTTTGAGGTCATTGGCCCAGGATCTGGAGTGTCCTAGGGGTTTTTAGGTTCAACACCTGATTCTATGTTCAGAGCACATATGATCTCTTCTCGAAGATGGGTGTATGGCTCGTAGGGCTCGGAGATCCGAACATAGTTTGTTTTTAGCATAGGAGGAGCAGTATCCTCAACTTGCTCTTCCACGACAGTCACTAGGTGGGTGACAGGTGGGGATCTGATTTCCCTCTAATCGGGTTTCAGCCCAATCTGATCGTAATCTGTTGCGACCCCCAGGGCGACGATGCAATCTAGCAATTTGTTTAAAAACGAGACATCTGTCGGATCCATCTTATCGACACTTTCGGGGTCGACGCGAAGATGAGTTTTGGCAATCCGGGAGACCGCCTTGGGCTTAACGGCCGGGCGGGCGCCTATGGTGAAATTGTCGATCTGGAGTATCTGCCTAGAAACTAGGGCCCTTCCAGAGGTGATTTTGTCATTGATGACAAGGCGAGCCATTGATCCTTCTATCGGCAACATAGAGGAACTCTCAATGAAAGCACCAATGTCGGTGTCAAAACCGGCCGATCTCGGGTAGGGGGTCCCGAACTGTGCGTTTGAGGATCAAAGGTAACAGGAGGCGGGGGACACAATGTTTACCCAGGTACAGGCCCTCTCGATGGAGGTAATACCCTACTTCCTGCTTGATTGACTCTTATGAGTATAGGGGTTACAAGAGTTGATCTACCTTGAGATCGTAATAGCTAAACCCTAGATGTATAGCCTGTATGATTGTGATCATCCCTACGGTCTAAACCCTCCAGTTTATATAGACACCAGTGGGGGCTAGGGTTGTACAGAGTCGGTTTACAAAGAAAGGAATTTTCATATCCGAATGCCTGGCTGACCATCCACTCAAAGGAGAGTCTCATCCGGACACGGGTGAAGGCCTTCAATCTCGTATCTTCACAACCCATTAGTCCGACCCATGTTACATAGCCCGGACACTCGGGGACCCCCTAATCCAGGACTCCCTCACCTGGTGCCCAACAGTTCATCACCAAGACAACCGAGGAGCTTCAAGAGGCAATAGCCATGCGTGGCGACCGCCGCCCACCACATGACGCAGCTCCTTGTCCTAGCAAGGATGACAAGCTGCGCGTCTGCGTCAACATCCCAGGGCTCAACAGAGCCGAGTCCCAGGAGCGCTTCTAGCCTTCGCACGTTGGACGGTGTGAGGATCCACCTCACAGCTACGTTCGCATGCGCTTCGGCTTGCTGAACGTGGCTGTTACCTTCCAACGTCACCTGCGGAGCGTTCTGGCGGCTCAGGAGACCAGGCTTCAGGCGGTCCAGGCGGAGATGACGATGGTTCCTCGTGAGACCCCAAGACCCCCAGAGTCTCCCGAGGTTCAGTACCCAGGCGGCTCGTGAGGAGCAACTCCTCCAGCGCGTGTCTTCATCTGCTTCAACACCCCTCCAGCAACGGTGCCAGGTGCTCCGACTCATTCAGTTGGGGACGCCCTAGGGCTGCATTGTCCCCACGTCGCACGGGCCTGGCCCTGCGGCGTGTATCCTTTGCATCTTTAAATTTACTTTGTTGGGGGTGCCCCTCGGGCTGCATCATCGCCAGGCCGCATGGGTCCGTCCCTGCGGCATGTATTGTTATTGCATTTACCAGAACTAGCTTGCCTCCTCCCATGAGTTATTTTAAGATTATCATATGTCTGTCTAGTACGTTGATACCATGAACATCGTACGCCCTAGCAAGCCCGCCCACGACCGCCTCATGATTAAGGACTGGCATGACATCTGTGTTCGGGTCCGTCCCTGCAGCGTCACTAAACCCAAGAGGCTGAGCTTTGGCTCGCCGGCCAGCTCCCGTGTACGTCACCTCCCATGGCCCTTGGTGCCTTGTTATCGCATGAGCTAATCGCGTATGGACAAGCCAGGGCACGCGACCCGGTGCCTCGCCACCACGGGAACCGCGCGCCGGTTGTCTTTCTTCAGGATTTTTCGCATGCGAAGACTGGACACGACGTCTGTGCTCGGGTCCGTCCCTGCAGCATCGATAAACCCAATGACTGAGCTCTATCTAGCGGGCCCCATTCACGTCACCTCCTGGTGTCGTTGGTGTTTGGCCTTCTCATGTGATCACCTCAGGAGATTCATTCGGCGCAGGTTGTCTAACCATCTCACAGGTCCACTACAGCTATCAAGAATCAAATTCAGGCGCAACCCGCCTTGAGGTATGGCCTCGTGAGTCCCGCGCTGGCTCACGAGTGCCCAGACACAGCTCGTCTAGCCATGCCGTGCAAGCCACATGTCAAGGCGGGGCTGTACACGCCCCGGGGGCTCCACTCAGAGGGAGCCCCCACCCACGCACCAGTGGAAGCAACATGCTCCGCACTGGCAGTTGACACGGTCGAGGAGCGGCTATGTCTGTGCAAGTGCGGAAGCGCTATGCTCCGTGCTGGTGATAAACAACTAGGGGCGGCCCCATTGCCGCATCAACCTCAGGGAGCCGCCAGTCTCAGTGTCCAGCTTCATCGCAACACTTTCCCCTCGGGAGAGTTGCGCGAGGGCTCTGGGCACAGGGGCAACGCTCGGGTCATGCCTAGCATACGCCACCTTGCCAGGTCCCCCGGACCTGGTCGTCCCGCGCCCTCCCGAGCGGGACCTCAGTGAGGACAGGTATGGAGGTCTGTTTGTACGTCAAGGGGGACTCCTGAGCATCGCGACTCAGGAGCCTAACTAGTCACGTAGCCCCTCACCCCTTGGCCTCGTCCTGGTGATCCCGATGACCCAACGGCGGCTAAGGAATGCGCGGGGCTGGGCCCTACCAACGTAGAACGCTAAGGCCTACTTCTGCATTCCCTTCCCGAGGGCTGTTTGTACGTCAAGGGGGACTCCTAAGCATCGTGACTCAGGAGCCTAAGTGATCACGTAGCCCCTCACCCCTTGGTATTAGGATTCGAGGAGCCAGATATTACAAACATGGGTCTGATGACCCAGCATTCAAGTCATACAAGAAATAAGCACATGCGGAAGCTTAACTTGTCTGAGTACAGACAACTACAAATAAAAAAGGCTGAGAAGCCTGACTATCTACAAGACCCTGCCAAGGGCACAAGATCGTAGCTGAGGTAACAAGCTAAATGTTGAAGTCCACGCGGAACTACTAGTGAGACTGAAGTCTCTACAAAAACATAAATTAAGCAAACGTGAGTAGAAATGTACCTAGCAAGACTTATATCAGAACTAGCTACATATGCATCAATATCAACAAAGGGGGTGGTGGATTTTAACTACAACAAGCCAGCTTTGACTCAGTGGCTGTCCTGAACTACGTCTGCAAGTAACTCTTTTGGGGTGGCGCACACGAGTCCACATATTCACCAAATCAATACACCACTATGGATCCGCTCCCGTCTCCCTACAAGAACGCCATCCATAGCACTCACGCTTATCTTGCGCATTTTACAGTATCCAGTTTCACTTGTCTATGAACTGTATAAGAAACCAAGTAGTCCTTTACCGCGGACGCGGCTATTCGAATAGATGATATTAACCTTGCAGGTGTGTACTTCTTCAAACACGCTCTCGCCACTTACCGCCATGTACACGTCATGTATCTCGACAACCTTCAAGCGGAAGCTGGCGAGGGTGTCGGCCACGACCTGACTAACCACACAAGTCCCTAGTCCAGGTTTATCGCGTATTCAGGTTCCATCCACAGGGAGTCCGGCCGAGGTTTCCACTACGGCCCCGAACGATCTGTGCAGGGTTCCCGGGTCACCAAACGGGCGACTCGGTACACCGGGACATGTGTGATACGTCCATTTTGCATCATGCTTTTATATCGATATTTATTGCATTATGGGCTGTTATTTCACGTTATGTCACAATACTTATGGCTATTCTCTCTTATTTTACAAGGTTTACATAAGGAGGGAGAATGCCGGCAGCTGGAATTCTGGGCTGGAAAAGGAGCAAATATTAGAGACCTATTCTGCGCAACTCCAAAAGTCATGAAACTCCACGGAACATCTTAAAATAACTAAAGAAAAATCCTCATTAAAAGTTGCTGGGAGTTGACAGACATAGCTTTGGTCATCGTTGCAATTAATAGGAAGTAATAAGGAAAGAGAGGTTTCACATATAGATATATTATCATTGACATCTTTTATGATTGGGAGCACTCATTAAAATATGACATGCTAAAGAGTTGATGTTGGACAAGGAAGACAACGTAATGAGTTATGTTTTCTTATATCTGAGATAAAGTATGTTGTCATGGATCCTCTAACATGTTGAGCTTGCCTTTCCCCCTCATGCTAGCCAAATTCTCAGCACCAAGTAGAAATACTACTTGTGCTTCCAAATACCCTTAAACCAGTTTTGCCATGAGAGTCCACCATATCTACCTATGGATTGAGTAAGATCCTTCAAGTAAGTTGTCATCGGTGCAAAGCAATAAAAATTGCTCTAAATATGTATGATTGATTGGTGTGGGAGAAATAATCTTTATACGATCTTGTGATGTGGAAGTAACAAAAGCGACGGACTGCATAATAAAGGTTCATATCACAAGGGGCAATATAAAGTGACGTTCTTTCGCATTGAGATTTTGTGCATCCAACCATAAAAGCGCATGGCAACCTCTGATTCCCTCTGCGAAGGGCCTATCTTTTATTATTATCCTCTAAATTATGCAAGAGTCACGGTGATCTTCACCTTTCCTTTTTCATTTTATCCTTTGGCAAGCCCAGCATGTTGGAAAGAACATGATATATATATCTAATTGGATGTAGGGGAGCATGGATTATTATTGTTGACATTACCCTTGAGGTAAAAGGTTGTGGGGGCAAAACTATAAGCCCCTATCTTTCTCTATGTCCGATTAAAACTTCATAACCACAAGTATTGCGTGAGTGTTAGCAATTATGAAGGACTAAATGATAGTTGAGTATGTGGACTTGCTTTTTAGCTCTGACATAGACTCTTTCCGATATTATGATAAATTGCAATTGCTTCAATGACTGAGGTTATAGTTTGTTGGTGCTCAATAAGGTTTCTGATTCATACTTTTGCATTGTGAATAGATCATCACTTGAACATAAGTAATCATATGACAAGATCTATATATGTTGCTGTTATGAGAATAATCATGATGCCTTCATGTCCGTATTTTATTTTTATCGACGCCTCTACCTCTAAACATGAGGACATATTTATTGTTATCGGCTTTTCGCTTGAGGACAAGCGAGGTCTATGCTTGGGGGAGTTGATACGTCCATTTAGCATCATGCTTTTATATCGATATTTATTGCATTATGGGCTGTTATTTCACGTTATGCCACAATACTTATGGCTATTCTCTCTTATTTTACAAGGTTTACATAAGGAGGGAGAATGCCGGTAGCTGGAATTCTGGGCTGGAAAAGGAGCCAATATTAGAGACCTATTCTGCGCAACTTCAAAAGTCCTGAAACTCCACGGAACATCTTAAAATAAATAAAGAAAAATCCTCGCCAAAGAAGAAGGCCAGGGGGCCCACACCCTGCTCACGAGGGTGGGGGGCGCGCCCCCCTTAGGGCGTGCCCCCTACCTCGTGGGCCCCCTGGTGGCTCTCCGACGCCCATATTCTGCTATATGAAGTCTTTCGATGGGAAAAAAATAAGGGGGAACCTTTCGGGACGAGACTCCGCCGCCACGAGGCGGAACCTTGGCGGAACCAATCTAGAGCTCCGGCAGAGGTGTTCTGCCGGGGATACTTCCCTCTCGGAGGGGGAAATCATCGCCATCGTCATCACCAACGCTTCTCTCATCGGGAGAGGGCAATCTCCATCAACATCTTCACCAGCACCATCTCATCTCCAAACCCTAGTTCATCTCTTGTATCCAATTCTTGTCTCAAAGTCCGGGATTGGTGCTAGTAGGTTGCTAGTAGTGTTGATTACTCCTTGTAGTTGATGCTAGTTGCTTTATTTGGTGGAAGATCATATGTTCAGATCCTTTATGCATATAATTACCCCTTTAATTATGAACATGAATATGCTTTGTGAGTAGTTACGTTTGTTCCTGAGGACAAGGGAGAAGTCTTGCTATTAGTAGTCATGTGAATTTGGTATTCGTTCGATATTTTGATGAGATGTATGTTTTCTAGCCTCTAGTGGTGTTATGTGAACGTCGACTACATAACACTTCACCATTATTTGGGCCTAGAGGAAGGCATTGGGAAGTAATAAGTAGATGATGGGTTGCTAGAGTGACAGAAGCTTAAACCCTAGTTTATGCGTTGCTTCGTAAGGGGCTGATTTGGATCCACATGTTTCATGCTATGGTTAGGTTTACCTTAATACTTTTGCTGTAGTTGAGGATGCTTGCAATAGAGATTAATCATAAGTGGGATGCTTGTTCAAGTAAGAACAGCACCCAAGCACCGGTCCACCCACATATCAAATTATCAAAGTACCGAACGCGAATCATATGAACGTGATGAAAACTAGCTTGACGATATTCCCATGTGTCCTCGGGAGCGTTTTTCCTATTGTAAGAGTTTGTTCCGGCTTGTCCTTTGCTACAAAAAGGATTGGGTCACCTTGCTGCACTTTATTTACTTTTGTTACTTGTTGCTCGTTACAATTTATCCTTTCACAAAACTATCTGTTACCACTTATTTCAGTAGTTGCAGAGAATACCTTGCTGAAAACCGCTTATCATTTCCTTCTGCTCCTCGTTGGGTTCGACACTCTTACTTATCGAAAGGACTACGATAGATCCCCTATACTTGTGGGTCATCAACGTGCCTACCGCATCATAGCCCACCCCTCAGGTCAGCACCGCGCACGGCCTCTAGCATACTACAAACACCTAAAACTACTTGCAACTCCTGGACAGAGGACAGGGGCGGATAATAAGTCAAGAGAGTCAATTAAGGATCCCAATGTGTGGTAGTATCTGATCTTAAATCACACATACAGATCTCTGTTCCTAAGGACGGTTCCAATGAAACAACCAACCATGTACTCCTACATGGCCTCTCATCGATACCTTTACCAAATCGCGTTCACACACTTAGCTCTCAATAGTAGGACATGTTCACACACCTCCAATTCATCCCCGATGAATCAGACCTGACTCAACTCTAAGCAGTAGCAGGCATGACAAACAAGCATGAACGAGTAGGCACAGCAGGGCTCAAACAACTCCTACTCATGCTAGTTGGTTTCATCTATTTACTGTGGCAATGACAGGTCATGCAGAGGAAAGGGGTTCAACTACCGCAACATGTAACCATTGAATCATTGTTGTCCTAATGCAGTAAAAGAGAGCAGGAGCGAGAGAGTGGGATTGTATCGGAATGAACAAGGGTTTTTTTGCTTGCCTGGCACTTTTGAAGAAAGTATAGCTCTTCATCGGTGTCATCGATCACATCGTTGGAACAACGTCTACTGAGAGGGGGCAATCACCAGCAACAGAGACAGAACACAATCAATGCAATGCAATAGTAGGATGCATGATCATGTCATGGCAATATGCTATGATTTGGGCTAATGCAACAGAAAGTCATTTTAATTGAAGTAGAATTCAAAACTACACCAAATTCCAACTCCAAACCTATTATCAATTTTGCCCTAGCCATGTTTCATCCAAAACAGTGAGGTTAACTTGCTCAAACATGCATGAAAGTTCCATAAACAGATTCTTTGGATATTTCTGATAATTTTTCATATATAACTCTTTTCATTCTGAGATGTAGATTATTTTCTATGATTTATTGAAGTTTAACCCTTTTTCTGGATTTTCTAGATAATTAGAATTAAACTAATTCTAGAAAAGGATTTACTGCGCCAGCACGGCGTCAGCATGACGTCAGTGGGTCAACGGGGCAGTCCAGGTCAAACTGACCAGTGGGTCCCGTTTGTCAGTGACTAACTAAACTTAGTTAACACTAACCTAGGTTAAACTAATTAAGTTTAAACCTAAACTAGGTTAATTAGCCGGGCAGGGCCAGCATGTCATAGACCCAGGGGAGGTGAAACCCCTGGTGAACCGAGGCTAAC
Organism: Aegilops umbellulata; assembly: GCA_032464435.1. Taxonomy (NCBI): domain Eukaryota; kingdom Viridiplantae; phylum Streptophyta; class Magnoliopsida; order Poales; family Poaceae; genus Aegilops; species Aegilops umbellulata. Next base: position 175,821,110 of record CP136058.1, read on the forward strand.
CCGCGGTGGCTCGACGCTGACGTCCATAGACGCGGCGGAGGGCTCAGGTTCGCTCTCCTGGCACCCAAATGAGTGGCGGAGAGCACCCACGGAGAGCCAGAGCTCGGACGCATCCAGCGCAGCAGGCAGGAGCAGCTAGGGCGGCCGGAGCTCGTCGAAAGCGATATCGGGGCGGCAGCCGGCGTTTGGGCGCGAGCGGGGTTGCGGCTGTGGTGTGCGAGAGCGAGAACGGAGAGGGGGAGGACGAGCGGCAGCTCATAGAGAATGCGAGGAGCAGATCAGTGGGCTCGGGACGGGATGGAGACGACGTGAGGTCGACGATGATCTTGGCAGTCAAGTGGGGAAGAAGTCAAAGGGGTGGCGATGCATGGCGAACGAGCACTCGGGGATCGGTCGAGGCAAAGTGGCAGACTATGGCGGAGATCGTGGGCAGCATGGGGAGGCGAGGGGAGCATGGTGGGCACGACTATGGCGGCAGCAAGCTCGCAGCTGCGTCAGCCATGGCGGGGAGAGGCGATAGAGAGGGCCAGGAGGACATGAGGCGTCCAGGCGGTAGAGGCGTCGCCGAGGAGAAGACGTGAGGCGCCGCGCTGGCTAGGGGATGCAGCCAGGCAGCCTGGTGGCGTGACGCCCACGCGTGTGCCACGCGTTGTCCGTCCTCTGCCTACTGGCAAAGGTAAGGGGGGGCTGGCACGAGCCAGGTGGTCCGGCCCAATCAGGTAAGTGGGTATGGGTCCTTTCTCTCTCTCTCTCTCTCTCTCTCTCTCTCTCTCTCTCTCTCTCTCTCTCTTTTCTGTTATCTGTTTTTCTATTTTTCTGTTGTTTGTTCTGATTTAGTATAAATACTAAACCAGTTTATTAAATGCTAAAAATATTCATGGGCACTTCTGAAATTAATTTAAATAGCCCAAAAATACTTTCAAGATTATTTGGACATTTGGAAATATTTATAGGATTTTAAATGTCCAAATTCAAATACTTATGAATTAATTCAAGATTCAAGAATGTCCTAGAATAGCGTGCACAATTTTTGGCAAAGGTTCTGGACCAATTCTAAAATGATGAACATTTATGAAGGGCATTTCAGGTTCATTCAAAATTATTTTAGTAAACCCTAGTTGATTAAAGTGGTGCTAGGGGTTATGTCATCCCCATTTCAAGTTCATTTGAAGTTTTAAGCATGATGCATGGATGCAATGTCACTAATTACAAAGCATTAAACTAGGGTTTTGACACGTATATTACGCGGTTGATGTAGTCATACTCATCGTGATCCCATCATGATCCAATCTGATCTAGCACCAAACATACGTCACCTCCGTGTTCAGCACATGTGCGGCTCAATGACGTCTCATCCTTCTCGATCTAGCAAGCAAGATAGGAGAAGTAGATTGGATCTCAACCAGCACGACGGTGTGGTGGAGATGGTGTTGGTGCAATCCCGGCAGGGCTTCGCCAAATGCAGCCGGAACTAATCTGAGGAGAAAACGGAGTGTTGGGAGGGGTAGGGCTGCCACCCTAGCATGGGATTTGGTGTGTCCAGCCCCTCCCTCTCCCCCACTATTTATAGGAGGAAACGGGGAAGTTTGGGGTGCAGCCTTGGCCCCTCCTCCAAGGGAGGAGGCGCTGGCCTAGGGAGGAATCCTCCCTCCCCAAGGCATCGAGGGGGTGCCTTCCCCCTTACGAATCTTCCACTTTTCCATGTTCTAGGCGCATGGGCCTCTTGGGGCTGGTGCCCCTGGCCCATGTGGGCTCTCAGGGCAGGTGGACCCTCGGACCCCTTTCGGCACTCCCCGTACAACACCCATAATGCCTGAAACTTTTCCGGTGACCAAAACAGGACTTCCTATATATGAATCTTTACCTTCGGACCATTCCGGAGCTCCTCGTGATGTCGAGGATCTCATCTGGAGCTCTGAACAAAATTCTGTTAAAATGCACATGTCCCAATACTACTCTAGCGACATCGAACGTTAAGCGTGCAGACCCTATGTGTTCGTGAATCATGTAGACATGACCGAGACACCTCTCCGGTCAATAACCAATAGCGGGACTTGGATGCCCATATTGGTTTTTACATATTCCACAAAGATCTTTATTGGTTGAACCATGATTTCAAGAATTCAGTCAATCCCGTATGCAATTCCCTTTGTCCAGTAATATATTACTTTCCTAAGATTCGATTGTCGGTATCTCCATACCTAGTTCAATCTCATTACCGGCAAGGTTCTTTACACATTCCGTAATACAAGATCCCGTGACTAACACATTAGGCACATTGCTTGCAAGCTCTTCATAATGTTGTATTATCGAGAGGGCCCAGAGACATCTCTCCGTCACACGGAGCGACAAATCCCAGTCTCGATCCGCGCCATCCCAACAGACACCTCCAGAGATACCTGTAGAGCACCTTTATGATCACCCAGTTATGAAGTGACGTTTGATATCACACAAGGCATTCATCCGGTATCCGGGAGTTGCATAATCCCATGGTCTAAGGAACATATACTTGACATGATGAAAGCTATCGCAAATAACAAAACAATCTGATAAATCATGTCTATGGTTAGGAAATCTTAACCATCTTTGATCAACGAGCTAGTCTGGTATAGGCTTACTAGGGACACGTTGTATTTTATGTATTCACACATGTAGTTAAGTTTCCGGTCAATACAATTCTAGCATGAATAATAAACATTTATCATGAATAGAAATATGATAAGAACCAATTTGTTATTCCCTCTAGGGCATATTTCCAACACTCTCCCACTTGCACTAGAGTCAATAATCTAGTTCACATTGCCATGTGATTAACACCCAATGAGTTATGGGGTTTGATCATGTCAGGACCCCGATCCTAAGTCACACCGATCTAGCATGTAACACATCATATCACTTTGCGGCCTCACCCACGGTATTCCCACGGGTGCCACCTTACCTGGCCTGGGACCGTTTGCGCCTTTTGGCTCACGTATATGATAGTGTCGCTAGCATCCATATGACAAAGTACCCGGGTAGACATGACTAGTCGTAAACCCAAAGTGGCACTAACTTACAGGTACAGGCATACATGACCCAGCAACGAATGTGTCGGTCATCAGCGAGTGAATTCGGGCTATAGAAACTGGGCTAACAGGACTCCGGAGAATCCGAGCTGTAGCAGGCTAACAGGACTCTGGTAGACACCGCATGACATTTCCACGAAGGGACAGACACAGGAATGAAGAAGGACACATGCCGACCAGCCTAGGTGTTCCGGAGCAGTAGCAAGCTACCATGGCTCGGTGGAAGCACTAGGAGACATTTCCCGGTAAGAGAGGCTACCAAGGATAAACAACTAGGGTGTCGGATCCCACACATAGCAATACACATTACACGTACGCATAACATGCAAGTATGTGCTGTACAACATGGCATCACAACATAACTCGACTACTCATATAGATAAAGGCCCAGAAGAGCCACATAGCATTTATTACAAACAGGGGTCACATGACCCATCATTCAGAGCATACAAGCAACATAAGCATAACATGTCTGAGTACAGACAACTACAAATGAAGAAAGCTGAGAAGCCTGACTATCTACAAGACCCTCCCAAGGGTACAAGATCGTAGCTGAGGTAACAAGCTACTTGTCGAAGTCCACGTGGAAACTAGTGAGACCGAAGTCTCCTCTGCAAAACATAAATTAAGCAAACGTGAGTACAAAGGTACTCAGCAAGACTTACATCAGATCCTATCATACATGCATTAGTATCAAGAAGGGTAGCGTGGGGTTTAGTTGCAGCAAGCCAGCACACGAGTCCACTAATCACCACATTAATACGCTACTATGGATTCATTCCCGTCTCCCTACGAGAAGGCCATCCATAGCACTCACACTTGTCTTGAGCATTTTAGCGTATCCACTTCAAGTTGTCTATGTACCACGTAAGCATCCAAGAAGTCCATAACCGCAGACCCGACTATTTGAATAGATCATGCTAACCCTGCAGAGGTGTACTTCTTCACACACGCTCTGCCACTTATCGCCATGTACACGTCATGTATCTCGGCAACCTTCAAGCGGAAGCCTGGCGAGGGTGTCGGCCACGACCTGGCTAACCACAAAAGACTCTAGTCCAAGGGAGAACTACTGCGATTGTGCTTCCGGTTCGTCTGGTCAAGTGCCTCAGTAGAGAAAGTCGAAAACTAACTGTCATGATGCGGCGAGAGCTGGTCAACCACTTGACGACTTATTGGAATCTTTAGAGATTCTCTGTGTCACACGAGGGATCTTTTTCAGATCAAATATGTAAAGCATCGTATTATAATACGCCGCATACATACCAGGGGCTATGTCGTAGTCCCACCATAAAACTCCTATGGCTAAGTGAAAGTGTTAACGCCTTATAGTCCGATTGCCTAGTTCGCCGCATTATCACCTCCTTCATGAACCAAGACGTTGGATAAAGAGCGATTAAATGCTTTTTCGAACACCCCCGTATTCCCTACAAGGGGGCCGAAGCCGACAACTGGAAAACTTTCAGATTATATTAAAACGGCCGCACAGGAGGAATACAAGGTTTCGAGCAAAACATAAAAATAGATTAACTATAAAATTGTCCTTTACAATTCTCATACACCTCACTCGAACATTATGTCTTTCGAGCACTGGCCCTCTATCAAGCGGGCGGCCTCTAGGACGTCCTCAAAATATTGCTCCGGTTCAGGACGGTCCTTTCCCCTAGGTGGATTCTTCGCCGCAACATCGATGGCCTTCATCTTCCCCCAGAATGTCTTGAATCAGGCAAAAGCCATCCGTGCACCCTCAATGCATGCCGACCGCTTCACAGCGTCGATACGCGGCACCGCGTCAACAAGCCTTTGCACCAAACTGAAGTAGCTATTCGGAACAGGCTCAGTTGGTCACAACCGGATTATGACATTTTTCATGGCAGCACCGGATATCCTATGAAGCTCGGCCCATTGGGACATCTGTTCATTCAGCAACAGAGGGCGCTTTGATGCGCGAAACTGTGACTAGAAAAGCTTCTCCGTTGCATACCCCTCTCGCGCTTGGTAATACTGCGCTGCATCAGAAGAACTCTTCGGCAAGTCTAAAAACTCGTCCAGAGAACTCCACACTTGGTCAAGCCGAGCATAGTTTGGATCGCTGAAATTAGTCTGTAGCAGAAAGGGCTTACCAGCCACAATCTCCCTAGCTTGCCGGATCTCCTCACGGGCTGCTCTGGATTCCGACCGCGCTTCTCTCGCCTCTTGTAAGGCCTTGTCCAGTTCAGCCGTTTTGGCTTCATTGTCCTCCAGAAATTCACAGCTGCCAGTAGCATTTTTCAGTTTGAGCACCATCGTGGATATCTTCTCCTCGTCTTGGCGCCGTGCAGCTTGTTCGTCTTTTAACTCAGACGATGCCTTTTTGGCAGCCGCATTGCTACACTGGGCCTGCTCCTTGGCCCGGGCCAGCTCCGCTCGAAGAACTTCAACGGCGACATCACCATCTGCGGCCACGCATATTCCAGCATATAACTTTTAGCATCATGCTTATACCACAAAAATGTACGGGGATTGCCCCGAATACATACCTTGCGACTCGTCAAGACGCATATTGATTAACGCAAGATCATCCCCTGCTACATCAAGCTTCTGCTGCAGCTCGGCAATATCCATAGTCTGTGAGGTAGCCAAGGGGGAAGTAGCCTGTGTTCGAGTTCATCAGATTAGTCCTTGAGTAATTCTTTTCGATCCTCCATTCGCTTCCCAGTGGAAGCCAACCCGAGTCTCAGGGGCTACTACCTATACATAGGTGCATTTTTGCAAATAAAACATAGCTGAAAACATTATATCACAAACCTCAAAGCCTTTTAGCAGGCTCATGAAGGCTTCATTCAATCCGCTCTTCGCTGAAAAAATCTTCTCAACCACTGTATCCTTCAAGGTACGCTGTTCCCCCGAGACAGATGCTTTCCGCAACATGTCCCGCAGTATATCCGGAGCCGCCGGGTCTCTGGAAGCCGCTCTAGGAGCACAACCATCCTTTGAAGGAATCCGTTCATCTGTCTCCAGAGTCATCATCGGCTACAAGCCAGACAGTCCGTGGCCTTTATTATTGGCCCCAGAATCCCGGATGGTCGGAGGTCCACCTTCGGGTACTGCCTCTTTCATCCCCTGCATAGCTTGTTTATCAAGAAAAACCCTCCGTGATGACACTTCAGAATCGTCCGCCTTATTGGGCGAGGAGGTCGGGGGAGGCGTCTTGCTTTCCATCATCTATGGGAGGAGACCTCCCGAAGAAGAGGATTGCCCAGAAAAACTCTGCTCTGACTTGTAAAAATGCACGGACACATTACATATATCTTCGGTAACGGGAAAGGAGCGGGACGCTATCAAAGTACCCCGGATTCACTTACGGTTTGGTCGAGGGCTTGTCCCCATGTTGGAGCTGTTCAACGGCGTCGCTTTCCAAACCCAAGCCGCTCGACGGCGGTATCTTGCCCCTTGAGGGAGTCCTAGATTGGGGGGTATCTGGACAGCCGGACTATATCCTTTGGCCGGACTGTTGGACTATGAAGATACAAGATTGAAGACTTCGTGTCGTGTCCGGATGGGACTCTCCTTGGCATGGAAGGCAAGCTTGGCGATACGGATATGTAGATCTCCTCCTTTGTAACCGACTCTATGTAACCCTAGCCCCCTCCGGTGTCTATATAAACCGGAGGGTTTAGTCCGTAGGACAACAACAATCATACCATAGGCTAGCTTCTAGGGTTTAACCTCTACGATCTCGTGGTAGATCAACTCTTGTACTACTCATATCATCAAGATCAATCAAGCAGGAAGTAGGGTATTACCTCCATCGAGAGGGCCTGAACCAGGGTAAACATCGTGTGCCCTGCCTCCTGTTACCATCTGCCTTAGACTCACAGTTCGGGACCCCCTACCCGAGATCCGCCGGTTTTGACACCGACATTGGTGCTTTCATTCAGAGTTCCACTGTGTCGTCGCCGCAAAGCCGGATGGCTCCTTCGATCATCAATAACGATGCGGTCCAGGGTGAGGTTTTCCTCCCCGGACAGATCTTTGTATTCGGCGGCTGCGCACTGCAGGCCAACTCGTTTGGCCATGTGGAACAGATCGAGAGCTACGTCCCTGGCCATTAGGTCAGGTTCAGAAACCTAAATTTCACTGCCGACATCCGTGGAGACTTGATCTTCGACGGATTCGAGCCCATGCTAGGCGTGCTGCACGATCGCGGCGAGCATGATATAGCTCTGTCGTTGGACAGTGTTCGGAAGATCACACCGGCAACTACTCCGGCCTTCAATACGGAACAGATCCCGCCGTCCGAGGATGGGCGGATAGACCCCGCCTTGGAGGCCGCACTCTCAGCGGCGATAGAGCCGAACACTGACCTTACCCTTCACGAGAGCCATGATGCCGAACCAATGGACTCGTCTCCGGCCACGGACTCCGAACCGCCTGCGCCTATACCTATCAAATCCGATTGGGCGCCGATCATGGAGTTCACCTCCGTGGATATCTTTCAGCACTCACCCTTGGGCGATGTACTAAACTCGTTAAGGTATCTCTCCCTATCAGGAGAACCTTGGCTGAACTATGTGCGGCTAGGATGGGATGCGGATGACGAAGAAATTCATTCCCCACCCACCACCCACTTAGTAGCCACTGTCAATGATTTAACCAACATGCTAGATTTCGACTCCGAAGACATCGATGGTATGGACAACGATGCAGGAGACGAACATGAATCACCGCCAACAGGGCGCTGGACCGCCACTTCTTCACATGACATATACATGGTGGATACAGCCAAAGAAAATGATGACAAGGAACGGAAGGATGCAGCGAAGGATAGCTCCCTCGAGAAGCAATCAAAGCGGCGTCATAGGCGCCGCTCCAAATCCCGCCTCGGCAAAAACAGCGATAACAACGCAAGAAAAAACAATACCCCGGTCGACTCCAGAGGAAACCACGACCGAATAGACCCAGCAATAGAGCAGGGTGAGCCAGCGGACGATGAACAAAGTACGGAGCCGTTGTCCGAACACGGCGACGCCGAGCGTCAAGCTAATCAACCCGTCTCCAGAGAAGAGAACAGTCCGGATGACGATGAACACATCATCCCGGACAGGCAGCTGGAGCAAGAGAACCTCCATAGAAGGCTTATCGCCACTGCGAGTAGTCTGAAGAAGCATAAGCAAAGGCTTAAGGCCGCGCAAAACACACTGAACAGTAGATGGAACAAAGTGATCGATACGGCAGAAAATATGGTGGCAGCCGCCGCACGAAGAGCTACCCAAAGCGAAAGCTGCTGCCTGAATTCGACGATGAGGCCTTAGAGCCCCCACAGCCAAAAAATAAACCTGCCGACAGGTCGGATCGACGACCTCGTGGCCGTGATAGAGCGGCCAACGAGGCCGCACATAAGTCAGTACATGACCCACGCGAGGACTCGCATCAAAGGGCCGGCGCAACCAGATCCATCTATGGATCAAGGAAACGCGCTCCAGCACTCAACCAAAACCAAATATCACAACCGTCCGAACGCCATGGTACAGCTAAATACAGGGGTGCCGCACACCCCCTATGTTTCACCGACGAAGTACTAGACCACGAATTCCCAGAAGGATTCAAACCGATGAACATAGAGGCGTACGACGGGACTACAGACCCAGGGGTCTGGATTGAGGACTTTATCCTCCATATTCATATGGCTCGCGGAGACGATCTCCATGCCATCAAATACTTGCCCCTCAAGCTCAAAGGACCAGCTCGGTACTGGCTAAAAAGCCTCCCTGAAAACTCCATTGGAAGTTGGGAGGAGCTCGAGGATGTTTTTCGGGCTAATTTTCAAGGGACTTATGTCCGACCTCCGGACGCAGACGACTTGAGTCATATAATTCAACAGCCCGGAGAGTCAGTCCGAAAGCTTTGGAATAGGTTTCTCACTAAGAAGAACCAAATTGTCGACTGTCTGGACGCCGAAGCCCTAACAGCTTTCAAGCACAGCGTCCGAGACGAATGGCTTGCCAGACACCTCGGCCAAGAAAAACCGAGAACAATGGTAGCCCTAACAAGCCTCATGACCCGCTTTTGCGCGGGCGAGGACAGCTGGTTAGCCCGAAGCAGCACCAGCGACCCAAGCACATCTGAAATCAGGGATGGCAATGGAAAACCACGACACAGTAAAAACAAGCGCCGGAATAAAGAAGACAGCCCGGATAACACAGCGGAAAACGCCGGATTCAGGGGCTCTTCTACCGGGTCAGCGGAAAAGGCCCTTTAAAGGCAACAAAGATGGACCAACCAGCCTAAACAAGATTCTAGACAAACTATGTCAGATCCACGGCACCCCTGATAAACCTGAAAATCATACCCATAGGGAATGCTGGGTCTTCAAGCAGGCCGACAAGCTAAACGCCGAACACAAGGGAGAGGACTCACCAAGCGAAGACGAGGATGAGCCTCACGAGCAAAGCACTGGGGGACAAAAAAAATTCCCACCAGAAGTCAAAACGGTAAACATGGTACACGTGATGAGGGGGAGAAGCAAAACTGCACTCCGAGACACAAACGTCCTAGAGCCCATCACCACCAAGTTCAACCCCTGGCTATCCCGACCGATCACTTTTGATCGCATGGATCACCAGACAAGTATCCGACAAGAAGGATTGGCTGCTTTGGTGTTAGACCCAATAATAAACGGGTACCATCTTACACGGGTCCTCATGGACGACGACAGTAGTCTAAATCTGATATACCAGGACACCATCCGCAAAATGGGGATAAACCCAACAAAAATCAGCCACAGTAATACTACCTTCAAGGGAGTAATACCAGGCACAGAGGCCCGCTGGACGGGTTCTCTAGTACTAGAGGTTGCGTTCGGCTTGCCCGACAACTTCCGAAGCGAAAGGGTAACCTTCGACATCGCTCCATTCCGAAGTGGCTATCAAGCACTACTCGGACGAGCGGCTTTCGCTCGTTTTAATGCAATACTGCATTACGCCTTTCTCAAACTTAAAATGCCCGGTCCGCGTGGCATCATCACAGTACATGGAAACGTTGAGCGCTCCTTACGAGCAGAAGAACGTACGACTGCTCTAACAGCCAAACACAAGACAGCCTCACCACCAGAACAGATGACCGGTTGTTAAGACCACGGACACGGTTAGACGGGTCTGACTAATCATTGGATAGAGATTGGTTTGATGGTTATACCCTTATAGGCGGTACCAGGGGCTTCTTAGCGATAATTCGGCTCAACTTTACCCATCTTGACTTTTAAATGGTTTATTTATAATAGCCAATTTTTTGCACGACAACTTTCAACTAAGTTCCTCTCTTTTACAGATGACAACTGTGGTACACCGTCTAGGATACGGCGCAACAGAGACACAGGCGCAGACGTGCAGCAGGGACCCGTTGAAAGGTTTCTCTTTAGATTAAGACCCGGCGCAAACCTTTTTTACTGTCTTTTGTTGTTCACATCCTCCGGATTCTGAATACAACCGAGAAGGATGCTGACGTTCTTGGCATGTGGCCACGTCAGAATATTGCACGTACCCGGACACTAGGGGCTCATTATGCAAGGGCATCATTTAGCCCGATATATATTTCAAAGACCGAATACCTTAGGGAGTGTTCGGCTTCGCGAGTTTGACCTTATATGCATCAGCTTCGAATCATGTCTTTGGTCAAATGTTGGGTTTTCCCGGCTCCTTTGTTTTGCTACCTTACGTTCAGCTCTATCGGCTAAGGCGGCACCAGGAGAACTACTGCGATTGTGCCCTGGTTCGGCCGGACGAGCACCTCAGTAGAGAAAGCCGAAAACTGACTGTCATGATAAAGCGCGAGACTGGTCAATCACTGGATGACCTAGCGGAATCTTCGGGATTCCTCCGCATTAACGAAGGGCCGTTCCTCGGCCAGGCATGTACGCTCCCCGTATTCGGATGAGCGGGGAGCCACCAGGGGCTATATAGTAGCCCCACTGTCAAACTCCTATGGCTAAGTGAAAGTGTTAAAGCAATATAGTCCGATTGCCTGGTTCGCTGCGCTATCACCTCCTTAATGGGCCAAGACGTTGGATCAAGTGTGAACACGCGTCTTCTGCGAACACTCCCGCATTATATGCGTGGGGGCTGAAGCCGACGACTGCAAACTTTCAGGTTATATACATATATACATCAATGGCCGCACATGAGGCATTATAATACTTTCAGGCAAAAGTATAAAAATAGCATTTACAATTCAATAAAACATTGTTTTTCAATGGGAATACATGTCGCTAGAACATAATATTCTTCGAGCACTAAGCTTCTATTGAACGAGCGCCTTCACGGACTTCGTCAAAGTAGTGCTCGGCAGCTACTCGGCTACCGGCCGAACTAGGAGTTGCAATTGCAGTGGCTTGCATCTCCGCCCAGTATGTCTTAACACGGCCATGCGCCATCCGCGCACCCTCGATGCACGCCGACCTCTTCATAGCGTCGATGCGCGGCACATCACCAAGGAAGTGCTGCCCCAAACTAAAATAACTATTCGGCCTTGGCCCTTCCGGCCATAGATGATCCACAACAGACCTCATCGCGAGCCCGGACAGCCTATGGAGCTCGGCCCATTCATCCATCTGCTCATTCAAAGGAAGCGGACGCGCTGGAGCGTTAAATTGACCAGAATAGCTTCTCCACTTCGCGATCTTTTTGATCTTTGAAGTATTCGGCCGCATCAGCGGCACTTGCTGCCAGATCCAGATAAGCGTCTGTAGAACTCCACAACTGATCCAAAGGAGCGTACTTAGGATCTACGAACTTCATCCGCAGCATAAAGGGCTTCCCATCCGCGATATCCCCGGCATGACGCAGCTCCTCCTTCGTCACTCTAATTTTAGAGCGGGCGTCCTTGGCCGCCACCGTGGCCTTCTCCAGGTCCGTCATCTTCGCTCGATCTTCCTTTTTGAGAAGCTCGTAACGGCCGGCGGCATCCTTCAACTCCACAGCCATCTTGGCTATTTCCTCCTAGCTTAGGCAATGAGCAGCCTTCTCGGCTCTCAGCTCCCCGACCGCCTTCAGGGTGCCCGCATCACTTTTCCTGGCTTGTTCTTTGGCCGGGGCAAGTTACGCTCGAAGGGTCTCCATGGCCGCAGCTCCATCTGCAAGCACGACATATTTAAGATACTGGCATCATGCTCCTCTTACTACGTATTGATCACTGGAGAAATCACATACCCTGTGCCTCGTCAAGCCGCTTGTTGACAAGCACAATGTCGGCATCCGCCGCATCAAGTTGCCGCTTCAGCTCAGCAAACTCACCAGTCCGGCTAGCCACCGGACCTTCCGCTACCTGCATATGAGGGCGGCCGGATTAGTACCTAGGACTATGATCCTCTGTTTGCCGCCGTTTGCGATAGCAACCAGAGTCTCAGGGGCTACTATCTGCACAGGACACACCTTAACGTGTGCGGTACTATCAAAAGTACACACTATTTCACATACCTCGAAACCTTTCAGCAGACTCATAAAGGCTTCATGCAACCCGCTTTAGGCGGATGAAATCCTCTCAACTACCATACCCATTAGCGTACGATGCGCTTCTGAGATAGCCGCTTGCTCAAGCAGATCCTTCAGTGCGTCCGACCGCATAACATGCGGTGCCGGACTCTTTCGATTGCTCTCTTCAAGAGCCGGATACTGAGGACTTCAGGCGGCCAAAGGATTACCCTCTGGCCTTGCCGGATCAGGAGAAGCCCTCTGCGAGGACACCTCGGGGTCGCCCGCCTCGTAAGGCAGAAGGGCATGGGGAGGTGTTTCGCTCTCCATCATCTTCGGAAGAAGATCCCCCGAAGACGAACTCTGCCGAGAAGGGCTATGATCCGGACTACAAGATAAATACTTCGGTTATTTTCCTAAGAAGCAAAGCAGAACATTTTTACTATTGAGTCCCCTCTCTACTTACAGCTCGGATGAGGGCTGACCCCCTTGTGGGCATTGTGTGGCCGGGGTATCCCCCGGGGCAGGACCCTCTAGCGAAGATTTCTTCACCCATTTGGAGGCCATGGTCTCCGGGTCTTTAGAGGCGGTTCTCTTCCTTTCTTGGGAAGGGGGAATTTTAGTTTCTTCCCCCCGGTTATCCTCCTTCGCGGAGGCACTAGCCTCTTTCTTCCCCCCTTTGTCCTCCCCTGAGGGCGCTTGATAAGGCGCGGGCTCCAGCATCCTGGCTAGTACAGGATCCGGTGAGACCTCGGGGAGGGGGGCCGGACACCTGATCATCTTCGCCTTTGTTACCCAGTCCTGGTCAAAGAGTGACTTTTTAGAATGATGTTGTGATAAATAAAGATATAGCGTGTTCGGTTACAGGACTGCTTACTTGGGTATCTAGACGATTGCAGTTCAAACCCGCATCCTCGATGGTATCCGAACACATTATTTGTGGTCCGAAGAACAATTTGTACATCTCCTCGAGCGTCATGCCGAGGAAATGATGGATAGCTCGCGGTCCCTCAGGGTTGAACTCCCACATGCGGAGGGGATGACATTTGCAGGGCAGGACTCGACGAATGAACATGACTTGCATTACCGTGACTAGATTGATGTCTCTCTCTAGGAGATCTTGGATGCGGCTCTGCAATATTGGCACATCCTTTACTGGCCCCCAGTCCAGCCCCTAGTCGTGGCGGGGGGGCCCGAGCGAAAAGTAGTGGGAGCCACCTACTTGGTACCCCTTGGAGCTATGATATAAAACCATTCTCGTTTCCATAAGCTGGACACCTCCTGGAAAGAACCCTCTAGCCATGGGGCATCGGCACTTTTGCTTATTACTGCACCTCCGCACTCTGCGTGGCGCCCCTCGATCATCTTCGGCTCCACCTTGAAGGTCTTGAGACACAAGCCGAAGTGAGGGTAATACAAAGGAAAGCTTCACACACGACGATGAACGATGAGATGTGGAGGACAGAATCTGGAGTCAGATCATGGAAATCCAGCCCATAGTAAAACATGAGCCCCCTCACGAAGGGATCTAGAGCAAGGCCTAGCCCTCGGAGGAAGTGAGATACGAACAAAACGCTCTCGCTGGGTTTGGTAGTAGGAATGACCTGCCCTTGAGCAGGCAGCCGGTGCGGGATCTCGCCGGTCAGAAACCTGGCCTCTCTTAACTTTTTGATGTCTTCCTCCGGCATCCACCGACCTTGAAGGTTGGATCCGGACATAGTTGCAGGTCCGAAGCGCCTGACCTGAGCTTTGGGTGTTGGAACTCGAGGCGGGGGAAGGATTCGGTTGAGTTCAAGGAGTAAAAAAGATAGGCCTTGGTCTCTTTATAAAGAGGGTGAATACCAAGCGTCCTACTCGTGGCCGTTTGGGACATGCATATAATCGAGGAGTCATACCAACGGGCACGATTGGGTTACCCATGTCCGTATTGATGAGAATCCCGTAATAAGGGGACACGATCTCTGCTTCAACAAGACGTGCCAAGGAAACCGCCTCGCGATATGCGCCAAGGCTGGTTGAGAATAATGGTTCGAATAAAGACCGGGCCGTGATATGTTCTGATGATATCGAGTTTGTCGGCAGACTAGATTTGTGGAAACATTATTCTCTCTATGGTGGTATGTGGAACTTGTTTTGCAGAGCCGGACACTATCCTTGTGTTCAATATCTTCTATGGAGTATTCAGAGGAGGAACCCGCCTTGCAATGCTGAAGACAAACTGCGCGCCGGACTCATCGTCATTGAAGCCTGGTTCAGGGGCTACTGTGGGAGTCCTAGATTAGGGGGTATCTGGACAGCTGGACTATATCCTTTGGCCGGACTGTTGGACTATGAAGATACAAGATTGAAGACTTCGTCTCGTGTCCGTATGGGACTCTCCTTGGCGTGGAAGGCAAGCTTGGCGATACGGATATGAAGATCTACTCCTTTGTAACCGACTCTGTGTAACCCTAGCCCCCTCCGATGTCTATATAAACCGGAGGGTTTAGTCCGTAGGACAACAACAATCATACCATAGGCTAGCTTCTAGGGTTTAGCCTCTACGATCTCATGGTAGATCAACTCTTGTACTACTCATATCATCAAGATAAATCAAGCAGGAAGTAGGGTATTACCTCCATCGAGAGGGCCCGAACCTGGGTAAACATCGTGTCCCCTGCCTCCTGTTACCATCCTCCTAAGACGCACCGTTCGGGACCCCCTACCCGAGATCCACTGGTTTTGACACCGGGACCCCTCTTGGGAGACCGGCCCTCCCATCCTTCGGAGGCGGCCCTTTTCCTCCTACTCGGAGAAGGGATACTGGCTCCTCTTTCGCCTCTGTCTTCAAGCGAGGAAAGGTCGATTTCTCCAGACTCATTATCCGACTTACCTCTGGAACAAAGGTCATCCTGGGTCTTCTCACTCTCCTCTTTGCCCTCCCTTGCTGGCGCCTGGTATGGTGCAGAGGCCAGCATCCTTGTTAACACAGGATTAGCTGATTCTTCGGGAAGGGGAGCCGGACACCTAATCCGTTCCACTTTCTTTATCCAGCCCTGAAAAAGGATGATTCAGTCAGTGTCTTACCACTGGGTATCTAATTGTGAGGTGTTCGGCGAACGGGTACTTACAGGGGTGTCCGGATGGTTACAGTCTAGGCCGATATCTTTGGTGGTGTCCGGCCACTTCTTTCATTTCGCGAAAAATAATCTCCACATTCCTTCGTGCGTAGTACCGAAGAGTCTGCGGCCCTTCTGGATTGAACTCCCACATGCGGAGAGGCCGTCGCTGGCACGGCAGGGTCCGATGGACTAGCATTACTTGAACAACGTTGACGGTATTGATGTCCCTCTGAATGAGGCTTCGGATGCGACTTTGCAGAGCCCGCACCTCGTCTGTTGATCCCCAGTCAAACCCCTTATTAATCCACGATACAAGCTGAATTGGGGGGCTGGATCAAAATGCGTGCACAGCTGCCCACTTGGTGCCACGAGGCTCGGTGATATAGAACCACTCCTGCTCCCATAAATTAGAATATTTGGCAAAGTATCCTTTCAGCCAAATAGCGCTAGCAAGCTTGCTCACTGTGGCACCACCGCACTCTGCCTGCTCCCCCTCTATCACTTGCGGCTTCACATCGAAGGTCTTGAGCCACAAGACGAAGTGCGGCGAAGTTCGTAGGAAGGCTTCGCACATGACGATAAACGCCGAGATAAGAAGAATAGAGTCCGGGGCCAGATCGTGTAAATCTAGCCCATAATAGAACATGAGCCCTCAGACGAAGGGGTTAAGTGCAAACCCTAACCCGCGGGGGAAGTGGGACATGAACACGACCCTCTCGCCGGATCTGGGGGTGGGAATAACATGCCCTTCGGCAGGAAGCCGATGAAGGATTTCTGCGGTCAGATACCTGCTCGCCCAAAGCTTTGCAATATCTCCCTCCGTGACAGAAGAAGCCACCCACCGGCCTTGACGGCTGGATCCGGACATGATTGGAGCTTGTGGCGATGGAAACCCAGGTGTTGGAACTCAGGGTAGTAGGAGTTGAGGAAGAAGCAAGCGTGAAAGAAAAAGACGGGTCTGTACCCCTATATAAAGACCGCGAACATCGAGCGTCTCCTCCTGGGCCTCAAAACTTGCCTATTCCCAAGGAGTTGTACCCAAGTGACGGTTGGGTTACCCATGTCCGGGTTGATAAGAATCCCTTAAAAAAGGAGGACACGATCTCCGCTTTGATAAGATATGCCAATAAAACCACGTCTCGAGACGTGGGACGGCGGGCTAGCCAATGGTTCGAAAATAATGGCCGAGCAGGCATGATGTCAGGTTACCAAAAAGTTGTCAGCGGATTGGACTCATGAAATATTATATCCTCTGCAGTTGTGCATACAAGTACGGATAAAATCATTACATCTGAAGACTATCTTGGAGTTCGGAAAGGGGAACCCGCCTTGCAATGCCGAAAACAATCTGCGCACCGGACTCCTCGTCATTGAAGCCAGGTTCAGGGGCTACTGAGGGAGTCCTAGACTAAGGGGTCCTCGGGCGTCCGCCCTGTTATCCATGGGCCGGACTGATGGGCTGTCAAGACACGAAGACCGAAGACTGTACCCATGTCTGGATAGGACTCTCCTTGGCGTGGAAGGCAAGCTTGGCGATCAACTACGAAGATTCCTTTCTATGTAATCGACTCTATATAAACCGGAGGGATTAGTCTGGAAAGGATATACTCATTACCATAGTCATATAGGCTAGACTTCTAGGGTTTAGCCATTACGATCTTGTGGTACATCAACTCTTGTAATACTCATATTCATCAAGATCAATCAAGTAGGAAGTAGGGTATTACCTCCATAGAGAGGGCCCGAACCTGGGTAAACTTCATGTTCCCTGTCTCCTGTTACCATCGACCTTAGATGCACAGTTCGGGACCCCCTACCCGAGATCCGCCGGTTTTGACACCGACAGCCACCACACTACGACGGCGCGGCGGATGAGGGAGTCCTGGACTAAGGGGTCCTCGGGCATCCGACCTATTAGTCATGGGCCGGACTGATGGGCTGTGAAGATACGAAGACCGAAGACTACACCAGTGTCCGGATGGGACTCTCCTTGGCGTGGAAGGCAAGCTGGGCGACCAAATATGTAGATTCCCTCCTTTGTAACCGAGCTTGTGTAACCCTAGATCCTCCCGGTGTCTATATAAACCGGAGGACCTAGTCCGGAGAGGATAGGTTCATTACCACAGTCATACAGGCTAGGCTTTTAGGGTTTAGCCATCTCAATCTCGTGGTAGATCAACTCTTGTAATACTCATATTCATCAAGATCAATCAAGCAGGAAGTAGGGTATTACCTCCATAGAGAGGGCCCAAACCTGGGTAAAGATCGTGTCCCCTGTCTCCTGTTACCATCGACCTTAGATGCACAATTCGGGACCCCCTACCCGAGGTCCGCCGGTTTTGACACCGACATTGGTGCTTTCATTGAGAGTTTCTCTGTGCCATCCCCAAAAGGTTTTGACGGATCCTTCGATCATCCACAATGATGCTGTCCAAGCAGAAATCTTTCTCCCTGGACAGATCTTCGTATTTGGCGGCTTCACACTGCGGGCCAACTCGTTTGGTCATCTGGAGCAGATCGATAGCTACGCCCCTAGCCATCAGGTTAGATTTGGGAGCTTGAACTACGTCACGGGCGTCTGGGGAGATTTAATCTTCGCCGGATTCGAGACCGCGGCAAACACTCCTGTTAACCTTGACGAACATTACTTAAATTTGTCGTCAAACCGTATCCAGGATATAGCTCCTGCAATAGCTCTGGCCTTAGAGCTGGAGCATACAGCGTCGTCCAAGGATTGGAGGCTCAACCCCACCGTGGGGCCATGGAATCCCCGGCATTGGAGCCGCACATGGACTTTACCTTGCATAATATTTGTGCCACCGGAACTCCAGACTCGTCTCTGGGTGTAAGTTCTGAACCATGTGAGCCCGCGGATGGCGAACTTGATCGTTTATCGATCTTCGAGTTCGGCACTGCAGACATCTTCCAACAATCGCCCTTGGGCGGTGTGCTAAACTCATTAAAGAACCTGTCCATGGCAGGGGAATCACAGCCGAACTATGTTTGGTTCGAACTAGGGGCTGATGAAGGAGAATCTTGCTTCCCACCCGCCACCCACTTCATAGTCACGGTCGAGGATTTAACCGACACACTTGATTACGGGTCCAAAGACATCGATGGTATGGACGACAATGCTGATGAAGAGCAAGACCAAAATCCTCCATATACTGGAGGCTGGACGACCACTTCTTCGTATGATGTGTACATGGTGGATACACCCAAAACAACCAATGACGGTGACAAAGAAAATCCAGTCGAGAATAAACCTCCTGAGACACAGCAAAAACCCCGGCGTCATCGGCGCCGCTCTATGTCACATCGTTCAAAACACAGCAATGCTGGCACCGGCGAAAATAATACTCCGGACGATGCCGAAAACAATAAAGACCTTGCTAAGGTAACATCCGAACAGGAGGAGCAAGAAAACGGGCAAGCTAGCCCCGACGAACAGGCCAAGCCCAATGACTCGGAGGACGATAGTTACCGTCCGCTCTCCGAGGATGAGGAAAGCCTCAGCAACGAAGATTTCATCGTGCCTTAGGAACCTCTCGAGCAGGAGCGCTTCAAGCGCCAATTAATAGCCACTTCAAGGAGCCTGAAAAAGAAACACCAGCAGCTTCAAGCTGACCAAGATCTGCTCGTTGACAGATGGACTGATGTCCTGGCAGCCAAACAATACGGCCTCAGACACCCAGCCAAGAGTTACCCAAAGTGAAGGCTTCTACCCCAGTTCGATGAAGAGGCGCCGGAGCCCATACCTCCCTCGCGTAATGCAGCCGATCGACCACTACGCGGTCGGGACAGTGCGGCGGACCGACCACCACGTGGTCGGGATAGAGCGGCAACTCAGGCCGAAGAGCAACCTGCCCCCCCTCGCCTCATAAAAATAGAGACGAAACAGCTCGGGGTCATACATACGACCTCCGGCAGACCCTGGATAGTAGAGCAGGACATACCGATCGATTTATGGATCACGAGGACGTCCCTCGACATGTGATGATGGCTACCTATTCGGACGTGACAAACCTAGTCACACCCGAGTCGATAACCACAACCGTTGGAGCTACGGCATAATGCGGCCAGATACAGAGGCGCCGCACACCCTCTTTGCTTCACTGATGAAGTAATGGATCATGAATTCCCCGAAGGGTTCAAACCCATGAATATCGAATCATACGACGGGACAACTGATCCCGCGATATGGATCGAGGATTTTATCCTCCACATCCGCATGGCCCGGGGAGATGACCTCCACGCTATCAAATACCTCCTGCTAAATCTTAAAGGACCAGCTCGACACTGGTTAAACAGCCTGCTTGAAAATTATATTGGTAGCTGGGAGGACTTGAAAGAGGCCTTCCTCGACAACTTCCAAGGTACATACGTCCGGCCACCAGACATCGATGACTTAAGCCACATAGTTTAACAGCCTGGGGAGTCAGCCAGGAAATTCTGGACTAGATTCCTAACTACAAAGAACCAGATCGTTGACTGTCCGGATGCCGAAGCCCTAGCGGCCTTTAAACATAGCATCCGTGACGAATGGCTCGCCCGCCATCTCGGCCAAGAAAAGCCCAAATCTATGGTAGCCCTCACGGCACTCATGACCCGCTTTTGCGCAGGTGAGGATAGTTGGTTGGCTCGTAGCAAAAACACAGCCAGCGAGGCGGGCCCCTCGAAGGTCAAAAACAGCAACGGCAAGCTCTGACGTAACACACACAAGCACCGAAGCAATGGTTATAATACCGATGACACTATAATTAATGCTGGATTCAGCGGCTCCAAGTCCGGTCAGCGGAAAAAGCCGTATAAAAGGAACAGTCTAGGACCTTCCAGCTTGGACTGCATACTCGATCATCTGTGCCAGATACATGGCACCCCAGACAAACTAGCCAATCATACCAACAGGGATTGTTGGGTCTTCAAACAGGCCGGCAAGTTAAATGCCGAGAACAAGGAAAAGGGATCGCAAAGTGAGGACGATGACGAATAGCCCCGGCAACCAAACTCAGGGGGGCAGAAGAAGTTCCCCCCTCAAGTCAAAACGGTGAACATGATATATGGTACACACATCCCCAAAAGGGAGCGCAAGCGCGCACTAAGGGACGTTTATGCGATAGAGCCAGTCGCCCCAAAATTCAACCCATGGTCACGTGCCCGATCACTTTTGATCGTCGGGATCATTCGACCAGTATCCTTCACGGGGGATCAGCCGCACTGGTCCTGGACCCAATCATTCATGGATTCCACCTAACGCGAGTCCTCATGGACGGTGGTAGCAGCCTCAATCTGCTCTATCAAGACACAGTGCGCAAAATGGGCATTAATCCATCAAGGATCAAGCCAACAAAGGCTACTTTCAAATGAGTCATACCAGGTGTAGAGGCCCGCTGTACGGGCTCAATCACACTAGAGGTTGTCTTCGGATCCCCCGACAAGTTTTGAAGCGAAGAGTTAATCTTCGACATTGTCCCATTCTGCAGTGGTTATCACACACTGCTCGGACGGACTGCATTTTCTCGGTTCAACGCGGTGCCGCACTATGCTTATTTTAAGCTCAAGATGCCCGGTCCACACGGTGTCATAACAGTCAACGGAAACACAGAACGCTCCCTCCGTACAGAGGAGCACACCGTCGCCCTAACAGCAGAAGTACAGAACGGCTTTCTCAAGGAGAACCGTAATCCGGCTGCCGAGCCCCTGCACATCGTAAAGAGGGTCCGGACTACGCTGCAACAGGACAGCTCGGCTCATCAAGAGCTCGATTAGAAATTTGGCCTCTTCTCAGCCCCGGTCAGGTAGTGGCATTCGTACCACGCGTGCATAATTACGCACTAGAAATCCCATGTGCATTGATAGAGGCATAGCTAGCTTGTGATCCACAGTTCGACTCGACCGATCCCGGACACACATATACTTTCACTATTTCCTTTCTTCTTCTCCAGGTTTCTTTTACATAGGCCTTCTTTGACATCCCGACTACCGGTCCGGTCAAAGGATAAAAATACCAGGATGGCAAGAAGCACAGACGTCTAGGGGAAGCTCTAGAGGTCAATTCAACGACCACTCTACCTGTTGTCAGGACCGACACGCAGCTCGCCTTTGGTCATGGCATGTTAAAAAGCCAGTTGCTTATCGCACTATTTGTGTTAATGCGCTTTGACGCATTAACCCCATTATAATGGAAGTAGTTCATGGCCCAAGTTTAAGGGCCCCAGATATTACCTCTGCTCTCTTTCTGTTTTCCTTTTCCCATTGATAACTTATCTTCTAGCACGCGTACACTTTGGTACGTTTCATATTTGCCGGGGGCTCCCCAGCGCCCCACAATATGGCAACTGTAACATCCCAAAATTCTAAATTTTGGAATGTTATATTAAATAGATAGATTTGATTGTTTGTTTGATTGTTTGTGATCGATTTACTGAAAGTGAGTGAATTCGGTCTCTTTGAAAGTTAAATGAGAGGGAATAAAAGGACTTTCCCAAACTTTCATTTTTGCTTTTATGATCTCCGTGAATTCAAATTCTTTCCACCACAAAACCCTGGAGAGAAGATTGTCGGCGTTCTGGGAACGGGGGTCCCCAGACTAGCCTGCCTGCGGCCCGCGGCGTGGCTCAAGGGGCCCCAGCACGGCCCAACTTCATCAACACAAGACCCGAGACCCTCGCGAGGGGCCAAGCCTCACGGGACGGACGACACAACACTTCCTCGGGCACGGCCTCGTCAGGTTGGCTCACGAGGAGGCGGAGAGATCAAGGCAGGGTACCTCGCGAGGTGCCCATGACGCAAGCCATGACGACCAAGGGCGCCAGGCGGGCGCCAGCCCGCGTAGTGTCCTCCCTTTCCTCTTTGGTGCAAAGGGGGCAAGCGCAGGCGAGAGGATCAAGCAAAGGCATCCATTTTGGTGCAACGAGACCAAGACCAGTCCAACGGTGGGAAGGAGGTCATCGTGGAGCCCAGAACGGCGTCACCACAGGGCCTTTGGCAAGCGAGGACCAACTTTAGTCAGGATAAGTGTACCAGATGTTCCCCTTCGAATTGGCGAATTGTTGGCGCCCTTCCCGCTCAATATTTGGGAAGAGGCCCAGGGCCTTTGCCTATAAATAGGACTAGCCACCCCAGGGTAGGGGGAGACATCGGAGGATCAGTCGATCAATCTAGCAATCTAGCATCAAGAGAGAAAGAGAGAGAGAGAGTGATAAGGGCGGCCGGACTCCTCCTAGTAGTTCGTCCCCCTGACCAAGAACAGACCCTCGCGAGGCTGTTCTCCCCTGTATTGTTCTTCATCACCAGCCCAAGAGGCAATCCACCACACCACACTGGAGTAGGGTATTACACCACGACGGTGGCCCGAACCAGTATAAACTCTGTGTCTTTTGTGTTGTTCCTTTGGTAGTTTAGATCCTTGCGAGACGGAGAGGTAGAGGGCACAATCTTCGCTCACACCCCAGAGTTCGAACCTTAAGGGTCTGCCGGAACCCGAAATCCGACATTTGGCGCGCCAGGTAGGGGTGTGCCGGAATTTGTCTTCCACCACTCCGCTCTCCGCCGACCATCGCGTCCATGTCTGACGCTCGTCGGGCCCGCGCCGAGCGCCGGGACGCCATTGCTTCCCGCGTCGCCCAGACGGCCCCCGTCGGTGGGCGTCCTCGTCATTCCCCATCGCCCGCCGTCAACGCCGCCACCGGCTTGGCGGGGACGAGCAGCAAGCGTCGTCTCAGCACCCGTCCGTGCGGCAAGACGGCCGCACCGCTATTCCATCACTCGCACTAGCTGGCTCTTCGTCCCGCGCGCTCCGCGCACCCTTGGAGGCTCGAGCTGCGCTCATCGCAGCAAACGAGCTCCTGCGCTACCGTCCCGTCGACGATGGCTACGAAGAGTGGCTCGACCGCGTCGACGAGCTCGTCCGCGCCGCAGGGGGCTCTCCTGCGCCGTCCGCCCCGCTGCGCTGCACTCCGCCACGCGCTGGCAATGAAGTTCCGGGGGCGTACCGGCCGCCTCCCCTCCAAGAAGATGCCGTGGCTCCAAGGCGCGTGGCCCCTGGGCGGAACCCGCTCCGTCAGGCGCCGGCCCAGCAAGAATGGAGCTGCCAAGAAGTCCCTCGACCGCAAGAGGCTGCCTGGGAGCTTCCTACCCCGGCTCGCCGTGACCCTGCTCCGGCTCCAGCACGTCAAGACCCTGCACTGCTCCCAGCTGCAGCGCATGGGGACCCGCAAGGCCAAGCGCTCCCTCAACCGAAGCCTCCCGTGGCCACCGCAGGCTGCCGCGCCTACACCACCGAGCTGCGCAGCGTTGCATGGCCCGGCAAGTTCAAGCCAGACCTACCTCCTCGCTACGACGGCACGACCGACCCTGCAGAGTTCCTCCAGCTCTATGAGCTGGGCATCGAAGCTGCCAGTGGAGACGAAAAGGTCATGGCGAACTGGTTCCCCATGGCACTCAAGGAAGGAGCTCGCACCTGGCTCCTGAACCTGGCCCCAGGCACGATCTCTTCCTGGGACCAGATGCGCACCCGCTTCATCGCCAACTTCCAAGGTACCCGTGACCGGCCGCCTGCCGTGAACGACATGCGCCGCATCAAGCAACAACCCGGAGAGACCCTGCAAAAGTACATCCAGCGCTTCAACAGGGTGTCCGAGGAAGCCATCATCTCAGCCTTCTCCGATGGCGTGCGTGACGTCAAGATGAAGGAGGAGCTGGCGATGCATGAAGACCTGTGCACCTCCCTGGAGCTGTTCAACTTGGCGACCAAGTGCGCCAGGGCTGAGGAGGGGCGTCTATCCCTCCTCGAGCTGCCTGCCGCAGACCCAGAAGAGAAGAAACCCAAGGCGAAGGACGTGAAGCGCAAGGGGGCCGCCGTGCTCGCGGCAGAACCAGACACCAAGCGGGGCAAGGATCTGCCCGAATCTTCCAGGGGCAGTCGGTACTGTGTGTACCACGACCTCCACACCCACAACACCAACGAATGCCAAGAACTCCGTGCAGTGCGAGACGGAAGGATCGGCCGTCGTCCTGACCGTGCCAACCGGGGCTACGGCCGAGGAGGAGGAAGGAACCCAGGACGCTGGGAAGACCGCGGCCCGCGCCAAGGGTGGCGCGATCAACCTCGCGAGGACCGCTGGCGAGACTTGCCTCGCGAGGGAGACTGGCGCGATCAGCCTCATGAGGATCGCCTGCAGGGCAACGCAGTCCTCCCCCCGCTGCCGCCTCAACCAAGAAGGAACAAGGACCGTCACGAGGACGAGGGGGCTGGGGGCTTCCAGGAGCCACGCGCAATCGCCTGCATCCTGGGCGGAGCTCAAGCCCCAGCCTCCCAACGCATCTTCAAGCAGTTTGCCCGTGAAGTGAATGCAGTCCTTACCAGGCTCGAAGCTACACGCCCTCTCAAGTGGTCGGCGTGCGCCATCACGTTCAGCTCAGCGGATCAGCTCAAGTGCTCGGCCACAGCCGGGGTCCTCCCGATGCTTTGCTCCCCAGTCATCAGCAACGTACTGGTCACCAGGACCCTCATCGATGGTGGAGCAGGGCTCAACGTCCTGTCCGTGGAGACATTCAACAATCTTCAAGTGCCCTACGACCAGCTTCAGCCGACCAGGCCCTTCTCAGGAGTCACCGACGGTTCCACGATCCCGATCGGGCAGGTCCGCCTCCCTGTCACCTTTGGAGCCCGCAACAACTACCGCACCGAGCTCATCGACTTCGAAGTCGCTCACATCCGCCTGCCGTACAATGCCATCCTCGGGTACCCAGCGCTGGCCAAGTTCATGGCCGTGACTCATCATGGTTACAACGTCCTCAAGATGCCAGGAAGTGGCGGAGTCATCACGGTGCCGTGTGAAGAAAAGGATGCAGTGTGTTCCCTGGAGCGAGCCTTTCAGGCCGCGTCACTGGAAGACCCAGATCGTGGAAGCAGGAGGCTTCCCGAGATCACCCCCAAGAAGAAGAAGACATCGTCAGGCTTAGCCCCTCAGGAGGCAAGCCCCTCAGGGCCCGCGTCTGCCCAAGGGGACCCTCCTTCCATCGCATAGGAAAGCGCGCCCGGGGCCCTCCTCAGGCAGGGCTCGGGGGCTCTCACCTGGAGGGCCACCGACCTGGCCAGGGTCACGAGGGAGGCGCTTGGGCACCATGTGGAGGCGTGCCTCGAAGCACATTTCCCTCGAGAAGGAGCAGGGCAAAGAAGGCCAGACCAGCAGGAGTTCGTTAACATGGCCGTGCAAGAACTGCAGGAGTCAAGAGTCATGAGAGGTTGCCGCCGTCTACCAGCTATGGCTCCCCATCCAGGCGAGGAAGGTGGGCTGCGCGTCTGCATCGACGTACCAGGGCTCAATGAGGTCGCCACGATGGAGCGCCTCTGGCCCTCGCAAGTGGGGCGTTGTAGAGGTCCACCCCATAGCTATGTTCGCATGCCTTGCGGCTTGCCGAGCATGGCTGCTGCATACCAGTGCCTCATGAGGGGCATCATGGAGACTCAGGAAGACAGGCGTTCCGCGGTCCTGGCGGAGATGGAGACGATTCGCGAGGAGCCACCAGCACCTCCGGAGCCTCCTTAGGCCCCTGGGCCTGGGGGCTCGTGAGGATCGGCTTCCGCAGCCCACCGAGTCTGCTGCACCAACACCACTTCATCCTCGGCATCTTCAGGTGATGTCCTTCAAGCTTCATTTCTAGCTGGGAACGCCCCCCAAGGCTGCTTCATTCCCAGGCCGCATGGGTCCGTCCCTGCGGCGTGTACCCCTTTTTACTTTTCGGTCATTAGCTTGCTTTGTTGGGGGCGCCCCTCGGGCTGCATCATCCCCAAGCCGCTCGGGCCAGGCCCGGTGGCGTATATCTCCCTTGCGTTTATTTCCAGCTATACTTTCGTCTATCATGCTTGATTACTTGATGCCTGTCCACGGCACCTCTCCTTCTCCATGTCGACCACTTGCACGTTAAAGGGGGGTACCTGAGCATCGCGACTCAGGGCTCTTACTGGCTCTCCAGCCCTCACCCTCTAGCCGTGTCCATGGCATCGCGAGCTGGCATACCAGTGACGGCTGAGACAAGCTCGAGGGCCGGGACCCGAGGACGTAGAGTGCCGGCATCTAACCCAATTTGCAGGAACAAGTGTCAAGATACGACCCAGTGCCAGGCGCAACCCGCCTAGAGGTAGGGCCCCGTGAGTCCCGTGCTGGCTCATGGGCGCCCAAGTGCACCTCACCCGCGCCAACCAGAGCAACTAACGATTGACTAATAGTTGTCATCACAGCCTCGTTTTCCTTCCATGATGAGCTTGCAGGACCTCCTGAGGGAGTTGCGTCGGCCGAGGCCTTCACGGAGTTCCCTTCACCCTCGTCCGCGCGAACAACTTGCACGTTAAAGGGGGGTGCCTGAGCATCGCGACTCAGGGCTCCTACTGGCTCTCCAGCCCTCACCCTTTGGCCTTGACCACGGCATCGCGACCTGGCATACCAGCGACGGCTGAGACCAGCTCGAGGGCCGGGACCCGAGGACGTAGAGCAGAAAGGGGAGCAAAGGCGAGGGAGAAGGGGCACGCGAGGACCTCGCCATGCAACTCCGACTCCCGCCGCCGCGTGGACCCGTTGTCACACAGGAGTTACCCCTGATTAACAAGATAAGTCACCGCACGACAACCCCGGTTACCGTGGCACTATCTCCGCACCTAACGCAATTCCGTACTAGCGACGTCGCTCCCCTTTCTCACCGAGCGACAGCTGCTTGGGCGCCAAAGGGGACCTCCTGAGCATCGCGACTCAGGGGCTCTTACCGGACCCCGGGTCGCTCACCTCCTGGCCTTGACCACGGCATCGCGACCTGGCATACCAGCGACGGCTGACGCCGCCTTGGGACTGGGACCAGTCGACGCAGAGCACCAAGCCCTTGCGAGGTTCGAAAGGGAGAACTAAGCTATGACGGGATTGACAACTCGCACAATTCCATAGCAAAAGTCATATATTGACAAAAGGATCATAAACACCTTACAAGCCCCCATTGGGCACAGTATAATTCTTTGCAGGAAACAGGTCCCGAGGGACGCTAACTACATGTGCCCCTGCAAAAGACGCCATCATCAACAGTCGTCCTTCAGGCACCGGCGCCAACCCCATCCAGATCGGAGTCAGCGACGGCCGAGTTAGCCCGCCCTGCTCCGGGAGCGGCGCTGGCTCGCGGGCTCGTAGCTGTCGTCGCTCGTCTCCGGAGTCGTGAAGGCCTCGCTGGGATCGCTGGATCCTCCGGCGCTCCCGTCGCTGGTGGAGCTGTCCAGAGGGCGGTCGTCGGGCCTGACCGTCGCCATAGCGGGGTCCTGGTCGCCTCCCCCGGGGCAGCACTCCAGCCGGCGCTCGTTCACGTCGAAGACCTTGAAAAACATCACCGAAGCACCATCGTACTCCAGGTGGATCGTGAGGGCGCCCCTTGCCCTGCAACCCCGCGCGATCTCGCCCCAGCCGCGAGTCATGAAGACCTCGCCCGAGGCAAGGACCGCGACTTCCGCCTCGGTCGCGGGGGTGCTGTAGTCGGCGTGCTACAGCCATAACTCCAGGTGTCTTCCCTGTGGGATGACAAAGGCAAAGAAGGGAGGAAAGCGAATCCAAGTTCGCGGAGGCATGGCAGCGTGGAGCACGAGCTCGCGGGAGGAGCCCTCGGTGTAGACTCTAGGAGGGACAATCGACACCTTCGTGACCCTCCGGCGCCGGTGACGGCGCTGGGGATCGGCATCTCCTCTTCCAAGGCCCTCAGCGTGGGCATACAAAGGAAGCAGGAACCCCAGCGGAGGCCGCTCGTACCAAGGCCTCATCACCGCCAGGAGGTCTTCCTCGTCTCGGCCGCGCAAGGCAGGCCGTTTCTTCGGCGGGAGCGGGTCTGGCTCCTCTCGAGGAGCTTTTCCCTTCTCCGTTGCAGAGAACCGACGAACCGGAGCCATCACGCCAAGGCAGAGCAAGAATCGAGGCGAAGAAGAAAGCAAGGAGAGATGGACTGGAAGGGCACGCACAGAGCCGTACTTATAGCCGGCGGAGGCCAACCGTCGGCCTCCATGATCACATGTAATCATGACACGATTTGCCTGCAGGGACTTGTCCAATCCGCGCGATCGACGAGGCATCATGGGGAAGCGGAGACGCCCACGTCCAATCAACCGCCACGCGGCGCCCAAGGCCGCAGGCTGTTGGGGCCCGCGGTGCTTCGCCCTTGCCCTTTCGCCTCTCGGCACGGCCAAGTCCGGGCGCGCCTTGGGCCCGAGGGCTACTGTCGGCGTTCTGGGAACGGGGGTCCCCAGACTTGCCTGCCTGTGGCCCGCGGCGTGGCTCAAGGGGGCCCAACACGGCCCAACTTCATCAACACAAGACCCAAGACCCTCGCGAGGGGCCAAGCCTCGTGGGGCGGACGACACAGCACTTCCTCGGCCACGGCCTCGTCAATTTGGCTCATGAGGAGGCGAAGAGATCAAGGCAGGGTACCTCGCAAGGTGCCCATGACGCAAGCCATGACGACCAAGGGCGCCAGGCGGGCGCCAGCCCGCGCAGTGTCCTCCCTTTCCTCTTTGGTGCAAAGGGGGCAAGCGCAGATGAGAGGATCAAGCAAAGGCATCCATTTCGGTGCAAGGAGACCAAGACCAGTCCAACGGTGGGAAGGAGGTCATCGTGGAGCCCAGAACGGCGTCACCACAGGGCCTTTGGCAGGCGAGGACCAACTTTAGTCAGGATAAGTGTACTAGATGTTCCCCGTCGAATTGGCCAATTGTTGGCGCCCTTCCCGCTCAATATTTGGGAAGAGGCCCAGGGCCTTTGCCTATAAATAGGACTAGCCGCCCCCAGGGTAGTGGGAGACATCGGAGGATCAGTCGATCAATCTAGCAATCTAGCATCAAGAGAGAAAGAGAGAGAGAGCGAGAAGGGTGGCCGGACTCCTCCTAGTAGTTCGTCCCCCTGACCAAGAACAGACCCTCGCGAGGCTGTTCTCCCCTGTACTGTTCTTCATTACCAGCCCAAGAGGCAATCCACCACACCACACTGGAGTAGGGTATTACACCACGACGGTGGCCCGAACCAGTATAAACTATGTGTCTTTTGTGTTGTTCCTTCGGTAGTTTAGATCCTTGCGAGACGGAGAGGTAAAGGGCACAATCTCCGCGCACACCCCAGAGTTCGAACCTTAAAGATGACATGACTTCTTCCATTTATTTAAATGAAAAGGGGTGTTGAAAATATTTGAATTTCATTTGAAAATATTTCCAATTCTGAAACTTTAAGCAACTCAATGATTTTCACGAGCGAAGAAAAAATGACTTCTTCAAAGCATATGAAATATGAGTTGGGAGTTTCAAAGGATCAAATTCAAAGTCCTTTTGGAAATTATTTTTAATTTGGAGTTATTTGGGTTTTATTCAGGTTATTTTTTCTCCAAAAATAAAATACATGGAAAATAGGGTAACATGATTCCCTACATCAGAAAATTGGAGAGAAATAAACTTGAAAACATTTTGGTATTTTTAAAATGATTTTTATTGGATTTTATTCCAACAGTAGTACTCTTTGCTTTATTTGAATTTGTGTGGATTTTATTTGACGTTAGAAAAATGTTCACGTTATAGAAAATCTGTTTCTGACATTTTTGATATATTATATGCCTATATAATATCTTCCTTTTGTTTTTATTATTTTGTTTGTCAGAAAAAATGTTAATTTTAAAAAAATCTGATTGGGCCGGCCCAGCCAACCGTACCAGGTCGCAGCCCAGGCGCGCCGCACCGCCCCCAAGCTCGGGACGGAGTCTCGAGCATCGCCGCCGCAGCAGGAGTCCGGCCGGACTCCGCGTCGACCTCGCGCCCCCTCCTCCACGCCACCTCCTCCCCTCGCCCTTTAAAAGGTGAGATCCGCGCCCCGCCCCTCTCTTCTCGCCGCATCTCACCGCCTGCCGCCACCCGCATCTCGCCGCCGCCGCGCCGCTGCTCGCTGCCGCACGCCACCGCTCGCGCCTGTGCTCGCCTGCGCCCTCGCCGCTTGCCGCGCCCGCGTAGTCGCCTCCGCCCGCCGCCGTCTTCGCCGCCCGCCGCCGCGCCCGGAGCCACCGCCGATCCAAGTCACCGCCGCCGCCATCTCGCCGAAAATCGCCACCATCGGTTTATTCTCTCTGAACCGGTATAACCGCTAGTTCCGCCCGGTTTTTCAATTTAGTTCAGTTTTATATTACTAGTTTGGTTTTATTTAAAACCCTAAACTAGATCTTTTGTTTGTTTTATTAAACAGCGAACGTCCACTGTTTAGATCTTATAATGAACGTTCGTTATTTAGTCTTTTCTTTTTCTGTTAGGTTTAGTCAGGGACCTATCCGTAATTAGTTTCTTTACCGTTTAGCCCCTGATCTTCAAACCTTCGTAACTTTTCACTCGTTTGTCCAAATCCAACGAAACCAACGCCCACTTCTTCGCTATGATCTCCTCTATCCAGTAATCCAACTCAAATATGTTTTTGAAAGTTTAAAATTTGAATTAGACCAGATTTGAATTCAAACTTCGTTTGATCTAAACTTGAGTTTAGTAGCTCGATTTGACTTGATTATTTTTGCAAATCAAAGCTCTTGACCTAAACTCTCTGATAAGGCCAAATTCACATAATTTTGGTACTGTTAGAAATTGTTTTATGTTGCAAGAGTTATTTGCTTGGTTTTGATGTTTTCCAAACTGTCTTCTTTGTTCTTCCCGATCTTTTGAGTGATTGCTTATGTGTGGTTACTATTGCTTGCCTACGATAGATTCAATGGAGTGTGACGAGTAGAACTATTAAGAGTTATGAGTGTGAATCATCTTCATCAACATTGCAGGCAAGTTCACACTTTGATCATATCCCTTTTACTACCCAGTTTTTATGCATTAGTTTCACCCTCAAACATTGCATGAGTAGGATTGATAACATGTGGGTATTGGGAAGTAGTTGATGAGGTAGGAACCTATTGCCCTGCATTCAAACCCTGGGAGTTACTATTACAATGCTTATATTGATATGCTATGCTCGTAGACGTGGATTGGGTTTGAGTGTATTCATGGCAGATGTGAGATTGTTAATTAATGGTTCAACTTAAGGTGGCAACTTGAATACACATCTGGGTGGATTGAGGCACCTGGGGAATTCCAGTGATTGCCTGTTTTTTTGGAAATCCCGGGGTACCGTGTGATTTTCCTATGGACCGCCACCCAAGCTCAAAGGGATCATAAGATTATTCATACTGGAAACTTCCGTGTGCAGCCACAAGCTATTATTGGCTCTAGCATAGTTGATTAAGTCGTGTGAACTCTTAAAGTGGTAGACTAGTAGATGTAGGAGATGTAGGTGGTACTGTCTACCCATCGTAAGGTGCTAACGCTTCTGAAAGACTGTGTCTCGGTCATCCGTTTCTCAAACATCATGTAGTGCGAGAAATCAAACGAAGGAGATCGAGTCTTGTGGGGAAAAGTGCGCAAACCTCTGCAGAGTGTACAAACTAATCATGATTAGCCGTGTCCCTGGTTATGGAAATCTTGAGTATTTGGATCTTGGATTATCATGTCGATCTCATCACTCTATATAATTAATTTGATGGGTTGTTAACTTTTAATTGGGATTGAGATGGGGTTTACCTTCTCAATATTTTTCAACCAACTCTATAGTTAAATAAAATATATTCCTTTGCAGTAGGGAAAAATTGGCTTTTCGCAAAAACATTATAACCATGGAGCTTTTCGACCAGCCATATATGCATGTAGTGATAGTTATTATTCATCATTATCCTATGGTGTGAATTTGCCAGTACATTCAATGTACTGACCCTTTGTGGCTGCAACGTCTCATGTTGCAGGATTTTCTTACGGCGAGTAAGTGATACGTTAGGGTTACGATTTCCACACTCAACTTTGCCGTTGGTGTTGATGGGAATCCACAACCTTGTTACTTCCGCTATTTGGATTGAGGTAATAGTATTATGTTATTTTGTACATGTGATTTACCTCTGTTATAAATCGTCGAGTACTGTGTGTGTCAGCATACCGATCCAGGGATGACACTTAAGCACAGAGACTTGACCGTCTGAGGTCGGGTTGCTATAAGATGGTATCAGAGCACATGTTGACTGTAGGACGTGACCCTAGAAAATGGCAAGCCCATAGGAAAGCTTTTCTCTACAACTTTATTTTTCAAAAAGACCTTTTACGTCTCTTCTCTTCTGAGCTTATTCAAATACTCCCTTTTAGTGAGACCATATCCCTTTCCCCTTTTTGGACCACTCAAAGATTCAACTGATGCAACCACTCCAAGAAGTACAAGATATCGGACAACTAAGACCATTCGGAATGAAGAGGATTTTACTATACATTATGATAATGGAAACTACAATGGTTGAAGACTCCGAAGACTAGGAGAAATTGAAGGCTCTGAAGAATACCCAGATTCTTATGACCTAGGAAGGTTACGCTTATGGAACTTAGCAGACTATGGAAGCTGTCAATACCCGAGATCAAGGTGTATCAGAGAAAGAATGGAGCAGGGAGAGTTAAAAACTCAAAGTTCTGTCAAGGAAAACCCTAAGGCAGGAGATATCAACTATGGAGAGATAGCTCATGGAAATGACAAGAGCAGAAACACGGCTATCCATGATGTTATCGCCCACTTATGCTATTGTCACCGTGCTGAGTTAAGCATGCATATGCATGGAAGGATTGGATGGTAGAAGGCTGATGGAGCACCTATCAGTAATATGAAGTTTTAACCTTAGCCGGTGTATCACCAGGATCTGGAGTATTACATCAAGAAGTTAAGATGGAGCTACAAGAAACCGTATTTGAAAGGAAGCATTTCATGAAGAACTCAGGACCTAGAAGCTGAAAGTAGCCAAGCTAGAGGAGCAAAACCTTGAGACATCAAAGATTCGTCATGAACTTAAGGACAGTAGGACCATGGCTCATTGCCAAGGTTGATGAAACCCAGAAGTTGGAATGCAACTCCAGAAATATTAAAGGACGTCATGAGAGATTTCGCGTCAACAGAGATGATCTAGCAAAAGAATTTTAGAAGGACAAGCATGATCGGAAGAAGCCATCGGAGACATGAACAAGACTTGAAGAGTTTGGCGACTCTAAAGATTTATTGACCCTTAGAAGACCAAACCCCTGTTTTATACCTACGTTAGATGCGGCATTTGTGAGCTGTCATTTGTTTGATGTTTTTCCCGATAGCCACAAATAAAATCTGCCTTTTCAAAACTTTTGTTTGTATTGTGTGCATACCTCCCTCTCTATCTCTCTTATCTCACCCCAAACCCACATGGACCCAATAGAGGATGAATGGAGATGAACCCATATTTTTCTGGACCAATGATTCAATTGGAGACGGACTGATGGATTTAGAACATGGAAGGTCATATGAAGAATAACACTATAGCCGGAAAGGATATGACCCAACATGCTCTTCAGTGCTTTGTAGGAATTACTGCTACTTGGTGGAGGATGTACCAAACCATCAATGGATGGCAAAGAGTAACCACTTGGGAAGAATTTAAGCTGACTCTCCAAAGATCTCATCTTGTGTTCCAGAAGTTGAGGCCTTATGGAAAGGATATGAAGAAACCTTGTGCATACTAGCTTTGTGGAGAAATAGGACACAACCATAAAGAAAACAACGACGAATACCCTCATAAGAGGAGGATTTCCAAAGGAGTTAGCCGAGGATCTCAGGGAGCTTCGGTTGGAGATTGCTCCCAAAAGTTTTGTTGCAGCAATGGAAGTTCAGTCTACATTGTTGGGAAAGATCCGTGAAGCTTAGAAGGATGACAAAGAGATTGCTGAGGTAAAAGAGAGGATGAGTAAACGAAAGGCCAAAGGTTTTCGTGAGGATGAGCACGACACCTTATGGTTCGAGGACCGTGTAAATGTGCACAATAATGCAAAGATCAAGAAGTAAATACTTTAGGAGGCTCATGACTCACCATACTCGATTCGCCCTGGAAACACCAAGATGTATTTGGATTTGAAGGAGCGTTTCTGGTGGACTGGTACGAAGAAGGATATTGCGGAGTATGTAGTCGTAGGTGATGTATGCCAGAGAGAGTAAAAGCAGAGCATCAGAAGCCAGCAGGATTACTACAGCCTATGCCTATACCCGAATGGAAGTGGGATAAGCTTCGCATGTATTTTATTACTGGATATCCCAGAACCCGAACGGGATATGATTCTATCGGGGTAGTAGTTGATTCGCTTGACCAAAGTGGCTCACTTTATCCCAGTGAAAACCACCTATACAAGTGCGAAGTTGGCCAAGATATATATGACCAGGATCGTATGTCTGCATGGAGTTCCGAGGACCATCGTATCAGATAGAGGAACACAGTTTAGCTCAAAGTTTTGGAATCAGCTGCACCAGACTTTGGGTACTAGGCTAGAAGTCAGTACAGCCTTTCATCCGTAGACAGATGGATAGACCGAGAGTGTCAATCAGATTCTGGAGGGCATGTTGAGAACGTGTGCGCTAGATTATGGATCTACTAGGGATGATAATCTACCTTACGCGGAGTTCTCATACAACAACAGTTACCAAGCCAGTTTGAAGATGGCCCCTTTTGAAGCTTTGTATGGGAGAAGGAGCCAGACACCATTGATGTGGGATGAAGTTGGAGACCGTCAGTTGTTTGGACCAAATGTGATCAAGGAGTCAGAAGAGAATGCTAAGTTGATTCGAGATAGACTGAAGGTAGCTCAGTCCAGGCAGAAGAGTTATGCAGACTCAAAAACGCAAGGAGGTAGTCTATGAAATTGGAGACAGAGCATGTCTTCGTGTGTCCCCTCTGTGAGGAGTTAAACGATTTCGAGTTAAGGGAAAGTTAGCCCCGAGATTTGTAGGACCATACCAAGTTTTGGAGCGTATGGGAGAAGTGGACAACAAATTGGAGTCACCCGAAGGACTGTCAGGAGTTCATGATGTGTTTCATGTTTCCCAGTTGAAGAAGTGCCATGCAGAGATGGCCAATATTCCCCTGTAAGGACGCTTGACCCTGAAAAGGATAATGATGTTCCACGAAGTGGAGTATGGACTTCATAAGTATAAGTTTTTATCTCGGTATGTGGGATATCCCACGAGGATGAAGATATGAACTACTATTGGATATAAAGGAGGTATGATGTTGGAAATATGGATCAAGGGAAATTCCATGATGAGTCTGAGTAATCATGTCCTAGTTTGGTGCCAATAGAAGGAAGGGAGACAATACAATTGGATGGATTTTTAGTATGCTAGGAAGCTAGAAGTTGGATGTTGGATTAGAGATCTGTTGCCCCGATGACGAGTTCAAGGTTTGGAAGTGATGAGATGGGCCATAACCCACAGGCCCCAGGACCTGCCAAGAAGCAAGCACACTCTTGCAGAAGGAAAAACCCTGGAAGAAGTTACGATTTTATCGACAGACGATCTTTTAGGAGTTACGCAAAACCTGAGGGTTGGAAGGAACGTTAGATGTTTGTTTGGCTTGCAGAATCTATGGATTTATCTGAACTTGGTTCGGTGACAAGAGAAATTCTGCAATGCTTGTGAGGATGACCGAGTGTTAGAATGTGAGATTCACTAAACCATATACAGGGTAATGATTTGGGTGCAGGATGGATTGATCACCATACCGACTTACTCTTATTATTCGCCTTGCTATGTGGGATGGTAAATCTGAGTGACTTACCTATATAGTAGAGAGACGACGGTCAAAACCTTGTTTGGAACTTAGAATGGTATAAGTATTTTATCCCCTTGTACAAGGCAGCTGTTGCCAATCGTAGGATATACGGTGAGGTTCAGCCAGACCCATTTTCCTGCAGGAGAAACCATAAATTGTTGACCACCAAGAGATGTCGATAGTTGTTTAGTATGGGCGTCAGACCCGTCAGCTAAGGAGACCCAATCTCGGAATAACCTTATCAAGAGGAAAGGACAGAAGTATTGATGAAAAGGTTATGCCACTACCGAAAGAGCTCAGAGAAGGAATTTTCCCGAGAATTTGAGAAGACCGGCCCCATCAAGAATAAGGATGGAGGACATGAGTATTGATGGAACCGTAACAATGCTCCTAAGAGTGTTAGCACCCCAGACCCCCCTGTGATGATCGATGGACTTTGAGAAGACCCCAAACCAAACCTATTTCTTGCTAGCCTCTCCGAATCTCGAGGACGAGATTCATTTTAAGGGTGGTAGATTTGTAACATCCCAAAATTCTAAATTTTGGAATGTTATATTAAATAGATAGATTTGATTGTTTGTTTGATTGTGTGTGATCAATTGACTGAAAGTGAGTGAATTCGAACCTCTTTGAAAGTTAAATGAGAGGGAATAAAAGGACTTTCCCAAACTTTCATTTTTTTCTTTTATGATCTCCGTCAATTCAAATTCTTTCCACCACAAAACCCTGGAGAGAAGATGACATGACTTCTTCCATTTATTTAAACGAAAAGGGGTGTTGAAAATATTTGAATTTCATTTGAAAATATTTCCAATTCTGAAACTTTATGCAACTCAATGATTTCCACGAGCGAAGATAAAATGACTTCTTCAAAACATATGAAATATGAGTTAGCAGTTCCAAAGGATCAAATTCAAAGTCCTTTTGGAAATTATTTTTAATTTGGAGTTATTTGGGTTTTATTCAAATTATTTTTTCTCCAAAAATAAAATACATGGAAAATAGGGTAACATGATTCCCTACATCAGAAAATTTGAGAGAAATAAACTTGAAATCATTTTGGTATTTTTAAAATGATTTTTATTGGATTTTATTGCAACAGTAGCACTCTTTGCTTTATTTGAATTTGTGTGGATTTTATTTGACGTTAGAAAAATGTTCACGTTATACAAAATCTTTTTCTGAAATTTTTGATATATTATATGCCTATATAATATCTTATTTTTGTATTTATTATTTTGTTTGTCAGAAAAAAATGTTTATTTAAATAAAAATCTGATTGGGCCGGCCCAGCCAATCGGGCCAGGTCGCAGCCCAGCCGCGCCGCACCGCCCCCAAGCTCAGGACGGAGTCCCGAGCATCGCCACCGCCAGTCGGAGTCCGGCCGGACTCCGCGTCGACCTCGCGCCCCCTCCTCCACGCCACCTCCTGCCCTCGCCCTTTAAAAGGCGAGATCCGCCGCCCCGCCCCTCTCTTCTCGCCGCATCTTGCCGCCCGCCGCCACCCGCATCTTGCCGCTGCGGCGCCGCTGCTCGCTGCCGCACGCCGCCGCTCGCGCCTCTGCTCGCCTGTGCCCGCGCCGCTAGCCGCGCCCGCGTAGTCGCCTTCGCCCGCCGCAAGTCGCCACCACCGCCGCCATCTTCGCCGCCCACAGCCGCGCCTGGAGCTGCCGCCGATCCAAGTCGCCGCCGCTGCCATCTCGCCGGAAACCACCACCTTCGGTTTATTCTCTCCGAACCGGTATAACCGCTAGTTCCGCCCGGCTTTTCAATTTAGTTCGGTTTTATATTACTAGTTCGATTTTTCTTTAAAACCCTAGACTAGATCTGTTTTTTTGGTTTTATTAAATAGTGAACTTCCACTATTTAGATCTTATAAACGAGCGTTCATTATTTAGTCTTTTCTTTTTCTGTTAGTTTTAGTCAGGGACCTATCCGTAATTAGTTTCTTTACCGTTTAGCCCCTGATCTTCAGACCTTCGTAACTTTTCACTCGTTTGTCCAAATCCAACGAAACCAACGCCCACTACTTCATTATGATCTCCTCTATCTAGTAATCCAACTCAAACATGTTTTTGAAAGTTTAAAATTTGAATTAGACCAGATTTGAATTCAAACTTCGTTTGATCGTAACTTCAGTTTAGTAGCCCCATTTGAGTTGATTCTTTTCGCAAATCAAAGCTCTTGACCTAAACTTTCTGATAAGGCCAAATTCACATAATTTTGGTACTGTTAGAAATTGTGTTATGTTGCAAGAGTTATTTGCTTGGTTTTGATGTTTTCCAAACTGTCTTCTTCGATCTTCCCGATCTTCTGAGTGATTGCTTATGTGTGGTTACTATTGCTTGCCTACGATAGATTGAACAGAGTGTGACGAGTAGAACTATCAAGAGTTATGAGTGCGAATCATCTTCATCAACATTGCAGGCAAGTTCACACTTTGATCATATCCCTTTTACTACAAAGTTTTTATGCATTAGTTTCACCCTCAAACATTGCATGAGTAGGATTGATAACATGTGGGTATTGGGAAGTAGTTGATGAGGTAGGAACCTATTGCCCTGCATTCAAACCCTGGGAGTTACTATTACAATGCTTATATTGATATGCTATGCTCGTAGACGTGGATTGGGTTTGAGTGTATTCATGACAGATGTGAGATTGTTAATTAATGGTTCAACTTAAGGTGGCAACTTGAATACACATCTGGGTGGACTGAGGCACCTGGGGAATTCCAGTGATTGCCTGTTTTTTTGGAAACCGGGGGTACCGTGTTATTTTCCTATGGACCGCCACCCAGACTCAAAGGGATCATAAGATTATTCATACTGGAAACTTCCGTGTGCAGCCACAAGCTATTATTGGCTCTAGCATAGTTGATTAAGTCGTGTGAACTCTTAAAGTGGTAGACTAGCAGATGTAGGGGATGTAGGTGGTACTGTCTACCCATCGTAAGGTGCTAACGCTTCTGAAAGACTGTGTCTCGGTCATCCGTTTCTCAAACATCATGTAGTGCGAGAAATCAAACGAAGGAGATCGAGTCTTGTGGGGAAAAGTGCGCAAACCTCTGCAGAGTGTACAAACTAATCATGATTAGCCGTGTCCCCGGTTATGGACATCTTGAGTATCTGGATCTTGGATTATCATGTCGATCTCATCACTCTATATAATTAATTTGTTGGGTTGTTAACTTTTAATTGGGATTGAGAGGGGGTTTACCTTCTCAATATTTTTCAACCAACTCTATAGTTAAATAAAATATATTCCTTTGCAGTAGGGAATAATTGGCTTTTCGCAAAAACATTATAACCATGGAGCTTTTCCACCAGCCATATATGCATGTAGTGATAGTTATTATTCATCATTATCCTATGGTGTGAATTTGCCAGTACATTCAATGTACTGACCCTTTGTGGCTACAACGTCTCATGTTGCAGGATTTTCTTACGATGAGTAAGTGATACGCTAGGGTTACGATTTCCACACTCAACTTTGCCGTTGGTGTTGATGGGAATCCACAACCTTGTTACTTCCGCTATTTGGATTGAGGTAATAGTATTTACGTTATTTTGTACATGTGATTTACCTCTGTTATAAATCGTCGAGTATTGTGTGTGTCAGCATACCGATCCAGGGATGACACTTAAGCACAAAGACTTGACCGTCTGAGGTCGGGTCGCTACAGCAACAAAGTCTGAACACTTTTTATAGTATAGTTCGGCATCCTGAACTTAACATTATATGCATTGGCTCCAAATCATGTCTTCTGTCAATAGTTGGGTTGCCCGGCTCCTGTGCTTTCTACCTTTCGTTCTGCTATATCGGCTAAGGTAGAAAAGGGAGAACTACTGCGATTGTGCCCTGGTTTATCCAAAGGAGCACCTCAGTAGAGAAAGCCAAAACTGACTGTCATGATGAGGCGAGAGCCGATCAGTTGTTCGGAGGTTGCAAATCGTTGGAGATTTCTTCCGCGTTACGTGAAGGATCGGTACTTCCCGATCAGACGCTTATAGCACTCTAGTTCAGAAACTAGGGGCTGCGTCCATGTTTTTATTGTCGAACTCCTATGGCTAAGTGACGGCATTAAAGCCGAATAGTCTGGTTGCCTGGTTCGTTGCGCTAAACAACTCCTTCAAGGACCATATAATTGGATCAAGATTGTTTAGATTCCATCCCAAACACCTTCGTACTACCTACATGGGGGCAGAAGCCGACTACTGGCCAACCCTCAGATTTCATACAACACGGCCGCACAGGAGGTAAATTAAAAACATAACAATCATTATATTACAAACCCACTTTAGTTTCATCATACAAGGCAAAGAAAACACGAATATATTCATTCGAAAATAATGTCCTGCCCACACTATGTTGCCACAATGCGAGACCCCTCCAGGACATCCGCAAAATAGCGTTCGGGTGTGCGGTGCTCCTTGCCCTCTGGCGGCCCCCTGGCCAGCTCGACGGCGTTCATCTTCGCCCACCACATCTTGCAACGGGCGAAGGTCATACACGCACCTTCAATACAGGTTGATCGCTTGACGACGTCCAGCCGACGACAGGCGTTCACCAGCCGTCTCATGAGTTCAAAGTAGCAGCCGGGCATAGCTTCGGCTGGCCATTGCTTGATTATCAAATCCTTCATGGCTAGTTCGGCCACCCTATGCAGCTCCACCGGCTGTTTCAGCAGATCAGTGAAGGGCACGTGATGCTCTGGTGCAAGATATTGCGACCAGAACAACTTCTCCGTCGAGCTCCCTCCTTCAGCTTGGAAGAACTCCGCGGCGTCGGACACACTTCGCTGTAGATCAGCAAAAGCCCCTGGAGAACTCCGAATCCGAGTTAGTAAAAGATACTTCCTCTTCGCATATTTTCTTTGCATACTGAATGCCTTACCCGCCGCGATCTTCCTCGCCTCTTGGATCTCTTGGAAGGCGCCCTGGGCCTCATTCCGGGCCGTCTCTGCGCTCTAACGACCCTAAGAAAGTTCGGCCTCTTTAGCGGACGTGTCACGCTCCAAGGTCTCGCACTTCTTCACCGCGTCATGGAGCTCTTGTTGGACCTCGTTGACCAGGGCCTTGAGCTTCTTACGGGCAGCCCGCTCCTTGACGGCCTTCCCCTCGGCTTTGCCCAGGGCCTTTTTTAGCGGTTAGACCTCGGTCGCTTATACATATCAGGACACTTCGGTCAATATATATCATCCTACTCTTTCCGAATACTTCTTGGGTTATTATATACCTTGATTTTCCTGGAGCTGCCTCTTCACCTGGCCGAGCTCCTCCTCGGCCTTCTCTAGTCTCCGCTTAAGTTCGGAAACTTCGGCAGCATGTGAGGCCACGGACAGCAGCGATGCCTGCATATTCATTTCCGACAAATTTAGTTAGTTTCTACAATAAAGGATTGATCCTCTTTCCGGATTTTCTTTCCGAACTCCGGACAGTGTCTCAAGGGCTACTGACTATATTGGGATTTTTATGTTGCTTACCTCAAAACCTGTCAGTAGGCTGCTGCAGGCTTCGGTCAGTCCGCTCTTGGTGGACTGGACCCTCTCAATCACCGTACCCATAAGGATACGATGCTCGTCCACAATGGAGGAACCTCGAAGCCCATCCATCAGATTATCCGGTGCCCTTGGTTGGACAGGGGCCACCGGTGGAATGAGCGCACCCCCCTCTTTCAAAGGAGGTCGCTCACCAAATTCCGCGGTCGTATGGGTCTCCGTAATCATATTCGGCTGAGGGCCGAACTGGATACGGCCCTCCTCACCAGTCTCCGTGGGGATTTGCTCCCCCGTGTGTTCGGAGGTAGAGGTTTCGCCCTATGGCACCCCCTTGACAGCGTCCAGAGCCTCTCCTAGGCCTGGAGCGGTCCTTCGGGACAACACCTCGGTGTCGTCCATGGCCTTGGGAGAGTGAGCGGTCGGCAGTGACATGCTGGCCATCTCCTTGGAGTCCAGCGAACCTCCTGACGAGGATCGCTGGAAGCTGTCATGGGCTGGACTGAAATAATACGATTAACCATGTCAATACAATGAGGAGAAGAGGTTGGATATATGGATATGCATGAAGCATAGCACTTACGACGTGGCCTGAGTCTTAGCGCGGGGGCGGCGCTCCAGACTACTGTCGACATCCCATACGGAGTTATCCGCAAGGGAGCCCTTCCTCTTCTTGGGCGTCCCCACCCCCAGATTCGTGGAGGCCGCCCTCTTCCCCCTCCCCTCATTGCGGGGAGGGATCTCCTCATCCTCCTCCTCCTCGTCCTCAGGGACGGAGGAACGGGTCTCTTCGTCTTCGGACGTTACGTCCGAAGTGCCCTTACAACTGGGACCACCTTTGGCCCCCTTGGCCTTCTTCTGGGCCTTCTTCTCCGGCGCCTTATAGGGCGCGGGTACCAGCATCGTCATTAAACACGGGATGACTGGTTCTTCAGGCAGCGGAGCCGAACACGTGATCCGCTTCTCCCTCTTCATCCAGTCCTGAAGAAGGAATGGTGATAAAAGCTCAGACATCATCCTTCAAACAGGCAACTAGTGGATGCGTTAAGAATAACATACCTCGCTGGCAAGGTGGTTAATGTTGTGCCCGCGGTCTGAACCTATGGCCGGCGGTTTCTTGTTGCCATTAAAGAGCAACTTCCAAGCACCTTCGTGAGTGGTTTCGAAGAGCCTCTTTAGGGTATGGTGCTTCTTCGGACTAAACTTCCATAGAGGGCGGCTTCGCCTTTGGGATGGGAGAATCCGGTGAACTAGCATCACCTGGATTACGTCGACAAGTCTGACATCCTTGTCCACCATGCTTTGAACGCGCGTCTGCAGCGCTGTCAGCTCATCTGGCGAACACCTATTCGGACTCTTCTCGACCCAGGAGGTAAGCAGCATGGGAGCGCCAGAGTTGAATTCGGCAGCCGAGACCCAGGTTGCACCGCGGGGTTCTGTGATATAGAACCATTGTCTCTGCCATTCCTTTATCATCTCCACCAAAGTGCCTTTTGGCCAGGAGACGTTTGCCAGCTTGCTCACCATGGCGCCTCCGCACTCCCCGTGCTGGCCATCCACCACTTTCGGCTTCACATTGAAGACCTTAAGCCACATCCCGAAGTGGGGTTGGATGCGGAGGAAGGCCTCGCACACGACGATGAACGACGAGATGTTGATGAAGGAGTTTGGGGCCAGATCATGGAAATCTAGGCCGTAATAATACATTAGACAACGGACGAAAGGTTGAAGTGGAAACCCCAGTCCGCGGACGAAGTGAGGGAGGAAAACTACTCTCTCAATAGGCTCCGGGGTGGGGATGACTTGCCCCTAGGCTGGAAGGCGGTGGGCGATTTCCTTCGCCAAGTACCCGGTCGCCCGAAGCTCGGCGATGTCCTTCTCCTTGACGGAGGAGACCATCCATTTGCCTTGACCTCCGGATCCGGACATGGTCGGATGCTTGGTGAAAGACGGGGACTTGGGCGCTGGAGCTCAAGGACAGAAGGGCAGAGGAAGGAGAAGGCATGAGTAGAAAAGGGAGAATTCTTATCCCCTTATAAAGGGTCGCGAATATCAAGCGCCTCCTCACTTGCCTTAAAACTCCCCTATTCCCAAGGGCTGTGTAAACGGCATGGTTGGGTTACCCATACCCGTATTGATGAGAATCCCGCAATAAGGGGACACGATCTCTGCTTTGACAAGACATGCCAATGGCAACCGCGTCTCGAAACATGGAGCGGTAGATGGAAAACGGTTCGAAATTATGACCGGATAGACGTGATGTCATGTTACAAAAAGTTGTCAGCGAATTGAATTCGTGAAATATTATATTCCCTCTACGGTTGTGTGTGGTGTGTGTGTTAGAGGTCCGGACACGTCGGTACGTTCGAAGACTATTTCGGAGTTCGGAAGGAGTAACCCACCTTGCAATACCAAAGACAGATATACGTCTCGGATACCTTGCCATTGAAGCCAGGTTTAGGGGCTACTGAAGGACTACTGGACTAAGGGGTCCTCAGGCATCCGGC
The DNA here is from genome assembly GCA_032464435.1 of Aegilops umbellulata. Taxonomy (NCBI): domain Eukaryota; kingdom Viridiplantae; phylum Streptophyta; class Magnoliopsida; order Poales; family Poaceae; genus Aegilops; species Aegilops umbellulata. Next base: position 175,865,404 of record CP136058.1, read on the forward strand.
CTATTAGCCATGGGCCGGACTGATGGGCTGTGAAGATACGAAGACCGAAGACTACACCCGTATCCGGATGGGACTCTCCTTGGCGTGGAAGGCAAGCTGGGCGACCAAATTTTTAGATTCCCTCCTTTCTAACCAACCTTTTGTAACCCTAGATCCTCCCGGTGTCCCTATAAATCGGAGGACTTAGTCAAGAGAGGATAGGTTCATTACCATAGTCATACAGGCTAGGCTTTTAGGGTTTAGCCATCTCAATCTCGTGGTAGATCAACTCTTGTAATACTCATATTCATCAAGATCAATCAAGCAGGAAGTAGGGTATTACCTCCATAGAGAGGGCCCGAATCTGGGTAAACATCATGTCCCTTGTCTCCTGTTACCATCGACCTTAGATGCACAATTCGGGACCCCCTACCCGAGATCCACCGGTTTTGACACCGACAGCGGACCCATCAGCTTTCCTCCTAGCCATCCTCAAGGCCAGGGGCGACGACAAGGTCATGGCCAACTGGCTTCCCATGGCCTTCACTGGCGCACCGCGCGCCTGGCTGCTCAACCTCCCCAGATCCACGGTGGCATCTTGGGAGGAGCTGCCCGGCCTCTTCATTGCGTGCTACGCGGCACCGGCGCGTCACGCGGTCGCGGCCCTCCTAGGTGGCTCGCAAGCACCGCCTTCAGATCGCCATATCAAGCCATTCCTTCGCCAGATCGGTGCCGCTTCCAAGCGCTCGGGGGCTCCACCGGGCTGGGCCGTGCCCGAGGCCGATCTCACCTTCGACTCAGGGGATCACCCCGCCTCTACCATCGGCTGGGTGTGCTCCCAATGCTTTGCACGCCCACCATCTGCAACGTGTCCGTCACCAAGACGCTCATCGATGGCGGCGCTGGTGTCAACTTGCTCTCAGCTGAGGCCTTCAGCCTTCTACACGTACCACTCGAGCGGCTCCGCCCTAGCAAGCCTTTCTCAGGGGTTGGTGGAGGCTCCGCCCACTCCCTGGGGCGGATCCGCCTCCCCGTAACCTTCGGCACGCGCGACAACTACCGCACCGAGCTGGTCGACTTCGACATCGCCCACATCGGCCTCCAGTACAAGGCCATCCTCGGGTACTTGGCCCTGGCTCAGTTCATGGCGGCGACCAATCCGGCCTACAACCTCATGAAGATGCCCGGGAGCAAGGGCGTCCTCACAGTAGTTGGGGACAGCAAGGAAGCCTTGATGACGCTCAAGCTCGCCTCAAGACCGCCGCGACAGCGCAGCCCACCGACGCGGATACTGCCAAGGCCAAGGGGGCCGCACCAACCAAGAAGAAGCAGTTATTTACGCAAGACAAGGCGGAAACCAAGAAAGTGCCAGTCGAGGAGGACGGATCCTCGGGGGCAACCTTTACCATAGGCACCAACCTCGAGCTTGACTAGGAGGAGGCGCTGGTGAAGTTCCTGTGCGCAAACAAGGAGGTGTTCGCTTGGGAGCCCGACCAGCTGGTAGGGGTCCCGAGGGGGGTGATAGAGCACCACCTGAAGCTGTACACCAACGTACGCCCTGTGAAGCAGAGGGCGAGGCGGCAGTCCACGGAGAAGCAAGCTTTCATCATCCAAGAAACCCGTAAGTTGGAGGCGGCGGGTGTCATTCGCGAGGTTCGGTACCCCGAGTGGCTGGCAAACCCCGTCGTCGTGCCCAAGAAAGGCGTAAAGGAGCGAATGTGCATCGACTTCACCAACCTCAACAAGGCCTGCCCCCAAGATTCGTTCCCGCTTCCACACATCAACCAGATCATCGACTCCACCGCCGAGTGCGACCTGCTATGCTTCCTGGATGTGTTCTCAGGGTATCACCAGATGAATATGGCGGTAGAAGATGTGGAGAAGACAGCCTTCCTGACCCCGTGTGGGGTGTACTTCTACACTTGCATGCCTTTCGGGCTGCGCAACGCAGGCGCAACCTTCCAGCGGCTCATGCACATCGCCTTGGGCCGACAGCTCGGGAGAAACTCTGAAGCCTACGTTGATGACATCATGGCAAAGTCTCGGGAAGCGAGGACCTTAATCCAGGACCTGGAGAAAACCTTCGAAAGCCTTCACCAGGTGGACTTGCGACTCAACCCTGAGAAGTGCGTGTTTGGCGTCCCTTCTGGCAAGCTGCTGGGCTTCCTTGTGTCTCACAGGGGGATTGAGGCCAACCCAGAGAAGGTCAAGGCCATTGAAGACATCAGTCCACCGCAAACCCTGAACGAAATGCAGAAGCTTGCTGGTTGGGTGACTGCGTTAGGGCGCTTCATTTCCAAGCTAGGGGAGCGCGCCCTACCCTTCTTCAAGCTGAAGAAGAAGAAGGGCCCATTCCAGTGGACCCCGGAGGCTGACCGAGCATTTCAAGACCTCAAGATATACCTGACCAACCCCCCAATGATGGTGGCGCCACGACCTCTCGATCCCCTAGTGCTTTATCTTGCCGCCACCCCGTACTCCGCCAGCGTGGCTCTAGTGGCAGTTCGAGAAGAGCACCAAGCCAAAGGAGCGTCGCCCGAGCTATGCCACCAGTAGAAACGACGCAAGATCAGGAAGGTGCCGCAAGAGCCGTAGCAGCATCAGCAAAGGATCAAGCTTAGCAGGACGCCGCCGCAGAGACCCCGACAAGCAATCAATCGTTTGGGGCCCCGCCACCTCAGGAGGCGCCCCAACTTCCACAAGGCACGAGCCTCATCAGCGCACCAGCCCTCGTCGAGCACCCGGTGTATTTCGTCAGCACGGTGTTGCGGGATGCAAGGGCATGATATCCCATGCCTCAGAAGCTCTTGCTCGCGCTCTTGGTAGCCTCGCGTAAGTTGCGGCACTACTTCCAGGGTCACCCCATCAAGGTCGTCTCGGCCTACCCATTGGAGAGAGTGCTCAGGAGCCCCAACTCTGCCGGAGGGGTCGCTGAGTGGAACATCGAGTTGGAGGCATTCCAGTTGGAGTTCAGCACCACCAGGGTCATCAAGGGAGCCGCACTCGCTGATTTTGTGGCAGAATGGACGGACGCCCCTGCGCTTGAAATAGGGGAGGATCAGACCCTCTCGCTGGGAAGCGAAGCGCCTGACGGCTGGGTCATGTATTTCGATGGTGCCTTCGCTCACCAGGGCGCGGGGGCTGGAGCAGTGCTCATCTCGCCCACTCAGGACAAGCTCAACTACGTTGTGCAGCTCTACTTTCCGCAGGGCGAGAAGGTCTCCAACAACATCGCAGAGTACGAAGTCTTCATAGTTGGCCTGAAAGCTGCGTCAGCTGTCGGTGTCAAAACCGGCGGATCTCGGGTAGGGGGTCCCGAACTGTGCGTCTAGGCGGATGGTAACAGGAGACAAGGGACACAATGTTTTACCCAGGTTCGGGCCCTCTTGATGGAGGTAAAACCCTATGTCATGCTTGATTAATATTGATGATATGGGTAGTACAAGAGTAGATCTACCACGAGATCAAGGAGGCTAAACCCTAGAAGCTAGCCTATGGTATGATTGTTGTATGTTGGGGTTCTGTCCTACGGACTAAAACCCTCCGGTTTATATAGACACCGGAGAGGGTTAGGGTTACACAAAGTCGGTTATAATGGTAGGAGATCTGAATATCCACATCGCCAAGCATGCCTTCCACACCAAGGAAAGTCCCCTCCGGACACGGGACGAAGTCTTCAATCTTGTATCTTCACAGTCCAGGAGTCCGGCTGAAGGTATAGTCCGGCTATCCGGACACCCCCTAATCCAGGACTCCCTCAGTAGCCCCCGAACTAGGCTTCAATGACGACGAGCCCGTGCGCAGATTGTCTTCGGCATTGCAAGGTGGGTTCTCCTCCAAATTCCGTGTACCTGTTGAATAATGTCCGGCTTTTGTAATGTAGCGCTCCTTGGCTTTTGTAATGTAGGTTGTCCGACGCATCTAGCAGGCGGTACGCTCCGCCAGTCAGGACTTGGTCGATTATGAAGGGACCTTCCCACTTGGGCTTTAGTTTGTCCTTTTTCTTGTCCGGCAGGCGTAGAACTAGTTCGCCAACGTTGTAATTTTTGGCCCGTACTTCTCTGCTTTGATATCTTCGAGCCTGCTGTTGATAGAATGCGGAACGGGCTTTTGCCACGTCACGCTCCTCCTCTAAGGCGTCCAAGCTGTCCTGCCGATCGAATTCGGCTTCTCTTTCTTCGTACATGCGCACTCGAGGTGAGTCATGAATGATGTCGCAAGGCAAAACCGCCTCTGCGCCGTACACCATGAAGAATGGTGTGTATCCGGTGGTGCGATTCGGCGTGGTCCGCAGCCCCGAGAGTAGGGAGTCGAGCTCCTCTACCCAATGCGTGTTGGATTCCTTGAGGGACCGCACTAATCTAGGTTTGATGCCGCTCATAATAAGACCATTTGCACGTTCGACCTGTCCGTTAGTTTGTGGGTGATAGACGGATGCATAATCGAGCTCGATGCCCATGTTTTTGCACCAGAGTTTTACCTCGTCGGCCGTAAAGTTCGTGCCGTTATCAGTGATGATGCTGTGGGGGACACCGTAACAGTGTATGACCCCGGATATGAAGTCTATCACCGGTCCGGATTCGGCCGTCTTAACAGGCTTGGCTTCTATCCATTTGGTGAACTTGTCCACCATGACCAGTAAGTATTTTTTCTTGTGGGTTCCGCCTTTAAGGGGTCCAACCATGTCAAGCCCCCAGACCGCGAAAGGCCAAGTAATGGGGATAGTTTGGAGGGCGGTGGGTGTCATATGGCTTTGGTTTGCGAAAAGCTGGCAACCGACGCATCGTTGCACCAAGTCCTGAGCGTCTGCTCGGGCCGTCGGCCAATAAAAGCCTGCACGGAAAGCCTTGCTTACAAGGGACCGAGCTGCAGCGTGATGACCACCGAGTCCGGTGTGAATTTCAGCCAGCAAGTTCCGCCCTTCCTCTTCAGAGATGCACCTTTGGAGGACTCCGATAGTGCTTTTCTTATAAAGCTCTCCCTCATGGACTTTGTAGGCTTTAGATCGTCGCGCTATGCAGCGTGCCTCATTTTGGTCCTCTGGGAGCTCCTGCCTAGTAAGGTAGGCTAGGAATGGTTCTGTCCATGGGGCGATGACGGCCATTATTACGTGGGCTGAAGTTGTAATTTCATTGGCAGAACCTCCGATTATGTCAGATTGTTCGGTGCCGAACAGTGCGGTTGGGTCCGGGCTATTATTGCCAGGTTCCCCTTCCCATACTACGGATGCCTTGAACAGCCTTTCCAAGAAGATGTTGGGGGGACTGCATCGCGTTTTGTGCCGATGCGTGCCAGGACGTCTGCCGCCTGATTGTTTTCCCGGGCTATGTGGTGAAATTCGAGCCCCTCGAACCGAGCTGACATTTTTAAGACGGCGTTGCGGTAAGCTGCCATTTTCGGATCCTTGGCATCAAAGTCTCCATTTCTTTGGGATATCGCGAGGTTCGAATCCCCGCGCACCTTTAGGCGTTGAATGCCCATGGATACTGCCATCCGGAGACCATGTAAAAGGGCCTCGTATTCGGCTGCATTGTTGGAGTCTGTGTACATAATCTGGAGTACGTATTGAACTGTGTCTCCCGTGGGGGACGTCAAAACGACGCCAGCCCCCAGACCGGCCAGCATTTTGGAGCCGTCGAAATGCATGATCCAGTTTGAATATGTGCCGTACTCTTTAGGGAGTTCGGCCTCCGTCCATTCTGCGACGAAGTCGGCGAAAACGTGCGACTTAATAGCTTGTCGTGGCTTATAAGTTATGTCGAATGGGAGGAGCTCGATGGCCCATTTTGCGATCCGGCCCGTTGCATCACGGTTATTTATAATATCATTAAGTGGTACTTCGGAGGCTACTGTAATCGAACACTCTTGAAAGTAGTGTCACAGCTTTCGGGATGCCATGAATATCGCGTATGCAATCTTTTGATAATGCGGGTACCGTGATTTGCATGGAGTGAGGACAGTGGACACATAGTAGACCGGCTTTTGAAGTGGGAATTTGTGTCCGTCCTCTTCTCGTTCGACGACGAGCACTGCGCTAACAACCTGGTGTGTTGCTGCAATGTACAATAGCATTGGTTCGCCGATATTTGGCGCAGCCAGGACTGGGTTTGTTGCCAATATGGCTTTTATTTCATCAAGTCCGGCCGCGGCGGCATCCGTCCACTCGAAGTGTTTGGTGCGCCGAAGGAGGCGATAGAGGGGTAGTGCCTTTTCCCCCAGGCGGGAGATGAAGCGGCTTAGAGCCGCCACGCATCCGGTCAATTTTTGTATTTGTTTGAGGTCCTTTGGGATATCCAATTGCGACAAAGCTCGGATCTTGGCTGGATTTGCTTCAATTCCTCTACCGGATACGATGAAGCCCAAGAGCTTTCCGGCTGGAACGCCGAAAACGCATTTTTCCGGGTTGAGCTTGATGTCATATGTTCGGAGGTTATCGAATGTAAGCCTCAAGTCGTCTACTAGAGATTCGACATGTCTTGTTTTTACGACCGCATCATCCACATATGCCTCCACTGTTTTGCCGATCTGGTTTGCCAGACACTTCTGAATCATGCGCTGATATGTTGCGCCGGCGTTTTTGAGCCCGAAGGGCATTGTGTTGAAGCAGAATGGGCCGTATGGTGTGATGAATGCCGTTGCGGCTTGGTCTGACTCTGCCATCTTGATTTGATGGTAGCGGGAGTATGCGTCGAGGAAACACAACGAATCGTGTCCTGCAGTGGCGTCGATAATTTGATCGATGCGAGGGAGGGGGAAGGGATCCTTTCGGCAGGCCTTGTTAAGGTCTTTGAAATCGACGCACAGGCGCCAGGATTTGTCCTTCTTTGGTACCATCACCAAGTTTGCTAGCCAGTCCGGATGTTTTATATCTCTGATGAATCCGGCCTCCAATAGCTTGGCTAGCTCCTCTCCCATAGCCTGTCTCTTGGGTTCGGAGAAGCGCCGAAGGGCTTGTTTGACAGGTTTGAATCCTTTTAGAATATTTAAGCTATGTTCGGCCAGCTTGCGTGGGATTCCTGGCATGTCTGAAGGGTGCCAGGCGAAGATGTCCCAATTTTCACATAGGAATTCTCGCAGTGCGGCGTCTACATCAGGGGTTAATTGTACCCCGATGGAAGCTGTTTTATTGGGGTCCGTTGGATGGACCTGGAATTTGACTATTTTGTCCGCTGGTTTAAAGGAGGTGGACTTGGATCTTTTGTCGAGTATCACATCATCCCTGTTTACCATGGAGCGTAGCATAGTCAGTTCCTCGGCTGCTAGGGCTTCGGATAGTGCCTCGAGGGCCAATGTGGTTGTCTTGTTTTCGGCGCGGAGTGCTATGTCCGGATCACTAGCAAGAGTGATTATTCCATTTGGCCCGGGCATCTTGAGCTTCATGTACCCGTAATGGGGTATTGCTTGGAAGATTGTAAATGCTTCCCGCCCTAGCAGAGCGTGGTATCCGCTACTGAACGGGGCCACCTGGAACGTGACCTCTTCGGACCTGTAATTATCAGGCGTGCCGAACACCACATCTAGTGTGATTTTTCCTGTACAGCGCGCTTCCCGACTGGGGATTATTCCTCGAAAGATTGTGCTGCTTTGCTCGATGCGGCTCCAGTCTATTTCCATTTTTTGAAGGGTTTCCTCATAAATGAGGTTTAATCCGCTGCCTCCATCCATGAGTACCTTGGTGAGCCGAAAGCCATCCACAATTGGACTGAGGACCAATGCGGCTGGTGCTCGGGCTGTTCGGAATTTAGGTACATCACTGGCATTAAAAGTAATAGCCGCGTCACTCCATGGGTTTATTGTTGCTACTTGATAAACTTCGGCAAGACTGTGGAGTGTTCTTTTTCGCATATTGTTTTATGCGAAAGTCTCGAAGACTGTTAAGACTGTACTGGTGTCCCTGGGGTGGTTTTCTGCGGCCTCCGGGATTAGGAGGTCTTCGCCAATTTTGGCCACCTGCTGGAGTATCCAACATGCTCTAAGGCTGTGAGTTGGTGTGGCGTCCTCTGTACTATGAATTTTACAGGGTCCATTAAGCCATCCTTCCAGTACAGTTCCATGCCCTGTAGAGGGTTTTGGTTTTTTGGTTTTTAACCCGGGTATCTGTCGATGATGCACCCTTTTGTTTCGGACGAGGTTTCTATTCAGAGCCGGATTGTCCCAAAATTTTATTTCGGTTTTCCAGGCGCTTTCCATCGCACAGTACTTTTGTACTATGGACGCCAAGTCAGCGAAGCGTGTAATATCACGACGACTTATGGCATTGAGGATTCCCTCGTCCGTGCAATTATTGCGGAAAATTGAGATTGCGTCTTCCTCGCGGCCGTCCTTTATCCTATTCATAACCAGGAGGAATCTCGCCCAGTAATGATGTACTGTTTCTTCGGGCTTTTGCCTGATTTGGGATAGATCGCTTATGTTTGGGTGGGCGGGTGGAGTTAAATCCGAAACCTCGCCTAATCTGAGACTCTGTGGCCAAGGAGTTTCTGAACTCTGAAGTTTGGATTCTTGGATGTTGTCCAATGAATCTAGCCCGTTGCCTGATTCTAAGTTCAGGTCTTGAGTTACATCCTCCCCTCCGCGGGTATCCGGCTTGGAGGGATTGGGAATCCAGACGTAGCTAGTCCTTATGATAGATGAAGGATCACCGCACTGTGCCTCGACCATGGCAACGTGATGGGTGGCTTGGGGAGAGTTAATTTCTCTTAGATCGGGTTTAAGCCGAACTTGGTCGTAATCTATAGCGACCCCCAGGGCGGCGATGCGATCCAAGAGCTCGTTTAAGGAAGAGAGCTCCATTGGATCTAACTGCTTGACGAGTTCCGAGATGACGTGAAGATTGTTTTTGATGACCCGAGAGGTCACCGTCGGCGCAACAGCCGAACAGGCGGTCATAAGAAAACCACCTAGCCGGAGAGTTTGGCTGACAGCCAAGGCTCCCTTAGTAACGGCGCCGTCTTTAAAGACGGGAAGAGGCATCCTTCCTGATCGCGACGGCATAGAGGAACTCTCAATGAAAGCACCAATGTCGGTATCAAAACCGGCGGATCTCTGGTAGGGGGTCCCGAACTGTGCGTTTAGGCGGATGGTAACATGAGACAAGGGACACAATGTTTTACCCAGGTTCGGGCCCTCTTGATGGAGTTAAAATCCTACGTCCTGCTTGATTAATATTGATGATATGGGTAGTACAAGAGTAGATCTACCACGAGATCAAGGAGGCTAAACCCTAGAAGCTAGCCTATGGTATGATTGTTGTATGTTGGGGTTCTGTCCTACGGACTAAAACCCTCCGGTTTATATAGACACCGGAGAGGGTTAGGGTTACACAAAGTCGGTTACAATGGTAGGAGATCTGAATATCTGCATCTCCAAGCTTGCCTTCCACGCCAAGGGAAGTCCCCTCCGGACACGGGACGAAGTCTTCAATCTTGTATCTTCACAGTCCAGGAGTCCGGCTGAAGGTATAGTCCGGCTATCCGGACACCCCCTAATCTAGGACTCCCTCAGCAGCCCTGGGGGTGAAGCGCCTCACCGTTAGGGGCGACTCATAGCTCCTCGTCAACTTCTCCAACAAGGTATACGAGCCGAAGGACGAGCACATGGAGCCATACCTTGTGGAGGTGCGCAAGATGGAGAAGCAGTTCCTGGGCCTGGAGTTGCAGCACGTGCCCCGTGGCACCAACAAGGAAGTTGATGACATCGCCAGAAGGGCATCCAAGCGGCAGCCCCAAGAGCCTGGTGTCTTCGAGGAGCGGCTCTTCAAGCCATCGACAACACCACCGCTTACAAGGACAGCTCAGCCTCG